>JAILYB010000119.1:1256498-2512997 GCA_021437785.1 Rhodomyrtus psidioides
ACACCGATCGATATCCTTCCATTCTATAGCCTCGAGAGGGGCTGGAATTCGGAATGTCACACCATGTACCCAAGCCGCTGAGACGACTGATGCTGATGTTGATGAGTTAAGTGATGGAAGTCACAAGAAAGGTGACTCTAAGATTATTCATTTCCAAAGTGGAAAACATGGACAGAAGCCACGAGAGTTTTGAAGAGCTTGTGGTGCTATTTATAAATTTGAGATTGACTGAATTTGATGAAAGGATGAAATTTGAAACTGCCTTCTTTTAAATTGAGGGTTTCATGAGAAAACCTTAGAGATTTTGGGTGCACTAAAGAAAGAAATTGACCCTGGTAGATATTAGCCTTAAGAGGCTGTTGGTGATTGGTGAAGTGTCACCAAGGGAAGAGTTTTTTTTTTCTCTTGAAGGCATGGTATATGTTCGAACCGCTTTCGTTGAATTGTTCAATGGAAGTATCTTCTTGGGATTGCTTGAGAGCAATGGTTGTGTGGATCCTAATGATCTTGTAAGGATCTGTGGACGATCGACCAGTGTAAGACAGAGTTCTCAAGGTCGTTTAAACATATGTTAAAGGTGGACAATGACCCTTTGAGAGAGACGTAAGGTCTCCGGTTGGAATGGAATTTGAAAGCCTTATGGCTAGCGATTATTCCTGACTTTGGGGAGTGGTAATGAGATTTAGTAAGAGAAGTGAATAATCGGAAAGCATGTGAATAAGAGAACTCCTACTCATGGATTACGAGCAAAGAAATGTTCATGATGGAACATGAAATGTGTCTTTAAGGAATGGCTATTACCTTGTTGTAAGGTTAATGGTGGATAATTTCTGGTTATTGTAAGAGATATGAAAGAGACTGACGTGTCAGTCTGTCAGACCCTGTTGATTTTATGAGATCGATGAAAGATGGGTCGGAACCACCAGAAATGGTATTGTGTGTTAAACAGCCATAAAGAGTAGAGTGTCGTTCTTAAAGGGCGATTGGACCATGAGATGGTCGAGGATGGAAAGGAAAGTGGATGGACTTGATAGTCCTGGTTGTTCATAATGTGGACGAATGGTTGAGTAAGCGAAAAGAGCGCTTAGAGTGTAATTGCAGAATGACTCGAGGTGGTTGAATTGAGTATTCGAGACGTGAATTAGTGGAAACTGAGGGGAACGAAACTTGTCACTTGAGGTGCCTAAGTCATTAGAAGAAAAGTGTCCGACATGGTGAAATTTGAATCCTGGAGTGGAGGTACTGCTGTTGGCACAGACTCCAAGATTGACACTCTCAGGAATTGAATGGACAAGGTGGATTCGAAGTAAAAGAATGCCACTGAAGTGTATAGTTTCCTTCAAAGGGTAAGTGACCCTAGTGTGAAAGGAAAATGAAATCTTTATTGTCTCGTTGTTGAGATTGAGCGTCTGGACTAAGAAAGTGGACGCAAAACTTGGATGATTCCTGGAAGTTGAGTTTGAGAAACTGTCTTGTAAACAACGTTGAATTCCAAGATTATGTTGATGTTCCGTTGAACGGATGAAATCAAGACAAGGTCGCATTAGTTGGTTGTGGAACCCAGAGGCTAAGGCATTAATGCTTCCTAAGGGAAGAGCGACAAAAAAAATGAACAAAATGTTGTATGGTCAAAGTGGAGACCCATGGCAACAGAGGGCCAAGGTTTGAGCTCTCAAGTGAATGGTACCATGGACAGTTGAAATGATTCGATATTTAGTAGTAATGAGGTGGATAACAGTCGAATTGGGTGTCCAAGAAATGATTGAGTTGGTTGTTACCGTCTAGAGATACGATGATTGGATTCATCTAAGGAGTCATGAGAAACATGAACAACTTTCGAGAGTATTGTATGGACTCTAAGGAGGTGCTCGTCGTATGCTGTGTGTGAAAGGTGCGAGCTGTGGATCTGATGAGGTAAGACTCCTCAGTCATGAAATTTATGGGAAATAAAATCCCTGTGGAGCCTTTGAGGGTTGAAATAAGGGATGAATCAACTGAGTCGATATGAGTTGCTAGAAGTTGAAATTTCCTGAGATTGATGGATTGTTATAGATGAAATGTGAGAAAATTCCCCACAAGAGTTGTTCCATTGATGAAGTGGACTAAGAACAGGATGTAACCCAAATGGGTGAATGAACGCGATGAGTTTTTGAAGACTTGAGTTAAGATGACGACTACGTTGATAAGGGTGTTCCTATTTGGAATTGAAAGAGTCGAGCGAATCATAATGATGTGACGTGAAAAGGGAATTTGAGGCGTAGCAAGACAAATTAAAATGGGCTGTGTGAACATGCCTTGACAATAAGACTTTATGAGTGGAAATGCTCGGTGCACGATTGGAGTTGGGTTGCGAATGTCCGCGCAACAAGGATTGAAAAACCTTGTTTGAGTGGAAGAAGATATTGAGCCTGTATCTACCACGAGAGAATAAGGCAGTAGTTTCTTGGGGGGAAATTGATCAAGAGGCAACGTGGATGTATGAAATGGCCGATGAATATGAGAGCGTCACTTGTATAAAGAAAGATCTCGAAGTTGTGTGAACTATAAGAGGTTGATGATTGAGTATTGTGTAATTGGTGATAGAAAGACAGATCTTCCCTCGAGAGATAAGCGGTGCAACTTTTAAATTGGAAGTTTATCAATTGACGAGTTGACGGCTATTGGAAACACCTAGCCTGAAGGCCAGAAAGGAATTGAGGTATGGCCATAATCGAACCCTGATACTTAAAGGGTTATGGGAATGAATAGAACCCTTGAAGTCCCATGGACGAAAATATGAGTCCAGTGTTGAAGGGGAACTTAAAGAGATGACCTCATCGGAAATTCAAAGGGAGCAGTATGGTATCCCTTGGGATGGCACGAGGATGTGCCAAGATTTTCTTTAATACTATCGGTGATAAGGATTGAAAGCTGGATTAGTCCATCATGTGGTCGAGCATTAGACATGTCGACAAGAAAGAAGCATGACCTTGAAGATCAATGGATTTATATGATCATTGGAAATTTTCGAATGGAATCGAGAAGGTTATGACTAGATTGGGTTGATCGAGGACGAGTGGACAAAGCCCATGAATTTCTGATGGTATGATAGAACGTATGAATGGAGTGATATGCCAAATGGTATGGGCACTAAAGAGTGCATTTTGGCAAAGATTTAGTAATAATGGTGATAGACAAATGGAAGAGACGACGTGAATGCTTGAGGGTAAACTGCTAACAGATGCATGGATGTCGAAAGAGAATAGAGAGAAGTAAATACAGATTGAGGACTGAAGGGAACAAGTCTAGGGGAAAGACGACTTTTGTCGGAAAGGACAAGTAAAAAACGTTAAGTCATGAAAGGAATCATCCTGAGGAATGAGTAAGCGGTGAGGCGTTGATGCCCAAAGGATTGGGTGTTTGGAAGGTTGTAAATTTCGAGGACGAAATTTCTTTAAGGGGGGAAGAATTGTGACATTCTGAATTTCCGCCCCTCGAGGCTTGAGATATGAAATGGAAGCTCGAATTGGCAATTGGAAATGAAGAATTTCAAAATTGGAAAAGGATTTGACGTCGCCTCGCCAATGGTCACTAAAAACGAGAAAATCAAAGTTTCGGATGAAAAGTGGCAAATGACCGTTTTGCCCCTCAAGCCATTACTTTGTCTTAAGGAAATTAGAAGGGCAAAATAGTCATTTTATTCCTTGGTGGCTGCTGAAAATATGGATAAGAAGGAGTCAAAGATGGTCAATTTCAAGTTGGATAATTATCTACAAGATGACAAGTGTCATCCTTTGATTGACCATGCATTAATTACCTTACCTAACCATCTTGTCACTCTTTCACACCAATTATTTGTGTGAAATCCCTTCTTAGCCTTCTTCTCCTTTAGCTGGATGAAAACCCCTTCCCCCTCCTCCATTTTCTTCATTTTCCTCTTCATCTTCACGTAACAGAAAACTGCCCAGAAAAATAGTTTTTGTACCCTCCGTTTGGTCCGTACGATCGGCCTCTCCCATCTTCGTCTTGCCATGCACCGACTACCACAGGTTATTTCAAGATGTCCTTGACATGTTTTCGTTGGTTTCATGATTTTAGGAGGTCTGGTTAATTTATGGTGATTTTTGGAAGAAAAGCGGACAAATTCTGATCTAGCTGAGGAGAAGTGTTGGTTCTAGCTCTTAGAAATTCCAAATGACCTCAAATTTTTAGGAGAGCTTCATAACATCTAGTACTATGTTCAGATGGTCTATGGCTAAAAATAGATGGTTTTAAAATGAGTTTTCATGGCTGATTGTGGGCGGTTAAAGTCGGACAGATTCTGATCGTGGAAGGACCGTGAGGAAACCGGGCTGCTCAAAGCTTTGTGGTGTGATTTAGCTCAAAACCATTTCGGTGAGACCCCTAAACTTCATGTTTGATGTATTGGCAAGTTGGTTTTGAGAGGAATTTGGGTTAAGAGGTGATTAAGGAACTATTTGAAGTGAAAAAGTGGGACGCCGTCCAATCTGCCCTAGCGCGCACTAATTTTGAATTGAGTCATTCTAAGTTGTATGGTATCCAAATTGAGCTCCATTTTCGCCAACGCGTCCGTAAGATCTTTGAGTTTAATACCCTACATTTTTTTTTTCCTGAAAAGGTCAGTAGAAAAATTGCAGTTTTTGAGAGAATGAACCTGGTCGTGGGGCTAAGAAAAGAGCAGATTTTTGGTGGAATGAAATTGTGAGGACTTGCCTTGATAGAATGACATTGGCATGCTTAGGGGCATTGAATTAACATTATGAATACTTGAGAATAAGGTGTTATCGGTGTTGTTAAGGAATTGGCGCGATGGGATTGAGAAATAATCGAGTTTCGATGTGGTTTTCCTAGGCACGTCGTGAGAGCCATGTTTGGCCGTGAGTTTGCTGAGCTAGGTAGCTCATTGGGATGGAATATGCCAGCTTGCTTAATGAGGTAAGTGTCCCTTAAACCTTTACTTGAACGTTAGGACACTACTAGATAGATTGGTTAGATGATTTGATTGCTTGGTGAAGCTTATAGCTTGAATTGATTGATTAGTCGATTGAAATGGCAAAGAAACCTAATTGTGAGATTGATTGCCTTGTGATATAGTACGGCTATTGAGCCATGTATTCGTATGATGTGGCCGTGGGTCCTATTATTATTATTAAATTGGCCGTGGGCCCTATTATTGTTATTGAATTGGCCGTGGGCCCTGAGAAATTACATCTCGGCCGTGGGCCTTGGCGATGCTTGAGTGAATTGAAATTACATCGCGGCCGTGGGCCTTGGCGATGCTTGAGTGAGTTGAAATTTCATCGCGGCCGTGTGCCCTAGCGATGACTAAATGACTTGTGAACTACATCGTGGCCGTGGGCCCTGGCGTTGATTGAAAACTATATCACGGCTTGTAGCCCTGGCGATGACATCGCGGCCCTGGGCCCTGGTGATGATTTGGCTTGGAACCCTATGAAATTATATCGTGGCTTGGAGCCTGGTGGTATATCGCGGTCGTGGACCCTGGCGATGACTAAATGGTGTGTCACTGTGATGACTTATGAAGTTGTGTGCTTGTTTATGCTAATGCCTTGATGAGCTTCTGTTTATTGCTTTGTGGCATAGTCTGGGAGGGCTGGCGGTCTGGTCTAGGTTTAGGGTTTACTTGCTGAGATTTATATCTCACCCCAGTGGGGGCTTAACTTTTTCAGGTCCCAGGCGATGAGACGGGAAGTTTGTCGAGGTTGAGTATTTGAAGATGGAATTACAGGATATGGATTCACATTTTGTGGTCTTGGGGATTGTATTTGGTTTCGTGAGTTAGAGATTGAACCCTTGAGTATGTTCGACCACTGCATGAATTGAAGTGTACCATTTTGTCCTAAGTCATTTCAATTGATGATTGAAAAGTGGAGATGTTTGTCGCTTGCGTATATGTATGGATTTTAAAATGAGTTGTGGCCTGAGAGATCCTGAGAGACAACCTAAAGACAAGGGCCAGGTGGGATGTTCAAGTGCTCATAGGGTTCGGGGCGTGACAATTTTGATAACATGCCACCCAGGACGACTTGGGCAAATGAGCACGAAAGAGGGATCAATTTGTGGAATGAACGTGACAGACATATAGTCAGAGGCAGAAGAACAGTGGTACCACTGGACTTCCATTCTGGATATATAAAGTGGTCCGTCGACATACACGGAAGTGGATTTCTGTTTCGGGAGCCGCAATGGGTTCAATAGTTCAAGCAAATTAATTCATTACTTATTTTTTAGTATCCTAAATCATTGCCATTTTATAACTTTCGTTAATTTTCATTTCATTACCAGGGTGATGGCCTCTAACAAATCGTGAATTTCATGGATTCGATTGGTCCATCTCTTAAGGCTTGGAAAGAAGTGAAGAGGATAGCTAAGGCAATGCTATACGCCCACAAGGAGGAGAGGCGGCTAACAATGACACCAACACCCCAACCAGCAACTACCGCGACATCCGTTGGGTCGAATGAGGACGATGACCCCCCTCAGACTGATCAGCCGACCCAAGGGATCCAAAGGACTAATCGGCCGACCCAGAAGACCCCTCGAGTTCATCCACCTGATGATGTCATCCCCTATTCCATGGAATATCATACGGAGGATATCACCCCCAACTTCACTTCGTAGTTCAGCCATCATTTCGATGAAGGGTTCACCCAGTTTGCCGGATCATTTGGCGAGGGATCGGCTTATGCATTTCCTTATGATTCACATCCCCAAACTCCAGCTAGTTCTCCTGCGGAATATGGACCCGATTTCTCCCAATTATATCCAGTCCCTACTACCGTAGGATCTAACATATTTTCAGAAGATATGCCTTCGTCATCGACACATCCTACTCAACCGGATCATCGTTCTCGTCGGCACAATACGAGACCTCCCTCCCGATCAACGGAGACTACCTCGTTGTGGAACATGAGTTCATGTTGGAAGACAACATCATTAGTAAATGTAATTAACGTTACTGATTATTATTAATTTATTATGAACATTCCATTTTTTTACATAATTACAAATTCATTAATTAATTATATATATTAAGTAGTTAAATATTGATAAATATGAAATTTAAAAAAAAAAGTGGTCGTGTGGTGATTAAACCCTCCGCTCGGCAATAATATTGCCGAACGGGGGGCCGGCGACCCGCTCGGCAATAACACTGCCGAGCGGCCCCTGTTTCGGTAATTAAAAAAAAATTCCCTAATTTGGTAAATACTTTGCATTTTAGGGGCTTAAACACACAAAAAAAAAAGAATCTAAGTTATTATAAGTAAACATCACTTTGTGGAGTGAAACAAAGCAAAGCATATGAGCAAGCGAGCGGTTGGAGGAAAAAAAGTGAAATTCACAACTTGGTGCCTATCTTGATAGGGGCCAGTAATAGCCACTCCAAAGGCGTTGACGTTGCTGTCGTGGCATGAAGACCACGAGATAAATAAGATTTCGGGGACATGAAGTCAATAAGAGCAAGGACCCGAAAGAGGGTGACAAAAGGAGAGATCCATGTGAAGAGACAATAAGAAGCCTTCTGGTTTAGTTTGTCCGAGTCTCGATTGCAAATGTGAAGACCTGCTTCTGTGATCATCCTTTGGATGCCCGTCAAAGGTTCTTGATTAAAAAAAAGTTAATCATCACTGCCGAGCGGGATAAACAGTGCCGCTCAGCAGTCTAACTACCGAGCGGCACTGTTTGTGGCCGCTGGCAGCCCGCTCGGCAATAAGACTGTCGAACGGTCCCGGGTCCGGTAAATAAAAAAAACAACACCTCATTTAGTAAATACTTTCATTTTTTAGCCTACTTTGAAAAAAAGCCCGTGTACCTGGGATACCATACGTCTTCTCCTACAACGTTACGACTTTACGATCCTCATACGGTGTCGGTTTATAAACGGCCCCAAGTTGTAGTACTCTTGGAGGAATTCAAGAAACCAAGAGTCCTATTGGAACCTACGCCCCTATCAGGGATGCGAGGTTTGGGTTGGGGACGTCACAAAGGGATTGTTATAGGGTTTCTATATCACCGTGGATAGGGCAAAACTCCTACAAGAAGAGGGGAGAAATCCTACCAGCAGGAGAGAGCATCCTTACATTGAGGATAGTGAGTATGGAGTTTCGAACTTGAAGTCAAGGTTAAGAATATAATTGGTCCTCTCACATGGCCTACACTTGAACTGGCCATTGTAAATCTGTTGTTGCCAAATTGCTTTTAGGATAAAAAAATTGATTTTAGGGTAAACAAAAATTCCTTTTAGAGTTTACTACTAGATCAACGCCCCAATAATACCATCAACTAATCAATTGTCTCTGATGGAATATAGGGCTTATGGTGTGCGCCCATGCAGGCAATCACACCCACCTCCATAGATAACCGCAATAGCGGTTATCTGCAATTTTGAAGAGACGTGTCTCTTCACGTCAACAAAACGACGTCAAAAGAGAACGACATCCCTTGTTTTCCTTTAACCCTTCCAAACGACATACTGTCGTTCAACAAAAGAAACGACAGAAAGTCTCACTCCCCCTTTCGACATCGAATCGCATCAAAGGCGACGAAGGACTCTCGGGACTGCGAAGGCGACATCTAATCTGTGGACAGTGGGTACGGTTCCTCGTGTAGTCGTACTCCGATCAGTGATCCAAGTAAGTGATTTCTGGGCGTTAATCAGTAGTTTTCCGTACGTATTACGTATACGGATTAGGAATTAGTTTCCAACATTGGTATCACAGCGCCGGTTCTTGTTTCCTGATCTATCGTGCTTTTAATCGACAATTTTTTTTAAGGAGAAAACCGGGACCCGAGCGTACTGTTCATCGGCGACAGATTTTGTTCTGCCCTACAAAAATTTATTTTGAACACATCATTGGAACGGGCTCGGCGAGACGAGAATTTGGAGTGGTTGAACGTCACAAGGCGACGCCGAACAGCGCCGCACGCGCGACACGCGCCTCCGCGGGATAGGGTTCCCGAGGCAGCGGCGAAGCGACGCGATTTTGTACACTTTCGCTCAGTGAAAGTGGAAAATAAACATACCATCCGAATCATCTCGTCAATACGAGCATTTTTAGGGGTGGATCGCCGCCAACGGACGCCGGATGGCGCCGCACGCGCCGACGGGGTGCGCTGCGTGTGGGCCTCACGCGCCCACGTGCGTCGCGCGTGCCTCGAGCCGTTGAAACGGTCTGCTGACGTGGCAGACACGTGGCGCTGACGTGGCGGCTAACGTGGCAGGCACGTGGCATGATGACGTGGCAGCTCGACCCGACCCGACCCGAAATCCGACCCGGTTGACCCATGACCCGACCCGGGTCAACGATCAACCGTTGACCGTTGAACGGTCAACGCTGACCGTTGACCGCGCGTGGCCGGCGCGTGAAGCCCACGCGCAGTGGCTTCTAGGCGCGCGTGAGGGCGCGTGCGGAGTCCAATTGAGGTGATTTTGATGCCGATGTGTTCGTATTGAAATTTCCTACAATGTGGTATATTTGTTTTACCATTTTTATGCACTATGGATTATGTGTAATCCCTTTTTATTGTTCTGCATTTGTTGCAGGAACTATGGAACAGAGTGCAGTGCGAATCGCAATATTCCCGTGGACCGACGAGGAACATGAGAGGCTCCTGAAGCTGAGGAACGAGTTGGCACTTTATCGATGGGAGGGCAGAGTTGATATGATGACTCACATCATAACAGTAAACAAAATGATATTGTAAATCATTTGTAATGGTTATGTCATGCCAGACTATCTGAGGGTTGTTGCCTTAAAAACCACTCTTCCTGATTGGCATGAGGTCTTGGACCACTTGTGGAAAAATTCCTACTATTTTTCTTATAAGGACCTTGGAATAAGATTCCTGATAGAGTTCTTAGAAGTCGGGGCAAGGAAGATATCAACCCTTGCTATGAATGGGTCATGGCGTAGGCAAAATGTGCCTTGGCGAAAAGATTTGTTCCCTTGGCTGAGACCAGAGAGTTTCCCAAGAGCCACCATAGGGACGCCTTCTAGGGTCAAGAAGTTCCCTAAAGATTTTATTGAATCTTTTCATGTTCTTGGCATACATTATGTCACATGATGTTGTTGTATTGGTATTGTATGTCAATAGATATAAATATTCTCGTTCATGTTATGTGAAATAGTTTGCCTTGTATTATATGAGAATTGTTTTTGTAATACCTTGGTGGTATATGGATAAGTGGGGAGTTCGAAAAGGTTTTAGTAACTTTGGTGAACTCAATTTTACATAAATGATTGTATTAATGGTAATTTCAAGCGATGATTCTCAGACGATGATTGGGAACATAGTGAACTTTCGACTTTGAGACCTTATGTGAAATTATTCATTAATATAATTAGTTAGTGTAAAATAAATGCATAAATGTATAGGCATCAATAATTGTATGAGAACATGTCTATTGAACTTTGTGTTCAAATACAATAGCTTGAGCTTATTAGACTATTGTAGCTAGGCTTGATTGAAATTAGAATTAGACGGCGAAAATTATGAAAATTGGAATAGGATCCAATATGAGCTAAAAGAGCAAATAGCACTATAAGCTCTTAACCTAGTTATGGAAGAATCTGAATATATGATTACTGTATTGGCAAGAAAGTACAAAGAGATACTTGCAATAAGAAACAAGTTGAACTCTATTGCTCGCATTATGTTGTTGAAGCAAGGAAAATATTTTTATACATGAGTTCAGGCATTTTTTTTAAATGCTAAAGTCAAATGGAAGGCATTAATGAATTAATTTTGGTGAGATATTGGTCTCCAATTGGAACAGATCACTATAAGGTTTGATACTATATGATGCCTTATGGGCAGAATATTAAATGGCCTTTGTGGCATATATCAAACAAATAAGTGAACTGTAAGATGCAGACTCCATTTTGACTGATGAATAGCGAGTGCAAGCAGTAGTCTGTTCTTTATTTCATAGCTATGTGCATATGAAAATCCACTAGATCCACATCATAAGTAAAACTTTTAAAGATGTTATGCGACGCCTTAAACTAGAGATGGATTGCCTTCTAGTGGCAAAACCTAAAATCGACATTCGCAAGGTTGATTCTAGTTTTAATGAGTTTTGTGCTCCAGATATAAGCGTCAAGGTGGATTTAAGTAGTGGAAAGAACAATCCAAGAAAGAAATAGAAGTTTAACTGACAAAGAAAGGAAAACGTCCTTTCAAAGAAAATATTTCAGAAATGAAGTGTTTTCACTGTGGAAATAAAGGTCACTCTATTCATGATTGTGATAAGTTAAAGAAGTAAGAAACCCTTGTGCACTTAAGAGTGTCACTTATGTCTACAGTTCAGTCTTTGAGGCTGAATCTTATCCTTAGTGGATTGTAGACTTAGGGACCACAGATCATGTAGTTGAAGGACAGAAATACCTTAGTGGGATTTCAACGAGTTCCTCATGGAGCAAAGTGAGTAAATGTGGGAAATAACTTCTTAGTGAAAGTTAAAATGTTATATGCGTAATGATCGCATTTTATTCCTACATAAAATGTTATATGCTCCAAAACACGACGGAATTTAGTTTCCGTGTTAGTTTGGTTAAACTTAGTTTTTCAGTTTGGACTTTCATAACAATGGTGATAACTTGTCATAAAGAACAAGTTATTAGAATTCTAAATGGTTTAATTGTGCATATTGTTAAGTACAATTATGTAGTGTTATTCCTCTTTTTTCATCTTTGTGATGATATGAATATGTGGCATGCTAGGCTGGGTAAAATAAGCTAAAAGGGGCTTATTAGACAAGTGTTGAAAATTTCGTTTAGCCTATTTATGAACATTGCCTTTGGAAGGAATAATAATAATGAAACCATTTAGAAAAGGAACAAAAGCTAAGTTTCCTTTGTTGATATCAATTCAGACATATATGGTTCAGTAAATGTGATAGCATGGCATGAGACTGTTTATTTCATCACATTTGTATAATTACACTCGATTTGGATTTATTATTTTATGATTTTTCATAAATTTGAGGCATAAGTTGCTTCGATAAGATTTTATTTGAAATCCGATCGAGGTCGAGTTAATATATATCTGATTAGTTCATATGTTTATGTGATGAAAAAGGAATAAAATAATAGTTGATTATTCCATCAATTTCTCTGAATAATAAAATTCCAGAGAGAAGAAACAGATCACAATAAATATGGTTAAGTCTGTGATAGCATAGTATCATCTTTTATGATGATATTTTTGTTGATGGCTGTCAAGATACTTAACTGTATGCCTTATAAATCAGTTACCACCAATTCATATGAGTTGTGGACAGGTCGACAATGAGATTTGAGTTTTCTCAGACCTTGATATGTTTTCTATGCACACGCGTTCTCCCACAAGTTTGGGAAATTGGACCCTAGAGGCAATAGTATCTTCGTGAAATACTAAGAGCACTCGAAAGGGTAAATGCTGTGGATGAGCAAGAAAGTGGGGAGTGTAACTGAATTCGAATCACGATATGTCACATTCTTAGTGAATGAATTTCTAAAGGGCGAGATATTTCAAGATTATTCTCTGTTTGAATTTTAGGAAAGTGACAATGATTGCTTATGGCCATCTTATCCAAGTGGGAGCAATGTGAGAAGTGGGGAATTTGTTTCGACTTAGTCTCAATTGCAACAACTTGATGTGTAAAAGATGTCGTCATTGTCTGATCCGAGTGGGAGCATAATGAAGAATGATGTACTAAGTGTACGATCTCAATGATGTACTACGTGTACAATCTCCAAGTTGGCGAATAAGTCGCAAGTAGCTTTATAAGCTTTCATGATTGCTCTAAAAGAAGAGAATAAGTCTAGGAGTATAAAATGAGGCTCCGGTTTGCTCTGATAAAGAAAAGTGGATAGAAGCAATGGAAAAGAAATGGAGTTAATGAGATCAAACAAAGTTTTGGGAATTGATTGATCTTTTGAATGGACTCACAGCCATTGGGAGCAAATGTGTTCTCAAAAGTAAGCGTAAAGCTGATAGCTTGTTTGAGAATTTGTTTGGCTGACCTTATGGTGAATCGTAATATTTAATTCACCTTATTCTGGTAATAATGATGAGTATGGATCTAGAATTACATCAAGGATGTAAAGACTGCAATTCTCAATGGAGAATTAATAAAAGAAACCTATGTGGTACAACCTACAAGAGTTGTGAATGAAGGTCAAGAATATGGCCCTGAGCAGTCATTGAGATATTGATATATACGTTTTTCATGATGTCTTAGTGGCATATGATTTTGTAACAATTGATAAAGGCCATTGTGTATATATCAAAAGATCCTAAAATCAATTTGTGATTTTATCATTATATGTTGATGATATACTCTTATTACAAGTAGTAAAGGTATGAGCCAAAATATGTGTCCTGAAACTCCATAAGGAGATAAAGAAATGGAAAGTGATCCATTTGCTAAGTGCCGTTGGTAGCTCAATGTACACTGTGATATGTTCAAGACTTGATATTTGTTATTCAGTTGGAATGGTAAGTAGGTACCAATCCAATATAAGTCAAAGTGTACTGAATTGCTGTCAATAGAATTCTGAGGTATCTGAAAGTACTGCTGATCAATTTATTGAAAATTCAAGGAAAAGATCTGCACCTTGAAAGTGTATTGATATTGATTGAGGGGGAGATATAGATGAGAGGAATTTTACCTCTGAATTTGCGTTCTTACTGAGTAATGGCGCCATATCATGGAAAAGTAAGAAGCAAATGTGTATGGTCTTATCCACGATGGAAGATGTTCTCGTGGTGTTATCAGCAGAAGTATAAAATGGTCTTTGACTTGAGAGATGTTTGGATTAATAAAGTATTGCTAAGAATACTACAAGTCCAATTATTAGTTAATTGTGACAGTTAAGTAGCAAGAGCTTACATTGAGGATCTACTGCAAGACCAAACGTATTGACTCGGAATATGATGTTGTAAAAGACATGTTTGTATGAAAAGATGTGAACAGTACATATCTACGCATAAGAATGAAAGCAGATCTTGTGATGAAATAAATTTCTAGAGATGTTTTGACTTGGTCATGTGTTGACAAGAAGGATTGGTTCTTCGCATTAGAATCTCTAGAAGGGCGTAGAAATTAGAATATTTGATGTTTAATGTTCCCCAAAGTTCACAGTGAATGAGTTAATGATATTTGTTAGCATTATTAATGCCTATGACAATTAATGCTTTAATGATATTTGTTATCATTATTATTGTCTATGATTTTCGTGAAACATTTATGCATATTAATGTTCTGTACATTAGTTTGAGAAAGTATGTCGGACAGATAAGAGATTAGCCCACTCACACGGGTAATAGCCTCTATTTACTGCGTATTGAATAGAGATGAGGCAATTTTAAGCTTATTATCTAGGTGATAATTGAGAGCTAGAGCTTAAAATATTTATGCCGCCTTAACAAGAATATTAAGATGAGGACTTACTATTTATAATGTCCGAAAGTGAAATAAAGAGATTTTATTATTATTAGTCCTCCCACATATTTCACTTTATCTGTCTTGAATGTCAGATGAGAGTTCTGATGGAAACTCTTAGTTGGAGTTGTTACGTGAACTCTCGTTAGAAATTGAGTATGTCTAAGTGATCATATGTACGGTATTAAAATAGAAAGACATACGCTCCATGGGGAAGGAGAAAATATAGTAATACGTACTTCATATTACGTATGCATTGTCCACCAATGAGAGTTGGCAAAAGTTATGATCTCAACTTTTTAAATGCCGTGTGAGACTCTCGAGGATAAAAATTCCTCATTTGGTGCCCTCACGACTTTTTGTTATTCTCAAGATTTCTATTTAGTGTTCGCTATCTTAGGGTGTTACCTATGGTCATGAAATTGATTCGATCTAAAGGGACACTTCTAGAAAAGCGAGCTGAACTGAGATCGAGAGGTCTAATGGAAGAGGAAGATCGATTTCGAGATTTGAGTCACATAATAGATTTATGTTCACAAACCGGCCGGTTATGATTATTTTGTGTGATCATAATTGTGAATATAACATATCATGCTGAAATGAGATCTAGAGAGAGATATGTATGTGACTGATCGATCTAGGGTACAAGCATACGGAAATATACTTTTGATTATGTCCATTTTGAGCTGTCATATACTCCCAACGGATGTGTGACAACGAGCTCTCAGGTATGCTGGTCGCACGGATTATTTGTCAATATGAACTTTGCAGATATAAAGAGAGTTATGCTTGATCCTTTGTGGACAAGTGGGAGTTGTTAGTCCTCCGTGGACATGTGAGAGTTATTTGCCCTACATGGGCGAGTGGGAGATGATGGAATATAGGGCTTATGGTGTGCGCCCATGCGAGCAATCACACCCGCCTCCACAGATAACCGCAATAGCGGTTATCTGCAATTTTGAAGAGACGTGTCTCTTCACGTCAACAAAACGACGTCAAAAGAGAACGACGTCCCTTGTTTTCCTTTAACCCTTCCAAACGACATACTGTCGTTCAACAAAAGAAACGACAGAAAGTCTCACTCCCCCTTTCGACATCGAATCGCATCAAAGGCGACGAAGGATTCTCGGGACTGCGAAGGCGACATCTAATCTGTGGACAGTGGGTACGGTTCCTCGTGTAGTCGTACTCCGATCAGTGATCCAAGTAAGTGATTTCTGGGCGTTAATCAGTAGTTTTCCGCACGTATTACGTATACGGATTAGGAATTAGTTTCCAACAGTCTCCAATTGATCCGGTGCTCTCATATTTTGCTGGATTTTTCAAAATGAATGTTTATGCACTTGTGAACTGACAGCAATTACAAATTCGAAACCCACACAATTTCACACTTACTAACCTTTCCTAATGCAAAATTATTTGCATTGAAATATTTTGATAGCAATGGAAAACAATGCCTGTAGTGAGGACAAATGGAATGACAAATGAAGAGACAACATTATAAAAAAAGAGATGCAAATCCAAATCAAAATGACGAATATATTAGAAGAGAAACACAAACTCGTGCATACGTTTATTTTGCCTTTTGGGTCGAAAGAGTATATTTCTTTGAAAATAAGAAAGATGATTCTTATACCATCTAAATCTTGATGTATGAGATCACCCTACCATGTTTGTCCATCACAATTTCACCTGTGAGGTTTTCTCCGTAGCTTTGAAGGAGGATTCCAATGATAACAAGCATCAAATTGTCCAGTCAATGCACTGATTCTACAAGGACCATTGGGCGAGATCTCCCAAACACAATGGATGCATTCTCCCCTATCCCTACTTTGCACATATATGTCAAACCACTGAAATTGATCATGCCATGTAAAGCCGCAAAAGAATAACGTTTCACCGAAGAAACGGGTTGTGAATGAGAATCCCCAGCTCTCCGTAATATGATGTATTCCGAGATTGA
The DNA here is from genome assembly GCA_021437785.1 of Rhodomyrtus psidioides. Taxonomy (NCBI): domain Eukaryota; kingdom Viridiplantae; phylum Streptophyta; class Magnoliopsida; order Myrtales; family Myrtaceae; genus Rhodomyrtus; species Rhodomyrtus psidioides. The sequence continues at coordinate 1,272,911 of JAILYB010000119.1, forward strand.
TGTCCTTAGATTTGCAATGAACTGTTAGAGTAGTTCCGACAGGCAATTTGTTATTCATCTTGACATATGAATGGATCCAAATACTTCCTAAACATCTACTTACAAAAAACGAATAAATACATATGTGCGTAGCTAATGTCTTCATTGCATATATTGCTTTTTCCATAACTATATTTTACCTATTTTTATCCTTTTTTAAATTTGGGCTAAGAATTTCCACGTAAGATCAGCTACATGTCAAGTATGTATGTATTATGGATACATTAATCAAGGAAAAAACTTGACTAACAGCGACTGTTATCCTTGCAAGTAACCGTGGAATGTGGGCCACAAGCTGTAATTGAGAGAAAAAGGACCCAATCTATTCTACTTAGAGTTTTTGTCGGACAATATGGGATAGTTTTACATAGGGGTGATCGGTTCCCGATCCGGTCCAGTTCTCCTCAAGAATTGGGAACCGGACTGATGGTCCCGATTCCCATTTTTCGGAACCGGAGACCGGACCGGCCACCCCGAGAATTAGGAACCGGGGGTCTAGTTCCAATGAACCAATAACACAATCAAATTCGATTTAAGAATGACCGAAACATCTTCCCGTCATGGTTTTAGATCGTGAGCTGGTGATGTCCTCTGTTTTGCTGTACAAACGCACAATCTTGTACTGCACACCTTCTTTTTTGTTCCCTTTTTCTTTGATTTTGATCTCAAACTATTCTTCACTTTCCATGCCCCTCCTTTCACCTCAAAGAAAAGGGGGGCAAAAAATCAGAGACTTGGCAGAGAAAAATTCGACAGTGAGAAACTCTTTGGGCTTAAGAAAGGAAGATTCAAAACCATTATGGGCAAATTGACATCAAATGCCATTAAAACCAATATAGACAATTCAATGTATCCTCATTTGATCATTAAAAGTACATTGAAAGCACACCCACAGGAAAAAAAAACATTACAGATGTTCACCAAGCATTAACTGAAATGAAATGACAGTGAAATAGAAAAATGGGAATATTTCTAAAGTTCAAGTCTTTTCTCAATATTTTATGGATGAAGCGAAAGTGCAGCCAATTAGTTTTGAATTAGAAATACAATTAATAGAAAACGAACTCAACTAATGAATGAAAAATCTCACCATATATTCCTTCCAACAACTTGTAAACGCTGTTTACCGTAAGCTCTGAGTGATCATCATCCATGGCTATCAAAAGCAAGATATTAATTAAAGCATTCACTTGTTAGATATACGAAAGAAATACAACATACAAAAGAAAAGATATATCATGACTTACCTGACTCGAACTTTTCTGCATTCTCTATGCACTCTTCAACATTAACTGGCTTGTTAACCACTATTAACTAATATTGAGTGCAAATCAAAGCTTCCACCACTCTAGGAGTCAAAGAACTTTAATAACCATTGACGACATGACCAGATGTATTGAAAGTGGACTTTTAAGAAACGGTTCTTACAAGAATGGCCAAGATGTCGCGAGCCATCAAAGAGAGGATGTGACATTCTGAATTTCCGACCCCTCGGGGCTAATGACATGGATTGGAAGCTCGAAATTGGCAATTGAAAATGAAGAATTTCAAAATTAGAAAAGGATTTGATGTCGCCTCGCCAATGGTCACTCAAAATGAGAAAAACGAAGTTTCGGACGAAAAGTGGCAAATGACCGTTTTGCCCCTCAACCTCATACCTTTGCCTTAAGAAAGTTGGAAGGGCAAAATAGTCATTTAACCCTCCCCTTGAAGCTGCCGAAAGTTGATGTGCAAGGAGTCAATGGAAGTCAATGGCATTATTGGTGCATGCCACATGTCACTCAATGAAGGCACTTGGCATTAATTACCCCTACCTAATCCATCTTGTCATTTGGACCTTAAACATTTGAGAACATCCCCCTTAGCAGCAGAAAATTTGTGCAAGCCCTTCCCCTCCTCACTTTTCCTTCATTTTCCTCTTCAATTCCTCTCTAGCTCAGTTTGCTCCCCCGACCGATTCTGTGCCTCCTGTTGGTTAGCTTGAACGGACCTTCCCGGTGGCCATTTGAGGTGCTTCGACCACCAGAGGTAAGATCTATGTGTCCTTGACAAACTCCAATTGGAATGTCTTCATTTGGATAAGTATTTTCATCGGTACGAGTCCGAGACTAAAACCGGACGAAATCTGAGCGAGTTGGGATAAGGCCACCGTATACCCTCTTAGAAATTCCAAATGACCTCAAACGTTTTGTGAAATCTTCATAACATCTAGTAATCATGTTGGATGAGCTTTGGCCACAAGTTTGGTAGTGTTAAAATAGGTTTTCATTACTAATTGTGGGTGACAAAATATGGACAGATTCTGACCCTTCGCGCACCAAGGAGAAACCGAACTGATTGGAGGACTTCGGGGTGTTGGTTCTCTTCGAAACTCTTGTTGAGCCTTCTTAACACATATATTGAGGTTCTAGAAGGATTATTTTGTGAAAAATGAGAATATAGGGTTGATTTTTGGATGGAGATATGTGGTTTGGAATAAAACAGATTTTGTTGAGCTGCTGTCCTGTTTTGGTTTAATCTGATGGGGGTTCCTTGGTGGGTATTTTGACTTCAAAATGACTCAAAAGGCTACTTAAGATGTTGATTAAGGTGTTAGTGGGAAGAATGTGAAATGGATTGAGAATTAGAAGTGATTTAAGGGCTGTTGAAGTGAAAAACGTGAAGGGCCGACCAATTCATCCTTAACGCGCACTGATTTTGAATTGAGTAGTTCTAAGTCGTCCGGTATCCGAATTGAGCACCGTTTTCACCCACATGACCGTAAGATCTTGACGTTTAACATTATAGAATTTTTTTTCCCAAAAATTTAGTAGAAAAATTGAAGTTTTCGTGAGACTGAATCTGGTTGTGGGGGGCTCAAATTGGACAGATTTGATGAATTGAGACTTTGGATGACTTGCCTTGATAGAACGACAATTGGCATGCTTAGGGGCATTGAATTAACACTATGACGACTTGAGAATAAGGTCTTGTTGGTGTTATTAAGGTATTGGCGCGACGAAATTGAGAAATAATCGAGTTATAATGTGGTTTTCCTAGGCACGCCATGAGAGCCATGTTTGGCCGTGGGCTTGCTGACTTAGGATGGTCGTTTGGATGGAATTTATGACATTCCGAATTCCGTCCCCTCTCGAGGCTATTGAATGGAAAGATATCGATCGAGGTATTTCAGCTGTATCTCGGTCAGAGCAGGCCACTCTCGAGTTAACTGACCAAAAGGGCAAGACTGACGCGGAGTCGAGTACGTGGACTTGGAGGATTTGAATGAGAAATGGCACTTTGACCATAAGGATTGTCGAGGGAATATTTTGGGCCAGAAGAGATCGATCTAGGAATGATCATGGAATGCCTTGCTAGCGTTATACGTTGGAACGCGGGTGATTCCGCTTAACCAATGTGCAATTTGCGAGAATTTCCTAAATCAAATTCCGATTATCAGGATCGCAGGAGCTAGCGATAAACCCTCACAATTACATGACAACCAAAGTCACCACGGCTTGAGAAAAATCCCAAGGTCGATACGCGTAGTGCCTGCAAGAGTCGCCCGTCAGTTTGAGATAAACTGAAATTACAGTCGACGAGAGTTCGACATGAAATTGGACCTCGAGATTGGGGTATTGGATATTGAGGAAATCCAACATTTGAATTGAAATGGATGTCGTCTCATCGAGGGCAATTAAGATTGGAAAATTAATATTTCGGATAAAAAGTGCGAAATGACCATTTTGCCCCTCAACCTTTACCCTTGCCTTAAGATTTCTAGAATGGCATTTTTGTCATTTAGCCTTCCCCTAGCTACTGAAAATGAGGAGGAAGAATGGTCAAAGGAAGTCAATGGCTTCTAGAGGCAAAGACAAGTGTCAAGTGAGGAAGAAGCCAAGTGTCATCAAATTGGGAGCCCTTATCCAAATAGACTAGATTAGATGCCAAGTTGCATTAAATCCTAGTCTAATCCTCACCTAATTTTTTCTCTCTCTCCTCTTAACTTTTGGAGGAAGCAAAGCATCTCTCTCCCTCCATTCTTCATCAGCCGAACTTCATCTCTCCCTCATCTCTCTTTCATTTTTTCTCTCACTCGCTCGCCAGCTTGCTGCCCTATTTCGACATTGGATTGAGGTAAAATGACCACCATCTGAAAGCTTATCGTCTTGTCATTCCAACAAGGTATTATACGCTCAATTTGATCAAGTATTTCGTCCCGTAGGTCGGTTTGAGTGAGCAAAGGTTAGATTGAAGGCAGAATCTGACCGGTTTTGGGAGAAGAGCTGTTTTGTGGGCTTAAAGGCTTCAAATGGCTCCAAATTTTCGGTGAGCTCTTCTACACTCATAGTAATAGGGTTTGCCAAGTTGGGGTTGCAAGTTTACTTGAGTTTGGATAGGTTTTCATGGCTGAAATAAAGTGAATCATGTGGAGCAGAATCTGACCGCCTGAGCACCGAGAGGAACCAGATTGATTGGAAGCTTTTGAGGCACTATTTTGCTTCCAAATTCCTGGTGAGCCTATTAAACATGTAGATTAAGGTTTTGGAAAGATGATGTCATGATGAATTGAAGTTTAGAGTTGGAATTTGTGGGCTGTTATGCATGATTCGTTGAGGACCGGTTCTGCCCTGTTAAGGTTCTGTGGAAGCCGAGCACTTTGAGGCTTAGAAAGGGTGTCGTCATGTTGATAAATTATCGTTAAGGCACCCTAGGATGTTAATTAATATATTGGTAGGGTGTACAATTTGTGGAATAGAGATTGGAAGAGTTTTAAGGGCTGATTTGAAGTGAAAGCCGAGAGCCGTGTAAATCTGACCCTAGGGCGCACTAATTTTGAAATGGCTCGTTTTAGGTCGTCCGGTGTCCAAATTGAGCTCCGTTTTCGCTCACACGTCCATAAGACCTTGAAGGATAAGGATATGGAAGTATATTTATTAAAAGGTCAACAGATCAATATCATTTTATTCAGGACTGAATCTGGTCATGGAATGCCAATAATGGACAGCTTGGTGCCGCGACGTTGCGTTGATCGTTTTATGGAATCGCTTGGCCTATGCTTGAGGTAAGTTATGCCTAAACCTCTATTAGGATGTTATGTTACTAAAGGATGGAGTTTTGAGTTGAATTGGATGATTTCATGAACTGATTTTGTGAGAGACGCGAGGAAACCCAAATCTGTCCTATTTTGATGAATTGAGCTTGAGTGGTTTTATGACATGGAAATTTTGAAATCGAGGTTGAACTGAGGAGTCTTAATCCGGTTGCGGCATGTGGTTGGGCCATTCGGCGTGTTTTGTGAAAATTCTCATTTGTTTGAGTGCATTAAGCGGATTGGTTTACCAATCGAGTCTTGAAATAACTTGTGAATGATCAAATTTGAGATTTGATCGATTTGAGCTGATTGATGCTTGTGTTTTACTGAGAATTGTATAATGAGAAATGTGTTTTGTTTAGTTGAGGGACGTTTGAAACGAAGGCCTCGAGTAGGAGATGAACTGCTTGATTTCATGAGTTGTTCTTGAAAGAAGAATTTTGAGGCATGAATTATTTTCTTTAAATAAAAATATGAGGCTTTCTTTAATTGAAACTTTTATGAATAAAATGGCGTGTGGGATTGCCAATGGCGTGTGTGATCGCCGGAAAAATTATAAGTGCACTGGCGTGTGGCATCGCCAAGGAATTATGAAATTTGGCCAATGTATTGGGAGGGAGTTACTCCCATTTGACCTAACGAGGTTGTGCGGCTAGAGAGTCCCATACTGACGCGATTCATCTCGATTGAAAATGGGCGTCGAGAGTCGTATGGTGACCGAATCATCTCTAGGTCCGGACGCGAAAGTCTCATATGTACCGACGGGTCATATGGAGACCGAATCATCTCGTAGCCCCAAGATGGGTGGCCCAGGATGGACGGATATGGAACGATGTGTTTTCTGGGAAAATAAAAGAATGATTTGTGAGAAAATTGATTATGCCTCATGTTTGGATATTTGCCTCATGATTTGAAATTAGCCCAGAGAAGGGCATGGGAGAAAAGAACGTATTTTCTGTAAATTTCAATGAATGATACTTTTGAGAAAGAAATGAAAGTTGGCTCATGTTTTTGAATTAGTGACGAGTGCTTGCTTTAGAATGAAAACCCTGCCATTGTATGAAGCTTATAGTTATCATGATTTTTCTTGACTGAGTCAAGCTATATTGAAAGTACTGAAATACCATGTTTTGGAAAATACCCCGTTTTACCATGCCTAAGTTTTTAATTCCAAAATACCCCATTTTCCAAAACGTCTGGAGGTACCAATAGCCTTGTTTAGGGTTAGGTTTAGCTTACTGAGATTTATATCTCACCCCGTCGTGGGACAACATTTTTAGGTCCAAGACGATGGAGACCCGAGCTTGCCATGGATTGGCATTGGAAGAAGTTTTTGGAGGATGTGAAGATTTTAGTTGATTGAGACCTTAGAGATTGTATATTATTTGTAGTTAGAATTGTACCTGACTTTGAATTTAATGAGAAGTGTATCCCTTTCTTTTGACCTAAGTCATCTTGAAAAGTTGTTTTTATGGAGTTGCCCTCGCTTTCGCATGCATGTTTCATATAGACTTTTAAGCATTGGTCGTTGGTTCCTAGGAGATCATTAAAGGTAACGGCGAAGGTGGGATACTCGCGTGCTCGCCGAGTTTAGGGCGTGACATCCTTGTTTAAGTGGTATCAGAGCAAGGTCAGCTCGATCCAATTTGATTGACGTTTGGACTGATAAGAAGTGATGACTTGAGGACAATTAGATAGTGATACCTATAAGATTAGGTTTTGATCATTGAATCTTGAGGATTATAGGCTTGAACTTGTGTGCACCCTAATGGTTCTAGCGTTGATTTTAATTGATGATATTGGGTGGTGATATTATTGAGGTTCATAAGGAAGTGAGCATAAATTGAGGAGTTGTAAGCATGGATTTGAGGTTGTGGATGTGTTTGAGGTTAATGACCAATTGCCTAAGAACTAAGGGTCGATTTGAATTTATGATCGTGATTGTGGCCTTGAGGTATATGGTTGAACATAGTCAATTGATCTATAAGATGAATGGTCCTTTGCGGAAATAGAAATCTTCTACTAATAAGAGATGATCTGGAAGCGAATGTGTTGTGGCAAGTATTGAGGACGATCACTCAGTGCATGTGTTTATGGCATTGAAATGAAAGTTGAGGAAGGTGAATGCATGAGCTTATCATTATTAGACTTGATAAACCGTCGCTTGGTATGGGACAAGCTGATGGGATACCTATAAACCGTAATGAAGCATGTTATGGGACATGTGGAACGAGACTCTCTTCGTAGATGTATAACTTGGGATAATCTGCAACAACCAGGTTTGATGAGGGCGGGGAGTGTACGCTGGGACAGAGAGGTTCGGACAAGGAGCTGTTGACACCTGATTTTTGACCATTTATTATTGTGATTTTTATTCTTTAAAATTAATTAAAAATATCAAAAAAGGTCATAAAATCATAAAATCAACTTTGGAAGCCTTGGCTTAGCCCCAGGAACCAATTTTGAAGAAAAAATATTTTTCGTAATTTTTAATAATTGTTTAATTTATTTAATTATTAAAAATACCCAAAACATCAGAAAAATACCATTTGTGGTCACAAAAATACACAAAAATATTTAATAATTTTGTTTTAATTTCCTCTTCAAGTGTGTCACCTTAAATCTTGAAAATTCGGCTCGGGTCACTAAGTTTCTTCACAAACATAAACCCGAACCGAGCAAAAAAAAAATTCCTTTTCGAGTCTTTTAATTTTCAATTCTCACTTTTCATAAGCCATGACATTGAATTCTAAAGTCTCGAAGTGAAATTGGGTCAATTTGCCCTCCAATTTTATCAATTTTAAACAAAAGGGCTTAATTGCATAATTTTCTTTCAATTTAGTCCCCGATTTCGCAAATTTTGAAATTAAATTCCGTGCGAGCATACCCATTCAAATTAAACACCTCTACCCTATAGTTTTCATCATGCTGAATCCATTGGTGGCCTCAATTTGGGCTAATTCGATCATTTGGGCCTTCAATTAAGCGAAATTAATTTTTGGATCTTAGGGACAATTTGGGGTTTTCACTAAATTGCAATCAATTGATTCACGAAAATACCCATATTTGATAGAAAACATGTCAAGGAGTCCGATTTTGCCACCAATTTCGTGAAAATAGGTTGATTTTGGGCCCAATTTGGCAAAATTTGTTCGAACCGGGCCGGTCGGGTCAGACCCGACCCGGCCCGGTCCGATCGGGTCTGCACTTGCAGACCCACCATCGCCGACTGAATAAAAAAAAAAGGAGGGGAGCGGCGGCCGGTTGGTAAAAAAAAGTGGGCGACACTTGTGGGAAACAAAAGGGAAAAGGAAGGTCCGGCTTTGTGGATGGGTGGAGGCCAAAAGGGTGGTCGGGAAATAAAAAAAAGGAAAGCCGAGAGTGAGAAGAGGCGAGACCAAGAGGAAAGCAGGGAGAATTGCGAGAGAAAAAAGGAGAAGAAGAGTGAAATAGAGGGAGGAAGAGGTCGGGGGCTCGCAAAAACCGCAGCCACACCGACGCCCCCGCCGTCATAACCCTCGGCGAACTCAAGGTATGTATTGCCCCCCCCCCCCCCCCCGCCCTGTTTTTGAGCCGCCGAACAGGGCTCGTCGGTCCGGCTCGATTTCGATCGAGTCGGACCAAAACCGATAGCACCCGTTATTCACGAAGATGTGTAGAGTAGTTTTATATGACTGGTATATCTCGGTATCCCTCGCTGGGCTTCGACGAAATCATTTAATCATGTTTCGATATATGCTTATCACGTGTTCGACAAAATGACCAGGGGAGTGTCTCGATCCATCGTTCTCGGCCGCGCCTGTTTGTCCTCTTTTTGTGCGATTCTAGCTCTGAGAACTCTCTAGAATTATTCCTACGTCCGCCTCGAATTTTATTTTGAATAAAACCGCCGCGGGAGCACGGCCCGGGATTTCGCCGATCATCGGCTCAGACCGAGAGCTCGGTGGGGTGTTTCGCTCTGTCGCTGACCCTTAAAAGGGTCCAGGTAAGTGTCTATACCTTACTTAGATGCTGTGTGAAGGTTGGGAATCCGGTTAGAACGTTAAAAAATTTCTGTAAATTTTTGCCCGCCGGCGCCGATTCGGGGAAGCTCCGTCCGGTCGTTTCCAACGTGTTCGTCTCCACGTTTTCAATATAATGTTAACGTGGGTTGCTTAGGGAGTCTAATGTCGAAAAAAAAAAGGGCAAAAATTTTGAAGGTCTGGGCCGGTTCGCGTTTTTCCGGCGGCATTTCCGGCGACCTCGCCGGAATTTTCACTGTTCCGGCGAGGCGCCGGTCTTCTTCTCCGACGGATTGATACTCGGTCAAAGAGTCAACTGCTGACGTGGCATGCCACGTCGGCAGCCACGTCAGCGTGGTGGGGCCGGGTCATTCGAAAATAAGACCCAGATCCGACGGTGGACAATGTGCCATGTGTCGCGATCTGGGAGTTTTGGAAAATTAAAAAAAGATTTTCAAAACTAATAATTGATTTTCGAAAATAATAAAAATATCTTGATCTGACGGTCGATATCGCGCCAAGTGGCACTCTGAGGAGCGTCCGATCTGACCGAAGATCGGACGCGCCAGAGGAGGCCGCGTGGCATTGTGTCGACCGTCAGATGGGGTGGTTTTCGGAAATTACAAAAAAAATTAATTTCCGATCGAACGGTTCATAGTGGGCCACGTGGTCTTCTGTGGGTCGTCCGATCTAGTTAAAGATCGGGAGTCTGAGACGAAGCCACGTGGCGCGTTTTGGGCTGTCCGATCAAGGTTTTCGGATAATAATTAAATAAAGTGCATAAAATAAAAAAATAATAAAAAATTCAAAAATTCAATAAAAAATGGAAAATCATAAAAAATTCAAAAAAATTCAAAAAATTCAGAAAAATTGTAAAAAATTTCTAGAAAATAGGAAATGTCCACATTCAACTGGCCACGACTGGTTCTGGGTCATTTGACCCCCCATCTTTCCGAAAATGACTATTTTGCCCTTCCCGCAAATCGTCTTCCAAAAAAATTCTAAAAATTCCAGAAAAATCCCAAAAAAATAGGAAATGGCCACAATCAGCTGGCCAAGGCTCATCCCGAGTGTTTTGAGCCTGACCCTTCTTAAAAATGACGATTTCGCCCTTTGGGCGAATCGTCTTCCAAAAATTGAAGAAAAATCAAGAAATTCCAAAAACATTTCCAAAAATGGGAAATGGCCACAATCAACTGGCCATGGAATATTTTCGGTAATTTGGTATCCAAACCTTCCAAAAATTGATGATTTTGCCCTTCGGGCTAATCGTCCCTAAATCTTCCCATTTTGCCCCTGAACCTAAATCACACCTTCCCTAAGCCCTTATGACTATACTAGGAAGCCATTGACTTGAATTAATGTGCATCAATGAGATTTATTTATGCACTTGATCGCGCTTTCATCAAAATTGATTGTGATTGATAGGAATAGTCTTCCAATCTGCATGAAACCCTGAATCAAACCTACCTCACCTACAATTGCGCTTGCATGAAAATCTTAATTAGGAAAATCACTCGCGTTAGGTACCGAAAGGACGTTGGTAATGACACCAGCGTAACCAAGTCCCCGAACCCAAAATCTCTGGTTCCGCAGAACTGATCGATCTCTCCCAATCGGTCAGTAAGGTTTCCGGTCTACCCTCCGAGAAAGACCGGTGGCGACTCCAAATGTATGCACAAGTTGCACATGCCACCACGACCACACTAAAGGTCGAAAGCGATCGACTCTTATCGTCGAATCCCTCAAAGAAACACTCCCGCCGCGATTTGGTATGGGCCTGGGAGGGCTTTCGCCGATCCAAGGCCCGCGATCGGTAATCCATTAGCCGCGTCCGCTTCGGACGGGTCGCGACAACTGGCGACTCCGCTGGGGACTTTGTTCTAGAACCTATGGTTCTAGACCTCAAGTGAACTTAGGCCGTAATTAAAACGCTGAGTGATATTTCTAACCCCGCAGGCGCTCTTGAAGGTAAGGTAAGTCCGCTTATGATATGTGTTATATGTTTTTGCAGATTGGAGAAATGAGGGGTGTAGTCCGTGATTAACATTGTCTTATGCAGGTTGGGCGTAGGAATGAATGATTGTGTGGATGTTTTATATTGAAGCGATGATTGTTAAATGAGATGCATGTTTATCGCTATAGCACGACACCGAAAACACACACAACCGCGCCTAAAATCCCGGGCGCCCCCTATAGGAAAACAATAGAAGGAATTGAAAATGGAATCTCCGTGAGGAAAAACACGGGTAATCCATTTTTAATTCTGCTCATTTCGAACTATGGATTGGGTCCCAATGCAACGATAGTTGTGCAATGGAATCTACCCTTTCTAGAACTCGAGGTGGGAGCCTTGGCCTTAGGTTCCAAACCCTATCTTGATTCTTAGAGTCAAACCTCATTGGTCTCATGCGCATGTATGTGAATGATTGGTACACCTCGAAACCAAAACGTCATTCAGCGCCGCTTATGAATCAAAATCCAAAGACTTGTGTGAAGAATCAGTCGCGAGTTTAAACGAACCAGGATGGCATGGAAAAGCGCTGGACCACCCTGGAGAGTCAACTGATGGGGCAAATCCCACTTAACTAGGGCAAACGCCACCTAACCGGGGCAGCCGGGTCAAGTGTAAAGACGTGTTGTTCCTAATTGATTTTCAATCAGATACCGGCATAATATTTCCTATCTTTTCCTCTCAGGTGAAAAACAGGTAGAGAAGGAAAATCCATTTGTGGATAGACACGAGGGACATGTTTTACATGGCATACATTTGTCGAAAATGTCCTCATCCGATCACATGCAAGATGATCATGGAACGATGGTGAAACTGTAATCGTTCCAATAAGCCCTTCGAATATTATACCTGACGGGGACCTTTATGTCTTTTGTCTACAGGATAGGATGGTCAAAGACAAACGAAGGAAAATTTGTCTTCCCTATAAGACGGAAAGAAAATGTGCCTTCAGCAGATGTCACCCATTGGGATTGCAATGACAAATTGAATCAAATTATGAAGAAGGAGCAACCTGATTAGGATTGGCTCTCCCTAAGTCGAAAAAGTTGTATCCGTTCCAAATCGGATTGACTGGTTCACGAGTTGATATGGTTTCTCATTCTTGCAGGTGATGACAAGAATGAACGGGCCCATTGAAAAAAAAAATTCAGCATCTTGGATGCTAGAAGTGACCAGAGCGGGGATAGTAAATCCGTAATCGTTTCAATTAAAGCTCCTTACGCGGTGATTGACTCTTTCACTCCTTTCATCGCGCAGGTTGTTGAACTACTCAATCACGAGTAAACCCATTCTTGCGGATGTCAAATAGCCTGAATGCGTCAATGCGACAGGATCAAATTGCCTACGACTAAATCAGCCAGCCCCAGGCAAAGCATCCAGTGGCTGGGGACAGATCGCTCCGCTACCCGGAAAAGAGAAACATCAAATACTTCAAATGGCGATGATGATCAAGAGAATCACAAAACCGCCACATGACAAATCCCAAGAATGTCAAGCCACCTAGAGACAGAAGAAAATAATCGAAGACTTTGGGAATTGAGATAGACGACCCGAATTGACCAAAATCCGTGGGAGTGCATGGACTTCTTCAAATTGGATCGAAAATCGCCAACAAACACGAAAAGTGCTAAGGCATGCTGCCAAGACAAACACCGCCCAATTGGGGCAAAGTAGTTGTTGACGTGATCGAGGATCATCTCCCACCCACAAGTGCAGACGAGAGGAAACAACATTCATTGTCCACACCAGCATACGATACTGAAATAACCCTCATCCAATGAGAAAGGTCCGTAATCGACAAAAGAAAGGAATACGTCGGTAAGACGTCATCATGAATCCCAGGAGAGAAGACACCCCAAGGAGGATGCGGATTACAACAAAATGCAGGAATGAATTTAGCTGGGGCAGGCATAAAAAACCATGCCTAACTGAGGCAAGTGAATCATTTGTACGCCGGACGTTTCTTCTCTGGCAAAATCCGGGGACGCAATGACAGAGTCGTCCGCATCAAGTAAACCCCAAGATACAAACCTAGGGGAACGGTAACTTTGTATCGTTCCAATGTGATCTCCGAAGATCCCATGCTTAACGTGAGTTTGTTCTCATTTGGCAGAAAATTGTTGGCGCCGAAAGCCTCAAAAGAAAAGAGCGCGCTAACAGGGAGGCGAATAGAATCATTGGCCTTGGAAGTCAGGATTCCAGGAGATGGTCTTTGATTATAGGATCGAGTGGAGGTGTCGCGACCCGTCCCAAAGCGGACGCGGCTAATGGATTACCGATCGCGGGCCTTCCCCCGCACAAGGGTGCAGATCGCGGGCTTTGGATCGGCGCGGGCCCTCCCAAGCCCATACCAAATCGCGGCGGGAGTATTTTTCAAAGGGATTCGACGATAACAGTCGATCGCTTTCGACCTTAGTGTGGTCGTGGTGGCATGTGCAACTTGTGCATGCATTTGGAGTCGCCACCGGTCTTTCTTGGAGGGTAGACCGGAAACCTTATTGACCGATTGGGAGAGATCGATCAATTCTGCGGAACCAGAGATTTTGAGTTCGGGGACTTGGTTACGTTGATGTCATTACCAACGCCCTTTCGGTACCTAACGCGAGTGATTTTCCCTAACTAGGATTTCATGAAGGCGCAATTTTGGGTGAGGTAAGTCTGACTTTGCACATTAACCAGTTTAGCATGCTCACGTAATCATAAATAAATAGATGCCAATCACATAAACATCTATCCTACGTGGTGATCATGGAATTATGATTTAATGGGTCTCGAGCCAATGAGACCACATTTAATCATTTTAATATTTTAATAACGGAGAGCCGCTCTTCGCTTCTTCTTGGTTTCTTGAACTCTTCAAGAATCGGGCCCCAAAGAGCTCGCCGACTTAAAAGGCTCATCCACGTAATCCTCGTAGCATTTACATCAACAATTGATTATGCTAAAAATAAAGATTACATGAAAAATAAAAGGAGTACGCAGCCTCCATTTAATAATTACAACCTCAAATATATAAATAATCACCATACATTCATACATACATCAATCACATTGATTAGGGATTTTTCCATGATCACCACCCTTCCACGTAAGTAATAAATTCACAATTTAAAACTTAGGAAGGCACAATAAAAATTCTACGTTGAATCATATTCAGAATTTTTACGTAAAATAAGATAGCCATAAATTTTCGATTCAAAATTGATTTAGTCTCAATTTTTGCTATGTTGATTAATTTATCATATAAAATAATCAACCTCCATTAGCCATGTAAGACGAACAATTCGTTAATACATATTGGTCATAGTATTGCAAAAATTGCAAAAAATCAATTAAATGCACGAAAACACCTAAGGATCGGCTCTGATACCACTGTTGGGATCCACGTAACACGTAGCGGAAATAAATAACAACCCATACATGTATCTCCAGAGGCGTACTTCGTGCATTTCAATCGAAAAAAATCACAAAGCCTCAAAGGGAGTAAATGGATTACCTCTCGTAGCGTGCTTGAACGGAGGTGTCGGTTTGATGTTCTTCGATCTCAGCCTCCACAAGTGTTAGGCATCTAGTTCGGACGCACCACCAATTGACGAACGGGGAGACGACTAATAACTCCACAACAATTATGCTAGCAATATGCGGAATCAATATTCCGAACTTAGTATATTTTGCTCACTCAAGATTATGAGAATATAGAGAGTGTTTGTGTTCTTCTCTCTAAGCTCTCAAAAATTTGCACACTCTACAAAATGTCTCTCTCCTTCAACCTCAAAACTCTTGCCATCCTTTTATAGCCAAAAATACCTTCCAATAAATTGTATTTAAAAATAGCACTAACAATTATAAATTCTATCTAAAAATAGCACTCACAAATAAATGACATTTAAAAATAGCACTAACAATAGCACTGACAATTTATAATACAAAAATGATATTTAAAAATAGCACTAACAATAGCACTCACAATTTATAATACAAAAATGCTATTTAAAAATAGCACTAACAATTATAAATTCTATCTAATAATAGCACTCACAATTTATGATAAATAAATGCCATTTAAAAATAGCACTAACAATAGCACTCACAATTTATGATAAATAAATGTCATTTAAAAATAGCACTAACAATAGCACTCACAATTTATAATACAAAAATGCTATTTAAAAATAGCACTAGCAATAGCACTCACAATACAAAAATGCTAAAAAAAGGCACTAACAAAGGTGTTAAAAATAATAACCATTATTATTATTACAAGAGTTAAAGAGGTTACCAAACAGTACAAATACGCATAACGTATAAATACGTATGACGTATAAATACGTAGAGCATACGTATGCATCCGTGAAACCGGGGACTAATTGAAAGTAAAATGTGCAATTAAGCCCTTTTGGTAAAAATTGATTAAATTGGAGGGCAAATTGACCTAATTGCACTTTAAGACTTTAGAATCCAATGTCATAGCTTATAAAAAGTGAGAATTGAAAACTAAAAGACTCGAAAAGGATTTTTTTTTTTTTTTTTAGGCTCGGTTCGGGTTTATGTTTGTGAAGAAACATAGTGACCCGAGCCGAATTTTTGAGATTTAAAGTGAAACACTTGAAGAGGAAATTAAAACAAAATTATCGAATATTTTTGGGTATTTTTCTGACCACGAATGGTATTTTTCTGATTTTTTGGGTATTTTATAATTAAATAAACTCGAAAAATATTAAAAATACCGAAACATATTTTTTGTTCAAAATTGGTTCCTAAGGCTAAACCAAGGCTTCCAAGGTTGATTTTGTGATTTTATGACCTTTTTTTATATTTTTAATTAATTTTAAAGAATAAAAATCACAATAATATATTGTCAAAAATCAGGTGTCAACAAGAGGGTAAAAAGTATCGCTTCCACACTTCATGCTTTGACATGCATTTCGATATCAATTTCCTTTTTCCTTGAATAAAAGGAACTCTGAAGAGTGGCGCTGGAACGCATCCAAAAACACAAATGGATCTCCTCTGGGGCAAATCCTCGAGAATGATTCATCGCCAACCAAACGGAGGGATCGTGGCCATAATATAGATGGCCAATTTCTGCAAGCCGCGCGTTTGTGTTCAAATGAAAGCGCCAAGCAAGAACAAGGCGGTATCGTTCCAATTTGTCTTGAATTTTGGAACGCAAACTGACACTTATTGTTTGTTTTTGACAGGGGCTCGCCATCAAGGCAAAACGGGTTTTCACATCCCATGTATTACCCGTTGGAATACATGACCAAGAGTAAATTGTATCGTTCTAATTTTTTGAAAAATTCGTGAACGTACAATAACATGTTTCTTCCGCATTTTCAGGGATCTCCAGCTGCGGGGGACAGGTAAGTATCCCTTTCCCCAATCCATTGAAGATGTTAAATAAAAAACAGAAAGAAAAAGAAAAGCTTTCAGAATCTAATAGAATTCAAACTTCATTGGCATTCATGTTTTAAAATAGGAGATTGTCTGAACATGAATAAGAACATGCATTGTGCATCATAAAATCCCCTTGACGGGTAAAATTTTTGGAGAAAATGAAAGAGATTTTTCCAATCAAAAGTTGTTCAAAACTTTCAAAAGGACGTTTTCTCAAAAGACGAGAGGCAAAGCCTAGTCCAAACACGTCCTACACACACTTGAGAGATGAGAGGAGCAGATCAGATAGCAAAATCTAGACATACGGAAGTAGGGATTATTCGCAGCGATTACATGGATTTGGATGACGGAGGCATTCGTTTCATATCCTCAAATACTACAGGTGACCATTGACAACCCCTTTGAACGGCGGCTTTCATTCTCAACCCTGTCAAGAACCACCCTACATCGGGGCAAAATGGTGGTGAATCCAACAGCATCAGGAGAAAATGGTTAGAAATTTTCTTGCTCGGACTAACATCAATCTTTGTGTGTTGTTTATATGGTAATCCAAGTGTCATAAGATGACGAGAAGTGTTCATTTCTCTATCCCACACATGTTTATCATTTGCACAGCCAAGTTGAGCCTGCAAATTCATTTCATAAACCCGTTGGTGGTCATTGCAAATTCCAAGACAAAGGCAGATCACTTCAGAAACGAGGGAGTTCAAGACCTAGGGTTTACGAAAAAGCTACCAAGTCAATACTCAAGCGTGCTAAGAGCCAAGTCATATATCTAGCACAATTGCCAAGCACCCCACGTGCGACAAGGGATTAAAGAAATCCCCAGCATCTAGAAAAAGCAAAGTGCCTGGTAAAAGCAAGGCTGATGCTCGTGAAAACTGTTTGATTGATCCCCAATGAAGCCTAGTTGGGAAGAGAGAAAGACCCCTAAAGGAGTCAGATCAAAAGGTCGCTCCTCCAAATGATGTCAAGCGTGGAGGAAAGACGCGGACAGAATTGTCAATCTCTTAATGTAGCCAAAGATTCTCCCTAAAGAATTTGTGCACACCTCAAAAGCGGTTGCACACCTCAAAAAAATTGAAGATGCAGAATGGAAAAGACAGGTGACAAGTTTGCAATGATCACTAACGTCAAACCCTTCGTAATTTCTGGGCCAAAAATGAGCCTTTTTCGGTCCCCCAATCCTACCGATGTTAAGACCCTGAAACAGTCTTCTCTAACTAAGACACTTGGGTTAACATATAGCTTAGCTCGAAGAGGTACCGGCAAGACTATTTCTTTCTCATTTTGCAGGGTTCTTGACTTGTAAACCCGGAGCAGATGGTGAAAACTTTCATTAAATGACCTTGACTCAAACGTGAGTCCCCCTTTGAGACCAGTATCCAAGCCCAACATTACGGTCCCGTGGAAGACCTCCCGACCGATCAAAATGTATGCGCTGCGAATGAGCCTAAAACCTAGGCACAGGTTAGTAGGGAATTGAGTGCATCCCCTATAAAAACCATTATCTCAAAACAAGTGAGAAGACCTCCTTGTCGAGAAATATTCCAATTGATGTTTTGAACAATCTCTTTTTGGAATTTTTCAAACTGTTGATCAAGATTTTCCATGCAAGGAATTTGTGATCACATTTGCATGTTGCAAGAATGCTTTGGACAGCCTCCGGCATCAAAATGCACGTTTCACGATTAAAACTTAAGTCATACGGTTTTGTCAAATGGACAGCCGTGGTCTTCCCAAAGATTACTAACGTTTTCTTGGTGAAGAAAAATCTTTCAGGCTCAAACTTCTGCAGGACTCTTGGAAACCCCAAATCCCAGAAAAATATTTGCTCCGTGGAGTGGAGCACACAGGTTTGAATTTTCTGCAGGATACCTGGAGAACCCAGCTCCCAGAATGTCGCCTCAACAGACTCAAGTAAAGCTTTGTCAAAATAAAATCTTTCACTGCTTCAAAACTGAATTCCCGACAAATTTCGGGATCCTTCAAAAGAAGGGGTGAGGATAGGACCCTTTTTCAAAATCAAGCAGTCCTAGCTTGACGTGGAGAACCCTCGTCCTAGGACCCAAGTCCTAGCATGACGTGGAGAACCCTCGTCCTAGGACCCCTTTTCAAAAATATCAAACAGTCCTAACATGACGTGGAGAACCCTCGTCCTAGGACCCATTTTCAAAAATCAAGCGGTCATCGCATGATGTGGAGAACCCTCGTCCTAGGACCCCTTTTTAAAAAAATCAAGCAATCCAAGTAGACGTGGAGAACCCTCGTCTCGGGACCCTTTTTCAAAATCAAGCGGCCCTATCAGGCGTGGAGAACCCTCGTCTCAGAACCCTTTTTCAAAAATCAGGCAGTCTCATCGGACGTGGAGAACCCTCGTCATGAGACCCCTTTTCAAAATTTAGGCAGTCTCATCGGACGTGGAGAACCCTCGTCATGAGACCCCCTTTTCATTAGGCAGTCTCATCAGACGTGGAGAACCCTCGTCATGAGACCCTTTTTCAAAATTTAGGCAGTCTCATCGGACGTGGAGAACCCTCGTCATGAGACCCCCTTTTTAAAATTTAGGCAGTCTCATCGGACGTGGAGAACCCTCGACATGGGACCCCTTTTTAAAAACCGGGCAGTCTCATCGGACGTGGAGAACCCTCGTCATGAGACCCCTTTTCAAAAACCAGGCAGTCTCATCGGACATGGAGAACCCTCGTCATGAGACCCATTTTCAAAGCAAACTGAAGGTAGATACCGCCTGAAGGGTCAACTCAAGGTAGAGACCGCCTGAAGGGTCAACACGAGGTAGAGACGCCTGAAGGGTCAACTCAAGGTAGCGACAGCCTGATGGGTCAAGTCAAGGTAGAAACCGCCTGAAGGGTCAACACGAGGTAGATACCGCCTTGAGGATCAACACAAAGGTCCGATCCACGATACGGATTAAAATCTCTGGCGAATCCTCAAGAGTGGGATGCGCCTTCCTTAGGTTCCTGCCAGTTAGGAATCCAATAATGGTATGACCTACCATACAGGTCAGAGCTTAATCTCCCTAGGATATTCTCCATGACGAGTCATAGGTATCTTCTTGAAAGTTATCGCAACCGGCAGCATCCGACAGGTGAGCTTCAGGTAAGCCTCTCTCACTCCGGCCCATGTTCAAATTGTTAGAGCAAACCGGGGATTAGTTTGAGTTTTTATCAAAAGCCTTAAGGATCCGATGTCACAGCATTTCTTCTTTGATTTTCCCAGTTGAGTCGGTTAGGAATCAGGTGCCATCTTATCTTTGAGAGAAACCTCTAACGAGATTCCTCTCAAATTGGGGCAGCTGTTGACACCTGATTTTTGACCATTTATTATTGTGATTTTTATTCTTTAAAATTAATTAAAAATATCAAAAAAGGTCATAAAATCACAAAATCAACTTTGGAAGCCTTGGCTTAGCCCCAGGAACCAATTTTGAAGAAAAAATATTTTTCGTAATTTTTAATAATTTTTTTAATTTATTTAATTATTAAAAATACCCAAAACATCAGAAAAATACCATTCGTGGTCACAAAAATACACAAAAATATTTAATAATTTTGTTTTAATTTCCTCTTCAAGTGTGTCACCTTAAATCTTGAAAATTCGGCTCGGGTCACTATGTTTCTTCACAAACATAAACCCGAACCGAGCAAAAAAAAATTCCTTTTAGAGTCTTTTAATTTTCAATTCTCACTTTTCATAAGCCATGACATTGAATTCTAAAGTCTCGAAGTGAAATTGGGTCAATTTGCCCTCCAATTGGATCAATTTTAAACAAAAGGGCTTAATTGCATAATTTTCTTTCAATTTAGTCCCCGGTTTCGCAAATTTTGAAATTAAATTCCGTGCGAGCATACCCATTCAAATTAAACACCTCTACCCTATAGTTTTCATCATGCTGAATCCATTGGTGGCCTCAATTTGGGCTAATTCGATCATTTGGGCCTTCGATTAAGCGAAATTAATTTTCGGATCCTAGGGACAATTTGGGGTTTTCACTAAATTGCAATCAATTGATTCACGAAAATACACATATTTGAAATAAAACATGTCAAGGAGTCCGATTTTGCCACCAATTTCGTGAAAATAGGTTGATTTGGGGCCCAATTTGGCAAAATTTATTCGAACCGGGCCGGTCGGGTCAGACCCGGCCTGGTCCGACCGGGTCTGCACTTGCAGACCCATCAACGCCGACTGAATTAAAAAAAAAAAGGAGGGGAGCGGCGGTCGGTTGGTAAAAAAAGTGGGCGACACTTGTGGGAAACAAAAGGGAAAAGGAAGGTCCGGCTTTGTGGATGGGTGGAGGCCAAAAGGGTGGTCGGGAAATAAAAAAAAAGGAAAGCAGAGAGTGAGAAGAGGCGAGACCGAGAGGAAAGCAGGGAGAATTGCGAGAGAAAAAAGGAGAAGAAGAGTGAAATAGAGGGAGGAAGAGGTCGGGGGCTTGCAAAAACCGCAGCCACACCGACGCCCCGCCGTCATAACCCTCGGCGAACTCAAGGTATGTATTGCCCCCCCCCCCCCCCCTGTTTTTGCTCTATTTTTGAGCCGCCGAACAGGGCTCGTCGGTCCGGCTCGATTTCGATCGAGCCGGACCAAAACCGATAGCACCCGTTATTCACGAAGATGTATAGAGTAGTTTTATATGACTGGTATATCTCGGTATCCCTCGCTGGGCTTCGACGAAATCATTTAATCATGTTTCGGTATATGCTTATCACGTGTTCGACAAAATGACCAGGGGAGTGTCTCGATCCATCGTTCTCGGCTGCGCCTGTTTGTCCTCTTTTTGTGCGATTCTAGCTCTGAGAACTCACTAGAATTATTCCTACGTCCGCCTCGACCTTTATTTTGCATAAAACCGCCGCGAGAGTACGGCCCGGGATTTCGCCGGTCATCGGCTCAGACCGAGAGCTCGGTGGGGTGTTTCGCTCTGTCGCTGACCCTTAAAAGGGTCCAGGTAAGTGTCTATACCTTACTTAGATGCTGTGTGAAGGTTGGGAATCCGGTTAGAATGTTAAAAAATTTCTGCAATTTTTTGCCCGCCGGCGCCAATTCGGGGAAGCTCCGTCCGGTCGTTTCCAACGTGTTCGTCTCCACATTTTCAATATAATGTTAACGTGGGTTGCTTAGGGAGTCTAATGTCGAAAAAAAAAAGGGCAAAAATTTCGAAGGTCTGGGCCGGTTCGCGTTTTTCCGGCGGCATTTCCGGCGACCTCGCCGGAATTTTCACTGTTCCGGCGAGGCGCCGGTCTTCTTCTCCGACGGATTGATACTCGGTCAAAGAGTCAACTGCTGACGTGGCATGCCACGTCGGCAGCCACGTCAACGTGGTGGGGCCGGGTCATTCGAAAATAAGACCCAGATCCAACGGTGGACAATGTGCCATGTGTCGCGATCTGGGATTTTTGGAAAATTAAAAAAAGATTTTCAAAACTAATAAATGATTTTCGAAAATAATAAAAATATCTTGATCGGACAGTCGATATCGCGCCAAGTGGCACTCTGAGGAGCGTCCGATCTGACCGAAGATCGGACGCGCCAGAGGAGGCCGCGTGGCATTGTGTCGACCGTCAGATGGGGTGGTTTTCGGAAATTACAAAAAAAATTAATTTCCGATCGAACGGTTCATATTGGGCCACGTGGTCTTCTGTGGGTCGTCCGATCAAGTTAAAGATCGGGCGTCCGAGACGAAGCCACGTGGCGCGTTTTGGGCTGTCCGATCAAGGTTTTCGGATAATAATTAAATAAAATGCATAAAATAAAAAAATAATAAAAAATTCAAAAATTCAATAAAAAAATGGAAAATCGTAAAAAATTCAGAAAAATTCTAAAAAAATTCCAGAAAATAGGAAATGGCCTCATTCAACTGGCCACGACTGGTTCCGGGTCATTTGAACCCCGATGTTTCCGAAAATGCCGATTTTGCCCTTCCGGCAAATCGTCTTCCAAAAAAATTCTAAAAATTCTAGAAAAATCCCAAAAAATAGGAAATGGCCACAATCAGCTGGCCAAGGCTCGTCCCGGGTATTTTGAGCCCCGACCCTTCTTAAAAATGACGATTTCGCCCTTTGGGCGAATCGTCTTCCAAAAATTGAAGAAAAATCAAGAAATTCCAAAAAAATTCCCAAAAATGGGAAATGGCCACAATCAACTGGCCATGGAATATTTTGGGTAATTCGGTATCCAAACCTTCAAAAAATTTACGATTTTTCCCTTCGGGCTAATCATCCCTAAATCTTCCCATTTTGCCCCTGATCCTAAATCACACATTCCCTAAGCCCTTATGACTATGCTAGGAAGCCATTGACTTGAATTGATGTGCATCAATGAGATTTATTTATGCACTTGATCGCGCTTTCATCAAAATTGATTGTTATTGATAGGAATAGTCTTCCAATCTGCATGAAACCCTGAATCAAACCTACCTCACCTACAATTGCGCTTGCATGAAAATCTTAATTAGGAAAATCACTCGCGTTAGGTACTGAAAGGGCGTTGGTAATGACACCAGCGTAACCAAGTCCCCGAACCCAAAATCTCTGGTTCCGCAGAACTGATCGATCTCTCCCAATCGGTCAGTAAGGTTTCCGGTCTACCCTCCGAGAAAGACCGGTGGCGACTCCAAATGTATGCACAAGTTGCACATGCCACCACGACCACACTAAAGGTCGAAAGCGATCGACTCTTATCGTCGAATCCCTCAAAGAAACACTCCTGCCGCGATTTGGTATGGGCCTGGGAGGGCTCGCGCCGATCCAAGGCCCGCGATCGGTAATCCATTAGCCGCGTCCGCTTCGGACGGATCGCGACAGGAGCGGCTCTTGGCAGGCTTCTAAGATAGCAATGAGGCAGGAATGACCCAAGTCATAAATTAAAAGAGAGAGTCTAGGTATCGGATTGAGTCTAATTCTGATTAAGAGATGTATTGTACCAAGGTGATCCTCATAATGAATTTTCAAATTTGTATGGTATTTGTAATGGCGTATGTGATTGGCATGGTTAGGAGCTTCGTACATGGCAGTGGGTGTCGTTTGAAAAAGAAAATTGACGCTTGTGTTTGGCCTGTATGGCGAGTCTTGGCATTGAATGCCGTTGGGTGATGTCTTTTGAATGTGAGAAAGCCTGCTAAGTTATTGCTAAGTCGCAGATACATCTGGACTTAAGATGTGAACGTTTGACACATTAATTTGTGCCTCGAGAGTTTACCTAATATTGGCCTAGTTGAGGCTTGCCTAGTAATGGCTGTTAATTGAGAAGTTACCTTGTTAAGGTTGGCTTGATACATGCTTGCTGCTTGAGGATGATTTAGAATCCTTGAATGATGGACAACTAGTTGAGAGTTGTTCAGGAACCATTGGATGGTTGATTGGTGGTGATGAATGATGAGATGAGCAGCCTGAGACTGTTAGACTTGAGTAGATTACTTAAGTCTTTGATTCCTAGAGGGAATCATAGTGGTTCAAGTGACATGAGAACCTGATAACGTTGAAAGACCAAAGTGCGGTCGCTAGAGGAGCATCTGACTCAAGTGTGCAAGATGTGAGAAGGTCCAAGAACTGAGGTAGATCATGAGAACTGAGTAAAGATGAGCCAGTATGAGTACTAGAAGAGAATATGGCTCGATTTTGTTGATCGTACGAGACCCAAGTGTAATAAGGGGTCGTGAGAACTTTAAATGGAAATGAGGAAATTTGATGAGTGGGCAAGCTCGAAAAGAAGCTGCCATCATTGCCTAAGTCGTTGAGGCGATTGATGCCAGTGCTGTTGAGTTAAGTGATCGAAGTCACAAGAAATGCGACTCTGAGTTATTTCATTCTAAAGTGAATGTGTGAGAAGAACCACGAGAGTTTTGAAAAGCCTGTGAAGCTATGTATAAAGTTGAGATTGATTGAGTTTGATGGAAGGATGAAATTTGAAATTGCCTTCTTTTAAATTGAGGGTTTTGTGAGAAAACCTTATAGGTTTTGGGTACACTAAAGAAAGAACGTGACCCTAGCAGTTATTAGCCTTAAGAGGCTGTTGATGATTGGTGAAATGTCACCAAAGAAAGAGTTTTTCTTGAAGGCATGGTATTTGTCTGGATCGCCTTCGTTGAGATGTTCAATGGAAGTACCTTCTTGGGATTGCTTGAGAGCAAAGGTTGGATGGATCCTACTAGTCTTGTAAGGATCTAAAGACGGCCGACCAATGTGAGGCGGAGTCCTTAAGGTCGCCTCAAGAACCCATTGAATGAGATGTGAAGTCCCCGAGTGGATTGGAATTTGGAAGCCTTGTGGCTAGTTATCATTCCTGAATCTGAGGAACTGTAATGGATTTTAATGAAGTGAGTGGATGATTGGAAAAAATATGAGTAAGAGATCTCCTGCTCATGGATTACGAACACAAATATTGTTACGCCCCGAACCCGGCGAGCACGCGAACATCCCACCAAGCCGTAACCAAGCTGTGCCATCCAGGATCCTTCGGCCATCATCAACCTTATATCTTACACATGCGGAAGAAAGAGACTCCTCCGTACACAAATAAAATCAATAATGACTTAGGATAGAAAAATAATTGTACACCTCTTGTAGTATAAAATACACCTCAATTCTTTGTAGTGGTCAAGACTAATCCACAAAACAATATACAATTTCTAAGGTCATCCAACGTCTTAAAAACGCTTGGTCAACTACTTCCTCAGATGCCAATCATTGGCAAGTTCGGGCTTCCTTCGCTTGGAACCTAAAAAAGTTAAGTGAAACGTAAACCTAGACCTGAATACCAATCCCCCCAGATCACACACAAATGCCACTCAAAATGCAGAATCACAAGCAACGTAATGGCACCAGGCATCTCACAAGACAATATCAATTATAGACATGGACGATCAATACAACAGTCATGCTCAATTGCCGGGTCTCATACCCGAGCACATATACTCAAATACACCACTTTCTCATCTACCCACATATTCCACTGGCACTCCTGCCACCTGACATCGCCGGGGTCATTAGACCAAATGATGTCCACATAACTCGGGGGTCATCAGACCAATCGTACACTCCAGGCTTAGAGCCACTCCATGCCGCCGGGGTCTCACTAGACCAAATGGCATTCACATTTTCAATTAATCTCCATGCCGTCGGGGTCTCAGGGTCACACTAGACCAAATGGCATTCACATTTTCAATCGATCTCCTTGCCTTCGGGGTCTCACTAGACCAAATGGCATTCACATTTTCAATCGATCTCCATGCCGTCGGGGTCTCACTAGACCAAATGGCATCCCCACAAACTTTCTCATTAGTACCACTGTGCCGTCAAGACATACATGCGATTCAATTCATAAAAAAAATCGCTAGTTAATCAGTTCATACAAGCATCGCTAGGGCCTATGGCCGCGATGAAATTTCTCGGGGCCAACGGCCAATTCATTACCAGGCATCACAGCCATTTAAACAATAACAGGGCTTCATAGCCAACTCAATAAATAGGGCATCATAGCCAAACCATCTTACCAAACCCAATAGGTACGATAGCCAAATTCAATAATAGGATTTCATTGCCAATTCATGAATACAGGGCTCAATAGCCAAATATGTCATCAAGACCTATTACAGTCCAATTGTCATGCTATGCCATTCAAATCATGGAATTCATTACTCAGTCAAGTAAACCCAGGCATAAGCTTCATAAAGCAATCAAATCATCCAACCACTCTGTCCAGTAGTGTCATAGCATTCAGATAAAGGTTTAGGAAACATTTACCTCTTTAAGAAAGCTAACAAATGCCACATGCAATTCCTTCTAAGGCCCACAAATGTATAGCCAAATCACGTCAAGCGTCGTCCTACGAACAATGTACAATTCCCGTCAATTAACTCTGCCAAATTTCAATCCGATCGAACTAATTTCTTGCCGTGACATCAATTGATATCCTAGGACATCCCAATATTCAATTTGGACCATAAAAACACTTCCTAGAACCATCAAAGGGTTCGGTCAAGGCTGGAACAGAATTGGACAGCATTCTGTTCTGCTTTTGCCCTATTCCAACAGCCCATAATTCACTTCAAATCACCAATTTAACACTCAATCAACTTGTCAAGACCTAGATTTACATGTCTAGGACATCCCCTAATGATTTGGAAGCAAAATAATACCCCAAGGATGTCCAAATGGTTCAGCCTCCTCAGATTGTCCACCGATCAGATTTTCAATCAATTCTGTCCACTCAATCTCAGCCATGAAACACCCCTAAATCTCAATTGAAAAATTCATTTCTGCTAAGCCACATATAGTACTATATGTTATGAAGCTACCCTCGAAATTCTGAGGTCATTTGGATTTTCTAAGAGCTAGAAACACCACATTTCCTCAGCTAGCTCAGAATCTGTCCACTTTTCTTCCAAAAATCACCATAAATTAACCAGACCTCCAAAAATCATGAAACCAATGGGAAAATGTCAAGGACATCTTGAACTAATATGTGGTGGTCACAGAAGGAGGCCATCATACGGACCGAACAGAGCGGCAGAAGCTGGTCGAGCAGCAGTGTCTGGCCAGAGAGAAAACTTGAGGGAAAATGGAGGAAATGGTGAGATTTTCGTGAAATGGCTCTTTGGGGCAGAAGATGAATAGTAGATGGACCCCCAATAATTTTCTCTAAATTTTCCAACCACTTTTTGGGGGATTAGATGGCCAACCAATCACCAAATGACACTTGTCCTTTGTGCCAATTATTTGAGCTTAATCCTTTGACTTCTTTGACCAATTTTCTGCTCAATTTTTCGGCAGGTAGTGGGGAAGGGTAAATTTCCATTTTGCCCTTCTTAATTTTCCAAAGACAAGAATTAAGCTTGAGGGGCAAAACGGTCATTTTGCACTTTTCGTCCGAAAGTTCGTTTTTCTCATTTTGAGTGACCATTGGCGAGGCGACGTCAAATCCTTTTCCAATTTCGAAATTCTTCATTTCCAATTGCCAATTCAAGCTTCCATTTCATATCTTAAGGCTCGAGGGATCTGAAATTCAGAATGTTACAATTCTTCCCCCTTAAAGAAATTTCGTCCTCGAAATTTGCCACCTTCTTATCCTCTTAGTAAAGCATCGGCGCCTGACCGCTACCTCACTCTTTCAGATAACATCTTCCATGACTTGTTGTTCTTATTTGTTCTGTCCGATGAAAGTCATACTTCCTCAGGACTTAATTCCCTCAGTCCTCAACCTGTACTCGTTTCTCTCTATTTCTTTCGACGTTCTTAACATCTGTCAGCAGTTTACCTTCGAGCATTCCCATCATCTCTTCCATTTGTCTATCACCATTATTACAAACCCTCGCTAGAATGCACTCTCTATTGCCCATGCCATCTGGCGTATCATTCTCTTCAAACGTCCGTTCTTACCAACGGAGATTCAAGGGCTTAATCAACTCGCCTTTCATTATCCAAATCGAGTTATAGCCCCCTCGATTCCTTAAACAATTCACGATTACTACCATAGTAATCCGTTCTTGATTCCATTCAAAAATTTCCTTGGATCAAAGTAATCTATCGACCTTCATGGTCATGTCCCTCTCTTATCGACATGTCTAATGCTCGACCACATGATAGACTAATTCAACTCTCAGTTCATATCACCGATATTATTAGGAAAAATCTGGGCACATCCTTGTGCTATCTCAAGGGACACCATAATTCTCCCTTCAAAATTTCTTTCCCAAACACTCAGAAGTCTGAATTTCTTTCCTATTATGATCACTCCCATAACCCTTTGGATATTAGGGTCCACTCCTCGCAACCTCTTAATTCCTTTCTGACTTCTGAGCCTGATTCTTCTAGTAGTCGT
The DNA here is from genome assembly GCA_021437785.1 of Rhodomyrtus psidioides. Classification (NCBI taxonomy): domain Eukaryota; kingdom Viridiplantae; phylum Streptophyta; class Magnoliopsida; order Myrtales; family Myrtaceae; genus Rhodomyrtus; species Rhodomyrtus psidioides. The sequence continues at coordinate 1,301,277 of JAILYB010000119.1, forward strand.
CAAACTAATCCATTGACAAACTTCTAATTTAGAAGTTGAATCTCTTATTTCTCAAGGGAAGATCTGTCCCTATATCCCCAATTACACAATCCTCAATTCTCAACCTCGTATATTTCACATAATTTCGAGGTCTCTCTTTATACAAGCGACGCTTTCATATTCATAAGCAATTTCACTCATCCGCGTTGCCCCTTGCTCAATTCCCCTCGGGAATCTCTTCGTACTACCTTATTCTCTCGTGGTAGATACAGATTCAATATCTTCATTCACTCGAATAGAGTTTCTCGGTCTTTGTCGCGAGGACATTCACAACCCAACTCCAATCATACACTGAGCATTTCCACTCATAAAGTCTTATTGTCAATGCGTATTCACACAGCTCATTTTAATCTGTCATGCCACGCCTCAAATTTCCTTTTCACGTCACATCATTATGATTCTTTCGACTCTTTCGGTTCCAAACAAGAACACCATTATCAGCGTAGCCGTCATCTTGACTCAAGTCCTCGAAAACTCATCACGTTCATTCACCCATTCACGTTATATCTCATCCCTAGTCCATCTCATCAAAGGAACAATTCTAGTGGGGAATCTTCCCACGATCCGTCTGTAACAATTCACCAATCTCAGGAAATTTCAACTTCCAGCAACCCACATCGACTCTAGAAGATTCATCACTTATTTCATTTCTTAAGTGCTCCACAAGGATTTCAATTCTCATAAATTTCACGACTGAGGAATCTTACCTCATCATACTCAAAGCTCGCGTTCTTCGCAATTAGCATACAACGAGCATCTTCTTTGAGCTCATATGATACTCTCAAAATCGTTCATGTTTCTCATGACTCCGTAAATAAGTCCACTCATCGTCTCTAAAGACAGTAACAATCAATCCAAGTACTTCTTAGATACTTCATCCGACTGTTATCCACTTCATTACTACCAAGTGTTGAATCATTTCAACTGTCCATGGTACCATTCACTTGAGAGTTCATATCTTGGCTCTCCGCTCTCAAGGGTCTCCACTTGGACCACATAATATTTTGTTCATTTTTGTCACTCTTTCTTCAGGAAGCATTAGTGCCTTAGCCTCTGGGTTCCACAACTAGCTAATGCAACCATATCTCAATCTCATCCATTCGACTGAACGTCAACATTATCCTGGAATTCAACGCTGTCTACAGGACAGTTTCTCGGACCTCACTTCTAAGAATCATTCAAGTTCTGCGTCTTCTTTCTCAGTCTAGACACTCAATCTTAATACCAAGACAATTCAAACTTCATCTTCTTTTTACACTAGGGTCTCTTACCCTATGAAGGAAACTATACACTTTAGTGGCATTCTTGTACTTCGAATCCACCTTGTCCTTCCAATTCCTTAGAGTGCCAATCTTGGAGACTACGCCCACGGCAGTACCTCCACTCCAGGATTCAAATTTCACCATGTCTGACACACTTCTTCCAGTGATTCAGTCACCTCAAGTGACAAAATTTCAAAGAGTAGAGGTTCTTCCTCGGTCTCCACAAATTCTCGTATCGAATACTCAATTCGACTACCTCAAGTCACTTTGTAATCACACTCTAAGCATTCCTTTCGCTTACTGAACCATTCATTAACATTACGAACAACCAGGACTATCAAGTCCATTCACTTTCCTTTCCCTTAGAGACCATATCGTGGTCAAATCGTCTTTTAAGAACGACACCCTACTCTTTAGGGCTGACAACACACAATATCACTTCTAGTGGTCCCGATTCAACCTTAATCGGTCTCATAAAATCATCAATGTCAGACAACTGACACAACTCTTTTCTCAACTTTCCCCACGACTGAAGAAAAGACATGCCAGTCTCTCATTACGAGACTCACGCCACGGTAAAAGCCTTTTCTCGCAGGTACGTTCCATATTCCATAATGAACATCTCTTTGCTCGTAATCCATGAGCAGAAGTTCTCTTATTCACATGTCTTTCGATCATTCACTTCTCTTATTGAGTCTCATTACCATTCCTTAAAGTCAGGAATAACTACTAGCCACAAGGCTTTCAAATTCCAATCCACTCGGAGACACCACGTCTCACTTAATGGGTCATTGACCTCTTTGGTACACTTAGACAACCTTGAGAACTCTGTCTCACATTGGCCGATCATCTTCAGATCTTTACAAGACCACTAGGATTCAAACAAATTTTGCTCTCAAGCAATCCCAAGAAAGTACTTCCATTAGACAACTCAACGAAGGCGGTCCAAACATATACCATGCCTTCAAAGAAAACTCTTCTCTTTGTGACACTTCACCAATCATCAACAGCCTCTTAAGGCTAATAACTTCCAGGGTTACTTTGTTTCTTTAGTACACCCAAAATCTCTAAGGTTTTCTCACGAAACCTTCAATTTAAAAGAAGGCAGTTCAAATTCACTTTCTTCGTCGAACCTTAGTTGACCTCAACCTTGTGATCCATCTTACCAGCTATTCTAAACTCTCGTAGTTCTTTTCCACGTTTCCACTTTGGAAATGAATAATATCAAAGTCACCTTTCTTGTGACTTCCATCACTTAACTCATCAACACTAGCATCAGTCGTACCAGCGACTTGGGTACAAGGGCAGCTTCTTCCCGAGCTTGCCTACCCATCAAATTTCCTCATTTTCATTTAAAGTTCTCACGACCCCTTAATACTCTTGGGTCTCGCATGATTAACAAGATCGAGCCATATTCTCTTCCAGTACTCATATAGGAGTCGCTCATCTTTACTCAATTCTCACGATCCATCTTAGTTCTTGGATCTTCTCATATCTTGTACACTTGAGCCAAATGCTCCCCTAGCGACCGTACTCTGGTCTTTCAACCTTACTAGGTTCCCATGCACTTGAACCACTATGATTCCCTCCAGGAATCAAAGACTTAAGTCATCTACTCAATTCTAGTAGTTTCAGACTGCTCATCTCATTGTCTTTCACCATCAACCACCCAATGGTTCCCAAACAACTCTCATCTAGTTGTTCATTATTCAAGGATTCCAAATCATCATTATGCAGCAACCATACATCAAGCAAGCCTCCACGAGGCAACTTCTCAATTAACAGCCAATAACTAAGCAAGCCTCAACTAGGCCAAATGAAACAACCACTTAAGGCATCACTTCTATGAGTCACCCGCTCATACATTAAGCATAAGGCATCTACCACACTATCACAAACACGGCAGGCTATCTCAATCTCAACAGGCATCAGTTCAATGCGTATAAACCCCTAATGTAGTCTAATCTCCCGGTTAGACCTCGACCATAACAATCACATGATACCAATTACAAAACATGCCAACTGGGCCAATCATGAACATTAATTTTCTTTTTCAAACGGCACTCACTACCAAATACAGGGCTCTCAGCCATGCCTATCACAGGCGCCAATACAAATGCCATGCCACTTTCGAACATTCACTTGAGAATCAGTCTCGTGCCATGCATCTTTTAACCACAATCAGACTCAACTCGATACCTAGGCTTTCCCTTTCAATTTATGACTTGGGTCATTCCTGCCTTCTCGCTATCTTAGAAGCCTGCCAGGAGCCGCTCCTTGTATGGACCTCTCTGTCCCGGCGATCACTCCCCGCCCTCATCAGACTTGGTTGTTACAGGTTGTCCCAAGTCATACATCTACGGAGGAAGCCCCGTTCCACATGCCCCATAACATGCTTCATTACGGTTTATAGGTATCCCATCAACTTGTCCCATACCAAGCGACAGTTTATTAAGTCCAACAGCGATAAGTTCATGCACGCACCCTCATCAACTTTAGTTTCAAAGCCACAAACACATGCACAGTATGTTCGTTCTCACCACTTGTCATACCACAATCATTTCCACATCAAGTCTCAATCATAGAAAACCTCTAGTTCCACCAATGACTGTCACATCTCACAGATCAATTGCCTATATTCAACCATATACCTCAACTTTAGTCGCTACTCAAATCAAATCCTTATGCATTCGATCACAACAGGTCTTTAATCCAAATATTCCTTATTTGTTCCCTTGTATGCATCTCACCTCACAACATCCAAGGCTGTCAATAGTAATCGATAACTAAACCATCAAGGTACAACACGATTCAAGCCTGAATTCACTAATACCAATCGTCTCTTTATAACTCACATTCCTCAAGTTAGGTCATTGACAAACCACAATCACAATCAGGTAATCCAATTGAACCCTCATTCATAAACAATTCTCTACTAACCTCAAGCATAATTACTACCCCAAAACCCATGCCTATGTCTCTTTAGTTTCTGTTTGTTTCCACTTAAACCTTGATAATATCACCACCCAAGATCATCGATCAAAATCAACACTATGACCATGAAGACACAACAAGAATTCAAGCCAAGAATCCTCAAGATTTAGCAATCAAAGCCTAATCATGTAGGTCTCACTATCTAATTGTCCTCAAGTCATCACTCCTTATCACTCCAAACCTCAATCACACTAGATCGAGCTGACCTTGCTCTGATACCACTTAAACGGGGATGTCACGCCCCGAACCCGGCGAGCACGCGAACATCCCACTAGGCCGTAACCAAGCTATGCCATCCAGGATCCCTCGGCCATCATCAACCTTATATCTTACACATGCGGAAGCAAGAGACTCCTCCGTACACAAATAAAATCAATAATGACTTAGGATAGAAAAATAATTGTACACCTCTCGTAGTATAAAATACACCTCAATTCTTTGTAGTGGTCAAGACTAATCCACAAAACAATATACAATTTCTAAGGTCATCCAACGTCTTAAAAATGCTTGGTCAACTACTTCCTTAGATGCCAATCATTGGCAAGTTCGGGCTTCCTTCGCCTGGAACCTGAAAAAGTTAAGCCCCAACTGGGGTGAGATATAAATCTCAATAAGTGAAACCTAAACCTAGACCTGAATACCAGTGTGGCATCCCCCGTTTGCGAGTTTCCTAATGAGGAAGGATATCCGAAAGGGATTAGAGAATTAACTTTAAGAACAAGGAATTGGAACCTCATTATACAAGATTAAGCAAAGAGGCAAAGATATGTCAAGGTGACATATGTGGAAACGAGTTAGGAAATTATTAAGGAACTTGTCAATTTTGGATTCGTTAAGGCTCAAGTGATATTATGAGGAATTGGTCGTGTACATTGAGGAATATAATTGGTAGAAATTCGAGTTTCATCGACCAATTTTCCATCAAATGGAGTTGATGAGATATTAGGCAAAATCAATTGAAGGATTTTGGATTTAAGGATCTTAGTACATTGGTCGAAAATTTTGGTTCCAATATCAAATTATTATTAAAGTGGAAACTGATGAGGAGAATAAGAAATACCTTGGAATTATTTCTTGGCCGAAGATATGAGGGAAATTGTCACCAAAGGATCAAATTTGGTGACCAAGGGATTAAAGCATTGGTCGATCAAGCAAGGGCCTATGGAAATAAGTATGAACTTGGCTTAAGGGAATTCTTCCCCATGGCCTTGGAGGACAAGGAATTTTCGGCCATTTGGGGTAAGAACACTTGGCAAGCTCCTCCCATGTGCATGAAATTTGAGTGGCCGAATGGCCTAGGGAACTAGCAAAGGAGAATGACCAATCATTGGTTGAATGTCTTCTCAAGATCTTGCTTTAGGTAATGAGCCATTAGAAGACTATACAAGTGGCGGCACTACTCCTTCTTCCATGAGAATTCATTGGCCGGTTGGGACGTAGGGAAGTGGCAAAGGAAGCAAGGCCAACCATTGGTCTAGGGTCATGTCAAATCTTGCTTGGATAATGGAACAATAGGGGAAATGCCAAGTGGCGTAAGTTTGTAACGGAAATCCTCATGTCATATGATGTAAGACAAGTGTCGAAATCAAGAGTTTCTCAAGACATGCAAGAAGATATTTGGATCATAACAATAGGAGCTTTGTTGGCCCTTAATACAAAATGAGATACATGAAAAACGTACAAGACCCGAGAGCCCGTATTTTCGGGTTTCAGCGCGCGTCGAAAGTAAAACGGCTCATTCGAAGTCGTCCAGAGTCCAAATTGAGCTCCGTTTTCTCCCACGCGACCGTAAGACGACAAGGAACATGAATCTGAGGTTTGATTATCAAGAAAGTGGACGAAACTTGGTTAGTTTGGACGAAAATGGACCTGGACGTGCTTGTGGGACAGGTTCAATGTTGGTGCATGTCTCACAAGTGTCCTAGGGTAAGCCAAGTGGCGAGTAAGGAGAAAAGATGTGGCGATCAAAGGATAATTTAGTGTGCATGCCTCACAAGTGGCGTGCATGCAAGGACTAAAGACCAAGTGGCGAATTGGCTCGCCGCATGTCCGCCAAATGTCGACGGAAAGGGGACATGTGTCATTTGAAACCTCCCATGGACATGCAACAAAAGGAATTTTTCCATCTTCTCCTCTCCCTTCACCATTTCGACCGAGCAAGCAAAGAGGAAGAGAGAGAGAGTTCGAGAGTGAACGAGAGCGGCCGAGAGCAAGGAAGAGAAGAAAGGAAGAAGCGGCTCGGCTTTGTCAAAGGAAACCGAGAAGAAGAAAGCATCGAGCTCGAGCTAGTGCAAGCATTAAGGCAAGAAATTCCTTCAATCTTACCATAGGATAGATGTTCATAATATAGTTGCTATGATAGGGAATCGAATCAAGAGTTTATGGCAGAAAATCCATTCTGTGGACTGAGGTGATTTTAGTACAGATTTGGTTCTGGTTTCGGTATTAGAAATGGGTTGTTCCGAGCTACATTGTGCGATCTCGAGTCAAGTATTGATGAGCTAGATGAAGAAAGCTTGATATGTGAAAGACTCATGGATTCAAGAGGGTTTAAACCTATTCTGTAACTTGAAAACTGAAACTGCACTTATTCAAGGATAGAGTTGTTCTATTCTGTTCAAGGCGTCAAACTATTGTGCTACGTTGCCCTATCTTGAGTTAAATAAGGTTTACCAAACGTAAGTGAATTGATGATGTGAATACCAAGTTGAACCGAGACAATTTGGTGGTGATCCGTGAGTTTAGAACACAAACCGTACTCAGTTTTTAGGATAAAAACTGTTCTGTTTTAAAATGCTGTTTTTGATGTAAAAACCTATCTATATTATACTTCGTTGCCCTATGGAATGTGGAATTATGCTAGTACTTGATATAAGTTCGAATGCTTAGTCAATTAAGAGTAGTCGGGACTGAAATGCTGGTTAAAAGACAGAAACTGTGCTCGGTTTCTAGGACAAAAACGGTTCTGTGTGTAGTCACTGTTTTGATGTTATTTTTGTATAAAAACCGAGCTAGGTTATGTTCTTTTGATTTGGTTAATGAAGAGGCATATTGTTCTCAAGTGTGGGTTCGAATGGTTGGTGAAGTTGGTGGAAAATTGGAATGATTTTGAGGTCAGAAATGGGTTCGGTACATGGCTGGTGCGATTCTGATTATATGTTGTTCTTTAGGCAAAATCGAACCATATAGTGCATTCTTGACTTGGTAATGGATAAGCTATGTTTGTTTAACAAGTGGGCATAAACGGCTAATGAAATTAAGAAGATTTGGAGCTGTTTTAAGAGTGAAAATTGTGACTCAGTCAGTATAGGACAAACCAGATCTTGGAGTAAAAGTTAGTGAGGAAAAAGACTAATTCGAAGGGCCTAATGAGGAAATAAAAGAAGGATAGAGCTAAGGAATGTTTCTCGTTAGTCTCTGGTTTGTATCCTATGTTTTTAATTGTTGAAATTGGGAGTTTAAGGGCCAAGTATAGGCCTGACCCGAAGACATCTCATGGACAGATTGGTCGTCCTCTAGTTCTTGATGATTTGGTTCTATGTGCTTCCTGTGTTGAGAATTTTGTCGAGCCTTATGTGATGAGAATCTGACCAAACTTCCTTCATGAAACTTGTTCGTCACGTCCTTGACTATAACGTAATTTAATTTAGGAATTTTTAGATTTGAGGTGATATTTATAACTTCCTTAGAATCACACGGGCTCAAGCAGTTTCTGACGAGTTTAACCGAGACCCCTTACGGTTCGTGATTTTAAACTGATTTTTTAAGAATGATTTAGACCCACTTCCATTCATGAAAGTTTAAGAGGACATATTGTACTACAACTTATAAAAATTTGGGATTTGTCTGATCTGGTTAACCCCACCAAATATATTTATTTCTGTGACGTTGGCACTGGTTTACTGAAGGTCAGATTTCCTCTAGATTTCGTGAATTACTGCAATTTTTCTAGATGGGATTAATTCGAGATTTCTTGACACAATGTTTTCCAAGTTCTTAAGTACAACGTGGTAAAATATGAAGGTTTTAGGAGCTCATTTACTATTTTAAAATGGTTGACTCGTATAACTGTGCTGTGCTGAAATTCCCTAATTAAGAACCAAGTTATGATTATTCTAGCTTGATAAGAATGTAAGTTGATTGGCTAGAACCTCGGTGACCCGAGAGCTTCAAAGAGAGGAAGTGGTAGTCTTTTGGTCTTGATGATTCATTTCTCATGTGCTCTCCTTGATTAAATTCAATGCTGTGATATTTGTTTTCCATGTACTTGTCATTGTGGACATTGACATTGGTATGTTGGCTTTGCGATTGAGTTATCAACCTGCAAGAATTGAGATTGTGAATCATGACATACATGGCCAAGCATACATTGTACATGGAACGATATTGATGAGATATGTGGAGATATTTAATCTTCAGTGCACTGAATTGAGTTGACGCCTCTGAGCTGTGTGCGGGGATTTGTACAGACTTGACGACCCTGTGCTGTGTGCTGGGTAGAGTCGTACCACGCGTCATGACGCCCCTGGGCTGTGTGCGGGGATTTGTACGTACTTGAGGATCCTGACCTGTGTGCGGGGGGAGAGTCGTACCATGCGTCGTGGATGCCCTGGAGTAGGGGTTGCAAGTCAATTGACTTGGCGATGGTGAGATGATTGAAGAGCACGTCATTCCATATTGCATTGGCATTCCCATTTCATTACTTTATATTATTGATGCCTAATGACTTGAATTGATGTTATTAAATGCTCTTGATGCCTTGATTACATGATTGTCCTTTTTAGTTGTTTTAGGGAGTCCTAGGACCCCTATGGTGGGGTTGAATGTTTTTCTTGCTAGCCGTCGTGCTAACCCACGTTGTGGGAACATTTTTCAGATTGGGAGATATGACAGCTAGGCTTTGGATTGGTATCGGAGTTGGAGGCTAGGAGGGACCTGGGATGCCACAACCAGTCCCCCCAGATCACACACAAATGCCACTCAAAATGCAGAATCACAAGCAATGCAATGGCACTAGGCATCTCACAAGACAATATCAATTATAGACATGGACGATCAATACAACAGTCATGCTCAATTGCCGGGTCTCATACCCGAGCACATATACTCAAATACACCACAGTCACTACTTTCTCATCTACCCACATATTCCACTGGCACTCCTGCCACCTGACATCGCCGGGGTCATTAGACCAAATGATATCCACATAACTCGGGGGTCATCAGACCAATCGTACACTCTAGGCTTACAGCCACTCCATGCCGCCGGGGTCTCACTAGACCAAATGGCATTCACATTTTCAATCGATCTCCTTGTCGTCGGGGTCTCAATAGACCAAATGGCATTCACATTTTCAATCGATCTCCATGCCGTCGGGGTCTCACTAGACCAAATGGCATCCTCAACAACTTTCTCGTTAGTACCACTGTGCCGTCAAGACATACATGCGATTCAATTCATAAAAAAAAAATCGCTAGTTAATCAGTTCATACAAGCATCGCTAGGGCCCACGGCCGCGATGAAATTTCTTAGGGCCTACGACCAATTCATTACCAGGCATCACAGCCAATTAAACAATAACAGGGCTTCATAGCCAACTCAATAAATAGGGCATCATAGCCAAACCATCTTACCAAACCCAATAGGTACGATAGCCAAATTCAATAATAGCATTTCATTGCCAATTCATGAATACAGGGCTCAATAGCCAAATATGTCATCAAGACCTATTACAGTCCAATTGTCATGCTATGCCATTCAAATCATGGAATTCATTACTTAGTCAAGTAATCCCAGGCATAAGCCTCATAAAGCAATCAAATCATCCAACCACTCTATCTAGTAGTGTCCTAGCATTCAGATAAAGGTTTAGGAAGAAACTTACCTCTTCAAGCAAGCTAACAAATGCCACATGCAATTCCTTCTAAAGCCCACAAATGCATAGCCAAATCACGTCAAGCGTCATCCTACGAACAATGTACAATTCCCGTCAATTAACTCCGCCAAATTTCAATCTGATTGAACTAATTTCTTGCCGAGACATCAATTGACATCCTAGGACATCCCAATATTCAATTTGGACCATAAAAACACTTCCTAGAACCATCAAAGGGTTCAGTCAAGGCTGGAACAGAATTGGACATCATTCTGTTCTGCCTTTGCCCTATTCCAACAACCCATAATTCACTTCAAATCACCAATTTATCACTCAATCAACTTTTCAAGACCTAGATTTACATGTCTAGGACATCCCCTAATGATTTGGAAGCAAAATAATACCCCTAGGATGTCCAAATGGTTCAGCCTCCTCAGATTGTCCACCGATCAAATTTTCAATCAATTCTGTCCACTCAATTTCAGCCATGAAACACCCCTAAATCTCAATTGAAAAATTCATTTATGCTAAGCCACATGTAGTACTATATGTTATGAAGCTACCCTCGAATATTTGAGGTCATTTGGATTTTCTAAGAGCTAGAAACACCACCTTTCCTCAGCTAGCTCAGAATTGTCCACTTTTCTTCCAAAAATCACCATAAATTAACCAGACCTCCAAATATCATGAAACCAATGTGAATGTGTCAATAACATCTTGATATAACATGTGGTTGTTGGTTTCCTACCAAACGGTCACCGAAGGAGGCCGTCGTACGGACCGAACAGAGCGGTAGAAGCTGGTCGAGCAGCAGTGTCTGGCCAGAGAGAAAACTTGAGGGAAAATGGAGGAAATGGTGAGATTTTCGTGAAATGGCTCTTTGGGACAGAAGATGAATAGTAGATGAACCCCCAATAATTTTCTCTAAATTTTCCAACCACTTTTTGGGGGATTACATGGCCAACCAATCACCAAATGACACTTGTCCTTTGTGCCAATTATTTGAGCTTAATCCTTTGACTTCTTTGACCAATTTTCTGTTCAATTGTTTGGCAGCTAGTGGGGAAGGGTAAATGTCTATTTTTCCCTTCTTAATTTTCCAAAGACAAGAATTAAGCTTGAGGGGCAAAACGGTCATTTTGTACTTTTCGTCCGAAACTTCATTTTTCTCATTTTGAGTGACCATTGGCGAGGCGACATCAAATCCTTTTCCAATTTCGAAATTCTTCATTTTCAATTGCCAATTCAAGCTTCCATTTCATATCTTAAGCCTCGAGGGGTCCGAAATTCAGAATGTTACTAATATTTTCATTATGGAACTTGGGATATGCTTGCGAGAAACGATTATTACCTTGATGTAAGGCTTATGGTGGTTAACCTCTTATTGTTATGAGGAATATAAATGAGACCGACGTGTTAGTCTGTCGAGCCCTATTGATCTATGAGGTCGATTAAGGTTGAATAAAGACCACTAGATGTGGTATTGTGAGTTACCACCCCTAAAGAGTAGGGTGCCATTCTTAAAGGGCGATTGGACCATGAGATGGTCGTTAAGGGAAAGGAAAGTGAATGGACTTGATAATCCTAACTACTCGTGATTTTAATAAATGAATAGACGAGTAAGAAGAAAGGGCTACTTTGACTATAGTAGCAAGCTAGCTGATTTGATTGGTTTGAATGCCTAAGGTATGGAATTGTGGAAACCAAGGAAGAACCTCGACTCCTTGGAACCTTGTCACTTGAAGTGACTGAGTCACTAAAAAAAGCATGTCAGGCATGGTGAAATTTGAATACTAGAGTGGAGGTACTGCCGTTGGCGTAGACTTCAAGATTGACACCCTAAGAAATGGGAAGGACAATGTGGATTCGAAGTAAAAGAATGCCACTGAAGTGTATAGTTTCCTTTGTAGGGTAAGAGACCCTAGTGTGAAGGGAAGAGAAAATCAAAACTATCTTGATTTTGAGATTGAGCGTTTGAACTAAGAAAGAAGATGCAGAACTTGAATGATTCCTGGAAGTGAAGTCCGAGAAAATGTCCTGTAGACATCGTTAAATTCCAGGATAGTGTTGACGTTCGGTTGTATAGATGAAATCGAGACAAGGTCGCATTAGCTAGTTATGAAACCAAGAGGCCAAGGCACTAATGCGTCCTGAGGAGAGAGTGACAAAAATGAAGAAAATGTTGTGTAGTCCAAATGGAGACCCTTGAGAGCAGAGAGCAAAGATATGAGCTCTCAAGTGAATGATACCATGGACAGTTGGAATGATTCGACACCTGATAGTGATGAAATGGATAACGGTCAGATGGAGTATCCAAGAAGTACTTGGATTGATTGTTACCGTCTTGAGAGACGACGATTGGACTCGTTTAAGGAGTCATGAGAAACATGAATAGCTTTTGAGAGTATCATATGGACTCTAAGGAGATGCTCGTCGTATGTTGTGTGTAAAAGGTGCGAGCTGTGGATTTGATGAGGTAAGAATCCTCAGTCGTGGAATTTGTGAGAAATGAAATCCTTGTGGAGCCTTTGAGGATTAGAATGAGTGACGAAACAACTAGGGTCAACGAGAGTTGCTGAAACCTGAAGTGTATTGGGATTGATGGATTGTCATAGACGGATTGTGGGAGGATTGCCCACGAGAGTTGTCCCATTGATGAAATGGACTCAGGACAAGATGTAACCTGAATGGGTGAATGAACGCGATGAGTCTTTGAGGGCTTGAGTCAAGTTGACGACTACACTGTTAGTGGCGTTCCTGTTCGGAATCAAAAGAGTCGAGAGAATCATAATGACATAGAGTAAGAGGGGAATTTGAGGCGTTGCATGGCAAACTGATACAAACTGCGCGAATGCGCCGTGACAATAATGCCATATGAGTTGGAATGCTTAGAGCATGATTGGAATTGGTGTGCAACCGCCCCTGCAACGAAGTTCGGGGCAAACGTAACTTGCGCGAAGAAAGGTTTCGAGTCCATACAGAACTTGAAGTATGAGTCTCCCAAGAGGAATTAAATGAGAAGCAACATAGATGAAGTTGCGTAAGGACTACGAATAAGAGCAATTGGGAGAAAACCCAGACTTTTGAGTACCTGGAGGAGAAACATTGAAATTGAGGATGGAAACCATGGAATTTCAGAGGCAAGGAAACGTACCAATGAAGGAAAGCATAATTTTGACAAGCTAGTGGATTAATTGGTCATTGGATGATCACGCTAAATGATGGAAGCACCAAAGAGTACGTTTTCATGATGGATCGGTAATGATCGTGATAGGAAAAGATCTTGAGTCTTCTATGACATCCTGGAAAAGCTTTCAGACAGGGAATTTGAAAAACGGGATTACGGTGTGATGTACATACTACTCTCAGACCAATCGACAAATCGTAAAGAAGATCCGAATGCTCAAAGGTGCACCACCAATAGATGTTATGCATATCGAGAAAGATTAGAGAAAAGTAAATACACAAAGAGGACTGAAGAAAACAAGTCCTGGGGGAGGATGACTTTTATCTGATAGGACAATGAGAACGTCAAGTAATGGGAGGAACTATCATGGAAAGTGAGGATGCGATGAGGCGTCAGTACCCCATGAGATTGGATGATTTGGAAGGTTGTAAATTTCGAGGACGAAATTTCTTTAAAGGGGGGAAGAGTTGTGACATTTCGAATTCCAGCCCCTCTCGAGGCTATTGAATGGAAAGATATCGATCGAGGTATTTCAGTTGTATCTCGCTCAGAGCAGGCCACTCTCGAGTTAACTGACCAAAATGGAAAGACTGACGCGGAGTCGAGTACGTGGACCCGGGGGATTTGAATGAGAAATGGCACTTTGACCATAAGGATTGTCAAGGAAATATTTTGGGCCAGTAGAGATCGATTTAGGAATGATCATGGAATGTCTTACTAGCGTTATACATTGGGACGTGGGTGATTATGCTTAACCAATGTGTCATTTGCGAGAATTTCCTAAATCGAATTCCGATGATCAGGATCGCAGGAGCTAGCGATAAACCCTCGCAATTACATGACAACCAAAGTCGCCACGGCTTGAGAAAAATCCCAAGGTCGATACGCGTACCGCCTGCAAGAGTCGTCTGTCAGTTTGAGATAAACTGAAATTACAGTCGGCGAGAGTTCGACATGAAATTGGACCTCGAGATTAGGGTATTAGACATTGAGGAATTCCAACATTTGAATTGAAATGGATGTCACCTCATCGAAGAAAATTTAGATTGGAAAAATGAAATTTCGGATGAAAAGTGCGAAATGACCATTTTGCCCCTCAACCTATGCCCTTGCCTTAAGATTTCTAGAATGACATTTTTGTCATTTAGCCTTCCCCTAGCTGCTGAAAATGAGGAGAAAGAATGGTCAAAGGAAGTCAGTATCTTCAAGAAGCAAAGACAAGTGTCAAGTGAGGAAGAAGCCAAGTGTCATCAAATTGGGAGCCCTTATCCAAATAGACTAGATTAGATGCCTAGTTGCATTAAATCCTAGTCTAATCCTCACCAAATTTTTTTTCTCTCTCTCCTCTTGACTTTTGGAGGAAGCAAAGCATCTCTCTCCCTCCATTCTTCATCAGCCGAACTTCATCTCTCCCTCATCTCTCTTTCTTTTTTTCTCTCTCTCGCTCGCCAGCTTGCTGCCCTATTCCGATCGCCCCACTGTTTCCGCCATAAATTTTTCTTTCAAAATTGGATTAAGGTAAAACGACCTCCATCTGAAAGATTATCGTCTTGCCGTTCAAACAAGGTATTATAATCTCAATTTGGCCCAGTTTTTCATCCCGTAAGTCGATTTGAGTGAGCAAAGGTCAGATTAAAGGCAAAATCTGACTGGTTTTGGGAGAAGAGTTGTTTCATGGGCTTAAAGGCTTCCAATGGCTCCAAAATTTCGGTGAGCTCTTCTACACTCATAGTAATAGGGTTTGCTAAGTTGGAGTTGTAAGTTTACTTGAGTTTTGATGGGTTTTCTTGGCTGAAATGAAGTGGTTCTTGTGGAGCAGAATCTGACCGCCTGAGCACCGAGAGGAACCGGACTTATTGGAAGCTTTTGTGGCTCTATTTTGCTTCTAAATTCTCGGTGAGCCTATTAAACATGTAGATTAAGGTTTTGGAAAGATGATTTCATGATGAAATGAAGTTTAGAGTTGGAATTGTGGCCTGTTATGCATGATTTGTTGAGGATCGGTTCTGCCCTGTTAAGGTTCTGTGGAAGCCTATCACTCTGAGGCTTTGAAATGGTGTCGTCTTGTTGTTAGATTGTCGTTAAGACACCCTAGGATGTTAATTGATATGTTGGTAGGGTGTACACTTGGTGGAATAGAGATTGGAAGAGTTTTAAGGGATGATTTGAAGTGAAAGCCGAGAGCCATGTAAATCTGACCCTAGCGCGCACTAATTTTGAAATGGCTCATTCTAGGTCGTCGGGTGTCCAAATTGAGCTCTGTTTTCGCTCGTACGTCCATTAGACCTTGAAGGATAAGGCTATGGAAGTATATTTCTTAAAAGGTTAACAGATCAATACCAGTTTATTCAGGACTGAATCTGGTCGTAGAAGGCCAAGAATGGCCAGCTTGGTGTCGCGACGTTGCGTCGATCGTTTTATGGAATCGCTTGGCCTAGGATCTAGGTAAGTTATGCCTATACCTCTGTTAGGATGTTATGTTACTAAAGGATGGAGTTTTGAGTTGAATTGGATGATTTCATGAACTGATTTTGTGAGAGACTCGAGGAAACCCAGATCTGCCCTATTTTGATGAATTGAGCTTGAGTGGTTTTATGACATGGAAATTTTGAAATCGAGATTGAACTGAGGAGCCTTAATCCGGTTGCGGCATGTGGTTGGGCCATTCGGCGTGCTTTGTAAAAATTCTCATTTGTTTGAGTGCATTAAGCAGATTGATTTACCAATCCAGTCTTGAGATAACTTGTGAATGATCAAATTTGAGATTTGATCGATTTGAGCCGAATGATGCTTGTGTTTTACTGAGAATTGCATAATGAGAAATGTGTTTTGTCCAGTTGAGGGACGTTTGAAACGAAGGCCTCGAGTAGGCGATAAGCTGCTTGATTTCATGAGTTGTTCTTGAATGATGAATTTTGAGGCATGGATTGTTTTCTTTAAATGAAAATATGAGGCTTTCTTTAATTGAAACTTTTATGAATAAAATGGCTTGTGGGATCGCCGAGAAAATGATATGTGCACTGGCATGTGGGATCACCGAGAAAAATTATAAGTGCACTGGCGTGTGGCATCGCCAAGGAATTATGAAATTTGGCCAATGTATTGGGAGGGAGTTACTCCAATTTGACCTGACGAGGTCGTGCGGCTAGAGAGTCCCATACTGACGCGATTCATCTCCATTAAAAATGGGCGTCGAGAGTTGTATGGTGACCGAATCATCTCTAGGTCCGAACGCGAGAGTCTCATATGTACCGATGGGTTATATGGAGACCGAATGATCTCGCAGCCCCAAGATGGGCGGCCTAAGATGTACGGATATGGAGCGATGTGTTTTCTGGGAAAATTAAAGAATGATTTTGTGAAAAAATTGATTATGCCTCATGTTTGGAAATTTGCCTCATGATTTGAAATTAGCCCAGAGAAGGGCGTGAGAGAAAAGAATGTATTTTCTATAAATTTCAAGGAATGATACTTTTTAGAAAGAAATGAAAGTTGGCTCATGTTTTTGAATGAGCGACGAGTGCTTGCTTCAGAATGAAAACCCTGCCAATGTACGAAGTTTAGAGTTATCATGATTTTTCTTGACTGAGTTAAGCTGTATTGAAAGTACTGAAATGCCATGTTTTGGAAAGTACCCCGTTTTACCATGCCAAAGTTTTTAATTCCAAAATACCATGTTTTCCAAAACGTCTTGAGGTACTGATAGCCTAGTTTAGGGTTAGGTTTAGCTTACTGAGATTTATATATCACCCCTCATGGGACAACATTTTCAGGTCCTAGACGATGGAGACCGAGCTTGCCATGGACTGGCATTGAAAGAAGTTTTTGGAGGATGTGAAGATTTTAGTTGATTGAGACCTTACAGACTTATATTATTTGTAGTTAGAATTGTACCTGACTTTGAATTTAATGAGAAGTGTATCTCTTTCTTTTGACCTAAGTCATCTTGAAAAGTTATTTTTATGGAGTTGCCCTCGCTTTCACATGCATGTTTCATATGGACTTTTAAGCATTGGTTGTTGGCTCCTGGGAGATCATTAAAGGTAACGGCGAAAGTGGGATGCTCGCGTGCTCGCCGGGTTCAGGGCGTGACAGAATTTGCTAGCTTTCTTAATGAGGTAAGTGTTCCTTAAACCTCTACTAGGACGTTAGGACACTACTGGATGCGTTTGACTGGTGACTTGATCAATGAGTGGATTTATTAAACTTTGATTTATGATGGTCGAATATGAGTATGTGAAAGGATTTGTCTTGAATGCCCATGTGAAATGATTTGGCTAGAATGTTTATATGAATTGGGTTGAGATGAGGATTGACTTGGTTGTATGATGTCTGCAATATAATTGCTTGAGATGTGAATTGGCTTGATGCCCTGAGATGTGAATTGGCTTGATGCCTTGAGATGTGAATGGGCTAGAGTCCCCGAGCAATCGTTGGCCGTGGGCCCTATTATTGCTATTGAAATTGGCCGTGGGCCCTGTTATTGCTATTGAATTAGCCGTGGACCATGTTATTGTTATTAAATTGGCTGTGATGCCCTTGTGAACTACATTGAGGCCGTGGGCCCTGGCGATGATTTGGCTTGGAGCCCTATGAAATTATATCGCAGCTTGGAGCCCTGGCGATAAATCGCGGCCGTGGCCCTGGCGATGATTAAATGGTTTGTCATAGTGATGACTTATGAAGTTATGAGCTTGTTTATGCTAATGTTTGAAGTTGGATCTCATGTTATGTGGTGTACTTGATGGTGACTTTCTTCATATCAAGTGCTAAGAGAAAGTGTTAATGAGATGCTATATGTTAGTGCCTCGATGAGCTTCTATTTACTGTTTTGTGGCATAGCCTGGGAGGACTGGCCTCTGGTCTAGGTTTAGGGTTTACTTACTGAGATTTATATCTCACCCCGTTGGGGATTAACATTTTTTAGGTCCTAGGCGATGAGACGACAACCTTGTTGAGGTTGAGTATTCAAATATGGAATTACTGGATATGGATTTCACACTTTGTGATATTAAGGATTGTCCTTTTGATTTGTGGACTAGGAATTGAACCTTTAGTATTTGATTAATGTGACCTTGATGTACCATGTTCCTATCCCAAGTCATCTTGTTGTGAATTGAAAGGAGAGTTATCTTCTCGCTTCCATACTTTCAATGGATAGTGATGTTTGAAGGTCGATGAATCCTGGGCAGCACCTAATGAATGGTAAGACCTTGGTGGGATGTTCGCAGACCAAATGGGTTCGGGGCGTGATAGAGGATTTTAAACTTTTGGCCAACAATATTCCAGCACATCAAAATGTCAAGAGTACGACCTTCTTCACGTGTGGCTTGAAAATATTTTTCGATCTTGGATAAATTTCCCTCGGCCACTTTTTTCTTCTCGTTCATAAAGTATTCGAACGCCTTGTCTAATCGAAACTCACATCAAAATCCACAGTTAGACCAACCTCATCTATGTGACCTTCCTTATGGCCATCAAGATTCAAACTACTACCAGCATCAATGAGAAATTGACAAGAAGGTGCGGCACCACAAGACTTCTCATAAAAATTAAACAAATGTTCCATGTTAGTCCTCACATAATCGCACCTCTCATTTACAAAAGAAGAGTTTTCCTTGAAGACGCAGTATTTAACTGGATTGACTTCGTCAAATTGTGCAATGAAAGGTGACCTTATGAGATTGCTCGGGAGTAAGGGTTGCCCGAAATTTTGATAATTCTGTGAGAATCTGAGGATGATCGACTAGTGTGAGACAGAGTTCTCGAGGTCGCTCAAGTGTACTAAGGGTGGTCAACAACCCTTTGAATGAGACGTTAAGTCCCTGAGTGGATTGGGATTTAGAAGCCTTATGGCTAGTTGTTATTCCTGAATCTGAGGAACTATAATGGGCTTTAATGAGAGGAATGGATGATTGGAAGAAATATGAGTAAGAGAACTCCTGCTCATGGATTATGGGAAAAGAGATGTTAGTTATGGAACATGGAACACACCTGCAAGAAACGGCTATTCCCTTGGCGTAAGGCTTGTAATGAGAGATTGGCTTTTCGTTCCTTCCGTCGTGGGAACAAGTTAAGGAAAGAGTATGCCTGTTGTCTGATCTTGTTGAATAAAATGGGAAATGCTTGTAAGGAAAGGCGGATTACCTGGGCGTAAGGCCCATGGTGGAAAATTTGAATTGGTAGTCCGTCTCTTTTGTCATGGGAAGTGTTAAGGGAAAAAAATCGGCATATTAGTTGCCTGGGTTAAATGATTCTATGAGATTGGTCGAGAGTGAACTTGAACCATTAGAGATGGAATTATAAGCTATATTTCCCTAAAGGATAGGGCGTTGTCCTTAAGGACGATCGGACCATGAGATGGTCGTCGATGGAAAGAAAAATGAATGGACTTGATAGTCCTGACTACGCGCGGTTCTAATGAATTGTTGAATAAGCGAAAAGGGTGCTTGGATTATAGCCGCATGGTGACTTGATTTATTCAAATTGGATATCCTAGTCGTGGATATGTGGAAATCAAAGAGGGACCTCGATCCATGGAACCTCATCAATAGGTGATTGAGTATTGGGAAAAGAATGTCGAGTATGATGACATCTGAATCCTGGAGTAAAGGTACTGTTGTGGTGTGGACTTCGAGATTGACATCTTATGGGACGAGAAAGACGAGGTGGATTTGAAGTAAAAGAATGCCACTGAAGTATATAATTCCTTCATAGGGTAAGAGACCCTAGTGTGGAAAGAAGAAAAACAAATCCCTAAGTATCTTAGTATTAAGGTTGAACGTCTGGATTAAGGATGAAGACGCAGAGCTTGAATGATTTATGGAAATTAAGTCCGATGGACTTGTCTTGTGGACAGTGTGAATTATGAGATAATGATGACCTTCAGTCGAATGGTTTGAATTAAGACAAAGTCGCATTGGATTGGTTGTTACCGTCTTAGAGACGATGATTGAATTATTCAAGGAGCCATGAAGAACATGAACGCTCGTTGTATGCTATGTATAAGAGCACGAGATTTGAGTGTAGTAAGTGGAACCTCTTGGTCATAAAGTTTCTGGGAATGGAATCCCTGTAAACCCTTCAAGGGTGGAAATAAGTGATGGATTGGCTAAGGTCAATGCGAGTTACTGAGATTTGAAGCTTCTTGGAATTAGTGGATTGATGTAGACGTCGTGAGAAGGTTCCCCACAAGAGCTATTCCATTAGTGAAATGGACTAAGAACGAAATGTATCGTGAATGGATGGGTGAACACGGAGGGTTTTAAGGACTTAAGTCAAGTTGGTAATCACGTCAACAGTGGTGTTTCCGTTTGGAATTGGAAAAATCATGGGAACCGTAATGACGAGTCGTAGAAAGGAGATATGAAGCATAACAAGGCAATCTGAAGTAGGCATTGGGTGTACGTCGCGACAGTAAGACTCTATGAGTTGGAATGCTAGATGCATGGTTGGAATTGGCTAGCAAATGTCCTTGTGATAAAGGTTGAGAAATATTACTTGTGTGAAGAAAGGTTGTGAGTTTTCATAGACCATGAGAACTTGAAGCATTTTGTTGCCTAAAAGAAATGAACGAGGAGCAACGTGGGTGAATGAAATTGCTTAAAGACGAAGGAAAATATCTTATATCGCTTTGGGAAAGGCAAATAAGGTGGTGGATACGTATAGTAGGAAATCGAGCATCGCGTGATTGGCGATTGGAGGACAGACCTTATCTCACGAAGTGAGAGATTCAACTTCTAAATTGAAGGTTTGCCAATTGACTGGTATAATAACTACCTCAAGTATTGGACCTAAGTGTCAGGAAGAGACTAAGGTATGTTAATCCATGGACACTAATGTCAAAGGGATAGTGTGAATAAAAGTGACAGGGAGAAAATTCAGACTTCCGAGTACCTGGGGAAAGAACATTGAAATTGAGAGTGGAAATTTTAAAGTATAAGGACGAGGAAATGTGCCAACGAGGAAAAGCGTAAACGTTGTAAATTGATGGAATAAATGGTCATTAGAGAATCTTGAATGGAATCGAGGACGAACTACTAAGGACTCAATCATGAATTTGCCTCAGAAGTCGAGAAGGCTATGGTTCGATGTGGACAATAGAGGTTAAACAAGTGGGGCTTGTCCGTCCCGGATGATATGGAAGGAGTTACTTTGGACATTGAAGAAGCGGTGAGGCGTTGATACCCCCATAAGATTGGATGATTTCGAAGGTTGTAAATTTCGAGGAAGAAATTTTTTTAAGGGGGGAAGAGTTGTGACATTTCGAATTCCGACCCCTCTCAAGGCTATGGAATTGAAGGATATCGATCGGTGTATTTCAGTGGTATCTCGCTCGGAGCAGGACACTCTCGAGTTAACTGACCGAAAGGGAAAGACTAACGCGAGGTCGGGTACGTGGACCTGAGGATTTTAAATAAGAAATGGCGCTTTGACCATAAAGATTGTCGAGGGAATATTTTGGGCCAGCAGAGATCGATCTAGGAACGATCATGGAATGCCTTGCTAGTGTTATACTTTGGGACACGGGTGATTCCGCTTAACCAATGTGTAATTTGCGAGAATTTCCTAAATCGAATTCCGATGGTCAGGACCGCAGGAGCTAGCGATAAACCATCGCAATTACATGACAACCAAATTCGTCACGGTTTGAGAAAATCCCAAGGTCGATACGCGTAGCGCTTGCAAGAGTCGCCCGTCAGTTTGAGATAAACTGGAATTACAGTCGATGAGAGCTCGATATGAAATTAGACCTCGAGATTGGAGTATTGGACATTGAGGAATTCCAATATTTGAATTGAAATGGACGTCGCCTCATCAAGGGCAGTTTAGATTGGAAAAATGAAATTTCGGACGACACGTGCAAAATGATAATTTTGCCCCTTGAGGCCTACCATTGTCTTAAGCTTAATGAAGAGAAATTTAGTCATTCTCTCCACCCCTATGTTAGCCGAATAATGAGGGAAAAATAGTCATTTGAGCCCTAGATTTTTATGTGGTAAATGACAAGTGTCATGAATTTGGATGGTGAGCTACTTAGGCCATAGGTTATAGGCTTAGGTGTATTAATTGACCTTGTCACATCCTCACCTACCATTCTCTCTCCCCTTGGCTTGCAAGAGAAGCCATCTTATTCTTCTTCCTCCTTCATTTTGGCCGAGCAAGCCCTCCCTCTCTCAAAATTTTCTCTCAAGCTCTCTTTCTCTCGTTGCTTAGCTCGTTGCCCAACCACGAAACCGTCCATTATTTTGGCCATAACTTCTTCGTCCATTATCGTATGGAGACGATCCACCTACCATTAGAAAGCTTATTCTCTTTCCGTTCTAAAGACATATCGTGAGCCCAATTTGGCCCAGCCTTTCATCCTGTAGAGCCGTTTGAAGGAGCAAAGGTCAGGCTGGTCAGATTGAACCCGAGAGCTCCAAAGTTGGATTTTGAGCTCATTTCGCCCCAATCATGGGTAAGACCACCTCTCAAGCATAGATGAGACATATATCATTGTTTTTATGGGTACAAGAATGGATTTTGATAAATTTTAATGGTTGAATCTTCATGGACTTCGAAAGGACAAAATCTGTCCAACGGAACTCCAGCCTGAACCCGCGAGCTTTTGCGACTCCCTTGACAAATTTCCGGGGCACCAATCCTTGGTAAGTCTCTTAGAACCTTTCTTGACATGTTAGAGTAGCTAGTGGGTGAATTTGGGAGTAGATTAAGGAAGTTTGATGGATTAAATCTCGGTGATCTTTCAAAGGATAGAATCTGCCCTGCTGAACCGGTTTGGGGACCGTAGCACTTCGAGGTCCGTCGAGGCGTCACTTGGCTTGGAAATTTGTGGTGAGTCACCTTAAGACATGACGTTGTGTGTTGACAAGGTGTATGAGAATTAGAACGGAGTATAGATGAGCTTTAATGGTTGATTTCGTGTAGTTTTCCTTTGAGAACAGAATCTGTTCGCCGCAGACAATAGAGGAACTGTGACATTTCAAGGGTCACCGAGGCCTTGTCTTGCTTGGACTTCATCGGTAAGTTACCATAGGACATGGTATTATGTATAGGCAAAGTGTACATGGATTAGAGTGACCTTTAAATGGTGTTTAATGACCCATTTGTGTGATTTACTCAAGGACATAAAATTGCCCTGTTCTGACCGGTTGGATTGGGAGGCTTCGACCGGCCAATTGTGGGATTTTCTTGGCCTAGGCTCAAGGTAAGTTGCTCCTAACCCTCTATTATGATGTTAAGCTACTAAAGGACGGAGTTTGAGTGGAATTTAATGGTTTATGGGTTGATTTTGTGAGAGAATGCCAAGAGAACCAAATCTGACCAGTTTTCAAAGTGACGTCCTTTGGCTTGTTCTTAATCGGAAAACACGTCGTTTTGCCAAATTGTGCTAACTCAAAGATATGGTTATATGCTATATGAGTATTGATAAGGAAATGGGCGTTGCTAGTCGTGTTGGCTTGGTTTTATGGGCTTAGTTGCTTGAACGTACAATTTTGTATTACTCAATGGACCTTTGCGTTTGAAAAGCCCAAGATTTTGTCGAAAAGAATGCCAGAGCTGAGTTTTATGATATGGCCATGAATTTCCTGATATGCCACGAATGATCTTTTGGCCATGTATGTTTAAAGTTTGATATGAATGCCATGTTTTGGCAATGAATCCCATGACTTGTTCTTAAATGAAGAGTTTTTGAGGCATGAGATTGTTTTTTTGACTAAAAATTGAGGCGTGAACTTGTTTTCAAGTGAAAACTGAGATTTACCTTTATAACTGGAAATTTTATGAATAAAATGGCGTGTAGGATCGCCGAGGAAATTATATGTGCACTGGCGTGTGGGATTGCCAATGGCGTGTGGGATCGTCGGGAAAAATTATAAGTGCACTGGCGTGTGGGATCGCTGAGGATTATAATTTCGCCAACGTATTGGGAGGGAGTTACTCCCATTTGACGTGACGAGGTCGTGCGGCTAGAGAGTCCCATACTGACACGATTCTTCTCGATTGAAAATGGGCGTCGAGAGTCGTATAGTGACCGAATCATCTCTAGGTCCGGACGCAAGAGTCTCATATGTATCGACGGGTCATATGGAGATCGAATCATCTCGTAGCCCCATGGTGGGCGGCCTAGGATGGGCGATTATGGAAAGATCTATTTTTCAAAAAAGTCGAGAATGATTTTGATAAATTGAATATGCCTCATGTTTTGATGATTTACCTCAAGTATGGAGGTTTGCCTCACGAGTTTTAAATTTACCTCATGAATTGAAATTGGCGCAAAGAGGGGCGTGAGAGAGAAGAATGTGTTTTCTAGAAATTTTCAAGGAATGATACTTTTGAGAAAGAAATGAAAGTTGCCTCATGTTTTTTAGATGGCGTCAAGTGCTTACTTTGATTAAAAACCCTGCCATTGTACGAAGCTTAGATTCTAAACGAGTTATGACTGAGTTGAGTCGATTTGAAGTACTGAAATGCAGGTTTTGATAAGAACCCTATTTTTAAACATGCCAATATTTTTGAACTCCAAAATACCTCGTTTTTCAAAAGTGTCTGGAGGTACTGGCAGCCTAGTTTAGGATTAGGTTTGACTTACTGGGATTATATATCTCACCCCGTCGTGGGACAACATTTTCAGGTCCTAGACGATGGAGACCTGAGCTTGCCATGGACTGGCATTGGAAGAAGTTTTTGGAGGATGTAGAGATTTTCTTTGATTGTGACCTTAGAGACTGAAATTTCTTTATAGTTATAATTGTACCCGACTTTGGCTTTAATGAGAAGTGTATCCCTTTCTTTTGTCCTAAGTCATCTTGAAAAGTTATTTGTATGGAGTTGTCCTCGCTTTCGCATGCATGTTTCATATAGACTTTTAAGCATTGGCCGTTGGTTCCTGGGATATCATCAAAGGTAACGGCGAAGGTGGGATGCTCGCCTACTCACCGGGTTCGGGGCGTGACCTCATTATACTCGAAATTTTCTAAACTTAAAGGACAAGAACAAGGATTGGCCATGAGGACAATGCCAAAGGGCGGCATGGTAGTTTTCTTATACAAGACTACTTGGTCGACCATCCTAAGGAAATAACAAGGGATGAAATTTTTGGACACCAATTTCCATAGTGTTATTCGGCCAAGAGATGGATAGACTAGTGGCACATGAAATTTTTCCATTGGCCAATGAAGACCTAGAGAATGGCGTGTGAAGCAAAGCCCATCATTGGCCTAGTATCTTGTCAAAAAAAAATCCCACTTAGATATTGGAGCAATGAGGGTAGCGCCAAGTGGCGCATGGACTCTTCCTTCCATGGATTATCATTGGGCGAGAATCATGGGGAAGTGGCAAGAAATTCCATTGGTGATAAATCATCTCTACTCTTGTGACAATGATTAGTGGCCATTGGGGGTATTACCAAGTGGCAATTGAAGACTAAGAAATGGTGCATGGGTGACAAGTGTTCACTAATGGACTATCCAAGACATGCAACCAAAGGAAGACCTTTCACCCTCCTCTCCCCTTTCCCATTTCCTTCGGCTGAGTGAGCAAGAGAGTGAGAGAGAAAGTGTGTTCGAGAGAGAGAGCTTGGGAGCGAGAGGAGCGAGCGGCCGAGAGCGTGAAAGGAAGAAGAAGCCGGCTCGTCGTCAAGGGAACCGAGAAGAAGAAGAAGAAGAAGAAGAAGAAGGCGTCGAGCTAGCGCAAACATTGAGGCAAGATTTCCTTCAATTTCGCCGTAGGATAGAAGTGCATTGTAGTCCCGTGCCCTTTTAGGAATACATGTATGATTTAGAGCAAGGAAAAGAGATTTTATGTTCGGACTGAGGCCTATGTGTTACGGTTATGATTTTGGCAATGGAATAAGTTAAGTTGATGTTTCTTGCATGACCTTTGGGAGAAAATCCTATGAATCAAGGTTGGAAGTTATTTATGTGATGATCCTTAGCTAGATTGAAGTGATCGAAACAAAATCGCAGAATTTAGAATCGGTACTGAGTTGGTTATCATGCGGCCCCTTTTCTGTTCCATCAAGTAAATGGAATTAGATTGAGTTGCATTGTTAGTCCCTGAACTACTTATTGAAGAACTAGCTTAGGATGACATGAGTGTATTAATGGTTAGATGAATTGGAAGAGATTAAGGCCTGATTTGTCATTTGAAAATCGAAACTGCACTGAGGTTGGGATTGGTCAGTTATATTCTGTTTGGAGTTGCGTCTGTGGTTAAATCAAGCTACAATACATGATTCTGAGTTAAATTTTGGTTGAGTAAAACTGAGACATATGGATGGTAGAGTGACCAGTAGAAACAAGACGATTTGGGGACTAAATTGCAGGTCAGTACAGAGCTTAGGTTCGGTTTCTAGTGCAGTACCAGTGCTGATTTTGTGGCTGTTCTCAATTGGGAAAAAACTAAGCTATAACGTATTGATTCACCTTATTTATCTCGTGGTCTTGTCTCGGTATTGTAGGAGTGTGAGTAATTGGTTAAACTGAAAAGGATTAGGTTGGTTTTAAGGGTGAAAACCGAATCTATTCTGATTTAGGACAAAACAGATTTTCTGTCTTGTGTTGGTAAGAAAGCGGCTATTCTGGGTCGTCTTGTGACTGATGGATATGAAAGAGTCGTGGAGTGCTTTATGATTGATCTTGATGTCAAACCTTGGAGACTTTACTTGATATAGATTGTCATATAATGGTCGATAGTTTGACTGTCTTCGTAATCGACGAGATTCTTGACATGGTGCTTTGCTCGATTGATTATTATATCTCATGATCATGTCTTTGTGAATTGGCATGCTTGTTTGTTGGCCTGGCTTTGTTGCATCCTAAGCAGGATTGTCAATAAGAAATTGTGATTCATGGCCGAGCATGCATTGGCACGTGATGCCGATTGATATATGATGAGATATGTGGAGTATCTTGCTCTTCAGTGCACTGAATTGAGATGACGCCCATGGGCTGTGTGCGGGGATTCGTACGTGCTTGACAACCCTGTGCTGTGTGCTGGGTAGAACCGTATCATGCGTCAAGGACGCCCTGGAGTAGGGGTCGCTGCAAGCCATTGGGCTTGGCGATGGTTGTGTGAGCGAAGAGCACGTCATTTCCATGACATCATGGCATTTCTGCATTATGTGATCCTTGATTGAATTTTTGAAATGCTACTGTATTATATTGTTATAGAATTTTCCTATAGTTATCCTAGGGAGTCGTAGGACCCATAAGGTGGGATTGAATGTTTTCTTGCTAGCCGTCATGCTAACCCACGTTTGTGGACACATTTTCAGATTAGCATCCATGGCGACAGTTCACAGGCCCTTTGGAGTCCCTATCGACTATGACTCTTATTATCGTGATATGATACATTTAGATGTTCCGCATTTGAAGCTTGTAGCACATGTACATACTATGTGGGTCGATGAGGGAGAGCCTGCATTGACCATATATCGTTGGTATGTTATATATATTGCGAGGGTAATAGACTTATTGGTACGTTTTCTTAGAGTACTTTTGACGCACCCCCAGTTCCTGCCGTGCCCGTAGCTCCTGTGCCTCCTCCACCTGTTGCTGCTGCTGTCGCTGCACCTATCCCTCCTCCTCCAGCACCTGTGCCAGATGTGTTTGTTCCTCCACCCGAGCCACTCGAGGAGTCTGAGGATGAGGAGATGTTTCCCTCCGACCTGTCTGAGGAGGACTGGAGATAGTTTTGGCGACTTTTTGACATAGGCGACTACGTAGGATGATGGAGTAGTTTTTGTGGCCATCCCAGTTTATGCCTATGGTTTCACGAATCGAGTCATCTTTTGTTTATATATATGTATGAACTCTATGGTCGTGTACGATGCTTATAAATTAAGTTTTATTTTATGTTCTTGAGTGTCTCAAAGATTTTTGAGTTGTCGTAATTTATTAAGATTGTCATGTTATATTGTGGCCTATGGATATTTATTATAAGGCTAATCTCTAGTTATAGCTACTGGAGACCTATTACCGTAGGGTGGCGGTCTGGGACGTCACAGTCAAAGTGCCATTTTTCATTCAAATCCCCCCGGTCCACGTACCCGACTCCGTATCAGTCTTTCCCCTTTGGTCAGTTAACTCGGGAGTGGCCAACTCCGAGCGAGTTACAACTGCCCGTAGCTCCTGTGCATTCTCCACCTGCTGCTGCTGCTATCGCTGCACCTATCCCTCCTCCTCCAGCACATGTGCCAGATGTGTTTGTTCCTCCACCCGAGCCACTCAAGGAGTTTGAGGATGAGGAGATGTTTCCCTCCGACCTGTCTGAGGAGGACTGGAGATAGTTTTGGTGAATTTTTGACATAGGCGACTACGTAGGATGATAGAGTAGTTTTTGTGGCTATCCCAGTTTATGCCTATGGTTTCACGAACCGAGTCATCTTTTGTTTATATATATGTATGAACTCTATGGTCGTGTACGATGCTTATAAATTAAGTTTTATTTTCTATGCTTGAGTGTCTCAAAGATTTCTGAGTTGTCGTAATTTATTAAGATTGTCATGTTATATTGTGGCCTGTGGATATTTATTATAAGGTTAATCTCTAGTTATCGCTACTAGAGACCTATGACCGTAGGGTGGCGGTCTGGGACACCACAGTTAAAGTGCCATTTTTCATTCAAATCCCCCAGGTCCACGTACCCGACTCCGTGTCAGTCTTTCCCCTTTGGTCTGTTAACTCGGGAGTGGCCAACTCCGAGCGAGTTACAACTGAAACACATCGATCGATATCCTTCCATTCAATATCCTCGAGAGGGTCAAAATTCGGAATGTCATAATTCTTCCCCCTTAAAGAAATTTCGTCCTCGAAATTTGCCATATTCTCAATTATCCAATCTCATGGGGTACAAACGCCGCATCGCATTCTCATTTGTCAAAATAACTCTGTTCCTTACAAAACCATTGTAATAACACGCTTTTTGGCTCTCATGCCACTTGACATATCACCCTCCCTTCAAACGTTCTCTCATAACATCAGAGATTCAAGGCTTTATGAAATTGCCCTTCTTCATCCAAATCGAGTTATAGCCCTCGACTCCATAGGGAAATTTAGGGCTACTTCCGTAGTAATCCGTTCTCGACTCCCTTCGAATTCCGATGAGGTCATCTCTTTAAGTTCCTTTTCAATACTAGACTCATACTTTCCTCCATGGAACCTCAAGGGTCCTATTCATTCCCATAATACGTGGGACGTCAGGATCCGTTCCTCGCAATGGATCAGTCCCTTTTCAATTCTCAAGCTTGATGCTTCGGGTAGCCATCAAACAAGTCAATTGACAAACTTCCAACTTGGAAGTTGAATCTCTCATTTCTTGAGGGAAGATCTGTCCATCAATCACCAATTTACACAATGCTCAACTCTCAACCTCTTATAGTTCACATAGCTCCGAGGTCTTTCTTTATACAAGTGACACTCTCATATCTATAAGCAATTTTATACATCCGCGTTGCCTCTTGCTTATTTCCCCTCGGGAAACTACTACCTTCTTTTCTTGTGGTATATACAGACTTAAAACCTCCTTCCACCCAAGCAAGGTTTCTCCAAACTTTGTCGCGAAGATATTCGCAAACCAACTCCAACCATGCTCTAAGAATTCTATTTCATGTGGCCTTACTATCATAATGTACATGTAATACCCTTTTCAAATCGTCTTGTTACGTCTCAAATTTCCTTTCCACGTCACATCATTAAAATTCTATCGACTCTTATGATTCCAAACAAGAATGCCATTATCGGCATAGTCGTCAACGTAACTCAAGTCCTCGAAGACTCATCACGCTCATTTACCCATTCATGTTATATCTCGTCATGGGTCCATTCATCAAGGGGACAACTCTCGTGGAAAATCCTCCCACAATCCGTCTATAACAATCCATCAATTCCAAGAAACTTCAATTTTCAGCAACTCACATCGACCCTAGTTGATTCATCACTCATTCCCGTCCTCAAAGGCTCCAAAGGGATTCCATTTCTCATAAATTCACGACTGAGGAATCTTACCTCATCAGGTCCGCAGCTCGTGCGTTTCACATTTAGCATACATCAAGCATCTCCGTAGAATCCATAGGATACTCTCAAATTTTTTCATATTCCTCACGACTCCTTAGATGAGTTCAATCATCGTCTCTCAAGACGGTAACAATCAACTCAATCATTTCTTGGGCACTTAATCCGACTATTATCAACTTCTTTCTGCCATATGTCGAATCTTTCAAACTGTTCCTCACACTTTTCACTTGAGAGCTTAAACCTTGGCCCTTTTTTGCCACGGGTCTCCCCTATGACCACGCAACATTTTGCTCATTTCTGTCACTCTTCCCTCATAGCACTCTTATCTTAACCATTGGTTTTCATAACCAGTCAATGCGACTTTATCCCAAATCTGTCTGTTCCACTGAACGTCGACATTATCCTAGAATTCAATGTTGTCCACAGGACAGTTTCTCGTACTTAACTCCCCAAAAATCATCCCAGTTCTGTGTCTTCTTTCTCAGTCCAGACGCTCAATATTAATACCAAGATGATTCAGATTTTCTCTTCCTTTCATACTAGGGTCTCTTATCCCATGAAGGAAACTATACACTTCAGTGTCATTCTTTGACTTCGAATCCACCTTGTCCTTCTCATTTCTTAGAGTATCAATCTTGAAGTTTGTGCCAACGACAGTACCTCTACCCTAGGATTCAAATTTCACCATGTCAGACACTCCTCTTCCAATGACTTAGTCACCTCAAGTGACAAGATTCCAAGGAGTCGAGGTTCTTCCTTGGTGACCTTGGCCAAGCCTAAGGAACCATTTTTGACAAAAAAATAATATTTCATATTTTTTGTATGTTTTGGTATTTTTGGAAATTAGAAAAATACTAAGAAAAATCAAGAAAAATAGCATTCAAGGTCACAAAAATATGGAAAAATAGCCAATATTTTTTATTTTAAATCCCTTGTCTTTTTGACCTCACAAAAAGTCTAAAATCAAATTCAATTTTACATGTTCCTTTGTAACACGTATGATTGAATTTGGAAAAAAAAAATCGATTGAGTCTTTTAATTTGCAATTTTAACATTTTCTAGGATCTTGACATTCAATCTAATTGTCCCTTATTGCAATTTAGCCCAATTGTTTGCATAAATTGCTCAATTGCATGAATTTGGCAAAATTGCATACTTAATTGCATTTTAGTCCTTGAAATTGGGTATATTTGAAATTACTTTCAATTCAATGACTATCATTGTAAATTAAACATACTGCCCAATGGTTTTCACCATTTTGAATCGATTGGCATAGGTAATTTGGTCCAATTTGATGATTTGAACATTCAATTGCACAATTCCCCAATTTGCAATTAAATGAAAATTTGGGGTTTTTGTTGAAATTAATATGAACTTTTGGACAAAATTACATTTTTAGATAAAATTCATGCCCTAAATTCGATTCTGAGGTCCAATTGCAAAAATTTCCCATTAATTTGGGTTTAATTTGGAAATTGTAAGCCGGAACCGGTTCAGACCGGTCAGACCGCCGGTCGAACCGGTCCACTACAGTGTCTTCTTCTTCCTTAGATTCCTGCGCAGATGAACAGTGCCGAGCTTAATTTTGATGACAAAATTGACGGTCTAATCGACTACAATTGGAGAAGCATTGGTGGGCGTCTTGTTCCTCACCACAAGACATTCGATCGAGACCAGCCCCAAGACAAATGGCCACCGGACGAGCTCCGGCGAGATCAGTCAAACCTGCTAAAGTCAACACTCTCAAACACAGGTCAAATTGGTGCCAAATTTGTGAGAAATGAGACTCGTCGGAGAGCCAAATGGACCTAGACGAAGTGCCCATCGTCCCCGATGCCGATTCGACTATCAAACACGTGGCCACACGTGCGA
The DNA here is from genome assembly GCA_021437785.1 of Rhodomyrtus psidioides. Lineage (NCBI taxonomy): Eukaryota > Viridiplantae > Streptophyta > Magnoliopsida > Myrtales > Myrtaceae > Rhodomyrtus > Rhodomyrtus psidioides. The sequence goes on from JAILYB010000119.1 coordinate 1,333,528, forward strand.
TTGGGGCTGGCAAGAAGTCCCTCGATTCGGTGCCAAAAATTCGAAAGGCTATATAAGCCCATGGGGGCTTTTTGTTGAAGGAGTTAGTGAATTCGGTTCAGGAAGGAGAAACTGAATTGAGAGAGAGAGAGAACGAGAGAGAGAGAGAGAGAGCTCACCTTCCCTCGCGGTGGTCGAAGGTTTGAGCTCGGATTTGCAGAGCATGGGTTGGGCCTTCTCAGGCTGAACCAAAGCTCGACAGGGCCATCAGGAGGCTTCACGTACTGTGAGGCAACGATCGCCGTCGACCACGCGAGCTGAGGCCACGAAAACAGGTGAGGCACAGCTTCAAACCTTTCACTGTGCATCAATGGCGTCTTGCTTGTTTGACATTCATCCTTGCAATTAGCGTGTGCGTTCCATTCCTTGAATGTCACTAACCATCTTCGCATACCTGTTTTGCATTGATTTGGCCTTAACACATCGAATCGAGTCTTCCAATTCAACCTCCATTGCCGAACTCTGTTCATTCTTGCCCAGCCAAATCTAGGCCGAGCGAGCTCGATCGGAGCTCGAGGTAAGTCTCCTGAACATTGATTGATGCTATCCTGTGATGGAATTGCAATGATTTGGCGTAAATTGAGCGATTGAACTCCCATGGTCGTACTCGGCATTATGCATAGTGTTCGCGATTTCATGAAAAGAATTCCATGATCCTTAGATATGTTAGACTAGAGACGATTGCGAGTTGATTAGTGTTGGTTTCGTGCGATTTTTTCAAGATCCTACCGTCATATCATCGCCGGAGAAGCTCAGCCGTTCGTTCCATCGGAGTCGCGAGGTTGAAGACGAAGCTGACGTGGCGCAGTCAACAGGTCAAAGTCCTAGGTGGCATTCGGCCATTGGTCCACGTGTCGATCCAGTCAGCACGGCCGTTGGGGGTTGTTATTTGAATAAATAGATCTAACGGTTGAGGTTAATCGAGTCTAATAAATGGTGACCGTCCGATTAGTAATTAGCAAAATCATAAAATGTTTTAAAATCAGAAAATTAAAACAGGCTGAAACGGCGCCATTTGGTTTAGTGGTAGTGCAGCGTCGTTTAGGTTAGTAAGGGTGAACGACCCAGATCAAGTCTCAGGTTTTAATCCTGGCCGTAGATTTTAGTAGGTCAATCGGATGGCCCTGATCGAGTCTTTGTTCAATCTAGACCGTAGGTTTTAGTAATCAAATCCGATGGTCGTGGATTAGCCACGTGGTTTAGTAGGAACCGTCAGATTAGGTCTGGGTAATCCGAAAATAAAAAACGGACGATACGGCGTCGTTTTGTGCTTAGGTTCCGCGGGTCCGGGTCTGGCCCGGGTTCCGACCCGAGTGGGTCGGATCGACTCGGTCCGAAACATTTTCTTTAATAAAAAAATTCAAAAAATGGTTTAAAAAAAATCTGAAAAATTCTAGAAAATCCTAAAAAAATTACTAGAAAATTCTAGAAAATCCAAAAAAATATAGAAAAATTGTAGGAAAATCCTAGACACTCTAGAAATCCCCAAAAATCGAGGATTGACCACAGACAACTGGTCAATCCTATTTTTGGGGTTTCTTATCTGTTATTCCAAGAATTGACGACATTACCCTTTAGGGGTAAGTCGCATCTGCTGTATATGCGAGATAAGATCGACAATGCCATGGCAAGAATTAGGGTTGGATAGGCGACCAATTCTTAGACTTGGGTTTTTGAATCTCATCCCTTTTCTAAAAATGACGATTTTGCCCTTCAATGGGAAAATCGTCTTTCTTGTTCCAATCGAGTCCCGAAAATTGCTTAAAGTTAAGGTTTGGGTCAGGTGGGTGAACAACCCTAATGTTTAAGATTTTCAGTTCTCGTCTTTGTCCAAATGACTGTTGACACCTGATTTTTGACCATCTATTATTGAGGTTTTCATTTTTAAAATAAATTAAAAATATCAAAAAATGTCATAAAATCACAAAATCAACTTTGGAAGCCTTAGCCTAGCCTCAGGAACCAATTTTGAACAAAAAATATTTTCGATATTTTTTAATATTTTTTCGAATTTATTTAATTATAAAAATACCCAAAAAATAAGAAAAATACCATTCGTGGTCAGAAAAATACACCAAAATATTCAATAATTTGTTTTTAATTTCCTCTTCAAGTGTGTCACTTTAAATTTTGAAAATTCGGCTTGGGTCACTATGTTCATTCACAAACATAAACCCGAACCGAGCCTAAAAAATTCTTTTCCGGTCTTTTAATTTTCAATTCTCACTTTTTATAAGCTATGACATTGGATTCTAAAGTCTCGAAGTGCAATTGGGTCAATTGGCCCTCCAATTTGATCAATTTTAACCAAAAGGGCTTAATTGCACAATTTTCTTTCAATTTAGTCCCCGGTTTCACAATTTTTGAAATTAAATTTTTACGGGCAAACCCATAAAAATAAAACACTCCTACCCTATAGTTTTCACCATGCTAAATCGATTGGCGACCTCAATTTTGACTAATTCGGTCCTTTAGACCCCCGATTGAGCCAAAATCAATTTCGGATCCTAGGGACAATTTGGGATTTTCACTAAATTTCAATCAATTGATTCACGAAAATACCCATATTTGATAGAAAACATGTCAAGGAGTCCAATTTTAGCATCAATTTCTGCAACTCAGTTGCAGACCCTTGGCCGAAAGAAGAAAGGTGAGTGGCGCACTTGAGAGACAAAATGGAGGTCGACTCAGCGCACTAAAACGGTCGGCCATGAAGGAGAAAGTGGAGCTGAGTCAGAGAGCAACACGATGGTGGAGGTGGGGGTCACCGCCGGCCATAAAATAATCACCAAACCCCCCTATAAATAGGGGTCTCGGCCAAGGGTTTCAGGAGGAGAAAAAAGAAGAAGAAGAAGAAGAGAAACCGAGTTCTAGAGGGATCGTTTTTGCAAATGTGATCGCCTCTGCCCTACTGGACCTTCCCTCGTGCTGCTACATAACTTTGGCCGCCGTCGTCGATCCCGTAACAGTTTAGTATTCTCCCTGGAGGTTCATTCCTTGCATGCACACCACTTGATCGACGAAATGCCCGAATGAGCTTTATATTTTTCGAGTCTTGGCCGTGCCTTCCCGGGCCATATTTAGCGCGAGTCTTGCCTTGAAAGTTCATTAGCACTGCCTCTACTCCCGCCTTGTTGTTTATTTTGCATTGAACCGCAGCGAAAACACGGCCCGGAGCTTCGCCGGCCAAGGTTCGGACCGAGGGCTCGAAGGGAAGAGCACGGCGCACGGCAAGCTCAAAACGAGCTCAGGTAAGTCCCTAAACCTTACCTTGATGCTGCCCGAATGATTGGAATGAGCTTTAAACGTAATTTTTTTTTTTTGCAAATACCTCGCCGGAGCCGGTTCGGTAGCCGTCGGTTTGGGGCATTTCCGACGTCACTTTCACCATATTTTGATCGCATGTTGATTCTGAGGTGCTAAGGAATCGAATTCCGAAAGAATGAACTAAAAATACCAAGTTTTGGCCTCTATTTGGGTACTACGGTGACATTCCAGCGAAAATCGCTGGAAATAATACTGTTCATCGTCTTCTCCGGCGAGGGCCGACCAGTCAACGGTCAGCGCTGACGTGGCATGCCATGTCGGCAGCCACGTCAGCTCGGTGAGGCCAGGCCGGTTTAAATAAAAACCAGGATCGGATGGTCACAGCTCCGCCATGTGTCATGATCCTAGATTTTTGAAAAATAAAAAAGATTTTCAATGATTTTTCGAATAATAAATTAAAAATTGATCAGACGGATCAAGATGCACCAAGTGGCGCTCTGTGGATTGTCCGATCTATTTCAAGATCGAACGCATCACGATTGGCCATGTGGCGCATTCTGGACCATCCGATGGACAGATTTTCGGATAAATCAGAAAATAAAAAAAAATTCAAAAATTCAATAAAAAAATAACAAAATTCATAAAAAAATTCAAAAAAAATGAAAAAATTCAGAAAAATTCCAAAAAAATTCCAGGAAATGGGAAATGGCTACGAATGACCGGCCACGATTTTTTGACCCTCGATTTTTCCGAAAAAGATGATTTTGTCCTTCCAGCAAATCGTCCTCCAAAACAATTTTCATAAAAATTCTAGAAAATCCCAAAATTAGGAGATGGCCATAGACAACTGGCCAAGACTCATTTCGGGTGTCTTGACCCCGTTCCCTTTGAAAAATGATGATTTCGCCCTTTGGGCGAATCGTCTCCCAAAAATTGAAGAAAATTCCAAAAAATTCTCAAAAATGGGAAATGACCACAATCAACTGGTCATTTAATATTTTGGATAATTCGGTATCCAAACCTTCTAAAAATGACGAATTTGCCCTTCGGGCTAATCGTTCCCAAATCTTCCCATTTTACCCTTCGTTCTAAATCACATCTTCCCTAAGCCTTTATGGCTATACTAGGAAGCATTCGATGTGAATTGGTGTGCATTGATGTGTTTATTTATACACTCGACCGCGCTTTCATTAAATTGATTGTGATTGATAGGAGTAGTCTTCCAATCTACATGAAACCCTGAATCAGGCCTATCTCACCCAAAATTGCGCCTGCATGAATTCTTAGTTAGGAAAATCATTCGCGTTAGGTACCGAAAGGGCGTTGGTAATGACACCAGCGTACCCAAGTCCCCGAACTCAAAATCTTTGGTTCCGCAGAACTGATTCGATCTCTCCCAATCGGTTAGTAAGGTTTCTGGTCTACCCTCCAAGACAGACCGGTGGCGACTCCAAATGCATGCACATGTTGCACATGCCACCACGACCACACTGAAGGTCGACTTCGTATACCTCCGTTGCGATTTGGGTAATGGGCCTTGGGAGAGGTCTGCGTCCGACCAGGCAGGACGGCCCATTAGCCCTTGAGGGCTAGCAACCTCGAGAGGGTCGTGATAAACTAGCGACTCCGCTGGGGACACCGTTCTGGAACTTATGGCTCCAGACCTCAAGTAGACTTAGGCCGTAATTAAAATGTTGAGTGATATTTCTAACCTTACAGGCGCTCTCGAAGGTGAGGTAAGTCCGCTCATGATAGGTGTTATATGTTTTTGTAGATCGGAGTGATAAGGGGGTAGTCTGTGATTAACATTGTCTTATGCAGGTTGGGTGTAGGAATGCATGTTGTGTGGATGATTTTGAAGTGCTGATTGATAAACTTTTATGCATGATTTGCATTGTAATAATCACGACACATGGACACACACAACCGCGCCTAAAACCCCGAGCGCCCTTTTTTAGGAAAACAATAGAAGGAACTGAAAATGGAATCTCCATGAGGAAAAACATGGGGTAATCCGCTTTTCGATTCCGCTCATTTCGAACTATGGATCGGGTCCCAATGCAACGATAGTTGTGCAATGGAATATACCCTTTCTAGAACTCGAGGTGGGAGCTGTTAAGCCTTAGGAACTCCACCCTTTAGGTGTCGAAACTTCACAAGTTTACATGTGCATGATCGATGTGTCTGACATGTTCCACCCCCAACAAACGGTCTGCAAGTTTCATTCCTTCTCAGAACTTTCACCCTTTGAATTCAGTATAACTTTTTTATATCATGGAATACTCTCACCATATGCTAAATCATCTTTTCAGCCACGGACAAGCAGGCAGCTTTAATCACGGAACCAAGAATAACTCATATTATAACTCGTCTCCGAGCCAGAATGGAGCAAGAGGAGTTGGGATCTCGCGTGGGTAGCTTGGAAGGTCAGATGGCGTCAATGGCCGCCATGCTAGAAGAAATGAAAGCCATGATGGTGGCTGTGCAAGAAAGAAATCATGTGCCGGATCTCAGCCAGGATGCTCCACCCGCGCCGCCCAATGCTTCGAATGTGGCGCAAACTCTGGAGGAGAATGTGGCCGAGAAGGTTAATCAAGTACTAGCAGCTGATGTACTACCGAAGGCCGCGTCTGTAGTCATCGACCTAGAAAAAGGCAAAAAGGAGAAACCCCCTGGCAAAATCGAAGAAGGCGCAAATAGGCTAGCAAAGATAGAAGAGTACCTAAGTAGCCAAGGGAATGAGTTGGCTCGATTTGACAAAATATCACCATTTGCAAAAATTGAGGCGCCGCCAAACTATAAAGAACCCGATTTCGTCAGAAAATACAATGGGACAGGCTGTCCCCGAGCTCATTTAAAGTATTACCTGCGCAAAATGGCACATTTTTCCGACTATATTCCCTTGCTGATGAACACATTTCAAGAGAGTCTGGCGGGTGCTGCTCTGGCTTGGTTCATCGAATTAGATTTGGAGGACTATGATTGTTGGGAAGACCTGGCAGAGGAATTTTTACACCAATATAAGTTCAATACTGCTACAGCGCCTTCTAGAGAAGACTTGCTGAGGACCACAAAAGGGAAGAATGAGGCAATTCGCGCATACGCTCAAAGATGGCGGGCCTTAGCAACACAAGTCAAACGTTCCATTCCAGAGGACGAGCTGGTCGACCTATGCTTAAATGCATTGCCTTATGAGTATTTCGATAGGCTGAACACATCTGGTTGTCAAACATTTGTACACCTCATAAAAATCGCAGAAAGGCTGGAATGGGAGATGAGGGAAAGGAAAACGCTAGAAATCGCAGCCAAATGTCAATATCCGACCCGAAGGGAGAAGGAGGCTGGAGTTTATGTGGCCTTCATACCAAACCCGCCCTGACCTAAGCAGTTCGCCAATTCAAGCCCGGTGCAAGGAAACTCGTCATGGTCGGCATAGAAACCATATGAGCTAAGGAAGAAGTTGCCTCCCAAGCAGTTCACCCCCCTGCCAAGGTTGTTATCGAGATTGCTTGCTATGTTGCTAGAGGAGCACTTAGTGGCTAAAGAGCCCCCAAGGCCGAATCCGGTGAAATATAACGGGTATGATGAAAGCCAGTCATGTGCCTATCACATGGGAGAGAAAGGCCATAACGTAGACAATTGCTTCATTTTGAAGTGTAAGGTGCAAGCCCTTATCGACAGTCATATTCTTGAATTCGACAAGACGGAGCCAAACGTGCAACATAACCCACTTCCTGATCATCAAACCGTGGGGGTGATCTTCGACGATAAAAATGAAAGTTGTTTAGAGATCGGAGCAGATTTAGACAAGTTCCGCGTAGAACTTACACATGGGCCTAAAAAAACCAATGATCTGGTAGGGATGGTGGACAGTGCAAAGCCTTTGGTCGTCAGTTTAAGAAGGATCGAAAACTGGAAGGGAGATGATGTTTGCCTGATTAAGCCGGTTGTAATCCGCCTTGCTGACGACAAAGCAGATAGCGAGTTGAAAACAATAATCAAGAAGACCTCACCTGTGGTGATAAAGATTCCTCCTGTAGAGGATTATGATCCTAAGAAAGTTCACTGGGACCATGGAACGGGCGAGACCATTGCCCTAATGCGATCAGGGGAATTCTATGCACCGCAAGAGGGGGGACTTGAGAAAAAAGAGGTATCTAAAGAGGATACCGAAAAACTTCTGTCTATCGTTAAGACAAACGAATTCGAAGTGATAGAACAACTACCAAAAATGCCGGCCCAGATCTCTCTGCTAAATCTTTTCTTAAATTCAGAGAAGCATAAGAAGGCTTTGATGAAGATTCTGAATGAAGTACATGTACCCGAGTCTATTAACGAGGTTCAGCTCGAAGACTTCGTTGGCGCTATTCTGCTGAAAGATCAAATGAGTTTCTCGGATGAAGACTTCCCAATGGAAGGGCGGGCACATAATAAGGCATTATACATAGCGGTCAGATGCCACGGAAAACAAGTGTCTCGCGTACTGATCGATAATGGCTCCGCTTTTAATATTTGTCCTCTGGCCACTTTGAGGAATCTAGGCATAAAGGAGGAACTGATCAGGACCTCCAAAGCCAGCATTAGAGCCTTTGATGGAACGAGGAAGGCAGTGGTAGGAGAAATCGAGCTGGATGTTTGTATAGGCCCGACCAAATTTTCCATCGAGTTTCAAGTGATGGATTTGCCGAGTGCCTTCGGATTCCTTCTCGGGAGACCATGGATCCATATAGCCAGAGCGGTACCGTCTAGTCTGCACCAGAAAGTTCGCTTTGTAGTTGACAACAAAGTGATCACTGTGCATGGTGAAGTGGATCTCATGTCATACCAAAATAGTGCCGTTCCTCATGTAGAACTTGAGAAGAAAGAGGAGGCCAGCTATCATTCCTTTGACCTGGTGGCGGTCGTTCACACGCCTGTGGGAACCAAGCTAAGGGTCACTACCCTTTCCCAGTATGACCTTTTACCAGGGAAGATGTTGTTATCCTATGGGTTTATTCCAGGAGGCGGTCTGGGTAAGCATAACCAGGGGATTCGCGCACCTTTGCAACTAAGATCAAACGAACGCAGAGCCGGCCTAGGATATTCTGGGGAGCGAAATTGGCACCATGTTATGAAAAACCGCCAGGGAGGCCGAGGTGTAAGCCGAGGCAGGGGTAAGAATTATGGAGGCGTTGTACGCAAAGGAGGTCAAGATGGTTCTTTCATTGGTGCAAGTACCTGGAAAGACAAAGCTAAGGTGTTCGACAACAAGCTGGATCAGTTCTTCTCCAAGGGTTCCAAGTGGCTGGCAGACGAAGTTTTGCTCGAAGCAATTTATCCTGATTTGGGAGATCTCTCCCTGGAAGATGCCGTGAATGTCACAGACAGTGGTATCCCTAAGTAAAAAAAAAAAAACTCTTTCGCTTCCAGTATTTTGTTTTATTGTGTCGTGGCATTTCAATTCTGTCGTTTACTTTCGAATGTAAGATGGAACGTCTTTGGATCTCCGACCGTTGGTCCAATGGGCACATTTTGTAAACGCGGTCCAGTTTGCAAAATATCTCGATGTTTTATTAAGGACATATGGGACAATAAATTGGCCCAATGATGCTACTTACCCCCTCTATTCGAGGATTGAGGACCGATTTGCCCGGTGTTCCTAGACTTTCAAATGATTTTGATGAAGGACTTGCTTCATTTTGGAAATCTCTTTAGGATTTTTCATAAAAACATGTGCCTAAACTAACCACTTGCATAACATTAGAGGCATATCATTCCAAACATGCATGCCGGGTTGATAGGTGACTCACATCGCCTTTGAAGAAATTAGACACCCCACAGAACTGCATCGGGGCAATGTTATCAAACCCAGAGATGGTCAACATCGAGACAAGCCTTACTAGGGCAGAATGTTTGAAAAAAAACACCGTTCCTTCAAGCATTGGAAGGACAAAGCCTCGAAGGGAGTATCTCATTCCTAAAATTCCAAACGAGGTCAAATAAGGATCCACGCCTATCTCTTCATGTGCAGGTGCAGGGACATCTTCAAATTGGATTGAAAATTGTCAAAAAAAACATAGAAAGTGCTAAGGCATTTTGCCAAGACAAACGTCGCCTAACTGGGGCAAAGCAGTTGTTGATGTGATCGAGAATCATCTTACGAACAACATCTACAAATATAGACGGAAGGATGTAATAGCCATCGTCCACATCAGTATACGACACTAAAATGGCCCCCATTAAATGAGAAGCGTCGACAATCGATGAAAGAAAGGAATATGTCAATAAGACGTCACCATGAATCCCAAGATAGAAGACATCCTAAGGAAGATGGGGATTGCAACAAAATGCAAAAAGAAATTTAGCTGGGGCAAACATCACCTAGCTATGACAAATCACGCCTAATTGGGGCAAGTGAATCATTTGTGCGCTGGACAAAGGAAGACGTTTCGTCTCCAGCAAAGTTAATGGATGCAATAGCAGATTCGTCCGCATCAGAATCAAACCCCAAGATACAAATTTGGGTGATCGGTAACTTTGTATCGTTCCAATTTGATCTCCAAAGATCACATGCCTAACATGAGTTTTTTTTTTCGTTTAACAGGAAGTCGTGGGTGCCGAAAGCCTCAAAAGAAAAGAGCTCACTGACAGGGAGGCGAATAGAATCATTGGCCTTGGAAGTCAGGATTCCAGGATATGGTCTTTGATTATAAGACCTAGTGGAGGGTAAAAAGTATCGCTCCTACGTCACATGCTTTGACATGCATTTTGATAAAATTTTCTTTTTCCCTTGAATAAAAGGAACCTTGAAGAGTGGTGCTGGAATGCGTCCAAAAGCACAAACGGAACCCCTCTAGGGCAAGTCCTTGAGATGGATTCATTGCCAACCAGACGTAGGGGTCATGGCCATGAGCTAGATGGCCAACTTCTGCGAACCTCACATCAGTGCTCAAATGGAAACGCAAAGCAAGAACAATGCGATAACGTTCCAATTTGTCTTGAATTTTGGAAAGCAAACTGACGCCTAACTCCCGTCCTTGACAGAGGCTCACCAACAAGGCGAAACATGTTTTTTCATCCCATGTATTACCCGTTGGAGTACACGATCAAGGGTAAGATATATCTTTTCAATTTTTTGGAAAAATTCGTGAACATACAATGATATGTTTCTTTTACATTTTCAGGGATCTCTAGCCACGGTGGATAGGTAAGTATCCCTTTCCCCAATCCATTGAGGATGTTAAATAAAAGAAAAACATAGAGAAAAAGAAAAGCTTTTAGAATCTGATGTCTAAAAAAGACATAGAGTTCCAAATTCATTGACATTCATGTTTCGAAAATACCCATATTTGATAGAAAACATGTCAAGGATCCGATTTTAGCATCAATTTCATGAAAATAGGTCAATTCGGGACCCGGTTTGGCGAATTGATTCAACCGGGCCGGTTGGGTCAGACCCGACCCGGTCGAACCGGGTCTGCAACTCAGTTGCATACCTATGGCCGAAAGAAGGAAGGTGACTGGCGCACTTGAGAGCCAAAATGGAGGTCGACTCAGCGCACTAAAACGGTCGGCCATGAAGGAGAAAGTGGAGCTGAGTCAGAGAGCAACACGATGGTGGAGGTGGGGGTCTCCGCCGGCCATAAAATAAGCAGCAAACCCCCCTATAAATAGGGGTCCCGGCCAAGGGTTTCAGGAGGAGAAAAAAGAAGAAGAAGAAGAGAAACCGAGTTCTAGAGGGATTGTTTTTGCAAATGTGATCGCCTCTACCCTGCTGGACCTTCCCTCGTGCTGCTACAGAACTTTGGCCGCTGTCGTCGATCCCGAAACAGGTCAGTATTCTCCCTGGAGCTTCATTCCTTGCATGCACACCACTTGTTCGACGAAATGCCCGAATGAGCTTTATATTTTTCGAGTCTCGGCCGTGCCTTCCTGGGCCATATTTAGCGCGAGTCTTGCCTTGAAACTTCGTTAGCACTGCCTCTACTCCCGCCTTGTTGTTTATTCTGCATTGAACCGCGGCGAAAACATGGCCCGGAGCGTCGCCGGCCGATGTTCGGACCGAGGGCTCGAAGGGAAGAGCACGGCGCATGGCAAGCTCAAAACGAGCTCAGGTAAGTCCCTAAACCTTACCTTGATGCTGCCCGAATGATTGGAATGAGCTTTAAACGTAATTTCTTTTTTTTGCAAATACCTCGCCGGAGCTGGTTCGATGGCCGTCGGTTTAGGGCATTTCCGACGTCACTTTCACCATATTTTGATCGCATGTTGATTCTGAGGTGCTAAGGAGTCCAATTCCGAAAGAATGAACTAAAAATACCAAGTTTTGGCCTATGTTTGGGTACTCCGGTGACTTTCCGGCGAAAATCGCCGGAAATAATACTGTTCATTGTCTTCTCCGGCGAGGGCCGACTAGTCAACGGTCAGCGCTGACGTGGCATGCCATGTCGGCAGCCACGTCAGCTCGGTGGGGCCGGGCCGGTTTAAATAAAAACCAAGATCAGATGGTCATAGCTCCGACATGTGTCGCGATCCTGGATTTTTGAAAACTAAAAAAGATTTTCAATGATTTTTTGAATAATAAATTAAAAATTGATCAGACGGATCAAGATGCGCCAAGTGGCGCTCATTGGACTGTCCGATCTATTTCAAGATCTGACGCATCACGATTGGTCTCGTGGCGCATTCTGGAAAATCCGATGGGCAGATTTTCGGATAAATCAGAAAATAAAAAAAAATAATAAAAATTCAAAAATTCAATAAAAAAAATAAAAAACAAATCATAAAAAAATTTAAAAAAATTGGAAAAATTCAGAAAAATTCCAAAAAAATTCCAAGAAATGGGAAATGGCTACAAATGACCGGCCACGACCTGTTCCAGGTCTTTTGACCCTCGATCTTTCCAGAAATGACGGTTTTGTACTTCCAGCAAATCGTCCTCCAAAAATTTTTTCACAAAAATTCCAAAAAATCCCAAAATTAGGAGATAGCCATAGACAACTGGCCAAGACTCATTTCGGGTGTCTTGACCCCATTCCCTTTTAAAAATGACGATTTCTCCCTTTGGGGGAATCGTCTCCCAAAAATTGAAGAAAAATCAAGAAAATTCCAAAAAATTCTCAAAAATAGGAAATGACCACAATCAACTGGACATGGAATATTTTGGATAATTCGGTATCCAAACCTTCCAAAAATGACGATTTTGACCTTCGGGCTAATCTTTCCCAAATCTTCCCATTTTACCCTTGGTTCTAAATCACATCTTCCCTAAGCCTTTATGGCTATACTAGGAAGCATTCGATGTGAATTGGTGTGCATTGATGTGTTTATTTATACACGCGACCGCGCTTTCATTAAATTGATTGTGATTGATAGGAGTAGTCTTCCAATCTGCATTAAACCCTAAATCAGGCCTATCTCACCCAAAATTGCGCCTGCATGAATTCTTAGTTAGGAAAATCATTCGCGTTAGGTACCGAAAGGGCGTTGGTAATGACACCAGCGTAACCAAGTCCCCGAACTCAAAATCTCTAGTTCCGCAGAACTGATTCGATCTCTCCCAATCGGTTAGTAAGGTTTCCGGTCTACCCTCCAAGAAAGACCGGTGGCGACTCCAAATGCATGCACATGTTGCACATGCCACTACGACCACACTAAAGGTCGACTACGCATACCTCCGTTGCGATTTGGGTATTGGGCCTTGGGAGAGGCCCGCGTCCGACCAGACAGGACGGCCCATTAGCCCTCGAGAGCTAGCAACCTCGAGAGGGTCGCAATAATGACGACTTTACCCCTTCAAGGGTAAAATCACTTGTAAATTCCAGAAAAATCCTGGAAATTCCAGAAAAATAGGAAATGGAAGGATTTGATCGCCAATTCCTTTTCCACCGTCCTTTGACCATAGATTTTATCTGAAAAGATAATTTTTCCCTTCTGAGGCAAATTGTCCCTAAATCTCTCAAAATTACGATTCTGCCCCTCATGGGCGAATCATGTCAAATCACTCCTAAGCCTTGACTGATGCTTATCTAGGCTAATTGGACATCATTAGGGATGCCATGCTAATTTCATGTGTTTTATCCGTATGTATTGGATCCTTAATTTGCGCATCTACTTTTACTGACTATGAGTGATAGGGTAGCCATTCCTGTCTGCATGAATTCCTAGAATTAAGATCCGTACCCCCACTCATCTGTGTGAAATCCTAGGATCAGATAAATCATTCAACTTAGGTACCGAAAGGGCATCGACTTTGATAGTCGGCGTAACTAAGTCCCCAATCTCGTTTCTCTAGTTTCCGCAGAATCGAATAGACCACTCCCAACTATTCGACAGGGTTTCCGATCGTACCCTCCACGAAACAATTGGTGGCGACTCCTTGGCATGTACACATATCACATGTAACCAGACCGCACTGAAGGTCGACCACGTATATCCAGCCGTTGCGATTTGGGTAATGGACCTTCGGAGAGGCCCGCGTCCGATCAGGTAACATCAGGCGGCCCATTGCCTCCTCCGACAGATGTCCTCCTCGAGGAGAGGGACGCGACAGACTGGCGACTCCACTGGGGATCGAACCTCGAATCTCTGGTTTCGCAGGCCAGAGGACTTGAGCCGATTAAAAAGTTGTTTGGTTTTGATTTATCTAGCAATATCTCCTAGAGGGGGGTGAATATGAGATTCTGAACAAAATTGAAATTTCTTGCGGAATGAATAAAGTTCAGTGTACGATTAGAAACAAGAACCGTATAACAGTGTGCAAAAAATCTAAACGCAAGGGTAAGAGTTTAGAGAAGAGAATATTGCACACGATATTTATAGTGGTTCGGCTTAGATCAAGCCTATGTCCACTCTTCCACGATGACAGCCGATCGGCTAGATTTCACTATGAAGAATCAAGAGGATTACAACCACTCAAGTATTTTGTTTCTCTCTCACACAGATTTTCACAATGAAGGATTTTGGGTACACAGAATACTCTTTGGATGAAACTCAAATTATGCTTGCACTTTGGATTGTTGTTCACTGTTTCCTTTAGTCCATCATGATTCTTCTTTTGTACTCCCCTGCCTCCGAACTAGCAGTTGGATTCCAGCCAAGGGATCGCTCTTCAATCCTTGATTGTACGTCATCAATCGTGATTGAACAAGACTGTATCTTTAGAAGATAAGTAGACCGTTGGGTAAGACATTGAACCCTTTTGATTCAATCGGCCAAACAACTGAATCTCCAGCTTCCATAAGTGTGATAAGTTTGAGTTGATTCCAAGGATATATTCCTTAGAAGATGATATCCCATTATAGAAAGTCCCTTAATTGATTAGAGGGAATATCAGGATAATCGAATATCACTTGCCTTGATCGGAAACCTGCCATACGTGGGTTAGATTAGTTGGCACTGAATGGTAATACGGAGATTTGATGTGATCCATCCGTCACTGTTTAGATCGTCAGGGGCACCTCCATCTGACCCTTGAACAGAAGCACTTCCATCTGACCCTTCGTCAGAAGCATTTCCATCTGACCCTTCAACAGAAGCACTTTCATCTGACCCTTCGTCAGAAGCACTTCTATCTGACCCTTGGTCAGCGCGACAGAATTGGAATCACTCAACCTGCTGCTTGCACATTCTTCCTGCATTACATTTCATTAAACAATTTTTATTTGAAGGTTTTGTCAAAATCAAAATATAGGAGAATTTCCACAACAATCTCCCCCTTTTTGATGGTGACAAAACTTCTCCAGTTGCAAATTACAAATGAGTGATTAAAGGAAAATTAACCAGTGATAAAATAAAAATGAGTAACCATCACATTTACTCCTGCAGGTAATCAACATTAGAGATCCTATAATGAAAGTGTTCTCTCATAGGAGAGCATGATCAGAGTAAGATTGTCCTACAAAAAGTAAGTTAGGTCTTCTCCCCATTTCTTCTAAATTGAGATATAATTAGGGGTAATCTAATGAGACTGCATAAAAGTACTGCATAAAGGTAAATTCAATTTCTCCCCCTTTTTGTCAACATCAGAAAAAAAATTTGTATAAGAAGGTCCTTAAAAAAGTAACGCGTCCTATATGAATAGAAAATGAAATATGAGTTTTTAAGAAGAGGGATGTTCTTCAGGCCCATTATCAGCCTCCACTCGGGAAGGTCCTTCATAGCTTCTTCCCATCATCTGAGCGTGGTCTCTCACAGCTTGAGAAGAGGGCAGGTTTGAAGATGTTCTGTCCGTTCTGACCAGTGTGTAAGTAGGCATGTTGGCGATCTCAGCACAAAACATTCTCCCATAGAGATCAATTGACTTTTCCAGCTTAGTCACCTGACTAGTCAAACCCTGCAGCTTCCTATCTGTCTTCTGTTCAAAAGCCTTCATTTTCTGATCAAATCTTGTTTCCATTGCAGCCATCGTCTAAAGAAGAGTATTTTGAAGATTTTCAAAATGCGCTTGAAGTTCCATTTGTGGTTTTGAAGGTGCAGGTTCTTGAGGCTCCCCCTCAGTTGGTGCCTTGGTGAAAGCTTGAGAAGCTAGGACTTCAGTGAGAAAAACATCTAATGTAACAGGCACAGGCTCTTTTTCCCCCTGAATTATAGCTCTTTTACCTTTTTCCTTTGAGCTTGGCACGGAGACTATTTCCTCAGCAATATCCATTGGAATGGACTGTGCACTAGACAATTGATCTTCTCGGGCAATTGCTGAAGCTAGACTTGCAACATCTTTGTGAATTGTAGCCCTGGTGGAAGAGACAGAGTAAGCTCCAATGTCATCTTGTTCTTCCTCCTGTTCTTTTGACGTCAACGTTGCTAGAACTTGTGCTAGCAATTGCTCATGATCACAGTTGACAATTTGGATGTCATACTCTGTGTCATCTTCAAATCGTGCAGCTTGCTCCTCATCCCACATTGTGAGGAATTCTTCCTCTGTCAGATCATAGGGATATACAACTTTTTCTTGTGGTTGTATTCCTGTTTCATCTCCTTCTTCTTCATCTCCCTCAGCACTATGATTTTCAGACTCACCATCTTCATCTGATCCACCTCGAGATTGAGTAGCTTCAAAATCATATTCCCCTGTTTCTTCCTCACTTGCGTCTGAGTCCTTATCAGCAGGACTTTCTGTTTGTTGCCCCTTAACAGCCATGACTTTTCTCTTCTTTGGAGATTTCTGCTTTGACTCTTCCTCGAAGTCCACAATGACTGGTTCATTGTTCTTTGTTCTCCATCCAGCAGGAGTCATTTTGTACCCCATCTTTGTTACCGTAGTCTCTCCAGCAGTCATCAGAGGAGTTTCCTGATTGATAAAGGCACCTAGGCCATCAATCTTAAAATAGTTGATTGTTTTGAAGATCAAGGCGGCATAAGGAAGTTGGCCCTTTGGCTTGAGAGCTGATCTGTACATGTGCAATAGGACTGTATGAGCATGGGAAATCCTCTGTCCTGTCAAGATTCCCCATAACAGCTTTGCCTCGTACTTTGATATATCTGTCTTTGATGCTGCCTTGGGTCTGAGACATTCGATGATCACTTTGTGCATCATGATATGTTTCAGGGGAAAGTCTGTGTAGGCAATATGTGACTTTGATTCCCTTGAGAAACTCGATTTGCCAGTCAGGAAGCAGAAAGCTTCACCTGCAGTGACATCTAAGGGTTTGAAATCTCCCTTCCTGGTTCCCATGATTGCTGCCAATTCATCAACAGTCAGAAAATACTGCTGTCTTTTGACTGTGAAAGCTAGAGAGTTGAAGTTGACAAACTGAAGATTTGAATAGAAGTAAGCTACCAAATCAGGAAAAGTGTAGCCTCTCTTAGTTACAAACTGATCTATCTTCACCTTTTCTAGATGCTTCCTCAGATAGATGCCATTGCTGTCAAAGTACTTTAACTCAAATACCCTTTGAGGTATAATACCTCTCTGTTTCATTGCTTCAAATCTTTCTTTGTGAGTCTGATTCTGGAACAAGGGATCAGGAAAGCTTTTATCCAAAACAAAGCCTATATTTTTCACAATGTCATTGAACAAAATGTCATCATCATCTTCCACCTTCGCCTTCGTGCCGCCAGGTCTAATTGGGGATGGTTTTTGTTTCGAGCTTGTCTCTGCCACTTTCTCCTTTCCTTTTCTAGAGATTGATGCAGGTTTTTCTACAGCAATTAGTTCAACAATTTTCCCAGGCAAGCTAAGAAACCCCAATAGGTCTCTCTCACTATCGAAATAATGAGTCTTCAGCAGTTTTCTAAGTTCGTTACCAAAATCTCCTGCAGCCTTAATCCTATCATACATTGGCTTAATAGAATGAGCCAATGATTCTTTTCCTTCAAAGGCAGACAGAGACAGACCTTTTGACAGACGAAGAGCTTCGCGCTGTTCGTTGATTTGGGTTTCTGTGAGTTCCGCGTCACTTGCAGTTGAGGCGGAGAACTTTCTCATCGACTGAAGAATCTTCTTCGAGTCAGAGGCTGATTTTGGAGCCATTGATGCGTAGAAAGTTTAAAACTTTGAGTGAAAGACTTTGAGGAGGAAAATTTAGGGTTTTGATTGAAAGTTTAAAATTTGGAGGAGGAAATCGAGAGCGAGAGACTTCAAACACGGTTTTAGGGTTTTGATTTGAGAGAAATTTTGAAAGTGAGAGAACATAGGCGATGGTTCAGCATTTTTATAAACGAGGCGGTTATTTTTGGAAACAAAAGAGAGAATTTTGAATTTTCTAAAGAAAGAAGAAAAATAAATTCTTTTAATAGAACAAATATGCACCGTCAATCAGATATTCGGAGATGTCTATTTATATAAGGAACTTACCCAAATTTTTTTTGTTTAGTGATAACTGACCTTTTTAAAAGAAAGTGTGAATTTCTTCTTACGCGCCTTTTTGACATTCCTTCTGATGCTTCTTCTGATGCTCCTTCTGATGATCCTTCTGATGCTCCTTCTGTCGTTCCTTCTGATACTCCTTCTAACGCTCCTTCTGACTCTCCTTCTGACGTTCCTTCTGACTCTCCTTCTGACGCTCCTTCTGACTCTCCTTCTGACGTTCCTTCTGATGCTCCTTCTGACGCTCCTTCTGATGCTTCTAGTTCTAAGGTATACTTAAGAAGGAAGGTTAATGATGGATAATTCATTTCTAATAAAATTAAAACTTTGTTTATCAAGAGGTTTGTAAAAATGTCTGCAAGTTGATTTTTCGTATCAATGTATTGAATGTTAACATCACCGTTCTGAACATGATCACGTATGAAGTGATGCTTGATCTCAATATGCTTTGTTCTTGAGTGAAGTACAGGATTCTTTGTGAGATTTATGGCACTTGTGTTGTCACATAGAATTTCCACAGTTGATTCTTCAACACCATAGTCTTTGAGCTGCTGTTTTAGCCAAAGTATTTGAGTGCAGCAACTTCCAAGAGATACGTATTCTGCTTCAGCTGTACTGAGTGCCACTATATTTTGCTTCTTTGAATACCATGAGACAAGCATGTTTCCCATGAGCTGACAAGTTCCAGATGTACTTTTTCTATCAACTTTGCAACCTGCAAGATCTGCATCTGAATATCCCCTTAGTATAAAATCTGAAGATTTAGAATACCATAAACCATAGTTGGGATAAGTCCCTATGTATTTGATTATTCTCTTGACTGCTGATAGGTGTGATTCTCTTGGGCTTGACTGAAATCTTGCACATAAGCAGACACTATATAGAATGTCTGGTCTTGAAGCTGTAAGATACAGTAATGATCCAATCATACTTCGATATAGTTTGGGATCAACTTCCTTTCCATCTTCATTTTTATCTAATTTAGAGGAGTGGGACATAGGAGTTTCTGTCTTCTTGCCATTCTCCAGACCAAACTTCTTCACAATTTCCAATGCATACTTCTCTTGAAATATGAATGTTCCTTTTTGAGATTGATGAATTTGAAGACCAAGAAAGAACTGTAATTCTCCCATCATACTCAACTCAAACTCATCCTGCATTGCTTTAGAAAATTTCTTGCAGAGACGTTCATTAGAGGAGCCGAATATAATATCATCAACATAAATTTGAACTAAAAGGATATCTTTACCTTTTCTTTGAATGAAAAGAGTGGTGTCTACATTACCTTTAGTGAAGCTGTGTTGAGATAAAAAGTTACTTAACCTTTCATACCAGGCGCATGGTGCTTGTTTCAATCCATAGAGTGCCTTTGTTAAGACATATACCAGATCCTTTTCTTTAGGTTCTTCGAAGCCAGGAGGTTGTTCAATATATACCTCTTCTTTGATATAGCCGTTTAGGAAGACACTTTTCACGTCCATCTGAAAAAGTTTGAAGTCATTGTAACATGCACAAGCAAGAAGTAGCCTAATGGCTTCTAACCTGGCAACCGGTGCGTAGGTTTCATCGTAATCTATTCCTTCTTCTTGAGAGTATCCTTTTGCTACAAGTCTTGCTTTGTTTCTTACAACTTTTCCTTTGTCATCAAGTTTGTTTCTGAATACCCATTTTGTTCCAATTACTGGACGATTTTTGGGACGATTGACCAGTTCCCAAACATTGTTGACCTTGAATTGATGTAGTTCTTCCTGCATTGCATTTATCCAGTTTTCATCTGCTAATGCATCTTAAATACTTTTTGGCTCCAATTCAGATACCAAGGCGATGTTGCTCATTGCTTGCTTGAATTTGGATCTTGTTTTTACGCCATCACTTATGCTGCCTATGATAAGTTCCTTTGGATGACTTGACTTATGCTTCCAGTTTTTGTCAAGGCCATCATTTGAGGATATTGTGGATTCATTCTGTTCATCTTCTGGTCTTTCTTCAATTGAGGAAGTTTCCTTCTGAACATTCTCCGAACCTGTATTCACATCTGAGTCTGCTCATGAGTTCATGACTTGATGAAGTGTATGCATTTGAATGAATTCAGTTTCATCATCCTGGTGGCTTTCATCGAACTTGATGTTCACTGATTCCTCAACAGCACAAGTTTATTTGTTGTAGACTCTGTAGGCTTTGCTAGTTGTTGAATATCCCAAGAAGATTCCTTCGATCATTAGCATTCTTTAGAATAAAACATTTGCAACCGAATACATGAAAGTATGCAAAATCAGGCTTTCTTTCTTTGAAAAATTCATAGGGAGTTTTCTCAGAAAAAAGGTCTGAGGAAAATTCGATTTAAAATATAACACGCTGTTGAAACGGCCTCAGCCCAAAAGTTAGAGGCAATTTTACTCTCAATGAGAAGAGTTCTAGCCATTTCTTGCAAAGATCTGTTTTTCCTTTCTACTACCCCATTTTGTTGAGGAGTATAAGGTGCAGAGAAGTTATGCTGAATTCCGAACTTAGTGCAAAAATCTGAGAAACTTTGATTTTCAAACTCTCCCCCATGATTCGTTCTCAATCCGGAAATAGTGTAACCTTTTTCATTTTGAATTCTTTTAGCAAATTTTGAGAAGGATATGAAAGCTTCACTTTTGTGAGCAAGAAATAAAACCCATGTAAATCTAGAGAAGTCATCAACTATGACAAGGCAATATCTCTTACCTCCAATGCTTAGAGTTCTATTTGGTCCGAAGATGTCCATATGAAGTAGCTGCAGACAATGCTTAGTGGAAACATCTTTTTAGTGGTTCGGCTTAGATCAAGCCTACGTCCACTCTTCCACGATGACAGCCGATCGGCTGGATTTCACTATGAAGAATCATGAGGATTACAACCACTCAAGTATTTTGTTTCTCTCTCACACAGATTTTCACAGTGAATGATTTTGGGTACACAGAATACTCTTTGGATGAAACTCAAATTATGCTTGCACTTTGGATTGTTGTTCACTCTTTCCTTTAGTCCATCATGATTCTTCTTTTATACTCCCATGCCTCCGAACTAGCCGTTGGATTCCAGCCAAGGGATCGCTCTTCAATCCTTGATTGTACGTCATCAATCGTGATTGAACAAGACTGTATCTTCAGAAGATATGTAGACCGTTGGGTAAGACATTGAACCCTTTTGATTCAATCGGCCATACAACTGAATCTCCAGCTTCCATAAGTGTGATAAGTTTGAGTTGATTCCCAATGATATATTCCTTAGAAGATGATATCCCATTATAGAAAGTCCCTTAATTGATTAGAGGGAATATCAGGATAATCGAATATCACTTGCCTTGATCGGAAACCTGCCATACGTGGGTTAGATTAGTTGGCACTGAATGGTAATACGGAGATTTGATGTGATCCATCTGTCAATGTTTAGATCGTCAGGGGCACCTCCATCTGACCCTTGAACAGTAGCACTTCCATCTGACCCTTCGTCAGAAGCACTTCCATCTGACCCTTCAACAGAAGAGCTTCCATCTGACCCTTCGTTAGAAGCACTTCCATCTGACCCTTGGTCAGCGCGACAGAATTGGAATCACTCAACCTGCTGCTTACACATTCTTCTTGCATTACATTTCATCAAACAATTTCTATTTGAAGGTTTTGTCAGAATCAAAATATAGGAGAATTTCCACAACAGGTTTATCTGACCTTGTTTTCTGCAGATGCTCTCGAAGGTGAGGTACGTACGCTAACTATTGTGTTAGATGTTTTTGCAGATTGGAGAAATAAGGGGTGGAGTGATTGTTGACATTTTTCCTGCTGGTTGGAGTTGGGAATATATGTTTATTTTACGCACATATTGAAGCGGTGTTTGATACAAACTGCTATGCAGGACCTTGCATTGTGATGATCACGACACATCGCACACACTAGCTGTCAAACCCCGACTGCAACCACCCCTAGGTTACCTTAGATAGGGAAAGGATGCGAAAGGATATTGTGTTTGATGGCACTTGAGACTTTCGTGTTCGTTCCCGCTCACAATCAAAATTGGCGATATCTAGCCCTCTTGGGTAGGTACCCTTAGGGAGGAGTCTGCCTCATTTGGATCGTGAGAGCCTGAGCCATAGGTTCCTCACCCGATTTTCGATTTCTAGAGTATAACCACTTGTCTCATGCGCATGCCTATGGATGGTTGGTATACCTAAAACCGCCCATGGTTACAGAGGAACATTTCACATCCCCAAGTTTGGTTGGTAAGGCATTTATTTTCAATGTGCATTACTATTCCCTACTTCATAGTATGATTCATGCATTATATACGTCCACATGCATTGCATACATCATGAAATCACTCAAGTGACTAATTGAAATAACAACGATAAGGGGTAGGATGTCGTTGTTTCATAAAAGTTCAACAGATTTGGTAACCTTCGAGTACCTATGGAATGTCACTCGCCTTGGACCAAACACAAGGCTGCACTTTACTTGGTTCGTGCATGGCCGAGAGCTGTCTGGGCGCAAGTTGGGATATGCTGAAGATTGTCAAACCCGCTACTATGTCGACAACCTCAGATTCAAGCGACAAGCGGACGAGATGTTCAAGAATTATTTGGAGATGAAGAGACAGTGTCGCAACCACCTAGCTAGAGAGGCATACGCACGTCGACAAGCTGAACGACGCGCTAATGAAGACACACCAAGGATCACCTTTTGGGGAAAAAGAAGACGCCATACGATCAGGACGAAGCCGAAACGCATCACACTCAAGAAGACGAGACGTGAGAAAACTCCAGAAGTCATTATACCATGGACTAGAGAATGGCCAGAGGAACTAGGACCCCTTGACCAATGCATTGAAGACGGTCCCCTACACTCAGCTGGAGAAGGATTCCCGACTGACTATCATTGTGAAGGAGAATAGACCTATAAGAAGGTGTGGTTTAAATCCTCACATTCCATCGTCCTTTTATGGCTTCCTTGTTTGAAGGGTCTCTTCTTACCTTTCTTTCGTTAGGCGTCCTGGTTGTAACAAGGGATTCATTCTACTCTTCTCCCATTTGATGTTTTGACTAATGGAATGTGACGTTGTTAGTTCCCTTAGTCACTGGAGTGAACCTGACTAAATTGCATAATTCACTTTCTTGAAATTCAAATTAGACTTCAAGTCAGGTTTTCAGTACCTGAAAAGAATTCTAATTTCCATTTCTTCAATTGTACTATTCAATTAAGTTGGCCCATGCATACTTCATGGCATTTGCACAGTCACATATTTAAAGTAATTTTTGACAATTGACTTTTTAAAATCATTTGCATAATTTAGACTTGATGGGAAAGAATGATATTCAAGTGTGTAAAGTTCCTCGGACCGAGCTCCTATCATGGTGGGGTAGCATGGGCGAGGCCAGCCAAGAATACGCCAAATCACGACTGGGGTATCTATTGGACCTGCTTGTTGACACCTGATTTTTGACCATCTATTATTGTGATTATTATTCTTTAAAATTAATTAAAAATATCAAAAAAGGTCATAAAATCACAAAATCAACTTTGGAAGCCTTGGCCTAGCCTCGGGGACCAATTTTGAATAAAAAAATATTTTTTGGTTTTTTATAATATTTTTCTAATTTATTTAATTATAAAAATACCCAAAAAATCAGAAAAATACCATTAGTGGTCAGAAAAATACACAAAAATATTCAATAATTTTGTTTTAATTTCCTCTTCAAGTGTGTCACTTTAAATCTCAAAAATTCGACTCGGGTCACTATGTCCCTTCACAAAAATAAACCCGAACCGAGCCTAAAAAAATCATTTTCGAGTCTTTTAATTTTCAATTCCCACTTTTAATAAGCTATGACAATGAATTCTAAAATCTAGACATCTAATTTGATTGCCTTGACATTGTTTCAACTGTCACTAGTATTATTAAAAATCTTCAATTAGCGGCATCCGAAGGGCGAAAATTGAGGAATCCGGAGTGGAAAAGGAGCTGGACACTACACTACTACTTCTGCTTTCTTCAACGGGCAGACAATGAGGAATTAAAGAAAGGGTCGGCAAGACCATCCATGGGAAAGGAGTCGACCATGAGAATTAAAAAAATGGGCAAAAGACAAAAGGGAAGGGAATCTGCATATGCCTCATAATGCTCTCCACCATCGTAAAGGGAAGTGGAGGTAATAAAAGAAGAGGAAAAACAATGAGGATGAGAGGGAGGGATCGAATTAAAAAGTAGAGGATGGAAGGAGCTTTCCATCATGGAATATACGGTCATTGAGAGGGGACAAGGGAGAGTGGAATTAATTAAAAAAAAAAGCAAAAGAAAAGGAGTGACTCCTTCCTCAACAACCCAAAAAAAATGTATTTTTTAAGGGGGTTCTTCTTCTCCATCGTCACCATCTTCTAGGGAGAGCATCGACCAGAGAACATTTTTTTGTCCGCGAAAAACCCATGTAGAAGCACTCGGCACTTTGAGAGAGAGAGAACCGGGAGAGCGAGAGAAAGCTTCTTTCATCCGAAGCTTCATCCGCAACGTAACTCCTTCATGGCCATTGTTGTTCTTTTCAACGTTCAACACGAGCTTCAAGGTGGAGAGGAAAAGACGCCCATGTCTTGTGTGCACAGAAGTTGAAGAGAAAGCTAAAAGGGAAAGAGATCACCATCAGGCCATAGCTGAGGCCATCACCGAAAAACACAAAGGAGGGGTTCATAGTGCTCTAAATTCTTTTATTCTGACATGCCTTTATCATATTATTCCCTTCTCAGGAATCGTACAAATTCTGGACCTGTCCCCCAATCCTAGTTCTTCGTTGAACTTCCGCAAGTCTGTCGCTGAATCCATAATGGTGTATGAATGCGTGGCTGTTTGGCAACGGTCGAACTAAGTACTACCATCGAATCACCGTGGCGAAATGGCTACGTCAACGATAATCTGTTGTCCCTTGGCTGAGAGGCTCCTGTACCGTGGAGCGAGCAATTTGTTGGTCTTCTCGGTGATACTTGCGTGGAAAAGCCAAAACATGTTCATAGCTGGATCGAGAAGATATTGATTTTCGAGCGTCGCCTTGAACGAAGCCCATTAGTTGACGATTTACATATCGTCTCTATCCGAAAGCTCGAATGCCTTCACAAGCCGCCCGGTGTTCGAAGCAAGTGAGAGTCTATCTAACAGTGATGCCAGATTCTTCAAGAGACTCCCTTCATGTGCACAACAAAGGAGAGTGGACATTGCGCATTCTCAGAGGCTTCTCTTCATGCGTATTGAGTGCCACTATTAATAGGGGTGTAGTTGTCTCGGATCCTTTTCCTCTGCTAACATATTTTCATGTGTATTGAATCCAACTACTCAGGATCGATTGTCTTCTCTATTGCTCCTTCTCACAGGTCGCGACGATCGGGTTCCGAAAGGTGCTAGTTTTGTGTGAAAATCGAACTTGGCGTGCAACTTCATTCGAGTTCGAAAGGGAAAAGTGCAAAGCTCGCATCCAGGATCTCCGACGAATTCTGCGCAATGACCAGCCGATGCTTTCCCCTTGGTTCAACCAGCAATAGGTTCAGTGATGCCTACCATCAAGCGAATTCCAGCGCCTAGCCGCATCATGTCTCCTGCATCATCTTCGACAATTTTCAGTGACCTAAGAGACTAAAATGGAGCTCTACGAAAATATCTCCTTCCTTGCGAGATGCTAAGGAGCTCAGTTCGCCGCTCATGGATTAATTCTCGTAATCGATCCCGACAGTCTCCCATTAATTCCATATTGATGAGGTAGCCTAGCGAGATCGGCGAAGTCGACCAGTTCCAATGGTTCTTCGGACGTGAACCCCCAACTACGTACGGCGTTAGCCTTGCCATCTTTGGGAACGCATTCTGTGTTCTTCACTTTGCAGGTTCTTGGACGTGTCACTCATTTTAATAAAAGGGATCGTGAAGGAGGAAAATCTATGGTCAAGAGCAAAAGTCCAAGAGGTGGGTGGACAACATAAAACATGCATTTCTCTAAGGCACACCTCTAGTGGAATTCGTCAAGCGGTGGGTTTTGGATTTAGCTTGTAGTCCTCACTGTTGATGGCCATTGCTTTCCTAGGGAGAGTAGTGTTCAAAATCAATACCATGCACTTTCACTTTTCGGCATTCTCATTGAAGTCAAGAAGTGCCTTCTAAGATCAACGATATTCAAAATCACCATTGATCGACCACATTAGTCCGGGCATCCTTCTTTTATGTTCATTTTGAGTCCCTCATCGGAAGAGCCATGATCCGCAAGCCGCCATCGGCCTGAGTTCAAATTTGGAAGGTGATTTGCAAATTAGGTAACGGGCATGGAGATGGTCGCGGGCTGGAGCGGGGCCATGGAAGACCAATGTCAAATCAGGTATATTTTGCGTATCCGATTATATATCAGATTTATTTTTCTAAAATATTGCTATTTTTTGCATGTATTTATTTCAATGTAGTGATTAGTTTAGCTTATTTATCTGGTTGAGTGTGGTATATTGTTAAAGATTTTTATATATCGAAAATCTTAAAAAAAAATTAATTAAAATTAAATAATAATAATAATAAAAATTCAAAAATCAATAAAAAAAAATAGAAAATCATAAAAAATTCAAAAAAATTCGGAAAATTCAGAAAAATTCTAAAAAAATTCCAGAAAATAGGAAATGGCCACAATCAACTGGCCACGACCAATTCCGGGTCAGTTGACCCCCGGTCTTTCCAAAAATGACGGTTTTGCCCTTCCGGCAAACCGTCTTCCAAAAAAAATTCTAAAAAAAAAAAAATCCAAAAAAATTCTCAAAAATGGGAAATGGCCACAATCAACTGGCCATGGAATATTTTGGGTAATTCGGTATCCAAATCTTCCAAAAATTGACGATTTTGCCCTTCGGGCTAATCATTCCCAAATCTTCCCATTTCGCCCCTGGTCCTAAATCACGCCTCCCCAAAGCCCCTTATGGCTATATTAGGAAGCCGTTGATTTGAATTGATGTGCATTGATGTGATTTATTTATGCACTTGATTGCGCTTTCATTAAAATTGATTGTGATTGATAGGAATAGTTTTCCAATCTGCATGAAACCCTGAATCAAACCTACCTTACCTAAAATTGCGTCTGCATGAATTCTTAGTTAGGGAAATCACTCGCGTTAGGTACCGAAAGGGCGTTGGTAATGACACCAGCGTAACCAAGTCCCCGAACCCAAAATCTCTGGTTCCGCAGAATTGATCGATCTCTCCCAATCGGTCAATAAGGTTTCCGGTCTACCCTCCAAGAAAGACCGGTGGCGACTCCAAATGCATGCACAATTTGCACATGCCACCACGACCACACTGAAGGTCGAAAGCGATCGACTCTTATCGTCGAATCCTT
The DNA here is from genome assembly GCA_021437785.1 of Rhodomyrtus psidioides. Taxonomy (NCBI): domain Eukaryota; kingdom Viridiplantae; phylum Streptophyta; class Magnoliopsida; order Myrtales; family Myrtaceae; genus Rhodomyrtus; species Rhodomyrtus psidioides. The sequence goes on from JAILYB010000119.1 coordinate 1,360,977, forward strand.
TGAAAAATACTTCCGCCGCGATTTGGTATGGGCTTGGGAGGGCTCGCGCCGATCCAAGACCCGCGATCGGTAATCCATTAGTCGCGTCCGCTTTCGGACGGGTCGCGACAGCTGGCGACTCCGCTGGGGACTGTTGCTCTAGAACATATGATTCTAGACCTCATGTGGACTTAGGCCGTAATTAAAACGCTGAGTGATTTTTCTAACCCTGCAGGCGCTCTTGAAGGTGAGGTAAGTCCGCTCATGGTAGGTGTTATATGTTTTTGCAGATTGGAGAGATAAGGGGTGTAGTCCGTGATTAACATTGTCTTATGCAGGTTGGCGTAGGAATGTATGTTGTATGGATGATTTGAAGCGCCGATTGATAAACTGTTGTGCATGACTTGCATTGTGATACTCACGACATATGAACACACACAACCGCGCCTAAAACCCCGGGCGCCCCTTATAGGAAAATAATAGAAGGGATTGAAAATGGAATCTCCGTGAGGAAAAACACGGGGTAATCCACTTTTCAATTCTGCTCATTTTGAACTATGGATCGAGCCCCAATGCAACGATAGTTGTGCAATGGAATCTGCTCTTTCTAGAACTCGAGATGGGAGCCTTGGCCTTAGGTTCCAAACCCTTTTGATTTTTAGAGTCAAGCCTCACTTGTCTCATGCGCATGTATGTGAATGATTGGTACACCTCGAAACCAAAAGGTCATTCAGCGCCGCTTATGAATCAGAATCCAAAGACTTAGTCGTGAGTTTAAACGAACCAGGATGGCATGGAAAAGCGCTGGACCACCCTGGAGAATCAACTGATGAGGGCAAATGCCTTTTGACCGGGGCAGCCGGGTCAAGTGTAAAAACGTGTCGTTCCTAATTGTTTTTCAATCAGATACCGGCATAATATTTCCTATCTTTTCCTCTCAGGTGAAAAACAGGTAGAGAAGGAAAATCCATTTGTGGATAGACACGAGGGACATGTTTTACATGGCACACATTTGTCAAAAATGTCCTCATCCGATCACATGCAAGATGATAATGGAATGATGGTAAAACTGTAATCGTTCCAATAAGCCCTTCGAGTGTTATACTTGACTGGGACCTTCATGTCTTTTATCTACAGGATAAGATGGTTGAAGACCAACAAAGGGAAGCTTGCCTTCCCTACAAGATGGAAAGAAGTACACCTTCATCGGGCATCACCCATTGGGTTTGCAAAAACAAGATGGATTTATTGCGATGAGCCTTAAGTAGACAACGTGAAGCTGGGGCAACCTAATTTGGATCGACTCTCTTGAAGTCGAAAAGGGTGTATTTGTTCCAAATTAAATTGATTTATTCACAAGCTGATATGGTTTCCCATTCTTGCAGGTGATGATAAAAATGAATGGGACCACTGAAGAATTTCCATCGTCTGGGATGCCCGAAGCGACTAAAGTTGTTGAAGTACTCAATCACGAGTGAACCCATGCTTGCGAATAGCACGAATGCATCAACACGACATGATCAAACTGCCTACAAATAAATCAGCCAACCCAGGCGAATCACTCATTGGCCGGGGGCAAACTCTCATAAGCCCCATGAAGACACATCAAACAAGGGTTATCAAATCCAGAGATGACAAACAGCAAGACCAACTTCACGGGAGCAAAATCCTCGAAAAGCACTGTTCCTTCAAATGTACGTGGACGCCTTCAGATTGGACTAAAAATCGTCGACAAACGCGGAAAGTGTTAAGGCATGTTGCCAAGACGAACGTTGCCCAACTGGGGCAGAACAGCTGTTAATCTCACGAACAACACCCATAAATACAGACGAGAGAAGATATTCCCAAAGTGGATGAGGATTGCAGCAAGATGCATGAATGAATTTAGCTGGGACAGACATGAAAAACCATGCCTAACTGGGGCAAGTGAATCATTTGTACGCCGGACGTTTCTTCTCTGGCAAAATCCGGGGACGCAATGACAGAGTCGTCCGCATCAAGTAAACCCCAAGATGCGAATTTGGGTGAACGGTAATCTTGTATCGTTCCAATTTGGTCTTCGAAGACCACATGCCTAACATGAGTTTTTTTACTCATTTAACAGGAAGTCGTTGGCACCGAAAGCCTCAAAAGAAAGGAACTCGCCAACGAGGAGGCGAATAAAACTATTGACCTTGGAAGTCAGGAGTCCAGGAAATCATCTTTGATTATAAGACCTAGTGGAGGGTAAAAAGTATCGCTTCCACGCTTCATGCTTTGACATGCGTTCTGATAAAAATTTCTTTTTCCTTGAATAAAAGGAACTCTGAAGAGTGGCGCTGGAATGTGTCCAAAAACACAAATGGATCTCCTCTGGGGCAAATCCTTGAGAATGATTCATCGCCAACCAAACGGAGGGATCAAGGCCACAAGATAGAGGGCCAGATTCTGCAAGACGCGCGTTTGTGTTCAAATGGAAACGCAAAGCAAGAACAAAGCTGTATCGTTCCAATTTGCTTTGAATTTTGGAACGCAAACTGACACTTAATTCCCATCTTTGACAGGGGATTGCCATCAAGGCGAGCAAGTTTTCACACCCCATGAATTACCCGTTGGAGTACACGACCAAGGGTAAGATGTATCGTTCTAATTTTTTTGAAAAATTCGTGAACGTACAATAACATGTTTCTTCTGCATTTTCAGGGATCTCCAGCCGCGGGGGACAGGTAAGTATCACTTTCCCCAATCCATTGAAGATGTTAAATAAAAAATAGAGAGAAAAAGAAAAGCTTTCAGAATCTAATGTCTAGAAAAGACATAGAATTCAAACTTCATTGGCATTCATGTTTTGAAATATGAGGTTATCTGAACATGAATAAGAACATGCATTGTGCACCATAAAATCCCCTTGACGGGTAAAATTTTTGGGAAAACGAAAGAGATTTTTCCAATCAAAAGTTGTTCAAAACTCTCAAAATGACGTTTTCTCAAAAGACTAGAGGCAAAGCCTAGTCCAAACACGTCCTATACACACTTAAGAGAGAAGTGGAGCGAATCAGACAGCAAAATCTGGACCTACGGAAGTAGGGACCATTCGCAGCGATTACATGGGTTGGGACGACGGAGGCATTCATTTCATATCCCCCGAACACTACAGGTGACCGTTGATAACCCCTTTGAACGGCGGTTTTCATTCTTAACCCTGTCAAGAACCACCCCACATCGGGGCAAAATGGAGGTGAGTCCAACAGCATCAGGAGAAAATGGTTAGAAATTTTCTTGCTCGGACTAACATCAATCTTTGTGTGTCGTTTATATGGTAATCCAAGTGCCATAGGATGACGAGAAGCATTCATTTCTCTATCCCACACACCGAATCCTTTGCACAGCCAACTTGAGCCTGCAAATTCATTTCATGAACCCATTGGTGATCATTCCAAGACGGATGCCGCACCACTTCAAAAATGAAAGAGTTCAAGACTCAGGGATTACGAAGAGAATTCCCGGACTGATATTTAAAGCATGTTTAGATTATATGCCTAACATGATCCCATGAAGATGAGAAAAAGTGGGATTTCAAAAATGAAAATGAGAAAAAAAATCCCTGGCATCAAGAAAAAGCAAAGTGCCTAGTAAAAGCAAGGCCGATGCTCGTGCAAGCTGTTTGCTTGATCCCCAGTGAAACTTGGATGGGAAAAGAGAAAATTCCTAAATGAGTCAGATAAAAAAGACTATTCTCCAAATGATGTCAAACGCGGAGGAAAGACGCATACAGAGTTGTCAACCTTCTTAATGCAACAAGAGACGCTCTCTAAAGGACTTGTGCACACCTCAAAAGCGGTTGCACACCTCAAAAACTGAAGATGCAGAATGGAAAAGACAGGTGACAAATTTGCAATGATCACCAATATCAATCCCCTCATAAATTCTGGGCCAAAAACAAGCCTTTTTCGATCCCCAACCCTACCAACATCATAATCCTGAAACAGTCTTCTCTGACTAAGACACTTGGGTTAACATATAGCTTAGCTCGAAGAAGTACGAGCAAGACTATTTCTTTCTCATTTTGCAGGGTTCTTGACTTGTAAACCAGAAGCAGATGATGAAATTTTTTATTCAATGGCCTCGACTCCAAAGCGGGTCCCCCTTGAAGATCAATAACCAAGCCCAACATTACGGTCCCGTGGAAGACCTCCCGACCGATCAAAATGTATGCGCTGCGAATGAGCCTAAAACCTAGGCACAGGTTAGTAGGGAATTGAGTGCATCCCCTATAAAAAACCACTATCTCAAAACAGGTGAGAAGACCTCATTGTCGAGAAATATTCCAATTGATGTTTTGAACAAACTCTTTTTGGAATTTTCAAACTGTTGATCCAAATTTTTCATGCAAGGAATTTGTGATCACATTTCCATGTTGTAAGAATGCTTTGGATAACCTCCAGCATCAAAATGCACATTTCATGTCTAAAAACTTAAATCATAAAATTTTGTCAATTGGACAATTATTGTCTTCCCAAAGATTATTAACATTTTCTTGGTGAAGAAAAATCTTTCAGGTTTGAACTTTCTGCAGGATACCTGGAGAACCCAGCTCCCAGAAAGTCACCTCCCGCATCATCAGCGTACCAGTGAATTTTTCGCCAAAATGAAATCTTTTACTGCGTCAAAACTCAATTCTCAACGAATTTAGAGATCTTTCAAAAGAAGGGATAATGATAGAACCCTTTTTCAAAAGAAGTCGGCAAACTGTCCCAGCAAACGTGGAGAACCCCCGTCTCGGGACCCTTTTTCAAAATCAAGCAGTCCTAGCTTGACGTGGAGAACCCTCGTCCTAGGACCCCTTCTAAAAAAAAATCAAGCAGTCCTAGCTTGACGTGGAGAACCCTCGTCCTAGGACACCCTTTTCAAAAAAAAAAATATCAAACAGTCCTAGCTTGACGTGGAGAACCCTCGTCCTAGGACACCCTTTTCAAAAAAAAAAAATCAAGCAGTCCCAGCAGACGTGGAGAACCCTCGTCCCAGGACCCCTTTTCAAAAAAAAAAATCAAGCAGTCCTAGCTTGACGTGGAGAACCCTCGTCCTAGGATCCCTTTTCAAAAATATCAAACAGTCTCATCGGACGTGGAGAACCCTCGTCATGAGACCCCTTTTCAAAATTTAGGCAGTCTCATCGGACGTGGAGAACCCTCGTCATGAGACTCCTTTTCAAAAAATCAAGAAGTCCTAGCTTGACGTGGAGAACCCTCGTCCTAGGATCCCTTTTCAAAACAAACAAAGGTAGAAACCCCCTAAAGGGTCAAATCAATGGTAGATACCGCCTGAAGGGTCAACACATGGTAGAAACCGCCTCAAGGGTCAACAAAGATAGAAACCGCCTAAAGGGTCAAACAAAGGTAGAAACCGCCTAAAGGGTCAAAACAAAGGTAGAAACCGCCTAAAGGGTCAAACAAAGGTAGAAACCGCCTAAAGGGTCAAAACAAAGGTAGAAACTGCCTAAAGGGTCAACTCATTGATAAATACCGCCATAAGCATCGACACAAAGGTCCGATCCACCATACGGATCAAAATCCTTGGCAAATCCCAGGGCGTAGGATGCGCCCTCCTCAGGTTCCTACAGTTAGAAATCCCATGATGGTATGACCTACCATACAGGTCAGAGCCTAATCTCCCTAAGATATTCTGAACGAGTCCTAGGTATCTTCTTGAAAGTCGTCGCAACAGGCAGCATCCGACAGGTGAGCTTCAGGTAAGCCTCTCTCACTCCGGCCCATGTTCAAATTGTTATAGCAAACTTGGGATTAATTTGAGCTCTTATCAAAAGTCTTAAGGGTTCGATGTCATAGCATTTCTTCTTTCATTTTCCCAGTTGAGTCGGTTAGGAATCAGGCGCCATCTTATCTTTGAGAAAAACCTCTAACGAGATTCCTCTCAAAGAGGGGCAGCTGTTGACACCTGATTTTTGACCATCTATTATTGTGATTTTTATTCTTTACAATTAATTAAAAATATCAAAAAAGGTCATAAAATCACAAAATCAACTTTGGAAGCCTTGGCCTAGCCTCGGGGACCAATTTTGAACAAAAAAATATTTTTTGGTTTTTTTATAATATTTTTCGAATTTATTTAATTATAAAAATACCCAAAAAATCAGAAAAATACCATTAGTGGTTAGAAAAATACATAAAAATATTCAATAATTTTGTTTTAATTTCCTCTTCAAGTGTGTCACTTTAAATCTCAAAAATTCGACTCGGGTCACTATGTCCCTTCACAAAAATAAACCCGAACCGAGCCTAAAAAAATCATTTTCAAGTCTTTTAATTTTCAATTCCCACTTTTAATAAGCTATGACAATGAATTCTAAAATCTAGACATCTAATTTGATTGCCTTGACATTGTTTCAACTGTCACTAGTATTATTAAAAATCTTCAATTAGCGGCATCCGAAGGGCGAAAATTGAGGAATCCGGAGTGGAAAAGGAGCTGGACACTACACTACTACTTCTGCTTTCTTCAACGAGCAGACAATGAGGAATTAAAGAAAGGGTCGGCAAGACCATCCATGGGAAAGGAGTCGACCATGAGAATTAAAAAAATGGGCAAAAGACAAAAGGGAAGGGAATCTGCATATGCCTCATAATGCTCTCCACCATCGTAAAGGGAAGTGGAGGTAATAAAAGAAGAGGAAAAACAATGAGGATGAGAGGGAGGGATCGAATTAAAAAGTAGAGGATGGAAGGAGCTTTCCATCATGGAATATACGGTCATTGAGAGGGGACAAGGGAGAGTGGAATTAATAAAAAAAAAAGCAAAAGAAAAGGAGTGACTCCTTCCTCAACAACCCAAAAAAAAATGCATTTTTTAAGGGGGTTCTTCTTCTCCATCGTCACCATCTTCTAGGGAGAGCATCGACCAGAGAACATTTTTTTGTCCGCGAAAAACCCATGTAGAAGCACTCGGCACTTTGAGAGAGAGAGAACCGGGAGAGCGAGAGAAAGCTTCTTTCATCCGAAGCTTCATCCGCAACGTAACTCATTCATGGCCATTGTTGTTCTTTTCAACGTTCAACACGAGCTTCAAGGTGGAGAGGAAAAGACGCCCACGTCTTGTGTGCACAGAAGTTGAAGAGAAAGCTAAAAGGGAAAGAGATCACCATCAGGCCATAGCTGAGGCCATCACCGAAAAACACAAAGGAGGGGTTCATAGTGCTCTAAATTCTTTTATTCTGACATGCCTTTATCATATTATTCCCTTCTCAGGAATCGTACAAATTCTGGACCTGTCCCCCAATCCTAGTTCTTCGTTGAACTTCCGCAAGTCTGTCGCTGAATCCATAATGGTGTATGAATGCGTGGCTGTTTGGCAACGGTCGAACTAAGTACTACCATCGAATCACCGTGGCGAAATGGCTACGTCAACGATAATCTGTTGTCCCTTGGCTGAGAGGCTCCTGTACCGTGGAGCGAGCAATTTGTTGGTCTTCTCGGTGATACTTGCGTGGAAAAGCCAAAACATGTTCATAGCTGGATCGAGAAGATATTGATTTTCGAGCGTCGCCTTGAACGAAGCCCATTAGTTGACGATTTACATATCGTCTCTATCCGAAAGCTCGAATGCCTTCACAAGCCGCCCGGTGTTCGAAACAAGTGAGAGTCTATCTAACAGTGATGCCAGATTCTTCAAGAGACTCCCTTCATGTGCACAACAAAGGAGAGTGGACATTGCGCATTCTCAGAGGCTTCTCTTCATGCGTATTGAGTGCCACTATTAATAGGGGTGTAGTTGTCTCGGATCCTTTTCCTCTGCTAACATATTTTCATGTGTATTGAATCCAACTACTCAGGATCGATTGTCTTCTCTATTGCTCCTTCTCACAGGTCGCGACGATCGGGTTCCGAAAGGTGCTAGTTTTGTGTGAAAATCGAACTTGGCGTGCAATCTTCATTCGAGTTCGAAAGGGAAAAGTGCAAAGCTCGCATCCAGGATCTCCGACGAATTCTGCGCAATGACCAGCCGATGCTTTCCCCTTGGTTCAACCAGCAATAGGTTCAGTGATGCCTACCATCAAGCGAATTCCAGCGCCTAGCCGCATCATGTCTCCTGCATCATCTTCGACAATTTTCAGTGACCTAAGAGACTAAAATGGAGCTCTACGAAAATATCTCCTTCCTTGCGAGATGCTAAGGAGCTCAGTTCGCCGCTCATGGATTAATTCTCGTAATCGATCCCGACAGTCTCCCATTAATTCCATATTGATGAGGTAGCCTAGCGAGATCGGCGAAGTCGACCAGTTCCAATGGTTCTTCGGACGTGAACCCCCAACTACGTACGGCGTTAGCCTTGCCATCTTTGGGAACGCATTCTGTGTTCTTCACTTTGCAGGTTCTTGGACGTGTCACTCATTTTAATAAAAGGGATCGTGAAGGAGGAAAATCTATGGTCAAGAGCAAAAGTCCAAGAGGTGGGTGGACAACATAAAACATGCATTTCTCTAAGGCACACCTCTAGTGGAATTCGTCAAGCGGTGGGTTTTGGATTTAGCTTATAGTCCTCACTGTTGATGGCCATTGCTTTCCTAGGGAGAGTAGTGTTCAAAATCAATACCATGCACTTTCACTTTTCGGCATTCTCATTGAAGTCAAGAAGTGCCTTCTAAGATCAACGATATTCAAAATCACCATTGATCGACCACATTAGTCCGGGCATCCTTCTTTTATGTTCATTTTGAGTCCCTCATCGGAAGAGCCATGATCCGCAAGCCGCCATCGGCCTGAGTTCAAATTTGGAAGGTGATTTGCAAATTAGGTAACGGGCATGGAGATGGTCGCGGGCTGGAGCGGGGCCATGGAAGACCAATGTCAAATCAGGTATATTTTGCGTATCCGATTATATATCAGATTTATTTTTCTAAAATATTGCTATTTTTTGCATGTATTTATTTCAATGTAGTGATTAGTTTAGCTTATTTATCTGGTTGAGTGTGGTATATTGTTAAAGATTTTTATATATCGAAAATCTTAAAAAAAAAATTAATTAAAATTAAATAATAATAATAAAAAAAAATTCAAAAATCAATAAAAAAAATAGAAAATCATAAAAAATTCAAAAAAATTTGGAAAATTCAGAAAAATTCTAAAAAAATTCCAGAAAATAGGAAATGGCCACAATCAACTGGCCACGACCTATTCCGGGTCATTTGATCCCCGGTCTTTCCAAAAATGACGGTTTTTCCCTTCCGGCAAACCGTCTTCCAAGACCCGCGATCGGTAATCCATTAGCCGCGTCCGCTTTCGGACGGGTCGCGACACTGCTGAAGATTGAGTGCCCACATGCTTTTATTCAAGCCATGGCGCTTTATTAGGATCCTGCCACCCCTACTTTCTACATAGAAGGACTAGAAGTCACCCCTACTCTTGAAGAGTACATCGCCGCCATCGGAGTTGAGTTCACTCACCTACTAGTCCAACCCCTATAGGATTTGAGCTCTTGAGTCAACTAGTTGAATTCCTTGACACAAGCCTCAAAGAAGTCAAAGTAGATGCCAAAAGCTATTCTGGACGAATTTCACTATCCTTCCTCCTAGATCGATTCCCCAGCCTCGATGCTGCTAAAAGGACTAAATCTGGTGGAGCCTTTGTCTTGGCCTTCTTTAGCTTTGTGCTATTCCCGATCTCATCTGTCACCTTCGACCCTATTATGGCTGTAGTAGTCAGACAGGTCTGTTGTGGGTGGGATTACTCAAACATTATCCTTGCTGAGACCTTCCTTTCCCTAAATCGCTTCAAGAAAGAAAAGAAGGGAATCTTTAGAGCCTCTAGTGATCTTCTGTACCTGTGGTTCACATCTCATATCAGACAGTTCCTTATCCGCATGGGTTTCACTGAAATTAGCTCTGATGCCCATCCTCTTAAAACCTTTGTCAGAACCCATACACGTATTCCTAAGTTCAACTTCATAGAATGGAAGAACTTCCTTGGAACTCTGAAACCGGAACAGCTCCGATGGCGGCTGAGATTGCCAACATTGGGCAAAGTCAGGCTCGCATGTAACGATGAAGACCCAATCCCCTTGCTAGGATTCACAGGTGCTACTGCATATTATCCAAAGAGGGTTATCCGACAATTTGGGGCATTATGGGTGTAACGCCCCATACCCTTCTCGGGCTCGCTAACATCCCGCTACGGCAGTTTCCATTTCATAGTTCCCAGGATCAACGGCGAACGACTTAAGAGCAACACCAAATGGACATGTGGAAACGACGAACAATCTCCTTTACAATTATTTTCCTTCCGAACACAATGACTCGGGATGAAAAAGAGAGATTTAAAACTTACTTCATACATCCCTTAAAAGAGTCAAATACACAATAGGGTTACAACTTGCCATCTCCCAAAATACAACTTCCTTTAATAAAACAACGGTAGATGAAGTTCAACCCTACAGAGCTATATAGGCGTGTACAACCCAAAAATAAGAAAGTAGCTCCCTAAGACCAAAAAGAAAAGGGAATATAGTCAGGTAAGGTTAACGGTTCATCTACTTCAAAAGGGTATCTTCAAAAGTCAGTCCATAGTATTCAAGGGACCTCGTCATTCGGGACCTGAAAATGTTGTCCCACAACGGGGTGAGAATAAATCTCAGCAAGTCATTCCTAACCCTAAACTAGGCCATTAGTACCTCCTAACACCTGAAAGTAGACAATTCTAATAGAAAGTATAATCATGGCATTTAAGACAATAAATAGAAGTACAAAAAATAGACACTCAATTCAGTCCAATTCGAGATGCGATTTCACATTTTAAGCTAAGCTTCGTACTTTACGCATTTAAGCAATCAACTACTCAAATAAGGCAATCCATCAATAACTCGATTCTAGCTATTCAGCCCTCGCCGCAGCGCCCGGACATAGGTTAATAATCACATTGTATTAGGCAAGACCCTCGTCGTAACGCCCAGGTCTAATAAATTCATCTGCCCGGACCCCTCGTAAAAATGGCTCTTAGGTCATACTTGCATTTGGTAAACGCCCTCGTCGTAATGCCCAGGCTATTATATGTTTACCAGGACCCCCCGTAAAAACGGCTCTCGGGTCATGCTTGCATTTGGTAAACGCCCTCGTCGTAACGCCCAGGCTATTATATGTTTACCAGGACCCCCCGTAAAAACGGCTCTCGGGTCATGCTTTAACCTTAATAGGTTAATATGTGATTTAGTACTTATACATCTCATTCCAACGGCAAATTGCACTCAAGATAACTCAGTCAAGCAATTAACCATCAAGGAACATAGCCACGATCATAGGTCATCCATGAGCATTCGATTTTTTTACACTTTCCATTCAGACTCCGGTTTAGTCTATTAAACCACTTCACTTGCTCAAATTAAGTTAAAATAACTTCGATGCATGCTCAAGACCCTAAGATCATTCATGACCAGAATAGGACTTCATCATTTAAACTCAATTTCGCCATTTTTAACCCAAGAAACGACCAAGCGCGGTTCATCCATCTCATGGCAAGTTCGGTTTTTCCATGACTAGGCTTACTCTCAGAAAAACTGACATAAATCTGTTTACCTTTCTAGCGATCTAACTTGATAGCCTCGTTCCTCATGATCTTACGGTCGCGTGGGCGAAAACGGAGCTCAATTTGGACTCCAGACGACTTAGAACGACACATTCTATTTTCGACGCGCGCTGAAAACGGGATTACACGGGCTCTCGGGTATCAACGTTTTTCTCACCAAAAACAACCCTTAAACTCTACCAATCCAACAATAAAACATCTATTAGTAACCTAACATCCTAATAAAGGGCTAGGGATAACTTGCCGAGTCCAAGAGCTAAGGAAAACCGGCGGAAAAGGCGACGGAACCTGCTGTTCAAATCTGTCCAAGGAGGTCCGAACATCAACTATACGGATTAGTCATGGATTTCTTCCCAAAATTGCACTAAACATCATTTACTAATCAAACAACACGTAGGATCTAGTCTTAGGGAGACTTACCATGGAAAATGAGCTTGAGGAGCTCACGAGCTTAGCCCAAAGGCCGGCGGTGAAGCGACAGTGGAGGTGGCATCGATGGCGTGAGAGGAAAAAGGGAGAGTGAGAGCTTGAGAGGAAGAGAGAATGAGAGAAAACAAGAGAGTGAGGGGGGTGATGGTTCGGCCGATCATGAGGGAAAAAATGGGGGAAAGAGAGCTTCCTCCAATTTTAAGTCCAAGGGGAAAAGTGATTGAAAGGAGTGGTTGTGGGTAAGTACATGAATAGTATTTGAATGACAAGTGGTTGGGGAGTGGTTGATGGGGAATGTGTCTAGTCCATCAAGTCTCATCCATTCATGTCATTATGTCATCAAGTCACTCAAGGGTAAAATGACCAAATGGTCCTTCAAATTTCGGTCAAGAAGGGAGGGTGGCAATTATCCAAATTGCCCTTACTTGCTTCTAAAGAAAAAGGGCATTAATCTAAGGGCATAAAGGTAATTTCCTAATCGTCGGTCCGAATTTCACTTTTCTAATCGATAACGAGCGAATTCTAATCCTAATGGTTCCCGATGAGGCGACGTCCAATTTATTCCCGTTGGAATCCTCGAATATCGGCCTCTAATCTCAAAGTCCAATTTTATGGCTAAAATCAATCGTTTGTCATTCTAGTATATCTCAGACTAACGGGCAGCTCTTAGGAGCTACGCGTATCGACCCGCGACTAATGTCGTGTTTAAGAATTACTCATGCCACGGTGACTCTGGTTGTCATGTAATTGCGTGGGTCAATTGCTAGTCCCGAAGGTTGCGATCGTTAGGAATCGGTTTAGGTTAATTCGCAAATCATGCCATGGCCATCCGGAATCACCCGTGGACCAATCGCATGATACTAGCAAATTGTTCTGAAACCATTCTTTGATCGACCTTTAGTGGTCCAAAATATTCACTCGGCAATCCTTATGGTCAAAGTACCGACTCGTGGTTGAGTTCTTTAGTCCACGTACTTAAATCCTATTTAGCCTTTCCCTTTTGGTTAGTCGCCTCAAGAGAGATCAATTCTGAATGAGATTTACTGAAATACTTCAATAGACATTCATTCATTCATAAGCTTCGAGATAGGGTCAGAATTCAGAATGTCACAACTCTTCCCTCCTTATAAAAATTTCGTCCTCGAAATTTACCATAAATCTCATCGTACTCAACAACTGGGTGCTGACGCCTCATCTCTACTTCATCTTCCTCGGCGGTCCCCTTTTAATTGCCAAAATCCCAAAATAGGTCTTCACACCTTGGACTCGACTTTTCAAATCGGACATGCCTCGCATGGGTGATACTTTAAGAAAAACATAATCTCTCACTTGAAGTTCTAAAGATCTATACCGTCTGTCCATTTAGTTCCAGTATCAATGCCAAGGCCTTCGTAATGGCGCACTGGTCGTCAAACTCACCCACGATCCGCGTAGCACGCCCCAGATCCGTATACCGTTTTGAAACCCGCGTCTCAACGCTTCATGTTAATATCTCACATATTAACGCATCAAGATGGGCACAAATCCTTGTGTCAACACGCTTCAGGGTATTACGTGAGACCCAAACATAACTCCAAGTAACTTGATCCACAAGATTAACTTAGGGCCCACCCATGCTTTTCAAAAGGCTTAATACAGTCCAGTGCCACCTCCAGTCAGTCCCTCATGAAGTAATTTCAACCCAAGATAGAAGTCATTCGCAATAAGTCCCCACTAAAACATCCTTAATAAAGGTATGCACCAACCGGTCATCCAATCTGTCTACAAGTAATTGTTACTTTGGACATCTCCACCAGGCCTAGCCACTCATCACCGCGTCCTTTAAAGTTCGTGACACACGCTCGCAACCTAATCTCATGCATCTAGATCATTTTCTTAGGCCATCTATTTGTCTGCACACAACAGGACGTACTGTAATTTAACTTCGTCCCTATGACGTCTAGAGGACTCCTCCAACAGTTAAGGTAAACTGAGGATCTCTACTTGGTACAACCATCGTTGAAGTTCCACACGAGTTGCCTAACGCCTTCACAAATCGTCTCATGGTCCTCCTGACCTTTCAGGTGACCCTACGGCCAAATCCACAACAATTCGTTCCTAGTTTCACTCGAGAGCTTCCTACGGCTGGGACAACTCGTCGACTTATCGAGTCGTGCCTTCCTTTGTTGACACATCCGATCCTTATCCACAAACTTGACTATTTCTCTTTTCATTATATTCCACCACTAGTGCAGACGTAAGTCCTGGTACTGCTTGGTAAATCCATGGGACACTATAGTCATCACGATGAGTTCCCAACATGACCTTGCCCTCAAAGTCCTTCATCATCGTATACTTACATTCGTTTATGAAGCTTCTAAGTCTCTATCCGTGGGTACTTAATGTTAGAGATATGCCCTAAAACTATTGTATAATAGTCACATATTGGGTATATCCGTTGCACTTCAAATTTCTTATCAGTGGCAAAGACGTATTTATTCATTTGTCCAACTATAAATGAATAAAATCCATAAGATCAGTTGCAACCGAACCTATTCTTAAGACGTTGAGAATATGTGTGACAGGTTTACGGTTAGACTGAATCTTTAAAACAGTTCCCGATCAATGGATTATTGAATGGATATCAATGATCCTGTTGAGGTCGGTATGTTCTTAACTTCATAATTAAGTATCAGATACTTAAGGGAATGACGAGTCACAAGTCATTAGGTATTGCGATATCCGAGTTACAACATAGGTGCTTGTATCGGACAAGTTCACTGAACGTGACACGTATTGAATGATTAGCGACATGGAAGCTTTTTGCGTGGTCAATGTCTAATCGTTCATGCTTTGGTCTTGTGTAAATAATCCTTAGACCTGAGGTACAGTGTTGACTTGTGTGATAAATGGCTATGGTTCACAAGTGCGCATATTGGCGGGTCGTTGATTCGTCTCTGTACTTGATGGTCGTAGTTCAGGCACATACGAAGTCACATGTGTACGCAATATGGAATCTGTCTCCTTATTAATAAAGGTATGATGTCCTATGTGATCTAATTGTAACAATGCATTGAAATCCTCGGCCGGGGTTATGATTGAGAATGAAATGTTCATGTCTCATATAAATGCATGTCAAGTTAGTTTTGTACATATGATCGAATTGGTGGCTTGACAAATATTCCATGGCCTTTGTTCGATCGGGACATAGTTAGACAGAAGGATTGAATTACATTGTAGCCAAAGCTGACAGGTTCACAATGTTCTTAAAAAGAATTCACACTGTCTGGGTAGCCATGACATATTGCTAGATGTCACTCGTGGCTTGTAGGACCTGGAGGATGATCGGGACAATCAATTCTCTTGGAAGTACTAATGTGTTAGTACATGTCTTACTGCCAGCTCGGTGATGAACCTAGGAATGTCACACACCTTAACCAATACATGACAACGCATTGTGGAAAGACGACATTGCAAATTTGTTTGCAATTATACCAATTAGTTGGGTTGAAATTAAATTAAATGAGATTTAATTTTATTTCTCTTTTTGGTCACTTGCACGTGTATATACGATGTACACGTATGCTCTACATATTTGTACGTTATACGTATTTATACGTTATACATATTTTACTGTTTGGTAACCTCTTTTAACTCTTGTAATAATAATAATGGTTATTATTATTTTTAACACCGTTGTTAGTGCTATTTTTTAAATAGCATTTTTGTATTGTAAAATGTTTGTGCTAATTATAAATTGTGAGTGCTATTGTTAGATAGCATTTATAATTTGTTAGTGCTAAATTTAAATGGAATTTATTTATGATAAATTATGAGTGCTATTGTTAGATAGCATTTATATTTGTTAGTTGCTAAATTTAAATGGCATTTATTTATGATAAATTGTGAGTGCTATTGTTAGATAGCATTTATATTTGTTAGTGCTAATTTTAAATGACATTTATTTATGATAAATTGTGAGTTCTATTTTTAGATAGCATTTATAATTGTTAGTGCTATTTTTAAATAGCATTTTTGTATCATAAGATGTGAGTGCTATTTATAAATTGTGAGTGCTATTGTTAGTGCTATTTTTATATGGCATTTATTTATCATAAATTGTGAGTGCTATTTTTAGAAAGCATTTATTATATGTTAGTGCTATTTTATAATACAATTTATTGGAAGGTGTTTTTGGCTATAAAAGGATGGCAAGAGTTTTGAGGTCAAGGTTAGCACATTTGTAGAGTGAGCAGATTTTTGAGAGCTTTGAGAGAAGAACACAAACACTCTCTATATTCTCATAATTTTGAGTGACCAAAATATACCAAGTTCGGAATATTGATTCCGTAAATTGGTTTGGAATATTGATTCCGCAAATTGCTAGCACAATTGTTGTGGAATTATTAGTCGTCTCCCGTTCGTCAATTGGTGGTGTGTCTGAACTAGAGGCCCGACACTTGTGGGGCTGAGATCGAAGAACATCGAACCGACACCTCCGTTTCAAGCACGCTACAAGAGGTAGTCTATTTACTCCCTTTGGTGCTTTGTGATTTTTCGATTGAAATGCACGAAGTACGCCTCTGGAGATACATGTATGGGTTGTTATTTATTTCCGCTGCATTTACTAATTTTATTTTTACCCGTACGTGTTACGTGGATCCCAACAGTGGTATCAGAGCCAATCCTTAGGCGTTTTCGTGCATTTAATTGATTTTTGTTCGTAGTAATTTTTGCAATACCATAGCCAATTTGTATTAACGAATTGTTTGTCTTACATGGCTAATGGAGGTTGATTATTTTATATGATAAATTAATCAACGTAGCAAAAATTGAGACTAAATCAATTTTGAATCGAAAATTTATAGCTATCTTATTTTACGTAAAAATTCTGAATATGATTCAACGTAGAATTTTTATTGTGCCTTCCTAAGTTTTAAATTGTGAATTTATTACTTACATGGAAGGGTGGTGATCATGGAAAAATCCCTAATCAATATGATTGATGTATATATGAATGTATGGTGATTATTTATATTTTTGGGGTTGTAATTATTAAATGGAGGCTGCGTACTCCTTTTATTTTTCATGTAATCTTTAATTTTAGCATAGTCAATTGTTGATGTAAATGCTACGAGGATTACGTGGAGGAGCCTTTTAAGCCGGCGAGCTCTTTGGGCCCGGTTCTTGAAGAGTTCAAGGAACCAAGAAGAAGTGAAGAGCGGCTCTCCGTTATTAAAATATTAAAATGATTAAATGTGGTCTCATTGGCTCGAGACCCATTAAATCATAATTCCATGATCACCACGTAGGATAGATGTTTATGTGATTGACATCTATTTATTTATTATGTTTACGTGAGCATGTTAAACCGATTAATGTGCAAAGTGAGACCTATAAACGACTCAAAATCTCCTTTAATATATATTAAGTCGTGACGGGTTTCGGACTCGTGGCCTTCCATCGTCGTGGTTTGATCCTATATTATAGTGGTTGATTGATCGGTTATGGATACATAGGGGTCAATTGTCATTTATAATTGTGGACCAATCCATTAAGCATATGATGTTGTGGGGTTGAGACCAAACGATTTCCAATAACTGTTAGGTGAGGGGATCGTTTGTGTTTTCAATACTTACATGAGACGATGGGTAAGACTTAACTACGATTATGAAGTCAATAACTGTCAGGTGAGACTTTCATGATCTAGAGGCCAAAGTTATGATTGGGACTTGCATATGATGCGTTGAATAAGTTGATTCACTCACTAAGTTTATAGAACACCAATAACTGTTAGGTGAGGTGGACTATGAGCTCGTGGGACTCCAATCCCCGCTAGTAATCTTTACCCAACAAAGATTACCGTTTCTCATTTTAAGGAGTATGGGATCCGTGTATAAATTTAGTGGGAGGATCTATTTCATTTAAAGGCCAAAATGAAATAGTTATTTTGAAAGACAACGGCTAACAATTTATTTTCTGCACAGATATAAATTACTCTGAAAAATGGTGAATACAAACCCGCTCGCTTCAATACTCGACAAGAATTGTTTGACTGGTCCCAATTTCACTGACTGGGTAAGGAATTTGAGAATTGTTCTCAATTCTGAAAAACTCGGGTATGTGCTTGATGAAAAAATGCCAGTCTCTTTTCCTGAGGGTGGGACCCAAGAGGAACGTATCACTTATGATAAGTGGCATGACTATTGACACCTAAATTTTGATCAACTTTTTTTCCTTTATTTTTCGAAAATTCATAGAAAATCCATAAAAAGCTGAAAAATTACAAAATCAACTTTGGTAGCCTTGGCCAAGCTAAAGGGACCATTTTGGATAAAAAAATATTTTTTCATATTTTTTATTATTATTATTTTCGAAAAATATAAAAATAAAAAGAAAATAAAAAAAAGTAGTATTCGAGGTCACAAAAATATATACAAATAGTCGGTATTTTTATTTTTAATTTTCTTTACTTTAGGACCTCATAAAATAGTAAAATTCAGGTTCGATTTTAGGTGTTCTCAGATCACCATAAAATTGAATTTGGCAAAAATATTAATAATGATTAAAAGGAAAAGGAGTGAAAACATCATCATTTAAAAGGAAAAGGGGACTAATCATTTTGTCTTCGCTTTTGATTATTTTATTATTATTTTTACTTTTTAGTATTTTATTATATTTATTTTTTATTATTATTTTATTTTTATTATTATTTTACTCTTCCCCCCTCCCCCTCATCATCCGTCGCCTCCTCTTCTTCCTTCTTTCTTCTTCTTTTTCTTCTTCTTCTTCCTCCTCTTCTTCTTCTCCTTCCTCTCCCGTAGCTTCTTCTTCCTTTTCTTTTCTTCTTCTTCGTGGACGCCTAAAATGGAACCCCCCCTTCCGCCGTCGTCGCTAGCCGTCGTACCTCAAAGCCGCCGTGAACAACCCAAGACCTCCGGCCTCCACCCGTTTCGGAGTTTGGTTCGGGATTGTTTCGGATCGGGCCAAATCCGTCATCGCCAAAGCGCGCTATCGCCTCCGGCGACAGCCCCGGAGTCCAACCTCCTCCCTCGGAGCTTATGGAGCCTACGCGCCGCTGGTGGAGCCCAGAAACAGCCTCGGGTCACCACCTCGTCGTCGGAACGTGTCCGGACGCGTCGGAACGTGTCCGGACGTGTCGGAGCGTGTCCGGACGTGTCCGAGCCGTGTCGGAGCGTGTCCGAACAGTGTCCGAACAGTGTCGGAACAGTGTCGGAACAGTGCATGAACAGTGTTGGAACAGTGCATGAACAGTGTCCAATTTTTTAATTTTTTTTAATTTTTTAGTCTTAATTTGTGAAATTGACTATCGACATTCTAATGGCGATCGACAGGTAACGGGCATGGGGATGGTCGCAGGCTGAGGCTGGGCGATTGAAGGCCGGTGTCCAATCCGGTATGTTTTACGTACCCGATCTGTATATCAGGATTATTTTTTCTAAAATATTGCATTTATAGACTTGATTTGTATGTATTTGTTTCAGTCTAGTGGTTAGCTTATTTATCTGGTTGAGTGTTATCTATTGTCAAAGACATGCTTTTTGTTAAAATATTTTCTGAAAATATAAAAAAATATTAATAAATCAAAAATGCCAAAAAAATGGAAAAATTAAAGAAAAACAAAAAAATTGAGAAAAAATTGCAGAAAAATTCTAAAAATTGTCCAAGGCTGAAAATGACAAAAAATTGATTTGTTTTCATTTTTGGGATTTTCTCCCATTTAATCCAAAATGGCGATTTCACCCCTCAAAGGGTAAATCGTCTTTGATATTCTGATGAATTGTGGAAATTGCTTAGAATTTGGTGATGGGCCAGATGGGTGGTTAAACCTTATGTCTAAGATTTACACATTTCATTTCCATTTTTAGAAAATGACGATTTTACCCTTCGAATGGTAAATCGGTTTCTAAAATTCCCGAAAATCACGAAAATTGCCAAAAAATAGGAAATGGGTCAATTGAGTGACCAAACCTGTTTTGACTCCGGATTCATTCCGAAATGATGATTTTGTCCTTTTTGGGCAAATTGTCCCCTTTGTCTCAAAATTACGATTTTGCCCCTGATGGGCAAAATCATGTCTAAATCATTCCTAAGCCTGATTGATGCTTCTCTAGGCCAATATGGCCTTATTAGGAATGCCATGTGATTTATTTGTACATTTGAATTCATTGATTTGTGCACTTTATTATTGATTGTGATTGCCAGGATAGTCATTCCTATCTGCATGAACTCCTAGATTTAGGACTCGTACCCCACTCATCTGTATGAAATCTTAAGTCAGAAAACTCAGTCAACTTAGGTACCGAAAGGGCGTCAACTCTGATAGTTGACGTAACTAAGTCCCCGAACCCATTTCCCTGGTTATCGCAGAATTGAATAGAAACTCCCGACTATTCAATAGGGTGGTCCAATCATACCCTCCAAAAAAATGATTGGTGGCGACTCCATGGCATGCACACTTAGCACATATCACTAGACCACACTGAAGGTCGACTACGTATACCTCCGTTGCGATTTGGGTAACGGGCCTTGGGAGAGGCCCGCGTCCGACCAGACTGGACGGCCCATTAGCCCTCGAGAGCCCATGGCGAATCTCGAGAGGGTCGCGACAGACTGGCGACTCCGCTGGGGACTTTAGAGAACTTGAGCCGATTAAAAAGGTGATTGATTTTTCTAACATGTTTTATGCAGATGCTCTTCAAGGTGAGGTACGTACTTTAACCCTTGAGGTATTAAATGTTTTTGCAGATTGGAGAAATAAGGGGTGGAGTACTTGTTAACTCTGTTTTATGCAGGTTGGGCGTAGGAATGAATGATTGTGTGTATGTTTTATATTGAAGCGGTGATTGTTAAATAAGATGCATGTTTATCGCTTTAGCACGACACCGAAAATACACACAACCGCGCCTAAAACCCCGGGCGCCGCCTATAGGAAAACAATAGAAGGGATTGAAAATGGAATCTCCGTGAGGAAAAACACGGGGTAATCCACTTTTCAATTCCGCTCACTTCGAACTATGGATCGAGTCCCAATGCAACGATAGCTGTGCAATGGAATCGGCTCTTTCTAGAACTCGAGGTGGGAACCTTGACCTTAGGTGCCAAATCCTTTGATTTTTAGAAGTTTTATCCTCCCTTGTCTCATGTGCATGTCTTTAGATGGTTGGTATATCTAAAACCACCTAAAAAAAAAAAATCGGTGATCCTGGAGTCACATCTCAAAGATTGGAACTGGGGCATCTCCAAGTGTTCGGGCCACATTCCTTTGATTGATTTAACATTCTTAGTCCTCTTGTATAAAATTAATTTTGCTGAGATCCTCTATATCTCATCCCGTAGATTGATTGTATTAGGGATCTATTTGTATTGTATACATCTTGATAAGGCTCATTTCTATCGAAAATGGGGGTAAATTCCCCAAACCCGTGGAGCATAGTGGAATTCGTCCCTTCAGTGCAAAACACATTGGGCCGCAGAGCCACTCGTTTGGTGAAAGGACGTATCGTTCCTAATTGATTTTTAATCAGATCTGGGGATAAGTTTTTCTCCATTCTTTTTATCTCAGGACGTCTCTCCTCTGACAAAGTCAATAGACGCAATAACAGAGTCGTCCGCATCAGAATCAAACCCTAAGATACGAATTTGGGTGAACGGTAACCTTGTATCGTTCCAATTTTGTCTTCCAAGACCACATGCCTAACGTGAGTTTTTACTCATTTTACAGGAAGTTGTTGGCGCTGAAAGCTTCAAATGAAAATAGCGCGCTAACAGGGAGGCGAATAGAATCATTGGCCTTAGAAGTCAGGATTCCAGGAGATGGTCTTTGATTATAAGACCTAGTGGATGGTAAAAAGTATCGCTCCTACGTCACATGCTTTGACATGCATTTTGATAAAATCTTCTTTTTTTCCTTGAATAAAAGGAACCTTGAAGAATGGCGCTGGAGTGCGCCCAAAAACACAAATGGATCTTCTCTGGGGCAAATTCTTGAGAAGGATTCGTCGCCCAACCAGATGGGAGATCAAGGACACAAGATAGAGGGCCAAATTATGCAAGCCGCGCGTTTGTGTTCAAACGGAAACACAAAACAAGAACAAGGCGGTATCGTTCCAATTTGTCTTGAATTTTGGAACGCAAACTGACACCTAATTCCCTTCTTTGACAGGGGCTCGCCATCAAGGCGAAACAGGTTTTCACATCCCGTGTATTACCCAATGGAACACATGACCAAGGGTAAGATGTATCGTTCTAATTTATTGAAAAATTCATGAACGTACAATAACATGTTTCTTCCGCATTTTCAGGGATCTCCAGCCGCGGCGGGTAGGTAAGTATCCCTTTTCCCCAAGTCGTTGAAGATAAAAAAAGTGTTAGGACTCTTTCAATCATTATGTCTGAAAAGAGGCATCGAATTTTTAAACTCATAGACATCCACAGTTGAAGTTGGGAGGTTGTCTGAACATGAATGAAACATGCATGTGCATCATAAAGCCCCATTGGGAGGAAATTTTTTGGAGAAAGCAAAAAGAATTTTTCCAATAAAAATTGTTCAAACCGTTTAAGGGTGTTTTCTCAGACGAGAGGCGAATCCTAATCCAAACATGTCCAATACACACTTGAGAGATGAGTGAAGTGAGCAGATAACAAAATCTGGGTCTACGGGGGTAAGGACAATTTGCAGCGATTACATGGGTTGGGACGACGGAGGCATTCGTTTCATATCCCCCAAACACTACAGGTGACCGTTGATAACCCATTTGAACGGCGGTTCTCATTCTTAACCCTGTCAGGAACCACCCCACACCGGGGCAAAAAGGAAGTAAGTCCAGCAGCGTCAGGAGAAAATGGTTAGAAATTTTCTTGCTCGGACTAATTAATCTTTGTGTGTTGTTTATATGGTAATCCAAGTGCCATAGGATGACGAGAAGCATTCATTCTTTATCCCATACACTGTATCATTTGCACAGCCAAGTTGAGCCTGCAAATTCATTTCATGAACCCATTGGTGATCATTCCAAGACGGATGTCGCACCACTTCAAAAATGGAAGAGTTCAAGGCTCAGGGATTACGAAGAGAATTCTCGGACTGATATTTAAAGCATGTTTAGACTATATGTCTAACATGATCCCATGAAGATGAGAAAAAGGGGGATTTCAAAAATGAAAATGAGAAAAATCCCCGGCATCAAGAAAAAGCAAAGTGCCTAGTAAAAGCAAGGCCGATGCTCGTGCTAGTTGTTTAATTGGTCCGCAATGAAGCTGGATGGGAAAATGGGAAATCCCTGAAGGAGCCAAATCCAAAAGGACTGCTCCCCAAATGCTATCAAGCGCAGAACAAAGACATAGAAAGAGTCAGTCTCTGAATGCAACAAGAGACGCTCTTTAAAGAGCTGGTGCACATCGCGAGATAGGTTGCGCGCCTCAAAGGCTAAAGATGCAGAAAAGAAAGGACAGGTGGCAAATCAGCAATGATCACCAATGTCAAACCCGTCACGAATTCTGGGCCAAAAATAAGCCTGTTTCGGTCCCCAATCCTACCAATGTTACAACCCCGAAACAGTCTTCTCTGACTAAGACACTTGGGTTAATATATAGCTTAGCTCGAAGAAGTACGAGCAAGATTATTTCTTTCTCATTTTGCAGGGTTCTTGACTTGTAAACCCGGAGCAGATGGTGAAAATTTTTGTTCAATGGCCTTGACTCAAAAGTGAGTCCCCCTTGAAGATCAAGAACCAAGCCCAACATTACGGTCCCGTGGAAGACCTCCCGACCGATCAAAATGTATGCGCTGCGAATGAGCCTAAAACCTAGGCACAGGTTAGTAGGGAATTGAGTGCATCCCCTACAAAAAAAAAAAACCACTATCGCAAAACAGGTGAGAAGACCTCATTGTCGAGAAATATTCCAATTGATGTTTTGAACAAACTCTTTTTGGAATTTTCAAACTGTTGATCCAGATTTTCCGTCCAAGGGATTTGTGATCACATTTGCATATTGCAAGAATGCTTTGGATAACCTCCAGCATCAAAATGCACATTTCATGATTAAAACTTAAAACATACGGTTTTGTCAAATGGACAGCCGTGGCCTTCCCAAAGATTACTAACGTTTTCTTGGTGAAGAAAAATCTTCCAGGCTCGAACTTCTGCAGGATTCTTGGAAACCCCAAATCCCAGAAAAACATTTGCTCCGTGGAGTGGAGCACGCAGGTTTGAACTTTCTACAGGATACCTGGAGAACACAGCTTCCAGAATGTCGTCTCAACAGACTCAACTGAAATTTTGTCAAAATAAAATCTTTCACTGCTTCAAAACTGAATTCCCGACAAATTTCGGGATCTTTCAAAAGAAGGGGTGAGGATGTGATCCCATTTCAAAATTTAGGCGGTCTCATCGGATGTGGAGAACCCTCGTCATGAGACCCCTTTTCAAAAATCAAGCAGTCCTAGCTTGACGTGGAGAACCCTCGTCCTAGGATCCTTTTTTCAAAAATATCAAACAGTCCTGGCATGACGTGGAGAACCCTCGTCCTAGGACCTCTTTTCAAATATCAAACAGTCTCATCGGACGTGGAGAACCCTCGTCATGAGACCCCTTTTCAAACCAAAACAAAGGTAGATACCGCCTGAAGGGTCAAATGAAGGTAGATACCGCCTGAAGGGTCAAATCAAAGGTAGATACCGCTTGAAGGGTCAACACAAGGTAGAAACCGCCTGAAGGGTCAAATAAAGGTAGATACCGCCTGAAGGGTCAAATGAAGGTAGATACCGCCTGAAGGGTCAAACCAAAGGTAGAAACCGCCTGAAGGGTCAACCAATGGTAGAAACCGCCTGAAGGGTTAACACAACGGTAGAAACCGCCTGAAGGGTCAACCCAATAGTAAAAATCACTTAAATGGTCAACTCAATGGTCCGATCCACCATACGAATCAAAACCCTTGGCAAATTCCCAAATGTGGGATGCGTCTTCCTTAGATTCCTATCAGTTAGGAATCCCATTATGGTTTGACCTACCATACGAGTCAGAGCTTAACCTCTCTAGGATACTCTAGTAACGAGTTTCTAGAAATTCTCTTGAATCCATCAAACACCGCGAAAATCGCACAAACATCGAACAGGTAAGTGGCAGGTATGTCTCTCTATTATCTCACTCTCTCATGTCAAATAAATGTTTCCCCATTCAATAAAGAGCATACATCGACAAGCATGAAAAACTGGATGTCATGACTCCTTTCCCTTTAGTTTCACGAGTCGAGTCGATCAGGACTCAGGTGTCACCTTGTCTTTGAGAGAAACCTCTGAGGGGATTCCTCTGACGAGATTCCTCTCAAAGAGGGGCAGCTGTTGACACCTAAATTTTGATCAACTTTTTTTCCTTTATTTTTCGAAAATTCATAGAAAATCCATAAAAAGCTGCAAAATTACAAAATCAACTTTGGTAGCCTTGGCCAAGCTAAAGGGACCATTTTGGATAAAAAAATATTTTTTCATATTTTTTATTATTATTATTTTCGAAAAATATAAAAATAAAAAGAAAATAAAAAAAAAAGTAGTATTCGAGGTCACAAAAATATATACAAATAGTCGGTATATTTATTTTTAATTTTCTTTACTTTAGGACCTCATAAAATAGTAAAATTCAGGTTCGATTTTAGGTGTTCTCTGATCACCATAAAATTGAATTTGGCAAAAATATTAATAATGATTAAAAGGAAAAGGAGTGAAAACATCATCATTTAAAAGGAAAAGGGGACTAATCATTTTGTCTTCGCTTTTGATTATTTTATTATTATTTTTACTTTTTAGTATTTTATTATATTATTTTATTATATTATTTTATTTTTATTATTATTTTACTCTTCCCCCCTCCCCCTCATCATCCGTCGCCTCCTCTTCTTCCTTCTTTCTTCTTCTTTTTCTTCTTCTTCTTCCTCCTCTTCTTCTTCTCCTTCCTCTCCCGTAGCTTCTTCTTCCTTTTCTTTTCTTCTTCTTCGTGGACGCCTAAAATGGAACCCCCCCTTCCGCCGTCGTCGCTAGCCGTCGTACCTCAAAGCCGCCGTGAACAACCCAAGACCTCCGGCCTCCACCCGTTTCGGAGTTTGGTTCGGGATTGTTTCGGATCAGGCCAAATCCGTCATCGCCAAAGCGCGCTATCGCCTCCGGCGACAGCCCCGGAGTCCTACCTCCTCCCTCGGAGCTTATGGAGCCTACGCGCCGCTGGTGGAGCCCAGAAACAACCTCGGGTCACCACCCCGTCGTCGGAACGTGTCCGGACGCGTCGGAACGTGTCCGGACGTGTCGGAGCGTGTCTGGACGTGTCCGGGCGTGTCAGACGTGTCGGAGCCGTGTCGGAGCCGTGTCGGAGCGTGTCCGAACAGTGTCGGAACAGTGCATGAACAGTGTTGGAACAGTGCATGAACAATGTCCAATTTTTTAATTTTTTTTAATTTTTTAGTCTTAATTTGTGAAATTGACTATCGACATTCTAATGGCGATCGACAGGTAACGGGCATGGGGATGGTCGCAGGCTGAGGCTGGGCGATTGAAGGCCGGTGTCCAATCCGGTATGTTTTACGTACCCGATCTGTATATCAGGATTATTTTTTCTAAAATATTGCATTTATAGACTTGATTTGTATGTATTTGTTTCAGTCTAGTGGTTAGCTTATTTATCTGGTTGAGTGTTATTTATTGTCAAAGACATGCTTTTTGTTAAAATATTTTCTGAAAATATAAAAAAATATTAATAAATCAAAAATGCCAAAAAAATGGAAAAATTAAAGAAAAACAAAAAAATTGAGAAAAAATTGCAGAAAAATTCTAAAAATTGTCCAAGGCTGAAAATGACAAAAAATTGATTTGTTTTCATTTTTGGGATTTTCTCCCATTTAATCCAAAATGGCGATTTCACCCCTCAAAGGGTAAATCGTCTTTGATATTCTGATGAATTGTGGAAATTGCTTAGAATTTGGTGATGGGCCAGATGGGTGGTTAAACCTTATGTCTAAGATTTACACATTTCATTTCCATTTTTAGAAAATGACGATTTTACCCTTCGAATGGTAAATCGGTTTCTAAAATTCCCGAAAATCACGAAAATTGCCAAAAAATAGGAAATGGGTCAATTGAGTGACCAAACCTGTTTTGACTCCGGATTCATTCCGAAATGATGATTTTGTCCTTTTTGGGCAAATTGTCCCCTTTGTCTCAAAATTACGATTTTGCCCCTGATGGGCAAAATCATGTCTAAATCATTCCTAAGCCTGATTGATGCTTCTCTAGGCCAATATGGCCTTATTAGGAATGCCATGTGATTTATTTGTACATTTGAATTCATTGATTTGTGCACTTTATTATTGATTGTGATTGCCAGGATAGTCATTCCTATCTGCATGAACTCCTAGATTTAGGACTCGTACCCCACTCATCTGTATGAAATCTTAAGTCAGAAAACTCAGTCAACTTAGGTACCGAAAGGGCGTCAACTCTGATAGTTGACGTAACTAAGTCCCCGAACCCATTTCCCTGGTTATCGCAGAATTGAATAGAAACTCCCGACTATTCAATAGGGTGGTCCAATCATACCCTCCAAAAAAATGATTGGTGGCGACTCCATGGCATGCACACTTAGCACATATCACTAGACCACACTGAAGGTCGACTACGTATACCTCCGTTGCGATTTGGGTAACGGGCCTTGGGAGAGGCCCGCGTCCGACCAGACTGGACGGCCCATTAGCCCTCGAGAGCCCATGGCGAATCTCGAGAGGGTCGCGACAATGACGATGACTTAAAAGTTAGGTCATATATGCTTGCTTCAATGAACAATGATTTTCAGAAAAAATATGAAGCAATGGTAGATGCTAGGTCGATCATATTGCATCTAAAGAAATTCTTTGATGAGAATGGTCGAACCTCAAGATATAAGATATCTAAAGCATTGTACCGCATGAGGATGGCTGAAAAATCATCAGTTAATGATCATGTCTTGAAAATGATCTGGCACATAGAAGAATTGGCTAGGCTGAATCTTGTCATGGACAATGACTTAGCTGTGGATTTGATCCTCCAATCTTTACCCGATTCCTTCTCTAGTTTTGTTCAAAACTTCCACATGCATAAAATGGAAAAAACTCTTGCTGAGTTACATAGCATGTTGGTAATTTATGAGAAGGAAATGCACAATACAAGACCAAACATTGTGGCTTTGGCTTCTTCTTCAAATAGTAAGACTATTTTGAAGAAAAAGAAATGGAAGAAGCCTGTGAAAGCTGTTGTGCAATCAAAACCCAAGATTGAAAAAGGGAAATGTCATTATTGCGGTGTCATGGGGCACTGGAGGAGGAACTGTAAGAAGTACCTCGCAAGCTTGAAGGTCAAGCCAAAGAACCAACCTTGTGAAGGTATGGTGTCTATGATTATTGAAACTAATCTTATGGTTAGTGCTGAGTCCAGCTTATGGATTCTAGATTCTGCTGCAACGTCACATATTTGTATGTCTTTGCAGAATTTGGAAATAAGCAGGATGCTGGGGCAAAATGAGATTGTCCTTACATTTGCAAATGGGGCAAAAGTTGCTGCATTAGCTATAGGGACTTTTCGTTTATGTTTGCCTTCAGGACATGTTTTGGTTTTAAAGAACTGTTTGCATTATAAGAATGCTATACAAAACATCATTTCTATACCTCGTATGGGCAAAGAAAATTATGAATTTTCTTTTGCTGATGATGTATGTTCTATTTATTATAATAGAATGTGTGTTGGTTCTGGATTATTAATGAATAATCTCTATACCATTACAATGTCCGGTAATACGATTACCAATAAGCAAAATAATCATGATGTAAATGCCATAACCAATAAACACCCTAGAGATACTCCAAATCCAAAGTATGTTTGGCATCTCCGATTAGGTCATATTGGAGAAGATAGGATTAACAAGTTGAGTAATGATGGATATATCGATCCAATTGGTTTTGAACCATACTCGACTTGTAATGCTTGTCTTCTAGGAAAAATGACCAAAGCGCCCTTTGTAGGACATAGTGCGCGAGCTGCTGACATACTAGGATTGATACATACAGATGTATGTGGACCAATTAATGAAACTGCTAGGGGTGGTTATTCTTACTTCATTACCTTTACCGATGATTTTTCACGGTATGGCTATTTGTACTTAATGAAGTATAAATCTGAATCCTTTGAAAAGTTCAAGGAATTTAGGTATGAAGTTGAGAAACAAACAGGAAAAAGAATTAAGGGTCTTCGATCTGATCGAGGAGGTGAATACCTTAGTACTGAATTCTTGGATTATCTTAAAGATAATGGCATTTTATCACAATGGACACCTCCTGCAACTCCAGAGCATAATGGTGTATCTGAAAGAAGAAATCGTACTTTATTAGATATGGTGCGATCTATGATGAGCTACACCGATTTGCCTATGTCCCTTTGGGGATATGCCCTTGAGACAGCTGCATATTTACTGAATAGAGTGCCATCCAAATCTGTTCCAACTACGCCTTATGAGATATGGCATAGTAGGAAACCAAGTCTTAATCATATCAAGATTTGGGGTTGTCCAGCTTTTGTCAAGAAGCTGAGAACAGAAAAATTGGAGGCAAGGTCTGAACATGGTCGCTTCATTGGATATCCAAAAGAAACTCTTGGATATTATTTCTATTTTCACTCTGACCAAAAAGTTTCGGTCAGCAGGCACGCTTCTTTCCTGGAGAATCAGTTCGTTCAGGAAGGTGGTGCTGGGCGGAAAATAGTCTTACAAGAAGATAATAATGAAGTATCAAATAACCAAGTTCAGACACCGATCTCTAATTCAGTGGGAGCTTCTGATACACAACCTCTTAGGAAAAGTGCGAGAACGTCTCGTATACCTATTCGCTATGGACACTCGGTTGAAAATATTGAGTCACTATTCATTATGGATGATAGTAATCAATTGAGTGATCCAAGCACCTATGAGGAGGCGATGTTGGACATCGATTCTGGTAAATGGCTAGAAGCCATGCAAACCGAAATGGATTCAATGTATTCCAACGATGTTTGGACTCTAGTTGATCTGCCTGATGGTATTGTACCAATTGGCTGTAAATGGATCTTCAAGAGGAAGATAAACGCTGATGGTCAGGTTGGAACTTACAAAGCACGACTGGTGGCGAAAGGGTATCGTCAAAAAGAAGGGATCGATTATGACGAAACTTTCTCACCTGTAGCCATGCTGAAATCTATTCGGATTATGTTGGCTATAGCTGCGCACCTTGATTATGAGATATTCCAAATGGATGTCAAAACGGCTTTTCTAAATGGTTTCCTCGAGGAGGATATCTATATGGAACAACCACGGGGTTTTGAATCTTGTGGTGAAAGTCGAAAGGTGTGTAAGCTTATGAGATCCATTTATGGACTCAAACAAGCATCCAGAAGTTGGAACATCCGTTTTGATGAAGTAATCAAATCGTTTGGCTTCATTAAAAATCCGGATGAATCATGTGTATATAAGAAGGTCAGCGGAAGCGCAATTGCGTTTCTAGTTTTGTACGTCGATGATATACTCTTGATCGGGAATGATGTACCGATGATATCATCGATCAAACTATTCTTGTCACAGAAATTCTCCATGAAAGATTTAGGAGAGGCAACCTATATTTTAGGTATCAAGATCTATAGAGATAGATCGAGACGATTGATTGGCCTCTCACAATCTACGTACATAGATAAAGTGTTAACACGGTTTAACATGCAATGTTCCAAAAGAGGATTATTGCCTTTTAGGCATGGAATCCGTCTTTCCAAGGAGATGTGTCCCAACACTCCTGAAGAATGACAGCGGATGGCAAATATACCTTACGCATCCGCTGTTGGAAGCATAATGTATGCTATGCTATGTACGCGACTTGATATCGCGCATGCTGTAAGTGTTACTAGCAGATATCAGTCTGATCCAGGGGAAGAGCATTGGATAGCTGTCAAGAATATCCTGAAGTACTTACGAAGGACTAAGGATTTATTCTTGATATGCGGAGAAGGAGAGTTTAAAGTTGAAGCGTTTACTGATTCTGATTTTCAATCAGATCCGAATGACTTTAAGTCTACATCTGGGTTTGTTTTTACACTGAATGGTGGTGCAGTTAGTTGGAAGAGTTCCAAACAAAGCACAACTGCTGATTCCACTACTGAGGCAGAGTATGTAGCTGCTTCTGAAGCAGCGAAGGAAGCTGTTTGGATGAAGAAGTTCATTTCTGAACTTGGAGTAGTTCCTTCCATTGAGCAGCCGATTACATTGTTTTGTGACAACAATGGGGCTATAGCTCAAGCTAAGGAACCACGGTCTCATCAGAAATCCAAGCACATTGAGAGACGCTTCCATCTCATCAGAGAAATAGTTGGGAGATGTGATATCGCCTTGCAGAAAATTGCCTCAGCGGAAAACGTGGCAGACCCCTTTACTAAAGCAATACCTCAGTCTTTATTTGAAAGACACCTTGATAAAATGGGTTTGAGGTACCAAACTAGTTGGCTTTAGTGCAAGTGGGAGATTGTTAGAGATATGCCCTAAAGCAATTATGTAATAGTTACATATTGGGTATATCCGTTACACTTCTGATTTCTTATCAGTGGCAAAGACGTATTTATTCATTTGTCCAACTATAAATGAATAAAATCCATAAGATCAGTTGCAACCGAACCTATTCTTAAGGCGTTGAGAATATGTGTGACAGGTTTACGGTTAGACTGAATCTTTAAAACAGTTCCCGATCAATGGATTATTGAATGGATATCAATGATCCTGTTGAGGTCGGTATGTTCTTAACTTCATAATTAAGTATCAGATACTTAAGGGAATGACGAGTCACAAGTCATTAGGTATTGCGATATCCGAGTTAGAACATAGGTGCTTGTATCGGACAAGTTCACTGAACGTGACACGTATTGAATGATTAGCGACATGGAAGCTTTTTGCGTGGTCAATGTCTAATCGTTCATGCTTTGGTCTTGTGTAAATAATCCTTAGACCTGAGGTACAGTGTTGACTTGTGTGATAAATGGCTATGGTTCACAAGTGCGCATATTGGCGGGTCGTTGATTCGTCTCTGTACTTGATGGTCGTAGTTCAGGCACATACGAAGTCACATGTGTACGCAATATGGAATATGTCTCATTATTAATAAAAGTATGATGTCCTATGTGATCTAATTGTAACAATGCATTGAAATCCTCGGCCGGGGTTATGATTGAGAATGAAATGTTCATGTCTCATATAAATGTATGTCAAGTTAGATTTGTACATATGATCGAATTGGTGGCTTGACAAATATTCCATGGCCTTTGTTCGATCGGGACATAGTTAGACAGAAGGATTGAATTACACTGTAGCCAAAGCTGACAGGTTCATAATGTTCTTAAAAAGAATTCACACTGTCTGGGTAGCCATGACATATTGCTAGATGTCACTCGTGGCTTGTAGGACCTAGAGGATGATCGGGACAATCAATTCTCTTGGAAGTACTAATGTGTTAGTACATGTCTTACTGCCAGCTCGGTGATGAACCTAGGAATGTCACACACCTTAACCAATACATGACAACGCATTGTGGAAAGACGACATTGCAAATTTGTTTGCAATTATACCAATTAGTTGGGTTGAAATTAAATTAAATGAGATTTAATTTTATTTCTCTTTTTGGTCACTTGCACGTGTATATACGATGTACACGTATGCTCTACGTATTTGTACGTTATACGTATTTGTACGTTATATGTATTTTACTGTTTGGTAACCTCTTTTAACTCTTGTAATAATAATAATGGTTGTTATTATTTTTAACACCTTTGTTAGTGCTATTTTTTAAATAGCATTTTTGTATTGTAAAATGTTAGTGCTAATTATAAATTGTGAGTGCTATTGTTAGATAGCATTTATAATTTGTTAGTGCTAAATTTAAATGGAATTTATTTATGATAAATTGTGAGTGCTATTGTTAGATAGCATTTATATTTGTTAGTGCTAAATTTAAATGGCATTTATTTATGATAAATTGTGAGTGCTATTGTTAGATAGCATTTATATTTGTTAATGCATACCTCGAGCGTCTTCTTAGAGTCTATGGAATACCTTCCAAAGGCTGTTCACGCCCCTCATGACTCCTTGATTTCGATTAATCCCTTTCGGTTGAAAATTTCTAATTTCACAAGTGACTATTGTTGACACCTGATTTTTTACCATTTATTATTGTGATTTTTATTCTTTAAAATTAATTAAAAATATCAAAAAAGGTCAAAAAATCACAAAATCAACTTTGGAAGCCTTGGTTTAGCCTTAGGAACCAATTTTGAACAAAAAATATTTTTCGGTATTTTTAATATTTTTCGAGTTTATTTAATTATAAAAATACCCAAAAAATCAGAAAAATACCATTCGTGGTCAGAAAAATACCCAAAAATATTCGATAATTTTGTTTTAATTTCCTCTTCAAGTGTGTCACTTTAAATCTCAAAAATTCGGCTCGGGTCACTATGTTCCTTCACAAACATAAACCCGAACCGAGCCTAAAAAAAAATCATTTTCGAATCTTTTAGTTTTCAATTCTCACTTTTTATAAGCTATGACATTGGATTCTAAAGTCTTAAAGTGCAATTAGGTCAATTTGCCCTCCAATTTAATCAATTTTTACCAAAAGGGCTTAATTGCACATTTTTCTTTCAATTAGTCCCCGGTTTCACGGATGTATACGTATGCTCTACGTATTTATACGTCATACGTATTTATACGTTATGCATATTTGTACTGTTTGGTAACCTCTTTAACTCTTGTAATAATAATAATGGTTATTATTTTTAACACCTTTGTTAGTGCCTTTTTTTTAGCATTTTTGTATTGTGAGTGCTATTGCTAGTGCTATTTTTAAGTAGCATTTTTTGTATTATAAATTGTGAGTGCTATTGTTAGTGCTATTTTTAAATAGTATTTTTGTATTATAAATTGTGAGTGCTATTATTAGTGCTATTTTTAAATGGCATTTATTTATCATAAATTGTGAGTGCTATTATTAGATAGAATTTATAATAGTTAGTGCTATTTTTAAATAGCATTTTTGTATTATAAATTGTGAGTGCTATTGTTAGTGCTATTTTTAAATAGCATTTTTGTATTATAAATTGTGAGTGCTATTGTTAGTTCTATTTTTAAATAGCATTTTTGTATTATAAATTGTGAGTGCTATTGTTAGTGCTATTTTTAAATGTCATTTATTTGTGAGTGCTATTTTTAGATAGAATTTATAATTGTTAGTGCTATTTTTAAATACAATTTATTGGAAGGTATTTTTTGGCTATAAAAGGATGGCAAGAGTTTTGAGGTTGGAGGGGAGAGACATTTTGTAGAGTGTGCAAATTTTTGAGAGCTTAGAGAGAAGAACACAAACACTCTCTATATTCTCATAATCTTGAGTGAGCAAAATATACTAAGTTCGGAATATTGATTCCGCATATTGCTAGCACAATTGTTGTGGAGTTATTAGTCGTCTCCCCGTTCGTCAATTGGTGGTGCGTCCGAACTAGATGCCTAACACTTGTGGAGGCTGAGATCGAAGAACATCGAACCGACACCTCCGTTCAAGCACGCTACGAGAGGTAATCTATTTACTCCCTTTGAGACTTTGTGATTTTTTTTCGATTGAAATGCACGAAGTACGCCTCTGGAGATACATGTATGGGTTGTTATTTATTTCCGCTACGTGTTACGTGGATCCCAACAGTGGTATCGGAGCCAATCCTTAGGTGTTTTCGTGCATTCAATTGATTTTTTGCAATTTTTGCTATACTATGGCCAATATGTATTAACGAATTGTTCGTCTTACAT
Organism: Rhodomyrtus psidioides; assembly: GCA_021437785.1. NCBI lineage: Eukaryota > Viridiplantae > Streptophyta > Magnoliopsida > Myrtales > Myrtaceae > Rhodomyrtus > Rhodomyrtus psidioides. The sequence goes on from JAILYB010000119.1 coordinate 1,395,826, forward strand.
GGCTAATGGAGGTTGATTATTTTATATGATAAATTAATCAACGTAGCAAAAATTGAGACTAAATCAATTTTGAATCGAAAATTTATGGCTATCTTATTTTACGTAAAAATTCTGAATATGATTCAACGTAGAATTTTTATTGTGCCTTCCTAAGTTTTAAATTGTGAATTTATTACTTACGTGGAAGAGTGGTGATCATGGAAAAATCCTAATCAATGTGATTGATGTATATATGAATGTATGATGATTATTTATATATTTGGGGTTGTAATTATTAAATGGAGGCTGCGTACTCCTTTTATTTTTCATGTAATCTTTATTTTTAGCATAGTCAATTGTTGATGTAAATGCTACGAGGATTACGTGGAGGAGCCTTTTAAGTCGGCGAGCTCTTTGGGGCCCAATTCTTGAAGAGTTCAAGAAACCAAGAAGAAGCGAAGAGCGGCTCTCCGTTATTAAAATATTAAAATGATTAAATGTGGTCTCATTGGCTCGAGACCCATTAAATCATAATTCCATGATCACCACGTAGGATAGATGTTTATGTGATTGACATCTATTTATTTATTATGATTACGTGAGCATGTTAAACTGGTTAATGTGCAAAGTCAGACTTACCTCACCCAAAATTGCGCCTGCATGAACTCTTAGTCAGGAAAATCACTCGCGTTAGGTACCGAAAGGGCGTTGGTAATGACATCAACGTAACCAAGTCCCCGAACTCAAAATCTCTGGTTCCGCAGAACTGATCGATCTCTCCCAATCGGTCAATAAGGTTTCCGGTCTACCCTCCGAGAAAGACCGGTGGCGACTCCAAATGCATGCACAAGTTGCACATGCCACCACGACCACACTAAGGTCGAAATCGATCGGCTCTTATCGTCGAATCCTTTGAAAAATACTTCCGCCGCGATTTGGTATGGGCCTGGGAGGGCCCGCGCCGATCCAAGACCCGCGATCGGTAATCCATTAGCCGCGTCCGCTTCCGGACGGGTCGCGACAGCTGGCGACTCCACTGGGGACTTTGTTCTAGAACCTATCGTTCTAGACCTCAAGTGGACTTAGGCCGTAATTAAAACGCTGAGTGATTTTTCTAACCATGCAGGCGCTCTTGAAGGTGAGGTAAGTCCGCTTACGATAGGTGTTATATGTTTTTGCAGATTGGAGAAATAAGGGGTGTAGTCCGTGATTAACATTGTCTTATGCAGGTTGGGCGTAGGAATGTATGTTGTGTGGATGATTTGAAGTGCTGATTGATAAACTGTTGTGCGTGACTTGCATTGTGATGATCACGACACGTGGACACACACAACCGCGCCTAAAACCCCGGGCGCCGCCTTTAGGAACACAATAGAAGGAATTGAAAATGGAATCTCCGTGAGGAAAAACACGGGGTAATCCACTTTTCAATTCCGCTCACTTCGAACTATGGATCGAGTCCCAATGCAACGATAGCTGTGCAATGGAATCGGCTCTTTCTAGAACTCGAGGTGGGAACCTTAACCTTAGGTGCCAAACCCTCTGATTTTTAGAAGTTTACCATCACCTGTTTCATGCGCATGTCTCTGGGCGGTTGGTACACCTAAAACCGCACAATAAGTCGACGAGTTGGGTTGGTAAGACTCTCTATCCCCCCAAATCTATCACTGTTCATATAGATATAGGCATTTCATTTATTGCATTCTGGTGATTAGATTAAATGCCATTTCGAGGATAGATATGTGCGTTTGTCCCTAACGTCCTTGATAGAAGACGAGGAGGGTGATATCCCACGACGAACACCGAGTGTGCGATAAGGAGCATACTATGGACATTATTGAGGTATCATCCAATGAAGATGACGAGTTGGGGCAAGTGATCCTGAAGGCACAGATCAAAACTGGGGCATCCTTAAACGTTAGGATCACATTCCTTTATTTCATTTTCCATTACTGGTCCTCTTGTATAGGGTTTATTTTTACTGAGGTTTTCTCTATCTCACCCCTTAGAGCGATTGTATTAGGGATCTATTGGTGTATACATTCAGATGGAACTTGGTTGTATTTCTTTTAACGGGTCATTGGAATGTGATAGTGGCATTTTTTCTAATCATCCGAATACTCCCAAGTCAAGTTTATAATTCCTTTAGAGGAAATTAAAATTGGAAGTCTTGCACGACCTTTTGGTCATGTGAGGTAATCCAACCCCAATTTCGCTAGAAGGAACTACACACTTGAATTGGTTCATGCATGTTGTACACCACTGGTAATTCACGATAATTGATCAAGAATATCAGCGTAGTTTCAAATTTAACGACGAGATAGATGTCCAAACTACTTTCGTTCTTAGCGAACGACCTTAATTTGGATGCCATATCTTCAATTGAAATTAATCTCTTGCACTTTTGAGTAAGTCATTCCTCTCGAAATTAATCAAAAGCGATTATCGTGAATTACGTTCCTTTCAATAGTATGCTTTCTTTCGAGGAATATTGATAAAAACTTTTCGCACAAGATTAAAACCCTTGTAAAAGTTCTTGTCCTTATTAATCACAAGCAAGCATAAGATTGAAAGGGGTCTATGCTTTCTTTTTCAAATTATTCCTTCTGATTCTGTCTTTTTATTTGCAGGTGAAAAACAAGTAGTATAGAGAAATCTTTTCTTGGACAAATCTGCAACTATTCTTCCATCTGATCATGAGCGAGTTATAAAATCAGGACGTATTTGCTCGGCTTATTGTTATTATGGTTCGGCTCACTCAAGTTGAAGATGTTTGGATGCTCGAAGAAATGAACCATACAGAAGTTAAAACACACACACGAGAACTTTCATTTATTTTGCTCAGCGGAGGGTTTTCAGAAGCAGGTCATACAAGTCGGGGTGGAAAAGTAAAGCCAAAGTGAGCCCTAATTAACGACACAAAGGATCCCAACTGACCCTCCATGTTATTAATGCTCTGCTCATACTCCCAGCTCCGCATGTTGTGGTCGGCAAGCCTGAGGAGAAGACTTCTGCATTCTCCCTTAACTTCGGCGACCTTGGCCTCGTGTTCTTCGGTGACTACTTCCAGGTCCCGAACCAGTCCATTCCCGCGAGCTATGTCCTCGGTTATCTTGTCGAGCCGTTCTTCCTGCCAGTCGCTCTGAAGCCTCAACAGGACGTTGCGGCGGTCATGCTCGCCGGTGGTCAGGGATATGGCCAATTGATCCACCAGATTTCTCCTCTCGCGAAGCAACGTCGCGACCCGCTCATTAGCAAACTCGACGGCCTTTTTGTAACTATCAACCAGATAGTTGGTCAGCACCAAATGATCAGATCGATCCTCATAACGAGCCCGCAAGACGCGAGCCACGAGAACCTCCCGATTAGCAACACGATAGGCCTCTAAGGAGTGTGCAAAGAGAGTCGGGAAAGTTCTATATTCCCTCCCCAGTGTAGTACCTTCGAGAGAAGTGGTATCAAGGTCCTCGAGCAGGACACAGATTGCATCCTCGGTTGCAGAATGATCGGTTATGTGCGCGTAACCGCGACCCAGTAGGTTGTAAAGCTTTTCCCACTGGGCCAAGACATCAGTTGAAAAAGTGCGTACGGGAGAGGAGGCCATTTGTGTTGGGTTGGCTTGAGAATAAGACGAGTTTAACAGAGAGATTAGAAGGAAGAAGCTGATTATGCGAGAACGTTAACCTTCCATACATTAATTCCTCATTTTATAGCAACTCGAGGATGATGAAGGGTCTCAGTAATAATGCTGGTGGAGCCCAGTTAGGGGGGTAAAGCAGGAGGTCCCCTCACGAGAACCATTGGATTCGTTTCGGTCCGCGATTTCCGGCTCATCAATTAAAAGATGTAAAAGATTTGTCGGGATCATCATTATTGGAGTTAGGTGGGAGGTAAGCGCAACTATCGAAGAGAGCCCTAACAGGATTTGGCAGTCCCATCACGTTGAAAAGCTAAGCGAGAAATTCAAAGTCTTGAGGGGGAACGTTTGCCTAATGATGCTTGAAGAGCGTCTCCTAAACATACGAAGTCACTCGAAGAAAACTTTATAGGGAGTGAGCATACATGAGAGAGTGGAGAACTCTGAGTGGGCAAGAACCAATCAAACATTTCTCAATCCAACATATTTAAGAGGTTATTGTCAGCTGCTAGAGGCGACTGACTCAAAAATCTCAGAAATTGAACTACAGAGGGATCTCGAAGATTCCAAGATCAAGTCTAACGCCAAAACCATGGAGCCCAACACTTCTGGCAACGGAAATCAAGATCACGGCGACGACGACAACGACATCCACGATGTTCAACTCGGGAAAAGAAGACGTCCTCACCAATACTCTCAGGAGGAAACCCAAATGCTGGAAACCCTTTTCAGTAAAAGCCATTACATGAAAAAGAAGTGGAGAATTGAATTGAGCCGGGAGTTGGGGATTAATCAGTCGAGGATCCAGTTTTGGTTTCAAAATAGGAGATCCAAATCGAAGGCTCAACGCAAATGTCAGGTGGTCGAGATTTTAAAGGAAGAAAACCAAAAGCTGCGAACAGAAAACATGAGGTATGAAAAAGCTCTCAATATTACCGTTTGCCCTCATTGCGATAACCTCGTCGCCCTCGGTAAGATATTCCCCGATAAGCCTCACGCGATGATTGAAGACGTTCATTTACCACCTTACTCCCTCGGGGCATCTCCTGCTCAACCAGATTTTGCCGGAGTCACGCATGAGCAGGATGATCCTACGAAGATGATACAAATGCCTCCTGGGGGATGGGATTTGCATCGCTTTGATTGGAGTTATAGTTTCAAGGAGCTGGACGTTACCGCCGACCAGCTCAAAGCATATCAGCCTCATGCACAACAATTTTCGATAGGGTCGGGTCCTGCTGGAGATGAGTTAATCAGTCGTCAAGCTATCGATGCAATTTTGGGCCACGATAAGAGGAGGTTCGCTTGGCCCCCTGAACTGCATTCCAGATTCCTAGACGTGGTTCACCAAATGGGGATCGACTCAGCAACTCCGACGCGCATATTTAAGGCCATGAATGTACCGGGGCTTAGTAAGGAGCTGGTCAGGAATCACCTTGCTGCCTACAGAAAGCTATTAAAACAACGTCGAGCGGAGCTAAACCGGGAGGAATCCGTCTCGAGCTCAAAAGCTAGGGGCGACCGCCATTGTAATGCTCAGGCATCAAGAGATACCCGGCCAAATCTAAGCATCAATCAAGCTAGCAACCCGACCACCGGCAAACTGAAAGCTGATCAGAATGTCCTCCCAGGCCATTTCAACACTTCTCAAGAGCGCGTGTCACAAGTACAGCGAGTGCGCACTCCTCCATTCGAGCAACAGTCGGCTGGTGCTCTGCCTGCCGCTGGTCAACCCACGACAGACGATTTCTTCGATGAGGGGCTCGATGCCTTGTTCAATCAGTGGGAAGCTGGCATGCTTGGACAGCCATGATCTAGCACCTGGCTCGGGGCACGATGGGTCGGTCACTACGAACACCCATAGGAAGAAGAACATGTTCACGAGTAGATCACTCATTTTATTCGTTGTAAAGTTCCTACGGGAACATTTTTCTTTAATGACTATAGTTAATTCTATATTAAAACCAACGCTATCGACGAACATCGTCATGCTCAGTTGTGACGATCCCTTGTTAGATTAAGTCTGAAACCAGAGACGGTCTTTAAAATTTTGAGTGGCCACGAACTCATTCCTCACCAAGCGCCCGGGATGCTGAAATGAAGAGTAACAGCATGCACAGGGAAAATGTCACCTTCGTTTGAACGATGAAAATGGGTTGAGAGAAGATCATAGCGTTAATTCCCATGGAGCTAAATGAATTAAACGGAGTCATTAATTGCGGGTCCACCGCTGCTCCCCACGTTCTCGGGCCTAGCAAATCATAAAAGGCGCCGAAAGATTGTAGACCCACCACTTTGAAGACTGAACTAGGGGACGAGCGCAATACTCGATGAAACCGAATCAATGCAAGAGAGTTTGTGATCCTATCACGAGGAAAAAGAAAGGGGAATACAGACGATGAGTAATTGCAGAATCTCGGGAGGAGCGCTTGCTTGCTGGTCTTCATATGCAGCCTGAAGGATGGTTCCAGGACACGCACAATCACTTGAGAAAATTTCTAGAGTGAGCAAACACGTAAGAGCGAATTGAGAAAGCTGAGTGAACTAGATCAGCCCGAGATACCCCGATCCATCATGTTTAAAAGTTATTCCCATCTGCTAGAAACGCCCGACCTGGACATTTCTGAGCACGAACTGCTGGGAGACTTTGAAGATCCTGGAGCTGAATCCTGCCCGAAGGCCATAGAGACTGACTCCTCCAGCGATGAAATTCTAGGTTTCAGCTACGAAGAAGGAGTATACAATGATGACCGGAGCCGGAAAAGGAAGCAACTACAACGCCACACTCCAGGCCAAATCCGAGAGCTCGAAGCTTTCTTCAATGAATGCCCCACTCCAAGCAGACAACAGAAAATGGAGTTGAGCCGAAAGATAGGATTGGAGCTTTCGAAGGTCAAGTTTTGGTTCGCCAACAAACGAACCCGGGTGAAACAGCAATACGCAGACCATGAGTTACTGGTCCTGAAGGAGGAGAATGAGAAGCTTCAAGCTGAAAGCGCGAGATATAAGGAAGCTCTGACCAAGGCCACCTGCCTTAATTGTGGTAATCCTGTTGTCCTCGGCGAGGTGTTCCTCGATGAACCATCCCTATTGACGAATAACGCTCAGCTGTTACCGTATTCTCCACAGCATTTTCCGACACAGCCAGATACCGCCGGAGATCTGCATGAGCAAGTCAACACCATAGGATCAACACCAACATCCTCTGAGAAATGGGATATGAATCATCACAGGGGGAATTCTCTCAATGACGAACTCGCTGTCGCAGCCAGCCAATCCAAAGTCGGTGAGTCCCTCCCTGGACAACTTTTGAAACGACTAGATCCCGTAGAGAATAGCTACCGAAGTATTGACGATATTTTGGGTGATAAGAGAACAAGGTTTTACTGGACCTATGAGCTTCACACCAAATTTGTTGATGCAATTCGAGAACTGGGAGTTGATTCAGCTAGCCCACTGCGCATACTCGAGATTATGAATGTGCCGGGGCTCTCTAGAATTAACGTTGAGTCTCACCTCAAGTACTATAGGAGATTGCTAAGGGATGGAAGGATAGCGTTAAACCATCATAAAGCCAGTTGGAGCTCAAGTGCTGGGCAGAGTTACAACCATGATGATTGGAGAGCCAAGAGCACCCAACCGTGTTTCAGCAATGACGGGACTAGCAGTCGTGTCAGCGACTCCTCTAACCCAAATCAGAATGCTCCGCCGAGCTATCTCAATACTCCTCAGGAGTATATGCCACAGTTCCAGCACATAGAAATTCCTCAGTTTGAGCGCGAATCAGTCATTAATGTTGTCCCTGAAGTGGATCTGGCATTGGTAGAGAGTGCACATATGAACCTACCGGTCATCGGAGGAAGTTCCAATTCGAGGGGTCAAATTGCTCACGGCGAGAGCAAAGAGAGGAATCCCTCGCCTACAGTCGACGACACCCAATCTGGGCACCAAGGGCTAGAAAGAACATGTGATTTCCTTGATGAGGAGCTGGACACTTGGATCAATACTCTTCGGGAATGTATGTCTCAACCCCAACAGGGCAATGATGAAGGTTCCAGCTCAAAGACTCCAATCCCTCACAACGAAGGCAATGAAAGAAATCTGCCCCCAACAATCGTTGATACCCAACTTGAACATCAATGGCTCGAAGACCCGAGCAATTTCCTTGGCGATGAGTTCAATCTTTGGCTCGATCAATTTGGAGCCGGAGGACCATCGCAGTGGTGACGCGAGGCCGGTGATCAAACGTCTGATGCAAGGCATGGCTACTCGATGAAAAATGCTTCGAGAAAAGGGGTTGAATACTCCTATTGCATATGTTGTTGATCGCACTGTAAGGTTCCCACGGGAACATCTTTCATTAATATCTAGAACTAATTGCGCGTGAGTGTCAACATCACCCTTTGAGCATCTTCAAGCCGAAGGCCGTGGATTAATCACTTAATCCGTGGAGCAAGTTCCATGAACCATAATTATCACCCGCTGAGCATAATGGGATCTACCCCTTCAACACGAAATACGTTTGGCCGCGAAGCCACCTATTTGGTAAAACGATGTATCGTTCCTAAACAATCTTCAATCGAATACCGAAGTAATGTATTCTTTCTTTTCCTTCTCAGATGATAAACATGGATAAATCACTCAATGAGTCATGCGTTCAAATAGCAGAACAGACGCTGCCCAGCTGGGGGCAGATGAACCATTGATGTTACAAACACTCCAAGCATGGATAGGCGGATTTGATAGAGGGGAATCGCCTTGGAGACGAATGAGTTTTTACATCCCACATACTACCTGTTAGGGTACATGAGGGTAGGATGTATCGTTTCAATTTTCAAAAAATTCGTGAACATACAATGATATGCTTCTTTTACATTTTCAGGGATCTCCAGCCACGGTGGACAGGTAGGTATCCCTTTCCCCCAATCCATTGAAGATGTTAAACCAAAAACACAGAGAGAAAAAGAAAAAATCTTTCAAAATCTGATATCTAGAAAAGACATGAAATTCTAACTTCATTGGCATTCATGTTTTGAAACATGAGGTTGTCTGCACATGCATTGTGCACCATAAAATCCCCTTGACGGGTAAAATTTTTGGGAAAACGAAAGAGATTTTTCCAATCAAAAGTTGTTCAAAACTCTCAAAAGGATGTTTCCTCAAAAGAGAGGCAAGCTCAAATCCAAACACATCCTACATACACTTGAGAGATGAGTGGAGAGAATCAAATAGTAAAATCTGGACCTATGGAGGTAGGGACCATTCGCAGCGATTACATGGATTGGGACGACGGAGGCGTTCGTTTCATATCATAAACACTATAGGTGACCGTTGACAACCCACTTGAACGGAGGTTTTCATTCTTAACCCTGTCAAGAACCACCCCACACCGGGGCAAAAAGGAAGTAAGTCCAGTAGCATCGGGAGAAAATGGTTAGAAATTTTCTTGCTCGGACTAACATTAATCTTTGTGTGTTGTTTATATGGTAATCCAAGTGCCATAGGATGACGAGAAGCATTCATTCTCTATCCCACACACCATATCCTTTGCACAGCCAAGTTGAGCCTGCGAATTCATTTCATAAACCCCTGTTGGTGATCATGGGATGTTTCAAGATAGAAACTGCATCACTCCAAGAACGGAAGAAATCAAGAGATGGGATTTATAGAAAAATCTCATATCGGCGTTTAAATGTGCTATGATTCAAGTTGTATATCTAGCACAATTTTCTGAACATCGTAGTTCCAAAGGAAAAGAAAAGGCGGGATTTCAACAAAAAATCCCCAGCATCAAGAAAAAGCAAAGTGCCTGGTAAAAGCAAGGCCGATGCTCGTGAAAACTGTTTGATTGATCCCCAATAAAGCCTAGTTGGGAAGAGAGAAAAACCCATAAAGGAGTCAGATCAAGAAGACTGCTCCCCAAACGATGTCAGCCGTGGTGCAAAAACACGGACAGAATTGTCAATCTCTTAATACCACAAGAGACGTTCTCTAAAGGACTTGTGCACACCTCAAAAGCGGTTGCACACCTCAAAAATGGAAGATGCAGAATGGAAAAGACATGTGACAAATTTGCAATGATCACCAATGTCAAATCCTTCGTGATTTCTAGGCCAAAAATAAGCCTTTTTCGGTCCCCAATCCTACCAATGTTACAACCCTGAAACCGTCTTCTCTGACTAAGACACTTGGGTTAACATATAGCTTAGCTCGAAGAAGTACGAGCAAGACTCTTTCTTTCTCATTTTGCAGGGTTCTTGACTTGTAAACCCGGAGCAGATGGTGAAGATTTTCATTCGATGGCCCCGACTCCAAAGCGGGTCCCCCTTGAAAACCAATATCCAAGCCCAACATTACGGTCCCGTGGAAGACCTCCCGACCGATCAAAATGTATGCGCTGCGAATGAGCCTAAAACCTAGGCACAGGTCAGTAGGGAATTGAGTGCATCCCCTAAAAATCATCACCTCAAAACAGGTGAGATGGCCTCCTTGTCGAGAAATATTCCAATTGACGTTTTGAGCAAACTCTTTTTGGGAATTTTCAAACTGTGGATCCAGATTTTCCATGCAAGGGATTTGTGATCACATTTGCATGTTGCGAAAATGTTTTGGATAACCTCCAGCATCAAAATGCACATCTCATGACTAAAACTTAAGTCATAAAATTTTGTCAATTGGACAATTATTGTCTTCCCAAAGATTATTAACATTTTCTTGGTGAAGAAAAATCTTTCAGGTTTGAACTTTCTACAGGATACCTGGAGAACCCAGCTCCCAGAATGTCGCCTCAACAGACCCAAGTCCTAGCATGACGTGGAGAACCCTCGTCTCGGGACCCCTTTTAAAAAATCTGGCAGTCTCATCGGACGTGGAGAACCCTCGTCATGAGACCCCTTTTCAAAGTCAAATCAACGGTAGATACCGCCTGAAGGGTCAAACCAAGGTAGAAACCGCCTGAAGGGTCAAATCAACGGTAGATACCGCCTGAAGGGTCAAACCAAGGTAGAAACCGCCTGAAGGGTCAAATCAAAGGTAGAAACCGCCTGAAGGGTCAAAACAAAGGTAGAAACCGCCTGAAGGGTCAAACCAAAGGTAGATACCGCCTGAAGGGTCAACTCAAGGTAGAAACCGCCTGAAGGGTCAACTTATGGTAGATACCGCCTGAATGGTCAACATATGGTAGATACCACCTGAAGGGTCAACACAAGGTAGAAACCGCATGAAGGGTCAACACAAGGTAGATACCGCCTGAAGGATCAACTCATGGTAGAAACCGCCTGAAGGGTCAACACAAGGTAGATACCGCCTGAAGGGTCAACACATGGTAGATACCGCCTGAAGGGTCAACACAAGGTAGAAACCGCCTGAAGGGTCAAATCAAAGGTAGAAACCGCCTGAAGGGTCAACTCATGGTAGAAACCGCCTGAAGGGTCAAACCAAGGTAGAAACCGCCTGAAGGGTCACATATGGTAGAAACCGCCATAAGGGTCAATTCATTGGTAGAAACCGCCATAAGGGTCAACTCATTGATAAATATCGCAGTAAGGATCAATACAAAGGTCTGATCCACCATACGGATCAAAATCCTTGGCAAATCCCAAAGCGTGGGATGCGCCTTCCTTAGGTTCCTACCAGTTAGGAATCCCATCATGGTATGACCTACCATACAGGTCATAGCTTAATCTCCCTAGGATATTCTGAATGACGAGTCCTAGGCATCTTCTTGAAAGTCGTCACAACCGGCAGCATCCGACAGGTGAGCTTCAGGTAAGCCTCTCTCACTCCGGCCCATGTTCAAATTGTTAGAGCAAACCGGTGATTGATTTGAGCTTTTATCAATAGGCTTAAGGATCCGATGTCATAACATTTCTTCTCTTATTTTCCCAGTTGAGTCGGTTAGGAATCAGGTGCCACCTTATCTTTGAGAGAAATCTCTAACGAGATTCCTCTCAAAGAGGGGCAGCTGTTGACACCTGATTTTTTACCATTTATTATTGTGATTTTTATTCTTTAAAATTAATTAAAAATATCAAAAAAGGTCATAAAATCACAAAATAAACTTTGGAAGCCTTGGTTTAGCCTTAGGAACCAATTTTGAACAAAAAATATTTTTCGGTATTTTTAATATTTTTCGAGTTTATTTAATTATAAAAATACCCAAAAAATCAGAAAAATACCATTCGTGGTCAGAAAAATACCCAAAAATATTCGATAATTTTGTTTTAATTTCCTCTTCAAGTGTGTCACTTTAAATCTCAAAAATTCGGCTCGGGTCACTATGTTCCTTCACAAACATAAACCCGAACCGAGCCTAAAAAAAAATCATTTTCGAATCTTTTAGTTTTCAATTCTCACTTTTTATAAGCTATGACATTGGATTCTAAAGTCTTAAAGTGCAATTAGGTCAATTTGCCCTCCAATTTAATCAATTTTTACCAAAAGGGCTTAATTGCACATTTTTCTTTCAATTAGTCCCCGGTTTCACGGATGTATACGTATGCTCTATGTATTTATACGTCATACGTATTTATACGTTATGCATATTTGTACTGTTTGGTAACCTCTTTAACTCTTGTAATAATAATAATGGTTATTATTTTTAACACCTTTGTTAGTGCCTTTTGTTTTAGCATTTTTGTATTGTGAGTGCTATTGCTAGTGCTATTTTTAAATAGAATTTTTTGTATTATAAATTGTGAGTGCTATTGTTAGTGCTATTTTTAAATAGTATTTTTGTATTATAAATTGTGAGTGCTATTGTTAGTGCTATTTTTAAATGGCATTTATTTATCATAAATTGTGAGTGCTATTATTAGATAGAATTTATAATTGTTAGTGCTATTTTTAAATAGCATTTTTGTATTATAAATTGTGAGTGCTATTGTTAATGCTATTTTTAAATAGCATTTTTGTATTATAAATTGTGAGTGCTATTGTTAGTGCTATTTTTAAATAGCATTTTTGTATTATAAATTGTGAGTGCTATTGTTAGTGCTATTTTTAAATGTCATTTATTTGTGAGTGCTATTTTTAGATAGAATTTATAATTGTTAGTGCTATTTTTAAATACAATTTATTGGAAGGTATTTTTTGGCTATAAAAGGATGGCAAGAGTTTTGAGGTTGGAGGGGAGAGACATTTTGTAGAGTGTGCAAATTTTTGAGAGCTTAGAGAGAAGAACACAAACACTCTCTATATTCTCATAATCTTGAGTGAGCAAAATATACTAAGTTCGGAATATTGATTCCGCATATTGCTAGCACAATTGTTGTGGAGTTATTAGTCGTCTCCCCGTTCGTCAATTGGTGGTGCGTCCGAACTAGATGCCTAACACTTGTGGAGGCTGAGATCGAAGAACATCGAACCGACACCTCCGTTCAAGCACGCTACGAGAGGTAATCTATTTACTCCCTTTGAGACTTTGTGATTTTTTTTCGATTGAAATGCACGAAGTACGCCTCTGGAGATACATGTATGGGTTGTTATTTATTTCCGCTACGTGTTACGTGGATCCCAACAGTGGTATCGGAGCCAATCCTTAGGTGTTTTCGTGCATTCAATTGATTTTTTGCAATTTTTGCTATACTATGGCCAATATGTATTAACGAATTGTTCGTCTTACATGGCTAATGGAGGTTGATTATTTTATATGATAAATTAATCAACGTAGCAAAAATTGAGACTAAATCAATTTTGAATCGAAAATTTATGGCTATCTTATTTTACGTAAAAATTCTGAATATGATTCAACGTAGAATTTTTATTGTGCCTTCCTAAGTTTTAAATTGTGAATTTATTACTTACGTGGAAGGGTGGTGATCATGGAAAAATCCTAATCAATGTGATTGATGTATATATGAATGTATGATGATTATTTATATATTTGGGGTTGTAATTATTAAATGGAGGCTGCGTACTCCTTTTATTTTTCATGTAATCTTTATTTTTAGCATAGTCAATTGTTGATGTAAATGCTACGAGGATTACGTGGAGGAGCCTTTTAAGTCGGCGAGCTCTTTGGGGCCCAATTCTTGAAGAGTTCAAGAAACCAAGAAGAAGCGAAGAGCGGCTCTCCGTTATTAAAATATTAAAATGATTAAATGTGGTCTCATTGGCTCGAGACCCATTAAATCATAATTCCATGATCACCACGTAGGATAGATGTTTATGTGATTGACATCTATTTATTTATTATGATTACGTGAGCATGTTAAACTGGTTAATGTGCAAAGTCAGACTTACCTCACCCAAAATTGCGCCTGCATGAACTCTTAGTCAGGAAAATCACTCGCGTTAGGTACCGAAAGGGCGTTGGTAATGACATCAACGTAACCAAGTCCCCGAACTCAAAATCTCTGGTTCCGCAGAACTGATCGATCTCTCCCAATCGGTCAATAAGGTTTCCGGTCTACCCTCCGAGAAAGACCGGTGGCGACTCCAAATGCATGCACAAGTTGCACATGCCACCACGACCACACTAAGGTCGAAATCGATCGGCTCTTATCGTCGAATCCTTTGAAAAATACTCCCGCCGCGATTTGGTATGGGCCTGGGAGGGCCCGCGCCGATCCAAGACCCGCGATCGGTAATCCATTAGCCGCGTCCGCTTCCGGACGGGTCGCGACAACTATCACATCTTCAAAAATCAACTGCCTAATATAAATATATAACCTCAAGTCTAGTCATTATTCAAGTCGCGTCCATATGCATGCGATTACAACTGGCCTTTTGACCCAAATATTCCTTGTCCACTTCCTTGCATACATCTCGTCTCACACCATCTAAAGTTGTCCATAGCAATCGATGCCTAAAACAATCGAGACCTAACGCACTTCAAGCCTAAATCCATTAATACCAGTCATCTCTCTACAATTCATATTCACAAATGTCGCTTATCCGTCAGTCATTTCCATTTCGACCTATTTCCTAATCCACTGTCGATCTCTGGACTATAACCACAAATAACCCTAAAGGTCATCAATTAAAGTCGGTACTAAAACCATCAAAAGGTAACAAAGGTTCAAGCCTATAATCCTTGAGACACTCCCTGGCAACTTTCGCTCTTAACACCCAGGTAATAGAATTCCTCTTATTTCCATGCTAGGGTCTCTTACCCTATGAGGAGGACTATACACTCCAGCTGCATCCTCATGCCTCGAATCCTACCTTGTCTTCCTCGTTCTATATAACGTCAATCTTAGAGCTTGCGCCAACAGCGATACCTTTACTCCAGGACTCAGATGTCACCATGCTTGACATTCTCCTTCCCATAACTCTGTCACCTCAAACAACAAGGTTCTAAGGGATCGAGATCCTCTTCCGGCCTTCATCGGTCCATACCTTGATTATTCAACTCGATTGACTCAAAATACCTTGCGGTCATAACCCTAGCACCCCCTTTTTGCTTACTCGTCTGTCCATTAAAATTACGAGTGACCAAGACCATCAGGCCCATTCACTTTCCTTCCCAGCAACGACCACCTCATGGTCTAATCGTCCTTTAGAATAACACCTTATCTTTTAGGGGACAACAACTCATAACTCCATTTCCGATGGTTCAGTTCAATCTCAACCAACTTCATAGGATCATTGGACTCAAGCAAGCTAGCACGCCGATTTTCCTTAACACTTCCCACATGACGAGAGAGACAGACCACCAATTTCCCTTCTAGGCCTTACGCTCAGGTATCAACCATTCCTTACAGGTACATTCCATGTTCTATAAATGGAAATCCTCTTTACTCATGGTTTCTCCAGTCATTTTGCCATTCGGGATGAAATCCAACATAACATTTTAGATTTAAGAACACAAATTCGCCACGATGCATCGAACTTTGCTTCATTCCTGAATTTCCTTGCCTCATCCAAAGGGTCTCTATCCACCTTTGGTACGTGCTTAGGCAATCTCAAGAACTCTACCCTGCAATGGCAGATCCACCTCTGGTTCTCACGATTGTCAGGGATTATAACACTCTTGCCACTTAACAAGCTCAGTAACGTATTCCTCATTGATCAACTAGATGAAGGCAAATCCGACTACGTGTTACGCCTTCAAGAAAAATTCTTCCTTTGGTAACTATTCACCGATCATTAGCAGTACCTTGGAGTGTTAATCGCTAGGGTCATTTTCTCCTCAATATACCCATGCCTCTAAGGCTTCCTTACAAATCCTCATTCCAAATAGGAGTAAACTCATACTTACATTTCCTGCCAACTCCATAGACTTCGACTTCACAAACTATTCCACAAGCTAGTCCATATGTCGACTCCTATTTGTGTCTCCAAGATCATCCTTCCGATCACCACCATTTGCTCTAATAATCACAACAACAATAGCCTCAACTGGCTAACTCACAATAGCAACCCAATCTTGAGCCTACCTACTCATCCAATTCTCGATTTCTTTTAAGGCTCTCTCGACTTTACCAACTCTTGAATCTCCCACAACTTGTGGTCTGGAGTTAGGTGCTCCTCTAATGCTTTTATCTCGATTGTTCATTCCCACTAAGTTCTGACATCATATGAGCTACTACAGTTCCACCAAAGGATTCAAGGACCTAAGCCATCTACTCAAGTCTAGCAATCCTAAACTGCTCACCACAACGGTAACCATAAGCCAGCTACTAATTACCGAGCAATTACAAGCAACACTCAGCCGGGAGTCAATCATCAAACAAGTCTCAACTAAGCAAACATCAAGCAAGCACTCAAGGCATCAATTCAATGAGATAATTTCTCGTACCTTAAGTCCTGCCGCACCTGTGACTTAGCAAGATTACAATATGCTACTTAGCTTCTCAAACAAGCCTTAGTCAAACAACAACTCGATGCCAAGTAAGCCAATCACAATGCAAGCATTCAGAGGTACACATCAAAAGGTTCTCATTCGTACCTCAAGTCTAGGTGCATTTGCCCGTTAGCACAACCACAATCAGCTATCCAACCAAACACTCAGTAAACAACGCTTAGTGCCAAGTACGAAGCTCTAGGACTTCTAATCGCCTATGGCGATGCAAACCAATAGTGTCATTCACATGCGCCATATCAAATGCCATGCAATGTTTAAAATTTCATCTTGATGATCAGCTTTAATGCAATAAATCTTTTGATAAAAGAATCAGACTTAGCCCGATACCTAGACCCATCCCTTTCAATGTATGGTTTAGGTCATTCCTGCCTCCTTTTTTGTCTTAGAAGCCTACCAGGGGCCGCTCCTTGTTCGAACTTTATGTCCCGGCATACACTCCCCGCCCTCATCAGACCTGGTCTTTGCAGGTTGTCCCAAGTCATACACCTACGAGGAGAGTCCCGTTCCACACGTCCCATAACATGCTTCATTACGGTTTATAGGTATCTCATCAGCTTGTCCCATACCAAGCGATGGTTTATCAAGTCCAATAATGATATGTTCATGCATGCACATTCCTCAACTTTTATTTTGACGCCATAAACACATGCAGTGCATGCTCGTCGTTATTGCTCGTCACATCGCAGTTTTCTCCAAATCAATTCTTATCCATATAAGACTTCTAATTCCACAAATGACCATCCTTCTCACAAATCAATTGCCTACGTTCACTATGTACCTCAAGTTCACAATGACGATCATAAAATCCGATGACCCTTTGCTCATAAGCAATCCTCTATTAACCTCAAGCACCTTTACAACCTCAAATCCATGCTTATAGCTCAATTTCTATTTTCTTCCTCGTGAACCTCAATCATATCTAATCCTCAATCACATCTTCACCTAAGATCATCAATCAAAATCGATACTATAACCATCAGACACGACACAAATTCAAGCCTACAATTCCCAATATCCAGTAATCCATACCTAACCCTAAGGGTCATGCTATCTAATCATCCTCAAGTCATCATTCCTTATCACTCCAAGTCTCAATCAAATTGGATTGAGCTGACCTCGCTCTGATACCACTTAAACGGGGATGTAACGCCCCATACCCTTCTCGGGCTCGCTAACATCCCGCTACGGCCGTTTCCATTTCATAGATCCCAGGATCAACGGCGAACGACTTAAGAGCAATACCAAATGGACATGCGGAAGCGACGAACAATCTCCTTTACAATTATTTTCCTTCCGAACACAATGACTTAGGATGAAAAAGAGAGATTTAAAACTTGCTTCATACATCCCTTAAAAGAGTCAAATACACAATAGGGTTACAACTTGCCATCTCCCAAAATACAACTTCCTTTAATAAAACAACGGTAGATGAAGTTCAACCCTACAGAGCTATATAGGCGTGTACAACCAAAAAATAAGAAAGTAGCTCCCTAAGACCAAAAAGAAAAGGGAATATAGTCAGGTAAGGTTAACGGTTCATCTACTTCAAAAGGGTATCTTCAAAAGTCAGTCCATAGTATTCAAGGGACCTCGTCATTCGGGACCTGAAAATGTTGTCCCACAACGGGGTGAGAATAAATCTCAGCAAGTTATTCCTAACCCTAAACTAGGCCATTAGTACCTCATAACACCTGAAAGTAGACAATTCTAATAGAAAGTATAATCATGGCATTTAAGACAATAAATAGAAGTACAACAAATAGACACTCAATTCAGTCCAATTCAAGATGCGATTTCACAGTTTAAGCTAAGCTTCGTACTTTACGCATTTAAGCAATCAACTACTCAAATAAGGCAATCCATCAATAACTTGATTCTAGCTATTCAGCCCTCGCCGCAGCGCCCGGGTGTTGACACCTGATTTTTTATCAGTCTTTCATAGTTTATTTTTTAAAAATTCATAAAAAATATATAAAAAGTTAAAAAATTAAAAAATCATCTTTGGTAGCCTTGACCAAGCTAAAGGAACCATTTTTGACAAAAAAATAATTTTTCAATTTTTTAATATTTTCCAAAATAGAAAAATACATGAAAAATGAAGAAAAATAGCATTCGATGTCGTAAAAATATAGAAAAATAGTCAATATTTTTATTTTAATTTTCTTTTCATTTTGAACTCATAAATAGTCAAAATTCAAGTTCAATTGCATGTGTTTCTTCACGACGCATAGAGTTGAATTTGGCAAAAAAAAATATCATTCGAGTCTTTTAATTTGTAAATTTCTACATCTTTTTTAGTCTTGATGTCCAATTAGATTGACCACCATCTACAATAAATGCCCCTTGCTGAATATTTTCGTTTTTGTTTCACATGATTTCATGGTGTAAAATGCCGAGTGGATCCCCAAATATAATCGGGTCGGCATGAGCTCGATAGATCGTCCAAGACCAAACCAGGGCACGGCGAACCCCATGTGAGTACTCTCGAACTCCTGCGATGCTTCCTAATGCTTTTCTTAGGTTAGATCGAGTGTAGAACGGCTAGGACAGCTAAATCATTCTTGAGCTGTGATTGATAAATATGGCATTACTAGGAATGCCATGTGATTTATTTGCATATCTAGATTCCTTGAGTTGCGCATTTTATTACTGATTGTGATTGCTAGGATAATCACTCCTATCTGCATGAATTTCTAGATTTATGGTTCATACCTTACTCATCCGCATGAATCTCAGGCTAGAAAATTCAGTCAACTTAGGTACCGAAAGGGCGTCAACTCTGAAGGTTGGCGTAACTAAGTTCCCGAAACCATTTCTTTGGTTCTCGCAAAATTGAATAGAAACTCCCAACTATTCGATTGGGTGGTCCAATCATACCCTAAAAAAATGATTGGTGGCGACTCCATGGCATGCACACTTAGCACATGTCACTAGACCACACTGAAAGTCGATCACGCATACATCCGTTGCGATTTGGGTAATGGGCCTTGGGAGAGGCCCGCGTCCGACCAGACAGGACGGCCCATTAGCCCTCGAGAGCCCGACAACCTCAAGAGGGTCGCGACACCGGGACATAGCTTAATAATCACATTGTATTAGGCAGGACCCTCGTCGTAACGCCCAGGTCTAATAAATTCATCTGCCCGGACCCCCCGTAAAAACGGCTCTTAGGTCATACTTGCATTTGGTAAACGCCCTCGTCATAACACCCAGGCTATTATATGTTTACGAGGACCCCCCATAAAAACGGCTCTCGGGTCATGCTTGCATTTGGTAAACGCCCTCGTCGTAACGCCCAGGCTATTATATGTTTACCAGGACCCCCCGTAAAAACGGCTCTCGGGTCATGCTTTAACCTTAATAGGTTAATATGTGATTTTGTACTTATACATCTCATTCCAACGGCCAATTGCACTCAAGATCACTCAGTCAAGCAATTAACCATCAAGGAACATAGCCATGATCATAGGTCATCCATGAGCATTCGATTTTTTTACACTTCCCATTTAGACTCCTGTTTAGTCTATTAAACCATTTCACTTGCTCAAATTAAGTTAAAATGACTTCGATGCTTGCTCAAGACCCTAAGATCATTCATGACCAGAATAGGACTTCATCATTTAAACTCAATTTCGCCATTTTTAACCCAAGAAACGACCAAGCGCTGTTCATCTATCTCATGGCAAGTTCGGTTTTTCCATGACCAGGCTTACTCTCAGAACAATTGACATAAATATGTTTACTTTTTTAGCGATCTAACTTTATAGCCTCGTTCCTCATGATCTTACGGTCACGTCGATGAAAACGGAGCTCAATTTGGACTCCAGACGACTTAGAACGACACATTCTATTTTCGACGCGCGCTGAAAACGGGATTACACGGGCTCTCGGGTATCAACGTTTTTCTCACCAAAAACAGCCCTTAAACTCTACCAATCCAACCATAAAACATCTATTAGTAACCTAACATCCTAATAAAGGGTTAGGGATAACTTGCCGAGTCCAAGAGCTAAGGAAAACCGGCGGAAAAGACGACGGAACCCGCTGTTCAAATCTGTCCATGGAGGTCCGAACATCAACTCTACGGATTAGTCATGGATTTCTTCCCAAAATTGTACTAAACCTCATTTACTAACCAAACAACACGTAGGATCTAGTCTTAGGGAGACTTACCATGGAAAATGAGCTTGAGGAGCTCACGAGCTTAGCCCGAAGGCCGGCGGTGAAGCGACAGTGGAGGTGGCGTCGATGGCGTGAGAGGAAAAAGGGAGGGTGAGAGCTTGAGAGGAAGAGAGAATGAGAGAAAACGAGAGAGTGAGGGGGGTGATGGTTCGGCCAATCATGAAGGAAAAATGGGGGAAAGAGAGCTTGCTCCAATTTTAAGTCCAAGGGGAAAAGTGATTGAAAGGAGTGGTTGGGGGTAAGTACATGAATAGTATTTGAATGACAAGTGGTTGGGGAGTGGTTGATGGGGAATGTGTCTAGTCCATCAAGTCTCATCCAGTCATGTCATTATGTCATCAAGTCACTCAAGGGTAAAATGACCAAATGGTCCTTCAAATTTCGGTCAAGAAGGGAGGGTGGCAATTATCCAAATTGCCCTTACTTGCTTCTAAAGAAAAATGGCATTAATCTAAGGGCATAAAGGTAATTTCCTAATCGTCGGTCCGAATTTCACTTTTCTAATCGATAACGAGCGAATTCTAATCCTAATGATTCCCGATGAGGCGACGTCCAATTTATTCCCGTTGGAATCCTCGAATATCGACCTCTAATCTCGAAGTCCAATTTTATGGCTAAAATCAATCGTTTGTCATTCCAGTGTATCTCAGACTAATGGGCGGCTCTTAGGAGCTACGCGTATCGACCCGCGACTAATGTCACGTTTAAGAATTACTCGTGCCACGGTGACTCTGGTTGTCATGTAATTGCGTGGGTCAATTGCTAGTCCCGAAGGTTGCGATCGTTAGGAATCGGTTTAGGTTAATTCGCAAATCATGCCATGGCCATCCGGAATCACCCGTGGACCAATCGTATGATACTAGCAAATTGTTCTGAAACCATTCTTTGATCGACCTTTAGTGGTCCAAAATATTCCCTCGGCAATCCTTATGGTCAAAGTACCGACTCGTGGTTGAGTTCTTTAGTCCACGTACTTAAATCCTATTTAGCCTTTCCCTTTTGGTTAGTCGCCTCAAGAGAGATCAATTCTGAGTGAGATTTACTGAAATACATCAATAGACATTCATTCATTCATAAGCTTCGAGATAGGGTCAGAATTCAGAATGTCACAATGGGAGATCCCCTCTCCACCACGACCTGGTGTCTTTTCCTTTGATAAACCAAACGAGACCCTCTTGGGAGAAAAGAGAAAACAGTTCGAAGCCAAGGTGGGATTTATTATACACTCTTTGAAGAACTCACAAGCTGAAGATATAAGATGGCCAGAGAATATGAGTCGCACAGAGAACATTCATAGGGCCACCATTGAGTACATCCAGCACTTTGAGGCGACCAGACGTAACTTTGTCGAGCCTTATATACTTGAGTATATCGTGCCATACGTACCTGGGATAGAGCCCTATATACCAGAAGACATGGGATCACCGATGTACTCGGAAGATGAAGAGTCCCAAACCGAAGAGACTGATCTGTATGGGAGTGACGAGGATGCCTTAGGCCTCAAATGCCCTAGACTTGAATAGACTATCCCGTCAAGTGTAAAATAAGCAAACACTGTGATGCCTTTTCATGCATTCTCATTTGTATTGGATATTATTTTGGATACACGAGCATGAATGTGGACATATTTTACAAATACATAAAAACTATCGTAAAAAATTATACTTCTTTTATTTTCATGAATTCCCTTTGGAGAATGATCAAAAGAACTACCCACATGAGACTAAGGCTCACAAGGTAGCCTTTTTTTCTCATTCACCAATAGAAAACATGCAATTAGAAATACTAAAGAAATACTCACTGGAATTCCTTTTAAATAGGTACATGCTCTGATTGACGGACAAATTCTGAAGTTCGACAATATGGCTCTGAATGTGCAAGAAAACCTGCTCCCTGACCACCAAGGAGTAGGAGCAATATTCACTGACGAGGAAGAGGACCACCTTGAGCTGAAAGTGGACATACCTAAATTGACAAACATCCTGACAATCGCTTCACTATACCCAAAAGAAGGGGAAATTTCTGCTGACTTGAAGAAATTGTGTATCACTAAGATGATAAGCTTGGGGATAATATCGGATATTACCGACGAAAAATTCGAGGGAGTCAAGGCCTCTCTAAGCTTGGAAGGGAGCCATTTTATGATTAAAACTGAACAGGGAAACACATGGACTATCCCACACGAGAGTCTAGTAGGCGATCTTGGGCCGATCATCCAGCCAGAAGAAGAACTCGAAGAGGATGAACTAGAAGCTAAGAGGCAAAGCTTAGCAGATCGCAGATTCATGGCTAACGCATTAGAAAGGGGAGAGATTATAGATAACTTGAGTGAGGATTCCGGAGGATATAACTTTAAAGTGAAATATTCTGCTCCTCCTAGCTTCTATCAGAGAATAGAGGACATCATACCAGACGGATGGGGAGGTATGGATGATCCCGTTCAAATACCGAAAGAGGCGGAAAAGCCTTTTATAAAAGGGCCCGAATCACTGCTTAACCAGATGATAGATACCAAACTTAACACGAAACAGTATAAGAGATCGGAGGATCGACTGCAGGTTTTAGATGAACTATTCAATGGAAAGAGAGGGTACCCGAAATCCTCAACGTCAGCAAAGCTAAGAAGCGACGGCTTGCATCGTCAACTAGAAGACGAAATTTTCTTAGGGAACTTTGACGACACTGTGTCGATTATTGAAGCCGCTACGACTGTGGTAATCAAGCTGGAAGAGCTTGACAATTTGAGTGAGATAGAAGATTGTCTGATCAAGCCTGTTATAATTTGGCTGCCAAGAGAGGAAGCGGACGATACAACCGAACCAGAGGCAACTCGCCCAACGACGATAACCATAAAAGTCCCTCCAGTAGAAGAATACAATCCTAAGGCAGTTCACTGGAACTATGGGACAGAGGAAGTAGATGCAGTAATTAGATCTGGACGATTCTACGCCCCTAGGGAAGGCGAGTCCGAAAAAAAAGGAAGTCTCGAAGGAAGACGCAGAAAAGCTCATGTCCATCATTAAAACTAGCGAGTTTGGAGTGATAGAGCAGCTGAGGAAGATGCCAGCTCAAATATCTTTACTAGATTTATTCATCAATTCAGAGAAGCACAAGAATGCACTGTTGAAGATCCTGAATGAAGTTCACGTCCCTGAAACAATTAATGACGTGCAGTTGGGGGATTTTGTAGGGGCGATCCTCTTGAAAGATCAATTGAGCTTCTCAGATGAAGACTTTCCCATGGAAGGGAGATGACACAACAAGGCCTTATACATTTTCTACGCAATGTAATGGGAAGAGAGTAGCGCACGTACTAATCGACAACGGATCTGCTTTCAACATATGCCCTCTAGCTACCTTGGAGAGTTTGGGCATCAAAGAAGAAATGGTTAAGGCCTCCAAAACAGCTGTGAGAGCTTTCGATGGGATGAAAAAGGCAGTGGTAGGTGAGATTGAGCTCGACGTATTCATCGGCCCAACGAAATTCTCTATAAACTTCCAAGTAATGGATCTACCCAGTGCATTCGGATTCCTATTGGGAAGACCTTGGATCCATATAGCAGGAGTTGTGCCCTCGAGCTTGCATCAGAAAATGCGCTTCGTAGTAGATAGGAAGGTGATCACCGTGCATGGAGAAATGGACCTCCAAACATATCAAAGCAGCGCCATTCCTTACATCGAACCCGAAACTAGGGTGGAAGCGAGCTATCATTCCCTGGAGTTGGTAGCAGCAGTGCATACTCCCGTGAGGGAAAAATTGAGAACTCCCTGCATTTCTGGAGCCAGCCTTTTATCAGCCAAGATGCTACTAGCATATGGATACAACCCTAGAGAAGGCCTGGGCAAATATGGTTAGGGAATAAATACCCCTCTGCAATTGAAGTCTAACGAACATAAGATGGGTTTGGGATATCAGAAAACCCACCTGGGTAAGCATACCTCTAAGACAATAGGCCGAGGCCGAGGTAAGAGCCTGGGACGCCATGGAGGCCAGAAAAATCAGAGAGATTCATTCATTGGTTCTCCAGCTTGGAAGGGCATATCCAAGATGTTCTACAGCCCTTTGAACGAGTACTTCAGCAAGAACTCTAGATGGTTATCAGAATAAGATATATCTCCAACAGCAGAATCAGATCTGGCGAACTTTTTCCGGGGAGATAACTTCGTGAACGTCATCATAGAATGGCTGGGCGAGGAAGCCACCGTTTCTGAGTAAAGAAACCTCTTTCCTGCTCTCAATACTGCGTTTAAATTTCCCGCATTTCATTACACATTTAGTATTGTTGCTTGAAATAGATGTAGAAAAACGCCTTTGGATCTCCGGCCGTTGGTCCAAATAGCACAGGTTGTAATGCGGCCCATTTTGCATTCAATAAAATCACACAAGTTTTGTTAAGGACATATGGAACCACAAATCAGCCCAATGATGATATTAGTCTTCCATACAGAAGCTTGAGGCCTGATTTTCCATATAATTTCTGTTTTCCAAAAGATTTCTCAGGGACAAGGATGTCCTATGATATGAGGACTAGTCCCATTTACACCTCCACTTATTTTGAAATATCTTTCGAAATGATTTTTCACATCCATGCATGGCACTTCCACATGAAGTATAGACTAACCATGTTCATGACATTTCAGGCATATCATCTCAAGTATGCATACCAGGTTGTTGTGCGATTCGGATCATCATGTCGGCTGTTCCTACAATATTGAAGAAGAGGATGAAGATGAAAGTTACGCATCTATCCGTAAAGAATGGGGTACCTTCGAAGATTCAATACCTCCCACTTCGGAGGAGCCAGGTGTTGTTAACTTGGGGGACTCCGCAGATATCAAGGAAGTCAAGATCGGTGGACATTTGTCCCGAGATGAAAGGCTCAGGTTTACGGAATTACTAAGGGAATATCAGGACATCTTCGCATGGTCATATGCCGACATGCCAGGTTTGGATCCCAGAATTGTGGAACATGCATTACCCATGGATCCTAGTGTCAAACCTGTTAGGCAAGGCAGTAGACGAATGAAAACCGAGTTAGAGGACAAAATTAAAGAAGAGGTGATGAAGCTTCTCAGGGTGGGCTTTATTAAAGCTATCCCGTACTCGGACTAGATTGCGAACATAGTCCCCATCATGAAGAAGGACGGTAGAATCCGGATCTACGTGGATTATCGAAATCTAAATAAGGCAAGTCCGAAAGATGATTTCCCACTACCACACATTGACGTATTGGTCGATAGTACTGCAGTGTACGAACTATGGATGACTTCTCCGGATATAACCAAATCCTCATAAAGCAGGAAGACAGACCGAAGACTACTTTTACCACCCCTTGGGGAAACTTTTGTTATAAGGTCATGCCCTTCGGGTTAAAGAACGCTGGGGCCACCTACCAAAAGGCTATGATCACTTTATTCCACGACATGATCCATAAGGAAATCGAAGTATATGTCGATGACATGATCGCTAAATCCAAGAAGGGACAGGATCACATTCAGGTGTTAAGAAAATTATTTGAGCGGCTACGCAAATACAAGTTGAGGTTGAACCCTAACAAATGTGTGTTTGGGGCAAAATCTGGGAAACTTCTCGGATTCATGGTCAGTAATAGGGGCATTGAGATTGATCCTTTAAAGATTCAAGCCATCCATGATCTAGCAACTCCCTCCACAATAAAAGAAGTGAGGAATCTTCTGGGGAGACTGAACTATATTGCTAGGTTCATCAATCAGTTGTCAGATGTAGCTAAACCGATCTTCAAACTACTCAAAAAGGGTGGGAAAGTGACATGGGACGCAGAATGCAGTCAGGCGTTCCAAAAGATCAAAGACTATATAGTCACTCCACCAGTGATGGTGCCGCCCATCCTAGGTCATCCCTTGACCTTATATTTGACTATATAGCAAGAATTCTTGGGGGCCTTACTCGCCCAAACAAGCCCAGCGGATGGTAAGGAAAGAGCCATCTAGTACTTGAGCAAGAAATTCACCTCGTCTGAAGCGAAATACATGCAGGTTGAAAGGGCTTACGTAGCAACTGTACGGCAATATACTCTACATCACCATTGATGTATCTAGCAATATCTCCTAGAGGGGGTGAATATGAGATTCTGAACAAAATTGAAATTTCTTGCGGAATGAATACAGTTCAGTGTACGATTAGGAACAAGAACCGTATAACAGTGTGCAGAAAATCTAAACGCAAGGGTAAGAGTTTAGAGAAGAGAATATTGCACACGATATTTATAGTGGTTCGGCTTAGATCAAGCCTACGTCCACTCTCCCACGATGACAGCCGATCGGCTGGATTTCACTATGAAGAATCAAGAGGATTACAACCACTCAAGTATTTTTTTTTCTCTCACACAGATTTTCACAATGAAGGATTTTGGGTACACAGAATACTCTTTGGATGAAACTCAAATTATGCTTGCACTTTGGATTGTTGTTCACCTTCATCCCTTAGTCCATCATGATTCTTCTTTTCTACTTCCCTGCCTTCGAACTAGCCGTTGGATTCCAGCCAAGGGATCGCTCTTCAATCCTTGATTGGACGTCATCAATCGTGATTGAACGAGACTGTATCTTCAGAAGATATGTAGACCGTTGGGTAAGACATTGAACCCTTCTAATTCAGTCGCCCATACAACTGGATCTCCAGCTTCCATAAGTGTGATAAGTTTGAGTTGATTCCCAAGGATATATTCCTTAGAAGATGATATCTCATTATAGAAAATCCCTTAATTGATTAGAGGGGATATCAGGATAATCGAATATCACTTGCCTTGAACGGAAACCTGCCATACGTGGGTCTTCGTGTTTTGTAAAATGCAGAAACTGATCTTTCTTCAGATTCGTCTAGAAGAGATTTGATTCTTACTAGATCAGTTGGCACGGAATGGTAATACGGAGATTTGATGTGATCCATCCGTCACTGTTTAAATCGTCAGGAGCACTTCCATCTGACCCTCGGTCAGAAGCACTTCCATCTGAGCCTTCGTCAGAAGCACTTCCATCTGACCCTTCGTCAGGAGTACTTCCATCTGACCCTTGGTCATCGCAACAGAAATGGAATCACTCAACCTGCTGCTTACACATTCTTCCTGCATCATATTTCATTAAACAATTTCTTTTGAAGGTTTTGTCAGAATCAAAATATAGGAGAATTTCCACAACAATCTCCCCCTTTTTGATGGTGACAAAACTTCTCCAGTTGCAAATTACAAATGACTGATTAAAGGAAAATTTAACCAGTGATAAAATAATAAAAGTGAGTAACCATTACATTTGCTCTGCAGGTAATCATCATTAGAGATCCTGTAATGAAAGTGTTCTCATAGGAGAGCATGATCTGAGTAAGATTATCCTGCAATGATCCTGCACGAGACTAAACTTAATAGATTATCCTGCAAAAAAGTAAGTTAGGTTCTTCTCCTCCTTTCTTCTAAATTGAAATATAATTAGAGGTAATCTAATGAGACTGCATAAAAGTAAATTCAACTTCTCCCCCTTTTTGTCAACATCAGAAAGAAATTTGTATAAAATTTAAAATATGCTTAAAAAAATAATAATAACGCGTCCCATAAGAATAGAAAATGAAATAAGGAGAATGTGGGTTAAGAAGATGGATGATCTTCAGGCTCATTATCAGCCTCCACTCGGGAAGGTCCTTCATAGCTACTTCCCATCATCTGAGCATGGTCTCTTACAGCTTGAGAAGATTGCAGGTTTGAAGCTGTTCTGTCCGTTCTGACCAGTGTGTATGGAGGCATGTTGGCGATCTCAGCACAAAACATTCTCCCATAGAGATCAATGTACTTTTCCAGCTTAGTCACCTGACTAGTCAAACCCTGCAGCTTCCTATCTATCTTCTGTTCAAAAGCCTGCATTTTCTGATCAAATCTTGTTTCCATTGCAGCCATCGTCTGAAGAAGAGTATTTTGAAGATTTTCAAAATGCGCTTGAAGTTCCATTTGTGGTTCTGAAGGTGCAGGTTCTTGAGTCTCCCCCTCAGTTTGTGCCTTGGTGAAAGCTTGATAAGCTAGGACTTCAGTGAGAAAAACATCTGATGTAATAGGTACAGGCTCTTTCTCCCCCTGATTTATAGCCCTTTTCCCTTTTGCTTTTGAGCTTGGCACGGAGACTATTTCCTCATCAATGTCCATTGGAATGGACTATGCACTAGACAATTGATCTTCTCGGGCAATTGCTGAAGCTAGACTTGTAGCATCTTTGTGAATTGTTCCCCTGGTGGAAGAGACAGAGTAAGCTCCAATGTCATCTTGTTCTTCCTCCTGTTCTTTTGACGCCTACTTTGCTAGAACTTGTGATAGCAATTGCTCATGATCACAGTTGACAATTGTGATGTCATACTCTGTGTCATCTTCAATTCGTGCAGCTTGCTCCTCATCCCACATTGTGAGGAATTCTTCCTCAGTCAGATCACAGGGATACACAACTTTTTCTTGTGGTTGTATTCATGTTTCATCTCCTTCTTCCTCATCTCCTTCAGCACTATGATTTTCGGACTCACCATCTTCATCTGATCCACCTCGAGATTAAGTAGCTTCAGAATCATATTCCCCTGTTTCTTCCTCACTTGCGTCTGAGTCCTTATCAGTAGGACTGTCTGTTTGTTGCCCCTTAACAGCCATGACTTTTCTCTTCTTTGGAGATTTCTTCTTTGACTCTTCCTTGAAGTCCACAATGACTGGTTCATTGTTATTTGTTCTCCATCCAGCAGGAGTCATCTTGTACCCCATCTTTATTACCATAGTCTCTCCAGCAGTCATCAGAGGAATTTCCTGCTTGATAAAGGCACCTAGGCCATCAATCTTGAAATAAATTGATTATTCTGAAGATCAAGGCGGCATAAGGAAGTTGGCCCTTTGGCTTGGGAGCTGATCTGTACATGTGCAATAATACTGTATGAGCAAAGGAAATCCTCTGTCCTGTCAAGATTCCCCATAACAGCTTTGCCTCGTACTTTGATATATCTGTCTTTGAGGCTGCCTTGGGTCTGAGACATTCGATGATCACCTTGTGCATCATGATATGTTTCAAGGGAAAGTCCGTGTAGGTAATATGTGACTTTGATTCCCTTGAGAAACTCGATTTGCCAGTCAGGAAGCAGAAAGCTTCACCTGCAGTGACATCTAAGGGTTTGAAATCTCCCTTTCTAGTTCCCATGATTGCAGCCAATTCATCAACAGTCAGAAAATACTGCTTTCTTTTGACCGCGAAAGCCAGAGAGTTGAAGTTGACAAACTGAAGATTTGAATAGAAGCAAGCTACCAAATCAGGAAAAGTGAAGCCTCTCTTAGTTATAAATTGATCTATCTTCACCTTTTCTAGATGCTTCCTCAGATAGATGCCATTGCTGTCAAAGTACTTTAACTCAAATACCCTTTGAGGTATAATACCTCTCCGTTTCATTGCTTCAAACCTTTCTTTGTGAGCCTTATTCTGGAACAAGGGATCAGGAAAACTTTTATACAAAATAAAGCCTATATTTTTCACAAAGTCATTGAATAGAATGTCATCATCATCTTCCACCTTTGCCTTCATGCCGCCAGGTCTAATTGGGGATGGTTTTCGTTTCGAGCTTGTCTCTGCCACTTTCTCCTTTCCTTTTCTAGAGACTGATGCAGGTTTTTCTACAGCAATTGGTTCAACGATTTTCCCAGGCAAGCTAAGAAACTCCAATAGCTCGCCCTCACTATCGAAATAGTGAGTGTTCAGCAGTTTTCTAAGTTCGTTACCAAAATCTCCTGCGGCCTTAATCCTATCATCATTGGCTTAATAGAATGAGCCATAGATTCTTTTCCTTCAAAGGCAGACAGAGACAGACCTTTTGCCAGGAGGAGTGCTTTTCGCTGTTCGTTGATTTGGGTTTCTGTGAGTTCCGCGCCACTTACAGTTGAGGCGGAGAACTTCCTCTTCGATTGAGGCGTCTTCTTCGAGTCAGAGGCTGATTTTGGAGCCATTGATGCGTAGAAAGTTTAAAACTTTGAGTGAAAGAGTGTTGTTTTGAGGAGGAAATCGAGAGCGAGAGATTTCGAACACGGTTTTAGGGTTTTGATTTGAGAGAATTTTGAAAGTGAGAGAACAGAGGTGACGGTTCAGCGTTTTTATAAAAAAGGCGATTATTTTTGGAAACAAAAGAGAGAATTTTGATTTTCTAAAGGGAAATAAAAAAATTCCTTTAATAAAAAAAATATTCACCGTCAATCAGATATTCGGAGATATCTATTCATATGAGGAACTTACCTAAAAGATAGCTTTTAGAGATAACTGACCTTTTTAAAAAGAAAGTGTGAATTTCTTCTTACGCGCCTTTTTGACGTTCCTTCTGATGCTCCTTTTGATGCTCCTTCTGACGCTCCTTTTGATGCTCCTTCTGACGTTCCTTCTGACTCTCCTTCTGACGTTCCATCTGATGCTCCTTCTGACGTTCCTTCTGACTCTTCTTCTGACGTTCCTTCTGATGCTCCTTTTGGCGTTCCTTCTGATGCTCCATGTTCTAAGGTATACTTAAGAAGGAAGGTTAATGATGGATAATTCATTTCTGATAAAATTAAAACTCTGTTTATCAAGTGGTTTAGTAAAAATATATGCAAGTTGATTTTTCGTATCAATGTATTGAATGTTAACATCACCGTTCTGAACATGATCACGTATGAAGTGATGCTTGATCTCAATATGCTTTGTTCTTGAGTGAAGTACATGATTCTTTGTGAGATTTATGGCACTTATGTTGTCACATAGGATTTCCACAGTTGATTCTTCAACACCATAGTCTTTGAGCTGCTATTTTAGCCAAAGTATTTGAGTGCAGCAACTTCCAAGAGATACGTATTCTGCTTCAGCTGTACTGAGTGCCACTGTATTTTGCTTCTTTGAATACCATGAGACAAGCATGTTTCCCATGAGCTGACAAGTTCCAAATGTACTTTTTCTATCAACTTTGCAACCCGCAAGATCTGCATCTGAATATCCCTTTAGTATAAAATCAGAAAATTTAGAATACCACAAACCATAGTTGGGATAAGTCCCTATGTATTTGATTATTCTCTTGACTGCTGATAGGTGTGATTCTCTTGGGTTGACTGAAATCTTGCACATAAGCAGACACTATATATGATGTCTGGTCTTGAAGCTGTGAGATAGAGTAATGATCCAATCATACTCCGATATGGTTTGGGATCAACTTCCTTTCCATCTTCATTTTTATCTAATTTGGAGGAGTAAGACATAGGAGTTTCTGTCTTCTTGCCATTCTCCATACCAAACTTCTTCACTATTTCCAATGCATACGTCTCTTGAAATATGAAGGTTCCTTTCTGAGATTGATGAATTTGAAGACCAAGAAAGAACCGTAATTCTCCCATCATACTCATATCAAATTCATCCTGCATTGCTTTAGAAAATTTCTTGCAGAGAAGTTTATTATAGGAGCCGAATATAATATCATCAACATAAATTTGAACTAAAAGGATATCTTTACCTTTTCTTTGAATAAAAAGAGTGGTGTCTACATTACCTTTAGTGAAGCTGTGTTGAGATAAAAAGTTACTTAACCTTTCATACCAGGCGCGGGCAGCTTGTTTCAATCCATAGAGTGCCTTTTTTAAGACATATACCAGATCCTTTTCTTTAGGTTCTTCGAAGCCAGGAGGTTGTTCAACATATACCTCTTCTTTGATGTAGCCGTTTAGGAAGGCACTTTTCACGTCCATCTGAAAAAGTTTGAAGTCATTGTAACAAGCATAAGCAAGAAGTAGCCTAATGGCTTCTAACCTGGCAACCGGTGCGTAGGTTTCATCGTAATCTATTCCTTCTTCTTGAGTGTATCCTTTTGCTACAAGTCTTGCTTTGTTTCTTACAACTTTTCCTTTGTCATCAAGTTTGTTTCTGAATACCCATTTGTTCCAATTACTGGACGATTTTTGGGACGATTGACCAGTTCCCAAACATTGTTGACCTTGAACTGATGTAGCTCTTCCAGCATTGCCTTTATCCAGTTTTCATCTGCTAATGCATCTTCAATCCTTTTTGGCTCCAATTCAGATACCAAGGCGATGTTGCTCATTGCTTGCTTGAACTTGGATCTTGTCTTTACGCCATCACTTATGCTGCCTATAATAAGTTCCTTTGGATGACTTGACTTATGCTTCCAGTTTTTGTCAAGGCCATCATTTGAGGATATTGTGGATTCATTCTGTTAATCTTCTGGTCTTTCTTCAACTGAGGAAGTTTCCTTCTGAACATTCTCCGAACCCGTATTCACATCTGAGTCTGCTCGTGAGTTCGTGACTTGATGAAGTGTATGCATTTGAATGGATTCAGGTTCATCATCCTGGTAGCTTTCATCGAACTTGATGTTCACTGATTCCTCAACAGCACGAGTGTTCTTGTTGTAGACTCTGTAGGCTTTGCTTGTTGTTGAATATCCCAAGAAAATTCCTTCATCTGATCTCTCATCAAACTTTCCAACTCGATCATTAGCATTCTTTAGAATAAAGCATTTGCAACCGAATACATGAAAGTATGCAACATCAGGCTTTCTTTCTTTGAAAAATTCATAGGGAGTTTTCTCAGAAAAAGGTCTGAGGGAAATTCGATTTAAGATATAACGTACTGTTGAAACCGCCTCAGCCCAAAAGTTAGAGGCAATTTTACTCTCAATAAGAAGAGTTCTGGCCATTTCTTGCAAAGATCTGTTTTTCCTTTCTACTACCCCATTTTGTTGAGGAGTATAAGGTGCAGAGAAGTTATGCTGAATTCCGAACTCAGTGCAAAAATCTGAGAAACTTTGATTTTCAAACTCTCTCCCATGATCCGTTCTCAAACTGGAAATAGTGTAACCCTTTTCATTTTGAATTCTTTTAGCAAATTTTGAGAAGGATATGAAAGCTTCACTTTTGTGAGCAAGAAATGAAACCCATGTAAATCTAGAGAAGTCATCAACTATGACAAGGCAATATTTCTTACCTCCAATGCTTAGAGTTCTATTTGGTCCGAAGATGTCCATATGAAGTAGCTGCAGACAATGCTTAGTGGAAACTTGATTTAAGGACTTAAAAGAACTTCTTACCTGCTTACCCAGTGTGCATGCATGACATAGTCCACTTTTCTCAAATTTTGTTTGAGGTAGTCCTCGAACAAGTCCCTTCTTGGAAAGCTTTGAAATATGTTTTACACTAATATGACCTAACTTTCTATGCCAAAGATCAGATTCATCCTTAACAGAAATAAGACATTTAGCATGTTCACAGTCAGTATTAATATCTAAAAGATAAATGTTCCCATGCCTTCGTCCCGTGAAGGATTGCTTCTTATCCTTGCTCATACCTGTGCATTTTAGATCTTGGAACCAAATATCATATCCAGAGTCACAGAGTTGACTTACAGAAATCAAGTTGTAGTTCAATCCTTTGACTAGAGAGACATCTTTAACGGTCAAATTCTCAATCTTGACATTTCCTTTCCCGATGACCTTTCCCTTGTTCTTTCCTCCAAACGACACGCTTCTTCCATCACAATCTGAGAAGGATATAAATACATCTGGATTTCCAGTCATGTGACTTGAACAACCACTATCTAGAAACCACTTGTTCTTCCTTCTCTTTTGTACCTGCAATAAATAACCAACTTACTGTTTCTTTGGTAGCCATGTTTTCTTGGGTCCTTCTGTGATAGTATATTTTGACCTTTTAATAGGTCTCCAAATTTTCTTGCAGTAATCCTTAGTATGGCTAGGATCACCACAATTCACACAGGGTTGTCGAATGTAGGATCTAGTAAAATGCTTATGAAAATGATGCTTGTAATCGAAAAACGTTGGTTTTCGAAATTCAGTTTTAAAGATATTTCTTTGGCTACTTTCCCTTTTAAAACCTAACCCAGATCGATCATTGAAGGGTATTTGTTTTGAAATAATGCTATTCAGAGTTACTGAGCTTTGTGAAAGCCTTTTTGATATATCAGAAACTTTTTCTTTCAAGGAAGCATTTTCTTTTGAAACTAAATCATGATTTTCTTTCATCTGGTGAAACTCTTGCTGTAGAAAATCAATTTTTTTCTTTTTGGGACAAATTCTGTTATTTTAAAGAAGCATTTTCCTTTTTCAACCAAGAAACTTTCTCAAGAGCTTATTTGTAGTTTCTACACAATTCATCAATATATTCAATAACTTCATCTGGGAGTTCAGATGAACATACCTCAGTTTCTGAATCTGAACTTGAATCTGATTCGGCCATGAGACAGATGTTTGCATAATCATTTTCGCTTTCATCAGAATCACTTAAAGTTTCTGCCTTTAGAGCCTTCTTGTACTTCTCATACTTGAGTTTGTCCTTCTTCAAAATTGGGCAGTTCGGTTTGATATGTCCTGCCTTCTTACAGTGGAAGCAGATAACGTCTTTGCTATCTTGTGAGTCGTTGCTTGATATTTTTACATCACTCTTCTTCCAAGGTTTCTTTCCTTTGATGTTTCTGCCTTTCCGAGCCATCTTCCTAAATTTCTTGACCATGAGGGCTAATTCTTCATCATCCTCATCTTCATCATCTGTATCAGAAAAACATTGATTAATTTCAGTTTTTAAGGCTATAGATTTTTTACCTTTATGTTCTCCCTTTTTGTTTGCTCGTTCTGTTTCATAGGATTGCAAAGTCCCTACTAGCTCATCCACCGAGAGTGGTCTGATTGTTTGGCATTCTTGAATTGATGGCTTGATGTAATTCCAATCATCTATGAGTCCACGCAGTATCTTCCTGACTTACATTGGTTCAGCAATAGGTGCGCCTTGTCTTGCAAGTCACTTGCCAGAGTCTGAAACCTGTCTATCATATCTGCAATAGATTCATTAGGCTTGATTTCAAATGCTTCATAGTCACTCAGTAAAATACTGAGCTTTGTTTCTTTCACACGATTTGTTCCTTGAAAGGTAACATGAAGTCTATCTCATATTGCCTTAGATGATTCTTCCTCTGAGACACGATTATAAAGAGGAGTAGATAAGGCACAAAAGAGAGCATTGACAGCTTTAGAATCAAGGCCTCTTCTTTTAGCCTTTTCAGCATCAGTCATTGTTGTGATAGTATTTACTCCGTCAGTAGAGGTTGGATTTGTAGCATTTGCAGGAACTATTCCATTTGTAACGACATCCCACATCAGATCATCATAGGCTTTGAAGAACCACTTCATCTTGTTGCTCCACATATTGTAATCCTTTCCATCAAAGTATGGTGGCTTGTTGGCAAAGTGCGAATCACTTGTTCCTGAAGAGTGATTGCTAGACATAGTAGATCGTTAACTCTGAAGTCAATAAATACTTCGTAAAATGAGCAACCCGCTCTGATACCAATTGATGTATCTAGCAATATCTCCTAGAGGGGGGGTGAATAGGAGATTCTGAACAAAATTGAAATTTCTTGCGGAATGAATAAAGTTCAGTGTACGATTAGGAACAAGAACCGTATAACAGTGTGTAGAAAATATAAACGCAAGAGTAAGAGTTTAGAGAAGAGAATATTGCACACGATATTTATAGCGGTTCGGCTTAGATCAAGCCTACGTCCACTCTCCCACGATGACAGCCGATCGGCTGGATTTCACTATGAAGAATCAAGAGGATTACAACCACTCAAGTATTTTATTTTCTCTCACACAGATTTTCACAGTGAAGGATTTTGGGTACACAGAACACTCTTTGGATGAAATTCAAATTATGCTTGCACTTTGGATTGTTGTTCTCCTGCATCCTTTAGTCCATCATGATTCTTCTTTTATACTCCCCTGCCTCCGAACTAGCCGTTGGATTCTAGCCAAGGGATCGCTCTTCAATCCTTGATTGGACGTCATCAATCGTGATTGAACGAGACTGTATCTTCAGAAGATATGTAGACCGTTGGGTAAGACATTGAACCCTTCTGATTCAGTCGCCCATACAACTGAATCTCCAGCTTCCATAAGTGTGATAAGTTTGAGTTGATTCCTAAGGATATATTCCTTAGAAGATGATATCCCATTATAGAAAATCCCTTAATTGATTAGAGGGGATATCAGGATAATCGAATATCACTTGCCTTGATCAGAAACCTAACATATGTGAGTCTTCGTGTTATGTAAAATGCAGAAACTGATCTTTCTTCAGATTCGTCTAGAAGAGATTTGATTCTTACTAGATCAATTGGCACGGAATGGTAATACGGAGATTTGATGTGATCCATCCGTCACTGTTTAGATCATCAGGAGCACTTCCATCTGACCCTTCGTCAGAAGCACTTCCATCTGACCCTTCGTTAGGAGTACTTCCATCTGACCCTTCATCAGGACTACTTCCATCTGACCCTTGGTCAGCGCGACAGAATTGGAATCACTCAACCTGCTGCTTACACATTCTTCCTGCATCACATTTCATTAAACAATTTCTTTTGAAGGTTTTGTCAGAATCAAAATATAGGAGAATTTCCACAACAACCATATTCAGCTGGTAACAGAAAATGACCATGTCAAGTACCTCCTAGAAAAGCCCGCTCTAATTGGGAAGTTAGCTAAATGGCAGGTAATGTTATCTGAATTTGACATCAGGTGTTCTCCACAAAAATCAGTAAAACGGGAGAGCCATAGCTGATATGTTGGCAGAAAACTCACAAAGTTGCAAGTCTTCTAGAAAGACAAAGACAGAAGGTCAAGTTCTGAACCTGGCAGAGGATTAATGGGTCATGTACTTTGATGGCGCTGTTAACCTATTAGGAGCCGACACTGGAGTAGTATTGATATCCCCAGACGATCAACATTATCTTGTTGCAGCAAAGATGACTTTCCCTTGCACCAATAATATCTCAGAATACGAGGTGTGTATTCTAGGCTTACAATTAGTCATTTCCATGGGAATACCTAGGCTACAAGTTTGTGGAGATTCCATGCTCATTATTTTACAGACACGGGGAGAGTGGAAAACGAAGGATGCAAAACTTATCCCTTATCACGAACACCTTGAAGAGCTAACACTTAAGTTTGAAGAGGTGTCGTTCGAATACTTGCCAAGATCTCATAACCAGTTTGCAGATGCACTAGCCACACTGGCCTCAATGTTACAAGTAACTGGTGGGTTAGAAATAGAACCACTAAGAATCGGCATAGTCAAAAAATCGGCCTATTGTATGATGATAGAGGAAGAGTTCGACGGAGAGCCATTGTACTATGGCATCAAGAATTATCTCTTAAAAGGGGAGTTTCCTGAAAGGTGTCAGGCAGGAGATCAGAGTTACATAGCTAGATTGGCCAGCAAGTTCTTCCTCAATGGACAAGTCCTGTACAAAAGATCATTCGACTCCACTATGTTAAGGTGTGTAGATGCTAAAGAAGCAAATATTCTTATAAAGGAGATCCATGAAGGTATATGTGGGCCGCACATGAACGGCCATCTTCTTGCTAAAAAGATCATGCGGCTCGGATACTATTGGATGACCATCGAATCAGATTGTTGTCAGCATGTCCGGTCATGCCACTAGTGCCAAATATACGGCGATAAGATTAATGCACCCCCGAATGAACTGCATCAAATGTCTGAAGCCTGGCCTTTTTCTATGTGGGGGATAGACATGATAGGACTCATCAATCCAACGGCTTCAAATGGTCAACGCTTCATCCTGGTAGCGATCGATTACTTCACAAAGTGGGTAGAGGCCAATTCTTATAAAAATGTCACCGCAAGAAACGTGGCAAGGTTTGTTAAG
Organism: Rhodomyrtus psidioides; assembly: GCA_021437785.1. Classification (NCBI taxonomy): domain Eukaryota; kingdom Viridiplantae; phylum Streptophyta; class Magnoliopsida; order Myrtales; family Myrtaceae; genus Rhodomyrtus; species Rhodomyrtus psidioides. Next base: position 1,434,177 of record JAILYB010000119.1, read on the forward strand.
AGAGATATAATCTCTCGATATGGTACCCCTCAAGCGATCATTACAGATAATGGGTCCAACCTAAACAACAAGATTGTCGATGATCTACTGGACCGCTTTGGCATTCGACATCTTAATTCTTCCCCTTATCGCCCATAGATGAATAGGGCAGTAGAAGCGGCTAATAAGAATATCAAAAAGATCCTAGCTAAGACTGCAGAGAATTATAGGGATTGGCATGAAAGGCTACCCTTGCTTTAATGGCATATCGAACTTCAATCAGGACTTCTACAGGGGCAACCCCTTACGCTCTGGTATACGGGATGGAAGCGGTCCTACCCGTGGAAGTAAATGTTCCCTCTTTAAGAATCTTATCAGAGGGTAAGAATTCTGAAACAGAATACTCCAGACTCACATATGAATAGCTGAATTTGATAGACAAAAAGCGCCTCAGAACAATCTGTCATGGTCAACGCTACCAGAGGAGGGTGGCCAAGTCATTCAATCAAAAGGTTAGAGCCAAAAAATTTGAAGAGAATGACCTGGTGGTAAAGAAGACTCTGCCAAATGTTGTCCATCCGGGAGGCAAGTTTACCTCGAATTACGAAGGCCCCTATATTGTCAAGAAGATTCTCATAAGAGGAGCATTGATCCTTGTAAATTCTGAAGGAGAAGAATTGAGGCACCATGTAAATTCAGATGCTGTGAAGAAATATTATCCTTAAAATGAAATCAAACGTTGAAATATCTGGCTTGTTCCGAAATGATCCGAATCGCCATAATAGCCATTACGTAAGCACATCATGCGTCCATGCATACACTAGCATGTGTTCAGTTTTGCAGGATTCCAAGAAGCAAGCTCAAAATCGGATTCATCTAATCGGAACCCTAAACGGAAGGGTCCTCAACATCAGGTGCCAGGTGATATGTATCTGTTCCATCAAAGGTTAAGCCACCTTTCACTCACAAGAATGACTATTCTATCCTACATGCAGGAATGCCTGATGAAGACGGAAGACAAACGCAGTAAAATCTCTCTCACCTTCTGTAAGATGAAAAGAGCAAGAGAGTGAACATTCATATGCCCGAACTTAGAAACAAATCTCACTTTTGGAAAATGAATTCCTGACATTTATTGCACACCTGTCAAAATCAGGGATTGTCCTAGTATGTTCAAAATATGCATGATGCATCATTGAAGTCTCCTGCGGAGTAAAACGCCTGGAGGAAAACAAAATGATTTTTTCAAAGACATGGCTTGCTTAGGCTATCTAGCAGGAATATTCCTCCAGAGGAAAGGCAAACCTAAGCCAAACACGTCCTACATACACTCGAGAGATGAGAGAAGGGTGAGAATAGGAAAGCCTGAATCTGATGATATAAGGGCCCTTCGCATCGAGTACATGGATTGAGATGACGGAGGCATTCATTTCTCTATCCTAAACACTACAGATGACCATTGATAACCCTTTGAACGAAGGTCGCTTTCTTTACCCCTGTCAAGAACCACCCCACATTGGGGCCAACTGGGAGTAAGCCCAACGGTATCAGGAGGTAAATGGCTAGAAATTCTCTTGCTCAGACTTGCATCAATCTTCGTGTGTTGCTGTTCATTTTAACTTCTATAGTAATTCAGGTGCTTTAAGATGACGAAAAGCATTCGTTTCTCTATCCTATACACTTTTACCCTTTGCACTGCCCAAGTGAGCCTATACGTTCGTTTCACAAACCCGTTGGTGATCATTGCATATCCCAAAGCCGAAGCGACGTCACTTCAAGAATGGAAGAATTCAAAATATAGGAATCATGAAAAATTCCTGGGTTAACGTTTGAGTGCTGATATTCAAGTTATACATCTAGCACACTCATTTGAAAATCTCAAATCCCAAAAGAAAGAAAAAAGTGAGATTTCAACAACAAAAAAGAGAGAAAAGTCCAATCCTGGTCATCAAGAAAAAGCAAAGTGCATGGTAAAAGCAAGGCCAATGCCCATCCAAATATTTGTACACTTGTAAATCATGTGTTTAATCTTGTGAATGCCAAAAAAATGGCATGATATCTGTGTATTGGTCACCAGTGAGATTTGGTGGTAAAAGACACTTCCAGATTATGTCACATTCAGATGTTGACATCGTACTAGCACACGAGAGGGGTTCTCCAAAGAATACCAATGCGCTTCAAAGACTGAAGGTGCTCTCTGAACCAAAAGGGACTAGATCGGCAGCAAAACCTGCAATGATCACCATTGTTAAAGCATCCGCATATTCTGAGCCAAAAACAAGCCTTTTTTTGTCCACAATCCTACCTATGTTACAACCCGGAGAAGTCTTTTCTGATTAAAGCATTTGGGTTAAGGTAGAGTTTAATGTCTAAGCTTAGCTCGAAGAAGTTCGAGGAAGATTATTTCTTTCTCATTTTGCAGGGTTCTTGACTTGTAAACCTGGAGCAGATGAAGAAAATTTTGGGTGCAAAAGACCTGACTCAGAAAGTGAGTCTCCTTTCAGAAACCATGTCCAAGCCCAACATTACGGTCCCGTGAAGACCTCCCGATTGATCTGAAAGTATGCCCTGTGAACGGTCCCGAAAACCAAAGTACATGGTATTAGAAAATTCAAGTGCTCTTGTTATGAAAAGACCAAGTCAAAAATGGGTAAGAAGACATTTCTGACAGAGATATTCCAATAGAATGCTCGAAAGCAAGCTTTAGTTGGAAACTTCAAATTGTTTGATCCAAGGATTTTCCTCACAAGGATTCCTGATCATCCTCGCATGCTTGAAGATATCATGAACAATCTCCAGCATCTCAAGTCATTTTGCATAATTGCATAGGTTAAAATGAACCTTTATCTGCATTATGTTTATCCTTATGTCAAAAGGACAATCTTCAGAGTCATCTCTATGTGAGATTTCAGTTTTATAGGTTTGAGCTTTCTGCAGGATGCCTGGAATCCCTAGATCCCAGAATGTCACCGCCAATGTCAAAAGGACAATCTTCAGAATCATCTATATGTGAGATTTCAGTTGTATAGGTGTAAGCTTTCTGCAGGATGACTGGAGCCCCCAGATCCCAGAATATCACCACCAATATCGAAAGGACAGTATTCAAGATCGCTTTTCTGCGAGATTTCAGGTAACCCCTAAATCCTAGAAAAATCTTATCAAAGTTTTTGCATGTTTGAGTTTTCTGCAGGATACTTGGAGTCCCCAAATCCCAGAATAATGCCTTGCACGTCAAAAGGACAATTTTTAGAACCAGTTGTCTGTAAGGTTCAAGGTAATCCCTAAACCCAGAATAGCTCATTTGGTAAACCTGAAAGTTAGGTGCACCTCACTTGTGTAAAGACCCTAGTTAATTCCTTAGAATATATGATCATCAAAATGTTCGATAAAGAATGGGTGCGTCAGTCACAGGTTCCTGTCAAACATAGGAATCCCACTCTGGTATGGCCTACCATACAGGCTAGAATTTAACCGTCCAAGGACGCTCAAGAGACGAGCCCCTATGTATCCACTTGAACCCGCTATACACTGCGCATGCCGCACGAGCATCAGGCAGGTAGGTAACAGGTGAGCGTCTCTATCCCGCCTCACTCCCTCTCTCATGTCAGCAAAGATAGGGCAAAGTATTTCACCGGCGGAACAAGGAAGATTAGATGTCAAGATTCATTTTCCTATTTCCCAGTAGAGTCGATCTAGACTTAGGTGTCACCTGTCTTTGAGAGAAACCTCTCACGAGATTCCTCTCAAAGAGGGGCAGCTGTTGACACCTAATTTTGGATCAGCCTTTTTTAGTAATTTCTTAGAAAATAAAATTACAAAATCAACTTTGGTGACCTTGGCCAAGCCTAAGGAACTATTTTTGACAAAAAAAATAATTTTTCATATTTTTCTCAATTTTTGGTAGAAAAATCAAGAAAAATAGCATTCGAGGTCACAAAAAAATGAAAAAATAGCAAATATTTTTCTTTTAAATCCCTTATCTTTTTGACCTCACAAAAAGTCCAAAATCAGATTCAATTTTTCATGTTCCTTTGTAACACGTATGATTGAATTTGGTAAAAAAATGTCGATTGAGTCTTTTAATTTGCAATTTTAACATTTTCAAGGATCTTGACATTCAATCTAATTGTCCCTTATTGCAATTTAGCCCAATTGTTTGCACAAATTGCTCAATTGCATGAATTTGGCAAAATTGCATACTTAATTGCATTTTAGTCCTTGAAATTGGGTATATTTGAAATTACTTTTAATTCAAGGACTATCATTGTAAATTAAACATACTGCCCAATGGTTTTCACCATTTTGAATCGATTGGCATAGGTAATTTGGTCCAATTTGATCATTTGAACCTTCAATTGCACAATTCCCCAATTTGCAATTAAATGAAAATTTGGGGTTTTTGTTGAAATTAATATGAACTTTTGGGCAAAATTACATTTTTAGATAAAATTTATGCCCTAAATTCCATTATGAGGTCCAATTGCAAAAATTTCCCATTAATTTGGGTTTAATTTAGAAAATTGTAAGTCGGAACTGGTTCAGACCGGTCAGACCGCCGGTCGAACCGGTCTGCTACAGTGTCTTCTTCTTCCTCAGATTCCTGCGCATATGAACAGTGCGTAGCTTAATTTTGATGACAAAATTTACCATCCAATCGACTACAATTGGAGAAGCATTGGTGGGGGTCTTGTTCCTTACCTCAAGACCTTTCGATCGAGACCAGCCCCAAGACAAATGGCCACCAGACGCGCTCCGGCGAGGTCAGTCAAACCTGCAAACATGCAAAAGTCCATACTCTCAAACACAGGTCAAATTCATGCCAAATTTGCGAGAAATGAGACTCATCGGAGAGCCAAATGGACCTGGACGAAGTGCCCATTGTCCCCGACGCCGATTCGACTATAAAAAACGTGGCCACATGTGCGATTGAGGCTGGCAAGAAGTCCCCCTATTCGGCACCAAAAATTCGAAAGGCTATATAAGCCCATGGGGACTTTCTGTTGAAGGAGTTAGTGAATTCGGTTCAAGAAGGAGAAATTGAATTGAGAGAGAGAGCTCACCTTCCCTCGCGGTGGTCGAAGGTTTGAGCTCGGATTTACAGAGCGTGGGTTGGGCCTTCTCAGGCTGAACCAAAGCTTGACAGGGCCATCAGGAGGCTTCCCGTACTGTGAGGAAACGATCGCCGTCGACCACGCGAGCTGAGGCCACGAAAACAGGTGAGGCACAGCTTCAAACCTTTCACAGTGCATCAATGGCGTCTTGCTTGTTTTACATTCATCCTTGCAATTAGCGTGTACGTTCCGTTCCCTGAATGTCACTGACCATATTCGCATACCTATTTTGCATTGATTTGGCCTTAACACATCAAATCGAGTCTTCCAATTCAACCTCCATTGCCGAACTCTGTTCATTCTTGCCCAGCTAAATCTGGGCCAAGCGAGCTCGAGGTAAGTCTCATGAACATTGATTGATGCTATCCTGTGATGGAATTGCAATGATTTGGCGTAAATTGAGCGATTGAACTCCCATGGCCGTACTCGGCATTCTGCATAGTGTTCGCGATTTTGTGAAAAGAATGCCCTGATCCTTAGATATGTTAGACTAGAGACGATTGCGAGTTGATTAGCGTTGGTTTCGTGCGATTTCATCAAGATCCTACCGTCGGATCATCGCCAGAGAAGCTCAGCCGTTCGTTCCATCGGAGTCGCGAGGTTGAAGACGAAGCTGACGTGGCGCAGTCAACAGGTCAAAGTCCTAGGTGGCATTCGGCTATTGGTCCACGTGTCGATCCAGTCAGCACGGCCGTTGGGGGTTGTTATTCGAATAAATAGATCAAACGGTTGAGGTTAATCGAGTCTAATAATGGTGACCATCCGATTAGTAATTAGGAATATCCGAAAATGTTTTAAAATCAGAAAATTAAAACAGGCTGAAACGGCGCCGTTTGGTTTAGTGGTAGTGTGGCGTCGTTTAGGTTAGTAAGGGTGAACGGCCCAGATCAAGTCTCAGGTTCTAATCCTGGCCGTAGATTTTAGTAGGTCAATCGGATGGCCCTGATCGAGTCTTTGTTCAATCTAGACCGTATGTTTTAGTAATCAGATCCGATGGTTGTGGATTAGCCACTTGGTTCAATAGGAACTGTCGGATCAGGTCTGGGCAATCCGAAAATAAAAAACGGACGATACGGCGTCGTTTTGTGCTTAGGTTCCACGGGTCCGGGTCTGGGCCGAGTTCCGACCCGAGTGGGTCGGGTCGACCCGGTCCGAAACATTTTCTTTAATAAAAAAATTCAAAAAATGGTTTTTAAAAAAAAACTGAAAAATTCTAGAAAATCCTAAAAAAATGCTAGAAAATTCTAGAAAATCCTAGACACTCCAGAAATCCCCAAAAATCGAGGATTGACCATAGATAACTGGTCAATCCTATTTTTGGAGTTTCTTATCTGTTATTCCAAGAATTGACGACATTACCCGCCTCTACTGTATATACGAGATAAGATCGACAATGCCAAGGCGATAGGCGACCAATTCTTGGACTTGGGTTTTCAAATCTCGTCCATTTTCTAAAAATGACGATTTTGCCCTTCAATGGGAAAATCGTCTTTCTTATTCCAATCGAGTCCCGAAAATTGCTTAAAGTTAGGGTTTGGGTCAAGGGGGTGACCAACCCTAATATTTGAGATTTTCAATTCTCGTCTTTGTCCAAATGACGACTTTACCCCTCCAAGGGTAAACTCACTTGTAAATTCCAGAAATATCCTGAAAATTCCCGAAAAATAGGAAATGGAAGGATTTGATCGCCAATTCCTTTTCCACTGTCCTTTTACCATAGATTTCATCTAAAAAGATAATTTTTCCCTTCTGAGGCAAATTGTCCCTAAATCTCTCAAAATTACGATTTTGCCCCTCATGGGCGAATCATGTCAAATCACTCCTAAGCCTTGACTGATGCTTCTCTAGGCTAATAGGGCCTCATTAGGGATGCCATGCTGATTTCATGTGTTTTATCCGCATGTATTGGATCCTTGATTTGCGCATCTACTTTTATTGACTGTGAGTGATAGGGTATCCATTTTTGTCTGCATGAATTCCTAGAATTAGGATCCGTACCCCCACTCATCTATATGAAATCCTATGATCAGATAAATCATTCAACTTAGGTACCGTAAGGGTGTCGACTCTGACAGTCGGCGTAACTAAGTCCCCGATCCCATTTCTCTAGTTTCTGCAGAATAGAATAGATCATTCCCAACTATTCGATAGGGTTTCCAATCGTACCCTCCACGAAACGATTGATGGCGACTCCTTGGCATGTACACATATCACATGTCACCAGACCGCACTGAAGGTCGATCACATATATCCAGCCGTTGCGATTTGGGTAATGGACCTTGAGAGAGGCCCCCGTCCGATTAGGCAACATCGGGCGGCCCATTAGCCCCTTCAGACAGATGCCCTCCTCGAGGAGAGGGTCGCGACAGTCTCCACAAATTTCTATATCGAATACTCAATTCGACTACCTCGAGTCACTTTGTAATTACACTCTAACCGCTCTTTTTCGCTTACTCAACCATTCATTAGAATTACAAACAATCAGGACTATTGTCGCGACCCGTCCGAAAGGCGGACGCGGCTAATGGATTACCGATCGCGGACCTTCGATCGGCGCGAGCCCTCCCAGGCCCATACCAAATCGCGGCGGGAGTATTTTTTTAGGGATTCGACGATAAGAGTCGATCGCTTTCGACCTTCAGTGTGGTTACGGTGGCATGTGCAACTTGTGCATGCATTTAGAGTCTCCACCGGTCTTTCTTGGAGGGTAGACCGGAAACCTTACTGACCGATTGGGAGAGATCGATCAGTTCTGCGGAACCAGAGATTTTGGGTTCGGGGACTTGGTTACGCTGGTGTCATTACCAACGCCCTTTCGGTACCTAACGCGAGTGATTTTCCTAGCTAAGAATTCATGCAGACGCAATTTTGGGTGAGGTAGGCTTGATTCAGGGTTTCATGCAGATTGGAAAACTATTCCTATCAATCACAATCAATTTAAATGAAAGCGCAATCAAGTGCATAAATAAATCTCATCGATGCACATCAATTCAAGTCAATGGCTTCCTAGCATAGCCATAAGGGCTTAGGGAAGGTGTGATTTCGGCCAGGGGTAAAATGGGAAGATTTGGAGGCGATTAGCCCGAAGGGCAAAATCGTCAATTTTTGGGAGATTTGGATACCGAATTACCCAAAATATTCCATGGCCAGTTGATTGTGGCCATTTCCCATTTCGAGAATTTTTTGGAATTTTTTGATTTTTCTTCAATTTTTGGAAGACAATTCGACCAAAGGGCGACATCGTCATTTTAAGAAGGGTCGGGGTTCAAAACACCCGGAATGAGCCTTGGCCAGTTGATTGTGGCATTTTCCTATTTTTGGGGATTTTCTTGGATTTTTTTAGAATTTGTTTGGAAGACGGTTTGCCGGAAGGGCAAAACCGTCATTTCTGGAAAGGTCGGGGGTCAAATGACCCGAAACAGGTATTGGCCAGTTGAATGTGGCCATTTCCTATTTTCTTGATTTGTTTAGAATTTTTCTGAATTTTTTCGAATTTTTTTTAAATTTTTATGATTTTTTAATTTTTTGTTGATTTTTTTTGAAATTTTTATTATATTTTGTTTATTTACTGAAAATCCTTGGATCTAACGATCCGCATCGTGCCACGCGGCTTCATTATATGCGTCTGATCTTCCACTAGATCGGACGATTGACAGAGAGCCACGTGGCCCGATATCGACCATTGGATCAAATTTATTGAAAATCATTTAATAAATCAGAAAAAGCCGAGATCGCGACACGTGGCGTCATCCAGGCCGTTCGATCTGTTTTATTAATCTGAACCGGTCCCACCGCTGACGTGGCTGCTGACGTGGCATGCCACGTCAACAGTTGACCATTGACCGCCGGCGACTTCGCCGGAGAAGATGATGAATAGTGACATTTCCGGCGAAGTCGCCGGAGAATCGTGAACCGGTCCCAAAACTCGGTAATTTTCGCCCATTCTTACTGCGTTCGACTCCCCACCGGCCCGTCATCAATATTCAACAAAAACATGGCCTCGCGCACGTCTGAAAACCAGCGAAACGAGCCCCTCCGAGCTCGACTCCGGCGGGATTTGCAGAATTTTTTTTTGCGTGTAAACTTGCTTTCATTCAATCACATGGCATTTAAAGGAGTTAGGGAACTTACCTCAGCTCGTCTAGAACTGGAAATGCTCGGGTTTGCGTCGCAAGCACTCCAGACTCAGTCGAGCGCGGTGGAACTCCGGCCACCAGTTTCGGGGCGGTTTCGATCCAAAGAGAAGATCACACGAGGCTTAGGAATAGCTCTAGTGAAGTTTAAAGACTAGAATCGCACGAATAAAGCTCAGGGATGGCTCGGCCGAGAGCCAAAATGTCAAGCCCCCACTCAGGCATTTCGTCGAACACGTGATAGGCACATAAGAAATGGAGGTCGGGAGAGAATATCGACCTGTTTCGAGCGTCGCCGGCGAGTGTGGGTGCTTCGGCGATATGGCTTCAAGTCCCTTGCAACTTGGGAAAGTCTCTTATTGCTTTAACTCTCCTCGAATCCCCTTCTCTCTCTATCTTCTCCTCCTTTTTTTTCATGGCCGGGACCTCTATTTATAGGAGAATTTGGTGATTATTTTATGGCCGCCGGCGACCCCCACCTCTACCATCGTGTTGCTCGTCGACTCAGCTCCACTTTCTCCTTCATGGCCGACCACTTTCGCGCGCTGAGTCGACCTCCATTTCTCCTCCAAAGTGCGCCACTCAAACTGTTTCATCGGCCATGGTCTGCAACTAAGTTGCAGACCCGGTCGAACCGGGTCGGGTCAGATCTGACCCGACTGGCCCGGTTCTACCAAATTGCCCAAATTGGGCCCCAATTTGACCCATTTTCATGCAATTGATAGCAAAATCGGACTCCTTGGCATGTTTTCTATCAAATAGGGGTATTGTTGTGGATCAATTGATTGAAATTTAGTGAAAACCCCAAATTGCCCCTAGGATCCGAAAATGATTTTCGCTTAATCGATGGCTTAAATGACCAAATTAGTCAAAATTGAGGCCGCCAATGGATTCATCACGATGAAACCTATAGGTTAGAGGTGTTTAATTTTAATGGGTATGCCCGTATGAAATTTAATTTCAAAAATTATGAAATCGGGGACTAAATTGAAAGAAATTTGTGCAATTAAGCCCTTTTGTTTGGAATTGATCAAATTGGAGGACAAATTGATCCAATTGCACTTTAATACTTTAGAATCCAATGTCATAGCTTATAAAAAGTGAGAATTGAAATTAAAAGACTCGAAAATGATTTTTTTTTAGGGTCGGTTCGGGTTTGTGTTTGTGAAGGAACATAGTGACCCGAGCCGAACTTTCAAGATTTAAGGTGACACACCTGAAGAGGAAATTAAAACAAAATTATTGAACATTTTTTGTATTTTTCTGATCACGAATGGTATTTTTCTGATTTTTTGAGTATTTTTAATAATTAAAAAAATTCGAAAAATTATTAAAAATTATGAAAAATATTTTTTGTTCAAAATTGACTCTTGAGGCTATGCCAATGCCTCCAAAGTGGATTTTACAATTTTATGAGTTTTTGGCTATTTTTAATTAATTTTGGAAATGAAAACTAAAGTGATAAATGACCAAAAATCATGTGTCAACAGCTGCCCCTCTTTGAGAGTGAGCTCGTTAGAGGTTTCTTTCAAAGACAAAATGACACCTAAATCTTGACTGACTCGATTGGGGAAAAGAAATGCTATGACATTGGAACCTTAAGTCTTTTGATGAATGTTCAAATTAATCCCCGGTTTGCTCTTGCAATTTGAACTTGAGCTGGAGTGAGAGAGGCTTACCTGAAGCTCACCTGTCAGATGCTGCCGGTTGCGACCACTTTCAAGAAGATACCTAGGACTCGTCATTCAGAATATCCTAAGGAGATTAAGCTCTGATCTCTATGGTAGGTCATACCATTATGGGATTTCTAACTGGTAGGAATCTAAGGAAGGCGCATCCCACGCTTTAGGATTTGCCAGGGATTTTGATCCGTATGATGGATCGGACCCTTGTGTTGATCCTTGTGGCGGTATCTACCTTGTGTTGACCCTTCAAGCGGTATCTACCATGGGTTGACCCTTTAGGCGGTTTCTACCTTGGTTTGACCCTTCAGGCGGTTTCTACCTTGGTTTGACCCTTTAGGCGGTTTCTACCTTGAATTGACCCTTTAGGCGGTTTCTACCTTGAGTTGACCCTTCAGGCGGTTTCTACCTTGAATTGACCCTTCAGGCGGTATCTACCATTGGTTGACCCTTCAGGCGGTTTCTACCATTTGTTTTGACCCTTCAGGCGGTATCTACCATGAGTTGACCCTTCAGGCGGTTTCTACCATTGATTTGCTTTGAAAAGGGGTCTCATGACGAGGGTTATCCACGTCCGATGAGACTGCCTGATTTTTGAAAAGGGGTCACATGACGAGGGTTCTCCACGTCCGATGAGACTGCCTGATTTTTGAAAAGGGGTCCAAGGACGAGGGTTCTCCACGTCTGCTGGGACTGCCTGATTTTTGAAAAGGGGTCCAAGGACGAGGGTTCTCCACATCTGCTGGGACTGCCTGAATTTTGAAAAGGGGTCTCATGACGAGGGTTCTCCACGTCCGATGAGACTGCCTGATTTTTGAAAAGGGGTCCAAGGACGAGGGTTCTCCACGTCTGCTGGGACTGTTTGATATTTTGAAAAAGGGATCCCGAGACGGAGGTTTTCCACGTCCGACGGGATTACCTGATTTTTTTGAAAAAGGTTCCCAATACGGAGGTTTTCCACGTCCGATGGGACTTTCTTGTTTTTTGAAAAGGGTTCCCAACACGAAGGTTTTCCACGTCCGATGGGATTGTTTGATATTTTGAAAATGGGTCCTGGGACGAGGGTTCTCCACGTCTGCTAGGACTGTTTGATATTTTGAAAAAGGGTCCTGGGACGAGGGTTCTCCACGTCTGATAGGATTGTTTGTTCTTTTTAAAAAGGGATCCCGAGACGGAGGTTTTCCACGTCCGACGGGATTACGTGATTTTTTTAAAAAGGTTCCCAACACGGAGGTTTTCCACGTCCGATGGGATTGCTTGATCTTTGAATATGGGGTCCCGAGACGGAGGTTTTCCACGTCCGACGGGATTGTTTGATCTTTTGAAAAGGGGGTCCCGACACGGAGGTTTTCCACGTCCGACGGGATTACCTGATTTTTTGAAAAAGGTTCCCAACACGGAGGTTTTCCACGTCCGATGGGATTGCTTGATCTTTGAAAATGGGGTCCCGAGACGGAGGTTTTCTACGTCCGACGGGATTGTTTGATATTTTTGAAAAAGGGGTCCTAGGACGAGGGTTCTCCACGTCAAGCTAGGACTTTTTCTTTTAAAAGGGTTTTTCTTCCCCCATTTTTCTTGAGAGATCCCGAAATTCGTCGGGAATTCAGTTTTGACGCAGTAAAAGATTTCATTTTGGCGAAAATTTCACTGGTACGCTGATGATGCGGGAGGTGACATTCTGGGAGCTGGGTTCTCCAGGTATCTTACAGAAAGTTAGATTTGTAAGTTCTTTTCTTCAGAGCGAGGCCTTCTTCTGGGGATTTGGTGTCTCCAACGGATCCTGCAGAAGTTCGAACCTGAAAGATTTTTCTTCACCAAGAAAACGTTAGCAATCTTTGGGAAGACGACGGTTGTCCATCTGACAAAACCGTATGATTTAAGTTTTAATCATGAAATGTGCATCTTGATGCCGGAGGCTATCCAAAGCATTCTTGTAACATGCAAATGTGATCACAAATTCCTCGCATGGAAAATCTGGATTAACAGTTTGAAAATTCCAAAAAGAGTTTGTTCGAAACATCAATTGGAATATTTCTCGACAATGAGGTCTCCTCACTTGTTTTGAGATAATGGTTTTTATAGGGGATGCACTCAATTCCCTACTAACCAGTGCCTAGGTTTTAGGCTCATTTGCAGCGCATACATTTTAATCGGTCAGGAGGTCTTCCACGGGACCGTAATGTTGGGCTTGGTATTGGTCTTCAAGAGGGACTCATTTTTGAGTCAAGGCCATTGAACGAAAGTTTTCACCATCTGCTCCAGGTTTACAAGTCAAGAACCCTGCAAAATGAGAAAGAAATAGTCTTGCTCGTACTTCTTCGAGCTAAGCCATATGTTAACCCGTGTGTCTTAGTCAGAGAAGACTGTTTCAGGGTTATGATGTTGGTAGGATTGGGGACCGAAAAAGGCTTGTTTTTGGCCCAGAATTCATGAGGGGATTGACGTTGGTGATCATTGCAAACTTGTCACCTATCTTTTCCATTCCGCATTTTCAATTTTTGAGGTGTGCAACCGCTTTTGAGGTGTGCACAAATTCTTTAGGGAGAATCTCTGGCTGCATTAAGAGATTGACAATTCTGTCTGCGTCTTTCCTCCATGCTTGACATCATTTGGAGGAGCGACCTTTTGATCTGACTCCTTTAGGGGTCTTTCTCTCTTCCCAACTAGGTTTCATTGGGGATCAATCAAACAGTTGTCATGAGCATCAACCTTGCTTTTACCAGGCACTTTGCTTTTTCTTGATGCTGGGGATTTTCTAATAATTTTTTTATCATCATTTTTTTGAAATCCCATTTTTCTCATATTCAGGAGACCATGTTAGACCTATGACTGAAAGTCTAAACATGTTTTAAACCTCAGTCAAGGAATTTTCTTCGTAATCCCTAAGTCTTGAATTCCTCCGTTTATGAAGTGATGATGCCTTCATCTTGGAACGTGCAATGATCACCAACGGGTTCATGAAATGAATTTGCAGGCTCAACTTGGCTATGCAAAGGATATGGTGTGTGGGATAGAGAAATGAATGCTTCTCGTCATCCTATGGCACTTGGATTACCATATAAACAACACACAAAGATTGATGTTAGTCCGAGCAAGAAAATTTCTAACCATTTTCTCCTGACGCTGCTGGACTTACTCTCGTTTTGCCCCGATGTGGGGTGGTTCTTGACAGGGTTGAGAATTGAATCTGCCGTTCGAAGGGGTTGTCAATGGTCACCTGTAGTGTTTGGGGATAAGAAACGAATGCCTCCATCGTCCCAATCCATGTAATCGCTACGAATGGCCCCTACTCCCGTAGGTCCAGGTTTTGCTATCTGATTCGCTCAACTTCTCTCTCAAGTGTGTATAGGATGTGTTTGGACTAGGTTTTGCCTCTCGTCTTTTGAGAAAAACGTCCCTTTGAAAGTTTTGAACCACTTTTGATTGGAAAAATCTCTTTCATTTACTCCAAAAATTTTACCCGTCAAGAGGATTTTATGATGCATAATGCATGTTCTTATTCATGTTTAGACAACCTCCTGTTTTAAAACATGAATGTCAATGAAGTTAGAAATCTATGTCTTTTCTAGACATCAGATTCTGAAGGCTTTTCTTTTTCTCTCTGTTTTTTATTTAACATCTTCAATGGATTGGGAAAAGGGATACTTACCCATCCACCGTGGCTGGAGATCCCTGAAAATGGAAAAGAATCATGTCATTGTATGTTCACGAATTTCTCAAAAACTCGGAACGATACATCTTACCCTTGGTCATGTGTTCTAACGGGTAATACATGGGATGTGAAAACATGTTTTGCCTTGATGGCGAGCCCCCTGTCAAAGACGAGAATTAGGTGTCAGTTTGCGTTCCAAAATTCAAGGCAGATTGGAACGATACAACCTTGTTCTTGCTTTGTGTTTCCATTTGAACACAAATGCGCGGCTGGCAGAGTTTGGCCCTCTATCTTGTGGCCTTGATCCCTCCGTTTGGTTGGCTATATATCCTTCTCAAGGATTTTCCCTAGATTGAGATCCATTTGTGATTTTGGATGCATTCCAGCGCCACTCTTCATAGTTCCCTCCACTGGGTCTTATAATCAAAAATTATTTCTTGGAGTCCTGACTTCCGAGGTTGATAATTCTATCCGCCTCCCCGTCGGCGAGTTCTTTTCTTTTGTGGCTTTTTGGCGCCAATAATTTCCTGTCCATCTAGACGGCGAATCCCTGTCAACGATAAACATTAAGGGTTAGTTTGAGTTCCGATATTCAAGATAAATCGAAACGATACTGCTTTACTCTCGCTTCGCGTCAAAGATGTGAGGTTCGCAGAAGTTGGCCATTTAGCCTGTGGCCAAGCTATCCATCTGGCTGGGAACGAATCATTCTCTAGGATTTACGTCGTTTTCTAGGGTTCCAATTCTTGGCAACCTGCCTCCCTGAAACTGATATTTCTTTTCGCCTCCATGTCGACGAGATCCTTTCTTCTGTGGCTTTCTGGCGCCACCAATTTTCTGCCGCTTCTGACGCCGAATTCCTCCTTTTTCATGTTCAGTCATCCCGGCTGCAAGTTGTTTCGCAGCTTGGCAACGGTAAATGAGAAATGTGTCCCTTGCGCTCGATTATATTCCTTAAGGATCTCCTATAAAAAAGTGAAGAGATGCGTATGTATGTATGCATGTATGCATGAGGTATAGGGAAGCCTTCTGGCTGACTCGCAATCATTTAGAGAGGGAAAACGCCACTTAGGGGCTCCCGATTTATTCACGGATAGTATTTCTTGACTGCATCAGCATTTACAGGGTATCCCAACTCTTCTCCATCCATGTTTACAAGAATTAAGGCCCCCCCAAGTAAAACCTTCCTAACCACATATGGTCCTTCATAATTCGGGGTGAATTTGCCCCCTGGGTGTGACACGTTTGGGAGGACCTTCCTAACGACAAGTTCATCAGCCTTGAACGTTCGCGGTCGGACCTTTTGATTGAATGACTTAGCAACTCTCTTCTGGTATGCTTGGCCATGGCAGATTGCCCTTAGACGCTTCTCGTCTATCAGGTTTAGCTGTTCATGTCTCTGCTGGACCCATTTAGCCTCATCAAGCTCGACCTGAGACAAGATCCTTAATGACGGGATTTCCGTTTCGATTGGTAGGACTGCCTCCATACCGTATACTAGGGAGTAGGGCGTTGCCCAGTAGAAGTCCGAATTGAGGTTCGGTACGCCATCAGGGCGTAAGGTAGCCTTTCATGACAATCACGGTAGTTCTCTGCCGTTTTAGCCAGTATCTTCTTGATGTTCTTGTTTGCCGCCTCTACCGCTCCATTCATTTGGGGTCGGTAAGGCGACGAATTAAGATGGCGAACATTGAAACTGTTCAGAAGATTATCCACCGTTTCGTTATTTAGATTCGAGCCATTATCAGTCACGATGGCTTAAGGTGTCCCATATCTCGAGATGATGTCCCGCCTTATGAATTTAGCCACGTTCTTTGCAGTCACATTAACGTATGATGCAGCCTCAATCCACTTGGTGAAATAGTCTATTGCTACAAGTATAAATCGGTGTCCGTTCGAGGCCTTAGGGTTGATCGGCCCTATTATGTCTATGCCCCACATCGAGAATGGCCAAGCCTCGGACATTTGATGGAGTTCGTTCGGAGGTGCATTAATTCTATCCCCATACACCTGACACTGATGGCATGACCTTACGTGCTGATTACAATCCGACTCCAAGGTCATCCAGAAATAACCTAGTCGCATGATTTTTTTGGCGAGGAGATGGCCGTTCATGTGCGGACCGCATTCCCCCTCGTGTATTTCGCTCATAAGCGATCTATCTTCGTTGGCGTCCACGCATCTGAGGAGGACTGAGTCAGAAAGACCTCTTGTAGAGAGTTGGGCCACTGAGAAAAAACTTGCCAGCCATTTTCGCGATGTACTTCCTGTCTCCTGCTTGAGCACCCGGAGGAAATTCCCCCTTGGTCAGGTAGTTCTTTATATCATGATACCAAGGCAGGTCTTCAAACCCATCTTCAATTACCATACAATGTGCGGGTTCTTGGGTAATGCCTATGCGCAGTGGTTCAATGTCTATGCCGTTTGTTATTTGAAGCATAGAGGCTAAAGTAGCCAATACATCTGCGAAGTGATTCTGCGTCCTTGGCAGATATTCGAAATCAATTACTTTGAATCCCTTGATCGTCTCCTCTAGGAATTTGTGGTACGGGATGAGCTTGAAGTCCCTCGTTTTCCATTCGCCTTGGGTTTGGAGGATGATTAGCATTGAATCTCCATAGACTTGTAATTTCCGCACTTTCAAGTTAATGGCAAGCTGCAAACCAAGGATACATGCTTCATATTCAGCCACGTTGTTGGTACATGGGAATGTCAATTTCGCGGCCACGGGATAGTGTTGGCCATCTGGAGATATTAGGACGGCCCCAGTACCTGCCCCAGCTAAATTGACTGCGCCATCAAAATACATGGTCCATTTGTCGTCTGAGAGTGTCAAAATATGGCCTTCAACCTCTCCCTCCTCAGGGGCATCGTGGACTTGGGAATTCTCGGCTAGCATGTCGGCAATGGCTCGTCCTTTTACTGACTTCTGGTTTGAGCTTCTAACGTCAAACTCAGAAAGGAGTACCTGCCACTTGGCCAATTTTCCTATCAACGACGGCTTTTCTAGCAAGTATTTGATCGGGTCACTTTCCGTGACTAACTGGATGGTGTGGTGAAGGGTATACTGCCTTAGCCTGCGGAGTACCCATATCAGCGCGACGCACGTTTTTTCTACCTCCGGGTACCTTGCCTCTGAAGCGGTGAACTTTTTGCTCAGGTAATAAATGGCTCGCTCTTTGCCATCATCTGGGTTTGTCTGGGCGAGTAAAGCCCCTAGGGATTCGTCATGGATAGTGAGATAAAGGGTCAGAGGAATGCCCTGGAGCGGGGGCACTAGTATCGGCGGACTGACCAAATGCCCCTTGATTTCCTCGAAAGCCTGCTGGCAATCGTGATCCCACTTTATTTTGGCATTCTTCTTCAATAATTTGAAGAGTGGCTTTGCGGATTCCGAAAGGTGAGATATAAAACGGGCGATATAATTTAATCTTCCCAGGAGGCTCCTTACGTCTTTTACTGTTGAAGGGGCGTCAAGACTGAGGATAGCTTGAACTTTGGTGGGGTCAATCTCGACGCCACGATTGCTAACTATGAATCCCAGTAGCTTGCCCGACTTCGCCCCAAATATGCACTTCGCGGAATTGAGCCTCAGCTTATACTTCCTGAGTCGTTCGAACAATTTCCTTAGTACTAGGGCGTGGTCTTCACCATGCCTAGATTTTGCTATCATATCGTCCACATATACCTCTATCTCTTTGTGCATCATATCGTGGAATAGGGTAACCATCGCCCTCTGGTAAGTTGCCCCGGCATTCTTCAGGCCGAATGGCATGACT
Source organism: Rhodomyrtus psidioides (assembly GCA_021437785.1). Classification (NCBI taxonomy): domain Eukaryota; kingdom Viridiplantae; phylum Streptophyta; class Magnoliopsida; order Myrtales; family Myrtaceae; genus Rhodomyrtus; species Rhodomyrtus psidioides. Next base: position 1,452,513 of record JAILYB010000119.1, read on the forward strand.
TTGTAGCAAAAGGTGCCCCAAGGCATGATGAACGATGTTTTGGCTTTATCCTCCTCCTTCATGCGGATTTGATTGTAGCCCGAGAAACCATCCATGAATGAGAACCGTTCGAATCCGGCTGTGCTATCGACTAAGACGTCGATGTGTGGCAATGGGAAGTCATCTTTGGGGCTGGCCCTGTTTAAGTCTCGGTAGTCCATGCAGATTCGGACTTTCCCGTCCTTCTTCATGACGGGGATAATATTGGCAAACCCATTCCGGGTAAGCGATCACCTCGATGAACCCTACTTTGAGGAGCTTCATCACCTCCTCTTCAATTTTTTTTGCCAATTCGGGTTTCGTACGCCTGAGGCTCTACTTCTTGGGCGAGATGCTGGGGTCGGTTGGTAGAGCGTGTTCTACGATACCAGGATGTAATCCTGGCATGTCCGCATATGACCATGCGAAAACATCTTGGTATTCTCGCAGGAGCTCAACTATTCTGAATGCTTCTGTTGGTGGTAGACTTTCCCCAATCTTCACTTCCCTGACATTCTCTGGGGTCCCTAAGTTTACTGAAGTGGTACCCTCTGCGGTGGGTGGCTTGGAGTCTTCATAGTGTTTCCAATCAACCTTGATTCCCTCCCCAACTTGATCGTCTTCCTTTTCCTCGATCTGGTAGGTAGCTTCCTTTTGAGAGCTTGGATAGCTTAACAACCTGCTATGTATGTGTGGAATGGTATGCCTGAAATGTCATATAGATGGTTAGTTGACATTTAATAGAGGAGACTTATGCATGACGAATTTCTTCGGGAAACATTCTGAAGAAAGTTAAGTCCGGAAAATATGTAATGGGGGGCTAGTTCTCATATCATCGAACATCCTTGCTTCCCCAACAGTCTTGAAGAATAAGAGACGTGTGGGAAATCAGGTCTCAGGGTTGTTTTCTTTTTTTGTCTCTCTTTTTGGATCGTCATTGACCGATTTGTAGCTCCCACACGCCTCCATTTTTTTATATTTTGTATTTTTTTTTTTGTAAAGACATAAGACAAAGGTGAAAGTTCGAGGCATCTGATGTAGATTCGGATGCATCGGAGAGGGGTGTAAAATTTCTTTACTCAATGATGGATGCGTTGTCGTCGATCCCCTCGATAATCACGTTGACAGAATCTTCCAGGAACAAGCTGGCCAACTGGGGGTCTTCCGTTGTGGCATCCATCTTCTCGTCCTTTAGCCACTTGGATGTCTCATTGAAGAAACGACTTAGGGGAGTTTCGAACATCTTTCGCTTACCCCTCCAAGTGTTCGACCCTAGGAAACGGCCACCGCGGCCCCTGCCGCTCCCACAACCTTCCGGTGGAGAGTGTCGACTCGGTTCTCCTTTATAACCCACCCCTTGGCGGTTCTTTACCGTCGCCAAACTGACCGGTTCTTGAATACCTTGGTGATGCTTGCCTAAACCGAGGCCTGGGATAAAACCATGTTGTATCAGTATTTTTCCCGCCATGATCGATGATTTGGAGCAATTTGGGGGTCTCATGGCTGTACCGGCTGGTACGTGCATAATGTACATTCTCTCCGCAGCGCGAAAGTTTGATTCTTCTCCGGATGAAGGTTCCACCAATGGAATATCATCAATGTGGCCCGTTAAGTGATCAGTCTCTGAGTGTACGGTGATTAGTTTGTCGTTAACGACCATACAGACCTTCTGGTGTAGGCTGGATGGCACGGCGCCGGCTGTGTGAATCCAAGGTCTTCCCAGCAAAAGCCCGAATGACGCCGGGATGTCCATGATTTGGAATTTGATCAGGAACTCTTTTGGGCCCACAAGGACGGGTAGTTCTATCTCTCCAGTTACTTCTCCCTTAGCCCCATCGAAAGCTCGAATGGTGGATTTCGAGGTTTTGATTGAATCTTCCTTCACCCCGAGGCCTCTGAGCGTGCTTAAAGGGCATATGTCAAATGCAGATCCGTTGTCTATGAGGACTCGGGATACCCGCTTACCATCGCACATTGCTGATACATAGAGGGCCTTGTTATGTCCTCATCCTTCCGGTGGGAAGTCTTCATCTGAAAATGAGACTTGGTCCTTTAAGAGGATCGCCCCGACGAAGTCTTCCAATTGGGCCTCGTTGATCGTTTCGGGTACGTGGGCCTCATCCAACACCTTCAAAAGGGCATTTCGATGCTTATCAGATGTCTTGAAAAGATCCAAGAGCGAGATTTGTGTGGGCATCTTTCTCAACTGTTCGACCACTTCGAACTCGCTAGTTCTAATGATGGCCAGGACCTGCTTAGCGTCCTCCTCCGTTACTCCTTTCTTTTCAACTTCTCCCTCCTTTTGGACTTGGCATCTCCCGGAGCGAGTAATGGCATCCACTTCACTGGTGCCGTAATCCCAATGCACTGCCTTAGGGTTGTAAGTCTCTACTGCGGGGAGTGTGATTATTAGGGGTTTGTCCTTTGTGACCTCGCTTTCGTGAGAACTGCTGGCCGCCTCTACCTCGATATCACTACGTTCCTCCTGCATGAGGTCGAACTCAGCGAGGTTGATTACCAGTGGGGTCATACCTTCCACCATGCATATCGAACCAACCAGGTATGGTTCCTCTGAGTCGTATAGGTTTCCCCATTGATCTATATTGAACACCGCGTTTGCGGTGTGGTCGGGCAGTGGATTCTGTTGGATGTTTGGATCCGCTCCATCAAACTTCAGCAAGTTACTGTCGATAAGGGCTTGTATGTCGTATTGTAGGGTCCGACAATTGTCTATGTTATGTCTCTTTTCGCCCATGTGATACGCACATGTCTGATTCTCATCGAAACCTGTGAATTTTGGCGGCGTTGACCTCGGCGGCTTCTTGGCTAACAACCTTGCCTCTAGAAGCTTAGGCAGTAACTTTGACATCGGGACCGGGAGTTGGGTAAAAGAGGGAGGACCCCTTCCTCTTGGTGTCAGGATCCTCTGGGCTGTCCAAGAGGTGTTCCCCTGGGTCGGGGTAGAGTTTTCGGACCTTTTGGGTCTTAGTGGATTGGAAACGAAGGCAACCTCAGTAGTAGATTCTCACTCTTTCTTCGCGGGGAACGGTCGCTTCTGAGTCACTTCCGGCATGCGCCTTTCTCTTATGGCCCACTCGTGTCTTTCCGCCACTTTGATCAAGTGCGCGAAAGTTTGACACCCAGAGGTGTTTAGTTTATCAAAGAAATCGTACGGCAGTGCCTTTAGAAAGATGTCCACCAATTCTTCCTCCAGGATGTGCGGCTTAACCTGAGTGGCGAGTGCCCTCCACCTTTGGGCATATAGACGAACACTTTCGGTCCTCCCTTTCGCGGTTCGCAGCAGGTCTTCTCTGGTTGGAGCGGTTAGCGTATTGAATTTATACTGAGATAAGAAGTCTCCCGCAAACTCGTCCCAGTCGTCATACCTTTGTATGTTTAACTCCACGTACCAAGACAAAGCGGGGCCAGTCAGACTCTCTTGAAAGGTGTTGATCAGCAATGGCGTGTAATCTGAGTATTTGGCCATCTTGTACAGGTAGTACTTCAAGTGAGTCTTGGGACAGCCTGTCCCATTATATTTTCTTGAGAAATCCGGCTCCTTGTAGTCTACGGGGACCTCGATCTTAGTGAAAGGCATGATTTTATCATACTTTGACAACTCAAACCCTTGGCTGGTGAGACATTCTTCGATTTTGGCAATCCTTCTTACTCCCTCGTCTATTTTGACAGACTTCTCACTCTGTTTCCCTTCTAGGTTGATAGTGACAGGCGGGGCTCTTGGCGGTACTTCAACAATCGGAGCTTGCTCAACGCCAGGTGTAACACTCGTCCTAGCGGGCCCACCTGTATCAGAATCGGTAGGTGTGCCTGGGTTCGCGGTTTGGTCAAGATCAACCGGTAGAGTAGGCCTGGCGTTAGCTGCGATACATATGTCTTTCATTTCGGCCAGCATCTGAGTCACTTGATCTAATCGTGCTTCCAGAGTCCCGAGGCGAGCGTCAACTTGTTCCTGCTCCATACGGGCCTGAGAACGTGCTTGGGCTCGAGTCCTCGTGATTTGAGAGCTACCTGTGATAGAAAAGCAAGGTAGCGTGAGGGAATTCCGGGGGGAACATAAGATCCTTCTTTCATTTTATATTTTCATTTGATGAAACAGTAGCGAGGGACATCTGTGTGGATAATGTCCTCGGCAAAAGAAATTTCCTCAAAAGAAATTATACAATGAAAGAAGAGCAAGCGGTGGTTACTTAAAATGCCCTTCGCACAACCCTATGATACCCAGCGAAGTTTAGTGATTACATTCAAGAGATAGATCCCTATACATCATTCTAAAGAGGTTAGGTGAAAATAGGAAAAAGGTGGTCTAATGGAATACAGTGCCTAATCCTTAGTGGGTATAAACTCAAGACGGAGACGCTTGTTCTGGCAGGCTAAAGACTCGACTCGACGGAGCGCTTCATCTCTTTCTTGAGCAGCCTTCTCAGTTAAAACATCTTGAAGAGTCAACTTTTCAGGTAAGGTGGGAACGACCACTTTAGGTAGGGCTGGTAAGGTGAGACATATGTAAGCTTCAGATGCATGATGCTCCTTCATATTCCCTTCAAGCTCGGCCCTGTCCACCATGGTAACAGACGTCGAACGATAGTCACGCCAAGTGTAAATTATGTCGGCGACTATTTTGTCCAGTTGAGCCTTTCGTCCTTCAGTAACCTCTTTGTGATAGTCCAATGTGAGAGGATTGGATTTGAGAGGGGGAGGGATTTGTTGTATGATGCGGAACTGACGGATCACCCTAAGAGGGTAGTATGATGTAACTCCCGTCAATCCCAGCAAAGGAATGACATTGTCAAACCCGTCGGCTAAGCAAGGGTTATGAGACACAAGCCATTTGGCATACCATTGGATACGAATGGGGACAAGAGATTTGAGATAGTTGAGCCACCTAGAGAACGCCCAATAAGGAAAGAGTTTGTTCTTTTCAAAGAAACGGAGTAATGGGTGAGAGGAAGGGCTAATTTGTGAAATTTGCATATCAGTGGCGAATTCCCTAATGTGAGATATCAACCAGACCTGAAGAAGACCTATAGGTGCTCTAAAAGTACCCTTACCCGACTTCTTGAATCTTGACAGAGAGATGAATGTTTCGCCAAGAATTAAATGAGAGAACTTCTTACCACTACATACTTGGAGTACGATGTGGATGATGGAAGGGGTCATGCTCTTATTCGTGTATGGAAAGATAAGGAATCCAAAGAAAGCTAGGATAAAGACCCTAGGGATTTACGTTCCAGATTCTGCGGGTAAACCTGAAGAGAGTTCATCGAGAAATGTTATAGGAATAGCGTTGGTGTTTCCCTTGAGGATGTTTCCGATGAGAGTGGAATTGACTTTCAGAAATTGGCTGAACAGTGATACTGAGTTGACATCGATCGGAGGGGTGGCCAAACCGAAAGTTCCGACGGGGCCTATCATGGCATCATACTCCTCGAGAGTTGGGGTTAGCTCGCATTGGCCTATCACAAAAGAAGAGGACTCGGGGCTCCAAAAATGTGACAATGCTTTAATCATGGCGATCCTCGCCTCGAGATGTATCAAGGATGTGAGAAAGCCTATCTTCTTCACCACGTAGCCCTTGTGGATTGGCAGCAGTCGATCCCACATGTTGACGATCGCTCGCAGGAAATGTGCAATTTTAACCTCAGGTGGTCCCATTTTCTAAACCCTATCGAAGGGCATTTATGTTAAACACCGCTTGCTTTTGATGAATAATATCGAGCTGAAAGGAAACAAATTCCAGGGGAAGGAAACTTACTCACCATTCGAAAAGGATAGGTTATGTCAAACACATTGATCAAGCTCATGAAGTAAGTGAGGGTGAAACTATCAAGATAGGGTTTGGAACTTAAGGCCAAGGCTCCCATCTTGAATTCTAGAAAGAGCAGATTCCATTGCACAACTATCGTTGCATTGGGGCTCGATCCATAGTTCAAAATGAGCGGAATTGAAAAGTGGATTACCCCGTGTTTTTTCTCACGGAGATTCCATTTTCAATCCCTTCTATTGTTTTCCTATAGGCGGCGCCCGGGGTTTTAGGCGCGGTTGTGTGTGTCCATGTGTCGTGATCATCACAATGTAAGTCATGCACAACAGTTTATCAATCAGCGCTTCAAATCATCCATACAGCATACATTCCTACGCTAACCTGCATAAGACAATGTTAGTCACTGACTACCCCCCTTATTACTCCAATCTGCAAAAACATATAACACCTATCATGAGCGGACTTACCTCACCTTCAAGAGCGCCTGCAAAGTTAGAAATATCACTCGACGTATTAATTACGGCCTAAGTCCACTTGAGGTTTAGAACCATAGGTTCTAGAACACATTCCCCAGCGGAGTCGCCAGCTGTCGCGACAAGTCCGAAAGGCGGACGCGGCTAATGGATTACCGATCGCGGGCCTTCGATCGGCGCGAGCCCTCCCAGGCCCATACCAAATCGCGGCGGGAGTATTTTTTTAAGGATTCGACAATAAGAGTCGATCGCTTTCGACCTTCAGTGTGGTCGCAGTGGCATGTGCAACTTGTGCATGCATTTAGAGTCGCCACCGGTCTTTCTTGAAGGGTAGACCGGAAACCTTACTGACCGATTGGGAGAGATCGATCAGTTCTGCGGAACCAGAGATTTTGGGTTCGGGGATTTGGTTACGCTGGTGTCATTACCAACGCCCTATCGGTACCTAACGCGAGTGATTTTCCTAGCTAAGAATTCATGCAGACGCAATTTTGGGTGAGGCAGGCTTGATTCAGGGTTTCATGCAGATTGTAAAACTATTCCTATCAATCACAATCAATTTAAATGAAAGCGCAATCAAGTGCATAAATAAATCTCATCGATGCACATCAATTCAAGTCAATGGCTTCTTAGCATAGCCATAAGGGCTTAGGGAAGGTGTGATTTCGGTCAGGGGTAAAATGGGAAGATTTGGAGGCGATTAGTCCGAATGGAAAAATCGTCAATTTTTGGGAGATTTGGATACCGAATTACCCAAAATATTCCATGGCCAGTTGATTGTGGCCATTTCCCATTTCGAGAATTTTTTGGAATTTCTTGATTTTTCTTCAATTTTTGGAAGACAATTCGCCCAAAGGGCGAAATCGTCATTTTAAGAAGGGTGGGGGTTCAAAACACCCGGGATGAGCCTTGGCCAGTTGATTGTGGCCATTTCCTATTTTTGGGGATTTTCTTGGATTTTTTTAGAATTTGTTTGGAAGACGGTTTGCCGGAAGGGCAAAACCGTCATTTCTGGAAAGATCGGGGGTCAAATGACCCGAAACAGGTATTGGCCAGTTGAATGTGGCCATTTCCTATTTTCTGGATTTTTTTATAATTTTTCTGAATTATTTCGAATTTTTTTTGAAATTTTTATGATTTTTTCATTTTTTGTTGATTTTTTTGAAATTTTTATTATATTTTGTTTATTTATCCGAAAATCCTTGGATCTAACGATCCGCATCGTGCCACGCAGCTTCATCATATGCGTCCGATCTTCCACTAGATCGGACGATTGACAGAGAGCCACGTGGCCCGATATCGACCATTGGATCAAATTTATTGAAAATCATTTAATAAATCAGAAAAACCGAGATCGCGACACGTGGCGTCATCCAGACCGTTCGATCTGTTTTATTAATCTGAACTGGTCCCACCGCTGACGTGGCTGCTGACGTGGCACGCCACGTCAGCAGTTGACCGTTGACCGCCGGCGACTTCGCCGGAGAAGACGATGAATAGTGACATTTCCGGCGAAGTCGCCGGAAATCTCGCCGGAGAATCGTGAACCGGTCCCAAAACTCGGTAATTTTCGCCCATTCTTACGGCGTTCGACTCCCCACCGGCCCGTCATCAATATTCAACGAAAACATGGCCCCGCGCACGTCTGAAAACCAGCGAAACGAGCCCCTCGAGCTCGACTCCGGCGGGATTTGCAGAATTTTTTTTTGCGTGTAAACTTGTTTTCATTCAATCACATGGCATTTAAAGGAGTTAGGGAACTTACCTCAGCTCGTCTAGAACTGGAAATCCTCGGGTTTGCGTCGCAAGCACTCCCGACTCAGTCGAGCGCGGTGGAACTCCGGCCACCAGTTTCGGGGCGGTTTCGATCCAAAAAGAAGATCACACGAGGCTTAGGAATAGCTCTAGTGAAGTTTAAAGACTAGAATCGCACGAATAAAGCTCAGGGATGGCTCGGCCGAGAGCCCAAATGTCAAGCCCCCACTCAGGCATTTCGTCGAACACGTGATAGGCACATAAGAAATGGAGGTCGGGAGAGAATATCGACCTGTTTCGAGCGTCGCCGGCGAGTGTGGGTGCTTCGGCGATATGGCTTCAAGTCCCTTGCAACTTGGGAAACTCTCTTATCGCTTTAACTCTCCTCGAATCCCCTTCTCTCTCTATCTTCTCCTCCTTTTTTTTCATGGCCGGGACCTCTATTTATAGGAGACTTTGGCGATTATTTTATGGCCGCCGGCGACCCCCACCTCCACCATCGTGTTGCTCGTCGACTCAGCTCCACTTTCTCCTTCATGGCCGACCACTTTCGCGCGCTGAGTCGACCTCCATTTCCCCTCCAAAGTGCGCCACTCAAACTGTTTCGTCGGCCGTGGTCTGCAACTTAGTTGCAGACCCGGTCGGACCAGGTCGGGTCGGATCTGACCCGACCGGCCCGGTTCGACCAAATCGCCCAAATTGGGCCCCAATTTGACCCATTTTCATGCAATTGATAGCAAAATCGGACTCATTGGCATGTTTTCTATCAAATAGGAGTATTTTTGTGGATCAATTGATTGAAATTTAGTGAAAACCCCAAATTGCCCCTAGGATCCGAAAATGATTTTCGCTTAATCGATGGCTTAAATGACCAAATTAGTCAAAATTGAGGCCGCCAATGGATTCATCACGATGAAACCTATAGGTTAGAGGTGTTTGATTTTAATGGGTATGCCCGTATGAAATTTAATTTCAAAATTTGTGAAATCGGGGACTAAATTGAAAGAAATTTGTGCAATTAAGCCCTTTTGTTTAGAATTGATCAAATTGGAGGACAAATTGATCCAATTGAACTTTAATACTTTAGAATCCAATGTCATAGCTTATAAAAAGTGAGAATTGAAAATCAAAAGACCCGAAAATGATTTTTTTAGGCTCGGTTCGGGTTTGTGTTTGTGAAGGAACATAGTGACCCGAGCCGAATTTTCAAGATTTAAAGTGACACACCTGAAGAGGAAATTAAAACAAAATTATTGAACATTGTTTGTATTTTTCTGATCACGAATGGTATTTTTCTGATTTTTTGAGTATTTTTAATAATTAAAAAAATTCGAAAAATTATTAAAAATTATGAAAATTATTTTTTGTTTAAAATTGACTCTTGAGGCTATGCCAAGGCCTCCAAAGTGGATTTTGCAATTTTATGAGTTTTTGGCTATTTTTAATTAATTTTGGAAATGAAAACTAAAGTGATAAATGACAAAAAATCAGGTGTCAACAACTATCAAGTCCATTCACTTTCCTTTCCCTCAATGATCATCTCATGGTCCAATCGCCCTTTAAGAACGACACCCTACTCTTTTGGGCTAACAACACACGATACCACTTCTAGTGGTCCCGATTCATCCTCATTCAATCCCATTTTATTCAGCAAGATCAAGCAATTGATATTACTTCTCCCCTAATTTTCCTCACATTGGAAGAAACAAAACATCAATCTCCCATTACGTGCCTTACGCCAAGGTAAAATCCGTTCCACAGGCACATTTCATGTTCCATAATGAACATTTCTTTACTCATAATCCATGGACAGGAGTTCTCTTATTCACATATCTTCCGATCATTCACTTCTCTTACTGAGTTCCATTACCATTCCTCAAAGTCAGGAATAATCACTAGCCATAAGGCTTTCAAATTCCATTCCAATCGGAGACCTCAGTCTCACTCAAAGGGTCATTAACCACCCTTGGCACCCTTAGACAACCTTGAGAACTCTATCTCACACTGATCGATCGTCCTTAGATCTTTGCAAAATTATTAGGATCCACACAACTATTGCAATCAAGCAATCCCAGAAAGGTACTTCCATTGAACTATTCAATGAAGGCGGTGCAAACATTTACCATGCCTTCAAGAAAACTCTTCCCTTGGTGACACTTCACCAATCATCAACAACCTCTTAAGGCTAAATACTGTCAAGTCACTTACTTTTTTAGTGCACCCAAAATCTCTAAGGTTTTCTTACAAAACCTTCAATTTAAAAGAATGCAGTTTCAAATTCCATCCTTTCATTAAATTCAGTCAATCTCAACTTTATACATAGCTTTACCAGCTTTTCAAAACTCTCATGGCTCCTGTCCACGTTTCCACTTTGGAAATGAATAATCTCAGAGTCACCTTTCTTGTGACTTGCATCACTTAACTCATCAATACTAGCATTAATCGTCTCAGCGACTTGGTTACAAGGGCAGCTTCTTCTCGAGCTTGCCTACCCATCAAATTTCCTCATTTCCATTTAAAGTTCTCATGATCCCTTATTACACTTGGGTCTCGCACGATTAACAAAATCGAGCCATACTCTCTTCCAGAGCTCATACTGGAGTCGCTCATCTTTACTCAATTCTCATGATCCACCTCAGCTCTTGGATCTGCCATACCATGTACACTCGAGCTCAATACTCTTCTACGACCATACTTTGATCATTCAACCTTATCAGGTTCTCATGCCACTTGAACCATTATGATTCCCTCTAGGATCTACTCAAGTCAGTAGCCTCAGGCTGCTCATCTCATTATCTTTCACCATCAACCATCCAGTGGTTCCCGAACAACTCTCTAATGATTCTTAGGAAATTCTCAACTAATTTCCAATTATTCAAGGATCCCAAATCATTCTTGATCAGCAACCATTCATCAAGCCAGCCTCAACGAGGCAATTTCTTAATCTTCAACCAATTACTAGACATGCCTCAACTAGGCCAAAACTTAACTAGGTCAACACCCAGTAAATACTCAAGGCGTTACTTTTATAAGTCAATCGCCCAAACTCTAAGTATAAGGCATCTGCCACTCTGTCACAAATACAACATGCTTTCTCATTCAAAACAGGCATCAGTTCAACGGGATATAAACTCCCCATACGCCGGCTAATCTCTCAATTATACCTTGGCCAAGCCAATCACATGATGCCAATCATAAAAGACGCCTAGCAGGCCCATCACAAACATCAATTTTCTTTTTCAAACGGCATTCACTGCCAAGCACAATGCTTTTAACCATGCCACTCATAGGCGTCATTTTATATGCCATGCCATGCCACTTTTGAACATTCACTTGGGAATCCATCCCGTGCCATACATCTCTTAACCACAATTAGACTCAACCTGATACCTAGACTTTTCCTTTCAAGTTATGACTTAGGTCATTCCTGCCTCTTGCCATCTTAGAAGCCTGCCAAGAGCAGCTCCTTATCTGGACCTCTCTGTCCCGGTGATCACTCCCCGCCCTAATCAAACCTGGCCGTTGCAGGTTGTCCCAAGTCATACATCTACGGAGGAAGCCCCGTTCCACATGCCCCATAACATGCTTCATTACGGTTTATAGGTATCCCATCCACTTGTCCCATACCAAGCGACAGTTATTAAGTCCAACAACGATAAGTTCATGCATGCACCCTCATCAGCTTTCGTTTCAAAGCCACAAACACATGCACCGCATGTTCGTTCTCACCACTTGTCATACCACAATCGTTTCCACATCAAGCCTCAATTATAGAAAACATCTAGTTCCACCAATGACCGTCACATCTCACAGATCAATTGCCAATATTCAACCATATTCCTCAAGTCTAGTCGTTATTCAAGTCAAATTCATATGTGTTCATTCACAACTGGCCTCTAATCAAAATATTTCTTGTCCTCTTCCTTGTACACACCTCATCTCATATCATCCAAAGTTGTCAATAGCAATCGATAACTAAACCATCAAGATGCAACGCAATTCAAGCATGAATCCACTAATGCCAGTCATCTCTTTATAGCTCATACTCCTTAAGTTGGGTCATTGACAAACCACAATCACAATCATATACTCTAATTGACCCTTCATTCATCAGCTATTCTCTAGCAACCTCAAATCCAGGCTTATGACTCCTCAATCTTTACTCACTTCCTTGTGAGCCTTATTCATAAAATCACTCAAGATCATCCATTAAATCGACACTAGGACCATTAGAATACCTCACAAGTTCCAACATATATTCTTCAAGATTCAACAATCAATGCCTAATTCTGTAGGTCTCACTATCTAATTATCCTCAAGTCATCCATCTTTATCACTCCAAACCTCAATCACATTGGATCGAGCTGACTTGGCTCTGATACCACTTAAACGAGGATGTCACACCACGAACCCTGATCCTTATATCGACTCCAAGATCTCTTGGGTTACAACTCATATGATCAGACAAATAGACGGGAGCGAGAAGACATCTCCATACATATACAAAATTCAGATGACTTAGGACAGAAAGTAGTATACTTTTCAGGTTCATAAAAACAAATCTTGCGAAGTGGTCAATGCTAATGGATCGATCCTTGTGTTCACAAACCATAATACAATCCCTCCTAATAACACCATATATGAATCCATATCCTATAATTTCTTCATCGAACATCAAACCTTGATGACCTTTGATACCCCATTGCCTAGGACCTGAAAAATGTTAATCCCCAACGGGGTGAGATATAAATCTCATCAAGTAAACCCTAAACCTAAACCAGACTGCTAGTCCTCCCAAACTATGCAACAAAGCAACAAGCAGAAGCTCATCAAGGTATTAGCACACGGCATTCAATTGTTAAGTATCTCAAGGTAATTGGCATGAATAAGAATCACAGTCAACACATCATGCACCTTAAGACCAGCTTTCCCACACTAGCACATAATAAACTCATATGCTTCAGGATCATCACAATGATATCACATTACTCATTGGCAAGGGCTCTCGGGCCGCGATGTGTTTATCAAGGGCACTATGGCCAATTCAATCACAAGGGCTCTTTGGCCAAATCAAACGCATAAGGGCACTCTGGCCATGCGTTCACACAAGGGCACTCTGGCCGTTTCATTTGCATCAGGGTACTCTGGCCATGCAAAGCATCAGGGCACTCTGGCCAATTACGATGCATAAGGGCTCTCTGGCCAATTACAAAGCATCAGGGCACTCTGGCCAATTATGATGCATAAGGGCTTTCTGGCCATTTCATTCAACAAAGATCAATAGCCATTAAAGCACAATTGCCAAGCAAGATTCAATTGCCACCCAACCAAACTAGTCTTTCATGAAAACCGAGGTCATACTACGTAATTCCATTCATGGAATTCATCAATTCAACCACACACAAATGCATATAGATCAACTATAACAATCTCATACATTCAACATCCAATTGGTCATAATAAACCACCAATTCATCAATCAAACTCATCCAGTAGTGTCCTAACGTTCGAGTAAAGGTTTAAGGGACACTTACCTTAAACAACTAGCAAAATTTCACACCAATAATTCATTTTGGTCAATTTGATAAGATTGGTAATTAATGCTTGGCCTCTCTTTGGTTGACACTTGGCAAGCTTTCATTGGTTAATCCATTGACTTTGACTTCCTTTGACCATATCCACATCAAATTTTCAGCAGCCCTTGGGGTTTAAAATGGCCAAAATGACCTTATAAACTTCTTAAGGCAAGGCCAAAGGTTGAGGGGCAAAATGGTCATTTGGTACTTTTCGCCCGAAATTCTATTTTTCCAATATAAATTGCTCTTGATGAGGTAACGTCCATTTCAATTCAAATGTTGAAATTCCTAAATGTCCAATACCCAAATCTCGAGGTCCAATTTCATGTCGAACTCTCGTCGACTGTAATTCCAATCTATCTCAAACTGACGGGTGACTCTAGCAGGCACTACGCATATCGACCTTAGGATTTCTCAAGTCGTGGCGACTTTGGTTGTCATGTGATTGCGAGGGTTTATCGCTAGTTTCTACGGTCCTGATCATCAGAATCTGATTTAGGAAATTCTCGCAAATAACACATTGGTTAAGCGGAATCACCCGCGTCCCAACGTACAACGCTAGCAATACATTCCATGATCGTTCCTAGATCGATCTCTGCTGGCCCAAAATATTCCCTTGACAATCCTTATGGTCAAAGTGCCATTTCTCATTCAAATCCCCCAAGTCCACGTACCCGATTCCGCGTCAGTCTTTCCCCTTTGGTCAGTTAACTAGGGAGTGACCAACTCCGAGCGAGTTACAACTGAAACACATCGATCAATATCCTTCCATTCAATAGCCTCGAGAGGGTCGAAATTCGGAATATCACAAACTTAGATTCTGGTTGAAGCTCAAACGTTGAGTGGGGATAACTCAGACGTTGAACGTTGAGCGGGGATAGCTCAGACGTTGGACTGATGCTCAAGCTCTGAGTGAAGTATTCATGTACAATAATCAGAACTTGAAGAGAACTTTCAAATGCGCTTATTTGAAATACTACAATGGATACAATCGAGCTGGATCATTCTTGAAAGACTCTCGGGAATAGAGATCAATCAATGATGCGAAATCTAGGAGACAAACATACGACTTTCCAAATGAGTGAAATCATCTATGGAAACCCAGGATCATAATTGTATGGGCGATTTGATCCGAATGGGAAAGACTTTCCTTTGGCGATCCCCAATGGCTACGGGATCTTCTTTTGGTATGTCTTGTCCAAACAAGAAGTTTTGGAGAGACCTCTTCTAGAAGCCTTGCAACGGGTAGATTGGAGGTAGAGGAGAATAAAAGACATCTCAAGGTCGAAGGGAAACAAGGTCGGCGTTAAGAGGGAAAAGTCTTTATAATTCTTAGATCGAGAGTACTTCGTTTTTTCACACTTCTTCATTCATCCATTGTAATTGTGAGGAGGTGTACACAAGAGTGTTGAGCGTTAGGTGGTGTATCCTGCGTGTCAAGGAGATCATTAAGCTGTAACTTCTCGAGCAGTTTACTAGTGGAATACAGCCGATTGGCTGATAGCCGAAGAAGTGTACGTAGGCTTAACCAAAGCCGAACCACTATAAACTCTATATGTAATCTTCTCTATCTCTACTCTGATCATATTACATAAACTGTGATACTAGAACTGCACACGAACTGTTTATATTGTCATACTGTGTTGCCATCATCTGAGACGTTATAAAAACGCATGTGCATTTGATATTCCACGAAAGAAACTTTTAAATTGCACTATAATCACCTATTCACCCCCCTCTAGGTGATAACGCTAGCCACAACATAATAGAATCATGTACCTCATGCAATCCATCCCTCACAATCAAATTTAAAATATGAACCCTGCACCTCATGTGTAAAGTTTGACAATCTAAGATCAACAGCTTATCTTTTGGAAGCGTAGCTTTCAATAACTTAACGACTATAATTTGAACTAGCATTATCCATAGTGACCGTGGACACATGTTTCTCTATTCCCTACTCGTAGATGCATTTCTCAATCATTTTCTCAATTTCCCTACCTTTGTGACTAGACATCACCACAAAATTGATGATCCTTTTATGCAACTTTGTCACGCCCCAAATCCGGTGGACACGCGAACATCCCTCTAGGGCCGTTACATTAGGTAATCTCCCAAGAGCCAACGGCCACAATGTGAAAGACCTAAATGAAACATGCATGCGAAAACGAGAAAACAACCCTTCACTTAGTTCCAAAAGTAGACTTTAGAACAACACATCAAGGCAACATCAAAATACAACACAAGGGAGGAGTCCACTACACAAAAATCTAGTCCACCACTACTAAACGGGTATCTTAGAAAGAACAGGCTATCAGGTCACACAAGACATCGGGCTCTCAATCGTCAGTCGACGATCCCGCATCTCTAGGGGTAAGCTCTGTGTCCATAGGAGCACTCGCAGCAGCATCCTCCTCAGAAATGGTCGCTGGCAAAGGACCATGTCCCACCATGGGAAAATCGGCATGCAGGCTCAGTAACAGGTCGTCGGGTATGTCGATCTCGGATAGGTCATCCACCCATAATGCATCCACAGGTACGGCACTCTCAGGCAATGGTCCGACAAGGGTGCTCTCATCTTGGAGTGTCCAAGCCTCAAAGGTATAGGGACTCAAGCACCGACCTCCCTCGTTGACCCAAACAACACTTGTCGTCTTAGTATACACCACATCCTCAATAACGGTAAACCTTGAGGTCAAAGTCTCTATCTACATCAAGACTCCAAAGAGCTGCGGTCGGACGTCCATGATATGGGTTTATGGTCTGAAAAGGGTAATCCCACGACGGGGTGAGAAAAGCTAGACCTAACCTTAGACTAGGTCGCCAGTACCTCCAGACACTTTATAAAAGTGGGTATTTTAGTAAAACGAGATAAAAATCAAAACGTTAGCAAAGCAAGGCATAGTTTTGACAAACAACATTTCAATCTTTCTAAATTGACTCGACAGTCAGAATCATGACAGAAATCTCGACTTCGTACTTAGGCAAAGTTTTAAATTAAACAGACTTAGTGGAAAAATAACTCTTTGTTGCAAAATCGACATTCGATTTCATCGTTCTCAAGAAACTTGACATTCAATCAACAGTAACAACACGTTACTCGCCCGTGCAAAGCAACTCGGGCCTCATTAGAAATTCCCTTCTAATCAAAATATTTCTTGCTATGCAACCAGTTAATCACAGAAAAACAATTTCATCTTTTCACTTTTTACGACGAGATGATTCGATCATCATAGTGACTCTCACTCCCCAGCACCGTTGAGATGATTCGGTCAACTACGAGACTCTCATCATGGCCATTCCTGAGAGATGATTCGGTCAAACATGTGACGCCCGATACCTTAACTCCCTCGAGACATTCGACATGAAGACTTTCACGTTTAAACCTAGAGATAATTCGGTCAAAGTAGTGACTCCCGATACTCTAGCACCTCAAGATGATTCAGTTGACTACTTGGCTCTCTACCCGCAGTGACCTCGTCAGGTCAAAATGGGATTAAACTCCCTGAGCTCAATTTCTTGGGATCAAACACCCACAACAACATTTGGGATCAAACACACGACTGGATTGGCCTTAAGTTTTCTTTCTGTTTCCAACAAACTCATACAAAAGTAAACGATTCACGGCCTCAATTCACAATTCGCATTATTCAAATTTCAACAACAAGGTCCCTTGGAAACGAGCACAAACCGCATTACCACGCATAATTCGACTTAGCACACGCATCGTTTAACCACTCTTTTAATTCAAGACTTGACATCTACCCCAAAATCAATCCCAGATTTCGGTTCCACAATCATCTCAAGACTTAATTTATAATTCAAGCCACTAACGCACACAACTCAAGTGGTGACTTCCACAATGCATGACAAAGGTCCAACCATCTCTTATATCCAAGTTAGGACTTCATGAATCGACCTTGATTTCATACATTCAAGCCAAGAACCATTCAAGCATAACTCCATCAAGATAGGGCAGAATCGGGTTTGGGAATTCCTCAATCTAAATCGGTTCATAAATTGTGACATTCCGAATTCTGGCCCCTCTCGAGGCTATTGAATGGAAAGATATCGATCGAGGTATTTCGGTTGTATCTCGCTCGGAGCAAGCCACTCTTGAGTTAACTGACCGAAAGGAAAAGACTAACGCGAGGTCAGGTACGTGAACTTGGGGAATTTGAATGAGGAATGGCACTTTGACCATAAGGATTGTCGAGGGAATATTTTGGGCCAGCAGAGATCGATCTAGGAACGATCATGGAATGCCTTGCTAGCGTGATTCCACCTATCCAATGTGTACTTTGCGAGAGTTTTCAAAATCGGATTTCGATGATCAGGATCACAGGAACTAGAGATAAATCCTCACAATCACATGACGATCAAAGTCGCCACAACTTGAGAGAATCCTAAGGTCGATACGCATAGCACCTACAAGAGTCGCCCGTCAGTTTAAGATAAACTGGAATCATAGTCGGCGAGAACTCGACATGAATTTGGCCTCAGAATTGAGTATCAGACATTAAGGAATTCCAACATTGGAAATAATTAGACCCCGCCTCATCGAAGGGAAATTAAGGTTGTGATTCGTTCCATAAGATTAGGAAATCGAGAAATTGACTGAAGTTGGAAAATGACCTTTTTTCCCTCGAGGATTTCTCTTGCTTTTAAGAATGGACAAGGGTATTTTGGTCATTCCTCCCTCACCCCACTTTGGTCGAAAAATCAAGGGTAGGATAGTCAATTGACTCCTTGATATTTTCTTGAAGAGATAAGACAACCTATAGCTAGGGATTAGGGACCTAAGTTGGCATTTAATGCTTGTCAAAGTCTCACCTACCATTCTTCCCTCTCTCTTAGCTTTGGGATTAAGGAAACAACACTCTCTCACTCATCATCCTTCTCATTTGGCCGACCAAACCCTTCATCTCTCTCAATTACACCCACGGCACTCTCTCCCTCTCTCGCTCAGCTCGCTGTTCTTCCCGTTTTTGCCCACTGTTTCGTCCATAACTTCTTCGTCTATTATCTGATGGCAACGATCCACCCACCATTAGAAATATTATTCTCTTGCCGTTCCAACAAGGTATTATGAACCCAAATACACTCAGCCATTTGTCCTGTAGAGCCATTTGAAGGGGCAAAGGTCAGATCTGCCTGATCCGAACCCGCGAGCTCCAAGTGGGATTTCCGAGCTCATTTCGTCTCAATCTTCGGTAAGACACTTCTTGAACCTAGTTAAGACATTTACCAACTTGTATTGGAGGTCTATGTGGATATTTGAAGAATTTGGATAGCCAAACTCTTGTGTTTTCGAAGGAACAGAATCTGTTCACCGGCGGCCAAGTTGGAACCGTGACAATTTAAAGTCCGTCAAGGCGTCGTTTGACTTGGAAATCAATGGTGAGCCACCCAAGAACTTAGATCTAAGTGTTATTTAGCTTGTGGCTGAATTTGGTGTAGTTTAGAAGTTGATTTATAGCTAAACCATGACTTGATCCTCACTTGGGCAAAATCTGACTGCCGGAAGACAGGTTGAGTCCGCGAGCTTTACGTAGCCCTTTGGTCATTTTTCTTGACTAGAAATACTTGGTAAGCCTTCCTATGACCTTGCTTGAAATGCTAGGGTGGCCTATGGTCGAATTTGGGAGTAATTTAGCGGAGTTTGATGACTGAAACTTTGTGAAACGCCTAGGGACTAATTCTGGACAGTTTGGGGTGAGAGCTTGCGTCTCTCATTTCGTGGATATCTCTAGCCTAGCTTGTCGGTAAGCTATTCCTAAACCTTTATTAGGGAGTTAGGGTACTAAAAGACGACCTTGTTTGAGAAATTGATGTTTTATGAACCGGTTTAGGCTAGGAAATGCCGAACCCGAACCTGCCCTTTTATTGGTTGAAATGAACTTGAATGTTTCACGGTTAAAAATTGTGGAATCAAGGTCTATTAGTATTGTTCTAACTTGGCTATGAATGATGGATTGGACCTTGAATGTGCCTTGTGTCGATTGTGGAATGAATTGAGTACCTTGAGTAGCATAACCAAATTTTTAGTCACTTGAGACACCGAGAGCTTGAAGTCGGGTTAATCATGACATGCCTCTAATTGAAAGAGTGATAAATTGACTTTTGTGTGCTAAGTCAATGTATGATGTTGTGATAACGCGGTCATGATTACCGCTTGCATAACTTGTTATTGTGGTTTGTGAGTTCACGAGCGTGATGGTGGTCTTGGCATGTGAATTAAGGTTTATGCCGTTTGTCTTTGTGAGAATGACTGAAATTCGTAAGAAACCTTAAGGCCAATCCAGTCGGGTATTTGATCCCGACGTTGGGTGTTTGATCCCAACTTTTAATGACGGGTGTTTGATCCCGTGTTTGGGTGTTTGATCCCAAAGTTTATGAGCTCAGGGACATGATCCCATTTGGCCTGAAGAGGTCACTGCGGCTAGAGAGTCTAACGGTCAACCGAATCATCTCGTGGTGCTGGAGTAATGAGAGTCACTGTATTGACCGAACCATATCTAGGTCCGGACGCGAGAGTCTTCATGTTGACTGATTCGAGGGAGTTCAGGCATCGGGCGTCACATGTTAGACCGAATCATCTCGTAAGATTGGCCATGATGAGAGTATCATAGTTGACCGAATCATCTCGACGATGTTGAGGAGCGAGAGTCACTATGACGACCGAATCATCTCGTTGTAATAAAGTGAAAGGATGAATTGTTTTCTGTGTCTAATTGATTTCATGGCAAGAAATAGCTTGATTAAAGAGAAGTCTTATTGAGGCCCAAGGCGCTTTGGCGTGGGCGGGTAACGACTTGTTACCATTGACTGAAAGTCAAATTTTATGGGGAAAGGAAATGGAAATGAATGTCAAATTTCTTGAGGAAACTAGAATTGAATGATGGTTTTGGAACGAAGAGCTGTATTCCCTGAGTTTGTTTAACTAAAAACCT
The DNA here is from genome assembly GCA_021437785.1 of Rhodomyrtus psidioides. NCBI lineage: Eukaryota > Viridiplantae > Streptophyta > Magnoliopsida > Myrtales > Myrtaceae > Rhodomyrtus > Rhodomyrtus psidioides. The sequence goes on from JAILYB010000119.1 coordinate 1,473,070, forward strand.
GCCTAAGTACAAAGCTGAACTTTTATCATGATTTTGATTGTCAAGTCATTTGAAAAAGATTGGAATGCCACTTTTGGTCAAATTGTGCCTTGTTTTGTGAATCATCATGTTTTGCCAAGACTATCATACTTTTACCATGCCAAAATCTTTTTATTCGAAAATACCTATTTTCAAAAGTGTTTGGAGGTACTAGCGACCTAGTTTAGGGTTAGGTCTAGTTTACTGACATTTATATCTCACCCCGTCGTGGGATAACATTTTTCAAGTCCCAAACGATGGAAACGACAACTTGCCATGGATTGGCTTTTGAGGAAGTCTTTAGAGGAAATGAAGATTTATCTGATTGAGACATTCGGGGCTGTATATTGTTTGGAGTTAGAATTGTACCTGACTTTGACATTTATGAGAAGTGTACCCTTTTGTCCTAAGTTATCTTGTGTTATATTATTAGCATGGAGTTGTTCTCGCTTTTGCTTGCTTGCTTTATATAGGTCTTTGAGTTATTGGCCGTTGGTTCTTGGGATATCATCAAAGGTAACGCCAAAGGTGGGATGTTTGCATGCTCGCCGGGTTCAGGGCATGACATAAATCGTCGATTTCTCAACAGGGACGTCCATTAGTAACCTCACTCCCTAGTAAAGGTTTAGGAATAGCTTACTGAGCTAAATGAGCAAGCAATTTACCCCCAAGAGGCCGCACAAATCACTCGACTAAGCTATTCGGTACAGGGCAGGTTCTGTCCTTGGACGAAACCACACGAAATCAGCCATTAAAACTCATCTAAACTCTGATCTAACTCTGATTCACCTTGCTAACACATTATACCATGTCTTAGGGTGACTTACTGACGATTTTCAAGCCAAATGTCGCCTTGACGGACCTCGAGTGCTACGGTTTCCAAACCGGTTCGGTGCAGGCAGATTTGGTCCTCTTGAAGACCATGAAGATTCAACCATCAAAACTCATCAAAATACAACCAAACATCACTATCATATTGCTAAACTCTTAGGCTATGTTAGAGGTGTCTTACCAAGAGTTGGAAGCTAAACAAGTCTTCTAAACCGGCTAGAGGAGGCTCTCGGTCAGAATAGGTCCGGCTGTGATCTCTTCGATTTTCGACGGCCTAACAGGCCAACGGCGACGGAGAGGGGCTGAACGGTGGTGATGGGGTTGTGGGCAAGAGGGGGAGGGTCGCAGTGGTGGCCGGCGCAGTAACTCACGGCCTCGGGTGGCCGGCGATGAAGAGGATGAACGGGTGACAAGTGGACGAGCGAGAGGGAGAGAACGAGAGAGATGAGTGAGCCAAGAGAGATGAAGGAGGTATAGTGGTCGGTCAAATGGGATGGTGAGGAGGAAGAAATAGGTTCTCTTAATCCAAGAGCAAAAAAAAAAAGGTGAGACAAGACCTTGGTTGGAGTAGATTAGACAAGCATTAATGGCTAACTAGGTACTTACCTATAGCCTAATAGGTTGTCTTATCCTTTATAAAAATATCAAGAGGCCAAATTGACTATCATATCCCTTGATTTTCGGCAAAAGAGAGAGAGAGAGAAATGACCAAAATGCCCTTAAGTTTATCCTAAAGGAATAAGGGTCAAGGTAGGGGCAAAAAGGTAATTTTCCACTTATGGTCTGAAATTTCTCTTTTTCAATCTTATAGGGCGAATCATAATCTAATTTACCCTCGATGAGGCGACGTCTAAATATTCCAAATGTTGAAATTCCTCAATGTCCGCTTCCCGATTTCAAGGTCCAAATCATGACAAGTTCCCTTCGACTATAATTCCAGTTTACCCTAGACTAACGAGCGGCTCTTGCAGGTGCTATGCGTATCGACCTTAGGATCACTCAAGTTGTGGTGACTTTGGTTGTCATGTGATTGCAAGGGTTTATCGCTAGTTCATGAGGTCCTGATCGTCGGAACTCAATTTAGGAATTTCTCGCAAATTACACATTGGTTTGGCGGAATCATCCGCATCCCAACGTATAACGCTAGTAAGGCATTCCATGATCTTTTTCTTAGATCGATCTTTGTTGGTCCAAAACACTCTCTCGACAATCCTTATGGTCAAAGTGCCATTTCTCATTCGAGTTCCCTAAGTCTACGTACTTGCCTCTGCGTTAGCCTTTCCCTTTTGGTAAGTTAACTCGAGAGTGGCCAGCTCCGAGCAAGATACAACTGAAATACATCGATGAATCCCTTTCCATTCACTAGCCTCGAAAAGGGTCGGAATTCGAAATGTCACAACTCTTCTCCCCTTTAGAAATTTCGTCCTCGAAATTTGCAACTTTCAAATCATCCAGCCTCGTGGGGGTAATAACGCCTCATCACTTCCTCACTTTTCAAAGGAGTTCCTCATGCTCATGATGTTTCCAAAGTCTTCCTTACAAATGTATGTTCTCGTCCTTCAAGACTGGTTTCCTTCCGTCCTTATTTCGTAACTACCCTTTATTAACGAGACTCCAGCGTCCACATTGATAATCTTTCTCACATAGAATTTAGGTCGAGCTCAGCTCGTACTTTCTTAGCATAGGTAATCTTGAATATAACATTCTACTACAAAAAAATAAGGTTTTAGCTACGAATTTTGTGACGAAAATTTTGGCAAAATTCGTCGCTAAATAATTTTGCGACGAAAAAAAAATTCGTCGCTAACACGGCGTCGTAAATTTTGAGACGAAAATTTTCTCTTTTCGTCGCCAATTTGCCACGAAATTTGCGAAGAAAATATGTTCGTCGCTAATTTGCGACGAAAAAACGATTCGTCGTAAATCGGCTACGAACAACATGTTTGTTGCAAATTAGCTACGAACACATTTTCGTCGCTAAATTCGTGGCGAATTAGCTACAAAAATTCTTGTTCGTCGCTAAATTTGCGACGATGAATTCGCGACAAGTTTTTTTTTCATCGCAAAATTCGTCGCAAAACCGTTCGTCGCAAATCAGCTACGAATATATTTCGTCTCTAAATTCGTGACAAATTAGCAAAAAAAATATATGTTCGTCGCGAAATTTTGTGACACTAAATTAGCGACGAGTTCAATTTTTGTCGAAAAATTCGTGGCAAATTAATTAGCCACAAATTTTGCTACGAATTGTATTTCGTAGCTAATTTGCGACGAAATTCTTTTCATTGCAAATTTGGTACGAATATTGTGTTCGTCGTAAATTTCGTAGCAAAATTCGTGGCAAATTGTTTCTACGAATTTTTATTTTTTTAGGGACGAATTTCACGATGAATCGTCCAACAATGATTTGAGCAACTAAATTTCATTAATTTTTAAATCTTCGAGATAGAGATTGCAAAATCGGTGGAAGCGAAGATAGCAATAACGACGACGATTATGATGGTAAGATGCGTCGTTCATAAACTCATTGCTGCAATTTGCGACTACTGATTGAATTCGAGGAGTTGGTTAAAGCGGGTGAGTTATATGAACTTTTGAAGCAAAATAAATGCAAAAAGATGCTCTTAGGCTGCGTTTGGTAATGTTTCTGTTCCTGGGAACATATTTGGAACATAAACATTTTTTTTGTGTTTCTGTTCCCGGCCACAATTTTTGGGAACAGAAACGCGTTTGGTAAGTTAAAAAAAACACTTTTCTCGCCAAAAGGAAGGATCGGCGGCGGAGGACGGCGGCGACGGGCGGCGGCGGCGACTGGCTGAGGCGGCGGAGGTGACCGGCGGCGACCGGCGGCGGCGACGACTGGCGGAGTCGGCGGCGCAGCTGCGACCGGCGGCGGCAACAGGCGATCGGCGGAGGCGACTGTCGCGACCCGTCCGAAAGCGGACGCGGCTAATGGATTACCGATCGCGGGCCTTCCCCCGCACAAGGGTGCGGATCGCGGGCTTTGGATCGGCGCGGGCCCTCCCAGGCCCATACCAAATCGCGGCAGGAGTATTTTTTTGGGGGATTCGACGATAAGAGCCGATCGATTTCGACCTTAGTGTGGTCGTGGTGGCATGTGCAACTTGTGCATGCATTTGGAGTCGCCACCGGTCTTTCTTGGAGGGTAGACCGGAAACCTTATTGACCGATTGGGAGAGATCGATCAATTCTGCGGAACCAGAGATTTTGGGTTCGGGGACTTGGTTACGCTGGTGTCATTACCAACGCCCTTTCGGTACCTAACGCAAGTGATTTTCCTAACTAGGATTTCATGTAGATGAATGGGGTACGAATCCTAAATCTAGGAATTCATGCAAATAGGAATGACTATCCTAGCAATCACAATCAATAATAAAATGCGCAAATCAATGAATCCAAATATGCAAAATAAACACATCAAATCAACATGACACTCCTAATAAGGCTCTATTAGCCTAAATAAGTATCAATCAAGCTTAGGAATGATTTAGACATGATTTTACTCATAAGGGGTAAAGTCGTAATTTTGAGACAAAAGGGACGATTTGCCCAAAAAGGGAAAAATCATCATTTCGGAATGAATCCGGAGTAAAACAATGTCAAAAATAGGTTTGGTCACTCAATTGACCCATCTCCTATTTTTTTGCAATTTTCATGATTTTCTGGAATTTTAGAAACCGATTTACCATTCGAATGGTAAAATCGTCATTTTCTAAAAGTGGGAATGAAATGTGGAAATCTTAGACATAAGGTTTAGCCACCTATCTGGCCCATCGCCAAATTCTAAGCAATTTCCATAATTCATCGGAATATCAAGGACGATTTACCCTTTGAGGGGTAAAATCGTTATTTTGGATTAAATGGGAGAAAATCGCAAAAACAATAACAAATCAATTTCTTTTGGTCATTTTCAGCCTTGGGAGTTTTCTATAATTTTTTAGGAATTTTCTGCAATTTTTCTCATTTCATTTTTTTTTAAAATTTTCCTTTGATTTTCCATTTTTTTTGGCATTTTAGATTTTATTATTATTATTATTATATTAAAAATAATATATTAAAAAAATTGTCCGGACCGGGTCACGGGATCCGACCCAAGCCATAAATGCCCAATTTGGCCTAAAAGGCCTAAACTAAAAGGCAAGATGGGCTAGACCCCTTTCCTTTTTCTGATGACACTAAGGGTGGCCCAATTGTTATTCGAAAGCCCAACATCCAAATTTCAACTTGAAAATTCACGTGTGGCCCAAGTCTCTCTTTCAATTCTCTATCTTGAATCCAACTTAAACAGGCTCAAACTAAAGATTAAAACAACAGACTAACCTAGCCCAACCTAAAAAGATACAAAACATCAAACCAACGCACATCTTGCCGACCTAGCTTCCTCACCATTATTATTATTATTTTATTAATATCTCCAACGTCTTCTTCATTAGGTGTTCAGGATACGAAGCAATCTCGGAATCCAACCTATGAAAGAACGAACGAGGAAGCATCTTACCATGGGTCTATGCATGTACCTCCATCGGACCTCTAGCGCCGAGCCACCAACAACGCCGGATCTACTCTGATCACAGCTGTGAGTCGTAACAAAGAAGCCAATCCCGAATCTGCAGATTTCGTCGCTCCGCCATATGGACGCCATGAACCGTCATCTCTTGGCCGTAGTCTTCACTAAACCACATTGTTTTCGGCTTGGCTCTTCATGCCTCCTGGTGTCCAGCTTGTTCATCGCACCTGCTAACGTGCGCATTGCCGCTGGAACAAGCTTGTGTCGTCATCACACCAAGTTCGAACTCGTGCGCCACGTCCCCCTTGCTCTCTTCTTCTCTTACCCAATATGCCTTCTTTGACCTTCACTGTGAAGAGCGCGAACTCTCTCTCCTTTATGTGCATTGCACCGTTGATGCTCATCGTTGATAGGAAGTTAGTTTCCATTCGTTGTCATGAACTTGATAGCCACTGGAATGTAACACCAATGAACGAAACCAATATTCCCAAGCTTCCATAATTATCACAAACGACAGTGGATCACTTGAGAGAGAGCGACTTGGACTGCATCCACCCAAAGACTTCTCTTCGGACACGCTCCGAAGATGAGGCCCCAGGAGTCACCTCTTGCTTTGCACGAACTCTTCGGTATGTCTGCGAAAGTCACGTTGCCGTCGCATCAGCCACGAGGCCGACTGCTCCACTTCACTCTTTTGTAAAAAAAGGAATTCTCAAAAGTGTGGAATATTGATCCTGAGGACTCAAGGGTGGAGTGGATGTTGCAGATCAATCTTTTTGATTCCGATGGCTGGTATGGGCGGAAGAAGTGATGGTCTCATTATATCCTCCGCCTGGGTCGTGAGTCTTCTCTCTCAGAGGAGGAAGATTCCCTCATATTTTTTATGCATTGTCATTGCTTCGTGTGCTGCCCCTGCACAATGGTCCCCCCTCCTTTTTTATTTCCTCACCACTTTGAAGTGTTGGACATCAGAGGAACAATGATGGCCAAGTTACGGCAACGCGGATGATCCTTCCCTTCTCAATGCACTCATTTTCCTGTCATCGAGAAAGCTAACGCCAATCCATTTCTTTTCTTTTTTTTTAGTCGCACCGTTTGCTCCATTATCCATTTGTCGTCCGGCTCTCATTTTGAACCATCCTGATGCATATTACGTGTTGATTGACAAATTGGATAAGGAATGACAAACTTCGCACAAGCTGACATTGAATGCTATTTATTTTTTTATTTTTTTTTACTTTTCATGCATTTTTCTATTTTTCGAAAATATTAAAAAAATATGAAAATTATTTTTTTGGTCAAAATGGTTCATTTTGCTTGGCCAAGGTCACCAAAGTTGATTTTTCAGTTTTTTAAATTTTTATAGATTTTCTATGAAATTTTCAAAATTAAACTAAAAAAAATTAATCAAAAATCTGGTGTCAACAGCGAACGGCTACCGGCGACCGGCATCCGCCGGCCGGCGGCGACGACCGACGGCAACCGGCGGCGGGCGGTGGAGACCGGCGGCAACAACGCCGATCAACCAGCGACGGCGGGCGGTGGCGACCGGTGGTGACCGGCGGCTTGGCAGCGGCGGCGACCAGTGGCGGCGCCCGACGGCGACTAGAGAGCGTTGGACCAAAAGTGTTCCAGAAACAAAAAAAACATGTTTTTTTTGTTTCTTTTTTTAGGACCAAAAGTGTTCTTTTTCTTAAAAGTGTTCTTCGGAACACTTTTGGAACAGTTTTTTGCCAAACCCGTTTCTGTTTCAAAAGTGTTCAACAGAAACATAATCCCTGAAGTGTTACCAAACGCAGCCTTAAAGTGCTTGGATTAGTTGAATGTCTTGCAAATCACCCCAACCCTTTTTGTCTCATAAATTCCAGAAAAGAAAAAAAAATAAAAAAATCGATCTTTCTTCACTACCAAAGTTCATGAGCTTATCGAAGAACCGCAGAAGAGAAGGCCAAGGGAAAGAAAACTAAAAAGCGCTAAAACCTTCGATTTTTGAGTCTCCAACTCCACAAGGACAACAAGCTATGAAGCATCGTCCTCAAGCCCTCTCGCCTCTGATCCTCCTCACGAGCTGGACGTCCTTGGGCATGATGGTGATCCGCTTCACATGGATCGCACACAGGTTGGTGTCCTCGAACAGGCCCACCAGGTACGACTCCGCCGCCTACTCTGGAACCAGAGGTCTGTCTTGAAGTCCTGCGTGATCTCCCTCACTAGCCTTTGGAACGGCAGCTTCCGGATCAGCAGCTCCGTGCTCTTCTGGTACTTCCTAATCTCCCTCAGCGCCACCGTCCCAGGCTTGAACCTGTGCGGCTTTTTCACGCCCCCGGTCGCCGGGGCCGATTTCCTCGCCGCCTTGGTCGCCAGTTGCTTCCTCGGGGCCTTGCATCCGGTGGACTTCCGAGCCGTCTGCTTCATGCGAGCCATTCCGATCGGCGAACTTTACTTTCCTTTTCTCTGGTTTTTTTTTTTTTACTCGGGAAATAGAGAAAAAGCGATTGAATCTATTTTTTCTTGCGAGTCGAGGAGGACGATATAGAAAGAAGAAGAAGAGAGCAAGGCGGAAGGGAGAGGCAAAGTTTTGGGAGCTAAAAGTTTTTTAGGAGAGGGAGGAGATCTGGTCGTTGGATTGTGGATGGATTTGACGGGTGAGATTTGTTATGAGTGGAGTCACGCGGATCTCGATCCGTTAGAACAACAAAACGACCAATGGGCGTTCGTCCGGATGTAAGTGTCGCGCGGGATATCGCTTTATTTACAGCGTTGATTTAGCGACGAAAGTCGTTCGACGCTAATTTGTGACGAAAAAGCCTTTCGTCGCTAAAATTGTTTCTTTTTTTTTTGTTTCTATCAAATTAGCGACGAAAATGCTAATTCGTCACTAATTTTGATATTTTTTATTTACATCGTTAATTTAGCGACGAACAACGACTTTCGTCGCTAAATTTAAAGAGAAGAATTTTCGACAAAAAGGCTTTCGTCGCTAAAATTATTTCATTTTTATTTTTATTTCTATCAAATTAGCGACAGAAAAGGTGATTCGACGCTAATTTTAATAAATTTCTATTTACAGCTTTAATTTAGCGACGAAAGTGGCCGTTCATCGCTAAATTTAAAGGGGATAATTTGCGACGAAAATGGTCTTTCGTCGCTAAATTTGTTTTTTTTTTCTATCAAAATAATGACGAAAACGCTAATTTGTGGCTAAAATTTTTCCTTTCTCATTTTAATTTCTATCAAATTAGCGACGAAATCATGATTTTGTCGACAATTAGTGACGAAATTAGCAACATTCTATTATAAAAATATGACAAATGTCGTTAATTTGGCGACATTAACAACAAAACCAACAACAATAATAATGATAATGATAAAAACAATAATAATAACAACAAAAATATCATACATTGAATTTTTATATACGAAAGTCAGATTCGTCGCTGATTTATTTTATTTTTCTTATTCATATTCTATTTTCATATATTTTCAATTTCTTAATTTATTAATTTTTTATTTACTCTCTTTATTATTAAATATTTTCTTTCTACTTTTTTTTTAAACAAAATAGAATTTAAAAGAATTTGAATTTGAAATTCTATCCTAGTCAAAATTTTGTCGCTAAATTAGCAACTAAAAATAGATACGTTGCTATATTAGCGACGAAAAAAAGATTCGTCGGAAAACGACCTCATCCTTGCCTCTAGTGAATAAACAAGAAAATTTATATAGATTTCGACACATATTCAAGCATATAGAGATCTCGACACATATTCATGCATATATCAAATTGAAAAGAAGGCTCTCTTTCTACTTTAGGAACAAGGATAATAGAAATAAATAAATTGATCGCTCTTCATTTTTGCTTATTAGTGTACTCTTTACTTAATTAATAATATATTCAGTTTTTAAATTTAAAGAATATTTTCTCTATTTATATTTTCTATTTAAAAGAATGAATATAAATTAATAGAAAATAGAATATAAGAAATAACATAAATAAGCTAAGCTAAACCCCATATTATAAGTGTTTCTTATTTAAATCATTCACCGTTTGAAGAAAGGAAGGATCCTAAAAAATTGAACTTTTTTTTAGTTATTGAATCTCTCTTTAATTGATCAATGTGCGATATTCCGAGTCATCATTACTGATGGAATCGAAATGATCTTTGAATTGATCAGAACACAATTTCAATTGGCTTGAATCCAAAACTTGAACGAAACTAGATCTTGTAGAATCATATTGAATTACGATACATTCCATACCTTGCTAAAATAACAACTACAATAATAATAATAATAATAATAATAATAACCAACGGCAACAATAATAATAACAAATAATATTGATAATAATAATATTAATAATAATAGTAATAATGATAATAAGAATAACATACGTCGCAATAATAATAATAATTACGCATAATTAGTAAGAAAAAGGGATAAATTATACATGCTCTATAAATAAGCTAAGTTAAATGACGTATTATAAGCATTTCTTATTTAAGTCATTCACCGCATGAAGAAAGCTAGGATCCCAACGAATCAAAACAAGTGTTTCGTCACTAAATATTATTGTTTTTAAATAACTACCGACGAAATTGACTATTTCGTCGCAAAATATTATTATCTTTAAATAATAAGCAATGAAATGGCAATTTCGCCGCTAAATAATTTTTTCATAGAATTATTTTTATTTAATTTATTTTACTGATGAAATGCATATACCCTCGGTAAATATTATTATTTTTAAATAATTAGCAACGAAATTGGTTGTTTCGTCACTAAATATTATTATTTTTAAATTATTAGCGACGAAACGCCAATTTCGTCACTAAATAATTTATCGAATAAATTTTTTATTTATTTTATTTTAGCGAGGAAATGCATGTTTCATCGCTAATTAATTCATTATATTTTTTATTTTTTATTTTAATAAATTTAGCGACAAAACAATTGTTTTGTGGCTAAATAATATTTTTTAAAAATAATTAGCTACGAAATTGGATGTTTTGTCTCTAAATAATTTTTGGGATCCAAAGGCACGCACTAGCTAATGAGACTCATATGCACATGCGGAAGCGACATACATAACTCCATGCGTAAATCAATAAGATGACTTGAGGGAAACAGACACTTAACCATTAACTCACAATCATTCAATTTTACATAATACACCAGAACTACTAAGATAACCAGGGCTAGAGGAAAAGGGTTAGCCTACTCAAAAGAGACATCTACTAAGGAACACGCGTCACTGCCCTAAGGGATACTCCAAAAGTCAGAGGCCGCTACAAGACCTAAGAGACAGGCTCGCTGCTGATGGGTCAGGCGACACCGGCCGCTGGATGGTACTCTACCCAATCGCCCGGCTGAGGCTCCTTTGGGACTTCTTCTTCTGGCTCTGACTCGGAATACACTGGGATGTCTTCCTCCTCTGAATCGAACCCTAAGTCCATGGGCTCGCCCTCGGCTCCTACAATCTCCCACTCGAACCCTGCCTCCTCCATGGGAACGTCGTCGGCATCAGAGGGCTCGATGACCTCGCCATCTGCAACGGGATGATGTGGCTGCACTGCTGGGAGGCCCATGCCTGGCTCGAGGTCGGTCATCGGGTCAGAAATCTCGCCATCGGGTGGGTACGTGATCATCGGGTCATGCTCCTCCACGATATCCCAAGGCACGTCAAAAGATCTCAGAGGCCCCCAAGTAGCGACGTCGTCTCGATACCACCATGCTGCGTACCTATCTGGCCTCTAATGGTCTGTCCCGTCCTCTACCCAGACAGTACTACGCTCATAAATAAAAACCTCATCCTCGCCCACTGGGTACTCAGTAACGTGCTTCTCGGTCATCACTGGCACCCAAAAAGCTGGCGGCGGCATGGTCAAGGCTTGGGGTCTGAAAGGTGGGTCCCATGACGGGGTGAGATAAACTCAATAAGCTAGTCCTAACCCTAAGCTAGGCACTCGGAACTTCCAGACGCACCCAAACACATGCAATAACCAACTGTACAAAAACAGGCAATGGCATGCGGTAACTCAATTAAAGCACAGGTTGACATAAAGTCCACCAATCTAGGCTAGGCTTGGCTTTCGTACCTTGGCCCTTAATATCACACAATACAAAGGATAGTTTATCCATATATATATATATATATATATATTATATATATATATATATATATATAAGATATAACTGTAATTCTCATGGCTTAGCCCGCGTAATAACGCCTCAGGCTTGGTTAACCACTGAACCCGCGTTTAACGCATAAGGTTCCAAATGCCATCTCATGACCCGCGTTTAACGCCTTAGGTCTATCCCGCGTTTAACGCATCAGGATATCACTAAGCCCTGCGTTTAACGCATCAGGGCATTATATGCACATAGGCTTATAATTCAACCAATCATAGTATAGAACAATCACATGTGCATATCGTCCATGCAAGAACCACTCGGCCATTTTAAATCACAGTTCCGTATCATGGCATTCCATCACATCATAATCAATCAAGGCCATTATCATGCTTTGCGATCAATCATATTTGATTGGAATAACTAACTTGTCATCGCTATGGCCATTCGGCCCTATCACCATTTCCCGAGTCATTCGATCGATTATGCCACATAACTCATTAAATAGTCACACAAGGTCAATCTTTACTACTATGGCACCATCAAATCAATTAATCCCTACATTAGAGCCCACGACCAGAATAGGAATAGGGTTCATTAGATTATTTTCATGCATCGAGTCATTCGATCACACTCATGGCCGAACCCTCCTAAGCTCGAACGGGGATTTCTCTAACATAAACGAGCTCAACCAAGTCCTATCACTTCCAATGGCGCCATGAGGGGTTCGGTCTACATTAGCACCTATTCCCTAACTCACTTCAACCATAAAATCAATACAACAAGTCTTAAAGGTAAGGCCATGCTTGGTTTCCTCCAAGGACAGATTCGGTCCCCACGGTTCTCGCCCAATCGGCCCATTAAACTCATCAAAATTAACTCTCACTCGGTCTTTCCATCACACAAGGTCTTAGCTAAGGGTTAGAATAAGCTTACCTAGCCCAAGGTTCAAGATAAACCGGTTGAAGGCGGTTGAAGGTGGCGCGGCGCACGGCGGTCCTTGGCGATCAGACTTGGTCCCGAGGAGTTCTAGGCGAAAATAACCAAAAACAAACTTTAATACCACTTCTACCACAAGCCTATAACCTTTTGACATGTCTACCTAAGCACTAAGAACCACTTACCTCAAGATAGCTCAAGGACTTCTCAAGAACAGCCCCTCCGGTTCTCACTCGGTCCGATTCTGGTTGGCGACGACTCGGGTGGTTTCGGGCTGAATGGCGGCTTCCAAGATGGTCTAAGGGAAAGGGGGAAGTATCTTGGTGGTGGTTTGAGGCGGCGGAGTGCCGGCAAGGTGGTGGCCGGCCGGTTTCCTCCGTGAAACCGAGAGAGAGCGGGCAAGGGATGGAGACGAGAGGGAGATAGCGTCGCGAGAGGGAGGGAGCGAATGAGAGAGTGAGTGTGAGGGAGAGAGAGAGAGCGTGGGTGATAAGAAGGAAGGGGAAATTGGAGGGAAAAGTGGTAGTGGGGTGGTTGACATGGAATAGTATCCATGAGTGACAAGGTGTAAGGGGTTTGGTCATGGGGAAGTTGTCATTCCAAGGTCAAGTCACAAGGTCAAAGTGGTCTACCAATAATTCATGGGGTCAAATGACTAAAGGGCCCTCACATTTTCGACCAAGGCTAGAGGGAGATGGCAATGTCCAAATTGCCCTTGCATTAACTAAGAGGAAAGGGCAGTAAGCTTAGGGTAAAAGGGTCGATTTCACTCGTCGATCCGAATTTCGTTTTTCTAACTTAAACGAGACTAATTCTAATCTTAATGATTCTCTGATGAGGCGACGTCCGAATTTACTCCATTGCGATCTTCGAATATCCGGCCTCCAATCTCGAAGTCCAATCCATGGCTAAATTCAGTCAATTGTCATTCCAACGCATCTCAGACTAACGGGCGGCTCTCATGAGTTACGCGTATCGGCCCGCGACTAATGTCATGTTTAAGAGTTACTCGAGCCACGGCGGCTTTGGTTGTCATGTAATCGCGAGGGTCAATCACTAGTCCCGAAGGTTACGATCGTTAGGAATCGATTTAGGTTGATTCACAAATCATGTTATGGTCATACGGAATCACCCGTGAACCAATCACATGACGCTAACAAATCGTTCTAAAACCATTCTCAGATCGACCTTTTGCGGTCCAAAATATTCCCTCGACGATCCTTATGGTCAAAGCGTCGACTCGTGGTCAAGTTCTTTGGTCCACATACTTTATATCCCATATGGCCATTCCCTTTTGGTTAGTCGACTCGAGAGTGATCAATTTTGAGTGAGATTGACTGAAATACATTGATAGACATTCATTCATTAATAAGCTTCGAGATAGGGTCAAAATTCAGAATGTCACAACTCTTCCCTCCTTACAGAAATTTCGTCATCGAAATTTACATTACAACCACCTACTCAAACAAATGGGGGTGTGTCGCGACCCGTCCGAAAGCGGACGCGGCAAATGGATTACCGATCGCGGGTCTTGGATCGGCGCGGGCCCTCCCAGGCCCATACCAAATCGCGACGGGAGTATTCTTCGACGATAAGAGTCGATCGCTTTCGACCATCAGTGTGGTCGTGGTGGCATGTGCAAATTGTGCATGCGTTTGGAGTCGCCACCGGTCTTTCTTGGAGGGTAGACCGGAAACCTTACTGACCGATTAGGAGAGATCGTTCAGTTCTGCGGAACCAGAGATTTTGGGTTCGGGGACTTGGTTACGTCGGTGTCATTACCAACGCCCTTTCGGTACCTAACGCGAGTGATCTTCCTATTTAAGATTTTATGCAGGTGCAATTTTGGGTGAGGTAGGCTTGATTCAGGGTTTCATGCAGATTGGAATACTAGTCCTATCAATCACAATCAATTTAACGAAAGCGCAGTCAATTACGTAAATGAATCATGTCAATGCATATCAATTCACATCAAATGGCCTCCTAATATAGCCATAAAGTCTTAGGGAAGGTGTGATTTAAGATTGGGGATAAGATGGGAAGATTCTGGGACGATTAGCCCGAAGGGTAAAATCGTCATTTTTTTGATGGTTTGGATACCGAATTACCCAAAATATTCCATGGCCAGTTGTTTGTGGCCATTTCCCATTTTTGAGAATTTTTTTGGATTTTTCTGAATTTTCCGAATATTTTTGAATTTTTTATGATTTTCTATTTTTATTGATTTTTGAATTTTTTATTATTTTATTATTTTAAAATTATTAAAAAAATAATAATAATAATAATAAAAATCCGGACAGGGTCGGATGACCCGGCCCACGCCCAGATCCGCGACCCAGATCCGGCCCGCTTCCTCAGCGATCAAAACGGCGTCGCTTCGCCAATTGAGAAGGGACGCTCCAGATCCAGCCACTTGGCGCGTTCTCCACCGTCCGATTTGATTTGATTTTATTCACGGCCGGGGCCCACCACGCTGACGTGGCTGCCTACGTGGCATGCCACGTCAGCTTTGACCGTTGACCGACGACCGTTGACCGTTGACCGACGACCGTTGACCGTTGACCGACGGCAACTTCGCCGGAGAAGATGATGAATAGTGCTTTTTCCGGCGAAGTCGCCGGAAAACTCGCCGGAGGACCCCAAACCGACGTAAAAATAACCGTTTCAAGTCCCGATTTTAAGACCTATCGATCCCTCTCACTCCCAACATCAATATCTCACAAACACATGGCGAAAACAACGTCGGGAAACGGCCAAACGGAGGTCGTCCGAACCGGCGCCGGCGAGGGATTTCACAGAAATTTTTTTATCGACCAAGCTCCGTTCTAAGCATTCAAACAACATCCTAGGGAGGCTTAGAAGCTTACCTGAGCTCCCTTGGACTTCGGTGGCCGCCGCTTGCGCCGGTGAGAGCTCTCGGCTCGATCCAAACACGTCGAGCTCCGGCCATCGCTTCCGGCGCGGTTTCGGGGCAAGACAAAGAGTAAGCCGGGATTAGAGATGTTTCTAAAGGGATTTGAGGATAAAATAGGCGGAAAATAAAGCTCGGGGAGCCCCGGCCGAGACTCAAACATTCGAATACTCAATTAGGCATTTTGTCGAACACGTTGCGAGCATAAATAAAATGGTGATCGGGGAGCAGAACCGACCTGGTTTGAATCCGTCGACGGCGACCGAAGCTCCTCTGAGGTGCTGTGAGGTGCGGGGGAGCTTCGTCTTGCTCCGGCTTCGCTCGAAAATCTCTCTCTCTCTCTCTCGGCCCGAGCTCTCTCTCACTCTCGGCCCTCTCTCCTATTTCCATGGCCGACCAACCTTTCGGCCTCCACCCATCCACAAAGCCAGGTCTTCCTTTTCCCTTTGTTTCCCACACATGTCGCCCACCTTTCGTTCACCAACCGACCGCCGCCCCACCTCTTTTTTTGTTATATTCAGTCGGCGATGGTGGGTTTGCAACAAAGTTGCAGACCCGGTTCGGACCGGGTCGGGTCGGGTCTGACCCGACCGGCCCGGTTCGATTATCCTCGCCTAATTGAGCCCCAAATAGACCTCTTTTCATGAAATTGATGGCAAAATCCGACTCCTTGACATGTTTACTATCAAATATGGGTATTTTCGTGAATCAATTGATTGGAATTTAGTGAAACCCCCAAATTATCCCTAGGATCCGAAAATGAGTTTTGCTTAATCGAGGGCCTAAACGATCAAATTAGTCCGAATTGAACCCACCAATGTATTCAGCATGATGAAAATTATGGGGTGGAGGTGTTTAATTTTAATGGGTGTGCCCGTGTGAAATTTAATTTTGAAAATTATGAAACCGGGGACTAAATTGAAAGAAAATTGTGCAATTAAGCCCTTTTGGCTAAAATTGATCAAATTGGAGGGCAGATTGACCCAATTGCACTTCAATACTTTAGAATCCAATGTCATAGCTTACAAAAGGTGAGAATTGAAAACTAAAAGACTCGAAAAGGATTTTTGATGCCCGATTCGGGTTTATGTTTGTGAAGGAACATAGTGACCCGAGCCGAATTTTCAAGATTTAAGGTGACACACTTGAAGAGGAAATTAAAACAAAATTATTGAATATTTTGTGTATTTGTCTGACCACGAATGGTATTTTTCTGATTTTTTTTGGGTATTTTTATAATTAAATAAATTCGAAAAATATTATAAAATACCAAAAAATATTTTTTGTTCAAAATTGGTCCCCGAGGCTAGGCCAAGGCTTCCAAAGTTGATTTTGTGATTTTATGCCCTTTTTAAATATTTTTAATTAATTTTAAATAATAAAAATCACAATAATAGATAGTCAAAAATCAGGTGTCAACAGCTGCCCCTCTTTGAGAGGAATCTCGTTAGAGGTTTCTCTCAAAGACAAGGTGGCACCTGATTCCTAACCGACTCAACTGGGAAAATGAGAGAAGAAATGCTATGACATTGGACCCTTAAGCCTTTTGATAAAAGCTCAAATTAATCCATGCTTTACTCTAACAATTTGAACATGGGCCGGAGTGAGAGGGGCTTACCTGAAACTCATCTGTCAGATGCTGCCGGTCGCGACAACTTTCAAGCAGATACCTAGGACTCATCATTCAGGATACCCTAGGGAGGTTTAGCTCTGACCTGTATGGTAGGTCATACCATCATGGGATTCCTAACTGTAGGAACCTGAGGAGGGCGCATCCCACGCCCTGGGATTTGCCAAGGATTTTGATCCGTATGGTGGATCGGACCTTTGTGTCGATGCTTATGGCGGTATTTATCAATGAGTTGACCCTTATGGCGGTTTCTACCATATTTTTGACCCTTTAGGCGGTTTCTACCTTTGTTTTGACCCTTTAGGCGGTTTCTACCTTATTTTTGACCCTTTAGGCGGTTTCTACCTTTGTTTTGACCCTTTAGGCGGTTTCTACCTTTGTTTTGACCCTTTAGGCGGTTTCTACCTTTGTTTGACCCTTTAGGCGGTTTCTACCTTTGTTTTGACCCTTCAGGCGGTTTCTACCTCGTGTTGACCCTTCAGGCGGTATCTACCTTGAGTTGACCCTTCAGGCGGTTTCTACCTCTGGTTGACCCTTCAGGCGGTATCTACCATGAGTTGACCCTTCAGGCGGTATCTACCTTGGTTTGACCCTTCAGGCGGTATCTACCTTTGTTTGACCCTTCAGGCGGTATCTACCTTGGTTTCACCCTTCAGGCGGTATCTACCTTGGTGTGCTTTGAAAAGGGGTCTCATGACGAGGGTTCTCCACGTCCGATGAGACTGTTTGATATTTTTTGAAAAGGAATCCTAGGACGAGGGTTCTCCACGTCAAGCTAGGACTGCTTGATTTTTGAAAATGGGTCTCATGACGAGGGTTCTCCACGTCCGATGAGACTGTTTGATATTTTTTGAAAAGGAATCCTAGGACGAGGGTTCTCCACGTCAAGCTAGGACTGCTTGATTTTTGAAAAGGGGTCTCATGACGAGGGTTCTCCACGTCCGATGAGACTGCCTAAATTTTTAAAAATGGGTCACATCCTCACCCCTTCTTTTGAAAGATCCCGAAATTTGTCGGGAATTCAGTTTTGAAGCGGTGAAAGATTTTATTTTGACAAAGCCTCGCTTTAGTTTGTTGAGGCGACATTCTGGGAGCTGGGTTCTCCAGGTATCCTGCAGAAAATTCAAACCTGTGTGCTCCACTCCATGGAGCAAATATTTTTCCGGGATTCGGGGTTTCCAAGAATCCTGCAGAAGTTTGAGCTTGAAAGATTTTTTTCTTCACCAAGAAAACGTTAGTAATCTTTGGGAAGACCACGGCTGTCCATTTGACAAAAACCGTATGACTTAAGTTTTAATTGTGAAATGTGCATTTTGATGCTGGAGGTTATCCAAAGCATTCTTGCAACATGCAAATGTGATCACAAATCCCTTGCACGGAAAATCTGGATCAATAGTTTGAAAATTCCAAAAAGAGTTTGCTCAAAACATCAATTGGAATATTTCTCGACAATGAGGTCTTCTCACCTGTTTTGAGATAGTGGTTTTTATAGGGGACGCACTCAATTCCCTACTAACCTGTGCCTAGGTTTTAGGCTCATTCGCAGCGCGTACATTTTGATTGGTCGGGAGGTCTTCCACGGGACCGTAATGTTGGGCTTGGATATGGGTCTTCAAGGGGGACCCACTTTTGAGTTAAGGTCATTGAATGAAAGTTTTCACCATCTGCTCCGGGTTTACAAGTCAAGAACCCTGCAAAATGAGAAAGAAATAGTCTTGCTCGTACTTCTTCGAGCTAAGCTATATGTTAACCCAAGTGTCGTAGTTAGAGAAGACTGCTTCCGGGTTGTAACATTGGTGGGATTGGGGACCGAAAAAAGCTTGTTTTTGGCCCAGAATTCGTGACGGGTTTGACATTGGTGATCATTGCTGATTTACCACATGTCCTTTCCTTTCTGCATCTTTAGTTTTTGAGGTGTGCAACTGATTTTGAGGTGTGCACCAGCTCTTTAGAGAGCGTCTCTTGTTGCATTCAGAGACCGACTCTCTCCATGTCTTTGTTCTGTGCTTGGCAGCATTTGGGGAGCAACCTTTTTTTGATTTGGTTCCTTCAGGGATTTCCTCTTTTCCCATCCAGGCTTCATTGTGGATCAATCAAAGAACTTACATGAGCATCGGCCTTGCTCTTACCAGGCACTTTGCTTTTTCTTGATGCTAGGGATTTATTATTATTCACTTTTGAAATCCCATTTTTTTTTTCATGGGATCGTGTTAGGCCCATGATCAAAGGTCTAACAAGGTTAAGCATTAACTTAGGAATTTCTCCGCAAACCCTAAGTCTTGAATTCATCCATTCCTGAAGCGATCTGCCTTTGTCTTGAATTTGCAATGATCCCCAACGGGTTTATGAAATGAATTTGCAGGCTCAACTTGGCTGTGCAAAGGATATGGTGTGTGGGATACAGAAATGAATGCTTCTCGTCATCCTATGGCACTTGGATTACCATATAAACAACACACAAAGATTAATGTTAGTCAGAACAAGAAAATTTCTAACCATTTTCTCCTGACGCTGCTGGACTTACTTCCATTTTGCCCCGATGTGGGGTGGTTCTTGACAGGGTTAAGAATGAAAACCGTCGTTCAAATGGGTTATCAACGGTCACCTGTAGTGTTTGGGGGATATGAAACGAATGCCTCCGTCGTCCCAACCCATGTAATCGCTGCAAATGGTCCCTACCTCCGTAGACCTAGATTTTGCTATCTGCCCACTCCACTCATCTCTCAAGTGTGTGTTGGACGTGTTTGGATTTAGGCTTTGCCTCTCGTCTGAGAAAACACCCTTTTAAACGGTTTGAACAACTTTTATTGGAAAAATTCTTTTTGTTTTCTCCGAAACATTTCCTCCCAATGGGGCTTTATGATGCACATGCATGTTTCATTTATGTTCAGACAACCTCCCAACTTCGACTGTGGATGTCTATAAGTTTAAAAATTCGATGCCTCTTTTCAGACATAATGATTGAAAGAGTCCTAACACTTTTTTTTATCTTCAACGACTTGGGGAAAAGGGATACTTACCTACCCGCCGCGGCTGGAGATCCCTGAAAATGCGGAAGAAACATGTCATTGTACGTCCACGAATTTTTCAAAAAATTAGAACGATACATCTTACCCTTGGTCATGTGTTCCAATGGGTAATACGTGTGATGTGAAAACCTGTTTCGTCTTGATGATGAGCCCCTGTCAAAGACGGGAATTATGTGTCAGTTTGCGTTCCAAAATTCAAGGCAAATTGGAACCATACAGCCTTGTTCTTGCTTTGTGTTTCCATTTGAACACAAACGCGCGGCTTGCAGAATCTGGCCCTCTATCTTGTGGTCTTGATCCCTCCGTTTGGTTGGCGATGAATCATTCTCAAGGATTTGCCCCAGAGAAGATCCATTTGTGTTTTTGGGCGTACTCCAGCGCCATTCTTCAAGGTTCCTTTTATTCAAGGAAAAAAAGAAGATTTTATCAAGATGCATGTCAAAGCATGTGACGTAGGAGCGATACTTTTTACCATCCACTAGGTCTTATAATCAAAGACCATCTCCTGGAATCCTGACTTCTAAGGCCAATGATTCTATTCGCCTCCCTGTTAGCGCGCTCTTTTCATTTTAGGCTTTCAACGCCAACTACTTCCTGTAAAATGAGTAAAAACTCATGTTAGGCATGTGGTCCTCGAAGACCAAATTGGAATGATACAAGGTTACCATTCACCCAAATTCGTATCTTGGGGTTTGATTCTGATGTGGATGACTCTGTTATTGAGGAGAAACGCCCGGCGTACAAATGATTCACTTGCCCCAGTTAGGCATGGTTTTGCTGTTTGCCATCTCTGGATTCGATGACCTTGGTCTGATGCGCTTTCATGGGGGATCATGAGAGTTTGCCCCCGGTTTGGCTCCTTAAAGCAAATGGGGGGGAACCTGCTCCCATTGATTTTTGCAGATTCTGATCATCCATCTCGATTGTCAGAGTCCTTGATCAATTTTATCTGTCTCAAGACAGCTTGATATTCTTGGGATTCGTCATGTGGCGGTTTGGTGATTCTCTCGATCACGGTCGCCATTTGAGGTATTTGATGTTCCCTGTTTGTTATTTGAAAGCATTACATCCTGCGTCCTCTACTCTTGATCATCATCTGAGAGGAAAAAGAAAGGGAGCATTATTCTCATATCAAGAAAATAATCATTTTGGAACGATACGTCCTTTTACCAAACGAGTGGCTCTGCGGCCAAATGTATTTTGCACTGAAGGGACGAATTCCACTATGCTCCACGGGTTCGGGGAATTTGCCCCCATTTTCGATAGAAATGAGCCTTATCAAGATGTATACAATACAAATAGATCCCTAATACAATCAATCTAAGGGACGAGATAGAGAGGATCTCAGCAAAATTAATCTTATACAAGAGAACTAAGAATGTCAAATCAATCAAAGGAATATGGTCCGAACACTTTGGAGATGCCCCAGTTCCAGTCTTCGAGATGTGACTCCAAGATCACCGATTCTTTTTTTTTTTTTTAAGGTGGTTTTAGATATACCAACCATCTAAAGACATGCACATGAGACAAGTGAGGATAAAACCTCTAAAAATCAAAGGATTTGGCACCTAAGGTCAAGGTTCCCGCCTCGAGTTCTAGAAAGAGCCGATTCCATTGCACAACTATCGTTGCATTGGGGCTCGATCCATAGTTCAAAATGAGCGGAATTGAAAAGTGGATTACCCCGTGTCTTTCCTCACGGAGATTCCATTTTCAATCCCTTCTATTGTTTTCCTATAGGCGGCGCCCGGGGTTTTAGGCGAGGTTGTGTGTATTTTCGGTGTCGTGCTAAAGCGATAAACATGCATCTTATTTAACAATCACCGCTTCAATATAAAACATACACACAATTATTCATTCCTACGCCAACCTGCATAAGACGATGTTAATCACAGACTACCCCCCTTATCACTCCAATCTGCAAAAACATAAAACACCTATCATAAGCGGACTTACCTCACCTTCAAGAGCGCCTGCAGGGTTAGAAATATCACTCAGCGTTTTAATTACGGCCTAAGTCCACTTGGGGTCTAGAACCATAGGTTCTAGAACAAAGGTCCCCAGCGGAGTCGCCAGCTGTCGCGACCCGTCCGAAAGCGGACGCGGCTAATGGATTACCGATCGCGGGTCTTGGATCGGCGCGGGCCCTCCCAGGCCCATACCAAATCGCGGCGGGAGTATTCTTCGACGATAAGAGTCGATCGCTTTCGACCTTCAGTGTGGTCGTGGTGGCATGTGCAAATTGTGCATGCGTTTGGAGTCGCCACCGGTTTTTCTTAGAGGGTAGACCGGAAACCTTACTGACCGATTGGGAGAGATCGATCAGTTCTGCGGAACTAGAGATTTTGGGTTCGGGGACTTGGTTACGTCGGTGTCATTACCAACGCCCTTTCGGTACCTAACGCGAGTGATCTTCCTATTTAAGATTTCATGCAGATGCAATTTTTGGTGAGGTAGGCTTGATTCAGGGTTTCATGCAGATTGGAATACTAGTCCTATCAATCACAATCAATTTAACGAAAGCGCAGTCAATTGCGTAAATGAATCATGTCAATGCATATCAATTCACATCAAATGGCCTCCTAATATATCCATAAAGGCTTAGGGAAGGTGTGATTTAAGATTGGGGATAAGATGGGAAGATTCGGGGACGATTAGCCTGAAGGGTAAAATCGTCATTTTATTGAAGGTTTGGATACCGAATTACCCAAAATATTCCATGGCCAGTTGTTTGTGGCCATTTCCCATTTTTGAGAATTTTTTTGGATTTTTCTGAATTTTCCGAATATTTTTGAATTTTTTTTATGATTTTATATTTTTTTTTATTGATTTTTGAATTTTTTATTATTTTATTATTTTTAAAATTATTAAAAAAATAATAATAATAATAATAAAAATCCGGACCGGGTCGGATGACCCGGTCCACGCCCAGATCCGCGACCCAGATCCGGCCCGCTTCCTCAGCGATCAAAACGGCGTCGCTTCGCCAATTGAGAAGGGACGCTCCAGATCCAGCCACGTGGCGCGTTCTCCACCGTCCGATTTGATTTGATTTTATTCACGGCCGGGGCCCACCACGCTGACGTGGCTGCCTACGTGGCATGCCACGTCAGCTTTGACCGTTGACCGACGACCGTTGACCGACGGCGACTTCGCCGGAGAAGACGATGAATAGTGCTTTTTCCGGCGAACTCGCCGGAGGACCCCAAACCGACGTAAAAATAACCGTTTCAAGTCCCGATTTTAACACCTATCGATCCCTCTCACTCCCAACATCAATATCTCACAAACACATGGCGAAAACAACGTCGGGAAACGGCCAAACGAAGGTCGTCCGAACCGGCGCCGGCGAGGGATTTCACAGAAATTTTTTTATCGACCAAGCTCTGTTCTAAGCATTCAAACAACATCCTAGGGAGGCTTAGAAGCTTACCTGAGCTCCCTTGGACTTCGGTGGCCGCCGCTTGCGCCGGTGAGAGCTCTCGGCTCGATCCGAACACGTTGAGCTCCGGCCATCGCTTCCGGCGCGGTTTTGGGGCAAGACAAAGAGTAAGCCGGGATTAGAGATGTTTCTAAAGGGATTTGAGGATAAAATAGGCGGAAAATAAAGCTCGGGGAGCCCCGGCCGAGACTCAAACATTCGAATACTCAATTAGGCATTTTGTCGAACACGTTGCGAGCATAAATAAAATGGTGATCGGGGAGCAGAACCGACCTGGTTTGAATCCGTCAACGGCGACCGAAGCTCCTCTGAGGTGCTGTGAGGTGCGGGGGAGCTTCGTCTTGCTCCGGCTTCGCTCGAAAATCTCTCTCTCTCTCTCGGCCCGAGCTCTCTCTCACTCTCGGCCCTCTCTCCTATTTCCATGGCCGACCAACCTTTCGGCCTCCACCCATCCACAAAGCCGGGTCTTTCTTTTCCCTTTGTTTCCCACACATGTCGCCCACCTTTCGTTCACCAACCGGCCGCCGCCCCACCTCTTTTTTTTTTATATTCAAGATTTAAGGTGACACACTTGAAGAGGAAATTAAAACAAAATTATTGAATATTTTTGTGTATTTGTCTGACCACGAATGGTATTTTTCTGATTTTTTGAGTATTTTTATAATTAAATAAATTCGAAAAATATTATAAAATACCAAAAAATATTTTTTGTTCAAAATTGGTCCCCGAGGCTAGGCCAAGGCTTCCAAAGTTGATTTTGTGATTTTATGCCCTTTTTTAATATTTTTAATTAATTTTAAATAATAAAAATCACAATAATAGATAGTAAAAAATCAGGTGTCAACAGGGTGCTGGCGCCTCATCGCTTCCTCGCTTTCCCAGGTGGCTCCTTCAGTTTCATGGTGCTCCCAGATCACCTTTACTAGCGGGATCGCCTTGTTCCTTAGGACTTGCTCCTTTCTGTCCTCGATCCTAACTGGCCTTTCCACATACGATACTCGATCATCCACTTCTATCACGTCGTGGTCCAGTACATGAGTCGCGTCTGGTTCGTACTTTCTCAGCATCGACACGTGGAATACATTGTGAACTTGCGATAAACTTGGCGGCAAGGCGAGTTTGTAGGCCAAAGTTCCAATCCGCTCCAGAATTTCAAAAGGGCCTACGTACCTCGGATTCAGCTTTCCTTTCTTTCCAAACCGAGATAATCCCTTCATTGGTGACACTTTCAAGAAGACGTGGTCTCCCACTTGAAACTCCAAAGGCCAGCGCCGCTTGTCGGCGTAACTTTTATGGCGACTCTGCGCGGTCTTCAATCTTTCCCTTATGGCCTTTACTGCCTCAACTGACTGTTCTACCAATTCTGGGCCTGTTATGCTCCTTTCACCAACTTCATCCCAGCATAAAGGAGTCATGCATGCCCTATCGTATAACGCTTCGAACGGTGCCATTCCGATGCTCTGCTGGTAACTGTTGTTATAGGCAAATTCTACCAAGTGTAACTGATCTTCCCAACCTCCTTTAAAGTCTAATACGCAAGTTCTCAGCATATCCTCAAGCGTCTGAATTGTCCTTTCAGATTGTCCGTCTGTCTAGGGGTGGTAAGCGGTGCTATACTGTAGTTTCGTCCCTAAAGCCTCTTGTAGGCTTTTCCAAAAAGAAGCGGTAAACTTGGGGTCTCTGTCTGAAGTAATCGTCATTGGAACCCCATGAAGACGAACTATGTACCTCATGTACAACTCCGCATATCTATCCATCGTGAAATCTTTTCTTACTGCCAAGAAGTGTACGGATTTAGTCAGTCTATCCACGATCACCCAGATTGAATCATGTCCTCTCTGACTCCTCGGCAAACCCATGACAAAGTCCATGGTGATGTGCTCTCACTTCCACTCGGGGATTTCCAAAGGCTGTGACATTCCACCAGGCTTACAATGCTGAGCCTTAACTTGCTGGCACGTCAAACACTTTGCCACATGCTTAGCTACGTCCACTTTCATCCCGTTCCACCAGTAGTGTTGACGCAGGTTCTGATACATCTTTGTGCTCCCCGGATGAATACTATAATTGCTCCTATGAGCTTCCGACAAGATCCTTTCTCTTAGTTCCTCGTCACTGGGTACGTACAAGCGTCCATGAAAATTCAGAATCCCATCCTCGGATACTTGAAAGTCGGGTTTCCTCTTCGCGGCATCCATTTCCAGGATCTTTTGGATGTCGGGGTCCGTAGATTGCAACACTTTCACTTTCTGATGAATCTCTGGTTCAATCCTCAATGTGGCTAGGAGACGAGACAGCTGGCAGACTTCAAGCTTAAACTCTGAATCCATTATTCCTTCCAACATAGGCCATTCTTTAACCAACAAATGCGCGATGCTCGATTTCCGACTCAGCGCATCCGCGACCTTATTTGCCTTTCCAGGGTGATACAGGATATCACAATCATAGTCCTTGAGCAACTCCATCGACGTTGCCTCATGTTCAACTCCTTTTAGGAAAACAAGTACTTCAAACTCTGGTGGTTTGTTGTAAATCTAAAACCTTTCTCCACACAAGTAATGCCTCCAAATCTTTAAGGCGAAGATGATAGCTGCTAGTTCCAAATCGTGCGTCGGGTAATTCATCTCATGAGGCCTTAACTGTCGCAATGCATAACCTACAACTCTTCCATGTTGCATCAAGACGCATCCTAATCCTTTCAGCGACGCATCGCTATAGATCTCGTAACCTCTAGGTCCGGAAGGAATGGTCAACACTGGTGCAGTCGTCAAACGATGCTTGAGTTCCTAAAAACTCCTCTCACACTTATCCGTCCATTCAAACCGCGTATCCTTCTTAGTCAGCCTCGTCAAAGGAGTAGCTATCGAGGAGAACTTCTCCACGAACCTTCGGTAATACCCTGCCAATCCTAGGAAGCTTCGAACCTCTGTTACTGACGTAAGTCTAGGCCAATTCGTTACTGCTTCAATCTTTGCGGGGTCCACGAAAATACCATTTCCAGAGATGACATGTCCAAGGAACGCAACTTCGTTAAGCCAAAACTCGCACTTACTGAACTTGGCGTACAGCGAATGTTCCCTTAACGTCCGTAGAACTATACTTAATTGCTCCTCATGCTCCTCAGGACTCTTTGAGTAAATCAAGATGTCGTCGATGAAGACAATGACGAACTGATCCAAGTATTCCTTAAACACTCTATGCATCAAATCCATGAAAGCAGCTGGGGCATTAGTCAATCCAAACGGCATGACCGTAAACTCATAATGCCCATACCTTGTTCGAAAAGCTGTCTTCGGTATATCTTCCTTCTTAATCCTCAACTGGTGATAACCCGTCCTTAGGTCTATCTTGGAGAACACAGAAGCTCCTTGCAGTTGATCAAACAAGTCGTCAATCCTTGGCAACGGATACTTGTTCTTGATAGTTACCTGGTTCAACTGCCTGTAGTCAATGCATAAACGCAACGACCCATCCTTCTTCCTTACAAACAAGACTGGCGCACCCCAAGGTGAAGTACTTGGACGAATAAATCCTTTGTCCAGTAGTTCTTGCATCTGAACCTTCAATTTCTTCAACTCCGACAAGGACATCCTAGAGGGTGCTTTCGAAATCGGTTCCGTTCCGGGTGCTAACTCAATCACGAACTCTATTCCCCTTTCTGGAGGCAACCCTGGAAACTCTTGAGGAAAGACATCGAGAAAGTCACGCACCACTGCTATATCCTCTAGCTTTGGTTCCTCTATGGTTGGATCCAACACGGCGGCTAAGTACGCTAGACACCCTTCGTCCAAAAGCCTAGTCACCTCAAGTGACGAAATCAAAGGGATTGAGGTTCCTCCTCGACTTCCCACAAACGCGAATCGAGGGTGATCATTAGGATGGAAACGAATCACCCTGCTACCACAATCAACGACAGCCCCTTGCCTACTTAACCAATCCATACCAATAATCACGTCAAAGTCAAACATAGGCAGCATGGCTAAATCTATATGTTCCTCACTACCACCAACGACTATCTTACAATCTGGACAGCCTAGCGAAACCAACACTTTATCCTTCAATGGGGTGGTAACATGCAATATCACATCCAACGGTCTCAATTCAATTCCAACCAAATCAGCAAACTGAGCAGATATGAATGAATGCGATGCTCCAGGATCAAACAAAGCATAGGCACACAAGGTAACCGTACCTGTGACCACGCCAGGCGCGTTCTCCACCTCCCTTCGCACCACATCGTACACCCTTCCTTGAGCTGGCGGCCTATTTGCGTTGTTCTGCTGGGCTCCAGCCTACGGTCCCACTGGCGGTCGATTTCCTTGAGTTTGGCTTGGGCAATTCCTTATGTGATGGCCCAGTTGGCCACACTTGAAGCACGCGCTCGTTCTACTCGGGCAAGGTCCGCTACCATGCTTCCGCCCGCACAAGCGACAATTCCAATTCGACTGGTGAGCAGGCTTGCTAATATTCCTTCTGGCTGGAGGGACAAAACGTCGATTGCTCGCCATCGGCCTCTTGCCGAACTGGCGGTTATCCCTGGCAGGAGTGAACCGCGATCTAGAAGCGATTCCTCTTTCCTTCATATCTCTTTCCACTAATTGGCCTCTCTCATAAATTGCATCATAACCTTGT
Source organism: Rhodomyrtus psidioides (assembly GCA_021437785.1). Classification (NCBI taxonomy): domain Eukaryota; kingdom Viridiplantae; phylum Streptophyta; class Magnoliopsida; order Myrtales; family Myrtaceae; genus Rhodomyrtus; species Rhodomyrtus psidioides. The sequence continues at coordinate 1,501,162 of JAILYB010000119.1, forward strand.
AGGTCCAACAGCACCAACTGGCTGCGAAGGTCAGGTCTCAGTCCATCTCTGAACCTTCTCACCTTGTCCTCCGGGTTTTCAACCATCCTCGGGGCATACTTGGATAGCCTCGCGAATTCAGCCTCATACTAGTCGATGGTCATTTGATTCTGGCGGAGATTCTGGAATTCAATCATCTTCTATTCTTGAGCCGCTCTGGAGAAAACCTTAGCATTGAAACTTCAGAGAAGACAGTCCAATTCGGCTCCGTTCCTTCAGGGAAAACTCTTCCCTTGGTGGCCTTCCACCAATCGTTCGTAGTTCCACGAAGCTGGTATACAGCTAGGATCACTTTCTCAGCCTCAGTACAACCCAGCACTTCAAATGCCTTCTCTAACTCCTCAATCCAAGCAGGGGCAGCTCCAGGGTCCCCCGTACCATCAAACTTCGATGGCTTCAGCTTCATAAAGTGCTCCATCAGCTGGCCCATCATGTGATTCCGTTGTCCTTGGGCATTGCCACCCTCATTGTCATGTCCATTGTTCCCGTTATTTCCATTTGCTAGGTTGGCAGCAGCAACAGCAGCTACGGCCGCTTGGGCAACAACATCTCTTTCTTGGACCTGCCTGCCCATCAAGTTCCCGATCTCTTCCAGGATCCTCATGACTCCGTCGTACCTAAGATCTTCTACCACTTGTGGCCTAGAGCTAGACGCTCCTCCAGTACCCCTGGTTCGGTTGCTCATCTTGCTAAGTTTCACAACACCTGAGTCACTATAATTCTATCTAGGAATTAGAGACCTAAGCCATCTACTTAAGTATAGCAAGACTACGCCACTCCTACAGCAGCAATCACAGTTAAGACAATCATTACTCTAGCAACCATCAGAAGTATCACAATCAGGAATTCACAATCGTATCACACATTCAGTTGCTCCAGCAACTTCACCAAATCATAATCAGCTATCCAATCCAGCAAGCAGCAGTCAACACTTAGTGCCAAGTACAAAGCCTTATAGCCTTAAGCCTACCAAAGATGATGCCAGTCAATATGCCAATCACAAGCGCCATCTCACATGTCATGCATTTCATGCCTAACTCTAGCGAATCCCTAAGGTCTCGCTACCCAGTTATCCTCAAATCATCACACCTTATTACTCCAGTTCTCAACCAACTTGGATCGAGCTGACCTTGCTCTGATACCAAACAAGCGGGGATGTCACACCCCGAGTCCTATCGAGCGCGCAACATCACCTTACTGCCGAACTGTTCAGTCACTTGCCCAGGATCCAAAGGCACGCACTAGCTAATGAGACTCATATGCACATGCGGAAGCGACATACATAACTCCATGCGTAAATCAATAAGATGACTTGAGGGAAACAGACACTTAACCATTAAATCACAATCATTCAGTTTTACAAAATACACCAAAACTACTAAGATAACCAGGGCTAGAGGAAAATGGTTAACCTACTCAAAAGAGACATCTACTAAGGAACATGCGTCACTGCCCTAAGGGATACTCCAAAAGTCAAAGGCCGTTACAAGGCCTAAGAGACAGGCTCGCTGCTGATGGGTGACATCGGCCGCTGGATGGCACTCTACCCAATCGCCCGGCTGAGGCTCCTCTAGGACTTCTTCTTCTGGCTCTGACTCGGAATATACTGGGATGTCTTCCTCCTCTAAATCAGACCCTAAGTCCATGGGCTCGCCCTCGGCGCCTACAATCTCCCACTCGAACCCTGCCTCCTCCATGGGAACGTCGTCGGCATCAGAGGGTTCGATGACCTCGCCATCTGCAACGGGATGATGTGGCTGCACTGCTGAGAGGCCCATACCTGGCTCGAGGTCAGTCATCGGGTCAGAAATCTCGCCATCGGGTGGTACGTGATCATCGGGTCATGCTCCTCCACGATATCCCAAGGCACGTCAAAAGATCTCAGAGGCCCCCAAGTAGCGACGTCGTCTCGATACCACCATGCTGCGTACCTATCTGGCCTCTAATGGTCTGTCCCGTCCTCTACCCAGACAGTACTACGCTCATAAATAAAAACCTCATCCTCGCCCACTGGGTACTCAGTAACGTGCTTCTCGGTCATCACTGGCACCCAAAAAGCTGGCGGCGGCATGGTCAAGGCTTGGGGTCTGAAAGGTGGGTCCCATGACGGGGTGAGATAAACTCAATAAGCTAGTCCTAACCCTAAGCTAGGCACTCGGGACTTCCAGACGCACCCAAACACATGCAATAACCAACTGTACAAAAACAGGCAATGGCATGCGGTAACTCAATTAAAGCACAGGTTGACATAAAGTCCACCAATCTAGGCTAGGCTTGGCTTTCGGACCTTGGCCCATAATATCACACAATACAAAGGATAGTTTATCCATATATAATATATATATATATATATATATATATATTATATAAGATATAACTGTAATTCTCATGGCTTAGCCCGCGTAATAACGCCTCAGGCTTGGTTAACCACTGAACCCGCGTTTAACGCATCAGGTTCCAAATGCCATCTCATGACCTGCGTTTAACGCATCAGGGCATTATATGCACATAGGCTTATAATTCAACCAATCATAGTATAGAACAATCACATGTGCATATCGTCCATGCAAGGACCACTCGGCCATTTTAAATCACAGTTCCATATCATGGCATTCCATCACATCATAATCAATCAAGGCCATTATCATGCTTTGCGATCAATCATATTTGATTGGAATAACTCACTTGTCATCGCTATGGCCATTCGGCCCTATCACCATTTCCCGAGTCATTCGATCGATTATGCCACATAACTCATTAAATAGTCACACAAGGTCAATCTTTACCACTATGGCATCATCAAATCAATTAATCCCTACATTAGAGCCCACGACCAGAATAGGAATAGGGTTCATTAGATTATTTTCATGCATCGAGTCATTCGATCACACTCATGGCCGAACCCTCCTAAGCTCGAACGGGGATTTCGCTAACATAAACGAGCTCAACCAAGTCCTATCACTTCCAATGGCGCCATGAGGGGTTCGGTCTACATTAGCACATATTCCCTAACTCACTTCAACCATAAAATCAATACAACAAGTCTTAAAGGTAAGGCCATGCTCGGTTTCCTCCAAGGACAGATTCGGTCCCCACGGTTCTCGCCCAATCGGCCCATTAAACTCATCAAAATTAACTCTCACTCGGTCTTTCCAACACACAAGGTCTTAGCTAAGGGTTAGAATAAGCTTACCTAGCCCAAGGTTCAAGATAAACCGGTTGAAGGCGGTTGAAGGTGGCGCGGCGCACGGCGGTCCTTGGCGATCAGACTTGGTCCCGAGGAGTTCTAGGCGAAAATAACCAAAAACAAACCTTAATACCACTTCTACCACAAGCCTATAACCTTTTGACATGTCTACCTAAGCACTAAGAACCACTTACCTCAAGATAGCTCAAGGACTTCTCAAGAACAGCCCCCCCGGTTCTCACTCGGTTCGATTCTGGTTGGCGACGACTCGGGTGGTTTCGGGCTGAATGGCGGCTTCCAAGATGGTCTAAGGGGAAGGGGGAAGTATCTTGGTGGTGGTTTGAGGCGGCGGAGTGGCGGCAAGGTGGTGGCCGGCCGGTTTCCTCCGCGAAACCGAGAGAGAGCCGGCGAGGGATGGAGACGAGAGGGAGATAGCGTCGCGAGAGGGAGGGAGCGAATGAGAGAGTGAGTGTGAGGGAGAGAGAGAGAGAGAGCGTGGGTGATAAGAAGGAAGGGGAAATTGGAGGGAAAAGTGGTAGTGGGGTGGTTGACATGGAATAGTGTCCATGAGTGACAAGGTGTAAGGGGTTTGGTCATGGGGAAGTTGTCATTCCAAGGTCAAGTCACAAGGTCAAAGTGGTCTACCAATAATTCATGGGGTCAAATGACTAAAGGGCCCTCACATTTTTGGCCAAGGCTAGAGGGAGATGGCAATGTCCAAATTGCCCTTGCATTAACTAAGAGGAAAGGGCACTAAGCTTAGGGTAAAAGGGTCGATTTCACTCGTCGATCCGAATTTCGTTTTTCTAACTTAAACGAGGCTAATTCTAATCTTAATGACTCTCTGATGAGGCGACGTCCAAATTTACTCCATTACGATCTTCGAATATCCGGCCTCCAATCTCCAAGTCCAATCCATGGCTAAATTCAGTCAATTGTCATTCCAGCGCGTCTCAGACTAACGGGCGGCTCTCATGAGTTACGCGTATCGGCCCGCGACTAATGTCACGTTTAAGAGTTACTCGAGCCACGGCGGCTTTGGTTGTCATGTAATCGCGAGGGTCAATCACTAGTCCCGAAGGTTACGATCGTTAGGAATCGATTTAGGTTGATTCGTAAATCATGTCATGGTCATACGGAATCACCCGTGAACCAATCACATGATGCTAACAAATCGTTCTAAAACCATTCTCAGATCGACCTTTAGCGGTCCAAAATATTCCCTCGACGATCCTTATGGTCAAAGCGTCGACTCGTGGTCAAGTTCTTTGGTCCACGTACTTTAAATCCCATAAAGGTCTCACTATCTAATTGTCCCCAAGTCATCACTCCTTATCACTCCAAACCTCAATCACATTGGATTGAGCTGACCTTACTCTGATACCAACCAAACGGGGATGTCACGCCCCGAGCCCGGCGGGCACGCGAGCATCCCACCTTTGCCGTTACCTTCGACGATTTCCCAAGAACCAACGGCCATTAATTTAAAGACTTATATGAAGCATGCAAGCGAAAGCAAGAACATCTCCATAAAAATAAAACAATACAAGATGACTTAAGACAAAAGGGTACGCTTCCCATTAAGGTTTAATATATGTCAAAAGTTAAAATTCTAAATCACAATTTGATCAAAAAATCCCTAAGGCCACAAATGGTTCATAACCACTTCCTCCAATTTAGTCTTCAAATGTCAATCATGGCATTCCTCGAGTTTCCATCTCTTGGGACCTGAAAAATGTTGTCCCACGACGGGGTGAGATATATAATCTCAATAAGTCAAACCTAACCCTAAACTAGGCTGCCAGTACCTCCAGACACTTTTGAAAAATGGTTATTGTAGGATAAAAATCTTTGGCATGGTAAAACAGGGTACTTGTCAAAACCTAGCATTTCAGTACTCTCAAAAATGACTTGACCCAGTCACAAAAGATTTCATGAGTAAAACTGAGCTTCGTACAATGACAGGGTTTTTCAATCACAAGCATACACTCGAGGTAACTTTTCAATCCATGGGGTAATTTCATTTTTTTCTCAAACCACGAGGCATTTTCAAACTCGTGAGACAACTTTCATACTTGTGAGGCATATTCCATTTCTCAAAATCGTTCTTGATTTTCCAGAAATCAAATCTTTCCATATCCACCCATCTTGGGCCGCCCACTTTAGGGCTACGAGATGATTCGGTCTCCATACGACCCGTCGGTACATAGGAGACTCTCGCGTCCGGACCTAGAGATGATTCGGCCACCATACGACTCTCGACGCCCATTTTCAATCGAGATGAATCGTGTCAGTATGGGACTCTCTAGCCGCACGACCTTGTCAGGTAAAATGGGAGTAACTTCCTCCCAATACATTGGTCAAATTTCATAATTCATTGGCGATCCCACACGCCAGTGCACATATCATTTCCTCGGCGATCCCACACGCCATTTTATTCATAAAAGTTTCAATCATAGAAAGCCTTAGATTTTCATTTAAAGAAAACAATTCATGCCTCAAAATTCATCATTCAAGAACAATTCATGAAATCAAGCAGTTCATCGCCTACTCGAGGCATTCATTTCAAACGTCCCTCACTGGACAAAAAACGTTCCACGTTACGAAATTCTCATTAAGAAAACAAGCATCATTCAGCCATTTTCACAAAACTCAAGCTTGACATCAGTCACGATTTCAAAATCTCAATTCGAGACTTGATTAGTCATCCATGAGGTTATTTCAAACGGGAATTTTTATAAAGCATGCCAAGGGGTTCGTCCACATTCCAATACCAGATTAGGACTCTTCAAAATAACCTTGATTTCATAATTCATCATGCCACAAATCAATCAAACATGAAATTTAACAAAATAGGGTAGATTCGGATATGGGGTTATTTCACGTAATCAGTCCAAAATCTCATCAAATTCACATGTAAACACGTCCTTTAGTGACCTAACATTCTAATAAAGGTTTTGGAATAACTTACCTCGAGCCTAGGCCAAGCGATTCCATAGAACGATCGACGCATCATCGCGGCACCAAGGTGTCCATTCCTAGCCTTCCATGACTTGATTCATTCCTGAATAAACTGGTATTGATCTGTTGACCTTTTGAGATATCTACTTCCATTACCTTTTCCTTCAAGGTCTTATGGACGTGTGAGCGAAAATAGAGCTCAATTTGGACACCAAACAACCTAGAACGAGTCATTTTAAAATTAATGCGCGCTAGGAACAGATTTACACGGCTCTCGATTTTCACCTCAAATGATTTCTCAAATGCCTTCAATTCAACCAAAACTCACCCATTGGTAATCCAACACCCTAACAAAGGGTTAGAAACCTTCTGACCTCAAAATCAGGCAAGCGAAATTCCACAATTAGTCGTTTGAAGTCCTCGAACGAAACTGATCAACATAGGATAGAGTCGGTCCTGGGGATTTCATGCAAACTGGCCGTTAAATTTCATCCACAACTCATTCCAATCCACAAACCTCAAGCCAAAACATCAACTAACATCCCAAGAGGCTTACCAAAAATTTTGAAGCAAAATAACACTTCCAAGAGCCTCAACTAACTTCGGTTGCACACGGCCGACAACAAACAGAATCTATCCTTGGAAGAACACAACAATTCAGCCATCTAAGTCCATTCTAATCCCAACCAATCCTCAAAATCAACTTATTAAACTCTTATTCTAGGTGTTGAGAATGTCTCACTGAAATTTGGAAGCCAATTGAACCCTTGAAACCAGCGAAAATAAGTTCTTCCTCAAACCGGAGCCGATTCTGACCAGTCTGACCTTTGTCCACTCAAACGACCTACGGAAACAAATACTGGGCCAAATCAAGTTATAATATGTCCCTAGAACCACAAGACGATAAGCTTTCAAATGGCGGTGGTTTTACCTCAATCCGATGTCGGACGAAGAAGTTATGATCAACACAGTGGGGTGGTCGGATCTAGGCAGCGAGCTGGGCGACGGGGTCTGTCGGCCATTGGAGGAAGAACAAGAAGAAGAAAGTGGAGAAGAGAGAGAGTGGCCATCCAAAATGAAGAGAGAGAGAGAGAGAGAGAGAGAGAGAGGAGAGAGATTAACTTTAGTCCACCTTGGTCAACTCATTTGAATGGTAGGTTAAAAGTTGGTCCATCAATGTCATCCACTCCCATCTTGACACTTGTCTTCTTGTATTAAAAATATTGGCATCAAATAACCATTATATCCTCCAATATTCAGCAGCCATGGGGAACTCTAAATGACTAAAATGCCCTTATTCTAATCTTAAGGTAAGATTAATCTTCGAGGGGCAAAATGGTTATTTTGCACTTTCCGTCCGAAACCTCATTTTTTTTCCAATCTAAATTGCTCTTGATGAGGCGACATCCATTTTAATTCAAATGTTGGAATTCCTCAATGTCCAATGCCCAATCTCGAGGTCCAATTTCATGTCGAACTCTCGTCTATTGCAATTCCAGTTTTTCTCAAACTTACGGGCGACTCTTGTAGGCACTACGCGTATCGACCTTGGAGTTTTTCTCAAGCCGTGACAACTTTGGTTGTCATGTAATTACGAGGGTTTATCGTTATCTCCTGCGGTCCTAATCATCGGATTTCGATTTAGGAAATTCTCTCAAATTACATATTGGTTATGCGGAATCACCCGCGTCCCAACATATAACGCTAGCAAGGCATTCCATGATCGTTCCTAGATCGATCTCTGCTGACCCAAAATATTCCCTCGTACTCCTTATGGTCGAAGAACCATTTCTTATTCAAAATCCCCAGGTGCACATACCCGACTCCGCATTAGTCTTTTCCTTTTAGTCAGTTAACTTAAGAGTGGCCCGCTCCGAGCGAGATACAACTGAAATACCTCGATCGTTATCTTTCCATTCAATAGCCTAGATAAGGGCAAGAATTCGGAATGTCACACTTGACGAACCTTTCTTATTTTCTCTGTTACCTAGGTCATCTTGACCTATCTTGTTTTCGTTGCCTTGACCCGTATTCCAAGATCCTAAGTCCTTCGGTTAAAAGTTAGCTTCAAAACCCATTTGATCATTTCTGATCGTAGGAATCTAGTAAACAGGGGATGCCACATGTCACGGTCCTTCTTAGGTCCTCTCTTTAAGTTTCCCTTTTATTAGTGGGTGCATGCCATTATACATGAAACTTCAAGGTTTCTATTCTCGATTTTGATATTCCTTCTCCAGATACCCAGAAGTCTGAATTCTCTCTCTGTTACTTTCATCCACACCATCCTTTGGGTATTAGAATCCGTAGGTTACCATACCTTACTTCCTTTCTAACTTTCAGATTCGATACTCGGGATAGTTATTAAACTCATAACTCGACAACCTTTCAGTTTAGGAGTTAAATTTTGTATTCCGTGAGGTAAGGTCTGTTCTCTAATCTCCAATCACGTGATGCTCGATTTCCTACTACGCACACCCGCTACCTTATTGACTTTCCAAGGCATCTTAGGATATCTTATCCTTAGTCCTTAGGCAGCTTCTTTCATCCACGTCACTTCTCATTCAATTTCTTTCGAGAGGCCAATGCTTCCAGTTCCGATGGTCCACACAACTTCAGAATCCTCCTTATCCCAAAATGATGTTCCTTGTTTCCCATGATATGGTGGCAGGCGACGATTTCAAGTCATCACCGCCTATAGGTAACGATCATCCCATGTTGCACGGATATTTTTTCTAATTCCTTTCGCAACATATCGCTGTAGTTCACACGGCCTTTCATGCCTAGATGGAATTGCTTATAACAATGCAGGTATCATTTTATGCTTTAATTACCAAAATTCCTTTCTTACCTATCCATTCATTCACATGACATTTCGCCCTCAGTCTATTTTATCGCCGAGACAATCATCGGGGGGAACCTTCCCACTAATCGTCCATGACAATCTATTATTCTAGGAAACTTTAAACTTCAGTAGTTCGCATCGGTCCCAATCCATTCATCACTTGTGACATTCTGAATTCCGACCCCTCTCGAGGCTATTGAATGGAAGGATATCGATCGTGTATTTCAGTTATAACTCGCTCAGAGTTGGCCACTCTCGAGTTAACTGACCAAAAAGTGAAAGACTAACACGGAGTCGGGTACGTGGACCTGCGGGATTTGAATGAGAAACGACACTTTGACCATAAGGATTGTCGAGGGAATATTTTGGGCAAGCAGAGATTGATCTAGGAACGATCATGGAATGCCTTGCTAGCGTTATACGTTGGGACGTGGGTGATTCCACTTAACAAATGTGTGATTTGCGAGAATTTCCAAAATCGGATTCCGATGATCAAGACAGTAGGAGCTAGCGATAAACCCTCGCAATTACATGACAACCAAAGTCGCCATGGGTTGAGAAAAATTCCAAGGTCGATACGCGTAGCGTCTGCAAGAGCCGCCCGTCAGTTTGAGATAAACCGAAATTATAGTCGACGAGAGTTCGACATGAAATTGGACCTCGAGATTTGGGTATTGGATATTGAGGAATTCAAACATTTAAAATGAAATGGATGTCGCCTCATCGAGGGTGGTTTATATTAGAGAAATGGAATTTCGGATGAAAAGTGCCAAATAACCATTTTGCCCCTCAACCTTTGGCCTTGCCTTAAGAAATTTATAAGGTCATTTTAAACCCCCAAGGGCTGTCGAAAATTTGATGTGGATATGGTCAAAGGAAATCAAAGTCAATGGATCAACCAATGGAAGTTTGCCAAGTGTCAACCAAAGAAGGCCTCATGCATTAAATGCACATTAATTACCCATATTGTCTAATTGACCCAAAGTACATTATTGGGGTGGAAAGCTCTCTCTCTTTCTCTTCATTTTGGCCGGCCACCTCCTCCCCCTCTTCTTATTCTTCCTCCTTTTTCTTTCTGCCGAACAGATTTCTCGCGGACAGAGAAAAACTGCTTCACTTTTCTGGCCATAACTTTGTCGTCCGACATTTGATTGAGGTAAAACTACCGTATCTGAAATCTTATTGACTTGCCATTTCAACAAGGTATTATAAGCTCAATTTGGCCCAGTATTTCTTCCGATAGGTCTGTTTGAATGGACAAAGGTCAGAATCTGATCCGATTTTGGGGGCTTTCGGACTTCAAATGGCCTCAAATTTTCTGTGAGTTTATCTCAACATCTAGTATTAAGGTTTAGTGAGCTGAGCTTGAAGATTGGTAGAAGATTTGAAGGGTTTTAGTAATGATTTTTGGGTGAATTCTTTAGGAACAGATTTTGTTCCCCATGCTGGCAATTGGAACCGAGATACTTTTGAGCTTGTCGAGACATCTTTTGACAAGGAAATCGTTGGTAAGTCATCTCAGGACGTGGGGGTATGTGTTAGCAAAGGATATGTGAGTTGGATTGGAGTTTAGAAAAGTTTTAATGGCTGGTTATATGTGATTATCTTTAGGAGCAGAAAAATGCCCTGTTCGAACAGGTTGTGTTGGAAGATTTCGTGCGGCCCTTTGGTCGGTTTTCTTGGTCGGAAATTTTTGGTAAGACTCCATAAGACCTTGCTAGACATGTTGAGATAGCTTGTGGTGGAAATTGGAAGTGGATTAAGGGAGTTTGACGGCTGAATTTTGTGGAAACTCCTAGGGGGCCGATTCTGGTGAGATGTGAACAATGGACTTATGCCTCTTGTTTTATAGATATCTCTAGCTTGGATTAGGGCTTTTTTCCAAAGTAGGCGAAAAAAAGAAAATATTTACCAAATGAGGTTTAAAATATATATATATATATATATATATATATATATATATATATATTTACGAGCCAGGGGCCGCTCAGTATTCTTAATGCTGAGCGGCCCCTGGCTCGGCAGTGTTACCGTCGAGCGGGATGAACAATTTCCGCTTTGCAGTCTAACTGCCGAGTGGGTGGGACTGATCTTAGGCATGTTCCATGGAAGCTTGCTTTTTGACCTTGTATGAGGAGTTCTGCCAAGTGCTTTTCTGCTATTATCTGACTCTCTCTCTAACTCTCTCTCTCTCTCTCTCTCTCTCTCTCTGTACTTTGTGACACACATGAACATGGGGCTAAAGTGAAATTGGACATTTTTTTTGGGTTTTCTTTCCCATGACGTACAGGAGGTCGTCTTCTCCACCATGCTTTACACGGTGTCTTCTTCACAGGTCCTGGACCTCATAGGACCGCCCTCTTCGGCTGCCGTCCCAACCGTCACCAACCGCCACCAACACCGACGATCGCCACCAAACTCACTGATATAAAAAAATGTCCCCCAACTCATCGGACCGCCTAACCTGACGCCACCATGACCACCCATCAACGTCCACTGCGTCGCACCACCGATCACCATCAGACTTTTAAGGTCCACTTTCTGTTTTGGATTAAACTGCACCCAAAGTTCCTAAACCTCTATGCTCTCCCACACGTTCGCCCTTTTGCTCTTCACGTTTTTTTTTTAACTTTTAGTCTTATGGTCTTTCTCTCGCCCAAAGACCAAACCTTCCTCCCTTTGTCAACTACTAAAATGCACGTCTTTTTGCTCTTCACCTTTTTTAATTTTTGTTCTTCTCCCTTTTACTGCTCGTTTTCTAACCCACAACCCACAGAAACTTCTTAGCGTCGTCTTCTTCACGGCGTCCTCCACAGGAGCTTGTTTAGAACCAACGAAAAGGGCCGCCTTGATAGATTTTTTTTTTAAACAACCGAAACCAACACGATTGGCGCCGACAAACTCGAAATGGAATGTCGACCCGACGAGAATCGAGCGAGATAGCCGAACAAATGCAGCTCATACAGAGGCACAAAGAGTACATGTAGACCATAACTACATATGGATATATCGAAAAGCACTTGGATTTCACTTAAGCCATGTTCATGCGTGTCACAAAGTACGCAGAGAGAGAGATAGAGAGAGAGAGAGAGAGAGAGACTAACAGAAAAGCACTTAGCAGAACTCCTCACATACAAGGCCAAAAAGAAACCTTCCATGATTAGTCCCACTAGCTCGGCAGTCTAACTGCCGAGTAGGAACTGTTCATCTCGCTCGGCAGTAAATATGCCGAGCCGGGTGCCGCTCGGCATTAAAACTGCCGAGCGGCCCCCGGTTTGGTAAATATATATTTTTTAAACCTGATTTGGTAAATATTTTCTGTTTTTTGCCTACTTTGGAAAAAAGCCCCTTGGATTACCAGTAAGTTACTCCTAACCCTTTATTAGGATGTTAGGCTACTAAGAGACGATCTTGTTTGAGAAAATTGGTGATTTATGAACCGGTTGTGATTGAGGAGCATTAGACCCGAATCTGCCCAGTTTTTGATGAATTGAACTTGAGTGATTCAAAGCACGAAAATTGTGAAATTGAGATTGAATTAAGGAGTCTTAACTTGATCGTCGAATGTGGTTGGGCTTTTGATATGCTTTGTGAAGATTCCTGTTTCATTTGAATGCTTTAAGCGGATTGAATTACCAATTGAGTCTCGAGATGATTTGTGAAACCATGATTTTGTGTCAAGCCTTGAATTTCATAAGTGGCTGAGTAACGCATGTGCTTGACTGAGAATTTCGTAATTTGAATGTATTGATGACATAAGACAGGTCTTTGTCTCGAACATCTCCCGTTGAGCTGAAAAAAGCCCAAGGCCTGTGGAAAATGACTATGGTGTACCTTTCTAGGTCAGCTATTCCACTCTGTCTCCAAAAAATGAAGTGATTTTTCCATGCTACTAAAGGCTAGAACCAAATGAGCATTTCTGTCAAAGCCTTTTAGTTTGAGAAGTCTCCCATGAGTGCTCTGGACAGGACTCGGACAATCTTATCTGTGGGAAATTCAATGGCAACAGCATATACATTGAGAAGATACCAAAAGAACCATTTGAGATCTTCAGGGAAATCATGATCAGGAGACCACCGCAAAACATGGATAAATGGATAATCATGATTAAGACCGTGTGGTCCTAACATTAATCCACCATAAGTGATGAATATGCGGTTTTGATACTCATTCATGTAATACTTCAGATTCTCACAGAAATTATTTTCTGCAACTTCTCTTGGGACTTCTAGAGGATAACTGTAAGAATTTCATGGTGTATTTCGCATTAGTGTAGTGCGAAATGTTCCCGCGTTCAGTGGATTTCTGCGCACATACAAGTTGATGGATTCAACTGGCTGCTTCAGTCTGGACAGAAAATATGCAAGGGCATTCTTTTTGCCTGCTATGTGTTTAGCATCAAAAGAATATTTTGAGAACCATTCGGCCCACCATAACAACTATGGGTGAGGAATTTGTTTCTGCTTGAATTTGAGCATTTGGGAAAATAAAGACATATCCATTTCGACCAAAAAGTGATGCCCAATAGGTGGTATTCAAACTTCTTGATACCATATTTGACTGCGAGAATCTACTTAAAAGTGGAGTGGTAGTGCATTTCTGCAGGGGTGAATCTTCCACTTTTGTAAGTACAAATCAGCCGCTTACCATTGATTTCTTCGAGGAGAATGGTTGCCCAATATTTGTCACTAGCATCGGTTTGTAAAATTCGCTGGCCAGTGGAAGGAATTTGCAAGGGAGGAAGATGCTGCAAAACTTCTTTGAGATGGGCTACAGTTTGTGTCTGCTTTGGTCTCCATGGGGAGCATCTTTCTTCAACATCCTTTGAAGAGGATAAAGTGCTTTAGAAATCTTTGGCAAAAAGTCTCGGAGATAAATGACAATTCCAAGAAAAGTTTGGACTTGGCTAATTGTCAAATTCTCATGAGGAAATTTTTGAAGTTCTTCTGCAAGGTGAGGACCTGGGCAGTAAGTGGCTTCTTTCAAATGCATACCAAGGAACTTAATTTCCTTTTGAGTAAGGATTATCTTTGTCACGCCTCGATCCCGTCGAGCGCATGTACATCCCACCAGGCCGTTGATCGTCAAATATCTCCCATTATCCCTTGGCCAATACGTAAAACAACTTGCCAAAGAAACAAGATCACGGAAGCCATAAAACTTGCCCATAAAATTTACAACGAGATGACTCAGGACAAAGGGTATACACTTCTTAAAAATAAATTTCTTCTCAGAAGTCATCGTAGTCAAGTACTAAATTCACAAAATTCAGGTAAATCCCTAAGGCCACAAAATACATAAACCAATCGTGTAATTACTTCATCGAGAGTTCATCCTCATCTCACCGGTACTCCAGTCTTCAAGGACCCGAAAAAAAATGAATCCCCCACTGGGGTGAGACATACATCTCAGCACGCTCGCCCTAAACCTAAACTAGGCCATCCGTCGCACAGAACCAAAGCCATTAAAGCAACACATATAATTTGCTAAAGTAGGACATGGCATCAACTCAAGGAAAAATAGCATAGAGTGACCAACCTTTCATACTAGCTTATAATTATTTTCATCATAACGTGAATTAAAAAGACATCCACTTCCACTTTCGAACCTCCAGAGACTAGCCCGCATTCAGACGCCTCAGGCTATCTCGATCAATAAACCCGTGTTCAGACACATCAGGTTTAGCAGCTTATCTCCAAGCTCATGTCGACATGTCAACTTCTCATCCCGCGTTCAGACGCATCAGGATGTACTTTCAATCACAACCCCGCGATAAAATAGCCTCATGGTGTACTTTCAACCACAATCCCGCGATCAAATCGCATTAGGGTGTGTCTCATCACGTAACCCCACGATCAAATCGCCTCAGGGTATGTCTCATGGCTCAACAGCCCATTTCCTCAAGTAACTCAATTCAAATCAAGGATCATCACAATAAACGTTTAATCACATTTTCATCATGACGAAATTTCAGTCATACAATCATAAATCAATTACTTGCCAAAAACGTGCTTTTCCACAAGAACAACAATTCATGAGTCGGATATTACATGACTACATAAGCAAGCAAAGCATTCCATCAAGCACAATTTCAATGTAACCATGAGGACAACAATTTTTATAACGAACAAGCACACAAGGCTTAGTCCTCATCAATTCCACTTGGCTTTCAATCAATCATGCGTAATAAATCAACCAATTCATCAATTCCTCAATGAAACCGTCCAGTCACGTCCAAATGTCCTAATAAAGGTTTAGGGGTCACTCACCTCTTCATTCAAACAGCAAACTCCACTCACAATGTCCCTCCAAGGTTAGCAAGTTTATGGCCGAACAAGGCATCCATGGCTCGCCTAAGAAAAACCACATCAAAATTCAGTCATTTCTCACTTCCATCGTGTCCATACTTCAATAACACACACAACCCCGTATTCTCATGTCCTCACAGCATTGATTCAATGGCCCTAAGCATGCCAATTGTCGTTCTATCAAGGCAAGTCATCCAAAGTCTCAATTCATCAAAACTGACCAATTGGAGCCCTCCACAACCAGGTTCAGTCTCACGAAAATTGTAATTTTTCTACTAACTTTTTCAGAATAAAAATTACAGGATCTTAAACTTCAAGATCTTATGGACATGTGGGCGAAAACGGAGCTCAATCTGGATACCGGACAACTTAGAACGACTCAATTCAAAATCAGTGCGCAACATGGACAGATTGGTCGGCCTCACGTTTTTCACCTCAAACAGCCCTTGCAACTCTTTCAATATCCATTCCACCAAGTGTACACCCTATCAACATATCAATTAACATCCTAGGGTTCCTTAACAATCAATTTAATACACGGCGACACCTCAAATAGCCCCCAACAAAATCGATTTGCACAAATCCAAAACAGAGCAGAACCGGTTCTGCTTCCTCATGCAATACCAGCCCACTAATCAACCTTAAGCTCCAATTTATCACTCAATTCCTCTTGTTAAAATCTCAATCAACATGTTATATAGCCCCACGATGAATTTCGAACAACCCACTTCATCTCAGTCCCACCGGCGGTCAGATTCTGCTCTTAAAAACCACATCGATTCAACCATCGGAACCTAATCAAAACTTAACCCAATCAGCGGCCCCAACTCTTTGAACATAGTACTACATGTCATGTAACTTCCATAAAAATTTCGGAGACAAATGAAGTCTCTAATATGATGAACCATGGCCCTCTCTCAATTAGCTCAGAATGTGTCCACTTTTCTTCCAAAAATCACCATAAATTAACCAGATCTCTAAAATTCACGAAACCAACGGAAAATTATTAAGGATAGGTTAAACTAACCTGTGGTGGTTGGTGAGCAGCCAAAAAGTCACCAGAGGAGGCGTTAGTATCGACCAAACGAGGCATGCAGAACTGGTCGAGCAGAGCAGTTTTCTGTTCTTGGTGAAAATGCACAAAATGAAGGGACTGAAGGGCTAGGCCATGAAATTTTGAGGTGATCAGCTGATGAAGATGAAGTCCACTCAAGCTTGGTCAAAGTTCTAGAAGATTATGCTTAGTGGATAATTAATTACTTACACCAAAGGCTGACACTTATCCACATATCAATAATATCCAAGCTTCAAGGACCCCTTTGCCCCTCAGATTTTCTGCAGCCTCCTTGGGGAAGAAGAAAATGTCAAATGACTAAAATTCCCTTCTTAAATCAATTAGGCAAGGTCAACCCTCCAAGGGCAAAATGGTCTTTTCACACATTTCGTCCGAAATTTCAGTTTTTCTCATTTTGAGTGACCATTGGCGAGGTGACGTCAAATCCTTTTCCAAATTTGAAATTCTTCATTTCCAATTGCCAATTTGAGATTCCATTCCATATCTCAAGCCTCAAGGGGCGGAAATCTAGAATGTCACAATTCTTCCCCCCTTAAAGAAATTTCGTCCTTGAAATTTGCAACATTCTATCCACTCGGTCTCTTGGGGCACTGCCGCCTCATCGTTACCTTACCTTTCTAGTTAACCTCTTCCATGATTTGTTGTTCTCGCTTATCCTTTCCGAGAAAAATCATCATTCCTCAAGACATGTTTCCTTCAGTCCTCAATCTGTATTTGCTTCCCTCTATTTTCTTTCGATATTCATAACTTCTGTCATCAGTTTACTCTTGAGCATTCACATCGTCTCTCTCAATTACCTAACACCATCATTTCTACTTCCTCGCCAGAACGCACTCTTTAGTGCCCATACTACGGGCGTATCATTCTCTTCAAATATCCTTTCGTACTGACGGAGATTCAAGGGCTTTATCAACTTGCCATTCTTTATCCAAGTCGAATTATAGCCCTCTCGATTTCTTAAACAATCTCCTGATTACTTCCGTAGTAATCCGTTCTTGATTCCATTGGAAAATCCTCTTGAATCAAAGTGATCCATCAACCTTCATGGTCACGTCTCTCTCTTATCGGCGTGTTTAATGCTCGACCATGTAATAGACTAATTCAACTTTCAGTCTTTATCACCGACAGTATTAAAGAAAATCTTGGCACATCCTCGTGCCATCCCAAGGGACACTATAATTCTTCCTTCAATACTGGACTCATACTTTCGTCCATGAGACCTCAAGGGTTCTATTCATTCCCACAACCCTTAAGTAACAAGGTTTGATCATGGCAATACCTCAATTCCCTTCTAGCCTTCAGGCTAGGTGCTTCCATTAGCCATTAACTAGTCAATTGACAAACTTTCAATTTAGAAGTTGAATCTCTTATTTCTCGAGGGAAGATCTGTCCCTTCATCGCCAAATAAACTATGCTCAATTCTTAATCGTAAGCATCCGCCAGTTAATCCACCATTCCTATCGTTGTAACAAGATTTGGGTGATCTCTTCGTTTCGCGTGCCTTTCCACCAATTCCCTTTAGACAATCCATGCTCTCAACCTCCTATAGTTCACATAACTTCGAGGTCTTTCTTTATATTTATCAATGCTCTCATATTCGTCGACCATTTCATACATCTGTGTTGCCTCTTATTCAATTCCCCTCAAGAAATTACTGTCTTATTTTCTTGTGGCAGTTTAAAGACTCAATATCTCCTTCCATCCAAACAAGGTTTTCCAAACTTTGTCGCGAGGACATTCGCAAACCAATTCCAATCATGCTCTAAGCATTCCAACTCATATGGCAATATCATCACGGCACATTCGCGCGGTTCATACCAGTTTTCCATACAACGACTCAAATTCCTCTCTTACGCCACGTCATTACGATTCTCTTGACTCTTTAGATTCCAAACAGGAACGCCACTAACAGTGTAATCGTCAACTTGACTCAAGCCCTCAAGGACTCTTCGTATTTATTCACCCCTTCGAGTTACATCTCTTCTTGAGTCCATTTCATCAAGGCACCAACTTTCGTGGGGAATCTTCTACAATCCATCAATCCCAGGAAACTTCAAGTTTCAACAACTCACATCGACCCTGGTCGATTCATCACTTTTTTTCTCCAATCCTCAAAGACTCCACATGGATTTCATTTCCCAAAAACTTCACGACTGAGGTATCTTATTTCATCAGGCCCGTAGCTCGTGCTCTTCACAATTAGCATACAACGAGCATCTCTTTAGTATTCATACAGTATTCTCAAAATCGATCATGTTTCTCATGCCTCCTTAAATGAGTTTGTTGTGGAAATTCTCTTTTATTTTGATTCTGACAAAACCTTCAAAAGATATTGTTTAATGAATTGTGATGCAGGAAGAATGTGTAAGCAGAAGGTCGAGTGATTCCAACTCTGTCGCGCTGACGAAGGGTCAGATGGAAGTGCTTCTGACTAAGGATCAGATGGAAGTACTTCTGACGAAGGGTCAGATGGAAGTGCTTCTGACGAAGGGTCAGATGGAAGTGCTTCTGACTAAGGGTCAGATGGAAGTACTTCTGACGAAGGGTCAGATGGAAGTGCTTTTGACGAAGGGTCAGATGAAAGTGCTTCTGACTAAGGATCAGATGGAAGTGCCTCTGATGAAGGTTCAGATGAAAGCACTTCTGACCAAGGGTCAGATGGAAGTGCTCGTGACGATCCAAACAGTGAAAAATGGATCACATCAAATCTCCGTATTACCATTCCGTGCCAACTGATCAAATGTCTCTTAGATGAATTTGAAGAAAGATCAGTTTCTGCATTCTACAAATCTCGAAGACCCGCGTATGGCAGGTTTCCGATCAAGGCAAGTGATATTCAATTATCCTGTTATCCCCTCTAATCAATTAAGGGACTTTCTATAATGGGATATCATCTTCTAAGGAATATATCCTCGAGAATCAACTCAAAGTTATCACACTTATGGAAGTTGGAGATTTAGTTGTATGGGCGACTAAATCAGAAGGGTTCAATGTCTTACCCAACGGTCTACATATCTTCTGAAGATACAGTCTCGTTCAATCACGATTGATGACGTCCAATCAAGGATTGAAGAGCGATCCCTTGGCTGGATTCCAACGGCTAGTTCGGAGGCAGGGGAGTATAAAAGAAGAATAATGTTTGACCAGTAAAGGAGACGTGCGAACAACAATCCAAAGTGCAAGCATAATTTGAGCTTCATCTAAAAAGAGTATTCTGTGTATTCAAAATCCTTCATTGTGAAAATCTGTGTGAGAGGAAAACAAAACACTTGAGAGATTGTAATCCTCTTGATTCTTCATAGTGAAATCCAGCCAATCGGCTGTCATCGTGGGAGAGTGGACGTAGGCTTGATCTAAGCCGAACCACTATAAATATCGTGTGCAATATCCTCTTCTCTAAACTCTTACCTTTGTGTTTAGATTTTTTGCACACTGCTATACTGCTTTTGTTCCTAATCGTACACTGAACTTTATTCATTCCGCAAGAAATTTCAATTAAGTTCAGAATCTCCTATTCACCCCTCTCTAGGAGATATTGCTAGATACATCAATTGGTATCAGAGCAGGTTGCTCATTTTACGAAGTGTTTATTGACTTCAGAGTTAACGATCTACTATGTCTAGCAATCACTCTTCAGGAACAAGCGATTCGCACTTTGCCAACAAGCCTCCATAATTTGATGGAAAGGATTACAATATGTGGAGTAGCAAGATGAAGTGGTTCTTCAAAGCCTATGATGATCTGATGTGGGATGTCGTTACAAATGGAATAGTTCCTGCAAATACTACAAATCCAACCTCTGCTGACGGAGTAAATACTGTCACAACAATGACTGATGCTGAAAAGGCTAAAAGAAAAGGCCTTGATTCTAAAGCTGTCAACGCTCTCTTTTGTGCCTTATCTACTCCTCTTTATAATCGTGTCTCAGAGGAAGAATCATCTAAGGCAATATAGGATAGACTTCATGTTACCTTTCAAGGAACAAATCGTGTGAAAGAAACAAAGCTCAGTATTTTACTGAGTGACTATGAAGCATTTGAAATGAAGCCTGATGAATCTATTGCAGATATGATAGACAGGTTTCAAACTTTGGCAAGTGGACTTGCAAGACAAGGTGCACCTATTGCTGAACCAATGCAAGTCAGGAAGATACTACGGGGACTCACAGACGATTGGAATTACATCAAGCCATCAATTCAAGAATGCCAAACAATTAGACCACTCTCGGTGGATGAGCTAGTCGGCACTTTGCAATCCTATGAAACAGAACGAGCAAACAAAAAGGGAGAACAGAATGGTAAAAAATCTATTGCCTTAAAAAGTCAAATTAATCAATGTTTTTCTGACGCAGATGATGAAGATGAGGATGATGAAGAATTAGCCCTCATGGTCAAGAAATTTAGGAAGATGGCTCGAAAAGGCAGAAACATCAAAGGAAAGAAACCTTGGAAGAAGAGTGAGGTAAAAATATCAAGCAACGACTCACAAGATAGCAAAGACGTGATTTGCTTCCACTGTAAGAAAACCGAACATATCAAACCGAACTGCCCAATTTTGGAGAAGGACAAACTCAAGTATGAGAAGTACAAGAATGCTCTAAAGGCAGAAACTTTGAGTGATTCAGATGAAAGCGAGAATGATTATGCAAATATCTGTCGTATGGCCGAATCAAACTCAAGTTCAGATTCAGAAACTGAGGTATGTTCATCTGAACTCCCTGATGAAGTTGTTGAATATATTGATTGATTGTGTAGAAACTACAAAGAAGCTCTTGAGAAGGTTTCCTGTTTGAAAAAGGAAAATACTTCTTTAAAACAACAGAACTTGTCCCAAGAAGAAAAAATTAGTTTTCTACAACAAGAGTTTCACCAGATGAAAGAAAATCATGATTTAGTTTCAAAAGAAAATGCTTCCTTGAAAGAAAAAATTTCTACTACATCAAAAAGGTTTTCACAAAGCTCAGTAACTCTGAATAGCATTATCGCAAAACAAATACCCTTCAATGATCGATCTGGGTTAGGTTTTAAAAAGGAAAGTAACCAAAGAAATGTCTTTAAAACTGAATTTCGAAAACCAACGTTTTCCAATTACAAGCATCATTTTCATAAGCATTTTACTAGATCATACATTCGACAACCTTGTGTGAATTGTGGTGATCCTAGCCATACTAAGGATTACTGCAAGAAAATTTGGAGACCTATTAAAAGGTCAAAATATACTAACATAGAAGGACCCAAGAAAACATGGGTACCAAAGAAACAGTAAGTTGTTTATCTATTGCAGGTACCAAAGAGAAGGAAGAACAAGTGGTTTCTGGATAGTGGTTGTTCAAGTCACATGACTGGAAATCCAGATGTATTTATATCCCTCTCAGATTGTGATGGAAGAAGCGTGTCGTTTGGAGGAAAGAACAAGGGTAAAGTGATCGGGAAAGGAAATGTAAAGATTGGAAATCTGACCGTTAAAGATGTCTCTCTAGTCAAAGGATTGAACTACAACTTGATTTCTGTAAGTCAACTCTGTGACTCTGGATTTGATATTCGATTCCAAGATCTAAAATGCACAGGTATAAGCAAGGATAAGAAGCAATCCTTCACGGGACGAAGGCATGGGAACATTTATCTTTTAGATATTAATGCTGACTGTGAACATGCTAAATGTCTTATTTCTGTTAAGGATGAATCTAATCGTTGGCACAGAAAGTTAGGTCATATTAGTGTAAAACATATTTCAAAGCTTTCCAAGAAGAGACTTGTTCGAGGACTACCTCAAACTAAATTTGAGAAAAGTGGACTATGTCATGCATGCACACTGGGTAAGCAGGTAAGAAGTTCTTTTAAGTCCTTAAATCAAGTTTCCACTAAGCGTTGTCTGCAGCTACTTTATATGGACATCTTCGGACCTAATAGAACTCTAAGCATTGGAGGTAAGAAATATTGCCTTGTCATAGTTGATGACTTCTCTAGATTTACATGGGTTTCATTTCTTGCTCACAAAAACGAAGCTTTCATATCCTTCTCAAAACTTGCTAAAAGAATTCAAAATGAAAAGGGTTACACTATTTCTAGTTTGAGAACGGATCATGGGGGAGAGTTTGAGAATCAAAATTTCCCAGATTTTTGCACTAAGTTCGGAATTCAGCATAACTTCTCTGCACCTTATAATCCACAACAAAATGGGGTAGTAGAAAGGAAAAACATATCGTTGCAAGAAATGGCCAGAACTCTTCTTATTAAAAGTAAAATTGCCTCTAACTTTTGGGCTGAAGCCGTTTCAACAGCTTGTTATATCTTAAATCGAATTTCCCTCAGACCTTTTTCTGAGAAAACTCCCTATGAATTTTTCAAAGAAAGAAAGCCTGATATCGCATACTTTCATGTATTCGGCTGCAAATGCTTTACTCTAAAGAATGCTAATGATCGAGTTGGAAAGTTTGATGAAAGATCAGATGAAGGAACTTTCTTGGGATATTCAACAACAAGCAAAGCCTACAGAGTCTACAACAAGAACACTCGTATTGTTGAGGAATCAATGAACATCAAGTTCGATGAAAGCAACCAGGATGATGAACCTGAATCCATTCAAATGCATACACTTCATCAAGTCACGAACTCACAAGCAGAATCATATGTGAATACGAGTTCAGAGAATACTCAGAAGGAAACTTCCTCAGCTGAAGAAAGACCAGAAGATGATCAGACTGAATCCACAATATCTCCAAATGATGGTCTTGACAAAAACTGGAAGCATAAGTCAAGTCATCCAAAGGAACTTATCATAGGCAGCATAAATGATGGCGTAAAAACAAGATCCAAGCTCAAGCAAGCAATGAGCAACATCGCCTTGGTATCTGAATTGGAGCCAAAAAGGATTGAAGATGCATTAGCAGATGAAAACTGGATAAATGCAATGCAGGAAGAGCTACATCAGTTCAAAGTCAACAATGTCTGGGAACTAGTCAGTCGTCCCAAAAATCGTCCAGTAATTGGAACAAAATGGGTATTCAGAAACAAACTTGATGACAAAGGAAAAGTTGTGAGAAACAAAGCAAGACTTGTAGCAAAAGGATATTCTCAAGAAGAAGGAATAGACTATGATGAAACCTGCGCACCGGTTGCCAGGTTAGAAGCCATTAGGCTACTTCTTGGTTATGCTTGTTACAATGACTTCAAACTTTTTCAGATGGACGTGAAAAGTGCCTTCCTAAACGGCTACATCAAAGAAGAGGTCTATGTTGAACAACCTCCTGGCTTCGAAGAACCTAAAGAAAGGGATCTTGTATATTTCTTAAAAAAGGCACTCTATGGATTAAAACAAGCACCCCGAGCTTGGTATGAAAGGTTAAGTAACTTTTTATCTCAACACAAATTCACTAAAGGTAATGTAGACACCACTCTTTTTATTCAAAGGAAAGGTAAAGATATCCTTTTAGTTCAAATTTATGTTGATGATATTATATTCGGCTCCTCTAATGAACTTCTCTGCAAGAAATTCTCTAAAACAATGCAGGATGAATTTGAGATGAGTATGATGGGAGAATTACGGTTCTTTCTTGGTCTTCAAATTCATCAATCTCAAAAAGGAACCTTCATATTTCAAGAGAAGTATGCATTGGAAATAGTGAAGAAGTTTGGTCTAGAGAATGGCAAGAAGACAGAAACTCCTATGTCTCACTCTTCCAAATTAGATAAGAATGAAGATGGAAAAGAAGTCGATCCCAAACTATATCGGAGTATGATCGGATCATTACTCTATCTCACAGCTTCAAGACCCGACATACTATATAGTGTCTGCTTATGTGCAAGATTTCAGTCAAGTCCAAGAGAATCACACCTATCAGCAGTCAAGAGAATAATCAAATACATAGGGACTTATGCCAACTATGGTTTGTGGTATTCTAAATCTTCTGATTTTATACTAAAGGGTTATTCAGATGCAGATCTTGCAGGTTGCAAAATTGATAGAAAAAGTACATCTAGAACCTGTCAGCTCATGGGAAACATGCTTATCTCATGGTACTCAAAGAAGCAAAATACAGTGGCACTCAGTACAGCTGAAGCAGAATACGTATCTCTTGGAAGCTGCTGCACTCAAATACTTTGGCTAAAACAGCAGCTCAAAGATTATGGTGTTGAAGAATCAACTGTGGAAATCCTATGTGACAACACAAGTGCCATAAATCTCACAAAGAATCCTGTACTTCACTCAAGAACAAAGCATATTGAGATCAAGCATCACTTCATACGTGATCATGTTCAAAACCGTGATGTTAACATTCAATACATTGACACGAAAAATCAACTTGCAGATATTTTTACTAAACCACTTGATAAACAGAGTTTTAATTTTATCAGAAATGAATTATCTATTATTAACCTTCCTTCTTAAGTATACCTTAGAACAGGGTGAGTCGGAAGGAGAGTCAGAAGGAGCATCAGAAGGAGAGTCAGAAGGAAAGTCAGAAGGAGCGTCAGAAGGAGCATCAGAAGGAGAGTCAGAAGGAGCATCAGAAGGAGAGTCAGAAGGAGAGTCAGAAGGAGAGTCAGAAGGAGCGTCAGAAGGAGCATCATAAGGAGAGTCAGAAGGAGCATCAGAAGGAGAGTCAGAAGGAGAGTCAGAAGGAGAGTCAGAAGAAGCATCAGAAGGAACATCAGAAGGGACGTCAAAAAGGCGCGTAAGAAAAAATTCACACTTTTCTTAAATCAAAAGGTCAGTTATATCTAAAGGCTATCTTTTAGGTAAGTTCCTCATATGAATAGATATCTCTTAATATCTGATTGACCGTCACCTTTGTTCTCTCACTTTCAAAATTCTCTCAAATCAAAACCCTAAATCGTACTGAAAATCTCTCGCTCTCGATTTCCTCCTCAAAGTAACACTCTTTCACTCAAAGTTTCAAACTTTCTATGCATCAATAGCTCCAAAATCAGCCTCTGACTCGAAGAAGACGTCTCTGTCGAAGAGGAAGTTCTCCGCCTCAACTGCAAGCGGCGCGGAACTCACTGAAACCCAAATCAACGAACAGCGAGAAGCACTCCGCCTGACAAAAGGTCTATCTCTGTCTGCCTTTGAAATAAAGGAATCTATGGCTCATTCTATTAAGCCAATGTATGATAGAATCGAGGCCGCAGGAGATTTTGGCAACGAACTTAGAAAACTGCTGAACACTCATCATTTTGATAGTGAGGGCGAACTTTTGGAGTTTCTTAGTCTGCCTGGAAAAATCGTTGAACCACTTGCTGTAGAAAAACCTACTTCTGTCTCTAGAAAAGGAAAGGAGAAAGTAGCAGAAACAAGTTCGAAACGAGGACGATCCCCAATTAGACCTGGCGGCACGAAGGCAAAGGTGGAAGGTGATGATGACATTCTGTTCAATGACTTTGTGAAAAATATAGGCTTTAATTTGGATAAAAGCTTTCCTGATCCATTGTTCCGGAATCAGGCTCACAAAGAAAGGTTTGAAGCAATGAAACAGAGAGGTATTATACCTCAAAGGGTTTTTGAGTTAAAGTACTTTGACAGCAATGGCATCTATCTGAGGAAGCATCTAGAAAAGATGAAGATAGATCAGTTTATAACTAGGAGAGGCTACACTTTTCCTGATTTGGTAGCTTACTTCTATTCAAATCTTCAGTTTGTCAACTTCAACTCTCTGGCTTTCACAGTCAAAAGAAAGCAGTATTTTCTAACTGTTGATGAATTGGCTTCAATCATGGCAACCAGAAAGGGAGATTTCAAACCCTTAGATGTCACTGCAAGTGAAGCTTTCTGCTTCCTGACTGGCAAATCAAGTTTCTCAAGGGAATCAAAGTCACATCTTGCATACACAGACTTTCCCTTGAAACATATTATGATGCACAAGGTGATCATCGAATGTCTCAGACCCAAGGCATCATCAAAGACAGATATATCAAAATACGAGGCAAAGCTGTTATGGGGAATCTTGACAGGACAGAGGATTTCTTTTGCTCATACTGTACTGTTGCATATGTACAGATCAGCCCTCAAGCCAAAGGGTCAACTTCCTTATGCCGCATTGATCTTCAAAATATTCAATCATTTCAAGATTGATGGCCCAGGTTCCTTTGTCGAGCAATCAATTCCTCTAATGACTGCTGGAGAGACTATGGTAACGAAGATGGGGTACAAGATGACTCCTGCTGGATGGAGGACAAAGAACAATGAACCAGTCATTGTGGACTTCGAGGAAGAGTCAAGGCAGAAATCTCCAAAGAAGAGAAAAGTAATGGCTATTAAGGGGCAACAAACAGAAAGTCCTGTTGATAAGGACTCAGACGCAAGTGAGGAAGAAACAGGGGAATATGATTTTGAAGCTACCCAATCTCGAGGTGGATCAGATGAATGTGGTGAGTCTGAAAATCGTAGTGCTGTGGGAGATGAGGAAGAAGGAGATGAAACAGAAATACAACCACAAGAAAAGGTTGTATATCCCTGTGATCTGAATGAGGAAGAATTCCTCACAATGTGGGATGAGGAGCAAGCTGCACGATTTGAGGATGACACAGAGTATGACATTCAAATTGTCAACTTTGGTCATGAGGAATTGCTAGCACAAGTTCTAGAAACATTGGCATCAAAAGAACAGGAGGAAGAACAAGATGACATTGGAGCTTACTTTGTCTCTTCCACCAGGGCCACAATTCCCAAAGATGCTGCAAGTCTAGCTTCAGCAATTGCCCGAGAAGATCAATTGTCCAGTGCACAGTCCATTCCAATGGACATTGATGAGGAAATAGTCTTCGTGCCAAGCTCAAAGGAAAAAGGAAAAAGAGCTATAATTCAGGGGGAGAAAGAGACTGTGCCTGATACATCAGATGTATTTCTCACTGAAGTCCAAGCCTCTCAAGCTTTCACCAAGGCACAAATTGAGGATATGCCTCACGAACCTGCACCTTCACAACCACAAGTGGAACTTCCGGTGCTGTTTGAAAATCTCTAAAACACTCTTCTTCAAGCAATGGTTGCCATGGAAACAAAATTTGTTCAGCAAATGCAGGCTTTGGAACAGAAAACAGATAGGAAGCTGCAGGGTTTGACTCGTCAGGAGACTAAGCTTGAAGAGTCCATTAATCTCTATGGGAGAATGTTTTGTGATGAGATAGCCAACCTGCCTACATACACACTGGTCAGAACGGACAGAACAGCCTCCAACATGCACTCTTCTCCAGCTGTACGAGATCCTGCTCAGATGATGGGAAAAAGCTTTGCAGGACCATCCCGAGGGGAGGCTGATTTTGAGCCTGAAGATCATCCATCTTCTTAAAAACTCACATCCCTCTCTTTTTCTTTTCTCTAGAACCCGACATTATTTCATCTTGTTTTACATTTCTTTATGATGTTGACAAAAAGGGGGAGAAGTTGAAATTACTCTTATTACTATTGTGCAGTCTCAATAGATTATCCCTAATTATGTTTCAATTTAGAGGAAAGGAGGAAAAGATCTAACCTACTGTTTTTGCAGGACAATCTTCTAAGAAGTTTAGGTTCATGCAGGATTATTGCAGGATAATCTCACTCTGATCATGCTCTACTATAAGAACACTTTCATTACAGGATCTCTAATGATGATTACCTGCAGGAGCAAATGTGATGCTACTCATTTTTTTCATATATTATCACTGGTTAAATTCACTCTTAAATTTGCAACTAGAGAAGTTTTGTCACCATCAAAAAGGGGGAGATTGTTGTGGAAATTCTCTTTTATTTTGATTCTGACAAAACCTTCAAAAGATATTGTTTAATGAATTGTGATGCAGGAAGAATGTGTAAGCAGAAGGTCGAGTGATTCCAACTCTGTCGCGCTGACGAAGGGTCAGATGGAAGTGCTTTTGACGAAGGGTCAGATGAAAGTGCTTCTGACTAAGGATCAGATGGAAGTGCCTCTGACGAAGGTTCAGATGAAAGCACTTCTGACCAAGGGTCAGATGGAAGTGCTCGTGACGATCCAAACAGTGACAAATGGATCACATCAAATCTCCGTATTACCATTCCGTGCCAACTGATCAAATGTCTCTTAGACGAATTTGAAGAAAGATCAGTTTCTGCATTCTACAAATCTCGAAGACCCACGTATGACAGGTTTCCGATCAAGGCAAGTGATATTCAATTATCATGTTATCCCCTCTAATCAATTAAGGGACTTTCTATAATGGGATATCATCTTCTAAGGAATATATCCTCGAGAATCAACTCAAAGTTATCACACTTATGGAAGTTGGAGATTTAGTTGTATGGGTGACTAAATCAGAAGGGTTCAATGTCTTACCCAACGGTCTACATATCTTCTGAAGATACAGTCTCGTTCAATCACGATTGATGACGTCCAATCAAGGATTGAAGAGCGATCCCTTGGCTGGATTCCAACAGCTAGTTCGGAGGCAGGGGAGTATAAAAGAAGAATAATGTTTGACCAGTAAAGGAGACGTGCGAACAACAATCCAAAGTGCAAGCATAATTTGAGCTTCATCTAAAAAGAGTATTCTGTGTATTCAAAATCCTTCATTGTGAAAATCTGTGTGAGAGGAAAACAAAACACTTGAGCGATTGTAATCCTCTTGATTCTTCATAGTGAAATCCAGCCAATCGGCTGTCATCGTGGGAGAGTGGACGTAGGCTTGATCTAAGCCGAACCACTATAAATATCGTGTGCAATATCCTCTTCTCTAAACTCTTACCTTTGTGTTTAGATTTTTTGCACATTGCTATACTGCTTTTGTTCCTAATCGTACACTGAACTTTATTCATTCCGCAAGAAATTTCAATTAAGTTCAGAATCTCCTATTCACCCCCCCTCTAGGAGATATTGCTAGATACATCAGAGTTCCCTCATCATCTCTCAATACGGTAATAACCAACTCAATCATTCCTTGGACATCCAATTCGACTGTTATCCACTTCATTACACCAAGTGTTGAATCACTTCAACTGTCCATGGTACTCTTCACTTGAGAGCTCATATCTTGGCTCTTTGCTCTCAATGGTCTCCACTTGGACCACATAACATGTTGTTCCTACTTGTCACTCTTTCCTCAGGAAACATTAGTGCATTGGCCTCTTGATTTCACAACCAGATAACGCTACCATGTCTTAATTTCATTCATTCAGCTGAACATCAACATTATCCTGGAATTCAACGTCGTCTACAGGACAATTTCTCAAACTTACTTTTCAAGAATCATTCAACTTCTACGTCTTCTTTCTTAGTCCAGACACTCAATCTTAATATCAAAACAACTAAGATTTCATCTTCCTTTTACACTAGGGTCTCTTACCTTTCGAAGGAAACTATACACTTTAGTGGTATTCTCTCAATTCGAATCCACCTTGTCTTTCCTTTGTCATAGGACGTCTATCTTAGAGTCTATGTCAACAGCAGTACCTCCACTCCTGAATTCAAATTTCACCATGTCTGACACTCTTCTTTCAATGACTCAGTCACCTCAAGTGTCAAAATTCCAAGGAGTCGAGGTTCTTCCTTGGTCTCTACAAACTCTCATATCGATTACTCAATTCGACTAGCTCGAGTCACTTTGTAATTACATTCTAAGCGCTCTTTTTGCTTACTCAACCTTTCATTAGAATTACGAACAACCAGGAGTATCAAGTCCATTCACTTTCCTTTCCCTCAATGACCATCTCTTTGTCCAATCGTCCTTTAAGAGCAACACCCTACTCTTTAGGGCTGACAACACACACTACCACTTCTAGTGGTCCCGATTCATCCTCATTCAATCCCATTTCATTCAACAAGGTCAAACAATTGACATAACTTCTTCCTTAAATTTTCCTCACAACGAAAGAAACAAAACATCAATCTCTCATTACGAGCCTTATGCCAAGGTAAAAGCCGTTTCTCGCAGGCACGTTCCATGTTCCATAATGAACATTTCTTTCGCATCAACTAAACCAATCAAAACCTCATACATCGCTTCACAAGCTTTTCAAAACTCTCGCGATTCCTGTCCACGTTTCTTCTTTGGAAATGAGTAGTCTCAGGGTCACTTTTCTCGTGACTTCCATCACTTAATACATCAACACTAGCATCAATCGTCTCAGTGACTTGGTACAAGAGAAGCTTCTTCTCGAGCTTGCCTACCCATCAAATTTCTTCATTTCCATTTAAAGTTCTCACGACCCCTTATCACACTTGGCTCTTGCACGATCAACAAAATCAAGCCACACTCTCTTCCAGTACTCATACTGGGGTCGTTCGATTTTTACTCAATTTTCACGATCCCTTTCTATTCTCGGATCTTCTCATATCTTGCACACTTGAGCCAAATGCTTCTTCTCTAGCGACCGTACTCTGGTCTTTCAACCTTATTAGGTTCTCATGTCACTTGAACCACTATGATTCCCTCCAGGAATCAAAAACTTAAGTCATATACTCAAGTCTAGCAGTCTCAGGCTGCTCATCTCATCATCTTTCACCATCAACCATTCAGTGGTTCCCAAACAACTCTCAACTAGTTGCTTATTATTCAAGGATTTCAACTCATCCTTACGCAGCACCCATACATCAAGCAAGTCTTAACAAGGCAACTTCTCAATCAACAGCCAATCAATAGGCAAGCCTCACCTAGGCCAAAACTCAAATAGGTCAACATCAGACAGCCATTCTAGGCACCACTTAGGTAAGTCAATTACCGATGCCTTAAATGTAGAGGTATCTGCCACTCTTGCATAGTCACAACAGGCTTTCTCATTCTCAACAGGCATCAGTTCAAAGGGGTATAAACTACCCACACGCCGTCTAATCTCTCAGTTAGACCTTGGCCAAGCCAATCACACGATGCCAAACATAAAACACGCCTAACAGGCCCATCACAAACTTCACTTTTCTTTTTTCCAAGCGGCATTCACTGCCAAGCACAAAGCTCTTAATCATGCCAATCATAGGTGTCATTTCACATGCCATGGCATTTGCAAACATTCACTTCAAGAATTAAACCCGTGCCATGCATCCTTTAACCACAATTGGACTCAACCTGATACTTAGGCTTTCCCTTTCATGTTATGACTTGGGTCATTCCTGCCTCTTGCCATCTTAGAAGCCTGCCAAGAGCCGCTCCTTGTCCGGACCTCTCTGTCCTGGCGATCACTCCCCGCCCTCAGCAGACCTAGCCGTTGCAAGTTGTCCCAAGTCATACATCTACGAAGAAAGCCCCGTTCCATACGTCCCATACCATGCTTCATGACGGTTTATAGGTATCACATCAACTTGTCCCATACCAAGCGACAGTTTATTAAGTCCAACAGCGACAAGTTCCGGCACGCACCCTTATCAACTTTCATTTCGAGCCACAAACACATGCACAACATGTTCGTTCTCACCACTTGTCATACCACAATTGTTTTCACATCAAGCCTCAGTCATAGAAACCTCTGGTTCCACTAATGACCATTGCATCTCACAGATCAATTGCCTACCTTCAACCATATACCTCATGTCTAGCCGCTAATCAAATCAAATCCACATGCACTTAATCCCAAATAGTCTATAATCCAAGTATTCCTTACTCGCTTCCTTGTATATACCTCGTCTCATGCTATCCAAGGCTGTCAACAGCAATCGATAACTAAAGCATCAAGGTACAACACCATTCAAGTCTGAATCCGCCAATGACAGTTATCTCTTTATAACTCATATTATTCAAGTTGGGTCATTGACAAACCAAAGTCACAATCAAGTAATCCAATTGACCCTTCGTTCATAAGATATTCTCTAGTAACCTCAAGTCCAAACTTATGACTCTACAATCTCTACTCACTTCTTTGTGAGCCTTATTCATAAGATTACTCATGATCATCAATCAAAATCATCTTTAGAATCATTAAAGTGCATACAAGTTCAAGCCTATCCCTATAGGTCTAACTACCTAATTATCCTAAAGCCATCACTCCTTATAACTCCAAACCTCAATCACAATGGATCGAGCTCACCTTGCTCTGATACCACTCAAACAGGATGTCACACCCCGAACCAGTCGAGCGCACATACATCCCACCAGGCCGTTGATCTTCAAATATCTCCCAGGATCCCTTGGCCAATCCGTAAAACAACTTGACAAAGAAACAAGATCACGGAAGCCATAAAACTTGCCCATACAATTTACAACGAGATGACTCAGGACAAAGGGTATACACTCATTAAAAATAAAATTCTTCTCAGAAGTCATCGTAGCCAAGTACCCAAAATTTAAGTCCTAAATCCGCAAAATTCAGGTACAATCCCTAAGGCCACAAAATATATAAACCAATCGTGTAATTACTTCATCGAGAGTTCATTCTCATCTCATCGGTACTCCCATCTTCAAGGACCTGAAAAAAAATTAATCCCCCACTGGGGTGAGATATACATCTCAGCAAGCTCGCCCTAAACCTAAACTAGCCATCCTTCCCAATGAACCAAATCCATCAAAGCAACACATATAATTTGCTAAAGCAGGACATGGCATCAACTCAAGGCAAAATAGCATAGAGTGACCAAGCTTTTGTACTAGCTTATAATTATTTTCATCATAACGTGAATTAAAAAGACATCTACTTCCTCTTTCGAACCTCCAGAGACTAGCCCGCTTTCAGACAGCTCAGGCTATCTCGATCAATAAACCCGCGTTCAGACGCATCAGGTTTAGCAGCCTATCACCAAGCTCAAGTCGACATGTCAACTTCTCATCCCGCGTTCAGGCGCATCAGGATATACTTTCAATCACAACCCCGCAATAAAATCGCCTCAGGGTGTACTTTCAACCACAACACTGCGATCAAATCGCATCAGGGTGTGTCTCATCACGCAACCCCGCGATCAAATCACCTCAGGGTCTCAATCCCGCGATCAAATCGCCTCAGGGTATGTCTCATGGCTCAACAACCCATTTCCTCAAGCAACTCAATTCAAATCAAGGATCATCACAATAAACGTTTAGTCACATTTTCATCATGAGGAAATTTCAGTCATACAATCATAAATCAATTACTTGCCAAAAACGTGCTTTGCCACAAGAACAACAATTCATGAGTCGGATATCACATGACTACATAAGCAAGCAAACCATTCCATCAAGCACAATTTCAATGTAACCATGAGGACAACAATTTTTATAACGAACAAGCACTCAAGGCTTAGTCCTCATCAATTCCACTTGGCTTTCAATCAATCATGCGTAATAAATCAACCAATTCCTCAATGAAATCGTCCAGTCGCATCCAAATGTCCTAATAAAGGTTTAGGGGTCACTCACCTCTTCATTCAAACAGCAAACTCCACTCACAATGCCCCTCCAAGGTTAGCAAGTTTATGGCCAAACAAGGCACCCACGGCGAAACTAAGAAAAACCAAATCAAAACTCAGTCATTTCTCACTTCCAACGTGTCAATACTTCAATAACACACACAACCCCATATTCTCATGTCCTCACAGCGTTGATTCAATGGCCCTAAGCATGCCAATTGTCGTTCTATCAAGGCAAGTCATCCAAAGTCTCAATTCATCAAAACTGACCAATTTGAGCCATCCACAACTAGGTTCAGTCGCACGAAAACTGTAATTTTTCTACTGAATGTTTCAGAAAAAAGTTGCAGGATCTTAAACTTCAAGATCTTATGTACGTGTGGGCGAAAACGGAGCTCAATTTGGATACCGGACGACTTAGAACGACTCAATTCAATATCAGTGCGCAACATGGACAGATTGGTCGGCCTCACATTTTTCACCTCAAACAGCCCTTGAAACTCTTTCAATATCCATTCCACCAAGTGTACACCCTATCAACATATAAATTAACAACCTAGGGTGCCTTAACAATCAATTTAATACACGGCGACACCTCAAATACCCCCCAACAGAACTGGTTTGCACAAATCCAAAACAGAGCAGAACCGGTTCTGCTTCCTCATGCAATACCAGCCCACTAATCAACCTTAAGCTCCAATTTATCACTCAATTCCTCTTGGTAAAACTTCAATCAACATGTTGTATAGCCCCATGATGAATTTCGAAGCTAAATAATACTCCTAAGAATTTCGAACAGCCCACTTCATCTCAGTCCCACAGGCGGTCAGATTCTGCTCTTAAAAACCACATCGATTCAACCATCGGAACCTAAACGAAACTTAACCCAATCAGCGGCCCCAACTCAGTGAACATAGTACTACATGTCATGTAACTTCCATAAACATTTCGGAGCCAAATGAAGTCTCTAAGTGGTTGAACCATGGCCCTCTCTCAGTTAGCTCAGAATTTGTCCACTTTTCTTCCAAAAATCACCATAAATTAACCAAACCTCTAAAATTCTTGGAACCAATGGGAAATTGTTGAGGACAGGTTAAACTAATCTGTGGTAGTCCATGACTGGCCAAAAAGTCGACGGAGAAGGTGTTCGTACGGACAGAACGGGGAGGGCAGAACTGGTCAAGCAGTACAGTTTTCTTTTCTTAGTGAAAATGCACAAAATGAAGGGAATGAAGGGCTAGGCCACGAAATTTTGTCATGATCAGCTGAAATATCAATAATATCCAAGCTTCAATGACCTCTTTGCCCCTCAGATTTTCTGCAACCTCCTTGGGGAAGAAGGAAATGTCAATTCACTAAAATGCCCTTCTTAAATCAATTAGGCAAGATTAACCCTCCAAGGGAAAAATGGTCTTTTGACACATTTCGTCTGAAATTTTAGTTTTTCTCATTTTGATTAATCATTGGCGAGGCGACGTCAAATCCTTTTCCAATTTTGAAATTCTTCATTTTCAATTGCCAATTTGAGATTTCATTCCATATCCCAAGCCTCGAGGGGCGGAAATCCAGAATGTCACAATCTTCTTTTGGGAAAGCTTGATTTCATGTTTCTGAACAATATCAACAAATTGAGAAAGCAATTTACAGTGGGATTTTTCATCAGGACTATAGAGGAGAATGTCATCAATGTAAATCTGGGAGTGTAAGAGAATGGGCTGAAAAATACTACACATTGCTTTCTGAAAAATGGATGGGGCTATTTTAAGTCCAAAGGGGACGACTGTCCATTGATAATGCTGGTTTGGAATGCAAAAACCAGTTTTTGGAAGGTCATCAGGATAAATTCCAATTTGCCAAAAACCTACTTTCAGGTCGAATTTTGAGTAGATCTTAGCCTGGGCTAGGCTAACAAACAAGGAATTTTTGTGAGGCAAAGGGAATTTGTCATCTTGAAGGAATTTGTTCAAGGGCTTATAATTAATCACCAATCTGAGCTTACCACGATTCTGTTATGCTCTCTTGTTCACATAAAAGGCTTCACAAGCCCATTGTGAATCAGAGGGTTCGATAAGACCTTGAGAAAGGAGCTCAGCGCATTCCTTTTGGGCCAAAGCAAGATGTTCATGATTCATACCACAATGACTGGCTTTTGTAGGATTAACATCTTCGCTTTTCTTGAATGGAAGCTTGACGAAGAAGTCAAGATTTTTCCAAAGAGGGTTTGAACAAGTTAGGACAAACTGGGAATGAGATTTAGAAAAACATGACAAGAGACTTTGGGTAATTGGATCAAGAATTTCTGGCTGAATAATGAAAAGTCTCTGGATATCCACATACTCACGAAACTGGTCACCAAACTGTAAACCAGTGGGTTTGATTCTCAACTGGGAAAGTTGGGCAATGACATCCCAACCAATGATAAGGTCTTTATCTGGGGAATTACAACCAAGGATTTTTGTGGATATGGAACAGCCTGGGAAGATTTGGAGTGTGATAGTTTTGCTGCGGAAATTTGTGGTAAAAGTATCACCAGAAGCAGAGTGAAAATACCGTGTGTAAGGGATCCAGAATTTCTCCGGTAGTACTTTTATATCCATGAGGGATGCTGCCGCACTAGTATCAATAAGAGCGATGACTTGGATGGGTTTATCATCTTTTAAAGTAAAGATTTGGATAGGGATATATAGAGAGTGGAAAATTGGTTGGACATGGAAGGAGTCTGAGATAGTATCAGGGAAGAATACAAAGATATCACTAGGGGATTCATCAGAGTCTAAGGAACATGTTTGGAGGGCAAAAAGTGTGTCGGTGAGGGTTCGTCTTCAACAGAGAAGACAGACTCGATATCTTCGTCATCCAATGGGATACCTATGGTGGAGGAAATCTTTTGGATCATGTAACTTCCTTGGCGCTTTGCCTGGGGATAATTTTTTGCAAAGTTCCCTTTCTTGCTATAGATGTAGCATCTGTCAGATTTATTCTTCTTCTTGAAACTAGAACCAGAGGAATGATGCCGCTTCTTCTTCCGAAGGAACTTCCATTTGCCTTTCCTATGGCGGGTTTTGCCAAAGGAAAACTTCTCAAAGGAGAATTTCTTGAAGTGCTTTCGTTTCTTGTTACCCGCACAAGAGGGATCACTACAGTCTTTGGAGCACTTAATCTTCAGATGAGGATTGCTACAATTCTTTTCAAGAGAACGGTTCTCTCTGAGATAGCATCTGAAGACTTCTCTTCTGTGGCACATTTCTTCAATGGCAAGGTGGACAGATTGTTGGATTTCTCCAAAAGTGGCATCTGTGATTGATTTATTTTTGAGCTTCAAGGTTTTTTCAACCGCTTGACTAATCTCTTTAAGAATGGAAGCCAGGAAAACTGACTTGAGATTAAGATCAGAACCAAGTTGGTAGAAAAGCTTGATTATTTCTTGGAAGTGGCGATCCATATCGTTTTTGGCCAGAGAACAGCATTTTCTTTTAAAGAATTCTTTTCTTTTGAGTTCTTTCAAATCTTATGGTTGGCCGATAAAGAAGAGATGAACAACCTGGATGGCTTCATCAATAGACATCGTTAAGAACTGAAGCTGGTCTCTTTCTAGGGCTAATTTCCACCAATCTTTCAAAGCACCAGTGAACCAAGTAACAAACTCAAGAAGCACATCATAAGTACTATGCTCTTTGAGGTCCTTGGTAATCAGCCAAGCATGAAACTCTTGGAGTCTTTCAAGCCATTTGTGGTAAGGGATATCATCCAAAGTGAAGAAATTGGACGAATAGGTTTTGTGGGCTGAGGACGATGGATCATGGTAAGGTTGTGAAGGTGGAGGTGGATGTTCTATATCAGGCTGATCTTCCATTTCTTCTTCAATGATTGGCTCTGCAGGGTCAGCCATCATAATGTCTGCTACAATAGACTGGGAACTGGAGTCATAAGACTCAATATCTGGGATGGAAGATGTTTCACTCATAGAAACTTCAGGAGTGACTGGGGTGAAGGATTTATGGGTTCCACTGTAGAGATGATAGGATCTTGGTTTCGAAGGAAATTTTCCAAGGGATTAGAAACCGTGTATGAGTGGGAAGGTTTATGAGGAGGAGATGAAGGAGGAGATTTTTCTGCTGGAGCTGAAGGAGGTGGAAGTGAGGTTTGTTTGTCTTTTTCTTTTTTCTCTTGATCTAACTTTTTAAGACGATCCCGAAGGGCAAGGATGTTTGTCTTTGGAGAAGGAGGTGATGTGCTGAGTATAGCTGCAAAAGAGCTAGAGTCTGAAGGACTTGGCGAGGAGAATGATGTTGGCTGAGGAGTTGCTGTTGGGAAAAAGAATGGATCCAGGGCCTGCAGATTCCTTTGCTCAAGGAGAGTTTGATGTTCTTGCAGAATTTGAACTTGGCATCTGAGCTTCTCAATTTTGGGATTTTGGTCTTCCAAATAATGATTGGGAGGAATCTGTTTTGTTTCCATTAGGTAAAGCCTCTTCTGGAAATCATCCAACATCTTCTTTGACACTGATGTAGCATGGTCTACCCGATCAAGGCGAATAGCAACTGAGTTTATGGCTACATTCTGGTCCAGAGCATTCTTTGTCTGCCAGTTTAAAGTAGCTTCAACTGGAGTAGGGCCTTTCCGTCTTGCTTGAAGATCAACATCATTAAGAGAGGGGATCTTCGGAGAGTGAAAGTATTTCTGTTGCTGGTCAGAAAAACTTTCTGCGGGAGGAAATCTGAAAGTGGATGTACTTTCTTCAGATGGAGAAAGCAGTAAAGGTGGAAAATCTTCTGGTATGAACATCAAATGCTGGACAAAATAGGAGGTGGTTTAGGTTTAGGGTTGCAAGTGTATGGCTCAAGGAGTTTGATGGGACAAGAATTTTCCTTTAGCCATTTGAGGATGGGTTTATAGAATGGAGAAGTGAAGGGTTTCTTTGGTGGTGGAGGTGGCGGCTTAGGTTCGTCTGGGGATAAGCAGGTGGAGGTGCAGTAAGTTGAGGAGGTTTGGAGGAACCATACTCAACCATGTATTGCCAATGGCCACTATCTTCACCAAGAGGTCCTATGGTCGGGTCACCGTCTAGATACCGTTGGTAAAGAGAATCTTTCTTCTTTTTCTTTTTCTTGGAGGAAGATCTGTCATCCTCATCATCTGGGTTCAAACAAGAACAGTCAATATCCCAAAAACGATGTCCAGAGCGATCCTTGTAATAATAGATGGATCGTCCAAGGTCATCAAAGGATTGTACATGAGCTTTAGGATCAGGTTCTTCCATACTGACTGACTTAGATGGACATGGCGAAAAGCACAATATGGTAGGGAATGATGAGAAAATAGAGGAAGAAGTGTCTTCCTTTTCTTTGGTGAACTTGATAGTGACAGTACCATCCTTTTTCTTGGTGTGCTGTGGCTCAGAGGATTGAACATGTCTAGAACTCTGGTGAAGCTTTTCATAGTTGGTCACCCAACTGTCAAGAAGGAGTTTGACAAGCTGATCCCTTGGAAGTTGACGAGGGACATGGATACATGAAGTCTGGACATTGTTAATAGAGATGAGCAAAGCATTTTCGGTAATGGGAAGGTTAAGGTCAATGGCATGGTTTTATACTCTATACACCATTTGGTAGTGAAGAGTAGCAATTATGGCTGATGTGGTTTGAGGAGCACCAGTGATCTGTAACTGGACCTTCAAAGTAGATAGGAGGTTGGGATCTGCCAAGGCCATGTTGAAATTTGGGAAAAGAGTGACAAACACTATGCCTGCATTCAGAGTAGTCTGAACCGTTCCGATGCAAGCATGCTGGTATTCCAAGAAGCGAGTATCAAGGAGAGCGACTCGAGTAACAACGGGCAAGCCTTTTCGTCAATGCAAGGATAAGGCCAAGCGGATGGCTCTAAAATGAAGGTGAGTGTAACCTTGTTGAGCCCACTGAGCAGGAAACTTAGGTGGAATCTGGAGAGTTACAAACTGCTCTTGCTGTGTAGACAGGATAGGGTGCTGATCAAATTTGGTGAACTGGACATATTCTTTGACAAAACGAGGGGTGTGTTTGATGAGGTGTTTGATAGAGCAGATGGGAGAGAATGATGGTGGTTTACAAAAGGCTGAATAAGGATTCATGAGTGGGAGTTGTGTTTCGGAGATTTTGCGATCATCATTTACATAGGATACCTCGTAGAGGTAATCCAATTTAGATGAAGTGGTTTTGCGGAGTTCAGGTGGTGGAGGTAGGGAAATGGGAGTTGTCACGCCCCAACCCCGGCGGGCACACCAACATCCCACACAGCCGTCAATACAAATAAGATAACCTAGGATCCGACGACTCTACTTTCCAAGCGTGATATGAGAAGCACATGCAGAAACGAAAACAAACCCCAGACATAAAAGAAAAAGACATAAGGCGACATAGGATTTAAAAACAACACACATCGTCTTACAGTTAAAAAGGTCTAGTACATCAAAAGACAGAAGGGTTCAGAGAAAGGCACTATGGGACTACAAAAGAAGAACTTAAAAAAGAATTCCACAAATTAGGCAGACTCGGCTTCATCTTCCTCCCTTCCATTCTTCATCACTTCCGAGGCATCCTTTAAGGCTTTGGGTCTGAAATGTTGGTCCCACGACGGGGTGAGATAATAATCTCAGTAAGTTAACCATAACCCTAAGCTAGACTATTGGTACCTCCAGGCACGTTTGAAAATATGCAAGTTTTGGCAAAATGCTTTTCACACATGACATTTAAGCAATTGGCATAATAAAGCAACTCAGGCATATCAGGCACCAGGTTCATTTCTTTCATACTTTCACTTTTCAATCTGAGTTTCTCAAGCGATATAGGCATAATAAACATTCCATGCACTCTAGGCATCCCAGGCATTCCAGCCAATTCAAGCATACAGACTCGGAAACATATCAAGAATCATGTTTCAGTCTTTTATCTTCTTTATGCCCATCAAGGGCCGCCCTACTTGGGATCGCAAGATGATTCAGTCAATCACATGACTCTCGACGTCTTATCGAGATGATTCGGTCATCATGACTCTCGCTGCGAGATGATTCGGTCTCTATAGTGACTCTCGACACTCCGCGAAATCGAGATGATTCGGTCGACTATAGGACTCTCGCGTCCGGACCTAGAGATGATTCGGTCACTACCTGACCCTCGATTCTTAAAGCCTTCGAGATGATTCGGTCAAGGTAGGACTCTCTAGCCGCACGCCCTCGTCAGGTCAATGGGAGTAACTCCCTCCCCAGCTCAATGCATTGGCCATAAAACATAATTGTGAACCTTCTCATTAATCTCATGTTCACATTCTCAAGCAAATTCATTTCATCGCCATTCAAGGCACGCATTCAAGAACATTCAGTTCATCAATTCAAACATGCCATTCGGCCACTAGCAGCACATGCCATCCCACATCAAGCAATTGAATGATCGAAAGCACCAACAAGCATCAAGGCACTTGATTGAATCAAATAAGTCGATGCACATCAAAATTCACTCATGGTACCTCGTCATCAAGCATGCACAGCTCTAATTCAACATTTTTAGGCATGCCAAAGAGTCATTAAATCAAGGGAAAGCATCCAAAACCTCAACTCATCAAAACTGCCCAATTCAAGCCCCAGACCAGGTTCAGTCTCACAAAACCTGACATTTGTTTACAGAATTTTTATGAGAAAAAAGTCTAGGACATTCAACGTCAAGATATTACGGTTGTGTGGGCGAAAAAGGTGCTCAATTTGGACATCGGATGAATTAGAACGGGCCATTTTAAAATTGGTGTGCGCTGAAAACGGGATTTGGACGGTTTCGGGTCTCACGTGTGTTTCTCACCAAATCATTCCATTAAACCCTTTTAATTCAACCAAAATTCCACTCTTTAGTGACTCAACATCCTAACAAAAGGTTAGAAGTCTCCTTACCAAGCTATTTTAAGCAACGAACTCCTTCAAGAACCACAGCAATCCTCGGTTCCTAATCTGTCCGGCGCAAGACAGATTCTGTTCCTAGGAAATACCATGCAAACCGGCCATCAAAACTTCAATCTAACTCGCCAATCCTTTACTAACATGTAATATCATGTCTTAGGGTAGCTTACCAACAAATTTTGGGGCAAGGCGATACTTCTACGGCCTTCAAAGCCGCTCGGTTCCCAGACCCGTCGAAGAGGACAGATTCTGTCCTTTAGAGAATCATCCAAATTTCACCATTAAAACCCATCTATCATCAACCAAACTTCAAACCAAACTTACTCAACCTTAATACTATGTCTTAAGGAGGTCTCACCTTGATTTGGAAGCAAGGCAAGCTCCCAAAGTCTGTCCAAAGGAGCTCACGCCCAGGTTCACTCCGATTCTGACCTTCGTCCACTCAAATCCAGCTACGGAAAGATATACTGGGTAAAATTAAGTTTATAATATGTCTACGGAAAGATAAGACGATAAGCTTTCTAATGGAAAAAGAATCACCTCATTCTGATATCGGACGACGGAGTTATGGCCGAAACAGTGAGATGGATCTGTGCTGGCCGCGAGCTGGCGGGCGAGGAAAAAGAAGAGAGAAAAGAAAGAGAAAATGTGGGAGAGGAAGGTGGTGGTCGGCTGAGCTTGAGGGAAAATAGGAAAGTCTTGACCTTATCCATAAGTCAAGAAGAGAGAGAGAGAGAGTAGGTAGGGATTAGACAACAATTAAATGCCCTTAGAAGTCTAACCCTAGTCTAGATGCATCATCCTTATCCACATAATGACACTTGACTTATCTTAATAAAAATCTTGAAGACAAAAAGACTTCCTTGCCCTTCAAAATTCGGCCACTAGGGAGAGAGAGGGAATGACTACTTTGCCCTCGCTTGTTCTTAAAGAAAAGATTCTCCTTTGAGGGCAAAAGGGTAATTTTTCACTTTCAGTCCAAATTTCACTTTTCTCAATCTAAATTACCCTCGATGAGACGACGTCCAAATTCTTTTCTAATGTTGGAATTCTTCATTTCCATTTACCAATTTCAAGCTTCCGTTGCATGATCGATCTTCTGTCATTTGTATCTTCAGTTTATCTCGAACTAACGGGCGGCTTTTGCAGACGTTACGCGTATCGACTCTGTGACTCTCTTCACACTTAGGACGACTCAAGTTATGACGGCTTTGGTTGTCATGTAATTGCGAGGATTCATTACTAGTTCTGACAGTCTCGATCGTCATTGTTCGATTTAGAAAACTTCGCAAATTATACATTAGTTAAACGGCATCACCCGTGCTCCAATCGTATAATGCTAGCAATGGATTCCTTTTTTCGCTATTTGATCGGCCTTTAATGGTTCTAAATGTTCCCTCGGCAATCCTTATGGTCAAAGCGTCATTTCCTTTTTCGAGTTTCCCAGGTCCACGTACTTGTCATGCGTTAGCCTTTCCCTTTCTGGTCAGTTAACTCGAATTGATCAGGTCCGAGTGAGATAAAACTAAAATACATCGATAGATACTTCTCATTCCATAGTCTCAAAATGGCAGGAATTCAGAATGTCACAAGAGTTTCCAACTAGACAGGCACTGAAATATCTATGGAGGATTCCATGAGAGTGTAAGTTTCTTCTTTCCCGTCAGCAGGTCTCGAAATATCAGAATACTAATCATAACTCAGTTTCGACGATGTTTGGCTTTGATACCAGTAAAGGAAGAAGAGACAAGCCTAGGCGAGATTAGCAGGAAGTAACGGAAGCGGAGACAAGCCTGGGCGAGATGAGCAGGTATGCTATCCCCACAAATACGGTAGTCCTGGCCTTAAAAAGGGACTACATGTTTGCTCACTCAAGCCCATTCTTGAAGCTTAACCCTTAAGGTTCCAAATATTTCTGTTTCACAGGTTCCACATTGTGGCAAGTGAAGAGCATACTACACAAACCAATCATACTACTGAATCAACAAGAGGATTCTGATCTTCAAAGGATCGTGCTTATAGGAAAGAAGAAGAAAGGGAACTTAGAAATGTTGACTGCTCTGATACTAGTAAAGGAAGTGGAGACAAGCCTGGGCGAGATAAGCAGGTATGCTATCCCCACAAACATGGTGCTCTTGGCCTTAAAAGGGGACTGCCTATTTTCTTACTCAAGCCCATTATTGAAGCTCAACCCTTAAGGTTCCAGATATTTCTGTTTCACAGGTTCCACATTGTGGCAAGTGAATAGCATACTAAACCAAACCAATCGTACTACTGAATCAACAAGAGGATTTTGATCTTCAAAGGACCGTGCTTATAGAAAAGAAGAAAAAAGGGAACTTAGAAACTCATGATTTTAGGAAACACACTGATATTTCACATAAGGCAGCTTCCCCCGATTACAACGCATTCGAAGGCCTTTTATAGGCTTACAACACTTCAACAAGGCTTCTGACAATGAACACACATATTCATGAGGAAAAACTGAAAAAGTCTTCGGGTGAACAGTACTGCTACAGTACTTTTTCGAAAAAGTCTTCTGAAAAACCTGCACACATTAACTACTAAGACTTTTAACAACCACCTTTTAGGACTTTTAACACACACAAGGGGACTTGGACGGTTTTGACGATTCAGAGCCGACGACGATCTAGGTCCGGATGATAATTGGCGTCGTCAGAGTTAGAGCTGTCCAGGCCGTCTTTTTCTTTCTTGTATTT
Source organism: Rhodomyrtus psidioides (assembly GCA_021437785.1). Lineage (NCBI taxonomy): Eukaryota > Viridiplantae > Streptophyta > Magnoliopsida > Myrtales > Myrtaceae > Rhodomyrtus > Rhodomyrtus psidioides. The sequence goes on from JAILYB010000119.1 coordinate 1,545,466, forward strand.
ATTCCAATACCACTGTTCTTCAAGCTGGGACAGTTTCATATCTGGGTCTTTAGATAGTGGGGGACTATCTTCTTGTTCTGCCACGTGCCTTTCTCTTGACAAAATATCTTCCATAGTGACTAGGTCCTGTGAATCCTGTCGAGTGTCTTGATTAGAGCTAGATGGCATTTGGGGCTGGGGCCATAGTTGGAGTTGAGGCTACGTGTACGAGCTGGATGGCTGATCCAGGGTGCTGGATGCAATATCATGTGTAGGATAAGGATTTTTTGCCAATGGTCCTCTCCAAGGGTCTTGAGTGTCAATATCCATAGAAGAACATGGCTGGTTGCTTCTATATTCTTCGAGAGCTCGGATTCTTTGAGGGTGCACATTGGGCCTATCCCACGAGAGGTTCATGTGGTGGTATGGCCAAATTTCAGGAGGAACTTCTTGATTTTCTTCACATAGAACTCGCTGGAGTTCTCTATACTCATACTACATCAGTGTGATGGTCCTGGGAAGTGTTATGTGGAACCGAAAAATTTGTCGATAGTGATTGGGCTTGAAGGTATTTATGCCACAAGACAGGGCTTTGCCTCGAACATCTCCCGTTGAGCTGAAAAAAGCCCAATGCCTATGGAAAATGACTGCGGTGTGCATTTCTGGGTCAGCTATTCCATTCCGTCTCCAAAAAATGAAGTGATTTTTCCATTCTACTAAAGGCTGGAACCAAATGAGCATTTCTGTCAAAGCCTTTTGGTTTGAGAAGTCTCCCATGAGTGCTCTAGACAGAACTCGGACAATCTTGTCTGTGGGAAATTCAATGGCAACAGCATATACATTGAGAAGATACCAAAAGAATCATTTGAGATCTTCAGGGAAATCATGATCAGGAGACCACCGCAAAACATGGATGAATGGATAATCAGGATTAAAACCGTGTGGTCCTAACATTAATCCACCATAAGTGCTGAATATGCGATTTTGATACTCATTCATGTAATACTTCAGATTCTCATAGAAATTATTTTCTGCAACTCCTCTTGGGACTTCTAGAGGATAATTGTAAGAATTCCATGGTGTATCTCGCATTGGTGTAGTGAAAAATGTCCCCGCGTTCAGTGGATTTCTGCGCACATACATGTTGATGGATTCAATCGGCTGCTTCGGTCTGGACAGAAAATCTACAAGGATATTCTTTTTGCCTGCTATGTGTTTAGCATCAAAAGAATATTTTGAGAACCATTCGGCCCACCTTAACAACTGTGGGTGAGGAATCTATTTCTGCTTGAATTTGAGCATTTGGGGAAATGAAGACATATCCATTTCGACCAAAAAGTGATGCCCAATAAGGTGGTATTCAAACTTCTTGATGCCATATTTGACTGCGAGAATCTCCTTAAAAGTGGAGTGGTAGTGCATTTCTGCAGGGGTGAATCTTCCACTTTTGTAAGCACAAATGAAGCGCTTACCTTTGATTTCTTTAAGGAGAATGGCTGCCCAATATTTGTCACTAGCATCGATTTGTAAAATTGGCTGGCCAGTGGAAGGAATTTGCAAGGGAGGAAGATGCTGCAAAACTTCTTTGAGATGGGCTATAGCCTGTGTCTGCTTTGGTCTCCATGGGGGTGCATCTTTCTTCAACATCCTTTGAAGAGGATAAAGTGCTTTAGAGATCTTTGGCACAAAGTCTCGGAGATAATTGACAATTCCAAGAAAAGCTTGGACTTGGCTAACTGTCAAATTCTCAGGAGGAAATTTTTGAAGTTCTTCTACAAGGTGAGGGCCTGGACAATAAGCGCATTCCTTCAAATGCATATCGAGGAACTCAATTTCCTTTTGAGCAAGGAGCATCTTCTTTTGGGAAAGCATGATTCCATATTTATGAACAATATCAACAAATTGAGAAAGCAATTTGTAGTGGGATTTTTCATGGGGACTGTAGAGGAGAATATCATCAATGTAAATCTGGGCATGTGGGAGAATGGGCTGGAAAATTCTACACATTGCTTTCTGAAAAATGGATGGGGCTGTTTTTAAACCAAATGGGATGACTGTCCATTGAAAATGCTGGTTTGGAATGCAAAAACCAGTTTTAGGATGGTCAACAGGATGAATTCCAATTTGCCAAAAACCTGCTTTCAGGTCGAATTTTGAAAAGATCATAGCCTAGGCTAGGCTACCCGACAAGGAATTTTTGTGAGGCAAAGGGAATTTGTCATCTTGGAGGAATTTGTTCAAGGGCTGGTCATTAATCACCAATCTGAGCTTACCACGATTCTGTTTTGCTCTCTTGTTCACATAAAAGGCTTCACATGCCATGCCCCGAGCTAGGCGAGCACGCGAGCATCCCACCTTCGCCGTAATCATTGATGATCTCCCAGGAACCAACGGCCATTAACTTTCGTACCTATATGAAACATGCAAATGAAAGCGAGAACATCTCCATAACAAATAAAACAACACGACTTAAGGCAAAAGGGTACTCTTCCCATTAAGGTCTATCGTAGGTCAAAGGTTAAAATTCTAAACCCACAATTCATTGTATACTCCCTAAGGTCACAAAAGGTTCATAACCACTTCCTCCAATCCAGTCTTCAAATGTCAATCATGGCATTCCTCGAGTTTCCATAGCCTGAGACCTGAAAAATATTGTCCCACGACGGGGTGAGATATATAATCCCAGTAAGTCAAACCTAACCCTAAACTGGGTTGTCAGTACCTCCAGACACTTTTGAAAAATGGGTATTTTGGGATAAAAATCTTCGGCATGGTAAAATAGGGTACTTGTCAAAACCTGGTATTTCAGTACTTAAAAAAAATGACTTGACCCAGTCACAAAAGATTTCATGAGTAAAACTGAGTTTCGGACAATGGCAGGGTTTTTCAATCACAAGCAAGCACTCGACGCGATCTCAAAAATAGGAGGCAACTTTTACTTCTTTCTCAAAAGTATCATTCCTCAAAAAAATTCTAGAAAACATATTCTTTTCTCTTACGCCTCTTTACTGGGCCAATTTCAATTCATAAGGCAAATTCAAAACTCGTGAGGCAAACCTCCATACTTGAGGTAAATCATCAAAACATGAGGCCTAATCAATTTCCCAAAATCATTCTTGATTTTTTCGAAAAATAGATCTTTCCACATCCGCCCATTCTTGGGCCGCCTACTTTGGGGTTGCGAGATTATTCGGTCTCCATATGATCCGTCGGTACATATGGGACTCTCACGTCCGGACCTTGAGATGATTCGATCACCATACGACTCTCGACGCCCATTTTCAATCGAGATGAATCGTGCCGGTGTGGGACTCTCTAGCCGCACGACCTCGTCAGGCCCAATGAGAGTAATTCCCTCCTAATAGATTGGCCAAATTATAAATCCTCGGTGATCCCACAAGCCATTGGCGATCCCACACGCCAGTGCACTTTTTCTCGGCAATCCCACACGTCATTGGCGATCCCACACGCTAGTGCACTTATGATTTCCTCGGCGATCCCACACGCCATTTATCCATAAAATTTCCAGTTATAAAGCAGCCTCAAATTTTCGTTCGAAAAAAATAATTCACGCCTAAAAATGCTTCATTCAATAACAACTCATGAAATCAAGTAGTTCATCGCCTACTCGAGGCATTCATTTCAAACGTCCCTCACTGGATAAAACACGTTCCACGTTACGAAATTCACATTAAGAAAACAATCATCATTCAGTCATTTTCACAAAACTCAAGCTTGACATCAATCACGGTTTCAAAATCTCCATTAGAGACTTGATTAGTCATCCACGCCCCTCATTATACTCAATTAAAATGGAAATTTTTATAAAACATGCCAAGAAGTTCAACCACATTCCACTACCAGATTAGGACTCTTCAAAATCACCTTGATTTCATAGTTCCTCATGCCACAAATCAATCAAGCACAACTTGCCAACACAAGGCAGATTTGGGATTCCTCTCTCCTCTCACAAAATCAGTCCATAAAACCTTTCATTCCAACTCAAAATTTCATCCTTTAGTAACCTAACATCCTAATAAAGGGTTAAGAGCAAGTTACCTCGAGCCTAGGCCAAGCAATTTCCACAAAACGCAAGACACAACGTCGTGGCACCAAGCTGTTCATATTGGCCTTCCACGACCAGATTCAGTCCCATATAAACTGGTATTGCTCCATCGAATTTCTATAAAATAAAATTTCATAATATTATACTTCAATGTTTTATGGACGCGTGGCCGAAAACGGAGCTCAATTCGGATACCGGACGACTAAGAACAACTCAATTCAAAATCAGTGCGCGTTGGGGCAGATTGGACGGCGTCCCACTTTTTCACTTCAAACAGTTCCTTAATCATCTCTTAACCCAAATTCCTCTCAAAACCAACTTGCCAATACATCAAACATCAAGTTCAGGGGTCTTACCGAAAAGGTTTTGAGCAAACTCACACCACAAAGATTTTAGCAGCCCGGTTTCCTCATGGTCCTTCCATGATCAGAATCTGTCCGATTTTAACCACCCACAATCAGCCATGAATACTCCTTTTAAAACTATCTATTTGCAGCCATAGACTGTCTGAACATAGTACTAGATGTTATGAAGCTCTCCTAAAAAAATTGAGTTATTTGGAATTTCTAAGAGCTAGAACCAACACTTCTCCTCAGCTAGCTCAAAATCTCTCCACGTTTCTTCCAAAAATTCCCATAAATTAACCATACCTCCAAAAATCATGAAACCAATGGGAAATTGTCAAGGACATCCTGAGCTAACCTGTGGTAGTCGGCAACGGCAAGAAGATGATGGCAGAGGCCGGTCGTGCGGACCGAACAGATAGGACATAAATTGTCTTCTGGAGCAGTTTTTGCTAGAGAGGAAAAGAAGGAAATTTTTGAAGGAAAATCGAGGTGGGGAAGGGTGCACGACCAAGCTGAGCTAGGGGAAGGAGTTCCATCAAATTATTGGTGCCAAATTTGTCAAGATAGAATTTAACGGCATTTAAATCCTAACCTCTCAAAAATGGACATGTGTCATGCCACCAATAATTGGCCAACTCACTTTGACTTTCATTTATCCTCATTTCCATCCATTTTCGGCAGCTTATTGGGATAACTAGAATGACCATTTTTCCCTTCCAAAAGACTTAAGGCAAGGGTAGAAGATTGAGGGGCAAAACGGTAATCTGGCACTGTTCATCCGAAACTTCGTTTTTCTCATTTTGAGTGTCCACTGGCAAGGCGACATCAAATCCTTTTCCAATTTTGAAATTCTTCATTTCCAATTGCCAATTCGAGCTTCCATTTTATGGTCGATCTCTCGTCGATCGTATCTTCAGTTTATCTTGAACTAACAGGCGGCTTTTGTAGACGTTACGCGTATCGACCCTGTGACTCTCGTCACACTTAGGACGTCTCAGGATAAGACGACTTTGGTTGTCATGTAATTGCGAGGGTTCATTACTAGTTCCGACGGCCTCGATCATCATTGCTCAATTTAGGAAAACTTCGCAAATTATACATTGGTTATACGGCATCACCCGCGCTCCAATCGTATAACACTAGCAATTGATTCCTTAATCGTTATTCGATCGGCCTCATTGGCTCTAAATATTTCCTCGACAATCCTTGTGGTCAAAGCGTCATTTCCTTTTCGAGCTTTCCAGGTCCACGTAACTTGTCATGCGTTAGCCTTTCCCTCTTGGTTAGTCTACTTAGGATTAATCAGATCCGAGCGAAATAAAACTAAAATACATCAATAGATTCTTCTCATTCAATAGCCTCGAAATCACAGGAATTTCATAATGTCACAATTCTTTCCCCCTTACAGAAATTTCGTCCTCGAAATTTGCAATTCCCGGCTATCCACTTCTATGGGGGTATTGACGCCTCACCGCATTCTCACTTTTCAAAATAGTTCCTACCATTACTTGACATTCCCATTTGTCCTTTCCGACAAAAGTTATCCTCCTTCAGTACTTATTTCCCTTCGTCCTCAACATGTACTTGATTTTCTCTATTCTCTCTTGACATTTATAATATCTATCAGTGATACACCTTCGATCATTTGAATCTTCCGTTCAATTTGCTTATTGGTTCGAGGATAATACGTGCTTCACACTACACCCCTATATTTGAAATTCCCAGTCGGAAGCCTTTTCCAAAATGTCACCTTAAATTCATGGTCTTTACCTATCACGATCATTACCAGTTCGTCATGAAATCGTACTCGTTGGCGCCTTTACCATTTGGTATAATCATCTAATTCAAACATCTTTTCGTATCGTTAAGGTTAGCTTACCCTCGATTGTCCAAATCGAACCATCGCCTTCTCGACTTCTCAGGCAAACTCATGATTGAATGCTTAATAGTTCTTCCTCGATTACATTCAAGATCCTCCAATGACCAATTTAATCCACCAACTCGCAAAGGTTATGCTTTCCCTTCAATCCCCTTGGAGCAGTCAACATTTCCAACTCTTACATTTCACACAGTTGTGAGGTCTTTCTTTACACGAGCAACGCTCCCGTATCCATAAATAATTTCATCCATTGGCATTGCTTCTCATTAATTCTTATCGGGAAACCACTACCCTATTCTTTTGTGGTAGATATAGACTTGAAATCTTCCTCCACTCAAACAATGTTTTCCAAACTTTGTCGCGAGGACATTCACAAACCGACTTCAATCACACATTAGGCGTTCCAACTCATATGGCCCTACTGCCATGGCGTACATGTAATGTTTACTTCAAATCGCCTTGTTACGCCTCAAATTCCCTTCTTACTCCACGTCATTATGATTCTCTCGACTCTTTCAATTCCCAACAGGAACGCCATTCACAACGTAATTGTCAATTTGATTTAAGTCCTCGAAGACTCATCACGTTAAATCACCCATTCACGTTACATCTCACCCTTAGTCCATTTCATCAATGGAACAATTCTAGTGGGGAATCTTCCCCCAATCCGTCTGTAACAATTCACCAATCTCAGGAAATTTCAATTTCCAACAACCCACATCGACTCTATTCGATTCATCACTTATTTCATTTCTTAAGTGCTCCACAGGGACTTCATTTCTCATAAATTTCACGACTGAGGAATCTTACCTCATCAACTCATAGCTCGCGTTCTTCGCAATTAGCATACAACGAGCATCTTCTTTGAGCTCATATGATACTCTCAAAATCGTTCATGTTTCTCATGACTCCGTAAATAAGTCCACTCATCGTCTCTAAAGATGGTAACAATCAATCCAAGTACTTCTTGGATACTCCATCCGACTGTTATCAATTTCATCACTATCAGATGTCGAAGCATTTCAATTGTCCATGGTACCACTTACTTGAGAGTTCATATCTTGACTCTTCTACTCTCAAGGGTCCTCACTAGGCCATACAATATTTTGTTCATTTTCTCACTCTTTCATGAGGAAGTATTAGTGCCTTAGCCTATGAGTTCGACAATCAGCTAATGCGACCATATCTCAATTTCACCCATTTAATTGAACATCGATATTATCCTGGAATTCAACATTATCCACAGGACAGTTTCTCAAACTTAACTTCCAAGAATCATTCAAGTTCCGCGTCTTCTTTCTCAGTCCAAACGCTCAACCTTAATATCAACACGATTCGGATTTTCTCTTCCTTTCACACTAGGGTCTCTTACCCTACGAAGGAAACTATACACTTCAGTGGCATTCCTTTATTCCGAATCCACCTTATCCTTCCCATTCCATAGAGTGTCAATCTTGGAGTCTGTGCCAACGACGGTACCTTCACTCCAGGATTCAAATTTCACCATGTCTGACACTCTTCTTCCAATGACTCAGTCACCTCGAGTGACAAGATTCGTTCTTCCTTGCTCAACTCGATTACCTCAAATCACTCTACAATTACAATCTAAGCGCTCTTTTTGCTTACTCAACCATTCATTAGGATTATGAACATCTAGGACTATCAAGTCCATTCACTTTCCTTTCCCTCAACGACTATCTCATGGTCCGATCGTTCGTTGAGAACGACACCCTACTCTTTAGGGGTGATAACTCGCAATGTTATTTCTTGGGATTCCGATTCAACTTCAATCAATCCCCTTTTTATTCAACAAGGCCAGACAACTGGCATAACTCTTTCCTTAACTTTCCTCATGACGGAAGAAACAAAATATCAATCTCTTATTACGAGCCTTTCGCCAAAGTAATAGCCATTTCTCGCAGGTACGTTCCATGTTTCATAATGAACATATCTTTGCTCGTAATCCTTAAGCAGGAGTTCTCTTATTCATAGGTCTTCTGATCATTCTCTTCTTTTACTGAGTCTCATTACCTTTCCTCAAAATCAGGAACAACAACTAGCCACAAGACTTTCAAATTCCAATCCACTTAGGAACTTTACGTCTCATTCAAAGGTCACTGACCATTCTTAGTACACTTAATCGACCTCGAGAACTCTGTCTCACATTGGTCGATTATCCTCAGATTCTCACAGAATTATCAGAATTCGAGCAACCTTTGTTCTCGAGCAATATCAGGAAGATACTTCCATTGAACAACTCAGCGAAGGCGATCCAGACAGATACCATGCGTTCAAAGAAAACTTCTTCCTTTCGTGACCTTTCACCGATCATCAATAGCCTCTTAAGGCTAGGAACTGTCAGGGTCACTTTATTTCTTCAGTGCACCCAAAACCTCTAAGGTTTCCTTTCCAAGTTCTCAATCCAGAGAAAGGCAAGTCCGGGATCATCTTTTCCATCGAACCTCAGTCGATCTCGACCTCATGATTCACTTCACAAGTTATTCAAAGTTCACGTGGTTCTTTTCTACATTCCCCATTTAAGAACGAATAGTCTTAGAGTCACCTTTCTCATGACTTCCATCACTTAATTTATCAATACTAGCATCAGTCACATCAGTGACTTGGCAACAATGGCAGCTCCTTCTTGAGTCTACTTACACCTTTTAGATTCCTATTTCCATTCAAGGTTTTCATGACACCATTAGCCCTTGTATATCATACAATTCACAAACTCGAGCCAAATGCTCCTTAAATGCCTTTACTCCTTCGGCCCAACCTTACTAGGTTCTCGTGACATTCGAGTCACTATAATTCCCTCTGGGAATTAAAGATCTAAGTCATTCATCTAGGTCTAGCAGTCTTAGGCTGCTCATCTTATCATCTATCACAAGCAATCTACCATCCAGTGGTTCTAAACAAATCCTCAATCAATCGCCAATTATTCATGGATTTCAAATTATCCTTCACCAGTATCCACTCATCAAGCCAGCCTCCACTAGGCAATTCCTCAACTAGTCGCCATCTATTAGGCAAACTCTTGAATCACAACTCATTGGGCGAAGTGCTCGCACCATAAGTCCAAATGTATCTACGGCTTAGCAATAACTCACCAGGCTATCGCAATTTCACAAGATGCCAGTCAAACCGCACTCAAGGCCAAAACTCGCCATACAGGCCAAACACACGTGTCCATTTTTTCTTTTTTCAAACAACACCCATTGCCATATACGAAGCTCCTAACCATGCCAATAACATACGCCATTACAAATGTGACATTATGAATTTCCTACCATTTTGAAGCTATTGAATGTGAATGTACCTTACGATGTATTTCAGTCTTGTCTCGCTCAGATCTGATCAATCTTGAGTAAACTGACCAAAAGGGAAAGGCTAACGTATGACAAGGTATGTGGACCTAGGAAACTCGAAAAAGGAAATGACACTTTGACCATAAGGATTGTCGAGGGAACATTTAGAGCCAATGAGGCCGATCAGATGACGATTAAGGAATACAATGCTAGCGTTATACGATTAGATCGCGGGTGAAGCCGCTTAACCAATGTATAATTTGCAAATTTTCCTAAATTGAACTATGACGATCGAAGCCGTCGGAACTAGCGATGAACCCTCTCAATTACATGATAACCAGAGCTGCCATAACTTGAGTTATCCTCAGGGTGATGAGAATCATAGAGTCGATATGCGTAATGTTAGCAAAAGCCGCCCATTAGTTCGAGACAAACTGGAATTACGATCGACGGCCGAATGATCATGAAATGGAAGCTCAAAATTGTTAATTCGAAATAGAGAATTCCAATTATGAGTAGGAATTTGACAATGTCTCGCCAAATGGTAATTTCGAATTGGAAAAGTGAAGTTTGGACTGAAAGTGCGAAAAGACTGTTTTGCCCCTAGACCATTTGCCCACGCCTAAAGAACTCAAGAAGGCCAAAATGGTCATTTTACCCATCCCTAGAGGCTGCTGAAAATGCTTGGAGAAGGAGGCAAGAAAAGTCAATGGAAGTCAAAGTCAATGAAGCAACTAATGGGAGGTTGCCAAGTGTCATCCTATAGTTAAACCAAGCATTAAATGCCATTAATTGTGATCTTGACAAAATGGCACCAATTATTTGATGGACAACCTCCTTATCTTCAGCTGGTCGACCACCCTCACTCCTCCTTGCCAATTCCTTCATTTTTCCTCTTCATCTTCACCTAACAGAAAACTGCCCAGAAAAATAATTTCTGACCCTGCTGTTCGGTGCAGTCTATCTGCTCTTCCCATCGTCGTTTGGTCGGGCCCGTTTACACATGTTAGTTGAAGATGTCCTTGATGTTTTTCCGTTGGTTTCATGATTTTTGGAGGTTTGGTTGATTTGTGGTGATTGTTGGAAGAAAAGTGGACAGATTCTGAGCTAGCTGAGGAGAAGTGTTGGTTCTAGCTCTTAGAAATTCCAAATGACCTCAAATTTTTTAGAAAAGCTTCATAGCATCTAGTACTAAGTTTGCATGGTTTGTGACGGCAAATAGATGGTTTTAGAATGAGTTTTATGGCTGATTATGGGTGGTACAAAAATGGACAGATTCTTACTTTGAAGAGATCGGGTTGTTTCGACGTCTTTGGGGTATCAATCTGCTTCAAATCTCACGGTGAGCTTCCTAAACCCATAAAGGAAAGTCTTAGCAAGTTGATTATTGAAGTATTGAGGATTAGAATTGATTCATGGCTCGATTGAGCGGTTGGAACCCAAAACCGGTTCTGTTTTTGATGATGTTCTTCGTGCACCGTTTCTGTTGGGGGTTGATATAAGAATGTTTTGACTTCAAATTGACTCAAGGGACTATCTATAATGTTGATTAAGGTATTAGTGGAAAGTGTGTGAAGTGGATTGGGATTTAAAAATGATTTAAGGACTAATTTGGGGGCGAAACCTTCGAGTTATATTCTGCCTTATAAGTTGCTGTTTGAACCGAATACATAAAGGGTTCATGGTGATGTCGACGCGTATTTGATCAATTGTTAAGGCATCCTGGGTTGCCATTTGTTTGGTGATCGAGATAATGGTTTATTGAAAGTGAAGTTTGATGTAACTAGCAATATCTCCTAGAGGGGGGGTGAATAGGAGATTCTGAACACAATTGAAATTTCTTGCGGAATGAATAAAGTTCAGTGTACGACTAGGAACAAGAACAATATAACAGTGTGCAGAAAATCTAAACGCAAGGGTAAGAGTTTAGAGAAGAGGATATTGCACACGATATTTATAGTGGTTCGGCTTAGATCAAGCCTACGTCCACTCTCCCACGATGACAGCCAATTGGCTAGATTTCACTATGAAGAATCAAGAGGATTACAATCACTCAAGTGTTTTGTTTCTCTCTCACACAGATTTTCACAGTGAAGGATTTTTGGTACACATAATACTCTTTTGGATGAAACTCAAATTATGCTTGCACTTTGGATTGTTGTTCGCTCTTCTTCCCTTAGTCAATCATGATTCTTCTTTTATACTCCCCTGCCTCCGAACTAGCCGTTGGATTCCAGCCAAGGGATCGCTCTTCAATCCTTGATTGGACGTCATCAATCGTGATTGAACGAGACTGTATCTTCAGAAGATATGTAGACCGTTGGGTAAGACATTGAACCCTTCTGATTCAGTTGCCCATACAACTGAATCTCCAGCTTCCATAAGTGTGATAAGTTTTAGTTGATTTCCAAGGATATATTCCTTAGTAGATGATATCCCATTATAGAAAGCCCCTTAATTGATTAGAGGGGATATCAGGATAATTGAATATCACTTGCCTTGATCGGAAACCTGCCATACGTGGGTCTTCGTGTTTTGTAAAATGCAGAGACTGATCTTTCTTCAGATTCGTCTAGAAGAGATTTGATCAGTTGGCACGGAATGGTAATACGGAGATTTGATGTGATCCATCCGTCACTGTTTAGATCGTCAGGAGCACTTCCATCTGACCCTCGGTCAGAAGCACTTTCATCTGACCCTTCGTCAGAAGCACTTCTATCTGACCCTTGGTCAGCGCGACAGAATTAGAATCACTCAACCCGCTGCTTACACATTCTTCCTGCATCACATTTCATTAAACAATTTCTTTTGAAGGTTTTGTCAGAATCAAAATATATGAGAATTTCCACAATAATCTCCCCCTTTTTGATGGTGACAAAACTTCTCCAGTTGCAAATTTAAAGGAAAATTTAACCAGTGATAAAATAATAAAAGTGAGTAACCATCACATTTGCTCCTACAGGTAATCATCATTAGAGATCCTGTAATGAAAATTTAACCAGTGATAAAGTAATAAAAGTGAGTAACTATCATATTTGCTCCTGCAGGTAATCATCATTAAAGATCTTGTAATGAAAGTATTCTCATAGGAGAGCATGATCAGAGTAAGATTATCCTGCAATGATCCTGCAAAAAGTAAGTTAGGTCTTCTCCCCCTTTCTTCTAAATTGAAATATAATTAGAGGCAATCTAATGAGACTACATAAAAGTGAATTCAACTTCTCCCCCTTTTTGTCAACATCAGAAAGAAATTTGTATAAAAAGTTATTTAAAAATAATAACGCGTCCTATAAGAATAGAAAATGAAGTAAGGAGAATGTAGGTGAGTTTTTAAGAGGAGGGATGATCTTCAGGCTTATTATCAGCCTCCCCTCGGGAAGGTCCTGCATAGCTTCTTACCATCATCTGAGCATGGTCTCTTACAGCTTGAGAAGAGGGCAGGTTTGAAGCTGTTCTGTTCGTTCTGACCAGTGTGTATGTAGGCAGGTTGGCTATCTCAGCACAAAACACTCTCCCATAGAGATCAATGGACTTTCCAGCTTAGTCACCTAACTAGTCAAACCCTGCAGCTTCCTATCTGTCTTCTGTTCAAAAGCCTGCATTTTCTGATCAAATCTTGTTTCCATGGCAGCCATCGTCTGAAGAAGAGTATTTTGGAGATTTTCAAAAAGCGCTTGAAGTTCCATTTGTGGTTCTAAAGGTGCAGGTTCTTGAGTCTTCCCCTCAATTTGTGCCTTGGTGAAAGCTTGAGAGGCTAGGACTTCAGTGAGAAAAACATCTGATGTAACATGCACAGGTTCTTTCTCCCCCTGATTTATAGCCCGTTTCCCTTTTGTTTTTTAGCTTGGCACGGAGACTATTTCCTCATCAATGTCCATTGGAATGGACTGTGCACTGGACAGTTGATCTTCTCTTGCAAATGCTGAAGCTAGACTTGCAGTAACTTTATGAATAGTTCCCCTAGTGGAAGAGACAAAGTAAGCTCCAATGTCATCTTGTTCTTCCTCCTGTTCTTTTAACGCCAACGTTGCTAGAACTTGTGCTAGCAGTTGCTCATGATCACAGTTGACATTTGTGATGTCATACTCTGTGTCATCTTCAATTCGTGCAGCTTGCTCCTCATCCCACATTGTGAGGAATTCTTCCTCAGTCAGATCACAGGGATACACAACTTTTTCTTGTGGTTGTATTCTTGTTTCATCTCCTTCTTCCTCATCTCCTTCATCACTATGATTTTCGGACTTACCATGTTCATCTGATCCACCTCGAGATTGAGTAGCTTCAGAATCATATTCCCTTGTTTCTTCCTCACTTGCTTCTGAGTCCTTATCATTAGGGCTGTCTGATTGTTGTCCCTTAACAGCCATGACTTTTCTCTTCTTTGGAGATTTCTGCTTTGACTCTTCCTCGAAGTCCACAATGACTAGTTCATTGTTCTTTGTTCTCCATCCAGCATGGGTCATATTGTATCCCATCTTTGTTACCATAGTCTCTCCAGTAGTCATTAGAGGAATTTCTTGCTCGACAAAGGCACATAGGCCATCAATCTTGAAATAATTGATTATTTTGAAGATCAAGGCGGCATAAGGAAGTTGGCCCTTTGGCTTGAGAGCTGATCTGTACATATGCAATAGTACTGTATGAGCAAAAGAAATCCTCTGTCCTGTCAAGATTCCCCATAACAGCTTTGCCTCGTACTTTGATATATCTGTCTTTCATGCTGCCTTGGGTCTGAGACATTCGATGATCACCTTGTGCATCATGATATGTTTCAAGGGAAAGTCCGTGTATGCAATATGTGACGTTGATTCCCTTGAGAAACTCGATTAGCCAGTCAGGAAGCAGAAAGCTTCACTTGCAGTGACATCTAAGGGTTTGAAATCTCCCTTTCTGGTTCCCATGATTACAGCCAATTCATCAACAGTCAGAAAATACTGCTTTCTTTGGACTCTGAAAGCCAGAGAGTTGAAGTTGACAAACTGAAGATTTGAATAGAAGTAAGCTACCAAATCAGGAAAAGTGTAGCCTCTCCTAGTTATAAACTGATCTATCTTTACCTTTTCTAGATGCTTCCTCAGATAGATGCCATTGCTGTCAAAGTACTTTAACTCAAATACCCTTTGAGGTATAATACCTCTCTGTTTCATTGCTTCAAACCTTTCTTTGTGAGCCTGATTCTGGAACAAGGGATCAGGAAAGCCTTTATCCAAAATAAAGCCTACATTTTTCACAAAGTCATTGAACATAATGTCATCATCATCTTCCACCTTTGCCTTCGTGCCGCCAGGCCTAATTAGGGATGGTCTTCGTTTTGAGCTTGTCTCTACCACTTTCTTCTTTCCTTTTTTAGAGACAGATGCAGGTTTTTCTACAGCAATAGGTTCAACGATTTTTCCAGGCAAGCTAAGAAACTCTAAAAGTTCGCCCTCACTATCGAAATGGTGAGTGTTCAGCAGTTTTCTAAGTTCGTTACCAAAATCTCCTGCGGCCTTGATCCTATCATACATTGGCTTAATAGAATGAGCCATAAATTCTTTTCCTTCAAAGGCAGACAGAGACAGACCTTTTGCCAGGCGGAGTGCTTCTCGCTGTTCGTTGATTTGGGTTTCTGTGTGTTCCGCGCCGCTTGCAGTTGAGGCGGAGAACTTCCTCTTCGACTGAGGCGTCTTCTTCGAGTCAGAGGCTGATTTTGGAGCCATTGATGCGTAGAAAGTTTAAAACTTTGAGTGAAAGAGTGTTGCTTTGAGGAGGAAATCGAAAGCGAGAGATTTCTATCACGGTTTTAGGGTTTTGATTTGAGAGAACAGAGGTGACGGTTCGCGTTTTTATAAAAGAGGCGGTTATTTTTGGAAACAAAAGAGAGAATTTTGATTTTCTAAAGAGAAAAAAAATTCTTTTAATAAAACAGATATTCACGGTCAATCAGATATTCAGAGATATCTATTCATATGAGGAACTTACCTAAAAGATAGCTTTTAGAGATAACTGACCTTTTTTAAAAGAAAGTGTGAATTTTTCCTTACGCGCCTTTTTGACGTCCCTTGTGATGCTCCTTCTGATGCTTCTACTGACGCTCCTTCTGACGTTCCTTCTCCTTCTAACGTTCCTTCTGACGTTCCTTCTGACTCTCCTTTTGACGTTCCTTCTGACTCTCCTTTTGACGTTCCTTCTGACTCTCCTTCTGAGTCTCTCTTCAGACGTTCCTTCTGACGCTTCATGTTCTAAGGTATACTTAAGAAGGAAGGTTAATGATGGATAATTCATTTCTGATAAAATTAAAACTCTGTTTATCAAGTGGTTTAGTAAAAATATCTGCAAGTTGATTTTTCGTATCAATATATTGAATGTTAACATCACGGTTTTGAACATGATCACGTATGAAGTGATGCTTGATCTCAATATGCTTTGTTCTTGAGTGAAGTACAGGATTCTTTGTGAGATTTATGGCACTTGTGTTGTCACATAGGATTTCCACAATTGATTCTTCAACACCATAGTCTTTGAGCTGCTGTTTTAGCCAAAGTATTTGAGTGCAGCAACTTCCAAGAGATACGTATTCTGCTTCAGCTGTACTGAGTGCCACTGTATTTTGCTTCTTTGGATACCATGAGACAAGCATGTTTCCCATGAGATGACAAGTTCCAGATGTACTTTTTCTATCAATTTTCAACCTGCAAGATCTGCATCTGAATATCCCTTTAGTATAAAATCAGAAGATTTAGAATACCACAAACCATAGTTGGGATAAGTCCCTATGTATTTGATTATTCTCATGACTGCTGATAGGTGTGATTCTCTTGGGCATGACTGAAATCTTGCACATAAGCAGACACTATATAGGGTGTCGGGTCTTGAAGCTGTGAGATAGAGTAACGATCCAATCATACTTCGATATAGTTTGGGATCAACTTCCTTTCCATCTTCATTTTTATCTAATTTGGAGGAGTGAGACATAGGAGTTTCTGTCTTCTTGCCATTCTCCAGACCAAACTTCTTCACTATTTCCAATGCATACTTCTCTTGAAATATGAAGGTTCCTTTCTGAGATTGATGAATTTGAAGACCAAGAAAGAACCGTAATTCTCCCATCATACTCATTTCAAATTCATCCTGCATTGTTTTAGAGAATTTCTTGCAGAGAAGTTCATTAGAGGAGCCGAATATAATATCATCAACATAAATTTGAACTAAAAGGATATCTTTACCTTTTCTTTGAATAAAAAGAGTGGTGTCTACATTACCTTTAGTGAAGCAGTGTCGAGATAAAAAGTTACTTAACCTTTCATACCAGGCGCGGGGTGCTTGTTTCAATCCATAGAGTGCCTTTTTTAAGACATATACCAAATCCTTTTCTTTAGGTTCTTCGAAGCCAGGAGGTTGTTCAACATATACCTCTTCTTTGATGTAGCCGTTTACAGTCAGTATTAATATCTAAAAGATAAATGTTCCCATGCCTTCGTCCCGTGAAGGATTGCTTCTTATCCTTGCTCATACTTGTGCATTTTAGATCTTGGAACCAAATATCATATCCAGAGTCATAGAGTTGACTTACAGAAATCAAGTTGTAGTTCAATCCTTTGACTAGAGTGACATCTTTAACGATCAGATTCCCAATCTTTACATTTCCTTTCCCGATGACCTTTCCCTTGTTCTTTCCTCCATACGACACGCTTCTTCCATCACAATCTGAGAAGGATATAAATACATCTGGATTTCCAGTCATGTGACTTGAACAACCACTATCCAGAAACCACTTGTTCTTCCATCTCTTTGGTACCTGCAATAAATAACCAACTTATTGTTTCTTTGGTACCCATATTTTCTTGGGTCCTTCTGTGTTAGTATATTTTGACCTTTTAATAGGTCTCCAAATTTTCTTGCAGTAATCCTTAGTATGGTTAGGATCACCACAATTCACACAAGATTGTCGAATGTAGGATCTAGTAAAATGCTTATGAAAATGATGCTTGTAATCGGAAAACGTTGGTTTTCGAAATTCAGTTTTAAAGATATTTCTTTGGCTACTTTCCCTTTTAAAACCTAACCCAGATCGGTCATTGAAGGGTATTTGTTTTGAAATAAAGCTATTCAGAGTTACTGAGCTTTGTGAAAACCTTTTTGATATATCAGAAACTTTTTCTTTCAAGGAAGTATTTTCTTTTGAAACTAAATCATGATTTTCTTTCATTTGGTGAAACTCTTGTTGTAGAAAATCAATTTTTTCTTCTTGGGACAAATTCTGTTGTTTTAAAGAAGCATTTTCCTTTTTCAAACAAGAAACTTTCTCAAGAGCTTCTTTGTAGTTTCTACACAATTCATCAATATATTCGATAACTTCATCAGGGAGTTCAGATGAACATACCTCAGTTTCTGAATCTGAACTTGAGTTTGATTCGGCCATGAGACATATGTTTGCATAATCATTTTCGCTTTCATCAGAATCACTTAAAGTTTCTGCCTTTAGAGCCTTCTTGTACTTCTCATACTTGAGTTTGTCCTTCTTCAAAATTGGGCAGTTCGGTTTGATATGTCATGCCTTCTTACGGTGGAAGCAGATCACGTCTTTGCTATGTTGTGAGTCATTGCTTGATATTTTTACATCACTCTTCTTCCAAGGTTTCTTTCCTTTGATGTTTCTGCCTTTCCGAGCCATCTTCCTAAATTTCTTGACCATGAGGGCTAATTCTTCATCATCCTCATCTTCATCATCTGTATCAGAAAAACATTGATTAATTTGACTTTTTAAGGCAATAGATTTTTTACCTTTCTGTTCTCCCTTTTTGTTTGCTCGTTCTATTTCATAGGATTGCAAAGTGCCGACTAGCTCATCCACCGAGAGTGGTCTAATTGTTTGGCATTCTTGAATTGATGGCTTTATGTAATTCCAATCATCTGTGAGTCCACGTAGTATCTTCCTGACTTGCATTGGTTCAGCGATAGGTGCGCCTTGTCTTGCAAGTCCACTTGCCAAAGTCTGAAACCTGTCTATCATATCTGCAATAGATTCATCAGGCTTCATTTCAAATGCTTCATAGTCACTCAGTAAAATACTGAGCTTTGTTTCTTTCACACGATTTGTTCCTTGAAAGGTAACATGAAGTCTATCCCATATTGCCTTAGATGATTCTTCCTCTGAGACACGATTATAAAGAGGAGTAGATAAGGCACAAAAGAGAGCATTGACAGCTTTAGAATCAAGGCCTTTTCTTTTAGCCTTTTCAACATCAGTCATTGTTGTGATAGTATTTACTCCGTCAGCAGAGGTTGGATTTGTAGCATTTGTAGGAACTATTCCATTTGTAACGACATCCCACATCAGATCATCGTAGGCTTTGAAGAACCACTTCATCTTGTTACTCCATATATTGTAATCCTTTCCATCAAAGTATGGTGGCTTGTTGGCAAAGTGCGAATCGCTTGTTCCTGAAGAGTGATTGCTAGACATAGTAGATCGTTAACTCTGAAGTCAATAAACACTTCGTAAAATGAGCAACCTGCTCTGATACCAATTGATGTAACTAGAAATATCTCCTAGAGGGGGGGTGAATAGGAGATTCTAAACACAATTGAAATTTCTTGCGGAATGAATAAAGTTCAGTGTACGATTAGGAACAAGGACAGTATAACAGTGCGCAGAAAATCTAAACGCAAGGGTAAGAGTTTAGAGAAGAGGATATTGCACACGATATTTATAATGGTTCGGCTTAGATCAAGCCTACGTCCACTCTCCCACGATGACAGCCGATTGGCTGGATTTCACTATGAAGAATCAAGAGGATTACAATCACTCAAGTGTTTTGTTTCTCTCTCACACAGATTTTCACAGTGAAGGATTTTTGGAACACAGAATACTCTTTTGGATGCAACTCAAATTATGCTTGCACTTTGGATTGTTGTTCGCTCTTCTTCCCTTAGTCAATCATGATTCTTCTTTAATACTCCCCTGCCTCCGAACTAGCCGTTGGATTCCAACCAAGGGATCGCTCTTCAATCATTGATTGGACGTCATCAATCGTGATTGAACGAGACTGTATCTTCAGAAGATATGTAGACCGTTGGGTAAGACATTGAACCCTTCTGATTCAGTTGCCCATACAACTGAATCTCCAGCTTCCATAAGTGTGATAAGTTTGAGTTGATTCCCAAGGATATATTCCTTAGTAGATGATATCCCATTATAGAAAGTCCCTTAATTGATTAGAGGGGATATCAGGATAATTGAATATCACTTGCCTTGATCGGAAACCTGCCATACGTGGGTCTTCGTGTTTTGTAAAATGCAGAGACTGATCTTTCTTCAGATTCGTCCAGAAGAGATTTGATCAGTTGGCACGGAATGGTAATACAGAGATTTGATGTGATCCATCCGTCACTGTTTAGATCGTCAAGAGCACTTCCATCTGACCCTCGGTCAGAAGCACTACCATCTGACCCTTCGTCAGAAGCACTTCCATCTGATCCTTGGTCAGCGCGACAGAATTGGAATCAATCAACCTGCTGCTTACATATTCTTCCTGTATCACATTTCATTAAACAATTTCTTTTGAATGTTTTGTCAGAATCAAAATATAGGAGAATTTCCACAACAAATATCGATTGTTTCTAATCCAAAATTGAGTGGATTTTGACTCGACATTGATGAACTTCCTAGGACGGCACGCGGTTCTCATTTGACTGTGATCTTGAGTATTGAGAAGGCTCGTTTAGTGTGGATTTTTGCTAATTGCTTGAGGTAAGTTATTCCTAAACCTTTATTAGGATGTTAGGTTACTAAAGGACGAAGCTTTGAGTTGGAGTGAAAGGTTTTATGGACTGATTTTGTGAGAGGCGCGAGGAAACAAATCTGCCCTGTTTTGGCAAGTTGTGCTTGAGTGATTTGTGGTATGAGGAACTATGAAATCAATGTGATTTTGAAAAGTCCTAATCTGGTAGTGGAATGTGGTTGAACTTCCTGGCATGTTTTATAAAAATTTCTGTTTTAATTGAATGTAATGAGGGGCATGGATGACTAATCAAGTCTCTAATAGAGATTTTGAAACCATGATTGATGTCAAGCTTGAGTTTTGTGAAAATGGCTGAATGATGCTTATTTTCTTAATGGAAATTTCATAACGTGGAACGTGTTTTGTCCAGTGAGGGACGTTTGAAATGAATGCCTCGAGTAGGCGATGAACTGCTTGATTTCATGGGTTGTTATTGAATGATGTATTTTGAGGCATGAATTATTTTATTTGAATGAAAATTTGAGGCTACTTTATAACTGGAAATTTTATGAATAAATGGCGTGTGGGATCGCCGAGGAAATTATAAGTGCACTGGTGTGTGGGATCGGCAATGGCGTGTGGGATCGCCGGGAAAAATTATAAGTGCACTGGCGTGTGGGATCGCCAAGGAATTTATAATTTGGCCAACGTATTAAGAGGGAGTTACTCCCATTTGACCTGACGAGGTCGTGCGGCTAGAGAGTCCCATACTGACGCGATTCATCTAGATTGAAAATGGTCGTCGAGAGTCGTATGGTGACCGAATCATCTCTAGGTCCGGACACGAGAGTCTCATATGTACCGACGGGTCATATGGAGATCGAATCATCTCGCAGCCCCAAAGTGGGCGGCCTAGGATGGGCGGAAATGGAAAGACTTATTTTATGGGAAATTCAAAAAATGGGTTTTGAGAAATCGAAAATGCCTCATGATTTGAATAATTTGCCTCATGAATTGAAATTGGCCCAGAAAGGGGCGTGTGATAAAAGAACGTGTTTTCTGGATTTTTTTTAGGAATGATACTTTTGAGAAAGAAGTGAAAGTTGCCTTATGTTTTTGAGATCGCGTCAAGTGTTTGCTTTTGAATGGAAACTCTACCATTGTACAAAGCTTAGAGTTATCACGATTTTTCTTGATTGGGTCAAGCTGTTTTGAAAGTACTAAATGTCATGTTTTAGAAAGTACCCCGTTTTGCCATGCCAAGATTTTTATTACCAAAATACCCTGTTTTTCAAAAGTGTCTGGAGGTACTGGCAGCCTAGTTTATGGTTAGGTTTGACTTACTGGGATTATATATCACACCCCGTCGTGGGACAACATTTTCAGGTCCTAGACGATGGAGACATGAACCTGCCATGGATTGGCATTGGAAGAAACTTTTGGAGGATGTGAAGATTTAATTTGATTGAGACCTTAGAGACTGTATATTCTTTGTAGTTAGAATTATACCTGACTTGCCTTTAATGAGAAGTGTATCCCTTTCTTGTCCTAAGTCATTTTACTTGAGTTGTTTTTATGGAGTTGTCATCGCTTTCGCGTGCATGCTTCATATAGGTCTTTAAGTTAATGGCCATTGGTTCCTGAGAGATAATCAAAGGTAACGGCGGAGGTGGGATACTCGCGTGCTCGCGGGTTCGGAGCGTGACAACAAATGCCACGCAATTTTGAAAATTCACTATGAGGATCACCTTGGAGCAATACATCTCTTAACCAAATTTTGACTCAATCCGATACCTAGACTCTCTCTTTCAATTTATGACTTGGGTCATTCCTGCCTCCTTGCTATCTTAGAAGCCTGCCAGGAGCCGCTCATTGTCCGAACCTCTCTGTCCCGGCGTACACTCCCTGCCCTCGTCAGACCTGGTCGTTGCAAGTTATCCCAAGTTATACATCTATGAAGAGAGTTTCGTTCCACACGTCCCATAACATGCTTCATTACGGTTTATAGGTATCCCATCAGCTTGTCCCACACCAAGCGACTGTTTATCAAGTCTAATAATGATAAGCGCATGCATTCACCTTCCTCAACTTTCATTTCAACGCAATAAACACATGCACTGAGTGATCATCCTTAATACTCGCCACAACACATTCGCTTCTAGATCAACTCTTAGTAGTAGAAAATTTCTATTTCCACAAAGGACCATTCATCTCACAGATCAATTGCCTATATTCAACCATATACTTCAAGGCCACAATTACTATCATGAAATCCAATCGATCCTTTACCCATAAGCAATCCTCTATTAGCCTCAAGCACAATTATGACCTCAAAATCCACGCTTAAAACTCCCCAATTTCTGCTTATTTCTTTATGAACCTCAATAATATCACCACCCAAGATCATCGATCAAAGTCAACGCTAGGACCATTAGAATACCACACAAGTTCAAGCCTATAATCCTCAAGATTCAATGATCATTACTTAATCCTATAGGTCTCACTATCTAATTGTCCCCAAGTCATCACTCCTTATCACTCTAAACCTCAATCAAATTGGATCGAGCTGACCTTGCTCTGATACCAACCAAACAAGGATGTCACGCCCCTAGTTCGGCGAGCACGCGAGCATCCCACCTTCGCTGTTATCATTGATGATCTCCCAGTAACCAACAACCATTAACTTTCGGACCTATATGAAGCATGCCAACGAAAGCGAGAACATCTCCATAACAAATAAAAAAACACAAGATGACTTAAGGCCAAAGGGTACGCTTCCCATTAAGGTCTATCGTAGGTCAAAGGTTAAAATTCTAAACCCACAATTCATTGTACACTACCTAAGGTCACAAAAGGTTCATAACCACTTCCTCAAATTCAGTCTTCAAATGTCAATCATGGCATTCCTCGAGTTTCCATAGCTTGGGACCTGAAAAATGTTGTCCCACGACGGGGTGAGATATATAATCCTAGTAAGTCAAACCTAACCCTAAATTGGGTTGTAAGTACCTCCAAACACTTTTGAAAAATGGATATTTTGGGATAAATCTTCGGCATGGTAAAACAGGGTACTTGTCAAAACTTGGCATTTCAGTACTTAAAAAAATGACTTGACCCGGGTAACAAAAGGTTTCATGAGTAAAACTGAGCTTCGTACAATGGCAGGATTTTTCAATCACAAGCAAGCACTCGACGCGATCTAAAAAACATGAGGAAACTTTCACGTCTTGCTCAAAAGTATCCTTCGTCAAAAAAATTCCTGAAAACATATTCTTTTCTCTTTTGCCCATTTTTTGGGCCAATTTCAATTCATGAGGCAAATTCAAAACTCGTGAGGCAAACCTTCATACTTGAGTTAAATCATCAAAACATGAGACATAATCAATTTCTCAAAATCATTCTTGATTTTTTTCGGAAAACAGATCTTTCCACATCCGCCCATTCCTTGGCCACCCACTTTAGGGCTGCGAGATGATTCGGTCTCCATATGACCCGTCGGCACATATGGGACTTTCGCGTCCGGACCTAGAGATGATTCGGTCACCATACAACTCTCGACGCCCATTTTCAATCGAGATGAATCGTGCCGGTATGGGACTCTCTAGCCGCACGACCTCGTCAGGTCCAATGGGAGTAATTCCCTCCCAATATATTGGACAAATTATAAATCGTCAGCGATCCCACACGTCATTGGCGATCCCACACGCTAGTGCACTTATGATTTCCTCGGCGATCCCACACGCCATTTATCCATAAAATTTCCAGTTATAAAGCAGCCTCAAATTTTCGTTCGAAAAAAATAATTCACGCCTAAAAATGCTTCATTCAATAACAACTCATGAAATCAAGTAGTTCATCGCCTACTCGAGGCATTCATTTCAAACGTCCCTCACTGGATAAAACACGTTCCACGTTACGAAATTCACATTAAGAAAACAATCATCATTCAGTCATTTTCACAAAACTCAAGCTTGACATCAATCACGGTTTCAAAATCTCCATTAGAGACTTGATTAGTCATCCACGCCCCTCATTATACTCAATTAAAATGGAAATTTTTATAAAACATGCCAAGAAGTTCAACCACATTCCACTACCAGATTAGGACTCTTCAAAATCACCTTGATTTCATAGTTCCTCATGCCACAAATCAATCAAGCACAACTTGCCAACACAAGGCAGATTTGGGATTCCTCTCTCCTCTCACAAAATCAGTCCATAAAACCTTTCATTCCAACTCAAAATTTCATCCTTTAGTAACCTAACATCCTAATAAAGGGTTAAGAGCAAGTTACCTCGAGCCTAGGCCAAGCAATTTCCACAAAACGCAAGACACAACGTCGTGGCACCAAGCTGTTCATATTGGCCTTCCACGACCAGATTCAGTCCCATATAAACTGGTATTGCTCCATCGAATTTCTATAAAATAAAATTTCATAATATTATACTTCAATGTTTTATGGACACGTGGGCGAAAACGGAGCTCAATTCGGATACCGGACGACTTAGAACGACTCAATTCAAAATCAGTGCGCAATGGGGGTAGATTGGACGGCGTCCCACTTTTTCACTTCAACCAGCTCCTTAATCACCTCTTAACACAAATTCCTCTCAAAACCAACTTTCCAATACATCAAACATCAAGTTTAGGGTTCTCACTGAAAAGGTTTTGAGCAAAATCACACCACAAAGGTTTGAGCAGCCCGGTTTCCTCACGGTCCTTCCACGATCAGAATCTGTCCGATTGTAACCACCCACAATCAGCCATGAAAACTCATTTTAAAACCATCTATTTGCAGCCATAGACCATTTGAACATAGTACTGGATGTTATGAAGCTCTCCTAAAACATTTGTGATCATTTGGAATTTCTAAGAGCTAGAACCAACACTTCTCCTCAGCTAGCTTAGAATCTGTCCGCTTTTCTTCCAAAAATTCCCATAAATTAACCATACCTCCAAAAATCATGAAACCAATGGAAAATTGTCAAGGACATCCTGAACTAATCTGTGGTGGTCGACGGCAGCAAGGCGATGACGGGAGAGGCCGGTCGTACGGACCGAACAAAGAGGGTAGAAACTGTCTTCTAGAGTTTTTTTTGCTAGAGAGGAAAAGAAAGAAATTTTTTAAGGAAAATGGAGGTGGGGAAGGGTGCACGACCAAGATGAGCTGGGGCAAGGAGTTCCATCAAATTGTTGGTGTCAAATGATGGATCTAGCAATATCTCCTTGAGGGGGGATGAATAGGTGATTCTGAATAAAATTGAATTTTTTTACGGAATAAATAAAATTCAGTGTACGATTAGGAACAGGAGCAGTATAACAGTGTGTATAAAATCTAAACGCAAAGGTAAGAGTTTAGAGTAGAGAATATTGCACACGACGTTTATAGTGGTTCGGCTTAGATCAAGCCTACGTCCACTCTCCCACGATGACAGCCGATCGGCTGGATTTCACTATGAAGAACCAAGAGAATTACAACCACTCAAGAACTTGGTTTTTCTCTCACACAGATTTTCACAATGAAGGATTTTGAGTACACAGAATATTTTCGGATAGAACTCAGATTATGCTTGCACTTTGGATTGTTGTTCGCTCTTTCCCTTTAGCCCATCATGATCCTTCTTTTATACTCCCCTACCTCCGAACTAGCCGTTGGATTCCAGCCAAGGGATCGCTATTCAATCCTTGATTGGACGTCATCAATCGTGATTGAACGAGACTGTATCTTCAGAAGATATGTAGACCGTTGGGTAAGACGTTGAACCCTTCTAATTCAGTCGCCCATACAACTGAATCTCCAGCTTCCATAAGTGTGATAAGTTTGAGTTGGTTCCCAAAGAAATATTCCTTAGAAGATGATATCCCATTGTAGAAAGTCCCTTAATTGATTGGAATGGATATCAGGGCAATCGAATATCACTTGCCTTGATCGGAAACCTGCCATACGTGGTTCTTTGTGTTTTGCAAATGTAGAGATTGATCTTTCATCAGATTCGTCTATAGGAAGATTTGTTTCTTACTAGATCAGTTGACACGGAATGGTAATACGGAGATTTGATGTGATCCATCGGTCACTATTTCGATCGTCAGAAGCACTTCCATCTGACCCTCAGTCAGAAGCATTCCATCTGACCCTTCGTCAGGAGTACTTCCATCTAACCCTTCGTCAGTGCGACATGATTGGAATCATTCAACCTGCTGCTTACACATTCTTCCTGCATCACATATCATTAAATAATTTCTTTTGAAAGTTCTGTTAGAATCAAAATACAGGAGAATTTCCACAACAATCTCCCCCTTTTTGATGGTGACAAAACTCCTCTTGTTGCAAATACAAATAACTAATTTTAACTAGTGATAAAATGATAAAAGCGAGTAATCATCACATTTGCTCTTGCAGGTAATCATCATTAGAGATCATGTAATGAAAGTGTTCTCATAGGAGAACATGATCAGAGTAAGATTATCGTGCACAAAACTAAACTTCACGATGAGAGTATACTGAGTGTACTATCAGAATATGGTTATCTTGCACACAAAATAGATTATCCTGCACAAAAGTAAAATCTTCTCCCCCTTTCTAAATTGGAGTATAATCAGAGGTAATCTAATGATTCTCATAGGAGAACATGATCAGAGTATACATCCTGCACAAAAATCTCATGCACAAAGCACAAAAATCAGTTCTTTTCCCCCTTTTTGTCAACATTAGAAAGAGTCTATATAAAATTTAATCTAATCGTTGTTAAATGAATGATGTAAGAATTGTTGCATAACAAAGAACAACGTTTGCCAAGAAACATAGAAAATAAAATTAGGAAGATGTGGGTGGAGGCATTTTTGAAGAAGAGGGATGATCTTCTGGCTCATTATCAGCCTCCACTCGGGAAGGTCCGTCATAGCTACTTCACATCCTCTGAGCATGGCCTCTTACAGGTTGAGATGTGAGCATGTTTGAAGCTGTTCTGTCCGTTCTGACCAGTGTGTAGGTAGGCATGTTGGCGACCTCAGTACAAAACATTCTCCCATAGAGATCAATGGACTTTTCCAACTTAGTCACCTGACTAGTCATACCCTGAAGCTTCATATCTATCTTCTGTTCAAAGGTCTGTATTTTCTGATCAAACCTTGTTTCCATTGCCGCCAGAGTCTGAAGAAGAATATTTTGAAAATTTTGAAAATGTGCTTGAAGTTCCACTTGTGGTTCTGAAGGTGTAGGTTCTTGAGAAGAGGTGTCAATCCCTTTTGTACTTATATTCTCCCCCTCAGTTCGTGCCTTGGGAAAAGCTTGAGAGGCAAGTACTTCAGTGAGAAAGACATCCGATGTAGCAAGCAAAGGCTCTCCCTCCCCCTAAGTTATAGCCTTTTTCCTTTTTGCTTTTGAGCTTGGCACAGATACTATTTCCTCATCAATGTCCATTGGTATGGACTGTGCACTCGACAGTTGATTTTCTCGTGCAATTGCTGAAGCCAGACTTGTAGCATCTTTGTGAATAGTTCGTCTGGTGGAGGATACAAAA
This sequence comes from Rhodomyrtus psidioides, assembly GCA_021437785.1. Classification (NCBI taxonomy): domain Eukaryota; kingdom Viridiplantae; phylum Streptophyta; class Magnoliopsida; order Myrtales; family Myrtaceae; genus Rhodomyrtus; species Rhodomyrtus psidioides. The sequence goes on from JAILYB010000119.1 coordinate 1,573,269, forward strand.
TAAGCTTCAATGTCATCTTGTTCTTCCTCCTGTTCTTTTGAAGCCAACTTTGCTAGAACTTGTGCTAGCAACTGCTCATGATCACAGTTTACAAGTGTGTTGCCATACTCTATGTCATCTTCAATTCTGGCAGCTTGCTCCTCATTCCACATTATGAGGAATTCTTCCCCAGTCAGATCATAAGGAAACACAACTTTTTCTTGTGGTTGTGTTCCTACTTCATGTCTTTCTTCCTCATTTCTTTCAGCACTATGATTTCCAGACTTACCTTCTTCATCTGATCCACCTTGAGATTGTGTAGCTTCAGAATCATATTCCCATGTTCCTTCTTCACTTGCTTCTGAGTCCTTATCAGTAGGACTATCTTTCTGTTGCTCCTTATCAGTAGGACTATCTTTTTGTTGCCCCTTGACAGCCATAACTTTTCTCTTCTTTGGAGATTTCTGCTTGGACTCATCCTCGAAGTCCACAATGACAGGTTCATTGTTCTTTGTTCTCCATCCAACAGGAGTCATCTTGTATCCCATCTTTGTTATCATAGTCTCTCCAGCAGTCATCAGAGGAATTTCTTGATTGATAAAGGTGCTCAGGCCACCAATCTTGAAATGATCTATTATTCTATAGATCAAGGCGGCATAAGGAAGTTGTCCCTTTGGCTTGAGAGCTGATCTGTACATGTGTAATAGGACTGTGTGAGCAAAAGAAATCATTTTTCCTGTCAAGATGCCCCATAACAACTTTGCCTCATACTTCGATATATCTGTCTTTGATGCTGCCTTGGGTCTAAGACATTCGATGATCACTTTGTGCATCATGATGTGTTTTAAGGGAAAATCACTGTAGGCAATATGTGACTTTGATTCCCTTGAGAAGCTCGATTTGCCAGTTAGGAAGCAAAAAGCTTCTCCTGCAGTGACATCTAGGGGTTTGAAATCTCCCTTTCTAGTTTCCATGATAGAAGCCAATTCATCAACAGTTAGAATATACAGCTTTCTTTTCATCGTGAAAGCCAGAGAGTTGAAGTTGACAAACTGAAGATTTGAGTAGAAGTAGGCTACCAGGTCAGGAAAAGTGTAGCCTCTCTTCGTTATGAAATGATCTATCTTCACCTTTTGTAGATGCTTCCTCAGATAGATACCATTACTATCAAAGTACTTTAACTCAAATACTCTGTGAGGTATAACACCTCTCTGTTTCATGACTTCAAACCTTTCTTTGTGAGCCTGATTCTGGAACAAAGGATCAGGAAAACTTTTATCCAAAATAAACCCAATATTTTTCACAAAGTCATTGAACAGAATGTTATCATCATCTTCGACCTTTGCCTTAGTGCCGCCAGGTCTGATTGGAGAGGATTTTCGTTTCGAGCTTGTCTCTGTCACTTTCTCATTTCCTTTTCTAGAGGTAGATTAAGGTTTTTCTATAGCAATTGGTTCAACGATTTTTCCAGGCTAGCTAAGAAACTCCAATAGTTTGCCTTCACTATCGAAATAATGAGTGCTCAATGGTTTTCTAAGTTCATTACCAAAATCCCTTGCTGCCTTAATCCTATCATACATTGGCTTAATAGAATGTTCCATAGCTTCTTTTCCTTCAAAGGCGGACAGAGACAGGCCTTTTGCCAAGCGAAGTGCTTCTCGTTGTTCGTTGATTTGGGTTTCTGTAGTTTCAGCGCCGCTTGCTGTTGAGGTGGAGAACTTTCTCTTCAACTGAGACGTCTTCTTCGAGTCAGTGGCTGATTTTGGAGCCATTGATCCGTAGAAAGTTTAAAACTTTGAGTGAAAGAGCGTTGTTTTGAGGAGGAAATCCAGAGCGAGAGATCTTGGATGTGGTTTTAGGGTTTTGATTTGAGAAAAATTTGAAAGAGAGAGAACAGAGGTGACGGTTCGGTGTTTTATAAAAGAGGCGGTTATTTTTGGAAACAAAAGATAGAATTTTGATTAAAAAAAGTTTCTTTAGTAAATCAATTAATCACCGTCAATCAGATATTCGGAGATATCTATTCATATGAGAAACTTACCTAAAAGATAGTTTTTAGAGATAACTGACCTCGATTTATGAACTTTTTTTTTAAAGAAAGTGTGAATTTCTTCTTACGCGCCTTTCTGACGTTCCTTCTGATACTCCTTCTGATGCTCCTTCTGATACTTCTTCTGACGCTCCTTCTAACTCTCCTTCTGTCGTTCCTTCTGACTCTCCTTCTATCGTTCCTTCTGACTCTCCTTCTGACGTTCCTTCTGACTCTCCTTCTGACGTTCCTTCTGAATTTCCCTATTCTAAGGTATACTTAAGAAGGAAGGTTAATGATGGATAATTCATTTCTAATAAAATTAAAAGTCTCTTTATCCAATGGTTTAGTAAAAATGTCTGCAAGTTGATTTTCGTATCAATGTATTGAATGTTAACATCACCATTCTGAACATGATCACGTATGAAGTGATGCTTCATCTCAATATGCTTTGTTCTTGAGTGAAGTATGTGATTCTTTGTAAGATTTATGGCACTCGTGTTGTCACATAAGATTTCCACAGTTGATTCTTCAACACCATTATCTTTGAGCTGCTGTTTTAGCCAAAGTATTTGAGTACAGCAACTTCCAAGAGATACGTATTCTGCTTCAGCGGTACTGAGTGCCACTATATTTTGTTTCTTTGAATACCATGAGACAAGCATGTTTCCCATGAGCTGACAAGTTCCAGATGTACTCTTTCTATCAATTTTGCAACCTGCAAGATCTGCATCTGAATATCCATTTAGTATAAAATCAAAAGATTTAGAGTACCACAATCCATAGTTGGGATAAGTCCCTATGTATTTGATTATTCTTTTGACGGCTGATAGGTGTGATTCTCTTGGGCTTGATTGAAATCTTGCACGTAAGCAGACACTATATAGGATGTCTGGTCTTGAAGTTGTGAGATAGAGTAATGATCCAATCATAGTACGATATAGTTTGGGATCAACTTCCTTTCCATCTTCATCTTTATCTAATTTGGAGGAGTGAGACATAGGAGTTTCTGTCTTCTTGCCATTCTCCAAACCAAATTTCTTCACTATTTCCAGTGCATATTTTTCTTGAAATATGAAAGTTCCTTTCTGAGATTGATGAATTTGAAGACCAAGAAAGAACCGTAATTCTCCCATCATACTCATCTCAAATTCATCCTGCATTACTTTAGAAAATTTCTTGCAGAGAAACTCATTAGAGGAGCCAAATATAATATCATCAACATAGATTTGAACTAAAATGATATCTTTACATTTTCTTTGAATAAAAAGAGTGGTGTCTACATTACCTTTGGTGAAGTTGTGTTGAGATAGAAAGTTACTCAACCTTTCATACCAAGCACGAGGTGCTTGTTTTAGTCCGAAGAGTGCCTTTTTCAAGACATATTCCAAATCCTTTTCTCTAGGTTCTTCGAAGCCAGGGGGTTGTTCAACATATACCTCTTCTTTGATGTAGCCATTTAAGAATGCACTTTTCACGTCCATCTGAAAAAATTTGAAATCATTGTAACAAGCATAAGCAAGAAGTAGCCTAATGGCTTCTAACCTGGCAACCGGTGCGTAGGTTTCATCGTAGTCTATTCCTTCTTCTTGAGAGTTGCCTTTTGCTACAAGTCTTGCTTTGTTTCTTACAACTTTTCCTTTGTCGTCAAGTTTGTTTCTGAATACCCATTTTGTTCCAATTACTGGACTATTTTTGGGTCGATTGACCAATTCCCAAACATTGTTGACCTTGAACTGATGTAGCTCTTCTTGCATTGCATTTATCCAGTTCTCATCTACTAATGCATCTTCAATTCTTTTTTGCTCCAATTCAGATACCAAAGCGATGTTGCTCATTGCTTGCTTGAGCTTAGATCTTGTCTTTATGCCATCACTTATGCTTCCTATGATAAGTTCCTTTGGATGACTTGACTTATGCTTCCAGTTTTTGTCAAGGCTATCATTTGGGGATTTTGTGGATTCATTATGTTCATCTTCTGGTCTTTCTTCAACTGAGGAAGTTTCCTTCTGAACATTCTCCGAACCAATATTCACATCTGAGTCTTGCTTCGCATCTGAATCTACCCGTGAGTCTGTGACTTGATGAAGTGTATTCATTTGAATGGATTCAGGTTCATCATTCTGGTGGCTTTCATCGAACTTGATGTTCACTGATTCTTCAACAACACGAGTGTTCTTGTTGTATACTCTGTAGGCTTTGCTTGTTGTTGAATATCCCAAGAAAATTCCTTCATCTGATCTCTCATCAAACTTTCCAATTCGATCATTAGCATTCTTTAGAATAAAGCATTTGCAACCGAATACATGAAAGTATGCAACATCAGGCTTTCTTTCTTTGAAAATTTCATAGGGGGTTTTCTCATAAAAAGGTCTGAGAGAAGTTCGATTTAAGATATACCAAGCTGTTGAAACGGCCTCAGCCCAAAAATTAGAGGCAATTCTACTTTCAATAAGAAGAGTTTTGGCCATTTCTTGCAAGTATCTATTTTTCCTTTCTACTACCCCATTTTGTTGAGGAGTATAAGGTGCAGAGAAGTTATGCTGAATTTTGAAATCAGTGCAAAAATCTAAGAAACTTTGATTTTCAAACTCTCCCCCATGATCCGTTCTCAAACTGGAAATAGTATAACCCTTTTCATTTTGAATTCTTTTAGCAAGCTTTGAGAAGGACATAAAAGCTTCATTTTTGTGAGCTAGAAATAAAACCCATGTAAATCTAGAGAAGTCATCAACTATGACAAGACAATATTTCTTACCTCCAAGGCTTAGGGTTCTATTTGGTCCAAAGATATCCATATGAATTAGCTGCAGACAATGCCTAGTGGAAACTTGATTTAAGGACTTAAAAGAACTTCTTACCTGCTTACCCAGTGTGCATGCATGACATAGTCCACTTTTCTCAAATTTCGTTTGAGGTAACCCTCGAACAAGTCCCTTCTTGGAAAGCTTTGAGATATGTTTTACACTAATATGACCTAACTTTCTATGCCAAAGATCAGATTCATCCTTAACAGAAATAAGATATTTTGCACTTTCACAGTTAGCATCAATATCTAAAAGATAAATGTTCCCATGCCTTCGTCCCGTGAAGGATTGCTTCTTGTCTTTGCTCATACCTGTGCATTTTAGATCTTGGAACCAAATATCTTATCCAGAGTCACAGATTGACTTATAGAAATTAAGTTGTAGTTCAATCCTCTGACTAGAGATACATCTTTAACAGTCAGATTTCCAATCTTTACATTTCCTTTCCCAATGACCTTTCCCTTGTTCTTTCCTCCAAAAGACATGCTTCTTCCATCAGAATCTGAGAAGGATATAAATACATATGGATTTCCAATCATGTGACTTGAACAACCACTATCCAGAAACCACTTGTTCTTCCTTCTCTTTGGTACCTGCAATAAATAAACAACTTACTGTTTCTTTGGTACCCATACTTTCTTGGGTCCTTCTGTGTTAATAGGTTTTGACCTTTTAATAGGTCTCCAAATTTTCTTGCAGTAATCCTTAGTATGGCTAGGATCACCACAGTTCACACAGGATTGTTGAATGTAGGATCTAGTAAAATGCTTATGAAAATGATGCCTGTAATCGGAAAATGTTGGTTTTCGAAATTCAGTTTTAAAGGAATTTTTTTGACTTCTTTCCTTTTTAATACCTAACCCAGATCGGTCATTGAAGAGTATTTATTTTGAAATAATGCTATTCAGAGTTTCTGAGTTTTGAGAAAACCTTTTTGATATATCGGAAACCTTTTCTTTCAAGGAAGCATTTTCTTTTGAAATCAAATCATGATTTTCTTTCATCTGGTGAAGCTCTTGTTGTCGAAAATCATTTTGTTCTTTTTGAGACAAATTCTGTTGTTTTAAGGAAGCATTTTCCTTTTTCAAATCAGAAACCTTTTTAAGAGCTTCTTTGTAATTTCTACACAATTCATCAATATATTCAATAACTTCATTAGGGAGTTCAAATGAACATACCTCAGTTTCTGAATCTGAACTTAAATCTGATTCGGCCATGAGTCAGATGTTTGCATAATCATTTTCACTCTCATCAGAATCACTTAAAGTTTATGCCTTTAGAGCCTTCTTGTACTTCTCATACTTGAGTTTGTCCTTCTTCAAATTTGGACAGTTCGGTTTGATATGTCCTGCCTTCTTACAGTGAAAGCAGATCACGCCTTTGCTGTCTTGTGAGTCGTTGCTTGATATTTTCACATCATTCTTCTTCCAAGGTTTCTTCCCTTTGATGTTTCAGCCTTTCCGAGCCATCTTCCTAAATTTCTTGACCATGAGGGCTAATTCTTCATCATCCTCATCTTCATCATCTGTATCAGAAAAACATTGATTAATTTCAATTTTTAAGGCAATAAACTTTTTACCTTTTTGTTCACCCTTCTTGTTTGCTCGTTCTGTTTCATAAGATTGAAAAGTCCCGACTAACTCATCCACTGAGAGTGGTATGATTGTTTGGCATTCTTGAATTGATGGTTTGATGTAATTCCAATCATCTGTGAGTCCACACAGTATCTTCCTGACTTGCATTGGTTCAGCAATAGGTGCGCCTTGTTTTGCAAGTCCACTTGCCAAAGTATGAAACCTATCTATCATATCTGTAATAGATTCATCGGGTTTCATTTCAAATGCTTCATAGTCACTCAGTAAAATACTGAGCTTTGTTTCTTTTACACGATTTGTTCCTTGAAGGGTAATATGAAGTCTATCCCATATTGCCTTAGATGATTCCTCCTCTGAGACACGATTATAGAGAGGGGTAGATAAGGCACAAAAGAGAGCATTGACAGCTTTAGAATCAAGGCCTCTTCTTTTAGCCTTTTCAGCATCGGTCATTGTTGTGATAGGATTTACTCCGTCAGCAATGGCTGGAATTGTAGCAGTTGCAGGAACTACTCCATTTGTAACGACATCCCACATCAGATCATCATAGGCTTTGAAGAACCACTTCATCTTGTTGCTCCACATATTGTAGTCCTTTCCATCAAAGTATGGTGGTTTGTTGATAAAGTGCGAATCGCTTGTTCCTGAAGAGTGATTGCTATACATAGTAGATCGTTAACTCGGAAGTCAATAAACACTTCGTAAAAATGAGCAACCTGCTCTGATACCAATTGATGGATCTAGCAATATCTCCTAAAGGGTGGTGAATAGGTGATTCTGAATAAAATTAAAATTTCTTGCGGAATAAATAAAATTAAGTGTACGATTAGGAACATGAGCAGTATAACAGTGTGCAGAAAATATAAACGCAAAGGTAAGAGTTTAGAGTAGAGAATATTGCATACGACGTTTATAGTGGTTCGGCTTAGATCAAGCCTACGTCCACTCTCCCACGATGACAGCCGATCGGCTCGATTTCACTATGTAGAACCAAGAGAATTACAACCACTCAAGCACTTGGTTTTTCTCTCACACAGATTTTCACAATGAAGGATTTTGAGTACACAGAATATTTTCGGATAGAACTCAGATTATGCTTGCACTTTGGATTGTTGTTCGCTCTTTCCCTTTAGTCCATCATGATCCTTCTTTTATACTCCCTTGCCTCCGAACTAGCCGTTGGATTCCAGCCAAGGGATCGCTCTTCAATCCTTGATTGGACGTCATCAATCGTGATTGAACGAGACTGTATCTTCAGAAGATATGTAGACCGTTGGGTAAGACGTTGAACCCTTCTGATTCAGTCGCCCATACAACTGAATATCCAGCTTCCATAAGTGTGATAAGTTTGAGTTGGTTCCCAAAGAAATATTCCTTCGAAGATGATATCCCATTGTAGAAAGTCCCTTAATTGATTGGAAGGGATATCAGGGCAATCGAATATCACTTGCCTTGATCGAAAACCTGCCATACGTGGGTCTTCGTGTTTTACAAATGCAGAGACTGATCTTTCTTCAGATTCGTCTATAGGAAGATTTGTTTCTTACTAGATCAGTTGACACGGAATGGTAATACGAAGATTTGATGTGATCCATCGGTCACTGTTTCGATCGTCAGAAGCACGTCCATCTGACCCTCAGTCAGAAGCATTCCATCTGACCCTTCGTCAGGAGTACTTCCATCTGACCCTTCGTCAGTGCAACAGGATTGGAATCATTCAACCTGCTGCTTACACATTCTTCCTGCATCACATATCATTAAACAATTTCTTTTGAAAGTTTTGTCAGAATCAAAATACAGGAGAATTTCCACAACCCCAAATTTGTCAAGATAGAATTTAATGGCATTTAATGCCTAACCTCTAAAAAATGGACCTGTGTCATGCCACCAATAATTGGCCAACTCACTTTAACTTTCATTGACCCTCATTTCCATCCATTTTCGATAGCTTATTGGGATAACTAGAATGACCATTTTGCCCTTCCAAAAGACTTAAGGCAAGGGTAGAAGGTTGAGGGGAAAAACGGTAATCTGGCACTTTTCGTCCGAAACTTCATTTTTCTTATTTTGAGTGTCCACTGGCGTGGCGATATCAAATCCTTTTCCAATTTTGAAATTCTTCATTTCCAATTGCCAATTTGAGCTTCCATTTTATGGTCGATCTCTCGTCGATCGTATCTTCAGTTTATCTAGAATTAACGGGTGGCTTTTGTAGACGTTACGCGTATTGACCCTGTGACTCTCGTCACACTTAGGACGTCTCGGGATAAGTCGGCTTTGGTTGTCATGTAATTGCGAGGGTTCATTACTAGTTCTGACGGCCTCGATCATCATTGTTCGATTTAGGAAAACTTTGCAAATTATACATTGGTTATACAGCATCACCCGTACTCCAATCGTATAATGCTAGCAATGGATTCCTTAATCGTTATTCGATCGGCCTCATTGGCTCTAAATGTTCCCTCGGCAATCCTTATGGTCAAAGCGTCATTTCCTTTTCGAGCTTTCCATGTCCACGTACCTTGTCATGCGTTAGCCTTTTCCTCTTGGTTAGTCTACTCAGGATTGATCAGGTCCGAACGAAATAAAACTGAAATACATCGATAGATTCTTCTCATTCAATAGTCTCGAAATGATAGGAATTTCAGAATGTCACATCACATGTCCATTGTGAATTAGGGGGTTCGATGAGACATTGGGAAAGGAGCTCAGCACATTCCTTTTGGGCCAAAGCAAGATGTTCAAGATTCATACCAGAATGACTGGCTTTTGTAGGATTAACATCTTCGCTTTTCTTGAATGGGAGCTTGACGAAGAAGTCAGGATTTTTCCAAAGAGGGTTTGAACAAGTTTGGACAAACTGAGAATGAGATTCAGAACAACATGATAAGAGACTTTGGGTAATTGGGTCATGAATTTCTGGCTGAATAATGAAAAATCTCTGGATATCCACATACTCACGAAACTGGTCACCGAACTGTAAACCAGTGGGTTTGATTCTTAGCTCGGAAAGCTAGGCAAGGGCATCCCAATCAATGATAAGGTCTTTATCTGGGGAATTACAACCAAGGATTTTTGTGGATATGGAACAGCCTGGGATGATTTGGAGTGTGATAGTTTGCTGCAAAAATTTGTGGTAAAAGTATCACCAGAAGTAGGGTGAAAATACCTTGTGTAAGGCATCCAGAATTTCTCCGGTAGTACTTTTATATCTATGAGGGAAGCTGCCACACCAATATCAAGGAGAACGATGACTTGGATGGGTTTATCATCTTCTGAAGTGTGGATTTGGATAGGGATATATGGAGAGTGGAAAACAAGTTGGACATGGAAGGAGTCTGAGATAGTATCAAGGAAAAATGCAAAGATATTTTGTGGAAATTCTCCTATATTTTGATTCTGAAAAAACTATCAAGAGGAATTGCATAACGTTTTATGATGCAGAAAGAATGTGTAAGCAGCAGGTTGAGTGGATCTAATTCTGTCGCATGGACCAAGGGTCCGATGGAGTGCTTCTGGACCAAGGGTCAGATGGAAGTGCTTCTGACGAAGGGTCAGATGGAGTGCTTCTGGACCAAGGGTCAGATGGAAGTGCTTCTGACGTGGTCAGATGGAAGTGCTTCTGGACGAAGGGTCAGATGGAAGTGCTTCTGACGAAGGGTCAAATGGAAACGAAGGGTCAGATGGAAGTGCTTCTGACGATCCACATGCAGTGACAGATGGACCGCATCTAATCTCCGTATTACCATTCCAACTTAACTGATCATTTATGAAAGTTTTCTTATTAAGACAAAAATCAAAGATGATCAGTTTCTACATTTCCAAAACTCGAAGACCCACGAATGATAGGTTTCTGATCAAGGCTAGATTTTCTATGGAAGCTTGTGATATTTGATATCTGATGTCCCTTCCAATCAATTAAGAGACTTTCTACAATGGGATATTACCTTCTAAAGGATATCCTTTTGGGAACCAACTCAGACTTACCACACTTATAGAAGCTGGAGATTTAGTTGTATGGGCGACTGAATCAGAAGGGTTCAATATCTTCCTCAACGGTCTACATATCTTCTGGAGATACAGTCTCATTCAATCACGATTGATGGCGTCCAATCAAGGATTGAAGAGCGATCCCTTGGCCGTGAATCCAACGGCTAGTTTGGAAGCAGGAGAGTATAAAAGAAGAACCATGATGGACTGAAAAGGAAGAGGTCGAACAACAATCCAAAGTGCAAGTGTAATCCGAGTCTTACCCAAGAATATTCTGAGTGCTCAAAATCCTATTCATTGTGAGAATCTGTGAGAGAGAAAAATCAAGTGATTGAGTGTTTATAATTCTATTGATTCTACATAGTGAAAATCCAGCTGATCGGCTGTCATCGTGGGAGAGTGGACGTAGGCTTGACAAGCCGAACCACTATAAACATTGCATGTATATCTCTCTTCCTTGATCTCTATCGCTGTGATTAGTTTATATTGCATATTGATACTGTTCCTAGATCACGAATTGAAATTTTTTTCAAAATTTCGCAAGTAATTTCAATTTAGTCGTAGATTCACCTATTCACCCCCCTCTAGGTGACATTGCTAGATCCAACAATTGGTATCAGAGTAGGTTGCTCATTTTTTTTCGAAGTGTTTATTGACTTCAGAGCTAACGATCTACTATGTCTAGCAATCACTCTTTAGGAACAAGCCATTCGCACTTTGCTAACAAGCCACCATATTTTGATGGGAATGACTACAACATGTGGAGCAACAAGATGAAATGGTTCTTCAAAGCTTATGATGATTTGATGTGGGATGTCGTTACAAATGGTGTAGTACTTGTAACTGCCACAAATCCAACCTCTTTATGGAACAAATCTTGTCACAACAATGACTGACGCTAAAAAGGCTAAAAGACGAGGCCTTGATTCTAAAGCTGTTAACGCTCTTTTTTGTGCCTTATCTACTCCTCTTTATAATCGAGTCTCAGAGGAAGAGTCCTCCAAGGCAATATGGGATAGGCTTCATATTACATTTCAAGGAACAAATCGTGTGAAAGAAACAAAGCTCTGTATTTTACTGAGTGATTATGAAGCATTTCAAATGAAATCTGATGAATCTATTGCAGATATGATAGACAGGTTTCAAACACTGGCAAGTGGACTTGCAAGACAAGGTGCACCCATTTTTGAGCCAATGCAAGTCAGGAAAATACTGTGTGGACTAACAGATGAATGGAATTACATCAAACCATCTATTTAAGAATGCCAAACAATCAGACCACTCTCGGTGGATGAGCTAGTTGGGACACTACAATCTTATGAAACCGAACGAGCAAACAAGAAGAGAGATAAAAAAGGTAAAAAATCAATTGCTTTAAAAACTAAAGTTGCTCAATGTCTGTCTGATATAGATGATGAAGATGAGGATGATGAAGAACTAGCCCTCATGGTGAAAAGGTTTAGAAAGATGGCTCGAAAAGCCAGGAATATCAAAGGAAAGAAACCTTGGAAGCAGAATGATATGAGAATGTCAAACAACGACTCTCAAGACAGCAAAGACGTGATGTGCTTGCACTGTAAGAAGGCGGGACATATCAAACCGGATTGTCCAATTTTGAAGAAGGACAAACTCAAGTACGAGAAGTACAAGAAGGCCCTAAAGGCAGATACACTAAGTGATTCTGATGAAAGTGAAGACGACTACGCAAACATCTGTCTCATGGCTGAATCAGATTCAAATTCAGATTCAGAAACTGAGGTATGTTCGTCTGAACTCCCTATTGAAGTAAATGAATATATTGATGAACTATGTAGAAATTACAAAGAAGCTCTTGAAAAAGTTTCTTTTTTGAAAAAGGAAAACTCGTCCTTAAAACAGCAAAACTTGTCTAAAAAAGAAAAAAAATTGATTTTCTACAACAAGAGTTTCACCAATTGAAAGAAAACCATAATCATGTTTCAAAAGAAAATGCTTCTCTAAAAGAAAAGATTAGTGACATCTCAAAAAGATTTTCACGAAGCTCAGAAACTCTTAATAGTATTATTTCAAAACAAATACCTTTCAATGACCGATATGGGCTAGGTTTTAAAAAGGAAAGTAATCCAAAAATTTTCTTTATTAAATCTCAATTTCAAAAACCAACCTTCTCTGCTTACAGGCATCACTTTCATAAGCATTTTACTAGATCTTATATTCGACAATACTGTGTAAACTGTGGTGATCCTAGCCATACTAAGGATTATTGCAAGAAAGTTTGGAGACCTGTTAAAAGGTCAAATCCTACTAACACAGAAGGACCCAAGAAAGCATGGGTACCAAAGAAACAGTGAGTTATTTATTTCTTGCAGGTACCAAAGAGAAGGAAGAGTAAATGGTTTCTGGATAGTGGATGGTCAAGTCACATGACTGGAAATCCAGATGTATTTATATCCCTTTCAGAATGTGATGGCAGAAGTGTGTCCTTTGGGGGAAAGAACAAAGGAAAGGTTATTGGAAAGGGAAATGTCAAGATTGGAAATTTGTCGGTTAAAGATGTCTCTCTTGTCAAAGGATTGAACTACAACTTGATATCTGTAAGTCAACTCTGTGACTCTGGGTATGAAATTTGCTTCCAAGATCTAAAATGCACAGGTATGAGCAAGGACAAGAAGCAATCCTTCCCGGGACGAAGGCATGGGAATATCTACCTTTTGGATATTGATTCTAACTGTGAAAGTGCAAAATGTCTTATCTCTGTTAAGGATGAATCTGATCTCTGGCACAAAAAGTTAGGTCATATTAGTGCAAAACATATCTTAAAGCTTTCCAAGAAGAGGCTTGTTCGAGGGCTGCCTCAAACGAAGTTTGAGAAAGGAGGACTATGTCTTGCTTGTACATTAGGCAAACAGGTAAGACGTTCTTTTAAGTCCTTAAATCAAGTTTCCTCTAAGCAAAGCTTGCAGCTGCTTCATATGGATATTTTTGGACCAAACAGAACCTTAAGTCTTGGAGGTAAGAAATATTGTCTTGTTATAGTTGATGATTTTTCTAGATTCACATGGGTTGTATTTCTAGCCCACAAAACTGAGGCCTTTACATCTTTTTCAAAACTAGCAAAAAGAATTCAAAATGAAAAAGGTTACACAATTTCTAGCTTGAGAACGGATCATGGGGAGAATTTGAAAATCAAAGTTTTTCAGATTTTTGCAATGATTTCGGGATTCAGCATAATTTCTCTTCACCTTATACTCCTCAACAAAATGGGGTAGTAGAAAGGAAAAATAGATCATTGCAAGAAATGGTAAGAACTCTTCTGATTGAGAGTAAAATTGTATCTCATTTTTGGGTTGAGGCCGTTTCCACAGCCTGTTATATTTTGAATAGAATATCTCTCAGACCTTTTATTGAGAAAACCCCCTATGAAATCTTCAAAGAAAGAAAGCCTGATGTTGCATATTTTCATGTATTCGGTTGTAAGTGCTTTATTCTAAAGAATGCTAATGATCGAATTGGAAAGTTTGATGAGAGATCAGATGAAGGAATTTTTCTGGGATATTCAACAACGAGCAAAGCTTACAGAGTCTACAACAAAAACACTCGTGTCGTTGAAGAGTCCATGAACATCAAGTTTGATGAAAGCTATCAGAATGATAAACCTGAATCCAGTCAAGTTCATATACTTCCTCAAGTCCCAAACTCACAGGAAGAATCAGGAGAAAAGCAAGATTCAGATGTGAATGTCGGTTCGGAGAATAATCAGAAGGAAACTCTCTCAGTTGAAGAAAGACCAGAAGATGAACAGAATGAACACACAGCATCTTCAAGTGATTGCTTCGACAAAAACTGGAAGCACAAGTCAAGTCATCCAAAGGAACTTATCATAGGAAACATAAGTGATGGCATAAAGACAAGATCTAAGTTCAAGCAAGCAATGAGCAACATAGCATTGGTATCTGAATTGGAGCAAAAAAGAATTAAAGATGTATTAGCGGATGAGAACTGGATGAATGCAATGCAGGAAGAGCTACATCAGTTCAAGGTCAACAACGTTTGGGAAATAGTCAACCGACCCATAGATCATCCAGTAATTGGAACAAAATGGGTATTCAGAAACAAACTGGATGACAAAGTAAAGGTGATAAGAAACAAAGCAAGACTTGTAGCAAAAGGCTATTCTCAGGAAGAAGGAATAGACTACGATGAGACCTACGTACCAGTTGCCAGGTTAGAAGCCATCAGGCTAGTCCTTGTCTATGCTTGTTACAATGATTTCAAACTTTTTTAAATGGACGTAAAAAGTGCTTTCTTAAATGGCTACATCAAAGAAGAGGTCTATGTTGAACAACCCCATAGCTTCGAAGAGCCTAGAGGAAAAGATCTGGTATATATCCTAAAAAAGGCACTCTATGGACTGAAACAAGCACCTCGTGCTTGGTATGAAAGGTTGAACAACTTTCTTTCCAAACATAACTTTACGAAAGGTAATGTAGACACTACCCTTTTTATTCAAAGACAAAGTAAGGATATTCTTCTAGTTCAAATCTATGTTGATGATATTATATTTGGTTCTTCTAATGAGCTACTCTGCAAGAAATTTTCTAAAGTGATGCAGGATGAATTTGAAATGAGTATGATGGGAGAATTGCGATTCTTTCTAGGTCTTCAAATTCATCAATCCCAGAAAGGGACTTTCATATATCAAGAGAAGTACGCACTAGAAATAGTGAAGAAGTTTGGTATGGTAAACTGCAAGAAAACAGAGACCCCAATGTCTCATTCCTCCAAACTTGACAAAGATGAAGAAGGAAAAGAACTTGATCCCAAGCTATATCGAGGCATGATTGGATCATTACTTTATCTCACAGCTTCAAGACTAGACATCATGTATAGTGTTTGTTTGTGCGCAAGATTTCAGTCAAGCCCAAGGGAATCACACCTATCAGCTGTCAAAAGAATAATCAAATACATTGGGACCTATCCCAACTATGGTTTGTGGTATTCTAAATCTTCTGATTTTATATTAAGAGATTACTCAGATGCAGATCTTGCAGGTTGCAAAATCGATAGGAAAAGCACATCTAGAACTTGTCAGCTCATGGGAAACATGCTTGTTTCATGGTATTCCAAGAAACAAAGTACAGTGGCACTCAGTACAGTTGAAGCAGAATACGTATCTCTTGGAAGTTGCTGTGCTCAAATATTTTGGCTGAAACAGCAGCTCAAAGATTATGGTCTTGAAGATACAAATGTGGAAATCCAATGTGACAACACCAGTGCCATAAATCTTACAAAGAATCCCATACTTCACTCAAGAGCAAAGCACATTGAGATCAAACATCACTTCATACGTGATCATGTTTAGAACGATGATGTTAACATTCAATACATTGATACAAAAAATCAGCTTGTAGATATTTTCACTAAACCTTTGGATAAGGAAACTTTTAATTTTATTAGAAATGAATTAGCCATCATTAACCCTCTTTCTTAAGTATATTTTATAACAAGGAAACTCAGAAGGAGGCCCAGAAGGAACGTCAGAAGGAGACTCAAAAGGAGGCCCAGAAGGAATGTCAGAAGGAGACTCAGAAGGAGCGTCAGAAGAAACGCCAGAAGGAACTCAGAAGGAGCGTCAGAAGGAACGCCAGAAGGAACGTCAGAAGAAGAGTCAGAAGGAACGGTAAAAAGAGCGTAAGAAGAAATTCATATTTTTTTTTTGGAAAGTTCATAAATCAAGGTCAGTTACCTCCTAAACTTGCTTTTAAGGTAAGTTTCTTATATGAATACATATTTGCGAATATTTGATTGACGATGAATAATTGTTTTATTAAAGGAATTCTTTTATTTCTCTTTAAATTGATTTATGTTTCCAAAAATAATCGCCACCTTTATAAAACACCGAACCGTCACCTCTGTTCTCTCACTTTCAAATCCTTCTAAAATCGAAACCCTAAACCATATTCAAGATCTCTCGCTTTCGATTTCTTCCCCAAAACAACACTATTCCTTCCAAAGTTTCAAACTTTCTACGTCTCCATGGCTCCGAAATCAGCCTCTGACTCGAAGAAGACTCCTCAGATGAAGAGGAAGTTCTCCGCTTCAACAGCAAACACCACCAAACCTACGGAAACTGAAATCAACGAACAACGTGAGGCACTCCGTTTGGCAAAAGGTTTGTCTTTGTCCGTCTTTGAAGGGAAAGAAGCTATGGCACATTCTATTAAGCCAATGTACGATAGTATTAAGGCAGCATGGGACTTTGGTAATGAACTTAGAAAATTGTTGAATGCTCACAAGTTCGATAGTGAAGGCGAACTATTGGATTTTCTTAGTTTGCCTAGAAAGATCGTTGAACCAATTGCTATTGAAAAACCTGAATCTGCTTCTAGAAAAGGAAAGGAGAAAGTAGCAGAGCCAAGTTCAAAATGAAAATCCTCTCCAATTATACCTGGCGGCACTAAGTCAAAGGTCGAAGATGATGATGATACCCTATTCAATGACTTTGTGAAGAATATTGGGTTCAATTTGGATAAAAGTTTTCCTGATCCTATGTTCCAGAATCAAGCTCACAAAGACAAGTTTGAATCCTTGAAACAGAGAGGTGTTATACCTCATACGGTGTTTGAGCTAAAGTACTTTGATAGGAAATGCATCAATCTGAGGAAGCATCTTCAAAAGGTCAGAATAGAGCAATTCATAACACATAGGGGCTTCACCTTTCCTGATATGGTAGCCTACTTTTACTCGAATCTTCATTTTGTCAACTTCAACTTCTTGGCTTTCACTGTGAAAAGAGAGCAATATGTACTGCATGTTGATGAACTGGCATTCATTATGGGAACTAGAAAAAGGGCCTTCACACCTTTGAATGTTACTGGAGAAGAAGCTTTTTGCTTCTTAACTGGCAAAT
The DNA here is from genome assembly GCA_021437785.1 of Rhodomyrtus psidioides. Lineage (NCBI taxonomy): Eukaryota > Viridiplantae > Streptophyta > Magnoliopsida > Myrtales > Myrtaceae > Rhodomyrtus > Rhodomyrtus psidioides. The sequence goes on from JAILYB010000119.1 coordinate 1,590,558, forward strand.
CAAGCTTTTCAAGAGAATCAAAGTCGCATATTGCCTATAATGATTTTCCTTTGAAACACATCATGATGTACAAGGTAATCATTGAATGTATCAAACCCAAGGCAGCCTCTAAGACAGACATCTTGAAGTATGAGGCAAAACTGTTGTGGGGCATCTTGTAGGGAAAGAAAATCTCGTTTGCTCACACAGTTCTACTTCACATGTACAGATCAGCTCTCAACCCAAAGGGACAACTACCTTATGCTGCTTTGATCTACAGAATAATGGATCATTTCAAGATCGAAGGTCTAGGCTCTCTCGTCAAACAAGATATCCCCATGATGGTTGCTGGTGAAACTATGGTGACCAAGATGGGATACAAGATGACTCCTACTGGATGGAGGACAAAGAACAATGAACCAGTCATTGTAGAATTCGAGGATGAGTCAAAGCAGAAATCTCCAAAAAGAAGAAAGGTTATGGCTGTAAAGGGACAACAAGAAGACAACTCAGAGGAAAGTGAAGAAGGAACAAGAAAGTCTGATTCTGAAGCTACTCAATCTCAAGGTGCTTCAAATGAAGAACGTGGCTATGAGGATCAAGATGCTGAAAGCATTGACGAAGAAGGAGATGAAATTAAAACACAACCAAAATAAAAGGTTGTGTATACTTGTGATCTGACTGAGGAAGAATTCCTCACAATGAGGAATGAGGAGGATGCTGCCAGAATTGAAGATGAAATAGAGTATGACAATACCCTTGTCAATTTTGATCATGAGCAGTTGCTAGCACAAGTCCTAGCTAAGTTGGCCTCAGAAGAGCAGGAGGAAGAGCTAGATGACATTGAGACTTATTCTGTATCCTCCACCAGACTAACAATTCACAAAGCTGCTACAAGCTTGGTTTCAGCAATTGCACGAGACGATCAACTGTCGAATGCACAGTCCATACCAATGGACATTGATGAGGAAATAGATTATGTGCCGAGCTCAAAAGCAAAAGGGAAGAAGGCTATAACTCAGGGGGAGCCTCTGCCTGCAACATCTGATGTCTTCCTTACAGAAGTCCTTGCTTCTCAAGCTTTTCCTAAAGCTCAGACTGAGGAGGAGAAAAGGGTTGACACTGGAAATCATGAACAATCTTCTTCAGTTCAATTGGAAAACCTTCAGTAACTTCTTATCCCGAATCTGACTGCAATGGAAACCATGCTCGACCAGAAATTGTAGAACTTTGAACAGAAAATTGATGGGAAATTAGCAGGTATGGAAAGTCAGGTGACCAATCTGGAGAAATCAATTGACTTGTATGGCAGAATGTTTTGTGCTGAGGTTGCAAACATGCCTACTTACACAATGGTCAGGACTGACAGAACAGTTTCAGAACTGCCTACAACTCAAGCTGTAAGAGGATTTGCTCAGAGAATGGGTAGCAGTTATGGAAGATCTTCTCCAGTGGAGGCTGATGCAGAGCCTGAAGATGTTCCTTCCTCTTCTAAAATACCTCCACCTTCCACTTCTTAAATTTTGTTTGCTACATTGCTTTGATACAATTTCCCCGTTCTTTTTTTATATACATTATTTTTTTGCTGTTGACAAAAAGGGGGAGAAAAGTTTATTTTGTGTACGATATCTATACTCTGATTATACTCGGATTATACATCAATACTCTGATCATGTTTGTTTACATGAGTATTTTCAGTGCAGGAGTTATAATTAAGGTTAACCTGCAGGAGCACATCGATTAATTATAGTTGATATCGTTTACAATCTCAAAAATCACATATGTATGTTTCTTATTATTTGTAGTTTTGTCACCATAAAAAAGGGGGATATTGTTGTGGAAATTCTCCTATATTTTGATTCTGACAAAACTATCAAGAGGAATTGCATAACGTTTTATGATGCAGAAAGAATGTGTAAGCAGCAAGTTAAGTGGATCTAATTCTGTCGCATGGACCAAGGGTCAGATAGAGTGCTTCTGGACCAAGGGTCAGATGGAAGTGCTTCTGACGTAGTCAGATGGAAGTGCTTCTGGACGAAGGGTCAGATGGAAGTGTTTTTGACGAAGGGTCAGATGGAAGTGTTTTTGACGAATGGTCAAATGGAAGTGCTTCCGACGTGGTCAGATGGAAGTGCTTCTGACGAAGGGTTAGATGGAAACGAAGGATCAGATGGAAGTGCTTCTGACGATCCACATGCAGTGACAGATGGACCGCATCTAATCTCCGTATTACCATTCCAACTTAACTGATCATTTAGGAAAGTTTTCTTATTATGACAAAAATCAAAGATGATCAGTTTCTGCATTTCCAAAACGCGAAGACCCACGAATGACAGGTTTCTGATCAAGGCGAGATTTTCTATGGAAGCTTGTGATATTCGATTGATCTGATGTCCCTTCCAATCAATTAAGGGACTTTCTACAATGGAATATTACCTTCTAAAGGATATCCTTTCGGGAACCAACTCAGACTTACCACACTTATGGAAGCTGGAGATTTAGTTGTATGGGCGACTGAATCAGAAGGGTTCAATATCTTCCTCAACGGTCTACATATCTTCTGGAGATACAATCTCATTCAATCACGATTGATGGCGTCCAATCAAGGATTGAAGAGAGATCCCTTGGCCGTAAATCCAACGGCTAGTTTGGAAGCAGGGAGTATAAAAGAAGAATCATGATGGACTAAAAAGGAAGATGTCGAACAACAATCCAAAGTGCAAGTGTAATCCGAGTCTTACCCGAGAATATTCTGAGTACTCAAAATCCTATTTATTGTGAGAATCTGTGAGAGAGAAAAACCAAGTGATTGAGTGTTTGTAATTCTCTTGATTCTACATAGTGAAAATCCAGCCGATCGGCTGTCATCGTGGGAGAGTGGATGTAGGCTTGACAAGCCGAACCACTATAAACATTGCATGCATATCTCTCTTCCTTGATCTCTATCGCTGTGATTAGTTTATATTGCATATTGATACTGTTCCTAGATCACGAATTGAAATTGTTTTCAAAATTCCGCAAGTAATTTCAATTTAGTCGTAGATTCACCTATTCACCCCCTCTAGGTGACATTGCTAGATCCAACAGATATCACTAGGGGCTTCATCAGAGTCTAAGGAATATGTTTGGAGGGAAAAAAGTGTGTCGGGTGAAGGTTCATCTTCAACAGAGAAGACAGACTTCTTCAACAGAGAAGACAGACTCGATATCTTCGTCATCCAATGGGATACGTGTGGTGGAGGGAATCTTTTGGATCATGTAGCTTCCTTGGCGCTTTGCGTGGGCACAATTTTTTGCAAAGTGCCCTTTCTAGCTACAGATGTAGCATCTGTTAGATTTCTTCTTCTTCTTGAAACCAGAACCAGAGGAATGATTCCGCGTCTTCTTCTAAAGGAACTTCCATTTGCCTTTCCTCTGACGGGTTTTGCCAAAGGAAACCTTCTCAAAGGAGAATTTCTTGAAGTGCTTTCGTTTCTTGTTACCCGCATAAGAGGGATCACTACGGTCTATGGAGCACTTAATCTTCAGATGAGGATTGCCGCAATTCTTTTCAAGAGAACGGTTCTCTCTGAGATAGCTTCTGAAGACTTCTCTTCTGTGGCACATTTCTTCAATGGCAAGGTGGACAGACTGTTGGATTTCTCCAAAAGTGGCATCTGTGATTGATTTATTTTTTAGCTTAAGGGTTTTTTCGACCGCTTGACTAATCTCTTTAGGAATGGAAGCCAGGAAAACTGACTTGAGATTAGGATCATAACCAAGCTGGTAGAAAAGCTTGATCATTTCTCAGAAGTGGCGATCCAGATCTTTTTTGGCTAGAGAACAGCATTTTCTTTCAAAGAATTCTTTTCTTTTGAGTTCTTTCGAATCTTGGGGTTGGCCGATAAGGAAGAGATGAACAACCTGGATGGCTTCATCAATAGACATGGTTAATGTGACATTCCAGATATCGACCCTCTTCGAGGCTAATGATATGGAAAGGAATCTTGAAGTTGGATTTAGAACAATGAAGGATTTCAATGTTCGATAGGAATTAGACGTCGCCTCGTCGAGCCCTCAAGGTTAGAAGTATAGAATTTGACATCGAATTGAGAGATGGAATTGAGGAATTCAAGAATTGGACTTGAATTTGACGTCGCCTGGCCAAATGGACAAATTAAGACTGAAAAACAAAAGTTCGGACGAAAAGTGGTAGATTACTGTTTTGCCCCTCAACCTATTACCCTTGCCTTAAGATTGTATGAAGGGTAAAATGGTCATTCAAGGACCCCAAGAAGCTGCCGAAAATTTGAGATGCTAGAGTCGGTGGAAGTCAATGCTTGAAGGGCCAATAATTGGAGCCAATGCCATGTGTCATCCTTTGGCTAAATCAAGCATTAATGGCATTAAATGAATTATTGACAAAATGGCCTCAATTATTTGAAGGACATCTCCCCTAGCATCAGATTGGTCGTGGTCCTCCTTCTCTCCCCCATTTTTGCTTCATTTTCCTCTCCATTTCCACTCTAGCAAAACTGCTCCAGAAAGACAGTTTCTGTGCTTACTGTTCGGAGAGCTCGAGCAGGCTTTCCCGGTGGTCTTTTGAGGTGATTCGACTTCCACAGGTTAGATATATGTGTCCTTGAAATTTTCCCGTGTGTTTCGTGATTTTAGGAGGTCTGGTGGATTTATAGTGATTTTTGGAAGAAAAGCGGATGGATTCCGCGCGAGCTGAGAGAAGGTTATGGTTTATCCTCTTAGAAATTCCAAATGACCTCAAACTTTTTGTGAGATCTTCATAACATCTAATACTCATGTTGTATGAGCTTTGGTAACAAGTTTGGTGGTGTTAAAATATATATTCATGGCTGATTGTGGGTGACCAAATTTGGACAGATTCTGACCTTTTGCGCGCCGAAAGGAAACGGGGTGAACGGAAGACCAAAAGAGATGTTTTTGCTCCAAAACTCTTGGTGAGCCTCCTTAACACATATATTGAGGTCTTAGAGAGATTATTTTGTGAAAAATTGGAACATAGGGTTGAGTTTTGGATGGAAATATGTGATTGGAATCAAAACAGAATTTGTTGTGTTGCTGTTCTGTTTTGGGTGAACTTGATGGGGGTTCTTTGATGGATATTTTTACTTCAAAATGACTCAAAAGGCTACTTAAGGTGTTGATGAAGATGTTAGTGGGACTTATGTGGAGTGGATTGAAAATTAGAAGTGATTTAAGGGCTGTTTAAGTGAAAAACGTGAAGGGCCGACTAATTTGCCCACAACGCGCGCTGATTTTGAATTGAGCCGTTCTAAGTCGTCCGATATCCGAATTGAGCACCGTTTTCGCCCACGCGTCCGTAAGATCTTGAAGTTTAAGATCATGGAATTTTTTTTCTCAAAAAGTCAGTAGACCAATTGCAGTTTTCGTGAGATTGAAGCTGGTCGTGGGGCTAAGAAAAGGGCAGATTTGAGGAAATGAAGTTTATGATGAGTTACCTTTGATAGGACGATACTGTATATGCTTATGGTCATTGATTCAACACTGTAATGACATGAGAATAAGGTGTTGTATATGTTATTAAAGTATTGGCGCGATGGAAGTGAGAATTGATGGAACTGTTATTAGAAATTGATGAATTTCCTAGGACGGCTCGTGAACTTGGGTTGGCCATACGCTTGTGGAGTTGAGGAAGGCCGATTGGCTAGGGCCTTTGCTGATTGCTTAAGGTAAGTGTTTTCTAACCCTTTCTCTGAATGCCTAGACTCAGCTGTATGATTTATTGAGTGAAATGAATGCCTGGTAATTCTTATAAACTGAATCGTGAATGTTGTGATGACATTGTGAATCCATTGAGTATTGTGATGGCATTGTGATGATGAGAAAGGCGTGAGGATACCATTTGGTCTAGTGAGACCCCTGCGGTATCGGAAAGTGATAAAATTGAATGAAATCGTGAGGATACCATTTGGTCTAGTGAGACCCCGGCGGTATCGGAGAATGAATGACCATGGCTTGGTGCCCGTTTTGCATCGTAATTGGCTTGGTGCCCTGATGCAAATGTATGGTCAGAGTACTTTGTGAAATTGAGATTGAAAATGTGAATGCCATTTGGTCTAGTGAGACCCCGGCGGCATGGAGTGGCTGTAAGCCTGGAGTGTAGACACCATTTGGTCTAGTGAGACTCCGGCGGTGTCAGGTGGCTGGAGTTGCCAGTGGAGTATGTGGATGGTTGAGAAAGAGGCAGTTGCGGCATACTTGAATATTTGTGCTTGGGTATGAGACCCTGTGATTGAGCATGATTGTTTATATTGAATGTTATGTCTGTAATTGATGTTGTCTTGTGAGATGCCTGGTGCCATTGCATTGCTTGTTACTCTGCATTTTGAAGGGCATTTGTGTGTGGTCTGGTAGGACTGGTATTGAGGTATAGGCCTAGGTTTCACTTGCTGAGATATATATATATCTCACCCCAGAGGGGGATTAACTTTTTCAGGTCATTGAAGACAGAAGTACAGGCGAGATGAGGATGAGCTCTCGATGGAGTAATGTGTTTAATGGTTTTATGTTATTTGTGGCCTTAGGAATTATATACGAATCTTGAGGATTTAGTAATTGAATTGTGGGTACTTGCCTGTCTTAACTCTTGAGGAGAATTTAGAAATAAGAGAAGTATGCCCCCTTTGTCCTGAGTCGTCTCGTGGTAATTTGTATGGAGAAAGTTTTATGGCCGCTGCGATATCGTTTCTTTGGAAGTTGTTTTTATGATTGGCCGATGGATCCTGGGAGATAACCGAAGATCAACGGCGTGGTGGGATGTACGTGAGCTCGATGGGTTCGGGGCGTGACAGTTAAGAACTGAAGCTGGTCTCCTTCTGGGGCTAATTTCCAGTAATCTTTCAAAGCACCAGTGAACCGAGTAACAAACTCAAGAAGCACGTCATAAGTACTATGCTCTTTGAAGTTCCTGGTAATTAGCCAAGCCGGAAACTCTTGGAGTCTTTTAGGCCATTTGTGGTAAAGGATATCATCCAAAGTGAAGAAATTGGATGAACAGGTTTTGTGGGTGTTGACACCTGATTTTTGGTCATTTAACATTTTAGTTTTTATTTCCAAAATTAATTAAAAATATCCAAAAATTCATAAAATTGCAAAATCAACTTTAGAGGCCTTGGCATAGCCTCAAGAGTCAATTTTGAACAAAAAATATTTTTCATAATTTTTAATAGTTTTTCAAATTTTTTTTAATTATTAAAAATACCCAAAAAAATCATAAAAATACCATTCGTGGTCAGAAAAATACACAAAAATATTCAATTTTTTTTTTAATTTCCTATTCAAGTGTGTAACTTTAAATCTTAAAAATTCGGCTCGGGTCACTATGTTCCTTCACAAACATAAACCCGAACCGAGCCTAAAAAATCATTTTCGAGTCTTTTAATTTTCAATTCTCACTTTTTATAAGCTATGACATTGGATTATAAAGTCTTGAAGTGCAATTGGGTCAATTTGCCCTTCAATTGGATCAATTTTAACCAAAAGGGCTTAATTGCATAAAAATCTTTCATTTTAGTCCCCGGTTTCGCAATTTTTGAAATTAAATTTCATACGGGCATACCCATTGAAATTAAACACCTCTACCCTATGTTTTTCATCATGATGAATCCACTGGTGGCCTCAATTTTGACTAATTCGGTAGTTTAGGCCCTCGATTAAACAAAAATCAATTTCGGATCCTAAGGGTAATTTGGGGTTTTCACTAAATTTCAACCAATTCATTCAAGAAAATACCCCTATTTGATAAAAAAAACATGTCAAGGAGTCCGATTGTGCCATCAATTTCATGAAAAGGGGTCGATTTGGGGCCCAATTTGGCAAAATTGCAGACCCACCATGGCCGAAAGGTTGAGCAAGTGGCGCACTTGGGAGGTCGAATGGAGGTCTATTCAGCGCACAAAATTGGTCAGCCATGAAGGAGAAAGTGGAGCTGAGTTGGAGGGCAACACGATGGTGGAGGTGGTGGTTGCCGCCGGCCATAAAATAATCGCCAAAATCCCCTATAAATAGAGGTCTCGGCCATGAAGCAAAGGGGAGAAGAAAAAAAAGAGAAAAAAAAATTTCGAGCAAGACCGGGGAAAGGCGATCACTCCAAGCTCCCTGGACATTCTACCGATCGTCGTCAAGGTCGTCGTCGCCATCAACAAGCCTCGGACAGGCCAGTTCTTCCTCTCCGACCACCATTTTATATATGCTTGCCATGTGTTCGACGAAATGCCCCATTGGGCTTTGTATTTTCTTAGTCTCGTCCGGGGGTTCCCGATCCTTGTTTGTTGCGTTTTTCGTTTCTAAACTCCTCTAGAACTGGCCCTAAACCTTCTGTGACTCTTATTTTGCATCGAAATGTGCCGGAAAATCACGCCCGAAGCTTCTCGAGGTATACCCGAGCCAAGAGCTCGGTCCGGCACGAGCGGCGGTTCCCGACCATCCAGGGAACTCAGGTAAGTTCCTCTAACCCATTTAGACGCCAATTGAATGACCAGAACCGAGTTTGAACAAAAAAAAAATTCAACAAATTCCTCGCCGGCGCCGGTTCAGGGGGGTCTTTTTGGGCCGTTTTTCCGGCGTGATTTTTGCCATGAAATGGTCGTGGGTTGGTTTGAATTTGATGAGGATTGGTTTGCCTTCAAATAATGGGAGATTCGGCGATGTTTCCACGTCGGTTTGGATTTTCCGGCGGAATTCCGGCGAGGGTCGCCGGAATTTGGCACTGTTCATCGTCTTCCCCGGCGACCCTCCGGCCGGTCAAAGGTCAAAGGTCAAAGGCTGACGTGGCATGCCACGTGGGCAGCCACGTCAGTCGGGTGGGGGCCGCGGCCTAAGAATAAAATGCCCAGATCGGACGGCCGTGGCTTCGCCACGTGTCACGATCTGGGATTTTTGGAAAATTAAAAGATTTTCAGAATTAATAAATGATTTTCGAAAATTAAAAAAAATACACTTTGATTTGACGGTCAGCATTGTGCCAAGTGGCACTCTGAGGACAATCCGATTTGATCTGGGATCGGACGCGCCAGAGAAAGCCGCGTGGCACGATGTGGATCGTTAGATCTAGGGATTTTCGGATAAATAAATAAAATGTATAAAAAATAAAAAAATTGATAAAATCTTTTAAAAAAAATGCAAACGGTGTCGTTTTTTACCCTTATGGTCGGACCGGGGGCCCGGAAAATATTTTTAAATAAAAAAATTTTCAGAAAATAATAATAAAAAATTCAAAAATTCAATATAAAAATGGAAAATCATAAAAAATTCAAAAAAAATTCGGTAAATTCAAAAAAATTCAAAAACATTCCGAAAAATAGGAAATGGCCACATTCAATTGGCCATGACCTGTCCCGGGTTATTTGACCCCCGATCTTTCCAGAAATGACGGTTTTGCCCTTCCGGCAAACCGTCTTCCAAAAAAAATTATAAAAAAATCTGGAAAAATCCCAAAAAATAGGAAATGGCCACAATCAACTGACCACGGCACATCCGGGGTGTTTTGAAGCCCGACCCTTCTTAAAAAGGATGATTTCGCCCTTTGGGCGAATCGTCTTCCAAAAGTTCAAGAAAAATCAAGAAATTCCAAAAACAAATTCCCAAAAATGGGAAATGGGCACAATCAACTGGCCATGGAGTATTTTGGGTAATTCGGTATCCAAACCCTAAAAAAAATGACGATTTTGCCCTTCGGGCTAATCGTTCCCCAAATCTTCCCATTTTACCCTCAATGTTAAATCACACATTCCCTAAGCCCTTATGGCTATACTAGGAGGCCATTGATTTGAATTGATGTGCATCGATGTGGTTTATTTATGCACTTGATTGCGCTTTTATTACATTGGCTGTGATTTGATAGGAATAGTCTTCCAATCTGCATGAAACCCTGAATCAAATCCACCTCACCTAAAATTGCGCCTGCATGAAATCTTAATTAGGAAAATCACTCGCGTTAGGTACCGAAAGGGCGTTGGTAATGACACCGACGTAACCAAGTCCCCGAACCCAAAATCTCTGGTTCCACAGAACTGATCGATCTCTCCCAATCGATTAGTAAGGTTTCCGGTCTACCCTCCAAGAAAGACCGGTGGCGACTCCAAATGCATGCACAAGTTGCACATACCACCACGACCACACTAAGGTCGAAAGAGATCGACTGTTATCGTCGAATCCTCGAAAAATACTCCCGTCGTGATTTGGTATGGCCTGGGAGGGCCCGCGCCGATCCAAAGCCCGCGATCCGCACTCTAGTGCGTGGAAAAGGCCCGCGATCGGTAATCCATTAGCCGCGTCCGCTTCGGACGGGTCGCGACAGCTGGCGACTCCGCTGGGGAATCATGTTCTAGAACCTATGGTTCTAGACCCCAAGTGGACTTAGGCCGTAATTAAAATGCTGAATGATATTTCTAACCCTGCAGGCGCTCTTGAAGGTGAGGTAAGTCCGCTCATGGTAGGTGTTATATGTTTTTGCAGATTGGAGAGATAAGGGGTGTAGTCCGTGATTAACATTGTTTTATGCAGGTTGGCATAGGAATGTATGTTGTATGGATGATTTGAAGCGCCGATTGATAAACTGTTGTGCATGACTTGCATTGTGATACTCACGACACATGAACACACACAATCGCGCCTAAAACCCCGGGCGCCCCCTATAGGAAAACAATAGAAGGAATTGAAAATGGAATCTTCGTGAGGAAAAACACGGGGAAATCCATTTTTAATTCTGCTCATTTCGAACTATGGATTGGGTCGCAATGCAACGATAGTTGTGCAATGGAATCTACCCTTTCTAGAACTCGAGGTGGGAGCCTTGGCCTTAGGTTCCAAACCCTATCTTGATTCTTAGAGTCAAACCTCACCGGTCTCATGCGCATGTATGTGAATGATTGGTACACCTCGAAACCAAAAGGTCGTTCAGCGCCGCTTATGAATCAAAATCCAAAGACTTGTGTGAAGAATCAGTCGCGAGTTTAAACGAACCAGGATGGCATGGAAAAGCGCTGGACCACCCTGGAGAGTCAACTGATGAGGGCAAATGCCTCTTGACCAGTGCAACCGAATCAAGGATAAGGACGTGTCATTCCTAATTGATTTTCAATCAGACAATGTCATAATATTTCATATCTCTTCCTCTCAGGATAAGATGGTTAAAGACCAACAAAGGGGAGCTTGCCTTCCCTACAAGATGGAAAGGAGTACACCTTCATGAGCCTTAAGTAGACAACGTGAAGCTGGGGCAACCTAATTTGGATCGACTCTCTTGAAGTCGAGAAGGGTATATTCGTTCTAAATTAAATTGATTTATTCACAAGCTGATATGGTTTGTCATTCTTGCAGGTGATGACGAGAATGAATGGGCCCATTGAAAAATTTCCAGCATCTTGGATGCCAGAAGTGACCAGAGCGCCAAGATAGTAAATCCGTAGTCGTTTCAATTAAAGCTCCTTATGCAGCAATCGAGTCATTCATTCATTTCATCGCACAGGTGGAATAAAAGATTGTTAAAGCGTAAGGTGAATGCGACAAGTCACAATGAAGAAAATTGTTGCCTGTGAAGTAACACTTCCGGATGTTGAAGTACTCAGCCACAAGTAAACCCATGCTTGCTGATGTCAAACAACAGAATGATCGAGGGACGTCATGAAATGACGACAAGGAAAAATATGCATGAAGAATTTGGAATGCATGGATGAGACCAATGTTGACACCCGATTTTTGACAATCTTTTATTATAGTTTTTATTTCTAAAATTAATTAAAAATATCAAAAAAGGTCAAAAAAATTACAAAATCAACTTTGGAAGCCTTAGCCTAGCCTTAGAAGCCAATTTTGAACAAAAAATATTTTTTGTATTTTTTAATAATTTTTGGAATTTATTTAATTATTAAAATACCCAAAAAATCAGAAAAAATATCATCCGTGGTCAGAAAATTACACAAAAATATTCATAAATTTTATTTTAATTCCCTATTTAATATTTTCACTTTTAATCAGGGAAATTTGGCTCGATTCATGGGGTTCCTTCACAAACCTAAAACCGAAACGAGCCTAAAAAATCCTTTTCGAGTCTTTTAATTTTCAATTCTCGGTTTTTATAAGTTATGACATTGAATTCTAAAGTCTTGAAGTGCAATTGGGTCAATTTGCCCTCCAATTTGATCAATTTTAACCAAGAGGGCTTAATTGCACAAATTTTTATTTAATTTAGTCCCCGGTTTTGCAATTTTTGAAATTAAATTTCACACGGGCACACCCATCAAAATTGAACACATCTACCCTATAGTTTTCATCATGAGGAATCCATTGGTGGCCTCAATTCTGACTAATTCGATCGTTCAGGCCCTCGATTTGGAGGAAATCATTTTCGGATCCTAGGGACAATTTGGGGTTTTCATAAAATTTCAATCAATTGATTCACGAAAATACCCATATTTGATAGAAAATATGTCAGGAAGCCTGATTTTGGTGATAATTTCACGAAAAGAAGTCAATTGGGGGGGTCAATTTGGCGATTTGGTCGAACCGGGCCGGTCGGGTCAGGCCCGACCCGAACCGGTCCTACCGGGTCTGCAACAAAGTTGCAGACCCATGCGCACCGGGCAAAGAGAAACCGGGGAAGATGGGCAGCGTGGGGGGCACGAATTTTCTAAAGAAAAATGAGACAACCAACGTGGGGGACACGACCAGACTCGGTATTCGCCTTTGGCAGAGGCGTGGGCACGAAGAACGCGCTGGTCGGCCACCGGGAAGGAGAGGGGGTGCTCGGGTTGTAAGCAAAAATAGGGCCGAGAGAGGAGGGGGATTTTTTCGGGAAACTCCGAGAGAGAGGCGACGACCCCGAACCTTCAGCTCACCCCCAGATCATCATCGAGGCCTCCATAGCCGCCGGCGACCCTCGGACAGGTCGGTTTTACTTCCCCGACCTCGGTTTCTCATATGCACACTACATGTTCGATAAAATGCCCAAATGAACCACATATGTTTGGGGTCTCGGCCGGGCCTTCCCGACACCTATTTGTCACAAATTTGGTTGTAAAACTTCCTTCCACATGTCGCTGACCCCGGCTTGATGTTTATTTTGCATTAAAACTCGACAAAAACTGAGGGCCGGAGCTTCGCCGGCCATGGTTCGGACGGGAGCTCGACGAGGGATTTCCGGTGGCCGCCGACCATCAAAGGACCCCAGGTAAGTCCTGTTGACACATAAATTTTGATTTTTCCTTTATCATTTATTTTGCATAAAAAATTAGGAATTAATTTTAGTTCCTACAAAAAATAATCATATCATTTTTTGTATTTATTTTTAGCATCATATTGCATTGCATTGCATTTACATTCAATCGGATCGACGGTGGAAAATGAATTGAAATCGACGAGCGGTGAACCAAAGATCAAAAAGCAAAATTCAGCTAGCTACGGGGGCAATTCCAAAAAAAAAATCATCAAGGTCTATTTAATGTTCAATTTGGGAAAAAGCCTTTTAATTAAAAATGCCCATTAATTAAGAAAAAGGCTTTGTAGACATAATATTTTCTCTCCGAATCAATTTGCGATTATCTCAAAGTTGAGGGACAATTGTGGAAATAATGAAAATAACACCAAACCCTAGCTCACTATTATAAATATATGCCTTAGGGTTCACATTAGAGGAAGGCCACCAAAAATTCTTATACGGCATTCACAGTTTCTATGAAAAGAGAGAGAGAGAGCAGAAGCTTTCATGTTGAAGACATTCGTTCAGAGAAAAAAAAAAATTCAAGATTCCCATTAGAGACACAAGCTTGAAAGAGAGAACGACAAGGAATGGTTCACAGTGGAACTCTTGGAGGCCGAGACGCCCACATTGGCGCTTCAAATCATCATCCCCACGACCAAGCTATATGAAAGCATCGACAATTCCTTCACCGCTGCTGCACCTGTAGGCTTTCTAGCAAATTCAGTGTACGACTTTATCCATAAAGTCCCACTTGTCCCTGTGATATCAAGCGGATGATGATTGTTCCATCAAGCCCAGTGTAGTCCTTTTTCCTTTGAATTCCACGATCAATGAAAGCTGAATTTGTCTTCCTCTAGTTTTTGTCCTGACATGACAATGCCATTGTGGGTTTGGTGACTTTATCTAGTGCAAAGCAAAGAATTTTTTTTACAGGAAAACTTGGACGTCGAAGACTGGGGATCCTGAGGGAGAAGAGTATATCACGTTACTTCACTGTGGACTCCCTCATCGTTGGTCACCGAGCATAACCATCCGCACCAATGACTACTGCAAATGTCGCCTTCGATTGAGCTGTAGTGCGCCAAGTTACCGTCCAAGGAGTCCTAGCACAACTGCCAAGTGTGGATCTCGAATTAGGAGGGTAATCTTTGGACAAACAACTTTGGGTACGAAGAAGCTGATTTTTTGGCATTCTATTGTTCGATAAGGTGCAGATTTTTTGACTCAATTCGAGGTAATCTCTATATATTTTTGTAGGTTTGATTTGATGACGTTTTGAGTTGAAAAACAAATTACTTTGCCACTGTTCACATGATGCTGTTTTACATGTTGTTTTCGCCCAAATCAAAGCTGCGTGCGCATGTTTCTTGCTATTGTCTCATGCAAAATTTTGTCAGGACTTGATGAGTGAATCCTTGAATTATGTGGTGATTGTTTTGTATGTTTTGGCGCCACAATCGGATAAAGATCGAACCTTTTTTTAGAAATTCAAAGAATATCTTTTTCTATCTAAAACATAAAACCTAATCTTTAACAAAAGAATCTCGGATTTAGTCAATCTGACCTATCACCGTTTAGGTCTGATTTGCTATTTCCGAAAGACCAATTTTTCATTCGAGATTCCGATTGTTTTTTTGGAAAATACGAAAATGGAATCATGGTCGTGATTTGCTGTGGATATTGCTGATGGACAATTATCTTGATTTGATTTGCCGCGTTCTGAACTTTCTTGAAAATTTTAGTAAGATACGGTTTCTTAGAAATCCTATCTAATTGGAATTTCTTAGGGAGATAAGGTTTCTCATTAAGCTTTAAGCATATAAATCAAGATAATAAAATCTTCAAGATATCCAACATATTGATCGAAAATTCAAAAGGAAAGGGAGAAAATCACATCCATGTATATCTTGTCATTTTAGCATAGCATATCTCATGCATATCTCGTCTCTTGCCTATCACGCATCTCGTATTTTCGAATATCACCTCATATATTCCATATTTTTGAAATTCTCTAGCATATTTTTAAATTATATTGCCGAAAATAAACAAAAAATACAAAAAATAGCATTCACATTACATATTATTTAGCTTGCCATGTCATGCATCCTTGCCACGTCATCATGCCATGCATCCTTGCCACGTCATCATGCTATGCATCCTTGCCATGTCATTATACCATGTCATTTTGCTATGTCATTAGTATCATGTTTAGGGTATTCATGCTAGGTGAGTCTAATTGCTTGGTTGATTTTCTTGAATTAGAAGTCGCATGCTACTTAGTCTAATTTTTCCCATGTTATATGTAGTCCTTGCATGATCAGTTTAGTTAATTGCATTTTGTCCCATCGAATTGCCTTGCGTTGTCATTCTTCCTGCATGTTTTAATCAATTAGTTAAACTTTGCATATAGGGAAACACGACCTTAACTGTATGTGACTTGCATTGCATCCCTTTATTTGGTCATCTATTCATGTCATTGTATTTGTGTTTGTTCGTTCATGCATCTATGTCATTCATGTATTGCATATAAAAAAAGAAAATCCCAAAAAAGGAAACACCTCATTTGGGCTTCAAAATTGATTCAATTTGAGTCGTTAATTTAGGACATCTCACATGGAAGTAAGGTACCGAAAGGGCATTAGTTTTAATTAACTAGTGTAATCAAGTCCCCGAATCCACAATCTCTGGTTCGTAGAAGTAAAATGGCTCTCCCGCTGTTTTACTTAGGTTTCTAATCAACCTACCAAAAATGATTAGTGGCGACTCCAAATCTAAATCATTTTCAATTAATTTAAGTTGCGATTTGGTAGGGCTTGAGAGAGTCCGTATTAGGTTAGTCGTCAAAATTAACCTGATAATCCATTAGCCTAGAATTAATTTTCTTTAGGTCGCGACAAGTCCTCAAACCTCCCTTGGATGCTATGTGAACGAAAGAAACCGAGTTTGAGCGACAAAAAAATTCTGCAAATCGGTTCGCCGGAGCCGGTTCGGTGGTCAGTCGTTTAGGTGTTTTCCGACGTGTTTTATTGCCATGTTTTGATTACATGTTGGTGCTGTTAGTGTAGGGAGTCTAATGCTAAAAAAAGAAACAAAAAATTTGAAGGTTTGGGCCGGTTCACGATTTTCCGGCGAGAATTCCGGCGACTTCGCCGGAATAATTACTGTTCCGGCGAGTCGCCGGTCGTCTTCTCCGGCGGCTGTGTCTCAGTCAACCGGTCAACGGCTGACGTGGCCGGCCACGTAGGCGCCACGTCAGCCGGGTGGGACCGGTCCGTTTATTTGCAAATAAAATAAAAACGGACGGCCACGATCGCGACACGTGTCGCGATCCTAGAATTTTGGAAAATAAAATAAATGATTTTCGGATAATTAAATAAATTCAATCCGATGGCCAAGAATGTGCCAAGTGGCTTTCTGTGGATCGTCCGATCTTGTCCAAGATCGGACGCACCACAATTGGACACGTGGTACACTTCTGATCGTCCGATCTGTAGATTTTTCTAAAAAAGAAAATAAATTGATTTTTTATCCGACGGTTATGATCGAGCCACGTGGCTCTCTCTGGAGCGTCCGATCTAGTGGAAAATCGGACGCACAGGATGAGGCCACGTGGCGCAATGAGAGCCGCCCGATCCGGGGATTTTTCGGACAATTAAATAAAATAGATAAAAAATAAAAAAAAATTGTTAAAAAATAGGAAAAAAGATTTAAAAATATAAAACGGTATCGTTTTAGGCCGGTGTCGACCCCTAGGGTCGGACCGGGCGCCCGAGAGGAGCGGGCTGGGTCTGACCCGGCCCAGAAAATATTTTTAAATAATAAAAATTCAAAAAAATTCAATAAAAAATGGAAAATTATAAAAAATTCAAAAAACTCGGAAAATTCAGAAAATTCTTAAAAATTCCAGAAAATAGGAAATGGCCACATTCAACTGGCCATGACCTGTTTCGGGTCTTTTGATCCCCGGACATTCCAGAAATGACGGTTTTGCCCTTCCGGCAAACCATCTACCAAAAAAATTCTAAAAAAAATTCAGGAAAATCCCAAAAAATAGGACATGGCCACAAACAACTGGCCAAGACTCATTCCGGGTGTTTTGAACCCCGACCCCTCTTAAAACGACGATTTCGCCCTTTGGGCGAATCTTCTTCCAAAAATTGAAGAAAAATCAAGAAATTCCAAAAACTTCTCAAGATTGGGAAATGGCCACAATCAACTGGCCATGGAATGTTTTGCGTAATTCGGTATCCAAATCTTCCAAAAAATTGACGATTTTGCCCTTCGGGCTAATTGTTTCCAAATCTTCCCATTTTGCCCCTAGTCCTAAATCGCGCCTTCCCTAAGCCCTTGTGGCTATACTAGGAGGCCATTGACTTGAATTGATGTGCATCAATGTGGTTTATTTATGCACTTGATTGCGCTTTCATTAAAATTGATTGTGATTGATAGGAATAGTCTTCCAATCTGCATGAAACCCGAACCATACCTATCTCACCCAAAATTGCGTCTGCATGAACTCTTAGTCAGGAAAATCACTCGCGTTAGGTACCGAAAGGGCGTTGGTAATGACACCGACGTAACCAAGTCCCCGAACCCAAAATCTCTGGTTCCGCAGAACTGATCGATCTCTCCCAATCGGTCAGTAAGGTTTCCGGTCTACCCTCCAAGAAAGACCGGTGGCGACTCCAAATGCATGCACAAGTTGCACATGCCACCACGACCACACTGAAGGTCGAAAGCGATCGACTCTTATCGTCGAATCCCTCAAAAGACACTCCCGCCGCCACGACCTGTTTCGGGTCTTTCGACCCCCGATTTTTTCAGAAATGACGTCTTTGCCGTTCCGGCAAACCGTCTTCCAAAGAAATTCTAAAAAAATCCAAGAAAATCCCCAAAAATAGGAAATGGCCACAACCAACTGGCCAAGACTCATTGCGGGTGTTTTGAACCCCGACCCCTCTTAAAACGACGATTTCGCCCTTTGGGCGAATCGTCTTCCAAAAATTGAAGAAAAATCAAGAAATTCCAAAAACTTCTCAAGATTGGGAAATGGCCACAATCAACTGGCCATGGAATGTTTTGCGTAATTCGGTATCCAAATCTTCCAAAAAATTGACGATTTTGCCCTTCGGGCTAATTGTTCCCAAATCTTCCCATTTTACCCCTAGTCCTAAATCGCGCCTTCCCTAAGCCCTTGTGGCTATACTAGGAGGCCATTGACTTGAATTGATGTGCATCAATGTGGTTTATTTATGCACTTGATTGCGCTTTCATTAAAATTGATTGTGATTGATAGGAATAGTCTTCCAATCTGCATGAAACCCGAACCATACCTATCTCACCCAAAATTGCGTCTGCATGAACTCTTAGCCAGGAAAATCACTCGCGTTAGGTACCGAAAGGGCGTTGGTAATGACACCGACGTAACCAAGTCCCCGAACCCAAAATCTCTGGTTCCGCAGAACTGACCGATCTCTCCCAATCGGTCAGTAAGGTTTCCGGTCTACCCTACAAGAAAGACCGGTGGCGACTCCAAATGCATGCACAAGTTGCACATGCCACCACAACCACACTGAAGGTCGAAAGCGATCGACTCTTATCGTCGAATCCCTCAAAAGACACTCCCGCTGCCACGACCTGTTTCGGGTCTTTCGACTCCCGATTTTTTCAGAAATGACGTCTTTGCCGTTCCGGCAAACCGTCTTCCAAAAAAATTCTAAAAAAATCCAAGAAAATCCCCAAAAATAGGAAATGGCCACAACCAACTGGCTAAGGCTCATCCCGGGTGTTTTGAACCCCGAACCTTCTTAAAAATGACGATTTCGTCCTTTTGGCGAATCGTCTTCCAAAAATTGAAGAAAAATCAAGAAATTCAAAAAAATCCCCAAAAATGGGAAATGGCCACAATCAACTGGCCATGGAATGTTTTGCGTAATTCGGTATCCAAATCTTCCAAAAAATTGACGATTTTTCCCTTCGGGCTAATTGTTCCCAAATCTTCCCATTTTGCCCCTAGTCCTAAATCGCGCCTTCCCTAAGCCCTTGTGGCTATACTAGGAGGCCATTGACTTGAATTGATGTGCATCAATGTGGTTTATTTATGCACTTGATTGCGCTTTCATTAAAATTGATTGTGATTGATAGGAATAGTCTTCCAATCTGCATGAAACCCGAACCATACCTATCTCACCCAAAATTGCGTCTGCATGAACTCTTAGCCAGGAAAATCACTCGCGTTAGGTACCGAAAGGGCGTTGGTAATGACACCGACGTAACCAAGTCCCCGAACCCAAAATCTCTGGTTCCGCAGAACTGACCGATCTCTCCCAATCGGTCAGTAAGGTTTCCGGTCTACCCTCCAAGAAAGACCGGTGGTGACTCCAAATGCATGCACAAGTTGCACATGCCACCACGACCACACTGAAGGTCGAAAGCGATCGACTCTTATCGTCGAATCTCTCAAAAGACACTCCCGCCGCCACGACCTGTTTCGGGTCTTTCGACTCCCGATTTTTTCAGAAATGACGTCTTTGCCGTTCCGGCAAACCGTCTTCCAAAAAAATTCTAAAAAAATCCAAGAAAATCCCCAAAAATAGGAAATGGCCACAACCAACTGGCTAAGGCTCATCCCGGGTGTTTTGAACCCCGAACCTTCTTAAAAATGACGATTTCGTCCTTTTGGCGAATCGTCTTCCAAAAATTGAAGAAAAATCAAGAAATTCAAAAAAATCCCCAAAAATGGGAAATGGCCACAATCAACTGGCCATGGAATATTTTGGGTAATTCGGTATCCAAGTCTTCCAAAAATTGACGATTTTTCCCTTCGGGCTAATCGCCTCCGAATCTTCCCATTTTACCCCATGTTCGAAATCATACCTTCCCTAAGCCCTTATGGCTATACTAGGAGGCCAATGATTGAAATTGATGTGCATTGACATGATTTATTTATGCACTTGACTTGCACTTTCATTATATTGACTGGGATTTGATAGGACCAGTCTTCCAACCTGCATGAAACCCTGACTCATACCTATCTCACCCAAAATTGCGCATGCATGAACTCTTAGTCAGGAAAATCACTCGCGTTATGTACCGAAAGGGCGTTGGTAATGACACCGACGTAACCAAGTCCCCGAACCCAAAATCTCTGGTTCCGCAGAACTGATCGATCTCTCCCAATCGGTCAGTAAGGTTTCCGGTCTACCCTCCAAGAAAGACCGGTGGCGACTCCAAATGCATGCACAAGTTGCACATGCCACCACGACCACACTAAGGTCGAAGGCGATCGACTCTTATCGTCGAATCCCTCAAAAGACACTCCCGCCGCGATTTGGTATGGGCCTAGGAAGGCCCGCGCCGATCTATGGCCCGCGATCCACATTTCAGAGTGGGGGCCGCGATCGGTAATCCATTCGCCCGTCATACCAACGAAATTCAATCCCTCGCTGCCGAATGGGGGAGGAAACTTCGGACGGGTCGCGACAGCTGGGCGACTCCGCTGGGGACTTGTTCTAGAACTTATGGTTCTAGACCTCAAGTGGACTTAGGCCGTAATTAAAACGTTGAGTGATTTTTCTAACCTTGCAGGTGCTCTTGAAGGTGAGGTAAGTCCGCTCACGATAGGTGTTATATGTTTTTGCAGATTGGAGTGATAAGGGGTGTAGTCTGTGATTAACATTGTCTTATGCAGGATGGGCGTAGGAATGTAAGTTATATCGATGATTTGAAGCGCTGATTGATATATAAATTGTTGCGCATGATTCACTGCATATTTGAGGATCACGACACTTTGCACAAAGTGCCCAAACCCAGGCCGCGAAATCACCTTTTCAGTTAGCCATAGATCAGGGATCGATATGCAACGCCCTAGCGTGGATTGCGCTGGGGTCGACCATATTCGATCCCACTCACTATCCAAGTCGAGACTTTTATCCATTTGTTGTGGATTGCGCTCATGGACGAATTTATCGACTCGGATAGAGGGAAGCCTCTAGGTTCCTCACCTAAGCCCCTTTGATTTTTAGAGTCAAGCCTCACTTGTCTCATGCGCATGTATATGGATGGTTGGTATACCTAAAACCAAAAAATCATTGGGTACCTCTCATGGTAAGGTCCTGCCATTTCTATTTAAATTCACTTGCAGCCTTTCATTTTGCACAATATGCTGCATTCATCAAATCCGATGGTTGAGTCTAATTCCAATATAGAGTACGGATAGAAGAGATGATCTCTCCAAGTCGGTCCCACATCCCGGACGTATTCAAATATGAGCGACGCGTCATCCGCCATCGGACTGTCGGGACATTCAACGGAGTTTACCCTCTTCGAGCTGCCCAAGGAATGATCCAGTAACCATACCGATAGTTGAAGGACACGCGATAACAGCAAATCCGAGACACCTGTCGGACATTATCAAAAGGGTATCTGATGAAAACGAAGACCCGAAATAGCCAGTCCGACGACATCAAGCGTCGTCCCCCGAAGACCCGACTTGGGGCATCTCTTTAGGTTATTAAGGGTCACGTTCCAGTCGTCCCTTTTCTTTTATTAGGATCATCGAGTCTGTAAGGAGCACCTGTCTGTGGGTCCCCCATCTATCTTTTACACATCGATTCCTAAGTCTTGTCTAAGTGTCTTGACATTGGAACGTGACATTGGAATTTCTCTCAACCATTCGAATTTTTCGGTTCAATTGCGTGTCCTACCCAGATGAAATTTTCGTTAGAACTCGCACTTGGCATGTTTAACCCAAGTACGAGAATCTAACATTCATTTCATGGTGCGCCAGACATGGAATTGAACCGGTCTATAGCATGCATCATTGGTAATCCTTGGTAATTAACTAAAGTCGTCCATGTTTCCTGAATTCAAGAGGAGACATGATATCCAAATTACCTTCGGAAAATCATTTCAATTTGGATGTCCTATCTCTCACTGAATTTAGGACACATTGGAATTGCATTTTTATCTCCTTGGAAATTCCACAGATTTTCTGGGGATTTGCCAAAACTAATAACCATGGATTACGCTCCTTTTAGTTTTATGTTTTCTCTTGAAAAACATCGGTAAAAACTTTTCACATGAGGTTAAGGCTTGTGTAAAAGTCCTTATTTTCGTTATTCACAAGAAAGCATAAAATTGAAAGGATTTACGCTTTACTTCCATTTCTAACATAGTCTTGTCATTCGAACAGGCAATTTCCAGAATCAAAATCCAAAGACCTATGTGAAGAATCAGTCACAAGTTAAAAGCGCTGGACCACCCTAGAGAGTCAACTGATGAGGGAAGACCAGGGAATTCTCAAGAAAAATAGTCAACTGATAAGGGCATCTTGCCATCTTTCAAGACGTGGAACGGCATGCAATCAAAGGAGCCACATGCGGAAGAGAGTTAGCTGTAATCTAATCTCTTTAAATTTGAAAATTTGCTGATTGTGTTTTATTGATCCTCAGGAGTGGTGCTTCAAGAAGATTGAAATTGGCTGACAACTCGAGCCACTAGGATGGATATTTGAAGTCAGACAAAGAAGTCGACTTCTCACCAAGACAGCATACTGGGGCAAAGCCCACCAAGATGAAAAGGGACGAGAAACTCCAAACAGCAGATATCCTCAAATTGAAAAGAGAATCGTAAAAATTATGAAGTGGATCAAAGCAGTCAACTGGGGCAAATCCCACTTAACTAGGGCAAATGCCACCTAACCGGGGCAGTAGGGTCAAGTGTAAAGACGTGTCGTTCCTAATTGATTTTCAATCAGATACCGGCATAATATTTCCTATCTTTTCCTCTCAGGTGAAAAACAGGTAGAGAAGGAAAATCCATTTATGGATAGACACGAGGGACATGTTTTACATGGCATACATTTGTCGAAAATGTCCTCATCCGATCACATGCAAGATGATCATGGAACGATGGTGAAACTGTAATCGTTCCAATAAGCCCTTCGAATGTTATACCTTACGGGGACCTTTATGTCTTTTGTCTACAGGATAAGAGGGTCAAAGATAAACGAAGGAAAATTTGTCTTCCCTACAAGACGGAAAGAAATGTGCCTTCAGCAGATGTCACCCGTTGGGATTGCAATGACAAAATGAATTAAATTATGAAGAAGGAGCAACCCAATTAGGATTGGCTCTCCCTAAGTCGAAAAAGCTGTATCCGTTCCAAATCGGATTGACTGGTTCACGAGTTGATATGGTTTCTCATTCTTGCAGGTGATGACGAGAATGAACGGGCCCATTGAAAAATTTCCAGCATCTTGGATGCCAGAAGTGACCAGAGCGGGCATAGTAAATCCGTAGTCGTTTCAATTAAAGCTCCTTATGCAGCAATCGAGTCATTCATTCATTTCATCGCACAGGTGGAATAAAAGATTGTTAAAGCGTAAGGTGAATGCGACAGGACACAATAAGGAAAATTGTTGCCTGTGAAGTAACACTTCAGGTTGTTGAAGTACTCAGCCACAAGTAAACCCGTGCTTGCTGATGTCAAATAACAAGATGCTCGAGGGACGTCATGAAATGATGACAAGGCAAAAGATGCATGAAGAAATCAAAACGTATTGATGAGATCAAGAAGTGCCAAAACGTTGCGGAACATCAAATGCTAAGATCTTCGGAAGATCGTACGATCATATCATCTGGTGTCGCAAAAGAGAGTACAGAGTAGATACCAGACGTCAGAGAAATTTAAAAGCCAGCCCAGACAAAGCATCCGGTGGCTGGGGGCAAATCACTCCTCTAATCGGAAAAGGGTACTGAAGTCGGATATGCCGAATTCACCATGATGACACACACGGAAAGCTCCCGAAGCTTATAGTCATCACCCATGAAGCGTAATGATATGGAGTAATCCATCAAAGACAAAACACATCAAACCCTTCTAAATGAGAAGGAGAACGATACGGAGCCATCGATTCAAGTAAAAAGACGTATCGTTCCAAAATGATTGTTTTCTTGATATGAGCATAATGTTTCATTTCTTTCTCCTTTCAGGTTGGGAACAGAAGCAAAGGACTCAGGAGGCAGTGCTTTCAAATGACAAAATAAGAACCCAAAGGAAGAAATGCCGATTCCCGCAGGATAATTTTCAAGGGTAAATTGTATCGACTCCAATAGTCAATTGTACATGCCCTTTACTTATGATGTTTTTTCTCTTCAACAGGGAAACATCAAATACCTCAAAGGGCAACGATGATCGAGAGAATCACAAAACCGCCACATGACAAATCCCAATAATGTCAAGCTACCTAGAGACAGAAGAAAGTAATCGAAGACTTTGGCAATTGAGATAGACGACCAGAATCGACAAAATTCATGGGAGCGGTGTTGACACCTAAATTTTGATCAACCTTTTTTCCTTTATTTAAAAAATTCATAGAAAATCTATAAAAAGTTGAAAAATTAAAAAAATCAATTTTGGTGACCTTGGCCAAGCTAAATGAACCATTTTGACCAAAAAAATAATTTTCATAATTTTCATTTTTTTAATATTTTCGAAAAAAAAAAAGAAAAAAAAAAGAAGAAAATCAAGAAAAATAATATTTGAGGTCACAAAATATATACAAATAGTCGGTATTTTTTATTTTTTATTTTCTTTACTTTAGGACCTCATAAAACAGTAAAATTCAAGTTCGATTTCAGGTGTTCTCTGATCACCATAAAATTGAATTTGACAAAAATATTAGTAATGATTAAAAGGAAAAGGAGTGAAAACATCATCATTTAAAAGAAAAAGGGGACTAATCATTTTGTCTTCGCTTTTGATTATTTTATTATTATTTTTACTTTTTTAATATTTTATTATATTATTATTATATTACTATTTCATTATTTTATTTTATTTTCATTACTATTTATTCCCCCCCTCATCATCCGTGTGCTCCTCTCCTCCTCCTCCTCCTCCTCCTTCTTCTTCTTCCTCTCTCCTCTTCCTTTCATTTTTTCTCTCTTTTCTCTCTTCCACCAAACTGCTGCTGCCCGAACCATCTCACTGTTCCGGTCATAACTCCGTCGTCTAATATCAGATCGAGGTGAAACCACCTCTAATAGAAAGCTTATCATCTTATCGTTCCAGGGACATATCATAAGGCTCATTTGGCCCAGCCATTCGCCCGGTAGAGCCGTTTGAATGAGCAAAGGTCGCTGTTGACCCTGTACCGACCAGTTTCTGCCGCCGCCGCCGTCCTCTACGATCAGCCCTTCCGGCGACCTTTCTTCCTCCCTCTGACCACCACAGGTTAAGTTAAGATGTCCTTAACAATTTCCCGTTGGTTTCGTGAATTTTCGAGGTCTGGTTAAATTATGGTGATTTTTGGAAAACAAGTCGACGAAAATCGAGCGAACTGATGTATTGTGGTCATATCTCACTCATTTGGACTCCTTTTAAGGTGAAATTTTCGGTGATGGCTTCCTAAGAGGATAGGCTATGTTCTTGAGTTTTAGGGTTGCTGAATGGTTTGGAAATTTTTTTATTATGATCCTTAGACTAAGGTGATTCTGCTGGTTGTGTATTGGACAGATTGTGTGATTGGTGTAGTTGAGCTATTTGGAGGTCTAAATTGAGTTGAAATGTTGCCAAATTTTCGGTGGAACCCTAGGTTACATAGATTGAGGTTCCAACAAGCTTGATTGATGAAGAATTGGTGATGAGAGTGAGTAATTGGTATGAAATTGGCAAGAAAAACCAGAATCGATTTACACTGTTTTTGCCCTGCCTTTACCAAATATAGTTAATTTGCATTGTATTGCATCTAATAAAAGTGTGCATTTTTTACATTTTACTTATTAGACCTAGAATCGGAAGGCCGAGCCTCATGTTGGTGTCTAAATATTTGCTGTGTATTTACTTTATGTTTTAGCATTTCATGCATCATATAGTTAATTTGCATTGTGCTGCATCTAATAAAAGTGTGCATTTTTTACATTTTACTTATTAGACCCAGAATCGGAAGGCCGAGCCTTCTGTTGGTGTCTAAATATTTGCTGTGTATTTACTTTATATCTTAGCATTTCATGCATCATATAGTTAATTTGCATTGTACTGCATCTAATAAAAATGTGCATTTTCTACATTTTACATATTAGACCCAGAATCGGAAGGCCGAGCCTCTTGTTGGTGTCTAAGGCATTTTATTCATTTATTTTATGCAAATTATATTGTGCTACCCCAGAATCGGATGGCCGAGCCTCCTGCTGGTGGTTTATACCCCTCACCTAAAATTGCACCTGCATGAAATCTTAAATAGGAAAATCACTCGCGTTAGGTACCGAAAGGGCGTTGGTAATGACACCGACGTAACCAAGTCCCCGAACCCAAAATCTCTGGTTCCGCAGAACTGATCGATCTCTCCCAATCGATCAGTAAGGTTTCCGGTCTACCCTCCAAGAAAGACCGGTGGCGACTCCAATGCATGCACAATTTGCACATGCCACAACGACCACACTGAAGGTCGAAAGCGATCGACTCTTATCGTCGAATCCTTTGAAAAATACTCCCGCCGCGATTTGGTATGGGCCTGGGAGGGCTCGCGCCGATCCAAGACCCGCGATCGGTAATCCATTAGCCGCGTCCGCTTTCGGACGGGTCGCGACATGCGGGCTCCCCCATTTGCTTCGAGGAGCCAAGCCGGGGGCAAACTCTCATGATCCCCCATGAAGGCGCATCAGACCAGGGTCATTAAACCCAGAGATGACAAACGCCCAGACAAGCTTGCCTGGGGCGGAATACTTGCGAAACACCGTTCCTTCAAATGTTGGAAGGACGAAGCCTCGAAGGGAATATCTCCTTCCTGAAATTCCAAGTGAAGCCGGATAAATACCCACGCATGTCTCTTCATATGCAGGTGCATGAACGTCTTCAAATTGGATTGAAAATCGTCAAGGAGCATGGGAATGCCAAGGCACGTTGCCAAGACGAACACCGCCCAACTGGGGCAAAGCAGTTGTTGATGTGATCGAGGATCATCTCACGAACAACTCCCACAAATACAAATGAGAGGAAGCAACATCCATCGTCTACACCAAATGAGAAGCGTCAATGATCGACGAAGGAAAAGAATACGTCAGTAAGACGTCATCATGAATCCCAAGAGAGAAAACATACCCAAGAAGGACGAGGATTATAGCAAAATACAGGAATGAATTTAGCCAGGGAAGGCGTCACCTAGCTATGATAAACCACGTCTAACTGGGGCAAGTGAATCATTTGTGCGCCGGACAAAGAAGGACGTTTCTTCTCTGGCAAAATCCATGGACGCAATGACAAAGTCGTCCTCATCAGAAGCAAACCCCAGGATACAAACCTGGGTGGATGGTAACTTGGTATCGTTCCAATTTGATCTCCCAAAGATTCCATGCTTAACATGAGTTTGCTCTCACTCGGCAGAAAATTGGTGGCACCAAAAAGCCACAAAAGAAAGGATCTCGCCCGACGTGGAAGCGAAAAGAAATATCCGTTGCAAGAGGCAAGTTGCCAGGAAACGGAACCCTAGAAAATGACGTAGGATACGTCCAAAAGCACAAATTGATCTCATCAAGTGCAAATCTTAGAGAAGCGTTTCGTTGCCAAACAGATGGATAGATCATGGCCACGAGCTAGATGGCCGACTTCAACAAGCCTCACATTTGCGTTCAAATGGAGGCGCGAAGCGAGAGTAAAGCGGTATCGTTTCGATTTGTCTTGAATTTCGAAACTCGAACTTACACTTAATGTTTATTGTTGACAGGGATTCACCGTCAAGATGGACAAAAAATTGTTGGCACCAGAAAGCCGCAAAATAAAAGAACTCGCCGACAAGGAGGCAAATAGAATTATCGACCTTAGAAGTCAGGACTCCAAGAAATGGTCTTTGATTATAAGACTGAGTGGAGGGTAAAAAGTATCGCTCCCACATTATATGCTTTGACATGCATTCTGATAAAAATTTCCTTTTTCCTTGAATAAAAGGGACTCTGAAGAACGACGTTGGAATGCGTCCGAAAGCTTAAATGGATCTCCTCCAGTGCAAATCCTCGAGAATGATTCATTGCCAACTAGACGGAGGGATCAAAGACACAAGATAGAGGGCCAAATTCTGCAAGCCGCGCGTTTGTGTTCAAATGGAAACACAAAGCAAGAACAAGGCTGTATCGTTCCAATTTGCCTTGAATTTTGGAACGCAAACTGACACCTAATTCCCGTCTTTGACAAGGGCTCGCCATCAAGGCGAAACAGGTTTTCACATCCCATGTATTACCCATTGGAACACATGACCAAGGGTAAGATGTATCGTTCTAATTTTTTGAAAAATGCATGAACGTACAATAACATGTTTCTTCCGCATTTTCAGGGATCTCCAGCCGCGGGGGACAGGTAAGTATCCCTCTCCCCAATCCATTGAAGATGTTGAACAAAAAAGAGAAAAAAAAAGAGAAAAAGAAAAGCTTTCAGAATCTAATGTCTAGAAAAGACATAGAGTTCTAACTCCATTAACAATTATGTTTTGAAAACAGGAGGTTGTCTAAACATGATTAGAACATGCATGGTGCATCATAAAATCCCCTTGATGGGTAAAATTTTTGGAGAAAAAGAAACAGATTTTTCCAATCAAAAGTTGTTCAAAACTTTCAAAAGGGACGTTTCCTCGAAAGACGAGAGGCAAAGCCTAAATCCAAACACGTCCTATACAGACTTGAGAGAGGAGTGGAGCGGATCAGATAGCAAAATCTGGACCTACGGAAGTAGGGACCATTCGCAGCAATTACATGGATTGGGACGACGGAGGCATCCGTTTCATATCCCCAAACACTACAGGTGACTATTGACAACCCCTTTGAACGGCGGTTTTCATTCTCAACCCTGTCAAAGACCACCCCACATCGGGGCAAGAACGAAAGTAAGCCCAGCAGCATCAGGAGAAAATGGTTAGAAGTTTTCTTGCTCGGACTAACCTCAATCTTTGTGTGTTGTTTATATGGTAATCCAAGTGCCATAGGATGACGAGAAGCATTCATTTCTCTATCCCACACACCATATCCTTTGCATAACCAAGTTGAGCCTGCAAATTCATTTCATAAACCCGTTGGTGGTCATTGCAAGTTCCAAGACAGAGGCAGCGCCAATTCAAAAACGGAAGAGTTCAAACTTAGGGTTCGCGAAGAAATCCCTAAGTTAATGCTGAAGCTTGTTAGACCTTTGGTCACATGTCTAACACGATCTCTCGAAGATGAGAAAAAGCGGGATTTCAAAAGAAAAAGGAAAAGGAAAAGATGATGAGAAAGATCCCCAGCATCAAGAAAAAGCAAAGTGCCTGGTAAAAGCAAGGCCGATGCTTGTGTGAACAATTTGTATCAATCCCCCAGTGAAAACTGTCTGAAAAGGGGAGAAGAAAAATTCAGAAGGAGTCAGATTCCAAAAACTACTCCTCAAACGGTATCAAGCGCGGAGCAGAGACGCAGATAGAGTTGTTAGTCTCTTAATGCAGCCAGAGACGCTTTCACAAGAATTTGTGCACACCTCAAAAGCGGTCGTGTACCTCAAAAATTGAAGATACAAAATGGAAAAGACAGGTGGCAAACTTGCAATGATCACCAATGTCAATCCCTTCACAAATTCTGGGTCAAAAACAAGCCTATTTTCGGTCCCCAATCCTACCAAAGTTACAACCCTGAAACAGTCTTCTCTGATTAAGACACTTGGGTTAACATATGGCTTAGCTCGAAGAGGTACGAGCAAGACTATTTCTTTCTCATTTTGCAGGGTCCTTGACTTGTAAACCCGGAGCAGATGGTGAAAACTTTCATTGAATGGCCTTGACTCGAAAGCGAATCCCCATTGAAGACCGATACCCAAGCCCAACATTACAGTCCCGTGGAAGACCTCCCGACCGATCAAAATGTATGCGCTGCGAATGAGCCCAAAACCTAGGCATAGGTTAGTAGAGAATTGAGTGCATCTCTTATAAAAGACCACTATCTCAAAACAGGTGAGAAGACCTCTTGAACGAGAAATATTCCAATTGATGTGTTGAGCAAACTCTTTTTGGAATCTTCAAATTATTTGATCCAGATTTTCCGTGCAAGGGATTTGTGATCACATTTGCATGTTGCAAGAATGCTTTGGAAGACCTCCAGCATCAAAATGCACATTTCATGATTAAACTAAAGTCATGCGGCTTCGGCAAGTGGCCAGCCATCGTCTTCCCAAAGATTACTAACATTTTCCTGGTGAAGAAAACTATTTCAGGCTCAAACTTCTACAGGATCCTTGGTGACCCCCAAGTCCCCAGAAGAACGCCCCGCTCTTAGGAAAAGAGCCCACACATTTTTTTTCTATAGGATGTCTGGCAACCCCAGATCCTAGAGGAATATTTCGCTCCACAAGCTGGAGTGCACAAAATGCCTGGAAAACCCAGGTCCCAAGCTAAAACATCTTGAAGAGAATTTACAGGTTTGAACTTTCTGCAGGATGCCTGGAGAACCCAGCTCCCAGACTGTTATCTTCCTCATCATCAGCATACCCGGGTGAAATTTTTTCAGAATAAAATCTTTCACTGCTTCAAAACTGAATTCCCGACAATCTTCGAGATCTCTAAAAAAGGGGGAAGAAAAACCCTTTTAAAAGAAAAATCCCAGCAGACGTGGAGAACCCTCGTCCCGGGACCCCTTTTCAAAAATCTGGCAGTCTCATCGGACGTGGAGAACCCTCGTCATGAGACCCCTTTTAAAAGCAACTCAAAGGTAGAAACCGCTTGAAGGGTCAAATCAAAGGTAGATACCGCCTGAAGGGTCAAATCAAAGGTAGAAACCGCCTAAAGGGTCAACCAAAGGTAGAAACCGCCTGAAGGGTCAAATCAATGGTAGAAACCGCCTGAAGGGTCAACTCAATGGAAGAAACCGCCTGAAGGGTCAACTCAAAGGTAGAAACCGCATGAAGGGTCAAATCAAGGTAGAAACCGCCTGAAGGGTCAATTCAAGGTAGAAACCGCCTGAAGGGTTCAACCAAGGTAGAAACCGCCTGAAGGGTCAACTCAAGGAAGAAACCGCTTGAAGGGTCAAATCATGGTAGATACCGCCTGAAGGGTCAAACCAAGGTAGAAACCGCCTGAAGGGTCAAAATCAAGGTAGAAACAGCCTGAAGGGTCAAATCAAAGGTAGAAACCGCCTGAAGGGTCAACCAATGGTAGAAACCGCCATAAGGGTCAACTCAAAGGTAGAAACCGCCTGAAGGGTCAAATCAAAGGTAGAAACCGCCTGAAGGATCAAATCAAAGGTAGAAACCGCCTGAAGGGTCAACTCAATGGTAGAAACCACCTGAAGGGTCAAATCAAAGGTAGAAACCGCCTGAAGGGTCAACTCAAAGATAGAAACCGCCTGAAGGGTCAAATCAAAGGTAGAAACCGCCTGAAGGGTCAACTCAAGGTAGAAACCGCCTGAAGGGTCAGTCAAAGGTAGAAACCGCCTGAAGGGTCAGTCAAAGGTAGAAACCGCCTGAAGGGTCAGTCAAAGGTAGAAACCGCCTGAAGGGTCAATGTAAGGTAGAAACCGCATGAAGGGTCAAATCAAAGGTAGAAACCGCCTGAATGGTCAAATCATGGTAGATACCGCCTAAAGGGTCAAATCATGGTAGAAACCAAGTAATCCCATCGGACGTGGAAAACCTCCGTTTTGGGGAACCATTTCAAAAAAATCAGGCAGTCTTAGCATGACGTGGAGAACCCTCGTCCTAGGACCCCTTTTTAAAATTAAACATTCCCATCGGACGTGGAAAACCTCCGTTTTGGGAACCTTTTCAAAAAAATCAGGCAGTCTTAGCATGACGTGGAGAACCCTCGTCCTAGGACCCCTTTTTAAAATTAAACATTCCCATCGGACGTGGAAAACCTCCGTTTTGGGAACCTTTTCAAAAAATCAGGCAGTCTTGGCATGACGTGGAGAACCCTCGTCCTAGGACCCCTCTTCGAAAAAATTAAACATTCCCATCGGACGTGGAAAACCTCCGTTTTGGGAACCTTTTCGAAAATCAGAAAATCCCATTGGACTTGGAGAACCCTTGTCCTGGGAACCTTTTCAAAAGATCAAACTGTCCCGCCGGACGTAGAAAACCTCCGACTCGGGACTCATTCTCAGAAAAATAGGTAATCCCATCGGACGTGGAAAACCTCCATCTTGGGAACCCTCTCTAAAACCTGAGAAATCCCCTCTGGCCCCGCTAGTCAGCGCCATGGGATCCCCTTTCAAACCAAAAAATCCCCTCTGGCCCCGCTAGTCAACGCCATGGGATCCCCTTTCAAACCAAAAATATCCCATCTGTCACCGCTAGTCAGCGTCATGGGATCCCCAAAACATGGGGTGCTCGATAAATCTTTCCGTGAGTGTTTCCTGTCTGTAGCCGGGAAAGGTTTTCGAGGAATAAAGCCTGGGATAGTGTGTCAGAAGCTACGAGGGCCTATACAAAAAAAAAAATCGGCACCCTGAGAGCGCAGTGATAAAACCTCAGACTCCGCATGCGCAGGATCCAATGGGCAGACTTCAGGTAAGCCGCTCTCCCTCAGGCCCACGCTCGAATTGCAAGAGTAAACCGGTGATTAATTTGAGCATTCATCAAAAGACTTAAGAATCTGATGTCATAGCATTTTTTCCCCAGTCAAATCGGTCAAGATTCAGCTGTCATTTTGTCTTTGAAAGCAACCTCTGACGAGCTCACTCTCAAAGAGGGGCAGCTGTTGACACCCGATTTTTGACCATCTTTTATTTTAGTTTTTATTTCTAAAATTAATTAAAAATATCAAAAAAAGGTCAAAAAAATTACAAAATCAACTTTGGAAGCCTTAGCCTAGCCTTAGGAGCCAATTTTGAACAAAAAATATTTTTTGTATTTTTTAATAATTTTTGGAATTTATTTAATTATTAAAATACCCAAAAAATCATAAAAAATACCATCCGTGGTCAGAAAATTACACAAAAATATTCAGAAATTTTATTTTAATTCCCTCTTTAATATTTTCACTTTTAATCAGGGAAATTTGGCTCGATTCATGGGGTTCCTTCACAAACCTAAAACCGAAACGAGCCTAAAAAATCCTTTTCGAGTCTTTTAATTTTCAATTCTCGGTTTTTATAAGTTATGACATTGGATTCTAAAGTCTTGAAGTGCAATTGGGTCAATTTGCCCTCCAATTTGATCAATTTTAACCAAGAGGGCTTAATTGCACAAATTTTTATTTAATTTAGTCCCCGGTTTTGCAATTTTTGAAATTAAATTTCACACGGGCACACCCATCAAAATTGAACACCTCTACCCTATAGTTTTCATCATGAGGAATCCATTGGTGGCCTCAATTCTGACTAATTCGATCGTTCATGCCCTCGATTTGGAGAAAATCATTTTCGGATCCTAGGGACAATTTGGGGTTTTCATAAAATTTCAATCAATTGATTCACGAAAATACCCATATTTGATAGAAAATATGTCAGGGAGCCTGATTTTGGTGATAATTTCATGAAAAGAAGTCAATTGGGGGGTCAATTTGGCGATTTGGTCGAACCGGGCTGGTCGGGTCAGGCCCGACCCGAACCGGTCCTACCGGGTCTGCAACAAAGTTGCAGACCCATGCGCACCGGGCAAAGAGAAACCGGGGAAGATGGGCAGCGTGGAGGGGCGCGAATTTTCTAAAGAAAAATGAGACAACCAACGTGGGGGACACGACCAGACTCGGTATTCACCTTTGGCAGAGGCGTGGGCACGAAGAACGCGCCGGTCGGCCACCGGGAAGGAGAGGGGGTGCTCGGGTTATGAGCAAAAACAGGGCTGAGAGAGGAGGGGGATTTTTTCGGGAAACTCCGAGAGAGAGGCGACGACCCCGAACCTTTAGCTCACCCCCAGATCATCATCGAGGCCTCCACAGCCGCCGGCGACCCTCAGACAGGTCGGTTTTCCTTCCCCGACCTCGGTTTCTCATATGCACACTACATGTTCGATAAAATGCCCAAATGAACCACATATGTTTGGGGTCTCGGCCGGGCCTTCCCGACACCTATTTGTCACAAATTTGGTTGTAAAACTTCCTTCCACATGTCGCTGACCCCGGCTTGATGTTTATTTTGCATTAAAACTCGACAAAAACCGAGGTTCGGAGCTTCGCCGGCCATGGTTCGGACGGGAGCTCGACGAGGGATTTCCGGCGGCCGCCGACCATCAAGGGACCCCAGGTAAGTCCTCAAACCTCCCTTGGATGCTATGTGAACGAAAGAAACCGAGTTTGAGCGACAAAAAAATTCTGCAAATCGGTTCGCCGGAGCCGGTTCGGTGGTCGGTCGTTTAGGTGTTTTCCGACGTGTTTTATTGCCATGTTTTGATTACATGTTGGTGCTGTTAGTGTAGGGAGTCTAATGCTAAAAAAAGAAACAAAAAATTTGAAGGTTTGGGCCGGTTCACGATTTTTCGGCGAGAATTCCGGCGACTTCGTCGGAATAATTGCTGTTCCGGCGGCTGTGTCTCGGTCAACCGGTCAACGGCTGACGTGGCCGGCCACGTAGGCGCCACGTCAGCCGGGTGAGACCGGTCCGTTTATTTGCAACTAAAATAAAAACGGACGGCCACAATCGCGACACGTGTCGCGATCCTAGAATTTTGGAAAATAAAATAAATTATTTTCGGATAATTAAATAAATTCAATCCGATGGCCAAGAATGTGCCAAGTGGCTTTCTGTGGATCGTCCGATCTTGTCCAAGATCAGACGCACCACAATTGGACACGTGGTACACTTCTGATCGTCCGATCTGTAGATTTTTCTAAAAAATAAAATAAATTGATTTTTGATCCGACGGTTATGATCGAGCCACGTGGCTCTCTCTGGAGCGTCCGATCTAGTGGAAAATCGAACGCACAGGATGAGGCCACGTGGCGCAATGAGAGCCGCCCGATCTGGGGAATTTTCGGATAACTAAATAAAATAGATAAAAAATCAAAAAAAAATTGTTAAAAAATAGGAAAAAATATTTAAAAATATAAAACGGTGTCGTTATAGGCCGGTGTCGACCCCTAGGGTCGGGCCGGGCGCCCGAGAGGCGCGGGCCGGGTCTGACCCGGCCCAGAAAATATTTTTAAATGTTAAAAAAATTCAAAAATTCAATAAAAAATAATAAAAAATTCAAAAATTCAAAAAAAAATGGAAAATCATAAAAAATCATAAAAAATTCGAAAATTCAGAAAAATTCTAAAATTTCCAGAAAATAGGAAATGGCCACATTCAACTGGCCACGACCTGTTTCGGGTCTTTCGACCCCCGATCTTTTCAGAAATGACGTCTTTGCCCTTCCGGCAAACCGTCTTCCAAAACAATTCTAAAAAAATCCAAGAAAATCCCCAAAAATAGGAAATGGCCACAGCCAACTGGCTAAGGCTCATCTCGGGTGTTTTGAACCCCGAACCTTCTTAAAAATGACGATTTCTCCCTTTTGGCGAATCGTCTTCCAAAAATTGAAGAAAAATCAAGAAATTCAAAAAAATCCCCAAAAATGGGAAATGGCCACAATCAACTGGCCATGGAATATTTTGGGTAATTCGGTATCCAAGTCTTCCAAAAATTGACGATTTTGCCCTTCGGGCTAATCGCCTCCGAATCTTCCCATTTTACCCCCGGTTCGAAATCATATCTTCCCTAAGCCCTTATGGCTATACTAGGAGGCCAATGATTGAAATTGATGTGCATTGACATGATTTATTTATGCACTTGACTTGCACTTTCATTATATTGACTGTGATTTGATAGGACCAATCTTCCAACCTGCATGAAACCCTGACTCATACCTATCTCACCCAAAATTGCGCCTGCATGAACTCTTAGTCAGGAAAATCACTCGCGTTAGGTACCGAAAGGGCGTTGGTAATGACACCGACGTAACCAAGTCCCCGAACCCAAAATCTCTGGTTCCGCAGAACTGATCGATCTCTCCCAATCGGTC
This sequence comes from Rhodomyrtus psidioides, assembly GCA_021437785.1. Taxonomy (NCBI): domain Eukaryota; kingdom Viridiplantae; phylum Streptophyta; class Magnoliopsida; order Myrtales; family Myrtaceae; genus Rhodomyrtus; species Rhodomyrtus psidioides. The sequence goes on from JAILYB010000119.1 coordinate 1,626,715, forward strand.
AGTAAGGTTTCCGGTCTACCCTCCAAGAAAGACCGGTGGCGACTCCAAATGCTTGCACAAGTTGCACATGCCACCACAACCACACTAAGGTCGAAGGCGATCGACTCTTATCGTCGAATCCCTCAAAAGACACTCCCGCCGCGATTTGGTATGGGCCTGGGAGGGCCCGCGTCGATCTAAGGCCTATGATCCACATTTCAGAGTGGGGGCCGCGATCGGTAATCCATTCGCCCGTCATACCAACGAAATTCAATCCCTCGCTGCCGAATGGGGGAGGAAACTTCGGACGGGTCGCGACAACCAATAAGTGTCAAACGTTGCGGAACATCAAATGCTGAGATCTTCGGAAGATTGTAAGATCATATCATCCGGTGTCACAAAAAAAATACAAAGTAGATACCAGACATCAGAGAAATTGGAAATGTGCGAAGTGCCAAAATAACCTGACATAGAGTGGACCGACTCCTATTAAGTAGGAATACACCAACAGGGCATGATCAAACTGCTTGCAACTAAATCAGCCAGCCCAGGCGAATCACTCAGTGGCTGGGGGCAAATCGCTCCTCTACCCGAAAAGGGTACAGAATGTTGGATATGCCGAATTCACCTTAGGGATGTGCAGAGAAAGTTTTCGAAGCAATAGCTATCACCCACGAAGCATGATGAAGTGGAGTAATCCACCAAAGACGAAACGCACTAAGCCCTTCTAGATGAGGAAGAGAGCGATGCGGGGCCATTCATTCGGGTAAAAGGACGTATCGTTCCAAAATGATTATTTTCTTGATGTGAGAATAATGTTTCCTTTCATTTCCCTCTCAGGTCATGATCAAAAGCTAAGGACCCAAGATGCAGTGACTTCAAATGACCAAACAATGAATACCCTTTTCATGGCATTGCATATATGCACTTTAGTTAAATATTTTCAAGAGCATTCTAATGGCTCAATTTGTGAACAGAACCCTTGAGAGGGCCTGAAGAGGTTTCTCATCATTTAGAAATCTGTGTGAAAAGAACACTTGAAAAGAAAAATTCAAGTTTTGCAGATTGACACATCTGATAAAAATGCTTTCTCTGAATAGAGTGAAAAGCACGAACTCATTTTTCGTTGCAAGCATACCTAACATGCATCATGCATATCATGCACATATCCTACATACAGAGAACCCAAGGGGAGAAATGCCGGTTCCCGCAGGATAATTTTCAAGGGTAAATTGTATCAACTCCAATAGTCAATTATACATGCCCTTTACTCATGAGGTCTCTTCTTTTCAACTGGGGAACATCAAATACCTCAAATGACGACTGTGATCGAGAGAATCACCGAACCGCCACATGACAAATCCCAAGAATATCAAGCTGTCTAAAGACAGAAGAAAATAATCGAAGACTCTGGCAATTGAGACAGATGACCAGAATTGGCAAAAATTCATAGGGGCAAGCTCCCCCACTTTCTTCGAGAAGCCAAGCCAGGGGAAAATTCTCATGAACCCCCAGGAGAGTGCATCGGACCAGGGTTATCAAACCTAGAGATGACAAACATCAAGACAAGCCTCACTGGGGCAAAATATTTAAAAAGCACAGTTCCTTCAAACTTTGGAAAGGCGAAACCTCTAAGGGAGTATCTCTTTCCTAAAATTCCAAATGAAGTTAGATAAAGACCTACGCCTGTCTCTTCATGTGCAGGTGCATGGACGTCTTCAGATTGGATTGAAAATCGTCAACAAACACGGAAAGTTCTAAGGCATGTTGCCAAGACGAACACCGCCCAATTGGGGCAAAGCAGTTGTTGACGTGATTAAGGATCATCTCGCGTACAACACCCACAAGTGCAGACGAGAGGAAGCAACATTCATCGTCCACATCAGTATACGATACTGAAATAACCCCCACCAAATGTGGCGCGTCAACAATCGACGAAAGAGAGGAATACGTCAGTAAGACGTCACCATGGATCCCAGGAGAGAAGACATCCCAAAAAATGATGAGGATTGCAGCAAAATGTAAAAATGAAGTTAGCTGGGCAAGCGTCACCTAGCTATGAAAAACCATGCCTAACTGGGGCAAGTGAATCATTTGTATGCCGGACAAAGAAGGACGTTTCTTCTCTGGCAAAATCCATGGACGTAATGACAGAGTCGTCCGCATCAGAAGTAAACCCCAGGATACAAACCTGGGTGAACGGTAACTTTGTATCGTTCCAATTTGATCTCCAAAGATCCCACATTTAACATGAGTTTTTCCACATTTGGCAGAAAATTGGTGGCGCTAGAAAGCCACAAAAGAAAGGATCTTGCCGACATGGAGGCGAAAAGAAATATCAGTTTCAGTGAGGCAGGTTGCCAAGAATTGGAACCCTGAAAAATGACTAGAATACGTCCAAAAGCACAAATTGATCTCATCCAGTGCAAATCCTAGAGAAGGATTCATTCCCAACCAGATGGATAGCATGGCCATAAGCTAGATGGCCAACTTCTGCGAACCTCACATCTTTGACGCTAAACGAGAGTAAAGTAGTATCGTTTCGATTTATCTTGAATTTCGGAACTCAAACTAACTCTTAATGTTTATCGTTGACAGGGATTCACCGTCTAGATGGACAGGAAATTACTGGCGTCAAAAAGCCACAAAAGAAAAGAACTCGCCGACGGGGAGGCGGATAAAACTATCAACCTCGGAAGTCAAGACTCCAAGAAATGATTTTTGATTATAAGACCTAGTGGAGGGTAAAAAGTATCGTTTCCGTACTTCATGTTTTGACATGAAATTTGATAAAAATTTCATTTTTCCTTGAATAAAAGGAACTATGCAGAGTGGTGCTGGAATGCGTCCAAAATCACAAATGGATCTCCTCTAGGGCAAATCCTTGAGAAGGATTTATCGCCAACCAAACGGAGGGACCAAGGCCACAAGATAGAGGGCCAAATTCTGCAAGCCGCGCGTTTGTGTTTAAATAGAAACACAAAGCAAGAACAAAGCTGTACCGTTCCAATTTGTCTTGAATTTTGAAACACAAACTGACATCTAATTCCCGTCTTTGACAGGGGCTCGCCATCAAGGCGAAACAGATTTTCACATCCCATGTGTTACCCGTTGGAGTACACGATAAAGGATAAGATGTATCGTTCCATTTTTTTGAAAAATTCGTGAACATACAATGACATGTTTCTTCTGCATTTTCAGGGATCTCTAGCCACGGGGGACAGGTAAGTATCCCTTTCCTCAATCCATTGAAGATGTTGAATAAAAAAAATAGAGAAGAAAAGAAAAGCTTTCAGAATCTGATGTCTAGAAAAGACATAGAATTCTAACTTCATTGGCATTCATGTTTTGAAACATGAGGTTGTCTGAATATGAATAAGAACATGCATTGTGCATCATAAAATCCCCTTGACGGGTAAAATTTTTGGAGAAAACGAAAGAGATTTTTCCAATCAAAAGTTGTTCAAAACTTTCAAAAGGACGTTTTCTCAAAAGACGAGAGGCAAAGCCTAATCCAAACACGTCCTATACACACTTGAGAGAGAAGTGGAGCGAATCAGACAGCAAAATCTGGACCTATGGAAGTAAGGACCATTCGCAGCAATTACATGGATTGGGACGACGGAGGCATTCGTTTCATATCCCCAAACACTACAGGTGACCATTGACAACCCCTTTGAACGGCGGTTTTCATTCTCAACCCTGTCAAGAACAACCCCGCATCGGGGCAAAATGGAGGTGAATCCAGCAGTATCAGGAGAAAATGGTTAGAAATTTTCTTGCTCGGACTAACATCAATCTTTGTGTGTTGTTTATATGGTAATCCAAGTGCCATAGGATGACGAGAAGCTTTCATTTCTCTATCCCACACACCATATCCTTTGCACAGCCAAGTTGAGCATGCAAATTCATTTCATGAATCCGTTGGTGATCATTGCACGTTCCAAGATGAAGGCATCATCACTTCAAAAACGGAGGAATTCAAGACTTAGGGTTTGTGGAGAAATCCCTAAGTTAATGCTTAACCTTGTTAGACCTTTGGTCATATGTCTAACACGATCCCATGAAGATGAGAAAAATGGGGTGCTTTTAAAAAAAAAATGATGATGAAAAAAATGAAAAAATCCCCAGCATCAAGAAAAAGCAAAGTGCTTGGTAAAAGCAAGGCTGATACTCGTGACAACTGTTTGATTGATCCCCAATGAAACCTAGTTGGGAAGAGAGAAAGACCCCTAAAGGAGACAGATCAAAGAGACCGCTCCTCCGAATGATGTCAAGCGTAGAGGAAAGATGCAGACAGAGTTGTCACTCCCTTAATGCAGCCAGAGACGCTCTCTAAAGAATTTGTGCACACCTCAAAAGCGGTTGCACACCTCAAAAATTGAAGATGCAGAATGGAAAAGACATGTGACAAGTTTGCAATGATCACCAATGTCAATCCCCTCATAAATTCTGGGCCAAAAACAAGCCTTTTTCGGTCCCCAATCCTACCAACATCGTAACCTTGAAACAGTCTTCTCTGACTAAGACACTTGGGTTAACATATAGCTTAACTCGAAGAAGTATGAGCAAGACTATTTCTTTCTCATTTTGCAGGGTTCTTGACTTGTAAACCCGAAGTAGCTGGTGAAAACTTTCATTCAATGACCTTGACTCAAAAGTGAGTCCCCCTTGAAGATCAATAACCAAGCTCGACATTACGGTCCCGTGGAAGACCTCTCGACCGATCAAAATGTATGCGCTGCGAATGAGCCTGAAACCTAGGCACAGGTTAGTAGGGAATTGAGTGCATCCCCTATAAAAATCATTATCTCAAAACAGGTGAGAAGACCTCATTGTCGAGAAATATTCCAATTGATGTCTCGAGCAAACTCTTTTTGGAATTTTCAAACTGTTGATCCAGATTTTCCATGCAAGGAATTTGTGATCACATTTGCATGTTGCAAGAATGCTTTGGATAACCTCCAGCATCAAAATGCACATTTCATGATTAAAACTTAAATCATACGGTTTTGTCAGATGGACAACCGTCGTCTTCCCAAAGATTGCTAACGTTTTCTTGGTAAAGAAAAATCTTTCAGGCTCGAACTTCTGCAGGATCCGTTGGAGACACCAAATCCCCAAAAGAAGGCCTCGCTCTGAAGAGAAGAACTTACAAATCTAACTTTCTGCAAGATACCTGGAGAACCCAGCTCCCAGAAAGTCACCTACCGCATCATCAGCGTACCAGTGAAATTTTCGCCAAAATGAAATCTTTTACTGCATCAAAACTGAATGCTCGACGAATTTCGGGATCTCTCAAAAAAAGGGGGGGGGGAAGAAAAACCCTTTTAAAAGAAAAAGTCCTAGCAGACGTGGAGAACCCTCGTCCCAGGACCCATTTGCAAAAAATCAAGCAGTCCTAGCTTGACGTGGAGAACCCTCGTCCCGGGACCCCATTTTCAAAAATCAAACAGTCCTAGCATGACGTGGAGAACCCTCGTCCTTGGACCCCTTTTCAAAAATCAAGCGGTCCTAGCATGACGTGGAGAACCCTCGTCCCATGACCCCTTTTCAAAAATCAGGCAGTCTCATCGGACGTGGAGAACCCTCGTCATGAGACCCATTTTCAAAAATCAGGCAGTCTCATCGGACGTGGAGAACCCTCGTCATGAGACCCCTTTTCAAAAATCATACAGTTTCATCGGACGTGGAGAACCCTCGTCATGAGACCCCTTTTCAAAGCAAAACCGAGGTAGAAACCGCCTGAAGGGTCAAACCAAGGTAGAAACCGCCTGAAGGGTCAACTCAAGGTAGAAATCGCCTGAAGGGTCAAACCAAGGTAGAAACCGCCTGAAGGGTCAACTCAAGGTAGAAACCGCCTGAATGGTCAACTCAAGGTAGAAACCGCCTGAAGGGTCAACTCAAGGTAGAAACCGTCTGAAGGATCAAACTCAAGGTAGATACCGCCTGAAGGGTCAACACGAGGTAGATACCGCCTTAAGGATCAACACAAAGGTCCGATCCACCATACGGATTAAAATCTCTGGCGAATCCTTAAGAGTGGGATGCGCCTTCCTTAGGTTCCTGCCAGTTAGGAATCCAATAATGTTATGACTTACCATACAGGTCAGAGCTTAATCTCTCTAGGATATTCTCAATGACGAGTCCTAGGTATCTTCTTGAAAGTTATCGCAACCGTCCACATCCGACGGGTGAGCTTCAGGTAAGCCTCTCTCACTCCAGCTCAAGTTCAAATTGCAAGAGCAAACCGTGGATTAATTTGAGCATCCATCAAAAGGCTTAAGGTTCCAATGTCATAGCATTTCTTTTCCCTAGTCGACTAAGTCAAGATTCAGGTGTCATTTTGTCTTTGAAAGCAACCTCTAGCGAGCTCACTCTCAAAGAGGGGCAGCTGTTGACACCTGATTTTTGGTCATTTAATATTTTAGTTTTTATTTTCAAAATTAATTAAAAATAGCCAAAAACTCATAAAATTGCAAATTCAACTTTAGAGGCCTTGGCATAGCCTCAAGAGTCAATTTTGAACAAAAAAATATTTTTCATAATTTTTAATAGTTTTTCAATTTTTTTTAATTATTAAAAATACCCAAAAAAATAAAAAAATACCATTCGTGGTCAGAAAAATACACAAAAATATTCAATAATTTTTTTTTAATTTCATATTCAAGTGTGTCACTTTAAATCTTAAAAATTCGGCTCGGGTCACTATGTTCCTTCACAAACATAAACCCGAACCGAGCCTAAAAAAATCCTTTTCGAGTCTTTTAATTTTCAATTCTCACTTTTTATAAGCTATGACATTGGATTATAAAGTCTTGAAGTGCAATTGGGTCAATTTGCCCGTCAATTGGATCAATTTTAACCAAAAGGGCTTAATTGCATAAAAATCTTTCATTTTAGTCCTCGGTTTCGCAATTTTTGAAATTAAATTTCATACGGGCATACACATTGAAATTAAACACCTCTACCTATGTTTTTCATCATGATGAATCCACTGGTGGCCTCAATTTTGACTAATTCGGTAGTTTAGGCCCTCGATTAAACAAAAATCAATTTCGGATCCTAAGGGTAATTTGGGGTTTTCACTAAATTTCAACCAATTCATTCAAGAAAATACCCCTATTTGATCGAAAACATGTCAAGGAGTCCGATTGTACCATCAATTTCATGAAAAGGGGTCGATTTGGAGCCCAATTTGGTAAAATTGGTCGAACCGGGCCGATCGGGTCAAGCCCGACCCGACCCGGTCCGACCGGGTCTGCAACTAAGTTGCAGACCCACCATGGCCGAAAGGTTGAGCAAGTGGCGCACTTGGGAGATCGAATGGAGGTCGATTCAGCGCACAAAATTGGTCGGCCATGAAGGAGAAAGTGGAGCTGAGTTGGAGGGCAACACGATGGTGGAGGTGGTGGTTGCCGCCGGTCATAAAATAATCGCCAAAATCCCCTATAAATAGAGGTCTCGGCCATGAAGCAAATTGAGGAAGAAAAAAAGAGAAAAAAAAATTTTCGAGCAAGACCGGGGAAAGGCGATCACTCCAAGCTCCCTGGACATTCTACCGATCGTCGTCAAGGTCGTCGTCGCCATCAACAAGCCCCGGACAGGCCAGTTCTTCCTCTTCGACCACCATTTTATATATGCTTGCCATGTGTTCGACGAAATGCCCCATTGGGCTTTGTATTTTCTTAGTCTCGGCCGGGGGTTCCCGATCCTTGTTTGTTGCGTTTTTCGTTTCTAAACTCCTCTAGAACTGGCCCTAAACCTTATGTGACTCTTATTTTGCATCGAAATGCGCCGAAAAATCATGCTCGAAGCTTCTCGAGGTATACCCGAGCCAAGAGCTCGGTCCGGCGGGAGCGGCAGTTCCCGACCATCGACGGAACTCAAGTAAGTTCCTCTAACCCATTTAGACGCCAATTGAATGACCAGAACCGAGTTTGAACAAAAAAAAAATTCAACAAATTCCTCGCCGGCGCCGGTTCGGGGGGGTCTTTTTGGGCCGTTTTTCCGGCGTGATTTTTGCCATGAAATGGTCGTGGGTTGGTTTGGATTTGATGAGGATTGGTTTGCCTTCAAATAATGGGAGATTCGGCGACGTTTCCACGTCGGTTTGGGTTTTCCGGCGGAATTCCGGCGAAAGTTGGCACTGTTCATCGTCTTCCCCGGCGACCCTCCGGCCGGTCAAAGGTCAAAGGACAAAGGCTGACGTGGCTTGCCACGTGGGCAGCCACGTCAGTCGGGTGGGGGCCGCGGCCTAAGAATAAAACGCCCAGATGGGACGGCCGTGGCTTCGCCACGTGTCACGATCTGGGATTTTTGGAAAATTAAAAGATTTTCAGAATTAATAAATGATTTTCGAAAAAAAAAATACACTTTGATCTGACGGTCAGCATTGTGCCAAGTGGCACTCTGAGGACAATCCGATTTGATCCGGGATCGGACGCGCCAGAGAAAGCCGCGTGGCATGATGTGGATCGTTAGATCTAGGGATTTTCGGATAAATAAATAAAATGTATAAAAAATCAAAAAAATTGATAAAATCTTTTAAAAAAAATGTAAACGGTGTCGTTTTTGACCCTTATGGTCGGACCTGGCGCCCGAGAGGCGTGGGCGGGGTTCAACCCGGCCCGGAAAATATTTTAAATAAAAAAAATTTCAGAAAATAATAATAAAAAATTCAATAATTCAATAAAAAAATGGAAAATCATAAAAAATTCATAAAAAATTCAGAAAATTCTAAAAAATTCTAAAAAATTCCGAAAAATAGGAAATGGCCACATTCGATTGGCCATGACCTGTCCCGGGTCATTTGACCCCCGATCTTTCCAGAAATGACGGTTTTGCCCTTTCGGCAAACCGTCTTCCAAAAAACAAAATCTAAAAAAATCCGAAAAAATCCCAAAAAATAGGAAATGGCCACAATCAACTGGCCAAGGCTCATCCCGGGTGTTTTGAACCCCGACCCTTCTTAAAAAGGATGATTTCGTCCTTTGGGCGAATCGTCTTCCAAAAGTTCAAGAAAAATCAAGAAATTCCAAAAAAAAATTCCCAAAAATGGGAAATGGCCACAATCAACTGGCCATGGAGTATTTTGGGTAATTCGGTATCCAAACCCTAAAAAAAATGACGATTTTGCCCTTCGGGCTATTCGTCCCCCAAATCTTCCGATTTTACCCTCAATGTTAAATCACACATTCCCTAAGCCCTTATGGCTATACTAGGAGGCCATTGATTTGAATTGATGTGCATCGATGTGGTATATTTATGCACTTGATTGCGCTTTTATTACATTGGCTGTGATTTGATAGGAATAGTCTTCCAATCTGCATGAAACCCTGTATCAAAATTTACCTCACCTAAAATTGCGCCTGCATGAAATCTTAATTAGGAAAATCACTCGCGTTAGGTACCGAAAGCGCGTTGGTAATGACACCGACGCAACCAAGTCCCCAACCCAAAATCTCTGGTTCCGCAGAACTGATCGATCTCTCCCAATCGATCAGTAAGGTTTCCGGTCTACCCTCCAAGAAAGACCGGTGGCGACTCCAAATGCATGCACAAGTTGCACATACCACCACGACCACACTAAGGTCGAAAGCGATCGACTGTTATCGTCGAATCCTCGAAAAATACTCCCGCCGCGATTTGGTATGGGCCTGGGAGGGCCCGCGCCGATCCAAAGCCCGCGATCCGCACTCTAGTGCGGGGAAAAGGCCCGCGATCGGTAATCCATTAGCCGCGTCCGCTTCGGACTGGTCGCGACAGTGGGCTAAGGACGATGGATCATGGTAAGGTTGTAATGGTGGAGGCGGATGTTCTATATCTGGCTGATCTTCCATTTCTTCTTCAATGATTGACTCTGCAGGGTCAGCCATCATAATGTCTGCTACAACAGACTGGGAGCTGGAGTCATAAGATTTAGTATCTGGGATGGAAGATATTTCACTCATAGAAACTTCAGGAGTGACTGGGGGTGAAGGATTTATGGCTTCCACTGTAGAGATGGTAGGAACTTGGTTTCGAAGGAAATTTTACAAGGGATTAGAAACCATGTATGAGTGGGAATGTTTATGAGGATGAGATTTTTCTGGTGGAGCTGAAGGAGGTGGAAGTGAGGTTTGTTTACCTTTTTCTTTTTTCTCTTGATCTAACTTGTTAAGACGATCCCGAAGGGCAAGGATGTTCGTCTTTAGAGGAGGTGGTGTCGTGATGAGTATAGCTGCAAAAGAGCTAGAGTCTGATGGACTTGGCGAGGAGAATGATGTTGGCTGAGGAGTTGCTGTTGGGAAAAAGAATGGATCCAGGGCCTGCAGATTCCTTTGCTCAAGAAAAGTTTTAAGTTATTGCAGAATTTGGACTTGGCGTTTGAGCTTCTCAATTTCGGGAGTCTGGTCTTCCAGATAATGACTGGGAGGAATATGTTTTGTTTCCATCAGGTAAAGCCTCTTTTGGAAATCATCCAACATCTTCTTTGAGACTGATGTAGCATGGTCTACCCGATCGAGGCGAGTAGCAACTGAGTTTTTGGCAATATTCTGGGCCAGAGCATTCTCTGTCTGCCAGTTTAAAACAGCTTCAACTGGAGTAAGGCTTTTCCTTCTTCCTTGAAGATCAACATCATTAGGAGAGGGGATCTTCGGAGAGTGAAAGTATTTCTGTTGCTGGTCAAAAAAACTTTCTGCGGGAGGAAATCTAAAAGTGGCTGTACTTTCTTCAGATTGAAAAGGCGGTAAAGGTGGAAAATCTTCTGGTCTGAACATGCAAATGCTGGGCAAAACATGAGGTGGTTCAGGTTTAGAGTTGCAAGTGTATGGCTCAGGGAGTTTGATGGGACACGAATTTTTCTTTACCCATTTAAGGATGGGTTTATAGAATGGAGAAGTGATGGGTTTCTTTGGTGGTGGAGGTGGCGGCTCAGGTTCATCTAGGGGACAAGTGTAAGCTACGTATTTCAATCCGTATGCAGCAACCCAAGATCTCACGTATAGAAACACGAATCACACACCCATAGAGTTAAAGAATTGACGCAGCTAAATTTGGATCCATCGTTCTTGATGCGGAATTGCGACGATCCGATGCTCATGATCTTCTCCTTTATGAATCCCCTTAGCGCTGGCTTCATTGAGACGACCCCCTTACGCGTCGTGTCTGACGGCTCCTTTGTGAGGTTATACGGACATCAGGGTTTAGAGGAGGGACTTGAACTCTATTTATAGAGAATGAACCCTATCCCCTCATTAAGGATAAGGATATCTCGGGCCATACTATCTAGCACTATATCCTACTAGAATTAGGAAACTGTATATATCTTTCTTTATTAGACCAATTAATTTACAATGACAATTAATAAAGCCCATAACGAATATATTAAAATATATTCTAACATTCTCCCATTTGGGCGAAATTAATTGAAATTGTACTGTAAATGCTCATCTTTATATTGGTCTAGAGATATTTCCCAATAGTCAATCCGATCCCATAAAGTTTTAAGCACCGGACCATGATAGTAACTGCATCAGAAGACATAGAGCCATCCACGATCACAAATGCTCTCAACTCTACTGATATGGATTTGATATGGTAGTATGGCAAACGGATAACATCTCAAATAACAGAGACACCTTATATGTTATCCTCCTTGTCAATCACCATTCTCTCACCTTATGTGTCACGAAACCGAGTGTGTCACGAGAGAACATCTTTACGGTTCCAACGAACCAACATATGTCTTACCTTTATAGTTAACTATACTTTACGTGTAACAAGACATATGCTTTTGGCTAAAATAAATAAATGCCCCAGCCATCACTCATGATTTACACAATGCCTTGAGATTTTCAACTGATATATGTATTCAACTCCTCTTAATCATTATAGCTTTATTGCATGCAATGGAGTTGATGCATATCTAGATGTTACAAAATCCAACAAACACAGATGTAAACTTTATTAGAGTAAATATCGAATGCAGCTCCCACTTAACAACAACATCTCATGATACTTACTCAAACCATCAATTAACACGTCATATCAGCATCCCACGATGCTTTTATATTTGCAACATGTCATCTAAATGTGTATGGGAAGAGACCTAAAGTTAGTGAGTTTGTAGCCTTATCATCTGTGTAATAAGCTCTACTGTAGTGTCACCCTTTCATCTATTAATTTATGGTCAAAAACTTGACCGCCAGATGCTCAGACCCCTTAGGACCTCTGCTGTTGTTAATGAACAGTACTGTAGAGTTATAGTCACAATATAACTGTATGGGTCTATTCATAAAATTAAATACGGTCAACTCTTTAATGAGATTCCGGAGCCAAATAACCTGAATAGTAGCTTAAAAGCATACCACAAACTCCGCTTTCTTAATCGAGAATTACATAGATTTCTGTTCACGTTTTTTTGTAATACTGCACTTTTCTTTTGACATATAAATGTCTGTAGTTGTCAACTTCACATTATCATGACAGCTAACAAAGCCTGAATTCGAATGTCTTACTAACTGCAGGTCCTGAATATGTCTGTAAATTAGCATATAGTCTTTTTTCCTCTTCAAGTACCTCAAAACTTCCTTAGCAGTAACCCAACGAACATGTCCTGGATTTAACCGATATATGCTTAGAAGTCTCATTGCAAAAGCAACATTTGATTTAGTACAAGCTTGAGCATACATGATGCTTTTAAGTGCACTCTAATATGGTACATTCTTTATTTGGGTTTTCTTGATAGCTTTATGTAGACACTATGACAAATTCAGTCTATTGCTCTTAATGACAGGAGTGATTCCTGACTTGCAACACTTTATACTGAATACAATCAATATATGTCCTCCAATATTAACCCAATATGTGGCAAGAACAATCCATATGGATCTCAATGCCTAGGAAAAAATACTCTTTATTAATATCAATCATGTCAAAATGCTTTGACAACATCTGCTTCACTTTATGCAGTAATTCAAGAAAACCACTTTCAATCAAGATATCGTCTGCATAAGACTCAAGAAAAATAAATTTATCCCACTGATCTTGTAGTATATACTAATTTACTTCGTTCTTGACAAAACAGGATAAAGCAACAACACTATGAAACTTCAAGCAACAATTGTCTAAAAGCTTACTTGAACCCATAAAATAGACTTTTCAGTCTAGAATCTCCATGAATATGATCAAACTTTATTCCATGATAACTTTATGAGATTCTTCTTTCTTTATGCACAAGTTTATCTGAATCATCTGTTGCAAAACTTTCGGGTTACATAAAAAGACTACCTCGAAGTATCCAATTAAAAATAAGTTTAAATATCTGTATAATAAAGCTCATTATAATAATGAGCTATTAATACCTTAATCACTCCGAAAAAAAAACTTTTTATGAGAGACTGAATAAAAATTATTTTAAGTCAACTCATTCTTTACGAGTGAAAAATTTGGCTACTAATCTGTTTTAAACTTCTCAAATAAAATACTAATCAAAATATAATTGGATATAATAAGGTAGACAAAAACTTTCATCTGAAATCCCTTTAAGTTTTACAAACCCAATTGCAACAGCTGGTCTTGTGACCTTGGGGCATACTAATAAGCTTCCAAACAACATATGTTTCATAGTCTATATCTCGTCTACCATGCACCCAATCACAATTATAATTAAGAACAAGAAATAGCAATTGTATAAATTACTAGATCATTTCCATAGTCGACTTTGTAGTCATGCTCTTCTGGATAGACTATACAGTATGACTGTATACAACTGATCGTCTCTGTCTTATAGATCTATTAAGAGGAGCTACTTTAACCTTTATTCTGTGCTTGTGGGATTTGATAAACTTCATCAGGAATTGTTTCAATAACAAGAACCTGAACCCCAACAGAATCAAACTGTAACTTAGAATGCTCCATGATCATCTGTATAGATAGAGAAAAACGATACAGCAGTCCCTACCATACCATTACCTCTCATAGTCTACGAGCAACTATCCTTATTCGGCTATATCAAAGCTCTAGCAATTTAGCTATCTGTAATTTCACAATTCGTGTTCCTCCTTTGGGATGATAAATCAATACCCCTTTAGATGATATGGGTAAGGCACGAAGTAAAACCTATTGGTTCTGGAGTCCAACTTATCTAATGTTGGATTATGTAACTTTATTTCTGCATGAACACCTCAAACCTTAATATGGTTCAAACTAGATTAACGTCCAGTCCATGACTCAAAAGAAGTCAATGAAATATTTTGATAGAAATATAATGGGTTAATTTCAAAGTGTTACCCCACAGAAAAAAATATATAAATTGATTTTACAGATCATACTCGTCATCATATCCATATGGTGTGATTTTGCCTTTCGGCCACACCTTTCTATTGAGGACCATCGGGCACAAAACCACAACCCAGAATCCTCTCAAGTATTTGGTAAATGGCTCTTTAAGCTATCCAGCATTGCCATGTCAACCATGATACTCACCACCTTAATTAAAACTGACATTTTTAAAATAAAAAAAATTATCGACTATAGTCAGAAATATGTTGAACTTGTCACGAAAATTAAACATTTCTTCAACCAAGTACGAAAACATATAGAGAAAAATCATCATTTAAATGTGATAAAAATTCTACACAATATTAACATATAGGATCCACTTATACCATTATAAATGACCTTCAATAGGTCATAACTATCAACTACAATTTCATCATTTATCTTAGTTATCTTACCTCTACTTCAATTTACGCATGTGTCTAAGTCACTTTTAAGAGTGAGCAGAATGCTTGCCTTTATCTGTCTTTCCACTCTTTCTTTACTGATGTGACTAAGAAATATATTCCATAATGCGCATGACTGTTCCTTAAGCGGAGATCTTTTGCAAACAACGTTTCAACTGCATAAGTGACGTATAATTCATTGGGAGATAAACATAATCTGTACAATCCATTGGACATAGAGTATTACCCAACTTTATCAAAAGAAATAGTAATTATTTTATTTGAAATCTCAAAAAGAGTAACTACACATGTCCATACTTAATACGGAAAAAAGAATTCCGTCTTTAAGGAGAGTACACAAAATATGTTTCGTAATGTCACATTAAAACCAAAATCCGGAATGATATTCCCATCAATTCAACGTCAACTTTATAGTTGTTTCCATAATGAGCTTGATTCAACCTGATTTGGTGCCTTTCAATTTATGAATTCCCATATTGTAGATGTAACATAATATGCTGCACCGCTATCTAGCCATCACAAACCAGATGAGGCTTTAGATAAAATAAATTCACAAACTATCACCAAAGAATCATTACTTTATGCTCATACTTAGATAACCAAGTCCTAGTATTAAATGTAGCCTTTCTTCATGTGACTGTTCTTCTTATAAAAGAAGTAGCAATCACCATCATTCTCAAAAGATGCCTTTCATGGATCCAAATCATCAGAATAACCGGCGGTTTACTATAATACTTTATGAGTATGATTTCAGAACCACTTAAAATGCAATTCCACCAATTTTAAGACGTAATCCTTTATTTACTTAGCAGTGCCGTTAACTGCCAGAAAACACTTTTCAAGTGTTCTTTAATGGATCGCTTCATATCAAATAAGCAAATCCGATCACTCTTTACCCAATAAGCACATAATACTTTTGAAAGTTCTCACTAATGAAAGTGAGGACTATGGGGTCTTTCTTAACAAGAGTAATATAAATATTTCCCAGTTCTTTGTAAACAGATAATCCTCATTCAGTTCTCAATAAGTCTTAATTCTAACAGAGTTGCCGTTCACAGAAACGGTGACAAAAATAATCAATGTTATTAGCATAATGTGAAATTTCACCTTGAGAGATACACATATCATCATATAATCACCTTTGGGTAGAAAACATGACATGCATATGTATATACTCTCTACATTACAGCGGCCATGAGAACTTATTTCAATCTTCGTTAATCACCACCTTTGGGTGTATGACATCACTTAGACTAATCAATCCTCAACCATATACTGTACATGTAACCCTCCATACAAAAATACGCAATCACCTCCTTTGGGAGTATAACTACGCATTAAAACAGGAGATATCCCAATACTTTGGAAAAATGTTCTTTATTAAACTCAACTAAGTGTGCCGCTTTGGCGGTCACAACCCAATTGAATTTACTTGAAATTGGGATATAACTTTATATTTCACATTTACTGTATGCATGTAA
This sequence comes from Rhodomyrtus psidioides, assembly GCA_021437785.1. Lineage (NCBI taxonomy): Eukaryota > Viridiplantae > Streptophyta > Magnoliopsida > Myrtales > Myrtaceae > Rhodomyrtus > Rhodomyrtus psidioides. Next base: position 1,642,907 of record JAILYB010000119.1, read on the forward strand.
TTTAGAAATTAGGGGCAATCATCTGCAAAATTACACGCCGCTAATTTACATCGATACTATTAGCAATACATGTCAAATCATAAACATGTAATCGATAAATCTTGCTCCACATAAATGCATGTGGTACTTTCATGTAAGCTTGTACCTGTATTTCACAAAACCATATAGAAATATGAGAAAATACGCTAAAAATACCCCAGAATATACACGTATTTAGAGTTTCGTATGTATTTTCCATCCATAAAAGTACCAAACATGAAAAATAAACATACCACCTTGTAGATCATGAGCATACGAGTACACCGGTACCTCTAACGTCCTCATCGGAGCACCCACGTCCCCTCACGCGCAGCTTGAAGTCTTGGCGCGTGAGCTTCACGCGCTAACACGTGCGTTGCACGTGTTCAATGCCTCAGCCGGTCTTCAAACCGGTCCGACCGCTACCCTAAATCGGTTTAACGAACTGGATCGAGGCGGATCCGGTCGAACCGATCAACTAGACTGACGATATAGATCTTTAGAACTTCAAGTGCGAGATCATGTCTTCCTTAAGGCATCACCTATGCAAGGCTTACCTGGTTTGGAAAGTCGAGTCCGAGGTATGTAGACTTGTTTGGGTTTTGGTAACAAAAAAGAGGAACCATCGAGGAAAGTGAAGAAGTGATGAGGCGTCAGGACCTAGTTGTTGAGTATGGTGGGACTTATAGTAAATTTCGAGGATGAAATTTTTATAAGGAGGGAAGAGTTGTGACATTCTGAAATCCGACCTTTTCAAAGTATGATGGAATGAGACTTCTCGTCAGTGCGCTCCAGTTAAATCTCACTCAGAGTTGGCCACTTTTGAGAAGACTAACCGATGGGGAAATGCTAAGTAGGATTTAAGTACATGGACCAAAGTACTCGACCATGGATTGGTGCCTTGACCATAAGGATTGCCGATGGAATATTTTGAGCCATGATAGGCCGGTCTAAGATTGGTCTTGGAACGATTTTCTAGTGTTATACAATTGGATCACGGGTGATTCCGTTTGACCATAGTATAATCTGCAAATTAACCTAAACCAATTCTTAACAATCGTGTCTTTTGGAACTAGCGATTGACCCTCGCAATTACATGACAACCAAGGTCGCCATGATTCGAATAACTCTTAAACGTGACATTAGTCACGGGTCAATACGCGTAACTCCTAAGAGCCGCCCGTTAGTTTGAGATATACTGAAATCGCCATTGATGGATTTTAGCCACGAAATTGGACGTCAGATATTCGAGAATTCCAACGGTAATAAATTGGACGTCGCCTCATCGAGGACCATTAAGGTTAGAATTCGCCCGTTATCGATTAGAAAAGTGCAATTCGGACCGACGATTAGGAAATTATCTTTATATCCTTAGATAAATGCCTTTTTCTTTAGAATTAAGCTAGGGCAATTTGGACAATTGCCACTCCCCTCTTCTTGGCCGAAAATGGAGGGGTAAAGTAGTCTTTTGACCCCTTGAATTATTGGAGGATTGAATGACAAGTTGACTAGACCATTTGACTATTTTTCCCCATGAACCACCCTTGTCATTCTAAGTCACTATTCCTTGTACTTGCCCCATCAACCACCCAACTAGCAATTTCCCTACATTTCTCTCTTACTTCTTGAAGATTGGATGGCAAGATGACACACACTTCCCCCTCCCTCTCATTCGGCCGAACCCTTTCTCTCTCCCTCATTCTCTCATTTTCTCTCATCATTTCCTCAAGCTCTCACTCTTTCTCTCTTTCTCTCGTTCCATCGCCACCGAGCAAGAGGAATCGCAAAGAACAAGGAATGTTCTAGGAGGTTTCTTCGGTTAGATTAAGGTAAGAAACCTTTAGAACCTCGTTAAGCATGCTAGGATGTTAGAGGCTTGTGTAGAAGTGCTATTGATTGAGTTTCTTTGGCCATTTTCGGTTGAGCTTAGGAGAACCGAACTTGTTCCTCGCCGGACCCGATTTGCTCGTGCTTCCCGTCGCCATTTCCACTGGTCTTCCTTGGCCCTTCGACTTGGTAAGCTTGTTCTAACCCTTAGTTAGTACCTTAGGTCATGGAAGGACCGAGTGAGAGTTAGATTTAAAGGAGTTTGTGGGTTGTTCTAGGTAGGATTCAATGAGAACCGAATTGATGATTTCAAGATGTATTGTGGTTGATAAATTGTGATGCTTGAAATGATGAAATTATGTTGGAAATAGGCTAATGGTTGTGATCATGAGGGGACCGAATGCCCCATGGTGGAACGTGAAGTGCTAGAGCTTGTTGTGTTTGAGCGAGTTAGTGAAATCTCTTGATTGGGCCTAGGTGTATTCGGCCATGGTAGAGTTAGATGAATTAATGTATTGAAAAATAACCTATTGACCCTCTAGTGTTAGTCGGCTATGGACTAAAATGTGAAGAATGATTGTTTAAATCGATGACCACGATAGGTAGAATTCGACCATGAGACAATAGTGATGCTTCGTCACATGAAAATGACTATTGAACATACTACTACTTTGGCCGTGTACTAATGAGGTTGATTAATTGATTGGATTGATAGGAAACTCTAGAATGAGACTTATGTGGATTCGGCCATGAGTGCCAATTCGTGCTTGTGATGCGTAAATGGATGAGTCAATTCCTAATGTTTAAGGAATGGCCGAATGGTGATGGTAGTGAATGCTGTTTTTCCCTAATCGAATTGTATTCGATCATGAAGTATTCAAATGATGTCACCTAGCGTAAACTTTATGATGTGATTTCGTCGCATGGGATTAATAATGTGGTGGCCGTTTAATGCCTTGAATTGTTGAAATGCACAATTGAATATAGTTAGCTATAATTGCTTTAATTGTGAGCTTATGTGCATGTGGTATCCTGATGCGCCTAAATGACGCGGGATTGAATGAGGTAGTATCCTGATGCACCTATATGACGCGGGATTGAATGACGAGAAATGCCTAATGCGCCTATATGACGCGGGATTGAATGATGTGATATCTTGATGCGCCTATATGACGCAGGATTGAATGATGTGATATCCTGATGCGCCTATATGACGCGGGATTGAATGAGGTAGTATCCTGATGCGCCTATATGACGCGAGATTGAATGACGAGAAATGTCTAATGCGCCTATATGACGCGGGATTGAATGATGTGATATCCTGATGCGCCTATATGACGCGGGATTGAATGAGGTAGTATCCTGATGCGCCTATAAGACACGGGATTGAATGACGAGAAATGCCTGATGTGCCTATATGACGCGAGATTGAATGATGTGATATCCTGATGCGCCTATATAACGCGGGATTGAATGATGTGGTATCCTGATGCGCCTATATGACGCGGGATTAAATGATGAGAAATGCCTGATGTGCCTAAATGATGCGGGTTTATTGATTGGGATAACCTAAGGCGATGATTCGCGGGCCTAGCCATGGGAAGTGAAATCGTATCATGTACAAGCACTATTCTTTATGCTATGAGTGGTTAAGTGCCGAAGTACGAAGCTTAAACTTATTTATGAAGTGATGGTTGGAGTAGGATTGAATTGTAGTGCCTAAATGTCATGCCGTGTTTTCTTGTTCTTGTTGTCATGCCATTTAGGGTCTTTGCCATGTTATTTGTACTGAAAATTGAATTGCATGTTTTAGGGAGTGTCTGGAAGTACTAAGTGCCTAGCTTAGGGTTAGGATTAGCTTATTGAGATTTACCTCACCCCGTCGTGGGACCCATTTTTCAGACCCCAATCCTTGACCCCGATCATTATGTCGCGCCGTTTTGGAACTCCGAAGGAATTTGAGACCTGAGATTCCCGACGATATATTGGAGGATCCCGAAGCTGGACTTGCAGATGAAGAACCTGAAACCAAGTCGACGGATGTTGTTAAATCGGATGCTTAGGGATAGTTATATCACCACTCTTCAGACGTGCCCTTGAGATAGGCAGATTGGAATTTAGTAGTGACACAATTATGTAATGTTTTAAGTTTGATTTTGTAAAACTTTGTGTTGTATGCATTCTAAGTCATCTTGTCCAAGTTTTATGAATGGAGTTTATTTATCGCTTCCGCATGCGTATTTCATTCCGCGGGTATATTGTTAGATGTATTCGATCCTTGGGACTTAACGCGAACTAAGAGCAGGAAGGGATGTTCGCGCGCCCTAAAGGACGTGGAGTGTGACAGGATGAGTCGCCATTGATGCACAGTGAAGAACTCAGAACTGCGTCTCACTTGTTTTCGCGATTTCGCCTGGCGTGACCAGCGGCGATCGCTTCCTGGCGCTCCAAGCGATCTTCCAACAGTCTTCTTTGGCTTCGATTTAGCCGGAGACGGCCCAACCAGCGCCTTGCAGTCGGGCTCAAGTTCTCGACGACAGGGGTCGGGGAACGAGCTCTCTCTCACGTTTTCTCTCTCTCGATTTAGTTTCTCCTCCTCCAACTGAATCAACCTCCCATCTTCCCCAAGGCCTCCGTGAACTATATCCGATTTCAAGAAGCTTTTGCTGCCAATCGGGAGGACCAACAGACTCGAAATGGCACGTGATTGCACGTGCCATTTGGTCCAAATGGCGACGGAGACGATGGGTGTCCCGTCTACGTCCGTTTAGTTCTTTGACAGGCCTTAATTCGTGCGAATTTGGCATGAATTTGTACTGTGTTTGGGATATGTTGACTTTCGCAGGTCTGCCGGATTGACCAACCGATTATTCCCTTCTCCGGCGACCATTGACCATGATTCCGGCGTGAATCGACGGGGAATGGTTCGAAGAATCAAACCCCCACCAATTCTTCTTCAATTATAGCTGATTGCTTGGTCAATTTGGCTATCAAAACTCGTCATTATACTATTCATCTGTGCAAACTCTCGGGGAGGAAGATGGCACTGTTCTGGACCGGTTTGACTGGTCTGACCGGGCGGTCTGACCGATCAAAACCGGTTCTGACCTTATTTTTTGAAATTAATCCCAAATTGATGGGGAATTTTTGCAATTGAACCTCATAATCGAATTTAGGACATGCGTATTATCTAAAAATGTAATTTTGCCCAAAAGTTCATGTCAATTTCGACAAAAATCCCAAATTTTCATTTAATCGCAAATCGGGGAATTGTTCAATTGAAGGTTCAAATGATCAAATTGGACCCAATTACCTATGCCAATCGATTCAAAACGATGGAAACCATTGGGCAGTGTGTTCAATTTGCGATGGTGGTCCTTGAATTGAAAATAATTTCAATTATGTCCAATTTCAAGGACTAAAATGCAATTTAGTATACGATTTCACCCAATTTATGCAATTATACATTCTGTGAGGGCAATTGGGTTAAATTGCAACAAGGGAAAATTAGATTGAATGTCAAGATCCTAAAAAATGCTAAAATTGCAAATTAAAAGACTCAATTGACATTTTTTTTACCAAATTCAATCATATGTGTATCAAAGGAACACGTAAAATTGAATTTGATTTTGAACTTTTTGTGAAGTCAAAAAGACAAGGAATTTAAAAGAAAAATATTGACTATTTTTCCATATTTTTGTGACCTCAAATACTATTTTTCTTGATTTTTCTAGTATTTTCCTAATTTCTGAAAATATTAAAAAATGCGAAAAAATATTTTTTTTTGTCAAACATTGTTCCTTAGGCTTGGCCAAGGCCACCAAAGTTTATTTTGCAATTTTGTTTTTACTTTTTATGGATTTTTTATGAATTTTCTAAGAAACGGCTAAAAAAAGGCTGATCCAAAATTAGGTGTCAACAGCTGCCTTTCTTTGAGAGGAATCTCGCGAGAGGTTTCTCTCAAAGACAGGTGACACCTTAGTCTAGATAGACTCTATTGGGGAATAAAATAAAATAAAATAAAAATGAATTTTAACATCTAATCTTTCTTGTCCCGCTTGTAAATGCTTTGCCCTATCTTTGCCGGTACGAGAGGAAGAGAGGCGGGATAGAGATGCTCACCTGTTACTTACCTGTCTGATGCTCGTACGGCATGCGCGGTGTATAGCGGGTTCAAGTGGATACCTAGGGGCTTGTCTTGAACATCCCAAGGCGGTTAAACTCTAGCTTGTATGGTAGGCCAAACCAGAGTGGGATTCCTATGTTCGATAGGAACCTGCGAATGACGCACCCGTTATTTAGGGATTGTCAAGGGCTTTGATCCGTATGGTGGATCAAACCATGAATAGGACTCCTTTCTGCTAGGAACCTATGGATGACGCACCCATTTTGTAGGGATTGTCGAACATTTTGATCCGTCAGGGGGATCAGGCCATGAATAGGACTCCTTTCTGCTTGGAACTTATGGATGACGCACCCGTTCTGTAGGGATTGTCGAACATTTTGATCCGTCAAGGCTCCTTTCTGCTAGGAACCTATAGATGACGCACCCGTTCTGTAGGGATTGCCGAATATTTTGATCCGTCAGGGGGATCAAGCCGTAAATAGGACTCCTTTCTGCTAGAAACCTATAGATGACGCACCCGTTCTGTTGGGATTGCCGAACGCTAAGCTGATCCTATACTTTGAGGAACCAACTAGAGCTGATACAAGTGAGGTGTACCAAACTCTTAGGTTTATCAAATGAGCTATTCTGGGTATAGGGATTACCTAGAACTTCACAGAAAGCTGGTTCTGAAAATTATTCTTTTGATATGACAGGTGTTATTATGGGATTTGGGGACTCCAAGTATCCTGCAGAAAACTCAAACCTGCAAAATTTTGATAATATTTTTCTAGGATTTAGGGGTTACCTGAAATCTCGCAGAAAGACGATCTTGAATATTGTCCTTTCAACTTTGGAGGTGACATTTTGGGATCTGGGGGCTCCAGACATCCTGCACAAAGCTTATACCTGTAAAACTGGGATCTCATGAAGAGACGATTCCGAATATTGTCCTTTTGACATTGGATGTGACATTCTGGGATCTGGGGACTCTAGGCATCTTGCAGAAAGTTCAAACCTGTAAAACTGGGATCTCATGAAGAGATGATTCTGAAGATTGTCCTTTTAACATTGGAGGTGATATTCTGGGAGCTGGGGACTCCAGGCATCCTGCAGAAAGTTCAAACCTGTAAAACTGAAATCTCACGAAGAGATGATTCCGAAGATTATCCTTTTGACATTGGAGGTGACATTCTGGGATTTGGGGACTCCACTCATCCTGTAGAAAGTTCAAACCTGTAAAACTGAAATCTCACGAACAGATGATTCCGAAGATTGTCCTTTTGAGGTGATGATAAACATAATGCAGGTAAAGGTTCATTTTAACCTATGCAATTATGCAAAATGACTTAGGATGTTGGAGGTTATCTAAAACATCTTTAAGCATGCAAGGACGATCAAGGATCCTTGTGTGGAAAATCCTTGGATCAAATAATTTGAAGTTTCCAACCATAGCTTGCTTTCGAGCATTTTATTGGAATATCTCTGTCAGAAAGGGCTTCTTACCAACTTTTCTGACTTGGTTTTTTCATAGCAAGAGCACTCGAATTTCCTAATACCTTATACCTGAGTTTTCGGGACCGTTCGCAGCGCATACATTTAAATCAATCGGGAGGTCTTCACGAGACCGTAATGTTGGGCTTGGACATGGTTTCCGAAAGGGGGACTCACTTTCTGAGTCAGGCTTTTTTTTTTTTAACTCAAAATTTTCTTCATCTGCTCTAGGTTTACAAGTCAAGAACCCTGCAAAAATGAGAAAGAAATAATCTTGCTCGAACTTCTTCGAGCTAAGCTTAGACATTAAACCCTACCTTAACCCAAATGCTTTAATCAGAAAAGACTTCACAGGGTTGTAACATAGGTAGGTTTGGGGACCAAAAAGAAAGGCTTGTTTTTGGCTCAGAATACGCGAAGGGTTTAACATTGGTGATCACTGCAGGTTTGCTGCCGATCTGGTCCCTTGCGATTCAAAGAGTGCCTCTGTCTCTGAGGTGCATTGGTAGTCTTTGGGAGAACTTCTTTCTCACGTTAGTGCGGTTTCAATGCCTGAACGTGACATAATCTGGGAGTGTTTTTCACAGTTTGTCTCCCTTGAGATTTTCTTTTACAACCAGATCTCACTAGTGATCTATGCACTTATCATGCCATCTTTTGGCATTTACAAGGTCAAACACATGATTTACAAGTGTACAAATATTTAGATGGGCATCGGCCTTGCTTTTACTAGGCACTTTGCTTTTTCTTGATGCCTAAGATTGGATTTTTCTCTCTTTTTTCTTTTCCTCATCTTTTGTTGAAATCCCTTCTTTTCCTTTCTTTTGGATTTAAGATTTTCAAATAAGTGTACTAGATGTACAACTTGAATCTTAGTACGTAGACATTAGCCCAGGAGTTTTTTCATAATTCCTATTCTTTTGAACTCTTCCACTCTTAAAGTGACATCGCTTCTGCCTTGGGATATACAATGATCACCAACGGGTTTGTGAAACGAACGTATAGGCTCAACTTGGCTGTGCAAAGAGTAAAAGTGTATATGATAGAGAAATGAATGTTTTTCGTCATCCTAAAGCACTTGAATTATCATAGAAGTTAAAATGACAAGCAACACACGAAGATTGATGCAAGTTTGAGTAAGAGAATTTCTAACCAATTACCTCTTGATACTGTTGGACTCACCTCCAGTCGGCCCCAATGCGGGTGGTTCTTGACAGGGGTAAAGAATGAAACCGTCATTCAAAAGGTTATTAATGGTCACTTGTGGCGTTTAGGATAGAGAAATGAATGCCTCTGTCATCTCAATTTGTGTAATCGACGCAAAGGGCCCTTGTATCCCCGGATCCAAGATTTCCTATTCTCACACTTTTCTCATATCTCGAGTATATGTAGGACGTGTTTGGGTTAGGTTTGCCTTCCATATGGGAGAACATTCATGTTAGACGTTCTAAGCAAGCTATGTTTTTGGAAAAATCACTTTGTTTTTCTCCAGGCATTTTACTCCACAGGGGATTTCGATCATGCATCACGCCTACTTGGATCATGCTTGGATAACCTCCGGTTATGACAGGAGTGCAATAAATGTCAGGCATTTATTTTTCGAAAACGAGGTTTGTTTCCAAGTTCGAGCATGTGAATGTTCATTCTCTTGCTCTTTTAGTCTTATAGGAAGTGAGAGAGGTTTTACTGCGTTTGTCTTCCGTCTTCATCAGACATTCCTGCATGTAGGATAGAATAGACATTCTCGTGAGTGAACGGTGATTCAACCCTTGAAGGAACAAATACATATCACCTGGTACTTGATGCTGAAGACCCTTTCGTCTAGGGTTCCATTTGAATGAATCCAATTTTGAGTCTGCTTCTTAGAATCCTGCAAAACCGAACACATGCTAGTGTATGTATGGATGCATGATATGCTAATGCAATGACTGTTATGGCGATTCGGATCATTTCGGGACAAGTCACATATTCAACATCTGATTTTTATTTCAAGGATAATATTTCTTCACCGCATCTGAATTTACAGGGTGCCCCAATTCTTCGCATTCAGAATTTACAAGAATCAATGCTCCTCCTGTGAGAATCTTCTTAACAATATAGGGGTCTTCCTAATTAGGGGTAAACTTGCCTCCCGGGTGGATAGCATTTGGCAGAGTCTTCTTTACCACCAAGTCATTTACTTCAAAACTTCTGGCTCTAACCTTTCGATTTAATGATTTGGCCACACTTTTCTGGTAGCCTTGACCATGATAGATCGCTCTAAGACGCTTCTCGTCTATTAAATTTAGCTGTTCATATCTGTGCTTGGAGTATTCTGTTTCGGAAAGTTTATCCTTTGATAAGATTCTTAAAGCGGGAATATTAACTTCCACGGGCAGGACCGCTTCCATCCTATACACCAGAGGGTAAGGAGTTGCTCTTGTAGAAATCCTGATTGAAGTTCAATACGCCATTAAGGCAAAGGGTAGCCTTTCATGCCAATCCCTAGAATTCTCTGCAGTTTTAGCCAGGATCTTTTTCATATTCTTGTTAGCCACTTTTACTGCCCCATTCATCTGTGGGCGGTAAGGAGAAGAATTAAGATGTCGAACGCCAAAACGGTCTAGTAGATCATTGACAATCTTGTTGCTCAGGTTGGACCCATTATTTGTAATGATCGCTTAAGGGGTACCATATCGAGAGATTATGCCTCTCTTAATAAACCTCGCCACATTTCTTGCGGTGACATTTTTGTAAGAATTGGCCTCTATCCACTTTGTGAAGTAATCAATCGCCACCAGGATGAAACGATGACCATTTGAAGCCGTTGGATTGATAGGTCCTATCATGTCTATCCCCCACATAGAAAAAGGCCAGGCTTCAGACATTTGATGCAGTTCATTCGGGGGTGCATTAATCTTATCGTCGTATACTTGACATTGGTGGCATGACCGGACATGCTGGCAGCAGTCTGATTCGATGGTCATCCAATAATATCATAGCCGCATGATTTTCTTGGCGAGGAGGTGGCGGCTCATATGGGGCCCGCATATACCTTCATGGATCTCCTTCATGAGAACATTTGCTTCTTTAACATCTACGCATCTTAACAGAGTGGAGTCAAATGATCTTTTGTACAGGACTTGTCCACTGAGGAAGAACTTGCTGGCCATCCTGGTTATGTATCTCCGGTCTCATGCTTGACATCCTTCAAGAAACTCCCCCTTTAAGAGATAATTCTTGATGTCGTAGTACCACGGCTCTTCGTCAAATTCCTCCTCTATCATCATACAATAGGCTGATTTTTCAACTATGCCGATCCTTAGTGGTTATATTTCTATCCTATCGGTCAATTGCAGCATCGAGGCCAGTATGGCTAGTGCATCTGCAAATTGATTATGAGACCTTGGTTTGTATTCAAATGACACCTCTTCGAACTTAAGTGTCAGCTCATCAAGGTATTCATGATAAGGGATGAGCTTTGCGTCCTTCATTTTTCGCTCTCTCTATGTCTGTAAAATAATGAGCATGGAATCTCCACAAACTTGTAGTCTAGGTATTCCCATGGAAATGGCTAACCGTTAGCCTAGAATACACGCCTCGTATTCTGAGATATTGTTGGTGCAAGGGAAAGTCATCTTTGCCGCAACAGGATAATGTTGATCGTCTGGGGATATTAATACTGCCCCAGTGCCGGCTCCTGATAGGTTAACAGCGCCATCAAAATACATAACCCACTTATCTTCTGCCATGTTCAAAACTTGATCTTCTATCTTTGTCTTTCTAGAAGACTCGCAATTTTGTGAGTTTTCTGCCAACATATCAGCTATGGCTCTCCCTTTTATTAATTTTTGTGAAGAACATCTGATGTCAAATTCAGATAACATCACCTGCCATTTCGCTAACTTCCCAACAGAGCGGGCTTTTCCAGGAGGTATTTGACAGGGTCATTTTCTGTTGCCAACTGAATATGGCGATGTAGGGTATACTGTCTTAATCTGCGAAGTTCCCATACAGTTGCCATGCAAGCCCTTTCAACATGTATGTATTTTGCTTCAGATGAGGTGAATTTCTTGCTCAAGTAATAGATGGCCCTTTCTTTACCATCCATCGGGCTCGTTTGGGCCAGTAAGGCTCCCAAAAATTCATGTTGTATAGACAAATATAAGGTCAATGGATGACTTGAAATGGGTGGCACAAGTACTGATGGAGTGACCAGATAGTTCTAGATCTTTTGCAATGCCTGGCTGCATTCTGCATCCCATGTCACTTTCGCACCCTTTTTGAGTAGCCTGAAAATTGGTTTAGCCACATCCGATAACTGATTGATGAATCTGGCAATATAGTTCAGTCTCCCCAAAAGATTTCTTACTTCTTTTATTGTGGAGGGAGTTACTGGATCATGGATAGCTTGAATTTTTTAAGGATCAATGTCAATGCCCCTGTTACTGACCATTGTCGCGACCCGTCCGAAGGCGGACGCGGCTAATGGATTACCGATCGCGGGCCTTGGATCGGCGCGGGCCCTCCCAGGCCCATACCAAATCGCGGCGGGAGTATTATTCAAAGGATTCGACGATAAGAGTCGATCGCTTTCGACCTTCAGTGTGGTCGTGGTGGCATGTGCAAATTGTGCATGCATTTGGAGTCGCCACCGGTCTTTCTTGGAGGGTAGACCGGAAACCTTACTGACCGATTGGGAGAGATCGGTCAGTTCTGCGGAATCAGAGATTTTGGGTTCGGGGACTTGGTTACGCTGGTGTCATTACCAACGCCCTTTCGGTACCTAACGCGAGTGATTTTCCTGACTAAGAGTTCATGCAGGCGCAAGTTCGGGTGAGGTAGGCTTGATTCAGGGTTTCATGCAGATTGGAAGACTGTTCCTATCAATCACAATCAATTTAAATGAAGGCGCAATCAAGTACATAAATAAATCACATCAATGCACATCAATTCAAATCAATGGCTTCCTAATATAGCCATAAGGGTTTAGGGAAGATGTGATTTCGGACCAGGGGTAAAATGGGAAGATTTGGGGACGATTAGCCCGAAGGGCAAAATCGTCAATTTTGGAAGGTTTGGATACCGAATTACCCAAAATATTCCATGGCTAGTTGATTGTAGCCATTTCCCATTCTTGAGAATTTTTTGGAATTTCTTGATTTTTCTTCAATTTTTGGGAGACGATTCGCCCAAAGGGCGAAATCGTCATTTTTAAGAAGGATCGGGTTCAAAACACCCGGGATGAGCCTTGGCCAGTTGTTTGTGGCCATTTCCTATTTTTGGGGATTTTCTTGGATTTTTTTAGAATTGTTTTTTGGAAGACGGTTTGCCGGAAGGGCAAAACCGTCATTTCTGGAAAGGTCGGGGGTCAAATGACCCGAAACAGGTCGTGGCCAGTTGAATGTGGCCATTTCCTATTTTCTGGAATTTTTTTAGAATTTTTCTGAATTTTTCGAGTTTTTTTGAATTTTTTATGATTTTCCATTTTTTATTGAATTTCTGAATTTTTTATTATTATTATTATTTTCTGAATTTTTTTATTTAAAAAGAAAATTATCCGGGCCGGGTTCAAGCCTCTCGGGCGCCCGGCCCGATTCCGCGGCCGAAACCGGCTTCGAAGAAACGACGCCGTTTCGCCAATTTTCTATTTTTTATTTTTTTTTATCATTTATTTATTCATGAAAATCATTTTTTATTCTCCAAAAATCCCAGATCGCGACACGTGGCGAAGCCACGGCCGTCCGATATGGGTTTTATATTTCAACAGTCCGGTCCCACTACGCTGACGTGGCTGCCGACGTGGCACGCCACGTCAGCGTTGACCGGTCAGCGGCCTAGCAGCAACCGGAGAAGACGACCGGCGACTCGCCGGAACAGTGAAAATTCCGGCGAGTTCGCCGGAATCGTCGCCGGAAAATCGCGAAAATTCCCAAAACCTCAGATTTAATTGCCCAAACTTCACCACTTGGTTCCGCCATGCCCCAGAACCAAAATAACACACGAAAGGCGGCCATGAATACGTCGGAAGCAAGTGAACCGAACCTCCCCGAACTCAGCTCCGGCGAAGTATCTGCCGAAAATATTTTTATGCCCGAGTTCACTCCTATCGCTTCACACAGCGTCTAAAGGGATCGAGAAGACTTACCTGGGGCTGCTCGGACCTCGGCGGCCGCCGGAGCTTCTCCCCGCGAGCTCCGATCCGAATAGTCCGACGAAGCTCCGGGCCAAGTTTTTTTATCGCGTCAATGCAAGCAAATGAACAAGCCAGGCGTAGTGAACCTTCTTAATGCGACTTTGAGCAAGGCAACGTGAAATAGAGGTGACAACAGGTCGCCACTCGGATCAACCGAAACATGCTCACTTTTGGAATTTCATCAAGCATATGGTATGCATCCTCGGGAAATCACCAAAATGATCTCGCCGAAGCTGGACAAAGGATGCCGGACCAAAATAGCTATTTCATAATCCTATACATACCGTCAGGAGGATCGGGTACTACCTGTTTTGGTCCGGCTCGATCGAAATCGAGCCGAATGGACCAGCCCTGTTCGCGGCATCAAAAACAGAGCAAAAAGAAGGGGAGAGGGTGACACTGACCTTGTCCGCCGAGGGCCGCGACGGCGAGGCGTTGATGCGGCGGCAGTTCGATTGAGTCACCGATCTTCCCTCCCTCTATTTCATCTTCTCTCTGTTTTCTTCCTGGACCTCTCTCCTCTCTCTCTCTCGGCTCCCTCCTTTTTCTTCCATGGCCGACTGGCCTCTTGGTCCCTTTTCAAAGCATGCCGTCGACCACTTCCCTTTGTCTCCCACATTCGTTTGCCTTTTCTTAAAAAAATGTTCCCCCACGTTCGTTTGCCGCTCGCCCAACTTTTCCCCTGTTTTTTTTTGTTTTAGCGCCGGCGGTGGGTCTGCAACTAAGTTGCAGACCCGGTTCGGACCGGGTCGGGTCGGGCCTGACCCGACCGGCCCGGTTCGAATCTCCTAGCCCAATTGAGCCCCAAATCGACCTCTTTTCATGAAATTGACACCAAAATCGGACTCCTTGACATGTTTTCTATCAAATAGGGATATTTTCGTGAATCAATTGATTGGAATTTAGCGAAAACCCCAAATTGTCCCTAGGATCCGAAATTGATTTTTGTCAAATCGAGGGTCCAAACGACCAAATCGAAGCCACCAATAGATTCGGCATAATGAAAACTATAGGGTAGAGGTGCTTGATTTCAATGGGTATGCCCGTATGAAATTTAATTTCAAAAATTGTGAAACCGGGGACTAAATTGAAAGATTTATGCAATTAAGCCCTTTTGGTTAAAATTGATCAAATTGGAGGGCAAATTGACCCAATTTCACTTCGAGACTTTAGAATCCAATGTCATAGCTTATAAAAAGTGGAAATTGAAAATTAAAAGACTTGAAAAGGAATTTTTTGGGCTCGGTTCGGGTTTATGTTTGTTAAGGAACATAGTGACCCGAGCCGAATTTTTGAGATTTAAAGTGACACACTTGAAAAGGAAATTAAAACAAAATTATTGAATATTTTTGTGTATTTTTCTGACCACGAATGGTATTTTTCTGATTTTTTGGGTATTTTTAATAATTAAATAAATTCGAAAAATATTAAAAAAATACCAAAAAAAAATTTTGTTCAAAATTGGGTCCTAAGGCCAAGCCAAGGCTTCCAAAGTTGATTTTGTGATTTTATGACTTTTTTTTATATTTTTAATTGATTTTAAAGAATAAAAATCACAATAATAAATGGTCAAAAATCAGGTGTCAACAACCATGAATCCGAGAAGTTTCCCAGATTTTGTCCCAAACACATGTATGTTAGGGTTCAACCTCAACTTGTATCTGCATAGTCGTTCAAATAGTTTTCTTAATATCAGAACGTGATCCTGTCCCTTCCTGGATTTGGCGATCATGTCATCAACATACACTTCGATTTCTTTATGAATCATATCGTGGAATAACGTAATCATAGCCTTTTGATCGGTAGCCCCAGCGTTCTTCAGTCCGAAGGGCATAACCTTATAGCAAAAGTTTCCCCAGGGGGTGGTAAATGCAATCTTCAGCTTGTCCACCTTCTTCATGAGGATCTTGTCATATCCGGAGAATCCATCCATGAATGAAAATAATTCGTACCCTGCGGTACTATCAACCAGTACATCAATGTGGGGTAGTGGGAAATCATCCTTTGGGCTTGCTTTATTCAAGTCTCTATAATCTACATAGATCCGAACCTTGCCGTCCTTTTTCATGACGTGGACTATGTTCGCAATCCAGTCAGAGTATGGGATAGCTTCAATAAACCCCACCCTGAGAAGTTTCATCACATCTTCCTTAATTTTGTCTTCCAACTCGACTTTCATCCGTCTACTGCCTTACCTAACAGGTTTGATATTGGGATCCGTGAGTAATGCATGCTCCATAATTCTGGGATCCAAACCTGGCATGTCGGCATATGACCATGCGAAGATGTCCTGATATTCCCTCAGTAATTCCGTAAACCTGAGCCTTTCATCTCGGGACAAATGTCCACCGATCTTGGTTTCCTTGATATCTAAGGAGTCCCCTAAGTTAATAACAACTGGTTCCTCTGAAGTGGGAGGTATTGAATCTTCGAAGGCACTCCATTCTCTACGGATAGATGCGTAATCTTCATCCTCATCCTCTTCTTCAATATTGTAGGAATAGTGAATGTGGCGATCCGAATCACATAACAACCTGGTATATATGTTTGAGATGATATGCCTGAAATGTCATGAGCATGGTTAGTCTATACTTCATGTGGAAATGCCATGCATGAGTGTGAAAAATATTTTCGAAAGAGATTTCAAAATAAGTAAAGGTGTAAATGGGACTAGTCCTCATATCATAGGACATCCTTGTCGTTGAGAAATCTTTTGGAAATCAGGAGTCATATGGAAAATCAGGTCTCAAGCTTCTGCGTGGAAGGCCAATATCATCATCGGGCTGATTTATGGTTCCATATGTCCTTAACAAAACTTGTGTGATTTTATTGAATGCAAAATGGGCCATATTACAAGTTATGCTATTTAGACCAACGGCCGGAGATCCAAATGCGTTTTCCTACATTTATTTTAAGCAACAATACTAAAAGTGTAATGAAACGCAGGAAATTCAAATGCAGTATTGAGAGCAAGGAAGAGGTTTCTTTACTCAGAAACGGTAGCTTCATCGCCCAGCCACTCTATGATGACGTTTACGAAGTTATCTCCCAGGAAAGGGTTCGCCAGATTCGGTTCTGCTGTTGGAGATATATCTTCTTCTGACAACCACCTAGAGTTCTGACAGAAGTACTCGTTCAAAGGGCTGTTGAACATCTTGGATTTGCCCTTCCAAGCTGGAGAACCTATGAATGAATCTCTCTGGTTTTTTTGGCCTCCATGGCGTCCTAGGCTCTTGCCTCCACCTCGGCCGATTGTCTTAGGGGCAGACTCGTCTAGGCGGCTTTTCTGATATCCCAAGCCCATCCTGTGCTGGTTAGATTCCAACTGTAGAGGGGTATTCATTCCCTGACCATATTTGCCTAGGCCTTCTCTTGGGTTATACCCATACGCCAATAGCATCTTGGCTGATAAAATGTTGGCTTCAAAAATGCAGGGAGTTCTTAATCTTGCCCCCACGGGGTATGTACTGCTGCCACCAACTCTAGGGAATGATAACTTGCTTCCACTCTAGTTTCGGGTTCGATGTATGGAATGGCACTACTCTGATATGTTTGGATGTTTACTTCTCCATGCACAGTGATCACCTTCCCATCCACTACAAATCGTACTTTCTGATGTAGGCTTGAAGGTACGGCCCCTGCTACATGAATCCAAGGTCTTCCTAACAAGAACCCGAACGCACTAGGCAAATCCATTACTTGGAAGTTTATAGAGAACTTTGTTGGGTCGATGAGTACGTCGAGCTCGATTTCACCTACCACAGTCTTCTTCATCCAATCAAATGCTCTCACAGTTGTTTTGGAGGCTTTAACCATTTCTTCTTTGATGCCTAAATTCCTCAAGGTAGGTAGAGGGCATATGTTGAAAGCGGATCTGTTGTCGATCAATACATGTGCTATTCTTTTTCCGTTGCACTGTGCAGTAATGTATAAGGCCTTGTTGTGTCCTCTCTCTTCCATGGGAAAATCTTCATCTAAGAAGCTCAATTGATCTTTCAAGAGGATCACCCCTACAAAATCCCCCAACTACACATCATTAATTGTTTCAGGGACATGCACTTCGTTCAGTATCTTCAACAGTGCATTCTTGTGCTTCTCTGAGTTGATGAACAAGTCTAGTAGAGATATTTGGGCCGGCATCTTCCTTAACTGCTCTATTACTTCAAACTCACTGGTTTTAATAATGGACATGAGTTTTTCTGCATCCTCCTTCGAGACTTCCTTATTTTCGGACTCGCCTTCTCTAGGGACGTAGAATCGTCCAGACCTCATTACCGCGTCTACTTCCTCCGTCCCGTAGTCCCAGTGAACTGCCTTAGGATTGTATTATTCTACTGGAGGGACTTTTATGGTTACTGTCGTTGGGCAGGATGCCTCTGGTTCAGCTGTATCGACCGCTTCTTCTCTTGGTAGTCGAATCACCACCGGTTTGATCAAACAATCTTCTACTTCACTTAAGCTGTTAAGCTCTTCTAGCTTGATCACCACAGTCGTAGTGGCATCAATCATTGACACAGTGTTGTCAAAGTCTTTTGAGAAAATTTCGTTTTCGAATTGATGATGCCGGTCGCCGTTTCCTAGTTTTGCTGATGTTGCAGATTCCGGGTATTCTCTCACTCCCTTGAGTTGTTCAACTGAGTCTTGTTGCTGATCCTTTGGTCTCTCTATTTTGACATACTGTTCTGTGTCAAGCTTGGTATCCATTATCTGGTCAAGCGACGATTCAAGCCCTTTCGTAAAAGGCTTTTTCGCCTTTTTCGGGATTTCCAACGGAACTGGATCGTCCATACCTCCCCATCCGTCTGGTATGATATTTCATTCTCTAATAGAAGCTAGGAGGAGCAGAAATATACCCTCCGGAATCCTCACCCAGGTTGTCTATGATCTCTCCCCTTTCTAACGCGTTAGTAATGAATCTGCGATCTGCTAAACTTCGCCTCTTAGCTTCCAGTTCATCCTCGTCGAGTTCTTCTTCCGGCTGGATGTTCGGCCCAAGATTGCCTACCAGACTCTCGTGCGGGATATTCCACGTGCTTCCCTATTCAGTTTTAATCATAAAATGGCTCCCTTCCAAGCTTGGAGAGGCCTTGACTCCCTCAAATTTTTCATCGGTAACATCCGATATTATCCCCAAGCTTATCATCTTAGTGATACACAATTTCTTCATGTCAATAGAGACCTCTCCTTCTTTCGGGTATAATGAGGCGATTTCCAGAATGTTGGTCAGCTTAGGTATGTCCACCTTCAACTCAAGGTGGTCCTCCTCCTCGTCAGTGAATATTGCCCCTACTTCTTTATTATCAGGGAGCGGGTTCTCTTGTACATTCGGAGCCGTGTTATCGAATTTCAGAATCTGGTTATCAATCAAAGCTTGCACTTTCAACTTAAGGATATAGCAATTATCAACGTTGTGTCCCATTTCGCCCATGTGGTAGACACAGGTTTGACTTTCATCAAAGCCAGGATATTTAATAGGATTTGCCCTAGGCGGTTCCTTCGCCACCGGGTGTTGCTCTAACAGCATCGTGAGCAACTTGGATAAAGGCCTCGGGAGCTGAGAGAATTGCTTTTGAGGTTGCCTCATTCTGGGCTCTTGCCCTTTTGGTGCTGACCATGATGATCCTCCCTTAGTCTGATTAGAATGGCTAAACACCTTGGGCTTATGGGGGCCCGGTATGAAGGCTATGTCTAGTCCAGCCTCTCTCTCCTTCTTTAGGGGATATTGCTTCTTGGTAGAAGTTTCGTGCGACCTCCTTTCTCTTAAGGCCCACACGAGCCTTTCAGCCACTTTTATCAAGTGCGTAAAGGTTTGACAACCAGAGGTGTTCAATCTGTCGAAGTATTCGTAGGGAAGTTCTTTCAGAAACAAGTCAATCAGCTCCTCTTTTGGGATTGACGGCTTTACTTGGGTTGCCAAAGCTCACCACCTCTGGGCGTATGTTCTAATCAACTCACCCATTGCCTTTGAGGTTCGTAGAAGGTCCTCTCTCGTTGGGGCTGTAGCCATGTTGAACTTATACTGTCTGAGGAAGTCTTCTGCGAGATCTTCCCACCCATCATAGTCCTCAAGGTCCAATTCGATGAACCAAGTCAGAGCGGTGCCAGCAAGACTCTCTTGGAATGTGTTCATTACTAATGAACATAGTCTGAATATTGCGCCATCTTGCGCATGTAATATTTGAGGTGAGCACGGGGACAGCCTGTCCCATTATATTTCCTCACGAAGTCTAGTTCTTTGTAGTCAGGAGGGGTCTCCACTTTGGCGAAGGGAGATATCTTGTCGAAACGAGCCAACTCATAACCTTGGCTGCTCAAGCATTCTTCAATCTTGGCTATCCTCTTAGCCTCTGCTTCAGTTTTCATGGTCTGCTTCCCCTTCTCATCCTTCTTAAGGTTGATGACAACATGGGGTGTCTTCTGTTGTTTCTGGACGTTCGACATACGGACATCCTCCTCTATACGTTGGGCATCTTCTGCTATCTCTTTATCAGCTATATCGGGCGCAGATGATGGACTTGTGTTGTTCTGATTAGGGGCCACTATCTGTTTGGCGTGGGAGGCTTCCAGCATTACCTTAATATCAGCCATCATAGTTGCCATCGCAGTCATCTGTATTTCCAGCATGCCCACTCATGGGGTCAGCTCCTGTTATTCCATTCTTATCTTAATCCGAGTGCGAAAGCGATGTGTTGGCAATTCTGTGATTAGAGTGTACCTGTTTTAAAAGGAATTCCAGTGAGTATTTCTTTAGTATAGGCAAAAGGAAGTGCTTGATCCTTTTAATTGCATGTTTTCTATTGTGAGCCTTAGTCTCATGTGGGCAATTCTTTTAATCGTTCTCAAAAAGAATTCATGAAATTAAAAGAAGTATATTTTTTTACGATAGTTTTTATGCGTTTGTAAAACATGGCCGCACTCATGCATATGCGTTCCAAGTAATATTCAGTACAAGTGAGTAAGCATGAAAAGGCATTGTGATGTTTGCTTATTTTACACTTGACAGAAAAGTCTATTCAAGTCTAGGACGCTTGAGGTCTAAGATGTCCTCATCATCCCAACATGGATCCCTTTCTTCAGTCTGGGAGTCTTCATCTTCTGAATACGATGGTGACCCCATATCTTCGGGTACGTATGGCTCTACTCCTGGTACGTATGGTACGATGTATTCGGGTACATAAGGCTCGACAAGGCTACGTCTGACCGCCTCAAAGTGTTGAATGTATTCCGTGATAGCTCTGTGAATATTCTCCATGCGAGTCATATTTTCTAGCCACCTTATATCTTCAGCCTGAGAGTTCTTCAAAGAGAGTATAATAAATTGCACCTTAGCTTCAAGCTGTTTCTTTTCTTCTCCTGCAAGGGTCTCTTCTGGCATGTCAAATGAGAAGATACCAGGTCGGGTGGTGAAGGAATTTCCTGTAATGCCCCAAATTGCCGGATAACCCTCTTCGAATAATATGCAGTAGCGCTTGTGAATCCCAACAAAGGGACCGGGTCTTCGTCATTACATGTGAGCGTGACTTTGCCCAGTGTTGGCAATCTAAGCCGCCATCGGAGCTGTTCCGATTTCAGAGTCCCAAGGAAGTTCTTCCATTCTATGAAGTTGAATTTAGGATTATGTGTATGGGTTCTGACAAAAGTTTTGAGAGGATGGGCATCAGGGCTAATCTCAGTGAAACCCATGCGGTTGTGGAATTGTCTGATATGAGATGTTAACCATAGGTACAAAAGATCACTAGAGGCTCTAAAAATTCCCTTCGTGTTTTCCTTGAAGCAGTTTAGGGAAAGGAAGGTCTCAGCAAGGATAATGTTTGAGTAATCCCACCCACAACAGACTTGTCTGACTACTACGGCCATAACATAGTCGAAGGTGACAGACGAGATCGGGAATAGCACAAAGCTAAAGAAGGCCAAGACAAAGGCTCTATCAGATTTAGTCCCTTTAGCAGCAAGGAGGTTGGGGAATCGATCTAGGAGGAAGAATAGTGAAATTTGTCCAGAATTGCTTTTGGCGTCTGCTTGGACTTCTTTGAGGCTTGTGTCAAGGAATTCAGCTAGTTGACTCAAGGGCTCAAATCCTATGGGGAGTTGAACTAGTATGTGAGTGAACTCAACTCCGATGGCGGCGCTGTATTCTTCGAGAGTATGGGTAACTTCCAGTCCTTCCATGCAGAAGGTAGCGATGGTAGGATCCCAATAGAGTGCCATGGCTTGGATGAAGGCAGGTGGGCACTCAATCTTCAGCAGGTTCAATAGATACCCTAGCCATGATTTGGCGTATTTCTGGCTGGCTTCGTCCATACTATCCCACCATGATAAGAGCTCGGCCCGAGGAACTTTACACACTTGAATATCATTCTTTCCCATCAAGTCTAAAATATGCAAAATGATTTTGAAAAGTCAATCGTCAAAAATTACTTTAAACATGTGACTATGCAAATGCCATGAAGTATGCATGGACCAACTTAATTGCATAGTTCAATTGAAGAAATAGAAATTAGAACCTTTTTCAAGTACTGAAGACTTGACTTGAAGTCTAATTTGAATTTCAGGAAAGTGAATTATGCAATTTAGTCAGGTTTACTCCAGTGACTAAAGGGAAACAACAACGTCACATTCCATTGGTCAAAACATCAAATGAGAGAAGAGTGGGATGAATCCCTTATTACAACCAGGACAATTGACGAAAGAAAGGTAAAAAGAGACTCTTCAAACAAGAAATCCATAAAAGGCCGATGGAATGTGAGGATCTAAACTACCCTTTCCCAAAGGTCTATTCTTCTTTACAATGATAACCAGTCGGGAACCCTTCTCTAGTTGAACGTAAGGGATCTTCTTCAGTAAATTGATCGAGGCATCTCAGCTCCTCTGGCCATTCTCTGGCCCATGGTATAATGACATCTGGAGTCTTCTCGCGTCTCGTCTTTTTGAGTATGATGCGCTTCGGTCTTGTCTTGATCTTTAGGCGTCTCCTTCTTCCCCAAAGGGTGATCATAGGTATATCTTCCTTAGCTTGCCTTTTAGCTTTTCGACGAGCATACGCGTCCCTAGCTAAGCGGTTGCGATGTTGCTTCTTCATCTCCAAGTAATTCTCAAACATCTCGTCTTCTTGTCGCCTGAATCTGAGGTTGTCGACATAGTAGCGGGTTTGACAATCTTCAGCATATCCCAACTTGCGTCCGGTCAGCTCTCGGCCATGCACGAACCTAGTAAAGGGCAGCCTTATGTTTGGTCCAGGGCGAGTGACTTTCCTTAGGTACTCGAAGGTTACCAATTCTGTTGAACTTTTAGGAAACAGTGGCATCCTACCCCATTATCGTTGTTATTTCAATTAGTCACTTGAGTGATTACATGATGTATGCAATGCATGTGGACGTATATAATGCATGAATCATACTATGAAACAGGGAATAGTGAAGTACATCGAAAGTAAATGCCTTACCAACCATACTTGGGGAATGTGAAATGTTCCCCTGTAACAATGTGCGATTTTAGGTATACCAACCATCCATAGACATATGCATGAGACAAGTGGGTATACTCTAAAAATTAGAAATCAAGTGAGGAACCTATGGCTCAAGCTCCCACGATCCAAATGAGGCAGATTCCTCCCTAAGGGTACCCACCCAGAGGACTAGATATTGCCAATTTGGATTGTGAGCGGGAATGAACACGAAAGTCTCAAGTGCCATCAAACACGAGACCCTTTCGCGTCCTTTCCCTATCTAAGGTAACCTAGAGGTGGTTTACAGTCGGGGTTTGACCGCCAGTGTGTGCGATGTGTCGTGATCATCACAATACAAGGTCATCCACAACAGTTCGTATCAAGCACCGCTTCAATATGTGCTAAAAATAAACATACAATCCCAACTCCAACCTGCAGGAAAGATGTCAACAATCACTTCACCCCTGATTTCTCCAATCTGCAAAAATATCTAACACAATGGTTAGCGTACGTACCCCACCTTCAAGAGCATCTGCAGAAAACAAGGTCAGATAAACCAATCAACTTTTTAATTGGCTCAAGTCCTATGGAATTATTAACCAGAGATTCTGGTTTAGAATAGTCCTCAGTGGAGTCGCCAGTCTGTCGCGGCCCTCTCTTCGAGGAGCGAGGGCTAATGGGCCTCCCGATGTTGCCTGATTGGACGCGGGCCTCTCCCAAGGTCCATTACCGAAATCGCAACGGCTGGATATACGTGGTCGACCTTCAGTGCGGTCTGGTGACATGTGATATGTGTACATGCCAAGGAGTCGCCACCAATCGTTTCGTGGAGGGTATGATCGGAAACCCTATCGAATAGTTGGGAGCGATCTATTCGATTCTGCGGAAACCAAAGAAGCGGGATCAGGGACTTTGTTACGCCAACTGCTAGAGTTGACGCCCTTTCGACACCTAAGTTGAATGATTTATCTAACCCTAGGATTTCATACAGATGAGTAGGGTACGGATCCTAATTCTAAGAGTTCATGCAGACAGGAATGGCTATCCTATCACTCACAGTCAGTAAAAGTAAATGCGCAAATCAAGGATCTAATACATGCGGATAAAATACATGAAAGCAGCATGGCATCCCTAATGATGCCGTATTGGCCTATAGAAGTATCAATCAAGGCTTAGGAGTGATTTGGACATGATTCGCCCATGAGGGGCATAATCGTAATTTTGAGAAATTTGGGGATAATTTACCTCTGAAGGGAAAAATCGCCTTTTCAGATGAAATATGTAGTCAAAATAGGGTGGAAATGGGATTGGCGGTCAAATCCTTCCATTTCATATTTTTCGGGAATTTCCAGAATTTTTTTAAATTTAAAAGTGATTTTACTCTTAGAGGGGTAAAGTCATCATTTTGGACAAATATGAGAACTGAAAATCTTAAATATTAGGGTTGGTCACCCACCTGACCCAAACCCTAGCTTTAAGCAATTTTCAGGATTTGATTGGAACAAGAAAGACGATTTTCCCATTGAGGGGCAAAATCGTCATTTTGAGAAAAGGGACGAGACTCGAAAACCCAAGCCTAAGAATTGATCGCCTACTCGACCCTCATTCTTACCTTGGCATTATCGACCTTATCTCGCTTACACAACAGAGGCGACTTACCCCTAATGCGTAATGTCGTCAATTCTTGGAAGAACGGATAAGAAACCACAAAAATAGGGTTGACCAGTTGTCTGTGGTCAATCCTTGATTTTCGAGGATTTTTGGAATATCTAGGATTTTCCTACAATTTTCATGTATTTTTTTTGGATTTTCTGTGATTTTCTAGCATTTTTTTTTTATTTTCTATGATTTTTCTGATTTTTTATTTTATTTTTGAAATCATTTTCTAATTTTTTTTTATTAAAACATATTTCGGACCGAGTCAACCCGACCCCCTCGGGTTGGAACCTGGCCCAGACCCAGATCCGCGCGACCCATGAGTCAAAATGACACCGTATCTGCCTTTTTTATTTTCGGATTAATCAGACTTGATCCGGCAGCCCTCATTGAACCGCGTGGCTAATCCAGGACCATCGGATGATATGACTGGAATCTACGGCCTAGAAGAAACGGGGACTCAACCAGGACCGTCTGATCAACCTACTAAAACATACGGTCAGGATTAGAACTCAAGACCCAATCTGGACCGTCACCCATACTAACCTAAACGACGTCGCCTACCCACTAACCTAAACGGCACCGTTTCGGTTCAATTTGATTTTTTGATTTAAAACATTTTCGAATAAACCTAATTACTAATCGGACGGCCACTAAAATTTAGGCTCGATTTATCTGAGCTGTCCGATCTACTTATTCGAATAACAACCCCCCCAACGGCCGTGCTGACTGGACTGACACGTGGACCAATGGCCGATTGCCACCTAAGACTTCAACCCGCTGACTACACCGCGTCAGCTTCGTCTTCAACCACTCGACTCCAATGGAACGATCGGCCGAGCTTCTCCGGCGATGATCTGACGGTGGGATCTTGATGAAATCGCGCGAAAGCAACGCTAATCGACTCGCAATCATCTCTAGTTTAACATATCTAAGAATCATGGCATCTAATTCACGAAATCGCGTGTCACGCCCCGAACCCGGCGAGCACGCGAGCATCCCACCTCCGCCGTTACCTTTGATTATCTCCCAGGAACCAACGGCCATTGCTTAAAGATCTATATGAAAAATACATGCGAAAGCGAGGACAACTCCAAAAAAATAAAACACAAGATGACTTAGGACAAGAGGGTATTCTCCTAATTAATATCAAAGTCAGGTACAATTCTAACTCCAAAGAATATATTCAATCCCTAAGGTTTTAATCAGATTAATCTCCATTGCCTCCAATGACTTCCTCAAATGTCAATCCATAGCAAGCTTGGGTTTCCTTCGTTTGGGACCTGAAAATGTTGTCCCACGACGGGGTGAGATATATAATCCCAGTAAGTCGAACCTAACCCAAAACTAGGCTGCCAGTACCTCCAGACACTTTTGAAAAATGTGGGTATTTTGGTATTATAAACTTTGGCATGGCAAAACGGGGTACTTTTCAAAACATAGCATTTAGTACTTTCAAAACAGCTTGATCCAATCAAGAAGAATCGTGATAACTCTAAGCTTCGTACAAAGGCAGGGTTTTTAATCACACGCAAGCACTAGACTCCATCTCAAAAACATGAGGTGGCTTTCATTTCTTTCTCAAAAGAATCATTCCTTGAAATATCCAGAAAATACGTTCTTTTCTTACACGCCCCTCTCTGGGCCAATTTCCTTTCACGCCCCTCTCTGGGCCAATTTCAAATCATGAGGCAAATTTTCAAATATGAGGCATTTTCGATTTCTCAAAATCCATTCTTTGAATTTCTCATAAAACAAGTCTTTCCATTTCCGCCCATCTTGGGCCGCCCACTTTAGGGCTGCGAGATGATTCGGTCTCCATATGACCCGTCGGTACATATGAGACTCTCGCGTCCGGACCTAGAGATGATTTGGTCACCATACGACTCTCGACGCCCATTATCAATCGAGATGAATCGTGTCAGTATGGGACTCTCTAGCCGCACGACCTCGTCAGGTCCAATGTGAGTAACTCCCTCCCAACACATTGGCCAAATTATAAATTCTCGGCGATCCCACACGCCATTGGCGATCCCACACGCCCGTGCACTTATAATTTTTCCCGGCTATCCCACACGCCAGTGCACACATAATTTCCTCGGCGATCCCACAGGCCATTTTATTCATAAAAATTTTAGTCATAGAAAGCCTCATCTTTTTCATTTCAAGAAAACAATTCATGCCTCAAAATTCATCATTCAAAAACAACACAGGAGATTCATCGCCAAAACCAGACATTCGTTTCAAATGTCCCTCAACTGGACAAAACATATTCCCCATCATAAAATTCTCAGTCAAGCACATGCATCACACGAATTAATTCAAACAAGGCCTCGGACAATTTAATGAACACGGCCATTTCACGAAACTCAAGGCTTGACACAAAATCATGGTTTCATAAATCATCTCGAAACTCAATTTGTGATTCAATTCACTCAAAATACTCAAACGAAACGGAAATCTCCACAAAGCATGTCAAAAGCCCAACCACATTCCATAATCAAGTTAAGACTCCTCAATTCAACCTTGATTTCAACATTTCCATGCCATAACCCACTCAAGCTCAATTTGTCAAAATAGGACAGATTTGGGTTTTCTCGCATCTCTCACAAAATCACTTCATAAAACCTTTCATTCCAACCTAAAGTTTCGTCCTTTAGTAACCTAACATCCTAATAAAGGTTTAGGAATAACTTACCTCTTAAATTGAGCTAGCAATTCCAATCTAATTGAGTCACCAAGCTCAATCCACTCACAGCCAGAGCAAGGCATGGCACGGTCCTAAGAGAAATTTCGCGATTCCATCAATAAAACTCTACCAATCTCCATTCCATCGAGTAAACACTTCGTCAACACATCAATTAACGTCCCAAGGTGCCTTAACGATGAATTTATAACAAGGCAACACCTTCCTCATCCCTCAAGAGGTTCGGTTTGCATAGTCACAACTTAGGGCAGAATCGGTTCTTCTCTTAATCACACTAATCAGCCCATAAATCAATCCTAAACTTCAATTCTCTACCAAACCATCTTGTTAAAAAATCAATCAACAAGTCTAGAAGGCTCACCAACAATTTCGAAGCAAGAAAATCCTTCTAGGCCTTCCAATCGGGCCGATTCCCTTCGGTGTGCAAGCGGTCAGTTTCACCCCAAGAAAACCATCTTAAATTAGACATGGAAACCCATCTTAATGCATCTAAAATTACAACCACATCTCATCCAACTCTAATACTAAGAGTCAAGAGAGTCTCACCGAAGATTTGGAGCCATTTGAAACCTTGAAGCCCTAAAAAACAGACTCTCTCCAAAACCGGTCAGAATCTGCCTCGTCCAGACCTTTGTCGATTCAAATCGACCTACGGAAGGATTTACTGGGCCAAATTGAGCTTATAATATATCTCTAGAAAGGTAAGACGATAAGCTTTCAGATGGTGGTGGTTTTACCTCAAACCGATGTCAGACGACAAAGTTATGATAAAAAAAGTGGGGTGATCGGACCTGGGCAGCGAGCTGAGCGACGGGTTCTGCCGGCCATTGGAGGAAGAAGAAGAAGAAGATGATGGAGAAGAGAGAGAGTGGCCATCCGAAAATGAAGAGAGAGAGAGAGAGAGGAGAGAGATTAACTTTAGTCCACCTTGGTCAACTCCTTTGAATGGTAGGTTAAAAGTTGGTCCATCAATGTCATCCACTCCCATCTTGACACTTGTCTTCTTGTATTAAAAATCTTGGCATCAAATGACCATTATATCCTCCAATTTTCAGCAGCCATGGGGAACTCCAAATGACTAAAATGCCCTTATTCTAATCTTAAGGTAAGATTAATCTTCGAGGGGCAAAAGGTAAATTTTCATTTCTAATCCAACGCCTCACTTCTCTAGCCTTATGAGGTGAATCTCAATCCTAATTATCCTCGATGAGGCGGCGTCCAAACGTTTAAATTGTTGGAATTCCTCAATGTCCAATACCCAAATTCGAGGCCAAAGATCATGTTGAATTATCGTCGACTGTAATTCCAATATCTCAAACTGACGGGCGACTCTTGCAGGCGCTACGCGTATCGACCATGGGATTTTTCTCAAGCCGTGGCGACTTTGGTTGTCATGTAATTGCGAGGGTTTATCACTAGTTCCTGCGGTCCTGATCATCGGAATCCGATTTAGGAAATTCTCGCAAATTACACATTGGTTAAGCGGAATCACCCGCTTCCCAACGTATTATGCTAGCAAGGCATTCCATGATCGTTCCTAGATCGATCTCTGCTGGCCCAAAATATTCCCTCGACAATCCTTATGGTCAAAGCGCCATTTCTTATTTAAAATCCTCAGGTCCACGTACCCGACCTTGCATTAGTCTTTCCCTTTCGGTCAGTTAACTCGAGAGTGGCATGCTCCGAGCGAGATACCACTGAAACACACCGATCGATATCCTTCCATTCCATAGTCTTGAGAGGGGTCGGAATTCGGAATGTCACATCGCGAGCATCATGCAGAACGCCGAGTATGGCCATGGGTGTTTAATTGCTCGATTCACATCAAATCATGGCAATTCAGTCACAGAATGATACCAATGGAAGTTCAGAAGACTTACCTTGAGCTTCGATTGAGCTCGCTCTGCTCAGATTTGGCTGGGCAAGAATGAATAGTGTTCGGCAATGGAGGTTGAATTGGAAAACTCGATTCGATGTGTTAAGGAAAAATCGATGCAGAACAGGTATGCGACGATGGTCAGTGATATCCAAGGAACGAAACGCACACATTAATTGCAAGAAAAAGCACAAAATGGATGAGTCGCCATTGACGCACAGTGAAGAACTCAAAACTGTGTCTCACCTGTTTTCTCGATTTCGCGTGGCGCGGCCCGTGTCGATCGCTTCCTGGCGCTCTAAGCGATCTTCCAATGGTCTTCTTTGGCTTCGGTTTGGCCGAAAACGGCCCAACCAGCGCCTTGCAGTCGAGCTCAAGTTCTCGACGACAGGGGTCGGAGAACAAGCTCTCTCTCACGTTTTCTCTCTCTCTCTCTCGATTCAGTTTCTCCTCCTCCAACTGAATCAATCTCCCATCTTCCCCAAGGCCTCCGTGGACTATATCCGATTTCAAGAAGCTTTTGATGTAACTAGCAATATCTCCTAGAGGGGGGGGAATAGGGGATTCTGAACTTAATAGAAATTTCTTGCGAAATGAATAAAGTTCAGTGTACGATTAGGAACAAAAGCAGTATAGCAGTGTGCAGAAAATCTAAACACAAAGGTAAGAGTTTAGAGAATAGGATATTGCACACAATATTTATAGTGGTTCGGCTTAGTTCAAGCCTACGTCCACTCTCCCACGATGACAGCCGATTGGCTAGATTTCACTATGAAGAATCAAGATGATTACAATCACTCAAGTGTTTTGTTTCCCTCTCACACAGATTTTCACAATGAAGGATTTTGAATACACAGAATACTCTCTTTAGATGAAACTCAATTTATGCTTGCACTTTGGATTGTTGTTCGCACGTCTATCCTTCTAGTCAAACATTATTCTTCTTTTATACTCCCCTGCCTCCGAACTAGCCGTTGGAATCCAGCCAAGGGATCGCTCTTCAATCCTTGATTGGACGTCATCAATCGTGATTGAACGAGACTGTATCTTTAGAAGATATGTAGACCGTTGGGTAAGACATTGAACCCTTCTGATTTAGTCGCCCATACAACTAAATCTCCAGCTTCCATAAGTGTGATATGTTTGAGTTGATTCTCAAGGATATATTCCTTAGAAGATGATATCCCATTATAGAAAGTCCCTTAATTGATTAGAGGAGATATCAGGATAATTGAATATCACTTGCCTTGATCGGAAACCTGCCATACGTGGGTCTTCGTGATTTGTAGAATGCAGAAACTGATCTTTCTTCACATTTGTCTAAGAAAGATTTGATCAGTTGGCACGAAATGGTAATACAGAGATTTGATGTGGTCCATCCGTCATTGTTTGGATCGTCAGGAGCACTTCCATCTGACCCTCGATCAGAAGCGTTTTCATCTGATCCTTCGTCAGAAGCACTTCCATCTGACCCGTCGTCAGAAGCACTTCCATCTGACCCTTCGTCAGAAGCACTTCCATTTGACCCTTCGTCAGCGCGACAGAATTGGAATCACTCGACCTTCTGCTTACACATTCTTCCTGCATCACATTTCATTAAACAATATCTTTTGAAGGTTTTGTCAGAATCAAAATAAAAGAGAATTTCCACAACAATCTCCCCCTTTTTGATGGTGAGAAAACTTCTCTAGTTGCAAATTTAAGAGTGAATTTAACCAGTGATAATATATAAAAAAAATGAGTAGCCATCACATTTGCTCCTGCAGGTAATCATCATTAGAGGTCCTGTAATGAAAGTGTTCTCATGGTAGAGCATGATCAGAGTGAGATTATCCTGCAATAATCCTGTATGAACCTAAACTTCTTATAAGATTGTCCTGCAAAACAGTAGGTTAGATCTTCTCCTTCTTTCCTCTAAATTGAAGCATAATTAGGGATAATCTATTGAGACTGCACAATAGTAATAAGAGTAATTTCAACTTCTCCCCCTTTTTGTCAACATCATAAAGAAATGTAAAACAAAATGAAATAATGACGCGTTCTAGAGAAAAGAAAAAAAAAAGAGGTGAGTTTTTAAGAAGAAGAATGATCTTCAGGCTCAATATCAGCCTCCCTTCGGGATGGTCCTGCAAAGCTTTTTCCCATCATCGGAGCAGGGTTTCGTACAGCTGGAGAAGAGGGTAGGTTTGAGGCTGTTCTGTCCATTCTGACCAGTGTGTATGTAGGCAGGTTGGCTATCTCATCACAAAACATTCTCCCATAGAGATTAATGGACTTTTCAAGCTTAGACACCTGACTAGTCAAACCTTGCAGCTTCCTATCTATTTTCTGTTCCAAAGCCTGCATTTGCTGATCAAATTTTGTTTCCATGGCAGCCATTGTCTGAAGAAGAGTATTTTGGAGATTATCAAACAGTACCTGAAGTTCCACTTGTGGTTGTGAAGGTGCAGGTTCGTGAGTCTCCCCCTCAATTTGTGCCTTGGTGAAAGCTTGAGAGGCTTGGACTTCAGTGAGAAATACATCTGATGTAACAGGCACAGTCTCTTTCTCCCCCTGAATTATAGCTCTTTTTCCTTTTTCCTTTGAGCTTGGCACGGAGACTATTTCATCATCAATGTCCATTGGAATGGACTGTGCACTGGACAATTGATCTTCTCGGGCAATTGCTGAAGCTAGACTTGCAGCATCTTTGGGAATTGTGGCCCTGGTGGAAGAGACAGAGTAAGCTCCAATGTCATCGTGTTCTTCCTCCTGATCTTTTGACGCCAATGTTGCTAGAACCTGTGCTAGCAATTCCTCATGATCATAGTTGACAATTTGGATGTCATACTCTGTGTCATCTTCAAATCGTGCAGCTTGCTCCTCATCCCACATTGTGAGGAATTCTTCCTCATTCAGATCACAGGGATATACAACCTTTTCTTGTGGTTGTATTTCTGTTTCATCTCATTCTTCCTCATCTCCCCCAGCACTACGATTTGCAGACTCACCACCTTCATCTGATCCACCTCGAGATTGGGTAGCTTCAGAATCATATTCCCCTGTTTCTTCCTCACTTGCGTCTGAGTCCTTATCAGCAGGACTTTCTGTTTGTTGCCCCTTAACAGCCATGACTTTTCTCTTCTTTGGAGATTTCTGCCTTGACTCTTCCTCGAAGTCCACAATGACTGGTTCATTGTTCTTGGTTCTCCATCCAGCAGGAGTCATCTTGTATCCCATCCTTGTTACCATAGTCTCTCCAACAGTCATTAGAGGAATTTCTTGCTCGACAAAGGCACCTGGGCCATCAATCTTGAAATAATTGAATATTTTGAAGATCAATGCGGCATAAGGAAGTTGACCCTTTGGTTTGAGAGCTGATCTGTACATATGCAATAGTACAGTATGAGCAAAAGAAATCCTCTGTCCTGTCAAGATTCCCCATAACAGCTTTGCCTCGTACTTTGATATATCTGTCTTTGATGCTGCCTTGGGTCTGAGACATTCGATGATCACCTTGTGCATCATGATATGTTTCAAGGGAAAGTCCGTGTATGCAAGATGTGACTTTGATTCCCTTGAGAAACTTGATTTGCCAGTCAGGAAGCAGAAAGCTTCACTTGCAGTGACATCTAAGGGTTTGAAATCTCCCTTTCTGGTTGCCATGATTGAAGCCAATTCATCAACAGTCAGAAAATACTGCTTTCTTTTGACTGTGAAAGCCAGAGAGTTGAAGTTGACAAATTGAAGATTTGAATAGAAGTAAGCTACCAAGTCAGGAAAAGTGTAGCCTCTCTTAGTTATAAACTGATCTATCTTCATCTTTTCTAGATGCTTCCTCAGATAGATGCCATTGCTGTCAAAGTACTTTGACTCAAATACCCTTTGAGGTATAATACCTCTCTGTTTCATTGCTTCAAACCTTTCTTTGTGAGCCTGATTCTGGAACAATGGATCAAGAAAGCTTTTATCCAAATTAAAGCCTATATTTTTCACAAAGTCATTGAACTGAATGTCATCATCATCTTCCACCTTTGCCTTCGTACCGCCAGGTCTAATTGGGGATCGTCTTTGTTTTGAACTTGTTTCTGCTACTTTCTCCTTTCCTTTCCTAGAGACAGATGTAGGTTTTTCTACAGCAAGTGGTTCAACGATTTTTCTAGGCAGACTAAGAAACTCCAAAAGTTCGCCCTCACTATCAAAATGATGAGTTTTCAGCAGTTTTCTAAGTTCGTTGCCAAAATCTCCTGCGGCCTTGATTCTATCATACATTGGCTTAATAGAATGAGCCATAGATTCCTTTATTTCAAAGGCAGACAGAGATAGACCTTTTGTCAGGCGGATTGCTTCTCGCTGTTTGTTGATTTGGGTTTCTGTGAGTTCCGCGCCGCTTGCATTTGAGGCGAAGAACTTCTTCTTCGACTGAGACGTCTTCTTCAAGTCAGAGGCTGATTTTGGAGCCATTGATGCGTAGAAAGTTTGAAAATTTGAGTGAAAGAGTGTTGCATTGAGGTGGAAATCGAGAGCGAGAGATTTTCAACACTGTTTTAGGGTTTTGATTTGAGAGAATTTTGAAAGTAAGAGAACAGAGGTGACGGTTCAACGTTTTTATAGAAGAGGCGGTTATTTTTGGAAACACAAATGAGAATTTTGATTTAAAAGGAATTCTTTAAAAAAATATTCACGGTCAATCAGATATTAAGTGATATCTATTCATATGAGGAACTTTCCTATAAGATAGCTTTTAGAGATAACTGACCTTTTGATTTAAGAAAAGTGTGAATTTTTTCTTACGCGCCTTTTTGACGTCCCTTCTGATGCTCCTTATGTTGCTTCTTCTGACTCTCCTTCTGACTCTCCTTCTGATGCTCCTTCTGACTCTCCTTCTGACGCTCCTTTTGACGCTCCTTCTGAATCTCCTTCTGACGCTTCTTCTGACGCTCCTTCTGATGTACCCTGTTCTAAGGTATACTTAAGAAGGAAGGTTAATAATAGATAATTCATTTCTGATAAAATTAAAACTCTGTTTATCAAGTGGTTTAGTAAAAATATCTGCAAGTTGATTTTTCGTGTCAATGTATTGAATGTTAACATCACGGTTTTGAACATGATCACGTATGAAGTGATGCTTGATCTCAATATGCTTTGTTCTTGAGTGAAGTACAGGATTCTTTGTGAGATTTATGGCACTTGTGTTGTCACATAGGATTTCCACAGTTGATTCTTCAACACCATAGTCCTTGAGCTGCTGTTTTAGCCAAAGTATTTGAGTGCAGCAGCTTCCAAGAGATACGTCTTCTGCTTCAGCTGTACTGAGTGCCACTGTATTTTGCTTCTTTGAGTACCATGAGACAAGCATGTTTCCCATGAGTTGACAGGTTCCAGATGTACTTTTTCTATCAATTTTGCAACCTGCAAGATCTGCATCTGAATAACCCTTTAGTGTAAAATCAGAAGATTTAGAATACCACAAACCATAGTTGGGATAAGTCCCTATGTATTTGATTATTCTCTTGACTGAAATCTTGCACATAAGCAGACACTATATAGTATGTCGGGTCTTGAAGCTGTGAGATAGAGTAATGATCCGATCATACTCCGATATAGTTTGGGATCGACTTCTTTTCCATCTTCATTCTTATCTAATTTGGAAGAGTGAGACCTATGAGTTTCTGTCTTCTTGCCATTCTCCAGACCAAACTTCTTCACTATTTCCAATGCATACTTCTCTTGAAATATGAAGGTTCCTTTTTGAGATTGATGAATTTAAAGACCAAGAAAGAACCGTAATTCTCCCATCATACTCATCTCAAATTCATCCTGCATTGTTTTAGAGAATTTCTTGCAAAGAAGTTCATTAGAAGAGCCGAATATAATATCATCAACATAAATTTGAACTAAAAGGATATCCTTACCTTTTCTTTGAATAAAAAGAGTGGTGTCTACATTACCTTTAGTGAAGCTGTGTTGAGATAAAAAGTTACTTAACGTTTCATACCAGGCGCGGGGTGCTTGTTTTAATCCATAGAGTGCCTTTTTTAAGACATAGACCATATCATTTTCTTTAGGTTCTTCGAAGCCAGGAGGTTGTTCAACATATACCTCTTCTTTGATGTAGCCGTTTAGGAAGGCACTTTTCACGTCCATCTGAAAAAGTTTGAAGTCATTGTAACAAGTATAAGCAAGAAGTAGCCTAATGGCTTCTAACCTGGCAACCGGTGCGTAGGTTTCATCATAGTCTATTCCTTCTTTTTGAGAATATCCTTTTGCTACAAGTCTTGTTTTGTTTCTCACAACTTTTCCATTGTCATCAAGTTTGTTTCTGAATACCCATTTTGTTCCAATTACTGGACGATTTTTGGGACGACTGACTAGTTCCCAGATATTGTTGACTTTGAACTGATGTAGCTCTTCCTGCATTGCATTTATCCAGTTTTCATCTGCTAATGCATCTTCAATCCTTTTTTGCTCTAATTCAGATACCAAGGCGATGTTGCTCATTGCTTGCTTGAACTTGGATCTTGTTTTTACACCATCATTTATGCTGCCTATGATAAGTTCCTTTGGATGACTTGACTTATGCTTCCAGTTTTTGTCAAGGCCATCATTTGAGGATATTGTGGATTCATTCTGATCATCTTCTGGTCTTTCTTCTGAGGAAGTTTCCTTCGGAGCATTCTCCGAACTCGTATTCACATCTGATTCTGCTTGTGAGTTCATGACTTGATGAAGTGTATGCATTTGAATGGATTTAGGTTCATCATCCTGGTTGCTTTCATCGAACTTGATGTTCACTGATTCCTCAATAATACGAGTGTTCTTGTTGTAAACTCTGTAGGCTTTGCTTGTTGTTGAATATCCCAAGATTATGTGTCAACAGATATCCTTTGCTAACACATACCACCACGTCCTGAGATGACTTACCAGCGATTTCCTAGTCAAATGATGTGTCGACAAGCTCAAAAGTGTCTCGATTCCAACTGCCTGCAGAGGGAACAGAATCTGTTCCTAAAGAATTCACTCAAAAACCATTACTAAAACCCTTCAAATCTCCTACCAATCTTCAAGCTCAGCTCACTAAACCTTAATACTAGGTGTGGAGTTAAACTCACCGAAAATTTGGGGCCATTTGAAGTCCGGAAGCACCCAAAAATGGATTCTCTCCAAAATCGGATCAGATTCTGACCTTTGTCCATTCAAACAGACCTACGGGAAGAAATAATGGGTCAAATTGAGCTTATAATACCTTGTTGGAACGGAAAGACGATACGCTTCCAGATGGAGGTAGTTTTACCTCAATCCAATCTTGGACAAAAAAGTTATGGCCAAAACAGTGAAGCAGTTTTTCTCTGTCCGCGAGAAATCTGTTCGGCCGAAAGAAAAAGGAAGAAGAACAAGAAGAGGGGGAGGAGGTGGCCGGCCAAAATGAAGAGAGAGAGAGAGAGCTTTCCACCCCAATAATGCACTTTGAGTCAATTAGACAAGATGGGTAATTAATGGGCATTTAATGCATGATGCCTTCTTTGGTTGACACTTGGCAAGCTTCCATTGGTTGATCCATTGACTTTGACTTCCTTTGACCATATCCACATCAAATTTTCGGTAGCCCTTGGGGGTTTAAAATGACCAAAATGACTTTATAAACTTCTTAAGGCAAGGGCAAAGGTTGAGGGGCAAAATGGTCATTTGGCACTTTTCGTCCGAAATTCCATTTCTCCAATATAAACCACCCTCGATGAGGCGACGTCCATTTCAATTCAAATGTTTGAATTTCACAATATCCAATACCTAAATCTTGAGGTCTAGTTTCATGTCGAACTCTCGTCGATTGTAATTCCAGTTTATCTCAAACTGACGAGCGACTCTTGTAGACGTTACGCATATCGACCTTTGGATTTTTCTCAAGCCATGGCGACTTTGGTTGTCATGTAATTGCGAGGGTTTATCGCTAGCTCCTGCTGTCCTGATCATCGAAATCCGATTTAGGAAATTCTCGCAAATCGCACATTGGTTAAGCAGAATCACCCGCGTCCCATCGTATAACACTAGCAAGACATTCCATGATCGTTCCTAGATTGATCTCTGCTGACCCAAAATATTCCCTCGACAATCCTTATGGTCAAAGTGCCATTTTTCATTCAAATCCCCCAAGTTCACGTACCCGACTCCACGTTAGTCTTTCCCTTTTCGGTCAGTTAACTTGAGAGTGGCCAACTCCGAGCGAGTTATAACTAAAATACACGATCGATATTCTTCCATTCAATAACCTCGAGAGGGGACGGAATTTAGAATGTCACATCACTCATTCTAATCCTCAAAAATTTCTGAAGGATTCCATTTCCTAGAAACTTTAAGACCAAGAAATCCTACTTATTTAAAACTAAAAACTCGCGCTCCTTACGATTAGCACATGGCGAGTATTCTCCTTAGGATCTGTAGGACAATTCTCGATTTCCGTTTGTACCTCTCATGGTTCCCCGAGTAAAATCCAATTGTCACCTGCGGTAACTATAACGAGTTAATTTTACTATTCCCTTACCAGATGCTGACTACTCCAATTGCTCCTTACCTCATCCAGGTGAGAGTCTATAACTTGGCTCTCTACTTCCTTAGATATCCGATTAGACCATACAACATTTTGATTTATTTTGTCACTTTCCCTCGGGAAGTACTAGCATCCAACTATAGGGTCCATGATCAATCAATGCGACTTTCCCTTAATTCCATTCGTTCGGTTGATACGTCAACATCCTCCCGGAATTCGATGTTGTTCCAAATCAGATCTCACATAATTATTTCTTGAAGGTTCCTTGAGCTCTGCATCTTCCTTTCCAATCCAGATGCGCAATCTTAATTCCAAGACAACTAGAACCTTTTTCTTCCTTCCATACTAGGGTCATTTACTTTATGAAGGGAACCATAGACTTCATCGACCTTCTCTTGTTTAGAACCTACGTTGTTTCTCACACTTCATGATACCAGACTTAGAGTCCACGCCCACGGTGACACTTTTATTCCAACATTAAAATATCAGCATATTTGATATTCTCCTATTGATGACTCGATCTCTTCAAGTGACGAGACACCTCCTCGGTTTCCCACTAATTCACACTGAGGATAGTCACCTCAATCAAATCGGCTCCTCTACTATTATGGTCCAAAACGATCCTTACTGCTTAATTTGTCATTTCACCTCAACTATACATCAAGACCACGCATAGCCAAGATTGTCAAGTCTTCCCAGTTTCCTTTTACGAACGACCATCTTGTGGTCCTATTGCCTAGGAGGGACCAACGTACTGCCCTTCAAGAAACAACTTACAAATCCATTTCTAATGTCTTAGTTCAATCTCGATCAATCCTTTAGACTAGACCAAGTCCGAGAAACTGACATGTTAGTTTCCTTAATGTTTCCCAATCCTTGACAAAGTCTTAAAACCCATAATTGCCAGGGTAATTTCCCTTCTTCAGGATACTCAGGAGCCTATAAGGTTTATCGTTCGACCTTCAATCTGAAGACAAACAATTTCAGGATCGCCTTTTTCCATGGAACTTAGCCGACTTCTACCTTAAAATCCTTCTACAGGTTATCCGCTTGGCGATTTCCATTTTCCTCCTTTGTCACCTTTTCCAAGGCTTCTAATACTTACTTTGGTAGCAATAGTCCCAGTCATCTCAACGGCTCAACTAGCGAGGACAGTTTGCCCCTTGAGTCTACTTACTCATCAACCTTCATTCGTTTTAAATTCTCATGACCCCTTCGGTTCTTGGGTCCCTCACGTCTTGCTGACTCAGCTTCGACTCTTCCTTCAACACTTTTACTCTGTTGGTTCATGCTTACTAGGTTCTCATGATTTTCAAATCACCACAATCCCTCCAGGGATTAAAGACCTACATCATCACTCAGGTCTGGCAGCCCTAGACCATTCAACAACATCGTAAACCTAATTAAATGATATTTCATCCAAGGGTCTCTAGTAATTCTCAACTAATCGTCAACTACTAGGCAAGCCTCAACTAGGAAACTTTAAGAAGTCATACTGAGGTGCTATTTCCATGAAATACGAGATCATACCCTAAATTCAGGCACATCTGCAACTTAGTAGTGACTCAACTGACTACATCAATTTAGAAAACACCAGTCAAAGCAGCACCAAGTGCCAAGTAAACAATCTCGTTAAGAAGGCCAGACATACACATCAATTATTTTTCAAAAGACACCCACTACCAAGTACGAAGATCCTAATTATGTTAATCACATGTGCCATCACAAATTCCATGTAAATCATGCCTTACGGCCAACTAAGGTCTTACTATCTAATCATTCTAAGGTCCTTACTCCTTATTACTCCAAATCTCGATCGGATTGATCGAGCTGACTTGCTCTGATACCAAACAAGTGGGGACGTCAAGCCCCAAACCCGACGGACATGCGAACATCCCTCTAGGGCTATTACGTTAGATAGTCTCCTAGGGGCCAACGACCATAATGTGAAAGACCTAAATGAAACATGCATGCGAAAGTGAGAAAACAACCCTTCACTTAGTTCTAAAAGTCAACTTTAGAACAACACATCAGGGCAACATCAAAATAAAACACAAGGGAGGAGTCCACTATGCAAAAATCTAGTCTACCGCTACTAAACGGGTATCTCAGAAAGAACATGCTCTTTGGTTACAAAAGACATCGGGCTCTCAGTTGTCAGTTGACAATCCCACATCTCCAGGGTTAAGCTCTGTGCGCACAGGAGCACTCGCAGCAGCATCCTCCTCAGCAATGATTGCTGGCATAGGACCATGTCCTGCCATGGGAAAATAGGCATCCAAGCCCAGTAACAGGTCATCGGGTATGTAGATCTCGGACGGGTCAGCCACCCACAATGCATCCATAGGTACGACGCTCTTAGGCAATGGTCCGACAAGGGTGCCCTTATCCTGGAGCGTCCAAGCCTCAAAGGTATAGGGACTCAAGTACCGACCTCTCTCTTCGACCAGAACAAGACTCGTCGTCTTAGTATACAATACACCCTCACAAAAGGTAAACCTCGAGGTCAAATGAAAGTCGAGGATGGTGTATACATGAGCTTATCACTAACATACATAATAAAGTGTCGTTTGGTATGGGACAAGCTGAAGGGATACCTACAAACCGTAATGAAGCATGGCATGGGACATGAGGAACGGGGCTTTCTCCGTAGATGTATGACTTGTGACAACTTGTAACGACTAGGTTTGATGAGGGCGGGGAGTGATCGCCGGGATAGAGAAGTCCGGACAAGGAGCGGCTCCTGGTAGGCTTCAAGATAGCAAGGAGACAAGACTAACCTAAGTCATAAATTGAAAGGGGAAATCAAGGTATCGGGTTGAGTCTGATTGTGGTTAAGAGGTGTATTATACTGAAGTGATCCTCAAAGTGAATTTTCAGAAGTTACTTGGCATTCGTAATGGCGCCTGTGATTGGCATGATTAAGAGCTTCGTACTTGGAAGTGGATGCCATTTGAAAAAGAAAAGCGATGTTGTGATTGGCTCGATTGGCATGTTTGTAGTTGGCAACACGTGATTTTATTGACCAAGGTCAAACTGAGAGATTAGACGGCGTGTGGGACTTATACCGCGTTAAACTGGTGTCTCCCGAAAGTGAGATAGCATGTTGTGTTCTAGAGTGGCAGATGCCTTTATACTAAAATTATGAACGATTGACTTACTGAAGTGATGCATTGAATGGTTGTTTGATGTTGACTTAGTTGAATTTTGGCCTAGTTGAGGCTTGCCTAGTAATTGGTTGTTAATTGAGGAATTACCTCGCTGAGGATGGCTTGACATGTGGTTGCTGCTTAAGGATGGTTTGAAATTCTTGGATAATTGGCAAGTTGTCACGCCCCGAACCCGGCGAGCACGCGAACATCCCACCAGGCCATTCGACTTGTCAAGATATTACCCAGGATCCAATGGCCAACAATGAAATCAAGGCTTCTAAATGAGACGTATGCGGGAACGTGAAACAACCCCATACAAATAAAACAATACAAGATGACTTAGAACGAAAAGATGTACACATCTCATAAATGTCAAAGTTAGTTACAAATCTAATTCCAAACAATATATGGTTTCTAAGGTCTCAATCAGAATCATCTTGATTTCCTCCAATCGACTTCCTCAAATGCCAACCCGTGGTAAGTTCGGGTTTCCATCGTCTGAGACTTGAAAAATGTTGTCCCACGACGAGGTGAGATATAAAATCTTAGTAAGCTAAACGTAACCCTAAACTAGGCTGCCAGTACCTCCAGACACTTTTAAAAAATGGGGTATTTTGGGGTATAAAAGTATTGGCATGGTAAAACAGGGTACTTGACAAAACTTAGCATTTCAATCTTCTCAAAATAGCTTGACTCAGTCAAGAAAAATCACGATAACTCCAATCTTCGTACAATCGCAAGGTTTTCAATTAGAAGTAAGCACTCGACGCTATCTCAAAACATGAGGCAACTTTCACTTCTTTCTCAAAAGGTTCATTCCTCGAAATTTCCAGAAA
This sequence comes from Rhodomyrtus psidioides, assembly GCA_021437785.1. Classification (NCBI taxonomy): domain Eukaryota; kingdom Viridiplantae; phylum Streptophyta; class Magnoliopsida; order Myrtales; family Myrtaceae; genus Rhodomyrtus; species Rhodomyrtus psidioides. Next base: position 1,684,722 of record JAILYB010000119.1, read on the forward strand.
ACATGTTCTTTACTCTCACGCCCCTTTCTAGGCCAATTTCAAATCATGAGGTAAATTTAAAACTCGTGAGGAAAACCCCCATACTTGAGGTAAATCATCAAAACATGAGGCATATTCAAATTCTCAAAATCATTTTTGATTTTTTTGAAAATAGATCTTGCCATATCCGCCCATCCTGGGCCACCCATCTTGGGGCTACGAGATGATTCGATCTCCATATGACCCGTCGGTCCATATGAGACTCTTGTGTCCGGACCTAGAGATGATTCGGTCACCATACGACTCTCGACGCCCATTTTCAATCGAGATGAATCGTGTTAGTATGGGACTCTCTAGCCGCAAACCTCGTCAGGTCAAATGGGAGCAACTCCCTCCCAAAATGTTGGCCAAATTATAAATTACTGGCGATCCCACATGCCATTGCACATATAATTTTTCCCGGTGATCCCACACGTGATCCCACACGCCTGTGCACTTAAGATTTCCTCAGTGATTCCACACGCTATTTTATTCATAAAAATTTCAATTATAGAAACCTCTGATTTTCATTTAAAGAAAATAATTCACGCCTCAAAATTTTCATCATTTAAGAACAACTCATGAAATCAAGCAGTTCATCGCCTACTTGAGGCATTCCTTTCAAACGTGCCACAACTGGACAAAACATATTCCACGTCATAAATTCTCAGTCAAGCACATGTAAATTCAAGTAAAACCTCAGAAAATTCAATGAACATGGCCAATTCACAAAACTTACGGCTTGACAATAGTCATGGCCCTTTCATCATCTCAAGCTTGACATTTCTTTCACTAAAATATTTTTCGAGCCTTTCCAACTCAAGGTAATCAATTTTTCCAATAAAGCACCCATTCACGGTCAAGCAAGACTCTTCAAATGTTAAATTTTCAATCAAGAACGGGCAAATGAATACTAACTTTCAAAAATGGATAGATTGGGACTTCTTCGTGCCTCTCACAAAATCAGGCCATAAAACCATTCAATCCAAACTCAAAACTCTGTCCTTTAGTAACCTAACCTCCTAATAAAGGTTTAGGAACAACTTACCTCGAGCCTAGGCCAAGCGATTCCTTAAAACGATCAACGCAACGTTGCGGTACCAAGCTGTCCATTCTTGGCCTTCCACGGTTAGATTTAGTCCTAGATAAACTGGTATTGATCTGTTGACCTTTTGAGAGATGTACTTTCATAGAATTATCTTTCAAGGTCTTATGGTCGTGTGAGCGAAAACGAAGCTCAATTTGGACACCGGACGACCTAGAACGAGCCATTTTAAAATTAGTACGCGATGGGAGAAGATCTACACAGTTTTCGATTTTAACCTCAAATCAGCCCTTCAAACACTTCTAAACTCCAATTTTTTGCAAGATCTCCTTGCCAACACATCATACAACATCAATAGACATATTACCAAGCAATCCATAGCAAGGCGATGCCCCAAAGCCCTTCGAATAGCCTCGGTTTCTCATGGACAGAACCAGCACATAAACTGACTTTGGAATATCACACAAAACTAGCTTCAAAGTCCATTCTAACTCCATCTAATTCTCAAAAATAACTTGCTCAGATCTTAAACTAGAAGTCGAGAGGATCTCACCAAAATTTTTGAAGCAATTGAGCCCTCGAAGTGGACGCATGAAGACTCTTTCTCAAACCGAGTCAGATATTCGACCAGCCTGACCTTTGCCCATCAAATAGACCTACGGGACGAAATACTGGGCCAAATTGAGCTTATAATACCTTGTTGGAATGGCAAGACGATAAGATTTCAGATGGCGATGGTTTTACCACAATTCAATGTCGGACGAAAAAGTTACGGCCGGAACAGTGAAGCCATTTATGTTTGTCCGCGAGAAAACTACTCGGCCGAATTGAAAAAGAAGGAAGAAGAAGATGGTGGGAGAAGGTGGCTGGCCAAAATGAAGAGAGAGAGAAAGTTTTCCACCCCAATAATGCATTTTGGTCAATTAGATAAGATGGATAATTAATGGCCATTTAATGCTTGGCCTCTTCTTTGGTCGACACTTGGCAAGCTCCCATTAGTTGATCCATGGACTTTGACTTCCTTTGACCATCTATACATCAAATTTTCGGTAGCATATAGAGGGGTCTAAAATGACCAAAATGACCTTCTAAACTTCTTAAGACAAGGCCAAAGGTTGAGTGGCAAAATGGTCATTTGACACTTTTTGTCCGAAATTCTATTTTTCCAATATAAACCACCTCGATGAGAAGACGTCCAATTCAATTCAAGTGTTGGAATTCCTCAATGTCCAATACCCAAATCTCGAGGTTCAATTTCATGTCGAGCCCTCGTCGATTGTAAATTTCAGTTTATCTCAAACTGACGGGCGACTCTTGTAGGCGCTACGCGTATCGACCTTGGGATTTTTCTCAAGCCGTGGCGACTTTTGTTGTCATGTAACTGTGAGGGTTTATCGTTCGTTCCTTCGATCCTGATCATCGAAATCCGATTTAAGAAATTCTCGCAAATTATACATTGGTTAAGCGGAATCACCCGCGTCCCAACGTTTAACGCTAGTAAGACATTCCATGATCGTTCCTAGATCGATCTCTACTGGCCCAAAATATTCCATCGACAATCCTTATGGTCAAAGTGTCATTTCTCATTCAAATTTCCTAGGTCCACGTACTCGATTCCGCGTCAATCTTTCCCTTTTTGGTCAGTTAACTCGGGAATGGCCAACTCCGAGCGAGTTACAACTGAAACACACCGATCGATACCTTTCATTACATAGCCTCGAGAGGGTCGGAATTCTGAATGTCACAACTCTTCCCCCCTTAATGAAATTTCATCCTCAAAATTTGTAATCTTCCCAATTATCCAATCTCACGGGGTATAGACGCCTCAACGCATTCTCATTCTTCTAATTAGCTTCGTTCCTTACTAAACCATCACAATAATACGCTTTTTAGCACTCATGTCATTTGACGTTTCACCTTCTTCAAATGTTCCCTCGTACCATCAGAGATTCAAGGGCTTTATAAACTTGCCCTTTATTATCCAAATCGAGTTATCACCTTTTCGATTTTGCTCAAAAATCTCTAATGATCATAGTGATCCATCAACTTTCGTGGCCACGTCTCTTTCTCTTGTCGGCATGTCTAATGCTCGACAACACATTAGACTAATTCAACCTTCGATCCACATCATCGATAATATTAGGGCAATCTTGGCACACTTTTGTGCCATCCCAAGGAACACCTTAATTTTGCATGGTCTATTCATTTCCATACCCCTTAGATATCAGGGCCTGATCATGGCAATATCTCGATTCTTTTCTGACCACCGGATTTGACGCTTCAGGCAGCCATCAGCCTAGTCCATTGACAAAATCTCAATTTAGAAGTTGAATCTCTTAATTCTCGAGGGAAGATCTGTCCCTCCATTACCAATTACGCAACGTTCAATTCTCAATTATATGTGTTCGCTACATAATTCCTCCTTCTTTAGCGATATTAATATCGATATAACAACACTTGGGTGATCTCTTCGTTCCACGTGACTCACCTTCAATCCCCTTTAGGCAGTCCATGCTATCAACCTCTTATAGTTCACATAACTTTGGGGTCTTTCTTTATACAAGCAACGCTCTCATATCCATAAGCAATTTCATACATCAGTGTTGTTCCTGGATCGTGTAATCATTAGATGGCTGCGGGTTGCGGTTGGTGAAGGTGGAGGTAAGGCTTGTCGTGGTGGTGGATCAGAGGATAAGGGAGGTGGGTTCAATGTGTTATTCTGATTTGAGTTGGTCTGGGTTTCAGGATCAATTGTGGGTGAATTGAGTGATGGCTGAAGTTGTGATTCGGGTAGGGGAGGCTGTTGATGGCATCGGTGCTGCTAATTTGAGAAATAATCGTTGCACGGGGAGCAGGCAGCAGGTCGACAGCCATTGCAGGATCTTGCGATTGGATCGGCGTTGGGACAGAAGGAGAGACGAAACTTGTTTGTTGGTTAGTGATTAGAAGTTGGATCTATGTAGAATTTGTAGGTGATAATGTGTTTTGAGGTGAAGAGCTTATTGTGATATACGGAAAAATGTGTTCGTAGAAAAAAACATGACGAGAAGTGTAAACACGTTTGGTTTGAGGTTCGAAACATTTGTAAGCGCTTTGAGAGAGTGAGTAGCCAAGGAATATACACGGACGAGAACGATTATCAAGCTTGTTTTGGGCATATGGACGGAGTCACGGATAACATAAGCATCCAAAAATTCGATGTTTGAGATAGTTCGGCTTTTGATTGAAAAGTTTTTTATATGGAGATTGATATTGAAGAGTTGGAGTGGGTAGTCGATTGATGAGATATAAGCTGTTTGAAAGGCATATGACCAGAATGAGATTGAAAGAGATGCGTTATGGAGTAAAGTTAACCCAGTTTCTACAACATGGTGATGTCGCCGTTCGGCGGTGCCATTGTGTTGTGGGGTGTGAGGAGGAGTGGTGTAGTGAAAAAGTTTTTAAGTTGTAGATACTCACCTCAGCCATCAGAGTAGACAAAGATAATAGGACGTTGAAATAGTTTTTCGATAATTGGTTTAAAAGCAGTAAAAAATGGCATAAACATTGCATTTTTTTTCATTGGATAAAGCCATATGTATTTGGTAAAATGGTCTACAAATAAAATGTAATATCTGAAACCATCAACCCAGGTATCCGGAGCAGGACCCCAAACATCGGTGCATAGGAGTTCTAATAGAGCATGACTTGAGAGAGTGGAAATCTTGAATGGAAAACTATGACTTTTATTGCATTGGCATGAATCACAATATTGTTTGGAAATGGATTTAGATATAGGACTTATCAGTAATGAAAATGTCCTAACTATGTAATTTTGAATGGAGAGAGAAGGATGTCCCAAACATCGATGCCGGTCGTAATGAGCTACTTTTTCTCCTATGAACGCCACGGTAACTTTGTGTGGCCGTAGAGAGAGTGGCATCCGATAAACGCCGTGCTTATGCTCGCCGCATAACAATGTCGCTCCTGTTCGAAGATCCCTCACCAAAAAGAATGTGGCAAGAAATTCAATAGAAGTATTATTTTGGGCGCAAAATTTAGAGATGGAAATTAAATTTTGAGTAAGAGATGGTGCGCAAAGTGTGTTCGGTAAAACAAAGGTATTTTCAGGAGACACAAGTTTTCTCGCCCCAACGTGCGAAATACTCAAACCTGTCCCGTCGCCAATAACAATGTCATCTGGTCCTTCGTACTCCGAGTAGAGAGATAAGTTTGCCAAGTCGTTGGTAACATGATGGGATGCTCCTGAATCAACAAGCCATTGTGGAGCTGAGTGTGTGGCGGTTGTGTGATGCATAGAAGGGCCGAAATTTGGACGACCTCGGATACGGTAGCAAGTCTTCGCCTTATGGCTATATTTATCGCAAAATTGACATAGAGGTCTAGAGTCATAAGATTGAGATGGGCTGCCCCGCTGGATGGGATTTCTACGGGGCTGTTGGTTGCCATAGTTGGTACGAGCACCATGAGAAGCACTGTGTCCTTTTTGGGCGTCGTTCCAGCGAGCAATGGACGAACTAGAGCGTGATTTGACTATATACTGAGCTGTGATAGGAATGAATTATGTGGCCTTCTCTTCATGCTTTAGATAAGCTTCATAAGCGACAAGTTTGTCGTGTAATTCCTCAAATGAAATAGGATTTTCTCTAGCACGAATTGCAGCCGCTATTCCTTTAAATTCAGGACCAATTCCACGTAAGGCATGAATAACAATATCATCATCTTGAAGAGGTGTATTAATAATGGAGAGTTCATCGACAATACCTGTGACATTCTGAATTTCCTACCGTTTTGAGACTATGGAATGAGAAATATCTCATTTTTATTCCACTCGGATCTGATCAATCTTGAGAAAACTAACCAAAAGGAAAAGGCCAACGCATGACAAGGTACGTAGACCTAGGAAACTCGAAAACAAATGACGCTTTGACCATAAGGATTGCTGAGGGAACATTTAGAACCAATAAAGGCCGATCAAATAACGATTAAGGAATTAATTGCTAGCGTTATAAGATTGGAGCGTGGGTGATGCCGTAAAACCAATGTATAATTTGTGAAGTTTTCCTAAATCGAACAATGACGATCGAGGCCATTGGAACTAGCGATGAACCCTCGCAATTACATGACAACCAAAGCCGTCGTAACTTGAGTCATCCTAAGTGTGACGAGAGTCACAGAATTGATACGCGTAATGTCTGCAAAAGCCATCCGTTAATTCGAGATAAACTGAAAATATGATTGCAAGAGATCGACCATGAAATAGAAGCTCGAAATTGGTAATTGAAAATGAAGAATTCCAACATTGGAAAATAATTTGACGTCATCCCGCCAATAGTCATTCAAAATTGGAAAAGCAAAGTTTCGAACGGAAAGTGCCAAATTACCGTTTTGACCCTCAACCTTTTGCCCTTGCCTTTAGAGAAATAGAAGGACAAAATGGTCATTTGGTCTTCCAAGGGTGGCCGCCGAAAATTTGAGGAGATGAGTCAACGGAAGTCAAAGATTGGATGATAAATAATTGGAGCTGCCATGTGTCACCATTTGAAGAGCTCATGCATTAATTGCCCACAAGATTAATCTTGTCAAGTTAAGCACCAATTATTTGTGTGAAGCCCTCATTTTCCTCCCTCATCTACCGTGGAACCCTCTCTCTCTCTCTCTTTTCCTTTATTTTCTTTTTCTTCTTCCTCTAGCCGAACTGGTCAGTCCGACCAGCTTCTGTCGCCCGGTTCGCTACCAACGACCGCCCCTTTCCGCCGTCCTTTTGCAGTGCGCGGACCACCAGCAGTAAGTTCAGCCTCTATTCTACAAGTTCCAAGTGGTAGCTCGTCGTTTGGTTAAGTAGTTTTTCCCGTGCAGCCCCGAGACCAAAACTGGACAGATTCTGAGCGAGCTAGGGTAAGGCTTCCGTTCATCCTCTTAGAGACTTCATTTAACTTCAAACTTTTTGTGGGATCTCTATAACACGTAGTACTCAAGTTCACTGAGTAGTGGTTGTGATTTTATTGAAGATTTAGGGTGTTTTCATGGCTGATTTGTGGTGGCTTTTATCTAGCAAAAATCTGACCGCCGAGCACCAAGAAGAAATAGAGCTATTTGAAGGGCTTTGATGTGTTATTTCAATTCGAAACGCTTGGTGAGCTTCCTCAACACTTGGATTAAGATGTTAGCAAGTTTATTTCGTGAGAAATTGGAACCTAGGATTGAGTTATGGATTGACTAGTGCGGATTGGATCAAAACAGTTTTTGTTCTGTTGATACCCTGCTGTGACAAAATTTGTTGGGGATTATTTAAGGGGTATGTTGGCTTTAAAATGATTCATGAGACTACATAAGACGTTATATGAGGTGTTATTGAGAGTATGTAAAGTGGATTGAAAATTAGAAAGGATTTAAGGGCTAATTTATGCACAAAACTCAGAATTATATTCTGACTTGTGTTTTGCTGCTTGAGTCGATTGCTTTGAGGGTTCGTGGAGGTGTCGTTGTGGCTTTGATTGATCGATAAGGCACCTTAGGTTGTTGTTTGGTTGGTTGTGAAAAGATTGGTATAATGGAAGTAAGACTCGATTGAGTTTTGATCCAGAATTGATGAAATTTCCTAGGACGGCGTGTGATTTTGGTTGGCCGTGCACTTGTGGAATTGAGGAAGATCAATTGGTTGGGATTTTTGCTATTCGATCAAGGTAAGTGTTTCCTAAACCCATACTCGAACTCTAGGACGCTACTGGAGGATTGAATGTGTAGTGTGTTCGTGTGATGAAATAGTGGTGATTGATAGTATGTGAATTTAATGGCGAGAATGCCTATGTGAAATGATTTGGCTAGAATTCCTTGTGATTTGAAATGGCCAGAGTGCCCTTGTTATTTGAAATGGCCATAGTGCCCTTGTGATTTGACATGGCCAGGGTGCCATTGTGCTTTTAAATGGGCAGAGTGCCCTTGTGAATTACATCGCGGCCTGGGAGCCCATGGCGATGAATGAATGAAATGTCATTTTGATGACTTATGAAGTCATGTGTTTATCTTATGCTAACGTGTGAAGCTTGGGTCTCATAGCTTTTGATGTACTTGATGATGATTTATTTATGCTAAGTACTTGAGAAAATTGATTCTTATGTTTCCATATGCCAATGCTTGTCGAACCTTTGCATTTTTGCATCATTGGATGATCTAGTGGGACTAGTGGTCCAGTTTAGGTTTAGGTTTCACTTACTGGGATGTAAATCTCACCCCGTAGTGGGACATATTTTTTCAGACCCCATATTGTAATCATGTGGCTGATACATCTTGGAAATCCAAAAGAGATGACCGCCACTTTTGATGAATTTCCTGACGGCAAGGGCGTAGTGTATATTAGGAAGTGTACCGCTGTTGACACCTAATTTTGGCGATCCCATATTTTATTTTATTTGCGAAATAGAATATTGTCTAAATTTGTTAAATATGCATTTTATTTATTTACTTATTTTATTATTTTTTTATTTACAAAATATTAAAAAAAGAAAAAAAAAAGAGAAAAGGAAAGAGAAAAAGAAAACTAGATCGGGCCGCGCTTGAGGCCCCACGGCTCGTGCGTTTTTTCCGCCCGCTGGAGCGGACCTATGCAACGCAGGCCCAGATGCCTCTTTATCTTTTCCGCAGGCCCACAGAAACCAGGCCATCTTTTTCCCTACTTGGTCCATCATTCCCTCACGTTCTACATCACCACGTCTCTCATCTGTAGATGTTCACATCACCCATTGAATGCAAGGTACTTCACTTGGCCTCCTATCAACTCACGTCTCGATCGGCCAGTTTTCACTCCCAGCCACAAGAAAAAGCTTGAGGGCGAAGGTAGCAGGGGCAGAAGAAGACAAACTGGAGGGGTTCAGTGACCAAAAAGCAAAAAAGGAGGAGGGGAAAAAGGAGGAGCCGGGAGACCATCTCGTGAGATCCTCTGTCGACCCCTTCGACCTTGCCAACTAGGAGATTTCCATCACCATCCGGAGTCCCGAAAACCATTCTGGCCATCGTCACAGCCCCGGAGGTCCGGCAGATCCGGCGCTTTGCCGGATAGTCTCTAGCCCGGCCATGGAGGAGGATCATGCGACCGTTTTGCGTTGCCCATGATGGCTAGTGGCCAGGCCAAAGCTATCGTTTACTAGAGGTCCTATGGCTAGTGTTCGGCAACGGATTGAGCGTCGGGAGAGAGAGATAGAGAGAAAAAGCATAGAGCAGAGGGCTAATGATGGCGGTTGGTTCGGTCACCAAAAGGAGAGAAAACAGAGATGAGGGAGAGAGTCTGGGGCCTGGAGTACTCGAGGACTCCACCGAGAGGGCGACTAATCTCCGTTTAGCAATCGACGATGCCTGTTTTCCCATCTCGGACAGAGCAGGTTCTTTCCTTTAGCACCTCTGTTTTGCTTAAGCCATGTAAGCCAAGGTACGAAATCTTCTGAGGTTACTCTCAGCGTGCTCGGGAGGTGGGCGGTGATCCAGAAGTTTTGTTCGGCCCGACCTGAGGTGCAACGTCCAGCCACCAGTTATTCTCGAGGCGTCCAATCATTCGTAGGAAGTGGGGTTCGGATTCGAGTCCCTGTCTTGTTCGACGGGGTCGCTGATCGCGCTTGGTTTGATCGGGTGATGGTAAAATTGGAATCACCAGATGAATTAGCTATGACATTCTGAATTTCCGCCCCTCGAGGCTTGAGATATGAAATGAAAGCTCGAATTGGCAATTGGAAATAAAGAATTTCAAAATTGGAAAAGAGTTTGACGTTGTCTCACCAATGGTCATTCAGAATAGAGAAAAGGAAGTTTCGGACGAAAAATGACAAATGACCATTTTACCCCTCGCCCATTTGCCTTTGTCTTAAGGATAATTGAAGGTCAAAATGGTCATTTTACCTCCCCATGAGCTGCTGAAACTTGGAGTACAAGGGGTCATTGCAAGTCAATGACATTATTGGACCATTGCCACATGCCACTCTTAGAAGGCCCCATGCATTAATTACACACCTAATCCCATCTTGTCACGTTGACCTTCATTATTGGTGTGGAACACCTTCATTTGGAGCCCTTCAGCCGTGGGTAGCACTTCCCCCACCATTTCCCTTTGATTTTTCTCTCTTATTCTTCTTACCAAAAATTGCCCAGAAAAATAGTTTCTATGCCCTCTGTTCGGTCCATACGAAAGGCCTCTCCCGTCGTCTCCTTGCTTCCACCGACCACCACAGGTTAGTTCAAGATGTCCTTGACATTTTCCTGTTGGTTTCATGATTTTTAAAGGTCTTCTTAATTTATGGTGATTTTTGGAAGAAAAACGGACGGATTCTGAGCTAGCTGAGGAGAAGCGTTGGTTCTAGCTCTTAGAAATTCCAAATGACCTCAATTTTTTTAGGAGAGCTTCATAACATCTAGTACTATGTTCAGATGGTCTATGGCTGCAAGTAGATGATTTTAAAATTAGTTTTCATGGCTGATTGTGGGTGGTTAAAATCAGACAGATTCTGACCGTGGAAGGACCGTGGGGAAACCGGGCTGTTCAAAGCTTTGTGGTGTGATTTCGCTCAAAACCTTTTTGGTGAGACTCCTAAACTTGATGTTTGATCTATTGGCAAGTTGGTTTTGAGAGGAATTTGGTTTAAGAGGTGATTAAAGGGCTGTTAGAGGAGAAAACGTGATAAGTCGTTCAATCTGCCAATAACGCACACTGATTTTGAATTGAGTCGTTCTAAGTCGTCCGATATCCGAATTGAGCTCCGTTTTCGCCACATGTCCGTAAGATCTTGAAGTTTAAGACCATGAAATTTGTTTTCTGAAAAGATCAGTAGAAAAGTTTCAGTTTTTGAGAGAATGAACCTAGTCGTGGGGCTAAGAAAAGGGCAAACTTTGGTAGAATGAAATTGTGATGACTTGCCTTGATAGAATGACATTGGCATGCTTAGGAGCATCAAATTAATACTATGATGATATGAGAATAAGGTGTTGTCGGTGTTGTTAAGGTATTGGAGCGATAGAATTGAGAAATAATCGAGTTTCGATGTGGTTTTCTTAGGCACGCCGTGAGAGCCATGTTTGGCCGTGGGCTTGTTGACCTATGAGGGTCATTTGGATGGAAATTGCTAGCTTGCTTAATGAGGTAAGTGTTTCCTAAACCTTTATCTGAAAGCTAGGACACTACTGGACAGAGTGGTCGAGTGATTTGATTGCTTTATAAAGCCTATGGCTAGAATTGCTTGATGCAATTGTATGGTGTTTATATTGTGATATACCTAATGATATATTGGCTATTGAGCCCTTGATGACATATTTGGCTATTGAGCCCTTGATTGTTTAATTGGCTGTGAGGCCTACGTGGCTTATATGGCTATAGTGCTTGTGATATCGAAGTGGCTATGAAGCCCTGTTATTAAAATAGCAATGATGCTCTGTTATTGAATCAGATGTGATGCATTGACAATTATGGTGGTTGCTTGGCTAGTAAGCCTTGTTAATTGATGTTGGACAATGAGCTCTGATGAATTACACTGACTATAAGGTCTATGCTATAATGCATTCATCGATCGTTGGCTTGGTGCCCCAATTATATGAATGGCCATAGTGCTGATGTTATATGAATGGGCCGTAGTACCCTAGCGATCAATTGGCTTGGTGCCCCGGTTATTACATGACTATAATGCCTTGATGCATCTATATTAGCTTGGTGCCCCGGTTATTATGGCTAGAGTGTCATTGTGATTTTAAATAGTTAGAGAGCCATGTGATAACTGACTAGAGTGCCTCAGTGATATCGATTGGCTTGTGGCCCCAGTGATGTAAATTGGCAAGAGTGCCAAAGAAGTACGAAAGTGGAGGTGGAAGTTGTGATAATTGAGTACCGAATTATATGTTTCTTGAGCAAGGAGCTTGAGACCTTGAAGTTGAGTGTGATTGATTGTATTGCTCATCCATGCTTGGCTATGGATATGCCTATTTGTTTGAGGCCATACGCTATTGTTGGTTGCTTGCATCTTGGTGGTATTGTGTATAGTCTGGGGGTACTGGTGTTCAGGCCTAGATTTAGGTTTCACTTATTGAGATTTATATCTCACTCCAGTGGGGGCTTAACTTTTTCAGGTCCCAGGCGAAGGAAGACGAACTTGCCAAGGATTGGGCATTCGAGGAAGTAGTTGATCAAATTTTTTTTAATACGTTAGGTGACCGCAGAGATTGTATACCGATTGGTGATGTAGAAATTAAATCTTTGGTTCTGACCATTCATTGAAAATGAGAAGTGTACCATTTTTTCTGTCCTAGGTCATCTTGATTGTATTTGTGTACGGAGTAGTTTCTTGCTTCCGCAAGTATTCGATTAATTGATGATGGCTGAGGGATCTTGGATGGCACAATTTGATTACGGCTAGTGGGATGTTCGCGAGCTCGTCGGGTTCGGGGCGTGTGTTGACACCTTATTTTTTTCCAAGTCTTTTTCAACTTTATTTTGAAAAATCATAAACAAATCCATAAAAAGTCAAAAAATTACACAATTAACTTTGGTGGCCTTGGCCAAGCCTAAGGAACCATTTTTGGTAAAAAAATAAATTTTCATATTTTTCGTATATTTTTAATATTTTCATAAATTAGGAAAATACTAAAAAAATCAAGAAAAATAACATTTGAGGTCACAAAAATATGAAAAAATAGCCAATATTTTTCTTTTAAATCCCCTGTCTTTTTGACCTTACAAAAAGTCCAAAATCAAATTCAATTGTATGTGTTCCTTTGTTACACATATAATTGAATTTGAGAAACAAATGTCAATTGAGTCTTTTAATTTGTAATTTTGGCATTTTCTAGGATCTTGACATCCAGTCTAACTGTCCATTATTGCAATTTAGCCCAATTGTTTGCACAAATTGCTCAATTGCACGAATTTGACAAAATTGCATACTTAATTGAATTTTAGTCCTTGAAATTGGGCATATTCGAAATTACTTTCAATTTAAGGACTATCATTGCAAATTAAACATACTACCTAATGGGTTTCACCATTTTGAATTGATTGGCATAAGTAATTTGCCGCCATTTGATCATTTGAGCCTTCAATTGCACAATTCCCCAATTTGCAATTACATGAAAATTTGGGGTTTTCATATAAATTGATATGAACTTTTGGGTAAAATCACATTTTTAGATATAATCCATGCCCTAAGTTCGATTTTGAGGTCCAATTGCAAAAATTTCCCATTAATTTGGGCTTAATTTGGAAAATTGTAATTCGAAACCGGTTCAGACCAGTCTGACCGCCGGTCGGACCGGTCGAACCATTCCGCTACAGTGTCTTCTTCTTCATCAGGCCTGCGCGCAAATGAACAGTGCTAGGTTGAATTTCAACAAGGAAATTGACCAAGCAATCGGCAGCAATTGAAGAAGAACTAGTGGGGGTTTCATTCGTCGCAAGAGTCCCCGTTGATCGAGACCAACATCACAACCAATGGCCGCCGGGACGGAAAGTAATCGGCCGGTCAAGGCTGCGGCACCTGCGAAAGTTAACGACGACAGAATTTGGATGAAATTCGCCCAAATTCGTGCCAAATGCAATCGTCGGGGGCCCCGAACAGAATTGCCATTTGATGCCCGTTGTCCCCGACGCCGATCGAACCTAAAATCACATGGTAACACGTGCTATTTGAGTCGGTTGAAACTCCCCAAATCGGGGCCAAAAATTGGAGAAGCTATATAAGCGTGCAAAGGCTTTCAGTTAAGGAGGTTGGTGAGTTCAGTTAGCAAGGGCAAAAACAGAATCGAAAAGAGAAAGAGAACGAAAGAGAGAGAGCTCCCCTCCATCGCCATTGTCGAGGGTTGAGCACGAACTTGCAGGGCGCTGGTTAGGCCGTCTCCGGCCAAACCAAAGCCAAAGAAGACTGCCAGAAGGTCGTCTAGTGTGCCAGGAAGCGAACGCCACCGATCGCGCCGCCTGAAACCGCGGAAAAATGTGAGACGTAGCTTCAAGCACTTCATTGTGCATAAATGGCGACTTGCCTGTTTCACGTTCTTTTTTGCGATTTGTGTGTGCGTTTCCTTCCCTGAACATCACTGACTATACCCGCATCTTGATTTTGCATCGATTTTGCCTGAACACCTTGAATCGAGTCTTCGAACTTAGCTTCCATAGCCGACCACTGTTCATACTTGCTTAGCCCAATCTAGGCCGTGCGAGCTCGATCGGAGCTCGAGGTAAGTCTTTTGTACCTCCTGCCATGTCAATCTATAGATGAATTGATCTGATTTCGTGTAGTCTGCGTGATTGAGCTTCCATGGTCGAACTCGGCACTTTGCTTGATGCTTGCGATTTTGCGAACGATGTGCTGCAATTCTTAGATATGTTAGATTAGTGACGATCACGAGTCGATTGTCGTTGGTCTCGCACGATTTCATCAAGAATCCACCGTTGGATCGTCGTCGGGGATCCACAGCCGTTCGTTCAGTCGTAGTCGAGAGGTTGAAGACGATGCGTACGTGGCAAGGTCAACGAGTCAGCGTCCTAGGTGACGAGGTGCCATTGGTCCACGCAAGCGCCGAGTCAGCTCGACCGTTAGTCTGTTAGGACGAGTCAGCGTTAGATCGGACGGTCTAGGTTAATCGAGTTTATTAAATGGGGATCGTCCGATTAGAAATTAGGATAATTCGAAAATAGTTTTTAATCAGAAAAGCAAAACTGGTTGAAACTGCACCGTTTAGGTTAGTAGTAAAGCGGCGTCGTTTAGGTTAAGTGGATATGGACGGTTCAGATCAAGTCCTATGTTCTAATCGTGGTCGTGGATTTAGTAAGTCAATCAGACGGTCCCGAGAGAGTCATCGTTTAATCAAGACCGTAGGTTCTAGTAATCAGATCCAATGGGCGTGGATTAGCCACGTGGTCCACCAGGGACCGTCGGATTAAATCCGAATAATCAGAAAAATAAAAAATGGGAAACGGCGTCGTTTCGGCGTGTTTGGTTTCGCGAGTCCGGGTCTGGGCCGGGTTCCGGCCTGAGTGGGTCGGATCGACCCGATCCTAAATATTTCTTTTTTAAATAAAAAAGTCAGAGAATGATGTTAAAAAATAAAAAAAAATAACAAAAAATCCTAGAAAATCCTAAAAAATGCTAGAAAATCAAAGAAAATTCCAAACAAATATGGAAAAATTGTGGAAAAATCCTAGACACTCCAGAAACCCTAAAAAATTGAGGATTGACCACAGGCAACTGGTCAACCCTATTTTTGGGGTTTCTTATCCGTTCTTCCAATAATCGACGATTATACCCTTTAGGGGTAATTCGTCCATGCTTTGTATTTTGAGATAGGTCGAAAATGCCTAGATTAGGATAGGGCCAGTAAGGTGGCGAGTCCTTCTGCGAAGGTTTTCAAATCTCATCATTTTCCTTGAAATGACGATTTTACCCCTCAAAGGGTAAGTCGACTTTCCTGTTCCAATAGAATTTTTGGAAATTGCTTAAAAATAGGATTTTGGTCAGGTGGTCGACCAATCCTAAAGTTTAAGATTTTCAACCCTCGTCTTTGTCCAAAATGACGATTTTATCCCTCTAAGGGTAAAATCACTTTTAAATTCCAAAAAAATCCTGGAAATTCTCGAAAAATAGGAAATGGGTTGGATTGATGGCCAATCCTATTTCCCCTGTCTTTTGACTTCCCAATTCATCTAAAATGACAAATTTGCCCTTTCAAGGCCAATCATCCCTGAAATGTTCAAAATTACGATTCTGCCCCTCATGGGCAAATCATGGCAAATCACTCCTAAGCCTTGATTGAGACTTCTCTAGGCTAATAGGGCCTCATTAGGGATGCCATGCTGATTTCATGTGATTTATCCGCATGTTATAGATCCTTGATTTGCGCATTTATTTTCATGGATTGTGAGTGATAGGGTAGTCATTCCCATCTGCATGAACTCCTAGATTTAGGATCTGAACCCCACTTCTCTGTATGAAATCCTAGAATCAGATAAACCATTCAGCTTAGGTACCGAAAGGGCATCAACTCTGATAGTTGGTGTAACTAAGTCCCCGATCCCACTTCTCTGGTTTCCGCAGAATCAAATAGATCGCTCCCAACTATTCGATAGGGTTTCCGATCGTACCCTCCCCGAAATGATTGGTGGCGACTCCTTGGCATGTACACATATCACATGTCACTAGACCACACTGAAGGTCGACCATGTATATCCAGCCGTTGCGGTTTGGGTAATGGACCTTGGGAGAGGCCCACGTCCAATCAAGCGACGATCGGGCGGCCCTTTGACCCTCTCTAGCCAAATAGCGCTCGAGAGGGGTCGCGACAGACTGGCGACTCCACTGGAGACGTCTTCCAAACCAGAATCTCTGGTTTCGCAGACTAGAGGACATGAGCCGATTAAAAAGTTGATTGGTTTATCTGACCTCATTTTCTGCAGATGCTCTCGAAGGTGAGGTACGTACGCTAACTATTGTGTTAAATGTTTTAGCAACTTGGAGAAATAAGGGGTGGAGTGATTGTTAACATCTTTCCTGCAGGTTGGAGTTGGGAATTGTTGACACCTGATTTTTGATCAGTCTTTCATAGTTTATTTTTAAAAAATTCATAAAAAATCTATAAAAAGTTAAAAAAATTAAAAAATCATCTTTGGTAGCCTTGACCAAGCTAAAGGAACCATTTTTGATAAAAAATAATTTGTCATATTTTTTTAATATTTTTTAATATTTTCCAAAAATAGAAAAATACATGAAAAATGAAGAAAAATAGCGTTCGATGTCGTAAAAATATAGAAAAATAGTCAATATTTTTATTTTAATTTCCTTTTCATTTTGAACTCATAAATAGTCAAAATTCAAGTTCAATTGCATGTGTTTCTTCACGACGCATAGAGTTGAATTTGGCAAAAAAATGTCATTCGAGTATTTTAATTTGTAAATTTCTACATATTTTTTAGTCTTGACGTCCAATTAGATCGACCACCATCTACAATAAATTCCCCTTGCTGAATATTTTCGTTTTTGTTTCACATGATTTTATGGTGTAAAACGCCGAGTGGATCCCCAAATATAATCGGGTCGGCATGAGCTCGATAGCTCGTCCAAGACCAAACCAGGACACGGCGAACCCCATGTGAGTACTCTCGAACTCCTTCGATGCTTCCTAATGCTTTTCTTAGGTTAGATCATGTGTAGAATGGCTAGGACAGCTAAATCATTCTTGAGCTGTGATTGATAAATAGGGCCTTACTAGGAATGCCATGTGATTTATTTGCATATCTAGATTCCTTAAGTTGCGCATTTTATTACTGATTGTGATTGCTAGGATAATCACTCCTATCTGCATGAATTTCTAGATTTAGGGTTCATACCTTACTCATCCGCATGAATCTCAGGCTAGAAAATTCAGTCAACTTAGGTACCGAAAGGGCGTCAACTCTGACAGTTGGTGTAATTAAGTCCCCGAAACCATATCTCTGGTTCTCGCAGAATTGAATAGAAACTCCCAACTATTCGATTGGGTGGTCCAATCACACCCTAAAAAAATGATTGGTGGCGACTCCATGGCATGCACACTTAGCACATGTCACTAGACCACACTGAAAGTCGATCACGCATACCTCGGTTGCGATTTGGGTAATGGGCCTTGGGAGAGGCCCGCGTCCGACCAGACAGGACGGCCCATTAGCCCTCGAGAGCCCGACAACCTCAAGAGGGTCGCGACAGACTGGCGACTCCGCTGGGGACTGGTTCTTAACCATTTAGTGGACTTGAGCCGATTAAAAAGTTGATTGATTCTTCTAACCTAATTTTATGCAGATGCTCTCGAAAGTGAGGTATATATGCTAACGAATGTGTTAGATGTTTTTGTAGACGGGAGAAATAAGGGGTGAAGTGCTTGTTAACTTTGTTTTATGCAGGCAGGAGTTTTGGATGTATGATTGTGTGGATGTTTATATTGAAGCGGTGATTGTTAAATAAAATGCATGTTTATTGCTTTAGCACGACACAATGAATACACACAATTGCGCCTAAAACCCCAGGCGCCCTCTTTAGGAACACAATAGAAGGAATTGAAAATGGAATCTCTGTGAGGAAAAACATGGGGTAATCCACTTTTCAATTCCGCTCACTTCGAACTATGGATTGAGTCCCAATGCAACGATAGTTGTGCAATGGAATCGGCTCTTCCCAGAATTCGAGGTGAGAACCTTGGCTTTAGGTACCAAGCCCTATCTTTTGATTTTTAGGAGTTTTCCCTCACTTGTCTCATGCGTTTGTCTATGGAAGGTTAGTATACCTAACACTGCAAAAAATACAGAGAAGCTTGATTTTCTCTTAAGTTTGGTTGGTAAGACTTTTCTATCCCTCGAACTTGTTACAGCTCTTAATCATTATATTCATTGCATAATTCCGGTGATTGGATTAAATGCCATTTTGAGGATAGATATGTGTGTTTTCCTCCCAATGTTCTTGATGGAAGATGAAGATGGTGTCATCCCATTACGAGCGCCAAGTGGACAAGAAGAGCCTACTATGGACATCATTGAGGTATCATCTAATGAAGATGACAATTTGGAATAGGTGATTCTGAAGTCACGTCTCAAAGATCGAAACTGGGGCATCTCTAAGTATTAAGATCACATTCCTTTGTTTTATTTTTCATTTCTAGCCTTCTTGTATATGATTTATTTTGCTGAGATCCTCTCTATCTGATCCCTTAGATTGATTGTATTAGGGATCTTTTTGTGTTTATATACATTCAGATTGAAATTTGTTGTATTTCTATTGACTTGTCATTGGAATGTGATAGTGGCATTTCTTCTAATCACTCGAATACTCCAAAATCAATTTTATAATTCCTTTGGATGAAATTGAAATTGGAAGTCTTATACAACCTTTTGGCCGTATAGGGCAATACAATCCCAATTTCGCCAGAAGAAACTATAAACTTGAATTGGTTCATGCATGTTTTGCATCATTGGTAATCCACAATAATTGATCAAGAGTACTCGTGTTTTTCAAATTTAATGAAAAGATAGATATCCAAATTACTCTCGTTCTTAGCAAACAGCTTTAATTTGGATACCGTATCTTCAATTGAATTTAAAACACATCGTAATTGTGTACTTTTGAACATTCCATTGATTTTCTTGGAATTGATCAAAGACGATTATCGTGAATTACATTACTTTCAATGATATGCTTTCCTTTGAGGAATATTGATAAAAGCTTTTGCACAAGGCCAAAACCCTTGTAAAAGCTCTTATCCCTATTAATCACAAGTAAGCATATAATTGAAAGGATTTATGCTTTATTTTTCAAATTCTTTCTTCTGATTCTGCCTTTTCATTTGAAACAGGTTAAAAACAAGTAGAGAAGAGAAGTCTTTTTGTGGATAATCGCGGTGGGAGGTTCCTTTATCCGATCATAAGCAAGATTAAAAAATCAAGATGTACACGCTCGAATCATCAATGTCAAAGCGCAGCTTGCCTAGGTTGAGAGTGGTCAGGTGTTCGAGAAAGTCATCCATACAGAAGTTGAGACACACACATTAGAGCTTTCATTCATTTCGCTCAATCGAGGGACCTTAAAAGCAGATCATACAAATCATCGGGGTGGAAACATAAAACCGCAATGAGCCCTAATTAGCATCACAAAGGAACCTAGTTGGCCCTCCATATTATTGATGCTTTGCTTATACTCACCACCTCGAGACTCGAGATCTGCAAGCTTAAGAAGAAGGCGTTTACATTCCCCTTTAAGATCGGCAACCTTGGTCCCGTGATCTTCGGCGGCTATTTCCAGGTCCCGAACTAGTCCTCTCCCATGGGCTATATCCGCGGTAATGCTGTCAAGCCTTTCTTCCTGCCACTCACATTGAAACTTCAACACGACATTACGACGGTCGTGCTCATAGGTGGTCAGGGATAAGGCCAAGCGCTCCACCAAATTTCCCCTCTCGCGAAGCAACATCGAGACTCGCTTGTTGGCGAACTCAACAGCCTTTCTGTGACTATCGGCCACAAGGTTGGCCAACACCAAGCAGTTGAACCGATCCTCATAGCGAGCTCGCAAAACGTGAGCCACGGTAGCTTTTCGATGAGCGACACGGTAAGTCTCTAAAAAGTTTATAAAGAGGGTTGGGAAGATTCTATATTCCCTCTCTAAATTAGTGCCCTCGATGGAGGTGGTGTCTATTTCCACGAGCAAAATACGGATTTCATCTTCAGTTTCTGGGTGATCGGCTATATGAGCATAGCCTCGACCGAGGAGGTTATAGAGTTTTTCCCACTGGGCCAAAATTTCGGACGAGAAAGCGCGAATAGGAGAGGAGGTCATTTTCGTTGGAGTGAGGGAGAAGAAGATGAGTGTGGTAGAGTGATTAAAATACGAAAAGGCAATTATGTAAGAGTGTTAATCTTCTCTGCATTAACTCCTCCTTTTATAGCAACTCGAGAATAAAGAAAGGCACAACAATAATGCTCGTGGAGCCAAGTTAATTGGGTAAAGCAATGGTGGCTCTTTCGGTGAACCATCAGATTTGTCCCAGTCCGCGATTTCAGGCTTGATAAACCTAAAAAAGTTGTAAAAAGATATGTCGGTGTCACCATATTAAAATTGAACGGGAGTTAAGCGCAACTATCGAAAAAAGTTGCGAAAGGATTTGGCGGTCTCATCATATTAAAAAACTGAGCGGGAGGCGAGCGTAGTTCCACCTTTTTGAAAATAAGTGGGAGACAGACATGGATATCGAGAAAAGGAAATCGATTTGGTGTCCCTCCACGTTGAAAAGAAGAAAGAAGACGACAAAGCGGGAAATACGAAATCTTGGGAGCAACGCTTGCCTGATGATCTTCATCCATGTTTAAAGAACGTTTCATGGGCATACAGAACCACTCAAAAGAAAATTTAGAGAGAGTGAGCATACATGAGAGAGTAGAGAACCCTGAGTGAGCAAAAATTGATCGAACATTTTTCGATCCAACATGTTTGAGAGTTACCATCAGTTGCTAGAGGCGACTGATCCAAAAATCTCAGAAAATGAACTACTGAGAGATCTCGAAGATTCTAGGATGGCGTCTGGTACCAGAACCACAGAACCCAACCCTTTCGGCAACGAAGTTCAGGATCTCAGCAGCGACGACAACAGCAGCAGCGATGGTCAATCCCGGAAAAGGAAACGTCGCCAGTGCCACACTCAGAATGAAATCCAAGAGCTTGAAGCTTTCTTTAGTGAATGCCCTCTCCCGAACATGAAACAAAGAAATGAATTGGGCCAGAAGCTAGGGATGAAACCTTTGAGGGTCAAGTTTTGGTTTCAAAATAAGCGAGCCAAATTGAGGGCTCAACACAGACGTCAAGAACTTGCGATTCTAAAGGAGGAAAACGAAAAGCTTCGAGCGGAGAACATGAGGTATAAGAAAGCTCCCAGCACTATCGCTTGCCTTAATTGCGGTGGCCCTATCACTCTCGGCGAAATGTTCCTTGATAAGCCTTATATGAGGATTGAAAATGCTCATTCACCACCCCACTCCCTCGAACCATCTTCGATACAATCGGATTTTGTTGGAGATATGCATGAACAAATCAATTCTACGAAGTCAATACCGATGCCTTCTAAAGGATGTGATATGCATCACCATGATTGGAGTTTCCTTAACGATGAGCTTACTATCACGACCGACCAATCCAAAGCTGATGAATTCCCTCCACAACAATTTTCGGCTCGATCAAATCCTACTGGAAATAGGCCAGAGAGCAATAGCCAAGTTGTCAACACTGTTCCGGTTCGCAAGAAGACGAGGGTCAATTGGTCCCCCGAGCTTCATCTCAAGTTCCTTAGTGCGGTTCAGCAACTAGGGATCAACTCAGCATATCCAACGCGCATACTTGAGATCATGAACATACCAGGACTCACTAAAGATGGAGTCGCGAGTCACCTCAAGAGCTACAGAAGGGCGCTAAGACAGCGCCACACAGCACTGAACCTGAAAGAACTCAACTTGTGCCTAAACACTAGGCATGGCTATAACTACAATGCCCCTGAAGTAAGAAATACCCTGCCGAATCTAGGCACCGACCAAGCTGGTAGCAGCACCATCGACTACTTGGGCGCTAATCAGAATATTCCCCCGAATCATCTCAGCACCCCTCAAGAGTATATGCCACAAGTGCAGCAGGTACGAACTCCTTGGTTTGAGCATCAACTTTTCGCTAGTGCTCTTCCTATCTCCGATCAACATATTGCGCCTAGTGTTCAAAGATCTGTCCGGCTTGGGCATATGATTTCGGAAGATCAAGCGGGCGGATGCTCTGAGGATTTTTGTTTCTTCCATTCCCAAATGGAAGGTGCTTTTGATAGTGAACCGATCAATCATCCTCTTATAATCTCGAGCAACGACGAAGGTTCTAGCTCGAAGAATCAGATCGCTCACAACAGAAACAGGAATCCTTCAACGCCAAGCGATGATGGTCAACCCGAATATCAGTTGCTCGAAGAATCAAAAGATTTCCTTGATGAGGAGCTCCATATCTGGATCGATCAGTTTAAAACTGATGGACTTATGAAGTTATGATCCAAAATGACGATTATATGTCTGATTCATGGTGTAACTGGCCGATCACCGAGAATCCTCAAGGGAACTAGGCACATGTGGCTGGATGTATCATTAATCTTTCTGTCATAAAGTCTTCCATGCAAGATAATCTTCCTTAATGCCTAGAGTTAATCTGGGGCAGCGATCAGTACTACCTGCGAGCATCATCATGCTTGAGTGCGACAATCCCTTGTTAGATTAGAGTCGAGGCGAATCAATTGAACGCCACGAAGAAAAACATTTAAAGGCTTCACATAGGAAAATGCGAGCAAAAGCCCGAGCGAGCTCAAAGACGGTTAGCTCTGTATTGTTCTAAGGGACCTTTAGTCGTTATGAACTCTAAATTGAGCTTGTTTCATTCTCGATGGGGGTCGCTAACTGCTTCAAGAATTTTATAACAAAAAACGAACCAGTTAGGGACGTCAATAGTGTTGTGTCTTGGTAGTCAGTGAAATGGAAGTGGTACGAAACGTCAGGAGTTCGATCTCGGGATTGAAAAATCATTTTATCAGTTGGTCTATCACCCGATGAAGTTCAAAGAGATTCGACGCAGATGACTATAGAACTTGGGGCAATTCGAAAATCATCGATTCATTTTCATCAAGCGGCGAAGTTGGTATTGTAAAATGTGAAGCATGCAAATGACAAATCCGAAGCAGAATGAGATGAATCATGATTCGCTTATCCAAGGTCGGGATTTCAACCTTCGACTAAAGCCAAATCTAGGATGAGTTTTTGATCTTGCCCACTCGACAAAACCCATCTCCACTGAAAATGGGGGCAAACCATTCCTACATCCGGAAAGCATGTCGAAGCCGAAGACATCAAATTCATCGTTTAATCCGTGGGGCAAGTCCCTGAAGCGATAGTTATAATCTGCAGAGCGTAATGGAATCCATCCTTTCAATGTAAAACGCATTTGGCCGCGGAGCCACCCATTTGGTAAAAAGAACGTATCGTTCCTAAATGATTTTCAATCAGATGCGGGGATAATGTTCTCTCATTTTCCTCTCAGGTGATGAACAGAGACGAGGCACCCAAGAAGCCATGCATTCAAATAACAAAACAGTGCATGAAACACGCCCAAAAAGATGAATGAATCTCCTCCGACGTAAATCCTCGAGGTGGATTCGTTGCCCAACCAGACGAAGAAATCATGGCCACAAGCTTGAGGGCCGGCTTCTACAATCTGCACATTGGCATGCAGAATGGAATTCAAATCAAGAGTAAAGTAGTATCGTCCCAATTTGTTTTGAATTTGGAAACCCAAAATAATGCTTAATATTTATCCTTGGCAGGAGCTCGCCATCAGGGCAGACATGTAAGTTTCATTTTTCTCCAAAAATCAAGAAGTCGAAAGAACTTTAGAACACCTAACAATCTTGTGTTACTATGTGAAGTGCAGATTTTCACAACCCTTGTACACTCGTTGGAGCATATGACCAAGGGTAAGATGTATCGTTCCAATTTTTGTAAAGTTTTAGAATATACGATGACATATCCCTTTTATATCTCCAGGATCTCCAGCCTCGATGGGCAGGTAAGTATCCCCTTTCCCAATTCATTGGAGATTAAAAACTTTCAGAATTAATTCGATCCTCACATCTAAAAAGACATAGAATTCTTACTTCATTGACATTCATGTTTTAAAACATGAGATTGTCTGAACATGAATTACACATGTATGGTGCATCACAAAATCCCTTTGAAGGATAAATCTTGATGAAATGAAACGAATTTTTCCAACAAGAGTCGTTTGAACTGTTCAAAAGGGTATTTTCTCATAAGAGAAGCGAGCCTAATCCAAACACGTCCCATACACACTTGAGAGATGAGGAGATTGGAAATGATAGCGAAACCTTAACCTATGGATATAAGGGTCATTCGCAACGATTACATGGATCGAGATGATAGAGGCATTTATTTCTTCATTCCAAACACTACAGATGCCCATTGAGAACCCCATTGAACGGCTATTTTCATTCTCAACCCTGTCAAGAACCACCCCACATTGGGGCAAATGAAGGTTAGTCCAACAGTATCAGAAAGTAAACGGTTTGAAATTTTCTTGCTCGGACTAACATAAATCTTTGTGTGTTGTTTATATGATAATCCAAGTGTCATAGGATGACGAGAATAATTCATTTCTCTATCCTACACACTGTTATCCTTTGCACGACCAAGTTGAGCCAGCAAATTCATTTCATCAACCTATTGGTGATCATTGCATATTCCAAAGCAAAGGCAACATCACTCTAGGAATGGAAGCGTGCCAAAGTTTAAGTTGCATATCTAGCATGATTGCCGAAAATCCTAGCTCCAAAAGAAAAGAAAAACACGGGATTAAAAAAAGGGGGAAAAGAAAAATCCCTAGACATCAAGAAAAAGCAAAGTGCCTGGTAAAAAGCAAGGCTGATGTCTATTCAAAATATCCCCAGTAAAGTCTAGATATACGATGAAAAGACCCTGCAAAGGAGTCAGATCAAGATGACTACTCTCCAAATGATGTCGTGCTCAAATTGCAAACACACAAACAGACGGTCTCTTAATGTAACAAGAGACGCTTTTAAACATCCTTGTGCGCTCTAAAAGAGGAGTGTACACTTCAAGAAATGGAGATGTTCTTCGAAGGACATGTGGCAAATTTGCAATGATCACCAATGCCAAACCCTTCACAATTTCTGGGCAAAAAATAAGCCTTTTTCGGTCCCCAATCCTTCCAATGTTACAACCCTGAAGCAGTCTCATCTGACTAAGACACTTGGGTTAATGTATAACTTAGCTCAAAGAAGTACGAGCAAGACTATTTCTTTCTCATTTTACAGGGTTCTTGACTTGTAAACCCGGAGCAGATGGTGAAAATTTTTGTTCAACGGCCTTGACTCAAAAGTGAGTCCCCCTTGGAAACCGATATCCAAGCCTAACACTACGGTCCCGTGAAAGACCTCCTGATCGGTCGAAATGTATGCGTTGCGAATGATCCTGAAACCCAGGCACAGGTCGGTAGGAAATTGAGCACTTTCCCTATTAAAGATCATTATCATAGAGTAGTGAGGAGCCTTCTTGGATGAGAAATACTCCAATGGATGTTTTGAGCAAACTCTTTTTGAAATTTTCAAATTGTTTGATCTAGAGTTTCTGTGCAAGGAATTTATGATCACATCTGTATATGGCAGGAATGTTTTGGATAACCTCCAGCAATCAAAATGCACATTTCATGACTAAAACTTAAGTCGTAGAATTTTGTCAGTTAGACAATTATTGTCTTCCCAAAGATTACTAATATCTTCTTGGCGAGGAAAATTTTTTCAGGTCTAAGCTTTCTGCAGGACTTTTGGCCGCCCCAAAGACTGGGTGCGCCATCCTTAGGTGAAGCCTTTTAGTAGGCAAATCTTTTCTAAGACCGATCCATAGAATGATCGAGTCTTCGACTAGCCCCGAAGAGCGGGTACGTCATCCTTTGATTCATATCAGTTTGGAATCTCATAAATGGTAGAAACCGCCTGAAGGGTCAACTCAATGGTAGAAACCGCCTGAAGGGTCAATCAATGGTAGAAACCGCCTGAAGGGTCAACACAATGGTAGAAACAGCCTGAAGGGTCAATGTATGGTAGAAACCGCCTGAAGGGTCAACCAATGGAAGAAACCGCCTGAAGGGTCAAAACAATGGTAGAACCCGCCTGAAGGGTCAATGTATGGTAGAAACCGCATGAAGGGTCAACCAATGGTAGAAACCGCCTGAAGGGTCAACTCAATGGTAAAAACCGCATGAAAGGTCAATGAATGGTAGAAACCGCCTGAAGGGTCAAAGGACTGGTAGAGACCGCCTGAAGGATCAACCCAATGGTCCGATCCACCATACGGATCAAAACCTTGATGAATCCCGAACGCGGGAGGATTCGTTTTCCCTAATAAGCCTTACATTAGGCAAGCCATTTCTAGTTTAGTCCACCACACGGATCAAAACCCTTGGCAAATTCCCAAATGTGGGATGCGTCTTCCTTAGGTTCCTATCAGTTAGGAATCCCATTATGGTTTGACCTACCATACAGGTCAGAGCTTAACATCCCCAGGACACTCCGATGACAAGTCCTTAGGAATCTACTTGAACCCATCAGACAAAGCAAATGCCGCAAGCATTCGACAGGTAAGGGGCAGGGAAGTCTATCTACTCCTTAACTTTCTTACATCATATCAGGGAATTGAATGATCACATCTCTTTTTAAGGAAAAGCACACATTGATGGGCATGAAAATTGGATGTCATGATTTCTTTTATTTTCCCAGTCGAGTCGATCGGAACACAGGTGTCACCTTGTCTTTGTGAGAAACCTCTGACGAAATTCCTCTCAAAGAGGGGCAGCTGTTGACACCTGATTTTTGATCAGTCTTTCATAGTTTATTTTTAAAAAATTCATAAAAAATCTATAAAAAGTTAAAAAAATTAAAAAATCATCTTTGGTAGCCTTGACCAAGCTAAAGGAACCATTTTTGATAAAAAAAAATAATTTGTCATATTTTTTAATATTTTTTAATATTTTCCAAAAATAGAAAAATACATGAAAAATGAAGAAAAATAGCGTTCGATGTCGTAAAAATATAGAAAAATAGTCAATATTTTTATTTTAATTTCCTTTTCATTTTGAACTCATAAATAGTCAAAATTCAAGTTCAATTGCATGTGTTTCTTCACGACGCATAGAGTTGAATTTGGCAAAAAAATGTCATTCGAGTATTTTAATTTGTAAATTTCTACATATTTTTTAGTCTTGACGTCCAATTAGATCGACCACCATCTACAATAAATTCCCCTTGCTGAATATTTTCGTTTTTGTTTCACATGATTTTATGGTGTAAAACGCCGAGTGGATCCCCAAATATAATCGGGTCGGCATGAGCTCGATAGCTCGTCCAAGACCAAACCAGGACACGGCGAACCCCATGTGAGTACTCTCGAACTCCTTCGATGCTTCCTAATGCTTTTCTTAGGTTAGATCATGTGTAGAATGGCTAGGACAGCTAAATCATTCTTGAGCTGTGATTGATAAATAGGGCCTTACTAGGAATGCCATGTGATTTATTTGCATATCTAGATTCCTTAAGTTGCACATTTTATTACTGATTGTGATTGCTAGGATAATCACTCCTATCTGCATGAATTTCTAGATTTAGGGTTCATACCTTACTCATCCGCATGAATCTCAGGCTAGAAAATTCAGTCAACTTAGGTACCGAAAGGGCGTCAACTCTGACAGTTGGTGTAATTAAGTCCCCGAAACCATATCTCTGGTTCTCGCAGAATTGAATAGAAACTCCCAACTATTCGATTGGGTGGTCCAATCACACCCTAAAAAAATGATTGGTGGCGACTCCATGGCATGCACACTTAGCACATGTCACTAGACCACACTGAAAGTCGATCACGCATACCTCCGTTGCGATTTGGGTAATGGGCCTTGGGAGAGGCCCGCGTCCGACCAGACAGGACGGCCCATTAGCCCTCGAGAGCCCGACAACCTCAAGAGGGTCGCGACAGGAATGTATGTTTATCTTACGCACATACTGAAGCGGTGTTTTGATACAAACTGATGTGCATGACTTTGCATTGTGATGATCACGACACATTGCACACACTCGTGTTTGATGGCACTTGAGACTTTCGTGTTCGTTCCCGCTCACAATCCATATTGGCGATATCTAGCCCTCTCGGGTGGATACCCTTGGGGAGGAATCTGCCTCATTTGGATCGTGGGGGCGTGAGGCATAGGTTCCTCACCTGATTTTCGACTTCTAGAGTATACCCACTTGTCTCATGCGCATGTCTATGGATGGCTGGTATACGTAAAACCGCCCATGGTTACAGGGGAACATTTCCACATCCCCAAGTTTGGTTGGTAAGGCATTTATTTTTAATGTACTTTACTACTCCCTGTTTTATAGTATGACTCGTACATTGCATACATATACATGCATTTGCATACATCATGAAAATCACCCTAGTGACTAATTGAAATAACGATGATAAGGGGTAGGATGTCGCTGTTTCCTAAGAGTTCGACAGAGTTGGTAACCTTCGAGTACCTAAGGAAAGTTACTCGCCCTGGACCGAACACAAGGCTGCACTTCACTAGATTCGTGCATGGTCGTGAGCTGACTGGATGTAAGCTAGGGTATGCAGAAGATTGTCAAACCCGCTACTATGTCGACAACCTCAGGTTCAAGCGACCAAGAGATGAGATGCTCGAGAGTTACTTAGAAATGCAAAAACAACGCCGCAACCGCCTGGCTAGGGAGGCATACTCCCGTCGGAAGGCCGAACGACAGGCTAAAGAAGACGTACCGAGGATCACTTTTTGGGGAAAGAGAAGACGCCCCGTAATCAAGACAAAGTCGAAGCGTATCACACTCAAGAAGGTGAGACGCGAGAAGACTCCTGAAGTCATTGTACCATGGACCAGAGAATGGCCAGAGGAGCTAAGAGATCTTGATCAATCCACTGAAGACAACCCCTCACACTCGACTGGAGGAGGATTCCCAACTGACTATTATTGTGAAGAGGGGTAGACCTCTAGGAAAAGGGTGACGTAGATTCTCACATTCCATCGGCCTTTTACGGCTTTCTTGTTTAAGAAGTCTCCATTCACCTTTCTTTCATTAGGCGTCCTGATTGTAATAAGAAATTCATTCCACTCTGTTCATTTGATGTATTGACCAATGGAATGTGACATTGTTGTTTCCCTTAGTCACTAGAGTGAACCTGACTAAATTGCATAATTCACTTCCCTGAAATTCAAATTAGGTTTTAAGTCAGGCCTTCGAGACTTGAAAAAGGTCATAATTTCCATTTCTTCAAATTGGAATATGCAATTAAGTTAGCTCATGCATACCTCATGACATCTGCATAATCACATGTTTAAAGTAATTTTTGACGATTGACTTTTCAAAATCATTGGCATATTTTAGACTTGATGGGAAAGAATGATATTCAAGTGCTCAAAGTCCCCCGGGCCGAACTCCAATCGTGGTTGGATAGCATGGGTGAAGTCAGCCAGAAGTATGCCAAATCACGATTGGGATATCTATTGGATCTACTGAAGATTGATTGTCCACCTGCTTTCATTCAAGCCATAGCACCCTACTGGGATCCCACCACCGCTACATTCTGCATGGAAGGGTTGGAGGTTACCCCCACCATCGAAGAGTACACCGCCGTCATCGGAGTTGAATTTACTTACTCGTTAGTCCAACCTCCCATAGGGTTTCAACCATTGAGTCAGTTAGCTGAATTCCTTGACACAAACCTTAACGAAGTCAAGGCAGATGCCAAAAGTAATTCTGGGCGAATTTCACTATCCTTCCTCCTAGATCGATTCCCCGACCTCCCTGCCGCTAAAGGGACTAAATCAGGTAGAGCCTTTGTATTGGCCTTCTTTAGCTTCGTGCTATTCCCGATTTCATCTGTCACCTTCGATCCTATTATGGCCGTTGCATTCAGACAAGTCTGTTGTGGGTGGGATTACTCAAACATCATCCTTGCTGAGACCTTTCTTTCCCTAAATCGCTTCAACAAAAATAAGAAAGGAATCTTTAGAGCCTCTAGTGATCTTCTGTACCTGTGGTTCACATCTCATATCAGGCAATTCCATATCCGCATGGGTTTCATCGAGATCAGCCTCGATGCTCATCCTCTTAAAACCTTTGTCAGAACCCATACACGTATTCCTAAGTTCAACTTTAAAAAATGGAAAAAATTCCTTAGAACTCTAAAGCCCGAACAACTCCGATGGCGGCTAAGGTTGCCAACGCTGGGCAAAGTCAGATTGGCCTGCAATGACAAAGATCCAGTCCCCTTGCTAGGATTCACGAGCGCTACCGCAAACTATCCGAAGAGGGTTATCCGACAGTTTGGGGCACTACAAGAGATCCCTTCTCCACCACGACCTGGTATCTTTTCTTTTGACATACCAAGCAAAACCCTCATAGATGAAGAGAAGAGACAGTTTGAAGCCAAAGTGGCATTCATCACACACTCTTTGAAGAATTCTAAGGCCGAAGAAATAAGTTAGCCAGAAAACATGACTCGCGAAGAGAACATTCATAGGGCCACTACAGAATACATTCAGCACTTTAAAGCATCCAGACGGAGCCTTGTCAAGCCCTATGTACCCGAATACATCGTACAGTACGTACCTAGAATAGAGCCATACGTACCCTAAGACATGGGACTGATGTCATGTTCAGAGGATGAGGAGTCCCAAACTCAAGAGGAAAATCCATACTGGGATGATGAGGACACCTTAGGCCTCAAGCGTCCTAGACTTGAATAAGACTATTCCTTCAAGTGTAAAATAAGCAAACATTGTGGCGCCTTTTCATGCATATTCACTTGTACTTGATGTTATTTTACGCATAAGCATGAATGTAGACATGTTTTACGAACACATAAAAATTATCGTCAAGAATTGCACTTCTTTTAATTTCATGATTTTTCTTTGGGGTATGATTAAGAGAATTACCCACGTGAGACTAAGGCTCGCAAGGTAGTCCTTTTTCTCATTCACCAATAGAAAACATGTAATTAAAAGAATAAAGTACCTTCTCTTGATTAATACCAAAGAAATACTCACGAGAATTCTTTTTAAAAAAATAGGCGTTCTTTCATCACGGAATTGCCGACGCATCGTTTCCGCAACCAGCTTAAAGCAAGAATGGAACAGCAAGAGTTGACCCCACGTGTAGGCATGTTGGAATCTCAGATGACCGCTCTGGCGACTATGATGGCCAATATTAAGGCAATGCTAGAAGTCACCCAAGCCCAGCAGACGATGGCTCCTAACCAAAGCAACTCAGGTCCTTCTTTTGTACCTGATACAGCAGATAAGGAGGCGACGAGAGATACTCAACGTACGGAGGAGGACATCCGTGAGCCAAACATCCAGTCACAACAAAAAGCCTCCCTTGTTATTATCAACCTCGAGAAGGAGGAGAAAAGGAAACAGACTGCGAAAACTGAAGTAGAGGCTAAAAGATTAGCCAAGATCGAATAATGCTTAAGCAGCCAGGGCTATGAGTTAGTCCGCTTTGACAAGATATCTCCCTTCGCCAAAGTGGAGACCCCTCCCGACTACAAGTAGCCGGACTTCGTGAGGAAATATAACGGGACAGGCTGTCCACGCGCTCACCTCAAGTATTACTTTCACAAAATGGCACACTATTCGGATTATATTCCGCTGCTGATGAATACATTCCAAGAAAGTCTTGCTGGTGCCGCTCTGGCATGGTTCATTGAATTGGACCTCGATGATTATGATGGCTGGGAAGATCTGGCAGAAGACTTCCTCAGACAGTATAAGTTCAATACGGCTACAGCCCCAACGAGGGAAGACCTTCTACGAACCTCGAAGGCAAGAGGTGAATTAGTCAGAACATATGCCCAGAGATGGCGAGCTTTGGCTACCCAGGTAAAGCCATCAATCCCAGAGGAGGAGCTGATTGACTTATTCCTAAAGGCACTCCCCTACGAATACTTCGACAGTTTGAACACCTCCAGATGTCAAACATTTGCACACTTGATTAAGGTGACTGAAAGGCTAGAATTGGCCTTAAGAGAAAGGAGGCCTCATGAAACTTCTACTAGGAAACAGTATCCCTTAAAGAAGAAGAGACAGGCCAGACTCGACATAGCATTCGTACCAGACCCCCATAAGCCCAAACCGTTTGGCAATTCTAATCAGACTAAAGGAGGATCGTCCTGGTCAACGCCGAAAGTGCAAGAACCTAGAAGAAGGCAACCCCAAAAGTAGTTCTCTCAGCTCCCGAGGCCTTTATCCAAGTTGCTCCCGATGCTACTAGAGCAGCACCTGGTGGCAAAAGAACCACCTAAGACAAACCCTGTTAAGTATCATGGCTTTGACGAGAGCTAGACCTGTGTCTACCATATGGGCGAAAGGGGACACAATGTGGATAACTGCTATATCCTTAAGCTGAATGTGCAAGCTCTGATTGACTGTTAGATTCTGAAGTTTGACAACATGGCTCCAAATGTGCAAGAAAACCCACTCCCTGATCATCAAGCAATAGGAGCAATATTCACTAAAGAGGAGGGAGACCACTTCAAGTTGAAGGTAAACATTTCTAAACTCACCGACCTTCTAGTCATCGCTTTGTCATACACAAAAGGAGGGGGGATCCCTGCGGACGTAAAGAAGCTATATGTTGCCAGGATGACAAGCTTAGGGATAATGTCCGATATTACCAATGAAGGATTCGAAGGAGTCAAAGCTTCTCTATCTTTGGGAGGAAGCCATTTTGTGATCAAAACTGAGCAGGGTAGCACGTGGGACATCCCACATAAGGATCTGGTAGACAACTTTGGGTCGATCATGGAGCCAGAAGAGAAATTCGAAGGGGACGAACTGAAAGCTAAAAGGCGAAGTCTAGCAGATCGCAGAAGCATAGCCGACGCACTTGAAAAGGGGGAAATTGTAGACAACCTCGGTCAAGATTCTGGGGGGTACAACTTTAAAGTGAAATATTCGGCCCCTCCAAGCTTTTATCAAAAAATTGAGGATATCATACCAGACGGATGGGGAGGTATGGATGATCCCGCTCGACCAGAAACCTCGAATGACATGGAAAAGCTTTTTACAAAAGACTTTGACGACACCGTATCGATGATTGAAGCCACTACAACCGTAGTAATACGATTAGAAAAACTGGATAGCCTGAGTAGGGTGGAGGATTGCCTGATCAAACCTGTTGTGATCCGATTGCCAAAAGATGGGGCGGATGATACAGCTAAACCAGAGGAATTTGGCCCGACGATGGTAACCATAAAAGTCCATCTAGTAGAAGAGTATGATCTTAAAGCAGTCCACTGGGACTATGGGACAAAAGAAGTGGATGCAGTAATGAGATCCAGACGATTTTATGCCCCTAGGGAAGGCGAATCCGAAAAGAAAGAGGTCTCGAAGGAAGACGCAAAAAAGCTCATGTCGATCATTAAGACTAGCGAGTTTGAAGTAATAGAGCAGCTGAGGAAGATGCCAGCTCAAATATCCTTACTGGATTTATTCATCAACTCGGAGAAGCACAAGAACGCACTGTTGAAGATACTCAACGAAGTACATGTCCCTAAAACAATTAATGAGGTGCAATTAGGGGACTTTGTAGAGGCGATCCTTTTAAAAGACCAATTGAGCTTCTCTGATGAAGATTTCCCCATGGAAGGAAGAGGGCATAATAAGGCCTTATATATCTCCGCGCAATGTAACAGAAAAAGAGTGGCGCACGTACTAATCGACAACGGATCAGCCTTCAACATTTTCCCTTTGGCTACTCTGAGAAGGTTGGGAATCAATGAGGAAACGATTAAGACTTCCAGAACAGCCGTGAGAGCTTTCGATGGAATGAAGAAGACTGTGGTAGGCGAGATTGAGCTCGACGTATTCATCGGCCCAACAAAATTCTCCATAAATTTTCAAGTAATGGATCTGCCTAGTGCATTCGGGTTCTTGCTGGGAAGACCCTGGATCCATGTAGCAGGAGCTGTACCATCCAGCTTGCATCAGAAAGTGCGCTTTGTGGTAGATGGAAAGGTAATTACAGTACACGGGGAAGTCGACCTCCAAACATATCAGAGTAGCGTTATTCCCTACATTGAACCTAAAGTTAAGGTGGAAGCAAGCTACCATTCCCTAGAGATAGTAGCGACGGTACACACTCCTATAGGGACAATATTGAGGGCTCCATACGTTTCTGAAACCTATCTTTTACCAGCTAAGATGCTACTAGTATATGGGTTCAACCCCGGAGAAGGCCTGGGTAAACACGGTCAAGGAATAAATACCCATCTGCAGTTAAAAGCCAACCAGCATATAATGGGTTTGGGTTACCAGAAAGATCATATGGGCAAATCTGCCCCGAAGGCAATAGGCCGAGGCCGAGGCAAAAGCCTAGGACGCCAGGGAGGCCAGAACAACCCGAAGGATTCATTCATCGGTTCTCCAACTTGGAAAGGCAAATCTCATATATTCAATAATCTTTTAAATGCCCACTTCAACTAGAACTCCAAATGGTTGTCTGAAGAGGACATCACTCCATCAACAGAACCGGATCTGACAAATCCTTTTCTCAAAAATGACTTTGTGAATGTAATCATGGAGTGGTTGGATGACAAAGCCACTTCCTCTGAGTAAATAAGCTTCTCTCCTTCTTTAAATACTGCACTTAGAACTTTCTACATTTCTTTGCATTTTCACTCCTGGTTATAGATATAAGAAAAACGCTTTTGGATCTCTGGCCGTTGGTCCAAATAGCGTAGCTTGTAACGCGATCCATTTTGCATTCAATAAAATCACACGAGTTTTGTTAAGGGCATATGGAACCACGAATCAGCCCGATGACGATGCTAGTCTTCCGCACAGAAGCTTGAGGCCTGATTTTCCATATGATTCCTAATTTCCAAAAGATTTCCACAGGGCCAGGATGTCCAATGACATGAGAATTAGTCCCGTCTAGGCCTATACTTATTTCGAAAACTCTTTTGAAAAGACTTTCCACAATCATGCATGTCATTTTTATGGAGTACGAACTAACCATGCTCATGACATTTCAGGCATATCATCCCAAACATACATACCAGGTTATTAGGCGATTCGGACCATCACATCGACTGTTCCTATAACATTGAGGAAGAGGAGGATGAATGTTATGCGTCTATCCGCGGAGAATGGAATGCCTTTGAGGAATCGATGCCTCCTACTTCAGAAGAACCGATTATTGTTAATTTGGGAGATACCGTGAATATCAAAGAGGTCAAGATCGGCGGACATTTATCCCGAGATGAAAGACTCGAGTTCACTGAATTACTGAAAGAATATTAAGAAGTCTTTGCATGGTCTTACGCTGATATGCCAAGACTGGATCCTAAGATTGTGGAGCATGCATTACCCACGGATCCTAATGTTAAACCTGTCAGGCAAGGTAGAAGACGGATGAAGGCTGAGTTGGAAGACAAAATTAAGGAGAAAGTCATGAAACTTCTCAGGGTAGGCTTTATTGAAGCTATCCCATACTCGGACTGGATTGCAAATGTAGTCCCCGTCATGAAGAAGGATGGTAGAGTTCGGATCTGCGTAGATTACCGAGATCTGAATAGAGCAAGCCCAAAAGATGATTTTCCACTACCTCACATTGATGTATTGGTGGATAGTACGGCAGGGTATGAATTATTCTCATTCATGGATGGATTCTCGGGATACAACCAAATCTTCATGAAATAGGAAGACAAACCAAAGACTGCTTTTACCACACCCTGGGGAAACTTTTGCTACAAAGTTATGCCCTTTGGATTAAAAAATGCAGGGGCCACCTATCAGAAGGCTTTGGTCACATTATTCCATGATATGATCCACAAAGAAATTGAAGTATATGTCGATGACATGATCGCCAAATCCAAGAAGGGGCAAGATCACATACAGGTGTTGAGAAAATTATTTGAGCGTCTGCATAAATATAAGTTGAAGTTGAACCCTAACAAATGTGTATTTGGGGCAAAATCTGGGAAACTTCTCGGATTCATGGTCAGTAACAGGGGCATTGAGATTGATCCTTCAAAGATTCAAGCCATCCATGATCTGGCAACTCCCTCCACAGTAAAAGAAGTAAGAAGCCTTCTGGGGAAACTGAACTATATTGCCAGATTTATCAATCAGCTGTCTGATGTGGCTAAACCAATCTTCAAATTACTCAAGAAGGGCGCGAGAGTGACATGGGATGCAGAATGCAGTCAAGCATTCCAAAAGATTAAGAACTATCTAGTCACTCTACCGGTACTTGTGCCACAAATTCCAGGTCACCCGTTGACCTTGTATCTGACTATACAGCAGGAATCTTTGGGAGCCTTACTTGCCCAAACAGGCCCGATAGATGGTAAAGAAAGAGCCATCTATTACTCAAGTAAGAAGTTCACGACATCTGAAGCAAAATACATACCGGTTGAAAGGGCTTGTGTAGCAACGGTATGGGTACTTCGTAGATTGAGGCAGTATACCCTACAGCACCACATTCAACTCATAACAGAAAATGATCTTGTCAAATACCTCCTGGAGAAACCCGCTTTAATTGGGAAAGTAGCAAAATGGCAAGTGATGTTATTTGAATTTGACATCAAATGTTCTCCACAAAAGTCAGTAAAAGAGAGAGCTATAGCCGATATGCTGGCAGAAAACCCGTCAAGCGGTGAGCCTTCTAAAGTAATAAAGACAGAAGATCAAATTCTGAACTTAGCAGAGGACAAGTGGGTCATGTATTTCGATGGTGCTGTAAATCTATTAGGGACAGGCACTGGGGCAGTACTGATATCCCCTGATGATCAATATTATCCTGTTGCGGCAAAGATGACATTCCCTTGCACCAATAATATCTCGGAATACAAGGCATGCATTCTAGGCTTGCGATTGGCCATTTCCATGGGAATACCTAAGCTGTAGGTTTATGGAGATTCCATGCTCATTATTTTGTAGACACAGGAGAGTGGAAGACCAAGGACGCAAAGCTCATCCCTTATCACGAATACCTTGAAGAATTGACACTTAAGTTCGAAGAAGTGTCATTTGAGTACCTATGGAGGTCTCACAATCAATTTGCAGACACGCTAGCCACCCTGGCCTCAATGTTACAAATAACTGATGGGTTGGAAATAGAACCCCTAAGGATCAACATAGTTAAAAAGCCAGCTTATTGTATGCTAATTGAAGAGGAATTTGATGGAGAGCCATGGTATTACGACATCAAGAATTATCTCTAAAAAAGGGAGTTTCCTGAAGGATGTTAGCTAAGAGACCGGAGATACATAACCAAGATAGCCAGCAAATTCTTCCTAAATGGACAAATGCTGTACAAAAGGTCATTTGACTCTACTCTGTTGAGATGTATAGATGCCAAAGAAGTAAATATTCTCATGAAGGAGATCCATGAAGGTATATGTGGGCCTCACATGAACGGCCACCTCCTCGCCAGGAAGATCATGCGGCTTGGCTATTATTGGATGACCATCGAATCAAACTGCTGTCAGCATGTCAGGTCATGCCACCAATGCCAAATATATGGCAATAAGATGAATGCACCCCCAAATGAATTACTTCAAATGTCTGAGGTTTGGCCTTTTTCTATGTGGGGAATAGACATGATAGGGCCCATTAATCCTGCGGCTTCAAATGGTCATCGCTTCATCCTGGTGGCGATCGATTACTTTACAAAATGGATAGAAGCCACTTCTTACAAGAATGTCACTGTAAGAAATGTTGCAAGGTTCATCAAAAGAGACATCATCTCTCGATATGGTACCCCTCAAGCAATCATCACGGATAATGGATCCAACCTGAACAATAAGATTGTCGATGGTCCACTGTGTGACATTCTGAATTTCCTGCCATTTTGAGGCTGTTGAATGTGAATGTACTTTACGATGTATTTCAGTTTTGTCTCGCTCAGATTTGATCAATCTTGAGTAAACTGACCAAAAGGGAAAGGCTGACGCATAACAAGATACGTGGACCTAGGAAACTCGAAAAAGGAAGTGACGCTTTGACCATAAGGATTGTCGAGGGAACATTTAGAGCCAATGAGGCCAATCAGATAATGATTAAGGAATACAATGCTAGCGTTATACGATTGGATCGCGGGTGAAGCCGCTTAACCAATGTATAATTTGCAAATTTTCCTAAATCGAACTTTGACGATCGAAGCCGTCGGAACTAGCGATGAACCCTCGCAATCACATGACAACCAAAGCTGTCATAACTTGAGTTATCCTCAGTGTGATGAGGATCACAGAGTCGATACGCGTAGTGTTTGCAAAAGTCGCCCGTTAGTTCGAGACAAACTGGAATTTCGATCGATGGACGAATGATCATGAAATGAAAGCTCAAAATAGGCAATTGGAAATAGATAATTCCAATTCCAAGTAGGAATTTGACAATGTCTCGCCTAATGGTAATTTCGAATTGGAAAAGTGAAGTTTGGACTGAAAGTGCGAAAAGACTGTTTTGCCCCTAGACCATTTACCCTTGCCTTAAGACTTCATGAAGGACAAAATGGACAATTCCTCTCCCTATCTATGGCTGCTGAAAATGAGAAGAAAAATTGGTCAAAGGAAGTCAAAGAAGGTTGGATAATTATTGAGAAGAAGACAAGTGTCAAGCTCTTGTGGTTTGTCATTTATTAATCACTTTTAACCTACCATTCAAAGTGAGTTGACCAAGGTTTGAGCTAAGTTGGTCTTCTTCTTCCTCTCTCTCATAATTCACGACCACTTTCCTTCCTTCTTCCCCCATTTGTGTTTTCTTCTCTCTCGCCCGCCAGCTCGCGGCCAGCACAGATCTGTCATACTGTTTTCGTCATAACTCCGTCGTCCGACATCAGAATGAGGTGATTCTATCGCCATTAGAAAGCTTATTGTCTTGTCTTTCCATAGACATATTATAAGCTCGTTTTGACCCAGTAGATATTTCCGTAGCTCCGTTTGAGTAGACGAAGGTCAGATTCGGAGTGAACCTGGGCGTGAGCTCCTTTGGACAGACTTTGGGAGCTTGCCTTGCTTCCAAATTAAGGTGAGACCTTCTTAAGACATAGTATTAAGGTTGAGTAAGTTTGGTTTGAAGATTGGTTGATGATAGATGGGTTTTAATGGTGGAATTTGGATGATTTCATCTAGGACAGAATCTGTCCTCTTCGACGGGTCTGGGAACCGAGCGCCTTTGAAGGCCGTAGAAGTATCGCCTTGCCCCAAAATTTGTTGGTAAGTTACCATAAGACATGATATTACATGTTAGCAAAGGATAGATGAGTTATATTGGAGTTTTGATGGTTGGTTTATATGGAAACTTGTTGGAACAGAATCTGCCCGGCATTGAACAGTGTAGGATCCGAAGTTTGTTGCGGTTCTTGGAGGAGTTTATTGGCTTATTTAGCTTGGTAAGTTGATTCTAAGCCTTTGTTAGGATGTTGAGTCACTAAAGGGTGGAATTTTGGTTGAATTAAAAGGGTTGAAAGGACTGATTTGGTGAGAAATACCCGTGAGACCCGAAACCGTTCAATTCCCGTTTTCTGCGCACACCGATTTTAAAACGGCCCGTTCTAATTCACCCGATGTCCAAATTGAGCACCGTTTTCGTCCACACGACCGTAAGATCTTGAAGTTTAATACCATGAAATTTTTTTTCCCAAAAAGTCAGTAAAAAAATTACAGTTTTCTCGAGAGTGAACCTGGTCGTGGTGAGTATTTTTGTGGTTTGGGGTCATTGATGACTTTTCTTGATTGAATGCCCCTTTAACATGCCTAGGGAGCGTCGATATGATGCTGTGGTTGTTTGGTGATGATATGCCGTGTGTGAATTTGGGCATGTGATGATTAATTGGGTTCAATTGAAGGCTTTAATGCTTGGTTTTGCACTCGATGTCGCATGAGGCCTAATGTAGTGATATGCATATGCTTGATGGCCGAATGATATGCTTGAAATGGTGAATTGGTTGGGATTGAACCGTGTGCCTTGAATGGCGATGATATGACATGATTCCATGAATTGCCTATGATTGTGATAAATGGCTTAATGAGAAAGAATCACTGTTTGTTTTTATGGCTAATGCATTGAGCCGGGGAGGGAGTTACTCCCATTGACCTAACGAGGTCGTGCGGCTAGAGAGTCCTACCTTGACCGAATCATCTCGAAGGCTGTAAGAATCGAGAGTCAGGTAGTGACCGAATCATCTCTAGGTCCGGACGCGAGAGTCCTATAGTCGACAGAATCATCTCGATGGCGCGGAGTGTCGAGAGTCGCTATAGAGACCGAATCATCTCGCAGCGAGAGTCATGATGACCGAATCATCTCGATAAGACGTCGAGAATCATATGATTGACCGAATCATCTCGCGGCCCAATTGGGGCGGCCCTTGATGGGCGTAAAGAAGATAAAAGACTGAAACATGATGCTTGATATGTTTTCGAGTCTGTATGCTTGAATTGGCTGGAATGCCTGGGATGCCTAGAGTGCATGGAATGTTTATTATGCCTGTATGGCTTGAGAAACTCATATTGAAAAGTGAAAGTATGAAATAAATGAAACTGGTGCCTGATATGCCTGAGTTGCTTTATTATGCCAATTGCTTGAGTGTCATGTGTGAAAATCATTTTGCCCAAAACTTGCATATTTTCAAACGTGTCTGGCGGTACCAATAGTCTAGCTTAGGGTTAGGGTTTACTTACTGAGATTATTATCTCACCCCGTCGTGGGACCAACATTTCAGACCTAAAACCTTGAAGGAAGCCTCGGAGGTGATGAAGAATGGAAGGGAGAAGATGAAGACGTATCTGTCTAGTTTGTGGATTTCTTTTTGAAGTTCTTCTTTTGTGGTCCCATAGTGCCTCCCTCTTAACCCTTCTGTCTTTTGATGTACTAGATCTTTTAACTGGGAGACGCTGTGTGTTGTTTTTAAATCCTATGTCGCCTTATGTCTTTTCTTTTATGTCTGGGGTTTTGTTTCGCTCCTGCATGCGTTTTTCATATCGCGCTCCACGAGTAAAGCCGTTGGATCCTGGGTTGTCTTATTAAGATTGACGGCTGTGTGGGATGTTGGCGTGCCCGCCGGGGTCAGGGCGTGACACACTGGATCACTTTGGTATTCGACATATGAATTCATCCCCTTACCGCCCGTAGATGAATGGGGCAGTGGAAGCAGCCAACAAAAATATCAAGAAAAATCTTGGGTAAAACAGCAGAAAACTACAGGGATTGGCATGAAAGGCTACCCTTTGCCTTAATGGCATATCGAACTTCAATCAGGACCTCTATAGGAGCAACTCCATACAGTCTGGTGTATGGGATGGAAGCGGTCCTGCCTGTGGAAGTTAAGGTCCCCTCTTTAAGGACCTTAGCAGAAGGTAAACTCTCCGAATCAGAATACTCCAAGCTCAGATATGAATAGCTAAATTTGATAGATGAGAAACGTCTCAGAGCAATCTGTCATGGTCAAAGTTACCAGAAGAGGGTGGCCAAGTCATTTAATCGAAAAGTTAAAGCCAGAAATTTCGAAGTAAACGACTTGGTGGTGAGAAAGATTTTGCCAAGTACTGTCCATCCGGGAGGCAAATTTACCCCGAATTATGAAGGCCCGTATATTGTCCATAAAATTCTCACAAGAGGAGCATTGATCTTGGTAAATTCTGAAGGAGAAGAATTAGGGCATCCTGTAAACTCTGATGCAGTGAAGAAGTATTACCCTTGAAATATAATCGAATTTTGGTCATACGGCTTGTCCAGAATCAGTTCGAATCATCATAACGATCATTGCATAAGCATATCATGCATCCACGCATACACTAGCATGTGTTCATTTTTGCAGGGTTCCAAGAAACAAACTCAAGATCGGATTCATTCAAGCGGAACCCTAGATATGAGAGACCTCGACACCAAGCACCAGGTGATATGTATCTGTTCCATCAAAGGTTAAACCACCTTTCACTGAGAAGGATGTCTATTCTGTCTTACATGCAGGAATGGGTAATGAAGATGGAAGATGGCAAAAGAAAAGCACAGTAAAGTATCTCTCACTTCCTATAAGATAAAGAAAACGAGAGAATGAACATTCACAAACTTGGGCCCAGGAATAAACATTATTTCTGAAAATGAATTCATTGCATTTATTGCACACCCGTTAAAATCAAGAAATGATCCAAAGCATCGTTGAAATCTCCTGTGGAGTGAAACACCGGAAAAAAAAAAACAAGCTGATTTTTCCAAAAACAGGGCTTGCTTAGACTATCTAGCAGGAATATCCCTCTGAATGAGAGGCAAACCTAATCCAAACA
This sequence comes from Rhodomyrtus psidioides, assembly GCA_021437785.1. Taxonomy (NCBI): domain Eukaryota; kingdom Viridiplantae; phylum Streptophyta; class Magnoliopsida; order Myrtales; family Myrtaceae; genus Rhodomyrtus; species Rhodomyrtus psidioides. The sequence goes on from JAILYB010000119.1 coordinate 1,727,225, forward strand.
AGTCCCCCATATACTCGAGAAATGAGGGAAGGGTGAGAATAGGAAACTCTGAATCTGAGGATACAAGGGCCTTTCGCATCGATTACATGGATCGAGAAGACGGAGGCATTCATTCCTCTATCCTAAACACTACAGGTGACTATTGATAACCCTTTGAACGGCGGTTTCATTCTTTACCCCTCTCAAGGACCATCCCACATTGGGGCAAACTGGAGACACGTCCAGCGGTGTCAAGAGGTAAATGGTTAGAAATCCTCTTGTTCAGACTTGCGTCAATCTTCGTGTGTTGCTTGTCATTTTAACTTATGTGGTGATTCAAGTGCTTTAACATGATGAAAAGCATTCGTTTCTCTATCCTATACACTTTTACCCTTTGCATAGTCCAGTTGAGCCTATACATTCATTTCATAAACCTGTTGGTGATCAGTGCATATTCCAAGAAGGAAGCAACACCACTTCTAGAGCGAAAAATTCGAAAGGTAGGATTTATGTAAATCCTCAGACTAATGATTGAGTGTTGAGAATCAAGTTGTACCTCAAGCACATTCATTTGAAAAATCCTGGCTCCCAAAAGAGAAAGAAGGGACCTAAAAAAAGAGTGAAAGAAAAATTTCATCCTTGGGCATCAAGAAAAAGCAAAGTGCTTGGTAAAAACAAGGCCAATGCCCGTTCAAATATTTGTACTGTTATGAATCATGAGTTTAATCTTGAAAATGCCAAAAGACGGCATGATACATATGTATAGGTCACTAGCGAGATCTGATAATGTCACATTCAGATGTTGACGCCACACCAAGAAAGGGGTTATCCAAAGATTACCAATGCACTTCGAAAACTAAAGGCGCTCTATGAGGTACGAGACCAGCAACAAACCTGCGATGATCGCCAATGTTAAACCCTTCACATATTTTGGGCCCAAAAATAAGCCTCTTTCGGTCCCCAATCCTACCTATGTTACATCCTTGAGAAGTCTTTTCTGATTAAAGCACTTGGATTAGCATAGGGTTTAATGCTTAAGCTTAGCTCAAAGAAGTTCGAGCAAGATTATTTCTTTCTCATTTTGTAGGGTTCTTGACTTGTAAGCCCGGAGCAGATGAAGAAAATTTTGTTAAAAGACCTGACTCGGAAAATAAGTCCCCCTTCGGTAACCATGTCCGAGCCCGACATTACGGTCCAGTAAAGACCTCCCGATTGATCTAAAATGTATGTGCTACGAACGGCTCCGAAAACTTAGGTACTTGGTATTAGGGAATTCGAGCGCTATAATTGTGAAAAGACCAAATCAGAAAATTGGTGAGGAGACCTTTCTGACAGGGATATTCCAATAGAATGCTTGAAAGTAAGCTTTGGTTGGGAACTTCAAATTGTTCGATCCGAGGATTTTTCCTCACAAGGATTCATGATCAGCTTTGCATGCTTCAAGATGTTTGGATAACCTCCGACGTCCTAAGCCGTTTTACATAAACTACATAGGTTAAAATGAAGCCTTTTACCTGCCTTATAATAGTCATTACCTCAAGAGGGCTAATATCTTGGCAAATGAGAAATGAACTCTCAGGTCTAAGCTTCTAGAACTCATGGTGACCCCAGATTCCAGAAGGATGCCTTGGTCTGTGAAGAAGAGCTTTCAAGTTTATTTTCCTGCAGGATCCCTGGTAACCCCATATCTCAGGAAGATACGTTCTTATGAAAAGTTTTTGTAGGTTTGAGCATTCTGCAGGATACCTGGAGTCCCCGGATCCCATAATGTCACCTCCAATGTCAAAAGGACAATCTTTGAAATCATCCCTCTGTGAGATTTCAAATTTACAGGTTTGAGCTTTCTGCAGGATACCTGGAGTCCCCAGATCCCATAATGTCACCTCCAATGTCAAAAGGACAATCTTCGAAATCATCCCTCTGTGAGATTTCAAATTTACAGGTTTGAGCTTTCTACAGGATACCTGGAGTCCCCAGATCCCAGAATGTCACCTCCAATGTCAAAAGGACAATCTTCGAAATCATCCCTCTGTGAGATTTCAAATTTACAGGTTTGAGCTTTCTGCAGGATACCTGGAGTCCCCAGATCCCAGAATGTCACCTTCCATATCGAAAGGACAATATTTGAAATTATCTCCATGTGTGAGATTTCAGTTTTATAGGTTTGAGCTTTCTGCAGGATACCTGGAGCACCCAGATCCCAAAATGTCACCTTCCATGTCGAAAGGACAATATTTGAAATTATCTACTTGTGTGAGATTTCAGTTTTATAGGTTTGAGCTTTCTACAGGATGCCTGGAGTACCCAGATCCCAGAATGTCACCTTCCATGTCGAAAGGACAATATTTGAAATTATCTCCCTGTGTGAGATTTTAGTTTTATGGGTTTGAATTTTCTGCAGGATACTTGGAGTCCCCAAATCCCACCACAACACCTTGCATGTCAAAAGGATAAATCTCAGAACCAGCTTTCTATGAGGTTCTAGATAATCCTTAAACCCAGAATAGCTCATTTGGTAAAGCCTAAAAGTTAGGCACACATCACTTGTATGGATCCTAGTTAATTCCTTAGAATATAGGACCAAAATATTCGACAATCCCTAAGAGACTGGGTGCGTCATCCATAGGTTCCTAGCAGAGAGGAGTCCTATTCTTGACCTGATCCCCCTGAAGGATCAAAATGTTCGACAACCTCCAAGAGACTGGGTGCGTCATCCATAGGTTCCTAGTAGAGAGGAGTCATATTCTCGGCCTGATCCCCCTGAAGGATCAAAATGTTCGATAACCCCCAAGAGACTGGGTGCGTCATCTATAGGTTCCTAGCAGAGAGGAGTCATATTCTCGACCTGATCCCCCTGAAGGATCAAAATGTTCGACAACCCCCAAGAGACTGGGTGCGTCATTCATAGGTTCCTAGCAGAGAGGAGTCCTATTCACGATCTGATCCACCATACGGATCAAAACCCATGACAATCCCTAAGAGACTGGGTGCGTCATCCATAGGTTCCTGGTAGATATGAGTCCTATTCATGGTCTGATCCACCATACGGATCAAAACCCTGACAATCCCTAAGAGACTGGGTGCGTCATTCATAGGTTCCTGTTAAGTATAGGAATCCCATTCTGGTACGGCCTACCATACAGGCTAGAGTTTAACCGCCCTAGGATACTCAAAAGATGAGTCCCTGGGTATCCACTGGAACCCGCTATACACCGTGCATGCCGCACGAGCGTCAGGCAGGTAAGTAACAGGTAAAGTATCTCTATCCAGCCTCTCTCTCTCTCTCACATCAGATGAAACGAAATGAGCAGATCATTCACCAACAGGACAAGAAAGATTAGATGTCAAGATTCATTTTTCAATTTCCCAGTAGAGTCGGTCTAGACTCAAGAGTCACCTGTCTTTGAGCAAAACCTCTCACGAGATTCCTCTCAAAGAGGGGCAGCTGTTGACACCTGATTTTTGACCAAGTCTTTTTCAGCTTTATTTTGAAAAATCATAAAAAAAATCCATAAAAAGTCAAAAAATTACAAAATCAACTTTGGTGGCCTTGGCCAAGCCTAAGGAACCATTTTTGACAAAAAAACAAATTTCATATTTTTAGCATTTTTTTAATATTTTTAGAAATTAGGAAAATACTAAAAAAATCAAGAAAAATAACATTTGAGGTCACAAAAATATGAAAAAATAGCCAATATTTTTCTTTTATATCCCTTGTCTTTTTGACCTCACAAAAGTCCAAAATCAAATTCAATTGTATGTGTTCCTTTGTTACACATATGATTGAATTTGAGAAAAAAAATGTCAATTAAGTCTTTTAATTTGCAATTTTGGCATTTTCTAGGATCTTGACATCCAGTCTAACTGTCCCTTATTGCAATTTAGCCCAATTGTTTGTACAAATTGCTCAATTGCACGAATTTGGCAAAATTAATCCTTGAAATTGGGCATATTCGAAATTACTTTCAATTCAAGGACTATCATTGTAAATTAAACATACTGCCTAATGGGTTTCACCATTTTGAATCGATTGACATAAGTAATTTGCCCCAATTTGATCATTTGAGCCTTCAATTGCACAATTCCCCAATTTGCAATTACATGAAAATTTGGGGTTTTCATAGAAATTGATATGAACTTTTGGGCAAAATCACATTTTTAGATATAATCCATGCCCTAAGTTCGATTTTGGGGTCCAATTGCAAACATTTCGCATTAATTTGGGCTTAATTTGGAAAATTGTAAATCGAAACCGGTTCAGACCGGTCTGACCGCCGGTCGGACCAGTCGAACCGGTTCGCTACAGTGTCTTCTTCTTCATCAGGCCTGCGCACAAATGAACAAAGCAAGGTTGAATTTCAACGAGGAAATTGACCAAGCAAACGGCGAAAATTGAAGAAGAACTAGTGGAGGTTTCATTCGTCGCAACAGCCCCCGTCGATCGAGACCAACATCACAACCAATGGCCGCCGGGACGGAGAGTAATCGGCCGATCAAGGCTGCGGCACCTGCGAAAGTCAACGACGACAGAATTTGGATGAAATTCGCCAAATTCGCGCCAAATGCAATCGCCGAGGGCCCCGAACAGAATTGACATTTGATGCCCGTCGTCCCCGACGCCGATCGAACCTAAAATCACGTGGTAACATGTGCTATTTGAGTCGGTTGAAACTCCCCCAATCGGCGCCAAAAATTGGAGAAGCTATATAAGCCTGTGAAGGCTTTCATATAAGGAGGTTGGTGAGTTCAGTTAGCAAGGGCAAAAACAGAATCGAAAAGAGAAAGAGAACGAAAGAGAGAGAGCTCCCCTCCATCGCCATTGTCGAGGGTTGAGCCCGAACTTGCAGGGCGCTAGTTGGGCCGTCTCCGGCCAAACCGAAACCAAAGAAGACTGCCAAAAGGTCGTCAGTGTGCCAGGAAGTGAACGCCACCGATCGCGCCGCCTGAAACCGCGAAAATAGGTGAGATGTAGCTTCAAGCTCTTCACCGTGCATCAATGGTGACTTGCCTGTTTCACGTTCTTTTTTGCGATTTGTGTGTGCATTTCCTTCCCTGAACATCACTGACCATACCCGCATCTTGATTTTGCATCGATTTTGCCTGAACACCTTGAATCGAATCTTCGAACTTAGCTTCCATAGCCGACTACTATTCATACTTGCCTAGCCCAATCTAGGCCGTGCGAGCTCGATCGGAGCTCGAGGTAAGTCTTCTGTACCTCCTGCCATGTCAATCTATAGATGAATTGAACTGATTTCGTGTAGTCTGCGTGATTGAGCTTCCATGGCCGTACTCGGCACTTTGTTCGATGCTTGCGATTTTGCGAACGATGTGCTGCGATTCTTAGATATGTTAGATTAGGGACGATCACGAGTTGATTGCCGTTGGTCTCGCACGATTTCATCAAGAATCCACCGTTGGATTGTCGTTGGGGATCCACAGCCGTTCATTCAGTCGTAGTCGAGAGGTTGAAGACAATGTGTACATGGCAAGGTCAACGAGTCAGCGTCCTAGGTGGCGAGGTGCCATTGGTCCACGCTAGCGTCGAGTCAGCTCGACCGTTAGTCTGTTAGGACGAGTTATCGTTAGATCGGACGGTCTAGGTTAATCGAGTTTATTAAATGGGGACCGTTCGATTAGAAATTAGGATAATTCGAAAATAGTTTTAATCAGAAAAGAAAAACTGGTTGAAGGGGCTCCGTTTAGGTTAGTAGTAAAGCGGCGTCGTTTAGATTAAGTGGGTATGGACGGTTCAGATCCAGTCCTATGTTCTAATTGTGGCCGTGGATTTAGTAAGTCAATCAGACGGTCCCGAGAGAGTCATCGTTTAATCTAGACCGTAGGTTCTAGTAATCAGATCCAATGGGCGTGGATTAGCCACGTGGCCCACCAGGGACCGTCGGATTAAATCCGAATAATCAGAAAAATAAAAAAAATGGGAAACGGCGTCGTTTCGGCGTGTTTGGTTTCGCGAGTCTGGGTCTGGGCCGGATTCCGGCCCGAGTGGGTCGGGTCGACCTGGTCCGAAATATTTCTTTTTTAAATAAAAAAATCTGAGAATGATTTTAAAAAATAACAAAAAATCGTAGAAAATCCTAAAAAATTCTAGAAAATCAAATACAATTCCAAACAAATGTGGAAAAATTGTGGAATAATCCTAGACAGTCCAAAAACCCCAAAAAATCGAGGATTGACCACACACAACTGGTCAATCCTATTTTTGGGGTTTCTTATCCGTTCTTCCAATAATCGACGATTATACCCTTTGGGGGTAATTCGTCCATGCTTTGTATTTTGAGATAGGTCGAAAATGCCTAGATTAGGATAGGGCCAGTAAGGTGGCGAGTCCTTCTGTGAGGGTTTTCAAATCTCATCATTTTCCCTGAAATGATGATTTTACCCCTCAAAGGGTAAGTCGCCTTTCATGTTCCAATAGAATTTTTGGAAATTGCTTAAAAATAGGATTTGAGTCAGGTGGTCGACCAATCCTAAAGTTTAAGATTTTCAACCCTCGTCTTTGTCCAAAATGACGATTTTACCCCTCTAAGGGTAAAATCACTTTTAAATTCCAAAAAAATCCTGGAAATTCCCGAAAAATAGGAAATGGGTTGGATTGATGGAAAATCCTATTTCCCCCGTATTTTGACTTCCCAATTCATCTAAAATGACAAATTTGCCCTTTCAAGGCGAATCATCCCTGAATTGTTCAAAATTACGATTCTGCCCCTCGTGGGCAAATCATGTCAAATCACTTCTAAGGGTGCGTTTGTTTTGAGGAACGTGTTTTCCGGGAAAGTGTTTTCAGGACTTTCGTCCGTTTGGTTCGCGGAAAATGATTTGGTCAACGGAAAGTACTTTCTAGTCAACAAAGATTTTATTCATAAAAATAGGAAAGTGAATTCCCCAAAATAAAAATGTGAAAACACTTTCCCAAATTTGAGTTTTCACTTTTTTTGAAAACAGGACAGAAGCCGATCCCGGGACCGGGGTCGGGGACCGAGGCCGGGACAGGAGCCGGGGTCGGGGACCGGGGCCGGGGACAGGAGCCGGGGTCGGGGACCGGGGCCGGGGACAGGAGCCGGGGTCGGGACCGGGGCAGGTGCCGGGGACCAAGGCCGGGGCCGGGAACCGAGAACCGAGCCGGGACCGGGGTCGGGGACCGAGAACCAGGCCGGGACTGGGCCTGGCACGGGGCCGGGGCCGGGGCCAAGACCTGGGGCCGAGGTCGGGGACCGAGAACCGGGCTGGGACCGGGGCTGGGGCAAGGGCCGGGGACCAGGCCCGGGGCTGGGGTAGGGGCTCGGGATGGGGGCCGAGCCGGGGGCCAGGGCCGGGATTCGAGAACTAGGACCGGGCCCCGGGGCCGGGGACCAGGACCCGGGGACCGGGGCCGGGAACCGAGGTCGGGACCCGAGGACCGCAATCGGGGCTAGGAACCGAGAACCGGGAACGGAGCCAGGGCCGGGAACCGGGATCAGGGCCCAGGACCTAGGCCGGGACACGGGGCCGGGACCAGGACCCGGGGCAGGGGCCGGGACTTGGGGTTGGGACCGGGACTAGGACCCGGGGCCGGGGATCGGGGCCCGAGGCCGAGAACCAGGACCGGGGCCGGAGCCGGTCCCGAGACCCGGGGACCGGGGTCGGGGCCGGGAACTGGGGTCAGGACCCGAGGATCGGGGCTGGGGCCGGGAACCGAGAACTGGGACCAGGGACCGGAGCCGGGGGTCGGGGCCAGTCCGGGAACCAGGATCGAGGCCTAGGACCCGGGTTGGGACCTGGGGTCGGGGCAGGGACCAGGGCCGGGCCGAGAACCGGGACCGAGACCGGGATCGGGGCCGGGGCTGGGACTAGGGCCGGCCGGGAACCGAGACCGAGACCGAGACCGGGACCGGGACCAGGGCCGGGGCCGGGACATGGGCCGGGACCGGGATCGGGACCGGGACCCGGGGCCGGGACCGGGGCCGGTGCCGGGACCCGGGAGTGGGTGCCGGGGTCGCGGATCGGGGACCAGTGCAGGGGACCGGGACCGGGGCCGGGGCCGGGGCCGAGGACTGGGGCCGGGGCCAGGACCGAGACTGGGGTCGGGGCTTGACCGTGTCAGTTTACGTCAGCTCTCTCGACCATTTTTCTCTCCTTAGTATTATGGACAGTCCATTTGATGAGAATAAAATCGTCTTATAAATGAGAACCAAACACCAAAAAATATTTTCGGTAACATATTACCAAACAACGGAAAACAAATCGTTTTCAGAGAAAGTGGTTTTCAGGAAACCACTTTCCAGAAAATGAATTTCTGAAAACCACTTTCCTTGAAACAAACGCACCCTAAGCCTAGATTGAGACTTCTCTAGGATAATAGGGCATCATTGTCGCGACCCTCTCGAGATTCGCCATGGGCTCTCGAGGGCTAATGGGCCGTCCAGTCTGGTCGGACGTGGGCCTCTCCCAAGGCCCGTTACTCAAATCGCAACGGAGGTATACGTAGTCGACCTTCAGTGTGGTCTAGTGATATGTGCTAAGTGTGCATGCCATGGAGTCGCCACCAATCATTTTTTTGGAGGGTATGATTGGACCACCCTATTGAATAGTCGGGAGTTTCTATTCAATTCTGCGATAACCAGGGAAATGGGTTCGGGGACTTAGTTACGTCAACTATCAGAGTTGACGCCCTTTCGGTACCTAAGTTGACTGAGTTTTCTGACTTAAGATTTCATACAGATGAGTGGGGTACGAGTCCTAAATCTAGGAGTTCATGCAGATAGGAATGACTATCCTGGCAATCACAATCAATAATAAAGTGCACAAATCAATGAATTCAAATGTACAAATAAATCACATGGCATTCCTAATAAGGCCATATTGGCCTAGAGAAGCATCAATCGGGCTTAGGAATGATTTAGACATGATTTTGCCAATCAGGGGCAAAATCGTAATTTTGAGACAAAGGGGACAATTTGCCCAAAAAGGACAAAATCATCATTTCGGAATGAATCCGGAGTCAAAACAGGTTTGGTCACTCAATTGACCCATTTCCTATTTTTTGGCAATTTTCGTGATTTTCGGGAATTTTAGAAACCGATTTACCATTCGAAGGGTAAAATCGTCATTTTCTAAAAATGAAAATGAAATGTGGAAATCTTAGACATAAGGTTTAACCACCCATCTGGCCCATCACCAAATTCTAAGCAATTTCCACAATTCATCAGAATATCAAAGACGATTTACCCTTTGAGGGGTGAAACCGCCATTTTGGATTAAATGGGAGAAAATCCCAAAAATGAAAACAAATCAATTTTTTGTCATTTTCAGCCTTGGACAATTTTTAGAATTTTTCTGCAATTTTTTCTCAATTTTTTTGTTTTTCTTTAATTTTTCCATTTTTTTGGCATTTTTGATTTATTAATATTTTTTTTATATTTTCAGAAAATATTTTAACAAAAAGCATGTCTTTGACAATAGATAACACTCAACCAGATAAATAAGCTAACCACTAGACTGAAACAAATACATACAAATCAAGTCTATAAATGCAATATTTTAGAAAAATAATCCTGATATACAGATCGGGTACGTAAAACATACCGGATTGGACACCGGCCTTCAATCGCCCAGCCTCAGCCTGCGACCATCCCCATGCCCGTTACCTGTCGATCGCCATTAGAATGTCGATAGTCAATTTCACAAATTAAGACTAAAAAATAAAAAATAAAAAAATAAATAAAAAATTGGACACTGTTCATGCACTGTTCCGACACTGTTCCGACACTGTTCGGACACTGTTCGGACACGGCTCGGACACGGCTCCGACACGTCCGACACGCCCGGACACGCTCCGACACGCCCGGACACGTCCGGACACGCTCCGACACGTCCGGACACGTTCCGACACGTCCGGACACGTTCCGACGACGGGGTGGTGACCCGAGGCTGTTTCTGGGCTCCACCAGCGGCGCGTAGGCTCCATAAGCTCCGAGGGAGGAGGTAGGACTCCGGGGCTGTCGCCGGAGGCGATAGCGCGCTTTTGCGATGACGGATTTGGCCCGATCCGAAACAATCCCGAACCAAACTCCGAAACGGGTGGAGGCCGGAGGTCTTGGGTTGTTCACGGCGGCTTTGAGGTACGACGGCTAGCGACGACGGCGGAAGGGGGGGTTCCATTTTAGGCGTCCACGAAGAAGAAGAAAAGAAAAGGAAGAAGAAGCTACGGGGGAGGAAAGAGAAGAAGAAGAGGAGGAAGAAGAAGAAGGAGGGGAGACGGATGATGGGAGGGGGAGATGAGTAAAAAAATAATAAAAATAAAATAATAATATAATAAAATATTAGAAAGTAATAATAATAATAAAATAATCAAAAGTGAAGACAAAATGATTATTCATCTTTTCCTTTTAAATGATGATGTTTTCAATCCTTTTCCTTTTAATTATTACTAATATTTTTGCCAAATTCAATTTTATGGTGATCAGAGAATACCTAAAATCGAACCCGAATTTTACTGTTTTATGAGGTCAGAAAATAGATAAAATAAAAATAAAAATACCGACTATTCTTATATAATTTTTGTGACCTCAAATATTATTTTTCTTGATTTTCTTCTTTTCTTTTTTTTTGTATTTTTCAAAAATATTAAAAAAATGAAAATTATGAAAATTATTTTTTTGGTCAAAATGGTTCCTAAGGCCAAGCCAAGGCTTCCAAAGTTGATTTTGTGATTTTATGATCTTTTTTTGATATTTTTATGATTTTTTTGAAAAATATAAATAAAAAAAGTTTGATCAAAATTTAGGTGTCAACAGCTGCCCCTCTTTGAGAGGAATCTCGTCAGAGGAATCCCCTCAGAGGTTTCTCTCAAAGACAAGGTGACACCTGAGTCCTGATCGACTCGACTCGTGAAAAGAAATGCTATGACATCGGACCCTTAAGTCTTTTGATGGATGCTCAAATTAATCACTGGTTTACTCTTGCGATTCGAACATGGGCCGGAGTGAGAGAGGCTTACCTGAAGCTCACCTGTCAGATGCTGCCGGTTGCGACGACTTTCAAGAAGATACCTAGGACTCGTTCAGAATATCCTAGGGAGATTAAGCTCTGACCTGTATGGTAGGTCATACCATTATGGGGTTCCCGACTGGAAGGAACCTAAGGAAGGCGCATCCCACGTTTTGGAATTTGCCAAGGATTTTGATCCGTATGGTGGATCAGACCATAAGCGGTTCACCTACAGTAAGGCTTACCTAGGAAAATAACTTCTCCAACATTTAGAATTAGTCAAAGTTTTGATCCGTATGGTGGATCGGACCATGGGATTGATCCTTATGGCAGTATCTACCTTTGGATTGACCCTTCAGGCGGTTTCTACCTTTGGTTGACCCTTCAGGCGGTGTCTACCTTGAGTTGTCCCTTCAGGCGGTATCTACCTTTGTGTTGACCCTTCAGGCGTTTTCTACCTTGATTTGACCCTTCAGGCGGTATCTACCTTTGATTTGACCCTTCAGGCGGTATCTACCTTGAGTTGACCCTTCAGACGGTATCTACCTTGTGTTGACCCTTCAGGCGGTATCTACCTTGATTTGACCCTTCAGGCGGTATCTACCTTCATTTGACCCTTCAGGCGGTATCTACTTTTGCTTTGGTTTGAAAAGGGGTCTCATGACGAGGGTTCTCCACGTCCGATGAGACTGTTTGATATTTGAAAAGAGGTCCTAGGACGAGGGTTCTCCACGTCATGCCAGGACTGTTTGATATTTTTGAAAAAGGGATCCTAGGACGAGGGTTCTCCATGTCAAGCTAGGACTGCTAGATTTTTGAAAAGGGGTCTCATGACGAGGGTTCTTCACATCCGATGAGACCGCCTAAATTTTGAAATGGGATCACATCCTCACCCCTTCTTTTGAAAGATCCCGAAATTTGTCGGGAATTCAGTTTTGAAGCAGTGAAAGATTTTATTTTGACAAAACTTCAGTTGAGTCTGTTGAGACGACATTCTGGAAGCTGTGTTCTCCAGGTATCCTGTAGAAAGTTCAAACCTGCGTGCTCCACTCCACGGAGCAAATGTTTTTCTGGGATTTGGGGTTTCCAAGAATCCTGCAGAAGTCCGAGCCTGGAAGATTTTTCTTCACCAAGAAAACGTTAGTAATCTTTGGGAAGGCCACGGCTGTCCATTTGACAAAACCATATGTTTTAAGTTTTAATCATGAAATGTGCATTTTGATGCTGGAGGTTATCCAAAGCATTCTTGCAATATGCAAATGTGATCACAAATCCCTTGGAAGGAAAATCTGGATCAACAGTTTGAAAATTCCAAAAAGAGTTTGTTCAAAACATCAATTGGAATATTTCTCGACAATGAGGTCTTCTCACCTGTTTTGCGATAGTGGTTTTTTTTTTTTTTTTGTAGGGGATGCACTCAATTCCCTACTAACCTGTGCCTAGGTTTTAGGCTCATTCGCAGCGCATACATTTTGATCGGTCGGGAGGTCTTCCACGGGACCGTAATGTTGGGCTTGGTTCTTGATCTTCAAGGGGGACTCACTTTTGAGTCAAGGCCATTGAACGAAAATTTTCACCATCTGCTCCGGGTTTACAAGTCAAGAACCCTGCAAAATGAGAAAGAAATAATCTTGCTCGTACTTCTTCGAGCTAAGCTATATGTTAACCCAAGTGTCTTAGTCAGAGAAGACTATTTCGGGGTTGTAACATTGGTAGGATTGGGGACCGAAACAGGCTTATTTTTGGCCCAGAATTCGTGACGGGTTTGACATTGGTGATCATTGCTGATTTGCCACCTGTCCTTTCTTTTCTGCATCTTTAGCCTTTGAGGCGCGCAACCTATCTCGCGATGTGCACCAGCTCTTTAAAGAGCGTCTCTTGTTGTATTCAGAGACTGACTCTTTCTATGTCTTTGTTCTGCGCTTGATAGCATTTGGGGAGCAGTCCTTTTGGATTTGGCTCCTTCAGGGATTTCCCCTTTTCCCATCCAGCTTCATTGCGGACCAATTAAACAACTAGCACGAGCATCGGCCTTGCTTTTACTAGGCACTTTGCTTTTTCTTGATGCCGGGGATTTTTCTCATTTTCATTTTTGAAATCCCCCTTTTTCTCATCTTCATGGGATCATGTTAGACATATAGTCTAAACATGCTTTAAATATCAGTCCGAGAATTCTCTTCGTAATCCCTGAGTCTTGAACTCTTCCATTTTTGAAGTGGTGCGACATCCATCTTGGAATGATCACCAATGGGTTCATGAAATGAATTTGCAGGCTCAACTTGGCTGTGCAAATGATATAGTGTATGGGATAAAGAATGAATGCTTCTCGTCATCCTATGGCACTTGGATTACCATATAAACAACACACAAAGATTAATTAGTCCGAGCAAGAAAATTTCTAACCATTTTCTCCTGACGCTGCTGGACTTACTTCCTTTTTGCCCCGGTGTGGGGTGGTTCTTGACAGGGTTAAGAATGAGAACCGCCGTTCAAATGGGTTATCAACGGTCACCTGTAGTGTTTGGGGGATATGAAACGAATGCCTCCGTCGTCCCAATCCATGTAATTGTCGCGAACAATCCCTACTTCCGTAGGTCCAGATTTTGTTATCTGCTCACTTCACTCATCTCTCAAGTGTGTATTGGACATGTTTGGATTAGGATTCGCCTCTCATCTGAGAAAACACCCTTAAACGGTTTGAACAATTTTTATTGGAAAAATTCTTTTTGTTTTCTCCGAAAAATTTCCTCCCAATGGGGCTTTATGATGCACATGCATGTTTCATTCATGTTCAAACAACCTCCCAACTTCAACTGTGGATGTCTATGAGTTTAAAAATTCGATGCCTCTTTTCAGACATAATGATTGAAAGAGTCCTAACACTTTTTTTATCTTCAACGACTTGGGGAAAAGGGATACTTACCTACCCGCCGCAGCTGGAGATCCCTGAAAATGCGGAAGAAACATGTTATTGTACGTTCATGAATTTTTCAATAAATTAGAACGATACATCTTACCCTTGGTCATGTGTTCCATTGGGTAATACACGGGATGTGAAAACCTGTTTCGCCTTGATGGCGAGCCCCTGTCAAAGAAGGGAATTAGGCGTCAGTTTGCGTTCCAAAATTCAAGACAAATTGGAACGATACCGCCTTGTTCTTGTTTTGTGTTTCCGTTTGAACATAAACGCGCGGCTTGCATAATTTGGCCCTCTATCTTGTGTCCTTGATCTCCCATCTGGTTGGGCGACGAATCCTTCTCAAGAATTTGCCCCAGAGAAGATCCATTTGTGTTTTTGGGCGCACTCCAGCGCCATTCTTCAAGGTTCCTTTTATTCAAGGAAAAAAAGAAGATTTTATCAAAATGCATGTCAAAGCATGTGACGTAGGAGCGATACTTTTTACCATCCACTAGGTCTTATAATCAAAGACCATCTCCTGGAATCCTGACTTCTAAGGCCAATGATTCTATTCGCCTCCCTGTTAGCGCGCTATTTTCATTTGAGGCTTTCAGCGCCAACAACTTCCTGTAAAATGAGTAAAAACTCATGTTAGGCATGTGGTCTTGGAAGACCAAATTGGAACGATACAAGGTTACCGTTCACCCAAATTCGTATCTTGGGGTTTGATTCTGATGCGGACGACTCTGTTATTGCGTCTATTGACTTATCCCCAGATCTGATTAAAAATCAATTAGGAACGATACGTCCTTTCACCAAACGAGTGGCTCTGCGGCCCAATGTGTTTTGCACTGAAGGGACGAATTCCACTATGCTCCACGGGTTTGGGGAATTTGCCCCCATTTTCGATAGAAATGAGCCTTATCAAGATGTATACAATACAAATAGATCCCTAATACAATCAATCTACGGGACGAGTGTTGACACCTAAATTTTGATCAACCTTTTTCTTCCTTTATTTTTCAAAAATTCATAGAAAAATCATAAAAAGCTAAAAAATTACAAAATCAACTTTGGTAGCCTTGAACAAGCTAAAGGGACCATTTTGGACAAAAAAATATTTTTCATATTTTTCGTATTTTTTATTATTATTATTTTCGAAAAATATAAAAATAAAAATAAAAAAAAGTAGTATTCGAGGTCACAAAAATATATACAAATAGTCGGTATTTTTATTTTTAATTTTCTTTACTTTAGTACCTCATAAAACAGTAAAATTCAGGTTCGATTTTAGGTGTTCACTGATCACCGTAAAATTGAATTTGACAAAAATATTAGTAATGATTAAAAGGAAAAGGAGTGAAAACATCATCATTTAAAAGGAAAAGGGAACTAATCATTTTGTCTTCGCTTTTAATTATTTTATTATTATTTTTACTTTTTATTATTTTATTATATTATTATATTATTATTATTATTTTACTATCCTCCCCCCTCCTTCATCATCCGCCGCTCCTTTCCTCCTCCTTCTTCCTCCTTCTTCTTCCCCAGCTTGTTCTCCTCCTTCTTCTTCTTCTCTTCTTCTCTTCTTTCTTTTCTTCTGATTTTTTTCATCCTCCCCTAGATTACGGCGACCACCCTCACCGCCACCTTGCTCCGCCACCCTCCGACGCCGTGCCGAGATCCCGTCCGTCTTGCTGTTTATCACGACCTCGTGGAGCTCCTAGATACCGCAATCCCCCTCCATCTTCCTCCTCTGTTTCGCCCCCTGCCACGTCGTCGCTCTTCGTCGTCGCCGCTTGGCCACGAATCCATCGTGTTCGGGCCGATCCCGGCCGTGGGCCGATCCCGTGGGCCGGTGACCGTGCGCCTCGGCCATGGCCGAGGCCGTAGGCCGGTGGCCGTGCGCCTCGGCCATGGCCGAGCCTATGGCCGAGGCCGTGGGCCGAGGACGTCGGCCGAGTGGCCGTGCGTCTCGGCCATGGCCGAGCCCGTGGGCCAAGGCCGAGCCCATGGCCGAGGCCGTGGGCCAAAGCCGTGGGCCGAGGCCGTGGGCCAAAGCCGTGGGCCGAGGCCGTGATCTTGGGCCGAGGCCGTGAGCCCATAGCCGGTCCATGGCTGAGTGAATTGGCCCGTTTCCGAGCCGGGATTTATTTATTTTTTAAATTATTATTATTTATTACCGGTCTTAAAACTTGTAAAATTGATTGTTGACATTTTGATGTGGTGATCGACAGGTGATGTGCATGGAGATGGTCGCAGGCTGGGGCTGGGCGATTGAAGGCCGGTGTCCAATCCGGTATGTTTTACGTACCCGATCCGTGTATTAGGGTTATTTTTCTAAAATGTCGCCATTATAGATTTGGTTTGCATGTATTTATCTCAGTTCAGTAGTTAGCTTATTTATCTGGTTGAGTGTTGTCTATTGCCAATGATATGCTTTTTGTTAAAATATTTTCTGAAAATATAAAAAAATATTAATAAATCAGAAAATGCCAAAAAAATGGAAAAATTAAAGAAAAACAAAAAAATTGAGAAGAATTGCAGAAAATTACTAAAAAAATTCTAGAAAATTCCCAAGGCTGAAAATGATCAAAAGAAATTGATTGGTTGTCGTTTTTTTAGGATTTTCTCCCATTTAATCCAAAACGACGATTTTACCCCTCAAAGGGTAAATCGTCTTTGATATTCCGATGAATTGTGGAAATGGCTTAGAATTTGGCGATGAGCCAGATAGGTGGCTAAACCTTATGTCTAGGATTTCCACATTTCATTCTCATTTTTAGAAAATGACGATTTTACCCTTCGAATGGTAAATCGGTTTCTAAAATTCCAAAAAATCATGAAAATTGCAAAAAAAAATAGGAAATGGGTCAATTGAGTGACCAAACCTATTTTTGACATCGTTTTACTCCGAATTCATTCCGAAATGATGATTTTGCCTTTTTTGGGCAAATCGTCCCTTTTGTCTCAAAATTACGACTTTACCCCTTATGGGTAAAATCATGTCTAAATCATTCCTAAGCTTGATTGATACTTATTTAGGTTAATAGAGCCTTCTTATGAGTGTCATGTTGATTTGATGTGTTTACTTTGCATACTTGGATTCATTGATTTGCGCCTTTTATTATTGATTGTGATTGCCAGGATAGTCATTCCTATTTGCATGAATTCCTAGATTTAGGATTCATATTCCACTCATCTGCATGAAATCTTAGGTCAGAAAATTCAGTCAATTTAGGTACCGAAAGGGCGTCAACTCTGACAGTTGGCGTAACTAAGTCCCCGAACCCATTTCTCTGGTTATCGCAGAATTGAATAGAAACTCCCGACTATTCAATAGGGTGGTCCAATCATACCCTCCAAAAAATGATTGGTGGCGACTCCATGGCATGCACACTTAACACATGTCACTAGACCACACTGAAGGTCGACTACGTATACCTCCGTTGCGATTTGGGTAACGGGCCTTGGGAGAGGCCCGCGTCTGACCAGACTGGACGGCCCATTAGCCCTCGAGAGCCCACGGCGAACCTCGAGAGGGTCGCGACAGACTGGCGACTCCGCTGGGGACTTAGAGAACTTGAGCCGATTAAAAAGTTGATTGATTTTTCTAACCCTGCAGGCGCTCTTGAAGGTGAGGTAAGTCCGCTCATGGTAGGTGTTATATGTTTTTGCAGATTGGAGAGATAAGGGGTGTAGTCCGTGATTAACATTGTCTTATGCAGGTTGGCGTAGGAATGTATGTTGTATGGATGATTTGAAGTACTGATTGATAAACTGTTGTGCATGATTGGCATCGTGATGATCACGACACATGGACACACACAACCGCGCCTAAAACCCCGGGCGCCGCCTTTAGGAACACAATAGAAGGAATTGAAAATGGAATCTCCGTGAGGAAAAACACGGGGTAATCCACTTTTCAATTCCGCTCGCTTCGAACTATGGATCGAGTCCCAATGCAACGATAGTTGTGCAATGGAATCGGCTCTTTCTAGAACTCGAGGTGGGAACCTTGACCTTAGGTGCCAAACCATTCGATTTTTAGAAGTTCACCATCACTTGTCTCATGCGCATGTCTTTGGACGGTTGGTACACCTAAAACCGCACATAAGTCGATGAGTTTGGTTGGTAAGACTCTCTATCCCTCAAATTTATTTCAGTTCAGATAAATATAGGCATTTCATTCATTGCATTCTGGTGATTAGATTAAATGCCATTTCAAGGATAGATGCGTGTGTTTTTTTTTTTTTTTTTTTTTTTCCAAACGTCCTTGATAGAAGACGAGGAGGGCGATATCCCGTCACGAACACCGAGTGTGCAACAAAGGAGCCTACTATGGACATTATTGAGATATCGTCCAATTAAGATGAAGAGTTGGGGCAAGTGATCCGGAAGTCACAGATCGAACTTGGGGCATCCTTAAACGTTGGGATCACTTTCTTTGGTTTCATTTTCCATTACTAGTCCTCTTGTATAGGGTTTATTTTTATCGAGGCTTTCTCTATCTCACCCCTTAGAATGATTGTATTAGGGATCTATTGGTGTATACATTCAGATGGAACTTGGTTGTATTTCTTTTTGACGGGTCATGGGAATGTGATAGTGGCATTTTCTCTAATCATCTGAATACTCCCAAGTCAAGTTTATAATTCCTTTAGAGGAAACTATTTCGCTAGAAGGAATTATACACTTGAATTGGTCCATGCATGTCATACGTCACTAGTAATCCACGATAATTGATCAAGATTATTGGCGTTATTTCGAATTTAATGACAAGATAGATGTCCAAATTGCTCTCGTTCTTAACAAAACGGCCTTGATTTGGATGCCGTATCTTCAATTAAATTTAAAACACGTCGTTATGCCTTGCACTTTTGACTAATTCGCTCTTCTGAAAATTGGTCAAAAGCTATTATCGTGAATTACATTCCTTTCAATAGTATGCTTTCTTTCGAGGAATATTGATAAAAACTTTTCGCACAAGATTAAAACCCTTGTAAAAAGTTTGTCCTTATTAATCACGAGCAAGCATAAGATTGAAAGGGGTTTATGCTTTCTTTTTCAAATTATTCCTTCTGATTCTGTCGTTTCATTTGCAGGTAAAAAATAGGTAATAGAGAGAAATCTTTTCCCGGATAAGTCCGAGGCTATTCTTTCATCTGACCATGAGCGTGTTAGAAAATCAGAGCACATATACTCGACTTATTATGGATCGGCTCATCTAAGTCTAAGATGTCCGGATGCTCGAAGAAATGGACCATATAAAAGCTAAAACACACACACAGGAGCTTTCATTCACTTTCGCTCAATCGAAAGACTTTCAAAGCAGACTAATACAGATTAGCGAGGCGGAAAAATAAAGCCGAACTGAGCCCTAATCAGCAGCACGAAGGAGCTCAATTGGCCCTCCATATGGTTGATTCCCTGCCTACGTTCACCGCTCCGTATATCATGATCCGCGAGCTGGAGAAGAAGGCGCTTGCACTCATTCTTAAGGTCAGCAACCTTGGCCCTGTGATCTTCAGCAGCAAGTTCCAAGTCCCGGACCAATTCCCTCCCACGGGATACATCCGCCGTAACAGTATCGAGTCGCTCTTCCAGCCAATCGCTCTGAAACTTCAACATGATGTTACGACGATCGTGCTCATAGGTGATCAGGCACAAGGCCAAACGCTCCACCAAATTTCCACGTTCACGAAGCATCGTCGAGACCCGCTCGTTGGCAGTTTCCATAACCTTGTTGTGGCTGTCGGCCACGAAGTTAGTCAACGTCAGGCAGTCACAGCGGTCTTCGTAGCGGGCTCGCAAGACACGAGCCACGAGAACTTCCCGGTGAGCAACGCGGTAAGCCTCTAGAAAGTTTGCAAAAAGGGCTGGGAATGTTTTATACTCCTTCTCCAACTCAGTACCCTCGATGGAAGTAGTGTCAGTGGCCGCAAATAGAACGCGGATCTCAGCCTCGATCTCCGGATGATCGGCTATGTAAGCATAGCCCCGACCCAAGAGATTATAGAGTTTTTCCCATCGGGCCGGGACTGCGATTGAAAAGACGCAAGCATGGGAAGAGTCAGAGGAAGAAGCAGAAGATGAAGCCATTTCTTGTTGGAAGGATGGAAAGGAAGACGAGTGCGATGGAATGAATGAAAGTGAAAGCTGGGCAAATGAGAGCACTAACCTTCTCCTCGTTTCATAGTAGCTCAAAAATGGAGAAAAGTTACGGCAATAATGCTTGTGGAGCCGGGGTAGTTAATGTAAAGCAGGGGCTGCTCCTCCCGTGAAGCATCAGACATGTCTCGATCCGCGATTTCAGGCCTGACGAGTTTGAAAAGTTGTAAAAGAGTTGTCTATTTCACCATTATTGAGATGGAGCGGGAGTCGAGCGCAAATATCGAAGGAGCCGCGGTAGGGTTGATAGTTTTGTCATGATGAAAAGCTGAGCGGGTGGTGGACGTAATTTAGTCTTTTGAGAGATAGTGGGGGACAGGTTCGGCTATCGAGGAAAGAAAAGCGATCCGTGATCTCTCCACCATGAAAAGGAAGGAAGACGACAAGACGAAAAACTCAAAATCTCTAGAAGAGCGCTCGCCTGGTGATCGTCTTCCATGCTCGAAGAGCGACTCCTGAGTACGCAAAGTCGCTCAAAAGAAAGTTTAGAGAGAGTAAACATAGGAAGAGGATTACAAGACCTTGAGTGATTAAAAAAGGACGAACAAACCTTTTCTTGATCCAGTATGTTTAACAGTCATAGTCATTTGTTGGAGATGACTGACCCAAATGTCCTAGGTAATGTGCAGTTGGGAGACCTCGAAGTCTTTGGGATCGAGCCAGATGTCGAAACCATACTACCCAACCCTGCTGGCAACGAGGTTCAGGATCAGGGCAGCGACGATGACAGTGGTGGCGACGACGACAGTAGCAGCAACGACGACGGCAGCGGCGATGTCCCATCTCGTGGAAGAAAACGTCGCCGGCTCTATACTGAGAAGGAAATCCAGATACTCGAAGCCGCCTTCAATAAGTGCCGTTACCCGGATACGAGACGAAGAAGAAAATTAGCCCGGAAATTAGAGATGGAACCCTTAAGGGTCAAGCACTGGTTTCAAAACAGACGGGCCAGATCAGTGGTTCGGGGAAAGTGTCAAGAGCTCGAAACTCTAAAAGAAGAATACGCCAAGCTTCGAGCAGAAAACATGTGGTGTAAGGAAGTCCTCATCAACGCCGCTTGCCTTAACTGCGGTGGTTCTATCGACACTCGCGAAATGTTCCGTGATAAGTTTTCTATGAGAATCGCAGGTGGTCGTCCGCCACCCCACTCCCTCAAACCATCTTTGGAAAGAGGGGAGGCGCGTTACTACAATTTCCCTGACAATGGGCTTACTATCACCACAGACCAGTTCGAAGTCAACCAGCTTCCCCTGCAACAACCTCTGGCACAACCAGACCCCGCAGAGAGTGAATCGAGGAATGATCGCCGAGTCACGGATGCTATCCTGAGTCGCCAAAAGAAGTTCATATGGTCTCCAGAGCTTCACAGAAAATTCCTTGATGCGGTTCACCAAATAGGGAATGACTCATTATGTCCAACACGCGTACATGAGGTCATGAATGAACCGGGGCTCGCTAGAAGGTTAGTCGCAAACCACCTTAATGGTTACCGCAGGAAGCTACGACGGCGTCATGCCGCACGGCGCCTAGAAGAGCCCGACTCGAACTTGAACATTAGGTACGGCTACGAATGCAACAGCCATGCCTCAAGAAGAGCCCTGCCGAGTCTCGATACCAACCAAGCCGGTAGCTCTACCACCAACTGTTGGAGAATTGGTCAATATAGCCCTATCAGTCATCTTAATGTTCCTCAAGAATACGTGCCACCGGTGCAACAAATATACACTTCCCCGCTCGAGCAGCGGCCGTCCACCGGCGCTCTTCCTACTGCTGATCCACCCACGACGTCTAATGTTCAGGAGTTCGCCCAACTAGGGCATATGATCTCAGATGATCTAGTGGGGGAACACTTCGAACAATTTTGCTTCCCTGATCTCTGAGTGAGACACGCTTTTGATAAGAAAGAGGTCGACCCTCCTCTTTTCTTCTCAAACAAAGATGGTGGTCACAGTTCGAAGAATCCATCAGGAGGAGGCTAGCAAACCTTCACGGCCATGATCTGGAGTCGATGACCGCGCACCTGAACCCAGACATGATGGGGGTGGTGATCGAACATACCCAGAGAAAAGGGGGGGCTTGTACACAAGTAGAACTTATTTCTTATTTGCGCATTGTAAAGTTTCAATCGGAGCAGTTCCTTTCTTCTTTAAGGCCTAGGGTTGATTTCACACAATGATGCTTGCTAACATCATCATGTTTAGCTACAACAATCTTTTGTCACGATGGGTTCGAGGTAAATCGACCAAGCGCACGAAGGCAAACGTGACAGCATAGGTTACAAACATAACGTGAGCGGGCTCGAAAGCGGAAAGATCGTCAGTTGCCTCAAACACTACGATTGCGAAACCAAGGGAAATATTGAATCTTGCGAAGGATAAGAGGAAATGTACATACACTCTCATTTATAGCACTTAACAGGAGACTTTACAAACAGACTACTGAGGAGGAACCGTAAATCCAAAGTGAGTTCTAATGAGCATCACAAATGAGCTCAATTGATTCTCCATGCTATCCATGCCTTGCTTACAACCCACACTCTGGGAATCGAGGTCTACAAGCTTGAAGAAAAGGAGGCGACATTTCTCCTTAAGGTCGTTCACCTTGGTCTCATAGTACTCGAACTCAAGCTCTAAGTCCTGAGCCAGCACCCTCCCGCGAGCTATATCCATGCTCAGGTCTTCAAGCCTTTCCTCCAACCAGGCACACTGGAACCTCAGCACGAGGTTGTGCTGATCTTGCTCAAAGGCAGTGTCAAAAAGAGCCAGATGCTCCACCAAGTTGTCCCTCTCACGGACCAACATCGAAACCTGGGAGTGGGCGTATTCAACAGCCCTTTTATGGTTATCGGCCGTCAGCATGGCCAACATCAGGGACTCAGTTCGGTCCTGATAGCGGGCTCGCACGATACCAGCCAAAGTGACCTCCCGGCTAGCAACTTCATAAGCCTGCAGGAAATTGTTGAAGAGAGTTGGGAAGATCACAAACTCCCTTTGAAGTTTCGTACCTTCAATACACACAGTATCCAAGGCCGGAATCAGAGTACGAACTTCAACCTCAGCTTCAGGATGACTGTTTATGTAGCCATAACCTCTACCCAAGAGGTGATAAAACCTCTCCCATTGGGTTGAAGCTTCGGCTGAGGCAGCGGGTACAGGAGAGGAAGCCATCTGCGATTCAACGACAGAGAAAAGAAGGAATGATGGAGGAGTGTTTGAGAGGTTAGATCGAAATGTTAATCTCCTCGATGTCAACCTCTCGCCCTTTAACGCTCGAACGAGAAAGGGAAAGCTGCAATAATTTTTCTATACGCAGCAGGGCTAATCAAGCCTCATTAATACATCCCTGGTGAGTCACAGATCCACCTCTGTCCCGTGATTTCGGGCTTAGAAAAGGTAACAACATCTAAAGGCCGGCGGACCTATTACTTTGGAGACCGAGTAGGGGGACAGGCGTAATGCTCGATAAAGCAAAAGTCGACACGGTAAATCTGCACGCTCCACTCAGGCAAGAGAGAGTAAGAACGGACGGGGGGAATCACGAAGTCTCGAAAGGAACGCCCGTCAGACGCTCGTTACTCGATTTCAAAGCGACGCTTCTTGGAACACGCCTAATCTCTGATAATTACAGAGAGGGCGAACATCTGAGAAAGGGTGGAGAAGATCAAGCGAACGAAGATCAGGAAAAGACATTTCAACCCAAAATGTTCAAGGGGTACCATCATCTGTTGGAAACGCCTGACCTGAATGTTTCCGAACTTGAACGGCTAGAGGAATTTGAAGACCTCGGAAATGAATTCGTCACGAAGGATATGGAAATCGACTCGACCATCCAGGAGACTCAAGCCCTCAGCGACCAAGACGCCAGCGACGATGATCCGCGCCAGAAAAGAAAGCGTCGCCAGCTCTACACTCCGGATGAGGTCCAGATACTTGAAGCTATCTTCAAGGGATGCCCTTTCCCGGACACAGAACAGAGGAAGAAGTTGGGTCAAAAACTAGGGACGAGCCCTTTGAGGATCTTGAATTGGTTTCAAAATAAACGAACCAAGCTGAGTAAGCAGTACAAACGACGGGAGACCGCATTTCTAAAGGAACAGAACGAGAAGCTTCGAACAAAGAACGTGAGGTATGAAGAAGTTCTTAGCACTATTGTCTGCCCTAACTGCGGTGGCCCTACCACTCTCAGTAGATTGTTTCCCGTTAAGCCTTCTGCTATGATCG
The DNA here is from genome assembly GCA_021437785.1 of Rhodomyrtus psidioides. Classification (NCBI taxonomy): domain Eukaryota; kingdom Viridiplantae; phylum Streptophyta; class Magnoliopsida; order Myrtales; family Myrtaceae; genus Rhodomyrtus; species Rhodomyrtus psidioides. The sequence goes on from JAILYB010000119.1 coordinate 1,751,480, forward strand.
AAAATACTGGTGATGTGCATGAACAAATCAATCCCACAAAGATAGTGCCAGTGCCTTCTGAAGGAGGGAATATATGCCACTATGATGAGAGTCACCACGTCAGAGCCCAAGAGTCTTCTCCACAACGGCTTCGGGCAGGATCAGATCCTGCTCGAGAAGGGTTAAAGATCAGCCGTCAAGCTGTCAACGCTATTCTGAACCAAGAGAAGAAGATTTTCGCGTGGCCCCTTGAGCTTCACCGCAAGTTCTTAGACGTGGTTCGGCGAATAGGGCTCGACTATGCACGCCCGAAGAAAGTAATGGAGGCCCTGAATGCACCAGAACTTACCAAGGCTATGGTCTCAAATCACCTCGGTTGTTACAGAAGAGCGCTAAGACAGCGTCATGCTAACCTCGGTTACAAATTCAACACTTATTGGGAAATTGATCAGAATATTCATCTGAGTCATCCCAATTTTCTTCAAGAGTGTGTGCCACAGATGCAGCAGGTGCAGCACCCATCAGTCGCTGTTTTTCCGCTTACTAATGAGCTTTCTGCGCTTAGTGCCCAAGGACTTGCCGAGCTAGGGCATGTGGTTTCAAAGGATCTAACAAGGGAATGCGTTGAGCATTTTTGTTTCCCTAATTCCCAAGTAGGAGATGCTTATGGGGGTCAATCGATCAACTCCCCTCTCATGTTCTCGAGAAGAAATGGAGGTTCCAGCTCGAAGAACCAGTCGGGCGATACTACCCAACCCATGCATCAATATTTCGAAGGATCAGATGACTTCTGCGACGATCAGTCAGTGATACTTCGATCCAAAATGTTCCAAGGATACCGTCATTTGTTGGAAACGCCCGACTTGGAAGTCTCCGAGCTTAAACTACTGGAAGAATTTGAAGATCACGGGACCGAATCCGGCACGATGGTCATGGAGATTGACACTTCCAACGATGAAACTCAAGGTTGTGGTAATGAAAACAATACCCATAGCAGTGATCAGCGTCAGAAAGGAAAACATCCCCTTCACCATACTTCAAGTCAAGACCGGGAGCTTGATTTTTTCTTCGAGGAATGCCCCCATCCAGATGAGAAGCAGAGGGCTGAGCTAGGTCGAGAGTTAGGGTGGGAGCCTGGGAAGGTCAATAAGTGGTTTCGTAACAAACGAGCCCGACTGGGGAATCTACATAGACAGCAAGAGCTAGCGATTCTGAAAGAAGAAAATGAAAAGCTTCGAACAGAAAGCGCTAGATATGAGGAAGCACTGAGCAGCGCCACTTGCCTTGATTGCAATAACCATATTCTCATCAGTGAAATATTCTCCGAAGAGCCACTTCTAGAGATTGGTAGTGCTCATATGTTACAATGCCTTTCGCAATGTCTTCCGGTGCAGTCAGATACCGTCGAAGGCTTACAAGAGCAGTTTCCAACACAATCAGATCTCATAGAGATTAGTCGGCGAGCTGTTCTTGTTGACAAGAAAGCGCGATTTTCTTGGACTGCTGAACTCCATCAGAAATTTGTTGATACAGTTCGACAGTTGGGGATCGACACGGCACGATCAACGCGCATACACGAAATCCTGAACGTGCCGGGACTCTCTAAAGTTAACGTCGCGAGCCACCTTGGATATTTCAAGAGGTTGCTAAAAGAGGGACGGGTGACACTAAGCTCGGATGGAGCTGGTTCGAACTTAAATGTTGGTCATAACTGCAACCACGATGATTGTAGAGCCGGGAACACCCAACCATGTTTCGGTGTTGACGAGACCAGCAACCATGTCACCGACTCCTCTAACCCAAATCAGAACGCTCCACCAAGCAGTCTCAATACCCCTCAAGTGTATATACCGCAGTTCCCGCAAATAGGAACTCCCCAATTTGAGTACCAACCTGTTGCTAGTGCTCTTCCCATGGAAAATCCAACATTTACATGGGACATGTCTACATATTTGCCGGTCAACAAGGGAGGTTCCAGCTCGAGGAATCAAATCATCCAAGGCGAGAGTGATCTATCGCCAGCGGTCGGTGACACTCGACTTGAGCATCAATGGCTCGGAGATTCGAGCGATTTCCTTGGAGAGGAACTCAATTTCTGGCTCGATCAGCCTGAAGCTGGCGGACTCTTGCAATAGTGATACAGAGCCGACGATCAGGTGTTTGATTCAAGGCGCGATTTGTAAAAAAATGTTCGGAGAAAAGAGGATGAATAGCTTGAATGAATGTATTGGCAATCCCATTGTAAGGCTCCCATGGGGGCATTTCTCATTTACGCTTAAAACTAGTCGTACGAAGATCCGCCTTACCTTTTGAGCATCTTTAAGCTCAAGGGCGAGCTCCCCAAGCAATGATCATCGTTCGCAGAGCATAATGGAATCCACCCCTTCAATGCAAAATGCATCTGGCCGCGAAGCCACCCATTTGGTAAAACGATGTATCGTTCCTAAACGATCTCCAATCGGATACCGAAATAATGTCTTCTTTCTTTTCCTTCTCAGATGATAAACATGGATAAATCACTTAAGGAGTCATGCGTTCAAATAGCAGAACAGACGCTGCCCAGCTGGGGGCAGATGAACTAGTGATGTTACAAACACTCCAAGCATGGATAGGCGGATTTGATAGATGTTGTTCATATCAACACGCCACATCAGAATGGGATGAAAATCAAGAGTAAAGTTGTATCGTCCCAATTTGTCTTGAATTCGAGGATATGAATTGATACTTGTTGTCTATCCTTGGCAGGGGAGTCGCCTTGCAGAGGAACAAGTTCTTACATCCCATGTACTACTCGTCAGAGTACATGACCAAGGGTAGGATGTATCGTTTCGATTTTTGAAAAATTTGTGAACCTACAATGATATGCTTTCTTTACATTTGCAGGGGTCTGCAGCCACGACAGGTAGGTAAGTATCCCTTTCCCAGTTAGCTGGAGATAAAGAATGTTAAAATCCCTTTAGCCGTCATGGAAATTATCCAATGCATCGATGTTCATGATTTAAATCGGGAGGTTGCCCAAAGCATGAATAAAACATGCACGATACATCACAAAATCCCCTCGATGGATAAATTTTGGGAAAGAAAGAAATGAATTTTTCCAAATATGATTATTTGTCAAATCATTCAAAAGGAAGTTTACTCAAAAGAGAGGCGAACCCAGTCCAAACACATCCTACATACACTTGAGAGATGAGGGAAGTGAATCGGATGGCAAAATCTGTACCTACGGAGGTAGGGACCATTCGCAGCGATTACATGGATTGGGACGACGGAGGCGTTCGTTTCATATCCCCTAAACACTACAGGTAACCGTTGATAACCCCTTGAACGGCGATTTTCATTCTTAACCCTGTCAAGAACCACCCCACATCGGGGCAAAATGGAGGTGAGTCCAGCAGCATCAGGAGGAAATGGTTAGAAATTTTCTTGCTCGGACTAACATTAATCTTTGTGTGTTGTTTATATGGTAATCCAAGTGCCATAGGATGATGAGGAGCATTCATTTCTCTATCCCACACACCGAATCCTTTGCATAGCCAAGTTGAGCCTGCAAAATCATTTCATAAACCCGTTGGTGATCATTGCACTTTCCAAGACGGATGCGACATCACTTCAGAAACGAGGGAGTTCAAGACCTAGGGTTTACGAAAAAGCTACTAAGTCGATACTCAAGTGTGCTAAGAGCCAAGTCATATATCTAGCACAATTGCCAAGCATCCCGCTTGCGACAAGGGATTAAAGAAATCCCCAGCATCAGATAAGAAAAAGCAAAGTGCTTGGTAAAAGCAAGGCCGATGCTCGCATAAGCTGTTTGATTGATCCCCAGTAAAGTCTGGTCGGGAAAACAGGAAATTCCTAAAAGAGTAGTATCAAAAGGGCTACTCCCCAAATGGCGTCAAGCGCGGAGCAAAGATATAGAGAGAATTATCGGTCTCTGAATGCAACAAGAGACGCTCTCTAAAGGACTTGTGCACACCTCAAAAGCGGTTGCACACCTCAAAAACTGAATATGCAGAATGGAAAAGACAGGTGACGAATTTGCAATGATCACCAATGTCAATCCCCTCATAAATTCTGGGCCAAAAACAAGCCTTTTTCGGTCCCCAATCCTACCAATGTCATAACCCTGAAACAGTCTTCTCTAACTAAGACATTTGGGTTAACATATAGCTTAGCTCGAAGAAGTACGAGCAAGACTATTTCTTTCTCATTTTGCAGGGTTCTCGACTTGTAAACCCGGAGCAGATGGTGAAGAATTTCATTCAAATGACCTTGACTCAAAAGTGAGTCCCTCTTGAAGATCAATAACCAAGCCCAACATTACGGTCCCATGGAAGACCTCCCGACCGATCAAAATGTATGCGCTGCGAATGATCCTAAAACCTAGGCACAGGTTAATAGGAAGTTGGCGCATTCCTTAAGACCATTATCACAGAGCGGTGAGGAGCCCTCTTGGATGAGAAATTCTCCAATAGATGTTTTGAACAAACTCTTTTTGGAAATTTCAAATTGTTTGATCCAGATTTTCCGTGCAAGGGATTTGTGATCACATTTGCATGTTGCAAGAATGCTTTGGACAACCTCCAGCATCAAAATGCACATTTCACAATTAAAACTTAAGTCATACGGTTTTTGTCAAGTGGACAGCCGTGGTCTTCCCAAAAATTACTAACGTTTTCTTGGTGAAGAAAAATCTTTCAAGCTCAAACTTCTGCAGGATACCTGGAGAACCCAGCTCCCAGAATGTCGCCTCAGCAGACTCAAGTGAAGCTTTGTCAAAATAAAATCTTTCACTGCTTCAAAAAACTGAATTCCCGACAAACTTCGGGATCTCTAAAAAAAGAGGGGAAGAAAAACTCTTTTAAAAGAAAAAGTCCTATCAGACGTGGAGAACCCTCGTCATGAGACCCCTTTTAAAAAAAAAAATCTAGGCAGTCTCATCGGACGTGGAGAACCCTCGTCATGAGATCCCTTTTCAAAATTCAAACAGTCTCATCGGACGTGGAGAACCCTCGTCATGAGACCCCTTTTTAAAAATTAGGCAGTCTCATCGGACGTGGAGAACCCTCGTCATGAGACCCATTTTCAAAGCAAACTGAAGGTAGAAACCGCCTGAAGGGTCAAACAAAGGTAGAAACCGCCTGAAGGGTCAAACCAAGGTAGATACCGCCTGAAGGGTCATCTTAAGGTAGAAACCGCCCGAAGGGTCAAAACAAAGGTAGAAACCGCCTGAAGGGTCAAACCAAGGTAGAAACCGCCCGAAGGGTCAAAACAAAGGTAGAAACCGCCTGAAGGGTCAAACCAAGGTAGAAACCGCCTGAAGGGTCAACTCATGGTAGAAACCGCCTGAAGGGTCAACTCAAAGGTAGAAACCGCCTGAAGGGTCAACTCAAGGTAGATACCGCCTGAAGGGTCAAATGAATGGTAGAAACCGCCTGAAGGGTCAATCAAAGGTAGAAACCGCCTAAAGGGTCAACTCATGGTAGAAACCGCCTGAAGGGTCAATGTGTGGTAGAAACCGCCAGAAGGGTCAACCAATTGTAGAAACCGCCTGAAGGGTCAACTCAAAGGTAGACACCGCCATAAGGATCAACCCAATGGTCCGATCCACCATACGGATCAAAACTTTGACTAATTCCAGATGTTGAAGAAGTTATTTTCCTAGGTAAGCCTTACGGTAGGCGAACCGCTTATGGTCTAATCCACCATACGGATCAAAATCCTTGGCAAATTCCCAAAGAAAGAATGCGCCTTCTTTAGATTCCTATCGGTTAGGGACCCCATAATGGTATGACTTACCATACAGGTCAGAGCTTAACCTCCCTAGGACACTCTAGTAACGAGTCCCTAGGTATTCTCTTGAATCCATCAGACACCACGAAAATGGCACAAACATCGAACAGGTAAGTGGCAGGTATGTCTCTCTACTATCTCACTCTCTCATGTCAAATGAATGTTTCCCCCTCCAAGAAAGAGCATACATCGACAAGCATGAAAAACTGGATGTCGTGACTCATTTTCCTGTAGTTTCACGAGTCGAGTCGATCAGGACTCAGGTGTCACATTGTCTTTGAGAGAAACCTCTGAGGGGATTCCTCTGACGAGATTCCTCTCAAAGAGGGGCAGCTGTTGACACCTAAATTTTGATCAACCTTTTTCTTCCTTTATTTTTCAAAAATTCATAGAAAAATCATAAAAAGCTAAAAAATTACAAAATCAACTTTGGTAGCCTTGAACAAGCTAAAGGGACCATTTTGGACAAAAAAATATTTTTCATATTTTTCGTATTTTTTATTATTATTATTTTCCAAAAATATAAAAATAAAAATAAAAAAAAGTAGTATTCGAGGTCACAAAAATATATACAAATAGTCGGTATTTTTATTTTTAATTTTCTTTACTTTAGTACCTCATAAAACAGTAAAATTCAGGTTCGATTTTAGGTGTTCACTGATCACCGTAAAATTGAATTTGACAAAAATATTAGTAATGATTAAAAGGAAAAGGAGTGAAAACATCATCATTTAAAAGGAAAAGGGAACTAATCATTTTGTCTTCGCTTTTAATTATTTTATTATTATTTTTACTTTTTATTATTTTATTATATTATTATATTATTATTATTATTTTACTATCCTCCCCCCTCCTTCATCATCCGCCGCACCTTTCCTCCTCCTTCTTCCTCCTTCTTCTTCCCCAGCTTGTTCTCCTCCTTCTTCTTCTTCTCTTCTTCTCTTCTTTCTTTTCTTCTGATTTTTTTCATCCTCCCCTAGATTACGGCGACCACCCTCACCGCCACCTTGCTCCGCCACCCTCCGACGCCGTGCCGAGATCCCGTCCGTCTTGCTGTTTATCACGACCTCGTGGAGCTCCTAGATACCGCAATCCCCCTCCATCTTCCTCCTCTGTTTCGCCCCCTGCCACGTCGTCGCTCTTCGTCGTCGCCGCTTGGCCACGAATCCATCGTGTTCGGGCCGATCCCGGCCGTGGGCCGATCCCGTGGGCCGGTGGCCGTGCGCCTCGGCCATGGCCGAGGCCGTAGGCCGGTGGCCGTGCGCCTCGGCCATGGCCGAGGCCGTGGGCCGAGGCCGTAGGCCGTGGGCCAAGGCCGAGCCCATGGCCGAGGCCGTGGGCCAAAGCCGTGGGCCGAGGCCGTGTGCCAAAGCCGTGGGCCGAGGCCGTGATCTTGGGCCGAGGCCGTGAGCCCATAGCCGGTCCATGGCTGAGTGAATTGGCCCGTTTCCGAGCCGGGATTTATTTATTTTTTAAATTATTATTATTTATTACCGGTCTTAAAACTTGTAAAATTGATTGTTGACATTTTGATGTGGTGATCGACAGGTGATGTGCATGGAGATGGTCGCAGGCTGGGGCTGGGCGATTGAAGGCCGGTGTCCAATCCGGTATGTTTTACGTACCCGATCCGTGTATTAGGGTTATTTTTCTAAAATGTCGCCATTATAGATTTGGTTTGCATGTATTTATCTCAGTTCAGTAGTTAGCTTATTTATCTGGTTGAGTGTTGTCTATTGCCAATGATATGCTTTTTGTTAAAATATTTTCTGAAAATATAAAAAAATATTAATAAATCAGAAAATGCCAAAAAAATGGAAAAATTAAAGAAAAACAAAAAAATTGAGAAGAATTGCAGAAAATTACTAAAAAAATTCTAGAAAATTCCCAAGGCTGAAAATGATCAAAAGAAATTGATTGGTTGTCGTTTTTTTAGGATTTTCTCCCATTTAATCCAAAACGACGATTTTACCCCTCAAAGGGTAAATCGTCTTTGATATTCCGATGAATTGTGGAAATGGCTTAGAATTTGGCGATGAGCCAGATAGGTGGCTAAACCTTATGTCTAGGATTTCCACATTTCATTCTCATTTTTAGAAAATGACGATTTTACCCTTCGAATGGTAAATCGGTTTCTAAAATTCCAAAAAATCATGAAAATTGCAAAAAAAAAATAGGAAATGGGTCAATTGAGTGACCAAACCTATTTTTGACATCGTTTTACTCCGAATTCATTCCGAAATGATGATTTTGCCTTTTTTGGGCAAATCGTCCCTTTTGTCTCAAAATTACGACTTTACCCCTTATGGGTAAAATCATGTCTAAATCATTCCTAAGCTTGATTGATACTTATTTAGGTTAATAGAGCCTTCTTATGAGTGTCATGTTGATTTGATGTGTTTACTTTGCATACTTGGATTCATTGATTTGCGCCTTTTATTATTGATTGTGATTGCCAGGATAGTCATTCCTATTTGCATGAATTCCTAGATTTAGGATTCATATTCCACTCATCTGCATGAAATCTTAGGTCAGAAAATTCAGTCAATTTAGGTACCGAAAGGGCGTCAACTCTGACAGTTGGCGTAACTAAGTCCCCGAACCCATTTCTCTGGTTATCGCAGAATTGAATAGAAACTCCCGACTATTCAATAGGGTGGTCCAATCATACCCTCCAAAAAATGATTGGTGGCGACTCCATGGCATGCACACTTAACACATGTCACTAGACCACACTGAAGGTCGACTACGTATACCTCCGTTGCGATTTGGGTAACGGGCCTTGGGAGAGGCCCGCGTCTGACCAGACTGGACGGCCCATTAGCCCTCGAGAGCCCACGGCGAACCTCGAGAGGGTCGCGACAACGAGATATAGAGGATCTCAGCAAAATTAATTTTATACAAGAGGACTAAGAATGTCAAATCAATCAAAAGAATGTGGCCCGAACACTTGGAGATGCCCCAGTTCCAATCTTCGAGATGTGACTCCAGGATCACCGATTTTTTTTTTTTAGGTGGTTTTAGATATACCAACCATCTAAAGACATGCACATGAGACAAGGGAGGATAAAACTTCTAAAAATCAAAGGATTTGGCACCTAAGGTCAAGGTTCCCACCTCGAGTTCTAGAAAGAGCCGATTCCATTGCACAGCTATCGTTGCATTGGGACTCGATCTATAGTTCGAAGTGAGCGGAATTGAAAAGTGGATTACCCCGTGTTTTTCCTCACGGAGATTCCATTTTCAATCCCTTCTATTGTTTTCCTATAGGCGGCGCCCGGGGTTTTAGGCGCGGTTGTGTGTATTTTCTGTGTCGTGCTAAAGCGATAAACATGCATCTTATTTAACAATCACCGCTTCAATATAAAACATACACACAATCATTCATTCCTACGCCCAACCTGCATAAAACAGAGTTAACAAGTACTCCACCCCTTATTTCTCCAATCTGCAAAAACATTTAACACCTCAAGGGTTAAAGTACGTACCTCACCTTGAAGAGCATCTGCATAAAACATGTTAGAAAAATCAATCACCTTTTTAATCGGCTCAAGTTCTCTAAAGTCCCCAGCGGAGTCGCCAGTCTGTCGCGACCCTCTCGAGATTCGCCATGGGCTCTCGAGGGCTAATGTGCCGTCCAGTCTGGTCGGACGCGGGCCTCTCCCAAGGCCCGTTACCCAAATCGCAACGGAGGTATACGTAGTCGACCTTCAGTGTGGTCTAGTGATATGTGCTAAGTGTGCATGCCATGGAGTCGCCACCAATCATTTTTTTGGAGGGTATGATTGGACCACCCTATTGAATAGTCGGGAGTTTCTATTCAATTCTGCGATAACCAGGGAAATGGGTTCGGGGACTTAGTTACGTCAACTATCAGAGTTGACGCCCTTTCGGTACCTAAGTTGACTGAGTTTTCTGACTTAAGATTTCATACAGATGAGTGGGGTACGAGTCCTAAATCTAGGAGTTCATGCAGATAGGAATGACTATCCTGGCAATCACAATCAATAATAAAGTGCACAAATCAATGAATTCAAATGTACAAATAAATCACATGGCATTCCTAATAAGGCCATATTGGCCTAGAGAAGCATCAATCGGGCTTAGGAATGATTTAGACATGATTTTGCCCATCAGGGGCAAAATCGTAATTTTGAGACAAAGGGGACAATTTGCCCAAAAAGGACAAAATCATCATTTCGGAATGAATCCGGAGTCAAAACAGGTTTGGTCACTCAATTGACCCATTTCCTATTTTTTGGCAATTTTCGTGATTTTCGGGAATTTTAGAAACCGATTTACCATTCGAAGGGTAAAATCGTCATTTTCTAAAAATGAAAATGAAATGTGGAAATCTTAGACATAAGGTTTAACCACCCATATGGCCCATCACCAAATTCTAAGCAATTTCCACAATTCATCAGAATATCAAAGACGATTTACCCTTTGAGGGGTGAAACCGCCATTTTGGATTAAATGGGAGAAAATCCCAAAAATGAAAACAAATCAATTTTTTGTCATTTTCAGCCTTGGACAATTTTTAGAATTTTTCTGCAATTTTTTCTCAATTTTTTTGTATTTCTTTAATTTTTCCATTTTTTTGGCATTTTTGATTTATTAATATTTTTTTTATATTTTCAGAAAATATTTTAACAAAAAGCATGTCTTTGACAATAGATAACACTCAACCAGATAAATAAGCTAACCACTAGACTGAAACAAATACATACAAATCAAGTCTATAAATGCAATATTTTAGAAAAATAATCCTGATATACAGATCGGGTACGTAAAACATACCGGATTGGACACCGGCCTTCAATCGCCCAGCCTCAGCCTGCGACCATCCCCATGCCCGTTACCTGTCGATCGCCATTAGAATGTCGATAGTCAATTTCACAAATTAAGACTAAAAAATAAAAAAAAATAAAAAAAAATAAAAAATTGGACACTGTTCATGCACTGTTCCGACACTGTTCACGCACTGTTCCGACACTGTTCGGACACTGTTCGGACACGGCTCGGACACTGCTCCGACACGGCTCCGACACGTCCGACACGCCCGGACACGCTCCGACACGTCCGACACGCCCGGACACGTCCGGACACGCTCCGACACGTCCGGACACGTTCCGACCTGTCCGGACACGTTCCGACGACGGGGTGGTGACCCGAGGCTGTTTCTGGGCTCCACCAGCGGCGCGTAGGCTCCATAAGCTCCGAGGGAGGAGGTAGGACTCCGGGGCTGTCGCCGGAGGCGATAGCGCGCTTTGGCGATGACGGATTTGGCCCGATCCGAAACAATCCCGAACCAAACTCCGAAACGGGTGGAGGCCGGAGGTCTTGGGTTGTTCACGGCGGCTTTGAGGTACGACGGCTAGCGACGACGGCGGAAGGGGGGTTCCATTTTAGGCGTCCACGAAGAAGAAGAAAAGAAAAGGAAGAAGAAGCTACGGGGGAGGAAAGAGAAAAAGAAGAAGGAGGGGAGACGGATGATGGGAGGGGGGAGATGAGTAAAAAAATAATAAAAATAAAATAATAATATAATAAAATATTAGAAAGTAATAATAATAATAAAATAATCAAAAGTGAAGACAAAATGATTATTCATCTTTTCCTTTTAAATGATGATGTTTTCAATCCTTTTCCTTTTAATTATTACTAATATTTTTGCCAAATTCAATTTTATGGTGATTAGAAAATACCTAAAATCGAACCTGAATTTTACTGTTTTATGAGGTCAGAAAATAGATAAAATAAAAATAAAAATACCGACTATTCTTATATAATTTTTGTGACCTCAAATATTATTTTTCTTTTCTTTTTTGTATTTTTCGAAAATATTAAAAAAATGAAAATTATGAAAATTATTTTTTTGGTCAAAATGGTTCCTAAGGCCAAGCCAAGGCTTCCAAAGTTGATTTTGTGATTTTATGATCTTTTTTTGATATTTTTATGATTTTTTTGAAAAATATAAATAAAAAAAGTTTGATCAAAATTTAGGTGTCAACAATCATTAGGGATGCCATGCTGATTTCATGTGATTTATCCGCATGTTATGGATCCTTGATTTGCGCATTTATTTTCATGGATTGTGAGTGATAGGGTAGTCATTCCCATCTGCATGAACTCCTAGATTTAGGATCTGAACCCCACTCCTCTGTATGAAATCCTAGAATCAGATAAACCATTCAGCTTAGGTACCGAAAGGGCGTCAACTTTGATAGTTGGCGTAACTAAGTCCCCGATCCCACTTCTCTGGTTTCCGCAGAATCGAATAGATCGCTCCCAACTATTTGATAGGGTTTCCGATCGTACCCTCCCCGAAACGGTTGGTGGCGACTCCTTAGCATGTACACATATCACATGTCATTAGACCACACTAAAAGTCGATCACGTATATCCAGCCGTTGCGATTTGGGTAATGGACCTTGGGAGAGGCCCGCGTCCGATCAGGCGACGATCGGGCGGCCCTTTGACCCTCGCTAGCCAGATAGCGCTCGAGAGGGGTCGCGATAGCGTGACATTAGCTATGGCTGAGTTGGGAATAACCTGTGAGGAGGAGCCCGTCTGTGGTCGCTGCGACAGGTAGTGAGGCTCCATGGTTGGGCGAGGTCCGTCGTCGTTCAGGGCTCGGCGCCACTAGAGATCGAGTTTGTTGGTTGGATCTGATGCAGAGAGGAGGACGTCTCGGTGGTCGCAGTTGCCTGGAGTGGTCCGAGGAGACTCCCGGCGTTGATCGAAGGTGATCGTAACCATCGGGGAATTCTGGTGGACGTCGAGCAGGTGTCGACTTCAGCGTTTGCCATCGAGCCAGCATCAGAAATCACTGCTAACCCAGAGACTTCAAGTCACGATCTCAAGCGTACCCTAGGGTGAAGATGATGAATAGTAAGTGACAAAGGTGGGCAGGCCAATCGTTCTTCGATTCGGCTGTCGCCAAAGAAACGAGAGAAAATAGGTAGGGGTTGGAGGGAGTTGGTTCTGTAGGGAAGTAGTCGCGCCTTGTTCGGCGAGACCGCCAGAACCCATCTTTACCTGTAAGTTGTTGCCTGCCGTCAATCGATGCCTCAGCAGATCGTCATTTTGGACGAGTGGCTGTTCGTGAAGCCTGATGGCTGGCGGAGCGAGCTGGACTAGAAGCACCATAGCGAACCTGGCGGTGGCGCTTGGAGGCGACATCGGGAATGAGCTAGCGTTGAGGTCGGAGGGCGGACTTGGGTGTCGACAGAGTGGCGGCGGCCGATTGGGTCGAGCTGTCCCCTGGGGTTCGTCTGTCTGAGGCGCCGTCGAGCAGCACACAGCAGGAGGCGCAGGAAAGATGGGGATGAACAGTAGCGGTCAGGTCAAACTTATTCCTTTGTGGTTTGATTTGCACGATGGGCTGGTCCAAAAAGATTGAAGATGGAGAATTAGGCCCAATTTTGTCAAAGCTTGGAAGAATGGGCCTGAGCCTCTTTGTGCAACCAGGCCCGCGTTTGGTTCTCTCTTCTGGGCCGGATCAGGTCTAACTACCTGGCCAAGGCCCGGGTCCGAAAACCTGACCCGAACCCGGTGCCCTTTTAATAAATAATAAATTATAAAAAAATTGTTAATTGATTAATAATGAATAAATAAAAAAATCCCAAAATTTCTAAAAAATGAAAAAAAAATCAGAAAATGCCCAAAAATAGGTAGTAATTAGAAATTGCCTCTATTTGTCTGTTTTGGCTTTTATATTTGTTTCCCATGTTTAATTCACATGATTTAATTTTAACTTCGCTTATGGATGTCTGAATATTATGCATGTTTCAGTAGGTAAAATTAGCATGGTAATTAGAGTTTAATTCGAGATACTCGTTTTATCCTTTAATTGATTGAACTTTGCTAACTATTTATTTTGAGTGAGCGCATGTTCCAAATGCTTGATGCATCATATTGCTCCCGATATGGCGATCGACGGGGATGCCCATGGAAATGGTAGCCCATTGAGGCTTGATGATTAAAGATCGACGTCCAATCTGGTCCATTTTTTCATATCCAATCCACGTGTCGGAGTTACTTTCTTTAAATATTGCCATTATAGATTTGGATTGCATGTGCTTATTCCAGTCTTTATTTGGCATATTTACCTGATTGAGTGTTCATAACACTGTCTTTTGAAAAATTGCATGTTAATCGCTTTTCCTATTGCTAGGTTAAGGGTAAATAGGTAATTGCACAAAATGATAGAAAACATTATGCATGATCATCTAGCACTGGTTAGATACTTGGTAAGCTTAAAATGATGTGCAGAATGTGTGGTCACCTTAGAGAATATTAACTGGTTAGGTACCGAAAAGGCACTAATTATCTAGTTAGCGTAAACAAGTCCCCGAACGTAGAAGCTCTAGTTGCGTAGGAATCGAGATAACACTCCCGTGTCTCGATTGGTTTCTAGCTGACCCCAATAGGCTAGTGGCGACTCCTAGTAACTTTTTAGGTTGCTAATCAGTAAAACAAAATCCAATGTCACGCGAGGTAGGACTTGGGAGAGTCTACGCCATTGACCAATGGCAATACCTCTAAACCCGCCAGACACCTCGAGAGAGGCTTCAGACAGGTAGCGACAACCACAGTTTGGGTTGATAGGAGAGCCGAGATTTGGGATCCTCACCGCTACGAGGCGTGGTTTCACCGAGTTGGAGACAACAGTACTTTTAGTCTCGTGAATCCTGCTGACGTCCTATTGAAGGTGGTGCCGCCCTGGTGCCAACCTATTCGAATTGAGGCCGAAGTTGATGCATCAATGGTAGCTTCTTGGAATATTCTCGAGGAGACCCCGACTGACGAGGAGGGTCATGAGGTGATCGAGATATCTGCCTCAGAGGACGACGAAGAGGACGAATCCGTGGAGGTGTCTTCAGAGACATTCTCGGACTACGACCCCGAGAAGGATGAAGCTGAAGCAAGCGATGGAACGAGCAGTTCTTCGGAATAATGAAGTTGCAGTGGAAAAGCTTTTTAGGAAAGAACAATTTTGGTGTTAGGCTTTGGCAGGAGCGAAAGAATAGCCTTTTATGCTAGCATGAGTTCCTTACCTAGTTTAGTGTGCGGTTTTTTTTTGTTCTTTCCCTTACCGTTAGATGTACCTGAACGTTAGTGTAAAGTATGTATATGTGTGCTTTTATTTTATCTCAAACCCCCCATATTTTTAAAATTATCAGGGTTTTTGTTTCCTTCCGCCTGCGTATTACATTTCACTTTTGGCCTTGTGTTTGTCCTGGAAATTTATTTTATTGGCCTGAGGCGGATGTGACGAGCTCGACTAGGAACGCGGAGCATGATATCCCCGTTCGAGTGGTATCAGGGCAAGGTTTGCTCAATCCAAGCAGATTGAGAACTGGAGTGATAAGGAGTGATGGAATTGAGTGAAGGGGTAGTGAGACCCTAGAGGGATTCGTTAGAGTCAAGTATGAATGCATGACATATGATTGGCGCATGTGATTGGCATCTTGAATTGGTATGATTGTGGTGACCCTTTGATGACCAAGCTTCGCACTTAGCATTGTGAATTATTTATGGATGCTGGTTTGACGAATGAGTTATTACCCCTGATTATAAAAAATTGCAGATGCGTCTGGACTTGAGGTAGGGTTGTGAACCCTTGATGATGTGCTCATGAGAATACCTGAGTGATTGGCTGTTGTGTTGTGATTGCTGTCCTGTTGAGTAGCATAGAATCACTAGATTTGAGCAAGTGAATTAGATCTCTAATTTCGTGGTGGAATTATAGTGACTTAGGCAAGCTAAGTTCAAGCAAGTATAAGCAAAAGACTTGGAAGGCCCAGAGGAAGAGCTTCTAGCTCGAGAGCACCAGTGGTCGAGGATCCTAGATTGGATGGAGTCATAAGGGCCTTAGAGCAGATTGGAGAGATAATGGGAAATGAAGCTCAGGATAGAGCTACTGCGGCTCTTCGATAGGCCGAATACAGAGCTGAGATAATAGCTCAAGCTGCTGAAGCTGTAGTGGCAGCTATAAATATAGCGAACGGAAATAATGCTCAAGGCGCTGAGCCTGGTAACGCCCAAGGCGATGCTAATGCTAATAGGCAGATATGCTAGTTAGTTAAGTAGTTTATAAAGTTGAAATCGACCCAATTTGATGGCTCTAGAGATCCTGACCTAGCGCCAAGATGGATTAAGAAACTTGACAAAGCCTTTGGGGTGGTGAGGTGCAGCGATGAAGAGAAAGTGTTGTTAGCTATGTATCGGCTAGAAGGAACTGCGAATGACTAGTGGAGTGCCTCGAAGGATGTAGTGTTTCCCGAAGGTAGTGCCTTGTCGTGGGCTGTCTTCACTGTTGCATTTAATGATAAGCATTTCTCAGCAACGGCACAAGAGAGGAAACGATTGGAGTTTCAACAGTTGCGACAGAATCAACTGACTGTGGACCAGTACGAGGCTGAATTCGCAAGATTGTCAAGGTATGCGCCGAGATCGGTTGAGGATCCAATGGAGAAAGAGTAGAGGTTTCGAGATGGTTTGAGACTAGATATCCGAAGTCGGATAATATCAGTTGACCTGAGAACGTATAGGGAGATTTATGAAAGAAGTCAAATGATTGAGAGGGACATAAAAGAAGGAACCGCTGCTTCTGGATCGCGGTTCACTCCCTCAAGAGATAATCGGCAACTGGGCAAGAGGCCAATGGTGAACAATAGACATTTTGTTCCTCCTGCTCGAAGGAACA
This sequence comes from Rhodomyrtus psidioides, assembly GCA_021437785.1. Classification (NCBI taxonomy): domain Eukaryota; kingdom Viridiplantae; phylum Streptophyta; class Magnoliopsida; order Myrtales; family Myrtaceae; genus Rhodomyrtus; species Rhodomyrtus psidioides. Next base: position 1,767,963 of record JAILYB010000119.1, read on the forward strand.
TTGGGAAGCCACCATTTCAATCGAATTGGTATTGTCGTATCTGTAGGGGAAGGCATGGAAATGGACCTTGCCCAAAGTTGACAAGAGCATGTTTTAAGTGTGGTCAGTTGGGCCACCAGTTGAGGAATTGTCCAAGCCAAGCTCCAGGAAATCGAGCTCAAGGACTGAAACCGTAGGCTGGACAGCTAGCTGTGGCTCCGCAGAACGATCAGAATCGACCACCCACTCAGGGGAGAGTATACGCCATGGCACGTAGAGAGGCGGAAGAAATGCATGGCATGGTCACAGGTATGATCTATTTATGTGATCAGGCTGCCTATGCTTTATTTGATCTTGGAGCGTCGCATTCGTTTATATCTACACAGTTTGCTAATTTGGTGGGTGTAGAATTGAAACTGCTGAATGTGATGTTGCATGTTACTACACCATTAAAAGATAATGTGCTAGTATCGTTAGGTTGTGCAGACTGTAAAATAGTGATTGGTGGTAGTGAAGAAAGAATAGATTTGGCTATGCTGCCTATGTATGATTTTGATGTGATTATTGGAATGGATTGGTTGGGGAAACAAAGGGCTGTAGTCGATTGTGGTAGCAAGGTAATCCGTTTTTATCCGGATGATCACCCTAGTTTTGAGTTTGTAGGAAGTCGGGGAGGAACCTCGATTCATTTAATCACGTCGCTTGAGGCGACTAAACTGTTGAATGAAGGGTGTCATGCTTATTTATCTATTGTAGTTGACACAATGGTTGAGGAACCGAAGTTGGAAAGCATTGCAGTAGTGCGTGAATTTCCTAATGTCTTTCCTAAGGAATTGCCAGGATTACCACCTGAGAGAGAAATTGAGTTCGTGATTGAGTTAGCTCCTAGAACGGATCCAATTTCGAAAGCACCATATAGAATGCCTTGTCGGAACTGAAGGAGTTAAAAGTGCAGATGCATGAGTTGCTTGATAAATGATTTATTAGACCAAGCATGTTGCCATGGGGAGCGCCAGTGTTGTTTGTGAGGAATAATGATGGATCATTGCGTTTGTGCATTAATTACAGGCAGTTGAATCAAGTGACTATTAAGAATAAGTATCTCTTGCCTAGGATCGATGATTTGTTTGATCAGCTGCAAGGAGCAACTGTATTCTCTAAGATAGATTTGAGGACTGGTTATCATCAGCTGCGGATTAAGAAAAAGGATATTCCTAAGACCGCCTTTAGAACGAGATATGGGCATTATGAGTTTACCGTTATGCCTTTTGGATTGACTAATGACGTTGCTGCATTCATGGACTTGATCCATCGTGAGTTTAAGGAGTATTTAGACAGATTCGTCATTATTTTTATTGACGACATTTTAATTTACTCGAGGAGTAATGCGGATCATGAGAAACACTTGAGAATCGTCTTGCATACTTTGAGGGAGCATTCGCATTATGCCAAGTTTAGTCAATGCGAATTTTGGTTGAATAAAGTAGCCTTTCTTGGCCATGTGATTTTTGGAGAAGGAATCTCCGTGGACCCTTCAAAGATTGAAGCGGTAATGAATTGGCCTAGACCCACGACCGTTACAGAGGTTCAGAGTTTTTTGGGGTTGGCAGGATACTATAGGCGCTTCGTTGAAAAGTTTTCGTCTATAGCCATTCCGTTAATGAGGTTAACAAAGAAGGATACAAAATTCGAGTGGACTGATAAGTGCAAAAGGAGTTTCCAAGAACTTAAACATCGTTTGACGACCGCACCAGTGTTAACGATTCCTTCTGGACATGGTTGTTATGAGATATATAGCGATGCTCCGCTAAAAGGATTAGGGTGCGTGTTAATGCAACATGGAAAAGTGGTTGCGTATGCTTCACAACAGTTGAGACCTCATGAAATGAATTATCCGACGCATGATTTGGAGTTAGCTGCCATTATTTTCGTCCTGAAGATTTGGAGGCACTACTTGTTCGGCGAAAGATTTCAAATTTATACAGACTATTAGATTTTGAAGTATCTGTTTTCGCAGAAGGAATTGAATATGAGGCAGCGCCGATGGATGAAATTGTTAAAGGATTATAACTGCGACATTTTGTATCACCCTGGAAAGGCGTATAGAGTTGTGGATGTACTTAGTCGAAAATATAGCATTGTGCTTTTGTTGGTTAGGGGATGGTCCTTACTTGAAGGACTGAGAGATTCTGAGTTTAAGCTGGAAGTTTGCCAACTATCTAGCTTAGTAGCAACCTTGAGGATTGAGCCTGAAATCCTAGAATGAGTAAAGGCCTTGTAGTCTACAGACCTTGAGATTCAAAAGATTCACAAGATGGATGTAACAAGAAGGAAACCTAAATTCCAAGTGTCAGAGGATTGAATTTTGAAATTTCGCAGACGTTTATGTGTACCTGGTGATGAGGTACTTAAGGGAAGGATTTTATCTGAAGCTTACAGGAGCAATTACAGTATACACCTAGGTAGCACGAAAATGTATCAGAATTTACGTCAGAATTACTAGTGGAACGGAATGAAAGTAGATGTGGCTTAGTACGTGGCGAGGTGTTTAACTTGTCAACAAGTAAAGGCTCAGCATTGCAAGCCTGGAGGATTATTCAACCATTGGAAATCCGTGAGTGGAAATGGGAGCATGTAACAATGGATTTTGTGATGGGTTTGCCAAGGAGTAAAAAAGGTCATGATTTAATTTGGGTAGTCGTGGACAGGTTGACCAAGTCTGCGCATTTTATACCCGTGCGAAAGGACTTCGCAATGGATAAGTACGCTGAATTGTATATATGGCGTCCCAGACCACCACCCTACGGTCATAAGCCTTTAACGAAGATAATTAAGAACTATCCTCATAACCAATCAATAGACTATAGTCTATAATCCACAGGCCACAAGTACCACTTAATAATTTCCATATGCACACTTAACGACATTGGAAGTATCACAAGATAATGATGAAATAAAAACCATCACTTTTATTTATAAAACATGATGCACGACCAAGAGTTCATATATATATATATATGAACTACTCCATCAACCAATATAGTCGCCTAAGCCAAAAAGTCACCAGGACTAGCTCCTGTCCTTAGTCCTCCTCGGATGGGTCGGGTAAGCAGCATCTCCTCGTCCTTAGAATCCTCAAGTGGCTCAGGCGGTGGAATAAACATCTCCGGCTCGACATGCTCCGGAGGAGGAATGGGTGCAGCAGCAGCAGCAGGAGGAACGGGAACTACAGGCTCGACGGGGTCCGGAGGTGCATTGAAAGTACTCTCAGGAAAAGGTCCTACTAGTCTATTGCCTACTCGCACGTAAATAGCATACTAATGATATATAGTTAACCCAGGCTCTTCCTCATCAACCCACATGGTATGAACATGCACAACAAGCCTCAAATGTGGCACATCGAGATGAATCATATCACGCATATAGGACTCAGAATCAAAAGGGACTCCAAAACGTCTAGGAATAGCTGCCATGGTGCTCATCTGAAAAATGTATCCATAAACGTGGGTTAGCACGACGGCTAGCAAGAAAACATTCAATCTCACCATAGGGGTGCTAAGACTCCCTAGGACAACTGTAAAACAATCCTGCAACAATATAGTATAGCAGCATTTCAAAATCCAATCAAAGATCATATGATGCAAACATGCCAAAATATCTTGAACATGACATGCTCTTCGCTCATACCACCATCGCCAAGTCAGATGACTTGCGACCCCTACTCTAGGGCTTCCTCGACGCGTGGTACGACTCTACCCCGCACACAGCTCAGGGTCATCAAGTACGTACAAATCCCCGCACACAGCCCAGGGGCGTCAACTCGATTTAGTGCACTGAAGAGTAAATACTCCACATATCTCATCGAACATCAGGCATGTACCATGTACTAATGCATGCTCGACCATGATTCACATGATTCTCATTATCAATTATGCATATGATTTATCAATGCAAGGCCGACAAATGAGCATGCCGACTCACAAAAACATGTTCTTGAGATATGATATCATAATAAACCATCAAGCAAAACATCATGATTAGAAACTCTTCGATTTAAGGAAACAGTCAATTCCTCATTCTCATTAGGACTAGGCACTTCATTAAACTAAGAATGAAATGTGACCCGATTCATCCTCAAATTTACACTTTAAACAGAATAAGGAATGGACTTACTCTAAGCTGAGAAGCACCGAGGTTCCAAACTATAATTCACGTCTAGCTTCTACAAACCGACTAACCGTTGCCACAATCACTACCCCCTATGTCTTCCCTTCATTATTAAGCTTGAAAATTGGCAAGGTAACTTAACTCAACCTTATCTACACGGTTGGACAGAAGGGAACAGCAGAGTCACCGAACCCAGCTTCGGTCCTAGGCTTGCAATTTACTCCAAATTTCTTCACTTCACATAGGTGTCAACGTGTCGTTGATCTTCCTATACCCTTCATCAAGATTTATACTCTAAATCATGTAATGTAACTCATTATAACCTCAATCGACACGCTGAACAGAAAAGGAAACAAAACTACACTGAACTGAGAGCAATTCGACATACAACATGCAAGCTGGTCCTAATTTTCTTCTAACAGACCAGTCATTGCTATTCTCACAACATCCTAGTTGTGACTCGAATTCATCTCCATTTGCATGAAAGAACAGAATAAAAATTGCATTGCCCTTATCTAGCTCACCGAACCGAATCAGCACGATTATGCTTCTAGTTCGAACTTCCTAGGATAACATTTATACAATATACAACTATCCTATGACAAGATTGAAGGAATTCTTGCCTATTTACAGCTTGATCTTGCTCGAGCTTTACGATTTCTTCCATGCTTCTTCGAGGATGCCGAGCTGCTGTGTTACTTCTCCTCTCGGTTTGTCTCTCTCTTACTCTCCGAACTCTCTCTCTTTCTTGCTTCAGTCGATCATGGTGGGAGATGGAAATGAGGAGTTCTTTTTATTGCATGTCTTAAGGAGTCCTCAAAGTGACATTTGTCACACATGCTCTTCCTCCATATGATCACACGCCACCTTGTTCTAGTCCTAATGGTCCATCATCAAAGAATAAGATTTTGATAGAACAATAGACCAATAGATGAGCTTACCTCGTTCACCAATTCCCTAGGTTTCAACTGGCTAATGGATTTTCATGCAAGAGGAGATATAGACGCCACTTGTGATGTTCCCTAGTAGTTTACTATCAAGAATAAGATCCTTGATGGGACAAAGGCCAATGGTTCTTCTTGCATATTCCCTAGGTTCATCCAACCAATAGAATTTCATGCAAGGAAAATGTTGCCGCCACTTGTACACCTTCCTATTGACCGAACATGAAGGTGGGACATTCATGTGATTGTCAACCAATGATTAAAGCCCCATTCTTGCCATTTCCCTATGTATGATCAACCAATGATTTTTCATGCAAACAATACCATGGACGTCACTTGGGATTGACAACCAATGATTTTTCTTGCACTTTTCCTAGGCATGACCGGCCAATGGCATTTCATGGTAGAAGGAACAATGCCGCCACTTGGCATTGTCCTTAATGGTCGCCCTTCCTTGCTCACCAAGCTTAGAATTTTAGATATATGGTCTTGTGTACAAGAATTCCCATAATTTCATAGGTAGCCGGTCCATCCGATGGACATCTTGATTTTCCAAATTTTATCCAATATATCATAGTACTATAAAAAAGAATCCTCGATTAATACTCCATTGTTCGTCTATATTACTAAGTAAATCGAATCCTCATCTCGCATGCCTCTTGATGAACCTTCCAAATTCCCAAATCATTATGTCAAAAGTCAGCTTCAAAACCCATTTGATTTTTTCTGATCGTTAGGAATCTAATAAACAGGGGATGTCACAGTATATACGACAGATTGTGCGCCTACATGGAATTCCAGTCACGATCACATCAGACAGAGATCCTAAGTTTACAGCGAACTTTTGGAAGAATCTTCAGGAGGCCTTGAGAACAAGATTGCATTTTAGTATAGCTTATCATCCACAGACAGATGGACAGTCAGAAAGAATAATTCAGACGCTCGAGGATATGTTACGAGCTTGTGTGATAGATTTTAAAGGTGGATGGGAGGATCAACTGCATCTAGTGGAGTTTGCTTAAAATAACAGCTACCGGCAGAGTATCCGAATGGCACCATTTGAAGCACTTTATGGTAGAGCCTACAGAACTCCGATATGTTAGGATGAGGTTGGAGAAAGAAGCATAACCAGCCCGGAGTTAGTGGAACAATCGAGAGAGGCGGTTAAGGTTATTAGAGAAAGATTGAGAATGGCACATAGCCGTCAGAAACGCTATGCTGATAAAAGACGCAAGTCCTTGGAATTCCAAGTGGGAGATCACGTTTTTCTGAAGATGTTGCCGATGCGAGAATTGTCACGATTTGGGAAAAAGGGAAAACTAAGTTCGAGGTACGTAGGCCCTTTTGAGATTCTGGAGCGAATTGGAACTTTGGTCTACCAACTCGCCCTACTGCTGAATTTGTCTCAAGTGCACAATGTGTTCCATGTGTCAATGTTAAGGAAGCACGAGCCAGATCAGACTCATGTTCTGGATTTTGAGACTATTGAAATAGACGACAAAGTTTCGTTCGTAGAAAAACTAGTCAGAATTGAAGATCGAAAGAAGCAAGTCCTGAGGAATAAAACGATTCTGCTGATCAAAGTGATCTAGGAGCATCACAGAACCGAAGGTGCTATGTGGGAAAAAGAGGAAGCGATGAGACGTCAATGTCCCCATTTGTTTGGTTAATTTGGTTTATTGTAAATTTCGAGGACAAAATTTCTGTAAGGGGAGAAGAGTTGTGACATTCTGAATTTCCTGCCGTTTTAAGACTATGGAATGAGAAATATCTATCAATGTATATCAGTTTTATTCCGCTCGGATCTGATCAATCCTGAGAAGACTAACTAAAAGGGAAAGGCTAACGCATGACAGAATACGTGGACCTAGGAAACTCGAAAAAAAAATGACGTTTTGACCATAAGGATTGCTAAGGGAACATTTAGAACCAATAAAGGCCGATCAAATAACGATAAAGGAATTCAATGCTAGCGTTATATGATTGGAGCGCGGGTGATGCTATAAAACTAATGTATAATTTGCAAAGTTTTCCTAAATCGAACAATGACGATCGAGGCCATCGGAACGAGTGATGAACCCTCGCAGTTACATGACAACCAAAGCCATCGTAACTTTAGTCATCCTAAGTGTGACGAGAGTCACAGAGTCGATACGCGTAATGTCTGCAAGAGCCGCCCGTTAGTTCGAGATAAACTGAAGATACGATTGACGAGAGATCGACCACAAAATAGAAGCTCGAAATTGGCAATTGAAAATGAAGAATTCCAACATTGGGAAAGAATTTGACGTCGTCTCGCCAATGGTCATTCAAAATTGGAAAAGAGAAGTTTCGGACGGAAAATGCCAAATTCCCGTTTTGCCCCTCAACCGTTTGCCCTTGCCTTAAGAGGAATAGAAGGACAAAATGGTCATTTGGTCTTCCAAGGGTGGCTGCCGAAAATTTGAGGAGATGAGTCAATGGAAGTCAAACCTTGGATGATAAATAATTGGAGCTTGCCATGTGTCACCATTTGAAGAGCTCATGCATTAATTGCCCACAAGATCAATCTTGTCAAGTTAAGCACTACTTATTTGTGTGAAACCCTCATTTTCCTCCCTCATCTACCGTGGAACCCTCTCTCTCTCTCTTTTCCTTCATTTTCTTTTTCTTCTTCCTCTAGCCGAACTGCTCAGGCCAACCAGCTTCTGCCACCCGGTTCACTGCCAATAACCGTCCCTTTCTATCGTCCTTTTGCCGTGAACCGACCACCAGCAGTAAGTTCAGCCTCTCTTCTACAAATTACAAGCGGTAGCTCATCGTTTAGTTGAGTAGTTTTTCCCGTGCAGCCTTGAGACCAAAACTGGACAGATTCTAAGCGAGCTGGGGTAAGGCTTCCGTTCATCCTCTTGGATACTTCATTTAACTCCAAATTTTTTGTGGGATCTCAATAACATCTAGTACTTGAGTTCACTGAGTAGAAGTTGTGATTTTGTTGGAGATTTAGGGTGTTTTCCTGGCTGATTGTGGTGACTTCTATCGAGCAGAAATATGACCGCTGAGCACCTAGAAGAAACCGAGCTATTTGAAGGGCTTTGAGGTGTTATTTCAATCTAAAACTCTTGGTGAGCTTCCTTAACACTTGGATTAAGATGTTAGCAAGTTTATTTCGTGAGAAATTGGAACCTAGGATTGAGTTATGGATTGACTAGTGCGGATTGGATCAAAATAGTTTTTGTTCTATTGATACCCTGCTGTGACCGAATCTATTAGGGGTTATTTAAGGGGTATGTTGGCTTCAAAATGATTCATGAAACTACATAAGACGTTATATGAGGTGTTATTTGGGAGTATGTGAAGTGGATTGGAAATTAGAAAGGATTTAAGGGCTAATTTGTGCACGAAACTCAGAATTATATTATGACGTGTGTATTGTTGCTTGAGCCGAATGCTTTGAGGGCTCATGGAGGTGTCGTTCTGTCTTTGATTGATCGAGAAGGCGCCTTAGGTTGTTGTTTGGTTGGTTGTGGAAAGATTGGTATAATGGAAGTAAGACTCGATTGAATTTTGATCCGGAATTGATGAAATTTCCTAGGATGGCGTGTGATTTTGGTTGGCCGTGCACTTGTGGAATTGAGGAAGATCAATTGGTTAGGATTTTTTCTATTCGATCAAGGTTAGTGTTTCCTAAACCCTTACTCGAACTCTAGGACGCTATTAGAGGATTGAAATGTGCAGTGTGGTCGTGTGATGAAATAGTGGTGATTGATAGTATGTGAATTTAATGGTGAGAATGGCTATGTGAAATGATTTGGCTAGAATGCCTTGTGATTTGAAATGGCCAGAGTGCTCTTGTGATTTGAAATGGCCAGAGTGCCCTTGTGATTTGAAATGGCCAGAGTGCCATTGTGCTTTTAAATGGCCAAAGTGCCCCTGTGAATTACACCGCGGCCCGGGAGCCCATGGCGATGAATGGATAAAATGTCATTTTGATGACTTATGAAGTCATGTATTTATCTGGTTATCAAAAAAAAAAGTCATGTATTTATCTTATGCAAACGTGTGAAGCTTGGGTCTCATAGCTTTTGATGTACTTGAAGATGATTTATTTATGCCAAGTACTTGAGAAAATTGATTCTTGTGTTGCCGTATGTCAATGCTTGTCGATCCTTTGCATTTTTACATCATTGGGTGATCTAGTGGGACTAGTGGTCCAGTTTAGGTTTAGGTTTCACTTGCTGGGATGTAAATCTCACCATGTAGTGGGACATATATTTTCAGACCCCAGACTCTAATCATGTGGCCGATACGTCTTGGTGATCCAAAAGAGATGATCGCAACTTTTGATGAATTTCCTGACGGCATGGGCGTAGTGTATATTAGGAAGTGCACCACAGTTTGGGTTAATAGGGGAGCCGAGATTTGAGAGGCTCACCGCTACGAGGTGTGGTTTCGCCAGGTTGGAGACATCAGTACTTTTGGTCTCGTGAATCCTGCTGACATTCCATTGAAGGTGGTGCCGCCTGGTGCCAACCCATCCAAATTGAGGCCGAAGTTGATGCCTTAGTGGTATCTTCTAGGAATAATTCCGAGGAGACCCCGACTGACGAGGAGGGTCATGAGGTGATTGAGATATCTGCCTCAGAGGACGATAGGAGGGCGAATCCGTGGAGGTGTCTTCAAAGACATTCTCGGACTACGACCCCGAGAAGGACGAAGTTGAAGCAAGCGATGGAACAAGCAGCTCATCGGGGTAATGAAGTTGCTGTGGAAAAGCTTCTTGGGAAGGAACAATTTTCGTGTTAGCCTGAGTTCCTTACCCAGTTCAGTGTGCGGTTTCTTTTTGTTATTTCCCTTACCATCGGATGTACCTGAACGTTGGTGTGACGTATGTATATGTGTGCTTTTATTTTATCTCAAACCCCCCATGTCACGCCCCGACCCCGACGGGCACGCCAACATCCCACACGGCCGTCAATATAAATAGGATAACCCATGATTCGACGGCTAACTCGTAGAGTGTGATATGGTAAGCACATGCGGAAGCGAAAACAAAATTCAAGACATAATAATAAACATAAGGTGACCTAGGATTAAAAAACCAACATACATTGCTTTATAAAATAAAAGGGTCTATTACAATAAAAGGGGGTAGGGTGCAGAGGAAGGCACTATAGGATCACAAAAGAGAATTCTAAAAAAGAACATTAAATCAAGAAAAGTCATCAATGACCCCAATCCACAGTACTATCCACTACGACCAGGTTCATTCTCATGAAAACTGCAATTTTTATACTGAATTTTTGGGAAAAAAATTTTAGAATCTTATTCTTCAAGATCTTACGGTCGTGTGGACGAAAACGGTACTCAATTTGGACATCGGATGACTTAGAACGACTCGTTTTAAAAACGGTGCGCGCTGAAAACGGGATTGCATAGTTTTCGGGTCCCTCACGTTTTTCACACCAAAAACCGCCCTTTAAACTCTTTCAATTCCACCAAAATTCCACCCTTTCATGACTCAACATCCTAAAAAAAGGTTAGAAGTCTTCTTACCTAGCTAATTAAGCCAATGAACTCCTCCAAGCATAGCAACAACCTTCGGATCCCAATCTGTCCAAAGCATGGCAGATTTTGTTCCAACAAGTTTCCATACAAACCAAACATCAAAACTCCAATCTAACTCATCTATCCTTCGCTAACATGTAATATCATGTCTTAGGGTGTCTTACCAACAAGTTTCGGGGCAAGGCAACACCTCGGCGGACCTCAAAAGCTCACGGATTCTCTACTGGTCGGAGGAGTCAGAATCTGTTCGGTAAAGACCACCTCAAATCAGCCATAAAACTCATTCTAAAGCCCTCTATTTTTGTAGCCATAAACCATCTGAACATAGTACTAGATGTTATGAAGCTCTCCTAAAATATTTGTGATCATTTGGAATTTCTAAGAGCTAGAACCAACAATTCTCCTCAGCTAGCTCAGAATCCGTCCACTTTTCTTCCAAAAATCACAATAAATCAACCAGACCTCTAAAAATCATGAAACCAATGGAAAAATGACAAGGACATCTTGAAATAACCCGTGGTAGTCGGTGGTGGCGAGGCGACGATGTGAGAGGCCGGTCGTACGGACCGAATAGGGGGCTCAGAAACCGTCTTCCGGCAGTTTTTTGGTAAGAAGGAAAAAGAGAGAAAAACTTAAGGGAAATGGTGGGGGAGTGCCATCCATGACCAAAGGGCTGTAAATTGGGTGTTTCACACGTATAATTGAGGCAAAGATTGACAAGATGGGATTAGATGGGTATTTAATGCCAAGTTAACCATAGCTTGACACTTATCCTTGCACCAATTATTGATCCAATGGCCATTGACCCTCATTGACTTTCCTTACCTTCTTCTCCAAGTATTTTCGGCAGCCTCTAAGTGTGGGAGAAATGACCATTTTGTCCTTCCAACTTTCTTAAGGCAAAGATAAATGGGCGAGGGGTAAAACGATCATTTGTCATTTTTGTCCGAAACTTCATTTTTTTCACTTTGAATAGCCATTGCCGGGAAGACGTCAAATCTTTTTCAAATTTTGAAATTCTTCATTTCCATTTGCCAATTCGAGCTTCCATTTCATGATCGTTCATTCGTCGATCGTGTCTTCAGTTTATCTCAAACTAACTGGCGGCTTTTGCAGACGTTACGCGTATCGACTCTGTAACTCTCGTCACACTTAGGACGACTCAAGTTACGACGGCTTTGGTTGTCATGTAATTGCGAGGGTTCATTACTAGTTCCGACGGTCTCGATCGTCATTGTTCGATTTAGGAAAACTTCGCAAATTATACATTGGTTAAACGGCATCACCCGTGTTCCAATCGTATAACGCTAGCAATGGATTCCTTAATGGTTATTTGATCGGCCTTTAATGGTTCTAAATGTTCCCTCGGCAATCCTTATGATCAAAGCGTCATTTCCTTTTTCGAGTTTCCCAGGTCCACGTACTTGTCATGCGTTAGCCTTTCCCTTTCTGGTCAGTTAACTCGAATTGATCAGGTCCGAGCGAGATAAAACTAAAATACATCGATAGATACTTCTCATTCCATAGTCTGAAAATGGCTGGAATTCAGAATGTCACACCCCCATGTTTTTAAAATTGTCAGGGTTGTTGTTTCCTTCCGCCTGCTTATTACATTTCACTTTAGGCCTTGTGTTTGTCTTGGGAATTTATTTTATTAGCATGAGACGGATGTGACGAGCTCGAGTAGGAATGCGGGGCGTGACAATGCCCTTTGATTCTTGAAGATATTCAGAAACTGACCTCGATTGACGCCGGATTATAGACAACTGGTCATTGGGAAACATTACCCGAGAACAAGATTTGTTGGCATAAAGGTTGTTGACCTTTTTGAATGCATCTTGAGAGGTTTCGCTGAATGTAATCAACAGCAAAATATGTGCAGAAACTGAGCCAAAAATGGAGGATAACAATAGTTGATCCTGGCGGATCCACAATGTGCGTGCTGGACTGGCTGATCCGGATGAATCAGGTGACGGACAAGGGTGTGTGCCGTCAACAAATCAGAGTAGATCATGCCCAATTATAATGGCTTGAAGTTGTGCTCGCCATGAGAGAAAATTGCCAGCTGTGAGCTTTACAGGAAGCTGGATAGTGTTGATGAAAATGAGACTATTTGCAGAAAAGTTGGTGAGACTAGTTATGGAGGAGTTCGTAAGTCCGGTTTCGGAAGAGTTGGTGTTTGAATTCGACATGGTGGGATCGAAGGCTTGGTTGAGCGAAAAGGCTCTGATACCATAAAAATGTTTAAAATATTTGAGAGAATTCTGAGGAACAGATTTTTGCAATTGATACATTTTCTATGTGTTGGTACATGTATATATACAAGAGATTGCAAGACATTAGAATAAATCAATTTGAATTTACAATCCCTTGATCTTAGCACTTGCTTGTACTAGCCTGATTTGATTTGATCTTGATTCCTTGATTAGTTCCATTACCGTTAACAACCTGATTTGATTTGATCGTGATTCCTTGATCAATGCTATTATCCTTAATAGGTAACACCTTACAGACTCTCGACCAATCGAAGGTTAGTCCCTTCGATGATTTACACTTAGGACACAACACCGTAATTTAATCAATGATGTTGAATGGGGATGTGAAATATAAGGCACAATGCCGGAACTTAATCGACGACACTTGACAGAATATAGGACACAATGCTGGAATTTAATCGACGACACTGGACAGGCTTCTCGACATAACACCAGAATCTAATCGACGGCACCAACACAAGATATGAAACTCGTCGGAATTAAATTGACAACGGGAATCTGAAAGTTACTGCTAAGTTAGGCTAAGATAATGAAAGGTAAAGACTTGTTTTGTGTGTTTGTGTGTGTTTTGTGGTTGGACGACTATGGGTATTTATGGAGAGGCTTGGGTAACTGCTGAGCACCTCCATTCTTTGACTCCATGCTACGTCCCACGTTCTCTCATCTTTCGACAATTTTTTACTGACGTCACTGTCGACGGTTTCTTGCTTTGAGTGCCATCTTCCTTTTTACTCTCAAAGTTTGCCGGCCATTTCTGTAATTGCCTTGATTGTACTTTTTCCGCGCTCTTTTCTCTTTTTGCTTTGGTAGAAAATACCGCCAACTTTATCTTGACATGTGGCATTCAGATAGCTGACCCGTTTCTGACTTTGGAACATCTGATTATAGCTGATTGTTCCTTCTCCATGCGCTTGGCACGTGACCCTATGTGGTGACTTTTGGGTGTCAACATCTTTATTCATTAAGAAAGAGATACATCAAAATATTTTGATAGAAATAAGAAACAATAAAATTAAAGCGCAAATAGAATGACAAAGAACGAAAAGACAGCAACTTCAAAAATGAGGTGCCAGGCATAAGTGAAATGATGAGAATAATAGATGAGAAACACACGTGTGAATATTAAATTAAAAGATTAAAATGACGACGAAGATGATTCTCGATAACGAAGGGTGAGTTCATGATATCATCTTTCTCTTTGTTGGGGTATTCCACCGATAACAAATATCATAGTCTATGCCGGAGTCACTGAGCCTACAAGGACCATTAGGTGAGATCATCCAAATACACTGACTGCAATATGGCCAGTCCCTGCTTTGATCATATATGTCAAACCACTCAAATCGACCCTGCCATGTAAAGCCGCAAAAGTACAACGTCCCCCAAAAGAAATGGGGTGTGAATGAGAATCCCCAGCTACTGGTTATATGAATGACTCCGAGATCTTCGTTCTTTGATTTGCATTGAACTGTCAGATTAGTTTCTGCCTGCAAATTGTTGTTGATTTCTACAAATGTCTTGCCAGTAAGACTACCTACACAGCTAACTATAAATAAAGGACAAATAAATAAGATAGTGGCTGATGAGTTCATCATTGTGGCACATACTGCTCCGATATCAGCATAATTCAGCTAAGTATTGCCACATAGATCAACTTCAAGTCAAGGATAAAATATTATGTATAGATTAATTAAGGATAACAAGTAAGTAACAGTCATTGTTATCATTGCAAGTAACGGTGGCACGCGTGCCACAAGTTGTAAAATAGAGAAAATTACAAACAGAGAATTTTCAAACTTCAAATGTTTTTATATTCTGTGATTTTTCTTTTATAGAAAATGAGTGATTGCCTCAGTTTTTATTGGACAATAAGTGCTAGTTTGCCTAACACATTTTTTGTATTGGAAGCACTCCTGTGACAATGACATGTAGACAAGCAAGTCAATTATAAATAGAGAATTTTCAAACTTCAAATGCAGAATTTTTTGTGATGCATATCATGCGGAAAACATAAATACGTGATTAGTTTGTTTCACCAAACATTGTTTAATACAATAGTTTATTTATGTCTAAGATTCAAATATTTACATTAATTATCTGCTTGATACGCATCACAAAAAATTTTTCATTTAAATTTTCAAAATTCTTAACTTATTATTGGTTTGCTTCTCTATATATCATTGTCACGCGTGCATTTTCAATGCAAAATATATGTTCATGAAACCATCACATATAGACTAACGAAAACTGAGGCTTTATGATGGAAAATGAGGGCTCATGGGAAGGACTGTGGTCCGCCCATTAGGCTATCACAGCCTTTGTCCCTCTTATGGATAAACTGCCAAAAGAGCAGTTATCCTTTTAATAAGAACGCCAGACGTCGTTTAGATGCTCTTCCAATGAAGAACAGAAAATACAGAGAACGAGAAGACAGACGACGACAATTCTCCATACTCCTCCTCGATCGTCAATGGACGAACAATCTCTCGAGGATTGTATTGTGATATGCTTGTCTGATCTGTGATTCAAGATGATCCTAGGGCTGTTAATCTAAAGTAATTCCGTTGTATGTTAATCAGGATCCGTTCCCGTCATTGGTGTTAGAGCAATCGAACTTGAATTCTGATTCAATGAGTTGTTGAATTTTTTTTTGGTGAATTTCGTTTTTTTTTGTAATCGTTTTTGGGGCTTTTCTGGCCGGCGGGATTTTTGACCAATTCCGGCGAAATTTCGTCAAATCATGGGTTGGCTTCGGAACAGCAGGGTCGCCTCACCATGGGAAACAAAAGCCCTAAGGTATCTCAGCATTTGGTCACCCACCTGTGACGAATTTTGCGAAGGAATTTTGCATATTAGGGTTTCACGTCTGAGCGGTTATCGTTCGATTTTAGGCCGATTTCTTCATCGTTTTCGTTGATTCTTGCACCTGCGTGGTCGCGCCGATGTGATGTTCAAAACCCACTATTAATTTCGATTTTAGGTGGGCTGTCAGAGGAGAATCCGGTGGTTGAAGGCTTGGCGATGAAATATAGTGAAAATCTCACTGTTCTTGCGTGATGGAACTGCACGAGGAAGAAGACCCAAATCTGGGCAGTTTCGGGCAGCGGACAGCCCACGTGCTTTCCCTTTCTTTTAATAAGAAGAAGAAGAAGAAGAAGAAAGAATAATGGAATCATAAAAAAAAAAAGAGGGACGCTAGCGAGAGAAGTGGGATCCGGATCGCCTAACCTTTCCTTATAAGGTTAGGCACTTAACCTTGCAATGCGGACCGTCCATTTTTTGACGGACGGCCCAGAGGGACGCTATTTTTAGGGGGCAATTTTTTAAATTTTATATATATATTTTTTATTAGTAATAATTTTGGCCGTCTATACATAACACGAACGGTCCGGATTGCAAGGTTGGGGCCTAACCTTATAAGGAAAGGTTAGAGGATCCCTTTCTAAAGAAGTGGGGGGTCCTAATATTTAAAAAATAATAATAAGAAAACTGCAAGTGATGGGTTTCGAACCCACGCCCACTCGCAAGAGCATATGTTGCTCAACCACTAGGCTGCAAACGTATCAGCTGGTCAAGGTTAGAAGCTGTTAAGAAAAATAATGCAGTTTTGTGGTTTTTCCCAACCCGCGACCCAAGTAGCCAGCCCGGTCCACTAGTATGGTCCGACCTGACCCTTGACCGTTGATCCGGTCATCCGTTGATTGGTCAACGTTCACCGTTGACTGTTTGACCAATTTTCTTAAAATTGTATTTTGGTCCCCAATTTTTTTTAGAAATTGTAATTTGGTCCTCAAACTTTCTGAAAATTGCAATTTGGTCCCTGATCTTTGTCAAAATTGTGTTTTGGTCCGTCAAAGTCAACTTTGACCGTTGACCACACGTTGACCAAATGGGCTCAAACTTTGACCGGCTCGTACGGGCTTGTTTGAGCTCTGGTTGGGGCATGCGAGGTACCATTACATTCATATCGAAATTATCTTTGATTTGATATTTTATATGAGTATGTTTGATGAATGTAAAATTATAAAATATGTATGAATCCTCTTGATACACGTATTTTACTTGTTTTTCAATTATTTTTCATCCATGTTATTTTTAATATTGAGGATGTCTTACATGCTTATATTGATTTATGATAGCATGAATAAATTGTAGAATACTTGTTATTTGTCTCATATCATGAAATTAGAGTTTGATTTGATGCATATGTGTTGACACCTAATTTTTGACCATCTATTATTTTTAAAAAATTAATTAAAAATACAAAAAAAAATCATAAAATTAAAAAAATCAATTTTGGTCACCTTGGCCAAGCTAAAGAACCATTTTGACCAAAAAAAAAAATTTCATAATTTCTATTTTTTATATATTTTCGAAAAATACAAAAAAAAAGAGAAAAAAAATAAAAAAAAATAACAAAGAAGGGGATAGTGATCCGACAAAAGTTGATGCTTAGTTGCTTGCTTTTGTCTTCACGAGCATTCCAAGTTGATGCTTAGTTGCTCGCTTTTGCCTACATGAGCATTCCATCGTGCATAAAATAAGAGCAATAAAGGGATGGTGGAAAATACTTAATACACCGTCAAAAGCTAAGAAGTGGAATATGGCAAACAAGCCATCGTGGGGGGAGATTTAAAAAAAAAAAGGGCCACATACATCATCACACAGACGGCACTTTCCGAGGACTCCTAGAGCAGACTCTCTCCGCTTATTCTCGGGAGAGGACGAACAGACGGAAGGTTCGTCGAAGAGTGAGAGTTCATCGGGCAAAAAAAAAAAAAGAAGGAGAAAAAAGCAGAGAAAGGAAGCTGGTGGACAAAAGCGGGCGAGGAGGCCATGGTGGATCGATGGTCGTCATGGACAGCCTCGCAGGATCAGCGGCGACTCAAAGACGACGAGCAACCCAAGCTTGCATCAGTGCCAGCATCTATGTGAGTGAAGGAGAGTAAGCAGTGGAACCCGAAGGAAGCCTTGAAGGAAGACAAGCACAGCCGTTGGTTTTCGGAGGCTCGCCGGCGACTTCGTGCGTAAAGGTTGGCTTCCTCTTTTAGGCTCGGTTACCCTGTTCTGGTATCGTAGCTCGTCGGCCCGAGAACTTCATTTTTCTCGGACCGGCAAGCCTTAGGCGTATGCATCATTTTGGCCTCTACGGTCCTTCTGTGATTTGCCGGTTTGCTCTAGATGAAATACCTATGTTTGTTCTCAAGCTTCCGCCCTTTTTCTTAGTTCGTAGATCACGTACACCCGTTAGTTTTAGCCATTAGTTCTCTATTTTTGGTCGGTGTTGAACTGTGGGTGGTCCTTTTGAGCGAGCAACCTGTCAGTGAAACTCCACCTTGCGAGTTGGGGAGGGTTGATGAGTGCTTAAGCCTCGGTTGAACTCGTCTAGGTGGTCGTCGGTCCCTCAAAGACCAAGTGAAGCGTTAGGGGGTGTTCGAGGTCCGAAGTCCTGCGGGTTCTGGGGCATGAGAAGGCTCGAACCATATTGTCGCGCGACTAGCTTAGGTGAGGTGGGTTCGACGGTCCATCGACCATGGTGCCGGCCTGGTGTTCGGGAGGTCACTGGTGAAGGTCTCCGACCGACGGACATTCCCCAGTGAAGTCAGACTGGTTCGAGCATCACTTTAGAGGCCACCGGTTCGTTGCTCTGCGAAGAACTCGCGAATCCGATGGTGAGCCGCTGGGCTGACGAAACCGGTGATAGAGGCCGAGCCAGAGGCCGCAGCGTATGAGCAGATCTTGGCGTCGCTATTTCGTTGTCGGAAAAGCCGACTCAATCTGGCGAGCGGAGTTTGGCATTACGTTGGGCGCGGCGAGCGGAGTTTTGGACGACCGAAGGAGTGGCGTCGTTGGGTCTTGTGAGGGGAATCTGCGACGTCCAGCGGGCACGGACACGGGGCCGGTCGGCACTTTGACGGTGGAGCCGAGCGCGTCTCAACGGAAGGCGAAGGCTCGGTCGTTGTTGCAGACGTTGGCTTTTCTTTTTGCATGCATGGAGAAGACGATGAGCAGTAGATAGGGCTGTTCCACGTTTTTTTTTTTGGGTTGTTTGGGCTTGAATGGTTTGATTTGGTTGGCCCGAGATTGAGGAGGTGAGTTTGGGTAACCGGTTGGGCTTGTTTTGTTTTAAGTTAGAGTTGGGCCAGAGGAGTTTTTTTTTTTAGCCCAATTCGGGCAAGGAGGGAAAGGTGGGCTCTTGTGTGTGCCGTTGGTGGCCCAATTCGGGTCCTCTCACCCGGACCTGATCAAGGCCTGACGGGCCTGACCCAGGCCCGGGAACCTGACCCGGACCTGACCCTTTTAGATAATAATAGATAATAGTTATTAAATGATTATAAATTGATAAATAAAAAAATAATAAAAAATAATAAAAAATCCATAAAATGTTTAAAAAAAAATTAGAAAAAAAAAAATTCTCAAGCTTGATTGAAACTTCTCTAGGCTAATGGAGCCTTTTTTTTGGAGTGTCATTTTGATTTGAGGTGTTTATTTTGTATATTTTGATTCATCAATTTGGAAATTTCATTATCGATGGTGATTGCTAGGATAGTCATTCCCATGAATTCCTAGATTTAGGATTCGTATTTCACGCGCCTGCATGAGATCTTAATTAGGAAAATCATTCGAGTTAGGTACCGAAAGGGCGTTGGTAATAACACCGACGTAACCAAGTCCCCGAGCCCAATATCTCTGGTTCCGCAGAACTGATCGACCTCTCCCAATCGATTAGTAGGGTTTCCGGTCTACCCTCCAAGAAGGACCGGTGGCGACTCCAAATGCATGCACAAGTTGCACATGTCACCACGACCACACTGAAGGTCGAAAGCGATCGACTCCTATCGTCGAACCTATTGAAGGAAAAACTTCCGCCGCGATTTGGTATGGGCCTGGGAGGGCCCGCGCTGATCCACGAGGCCCGCGATCGGCAATCCATTAACCGCGTCCGCTTCCGGACGGGTCGCGACAGCTGGCGACTCCACTGGGGACAATTCTGTTCTAGAACTTTTGGTTCTAGACCCCAAGTGGACTTAGGCCGTAATTAAAACGCTGAGTGATTTTTCTAACACTGCAGGCGCTCTTGAAGGTGAGGTAAGTCCGCTTATGATAGGTGTTATATGTTTTTGCAGATTGGAGAGATAAGGGGTGTAGTCTGTGATTAACATTGTTTTATGCAGGTTGGGCGTAGGAATGAATGATTATGTGTATGTTTTATATTGAAGCGGTGATTGTAAAATAAGATGCATGTTTATCGCTTTAGCACGACACCGAAAACACACACAACCGCGCCTAAAACCCCGGGCGTCGCCTATAGGAAAACAATAGAAGGGATTGAAAATGGAATCTCCGTGAGGAAAGACACGGGGTAATCCACTTTTCAATTCCGCTCATTTTGAGCTATGGATCGAGCCCCAATGCAACGATAGTTGTGCAATGGAATCTGCTCTTTCTAGAACTCGAGGTGGGAGCCTTGGCCTTAGGTTCCAGACCCTATCTTGATTCTTAGAGTCAAACCTCACTGGTCTCATGCGCATATATGTGAATGATTGGTACACCTCGAAACCAAAAGGTCATTCAGCGACGCTTATGAATCAAAATCCAAAGACTTGTGTGAAGAATCAATCGCGAGTTTAAACGAACCAGGATGGCATGGAAAAGCGCTGGACCACCCTGGAGAGTCAACTGATGAGGGCAAATGCCTTTTGACCGGGGCAGCCGGGTCAAGTGTAAAGACGTGTCGTTCCTAATTGATTTTTCAATCTGATACCGGCATAATATTTCCTATCTTTTCCTCTCAGGTGAAAAACAGGTAGAGAAGGAAAATCCATTTGTGAATAGACACGAGGGACATGTTTTACATGGCATACATTTGTCGAAAATGTCCTCATCCGATCACATGCAAGATGATCATGGAACGATGGTGAAACTGTAATCGTTCCAATAAGCCCTTCGAATATTATACTTGACGGGGACCTTTATGTCTTTTGTCTACAGGATAGGATGGTCAAAGACAAACGAAGGAAAATTTATTTTCCCTATAAGACGGAAAGAAATGTGCCTTCAGCAGATGTCACCCATTGTGATTGCAATGACAAATTGAATCAAATTATGAAGAGGGAGCAACCTAATTAGGATTGGCTCTCCCTAAATCGAAAAAGTTGTATCCGTTCCAAATCGGATTGACTGGTTCACGAGTTGATCTGGTTCCTCATTCTTGCAGGTGATGACGAGAATGAACGGGCCCATTGAAAAATTTCCAGCATCTTGGATGCTAGAAGTGACCAGAGCGGGGATAGTAAATCCGTAATCGTTTCAATTAAAGCTCCTTACGCGGTGATTGACTCTTTCACTCCTTTCATCGCGCAGGTTGTTGAAGTACTCAATCACGAGTAAACCCATTTTTGCGGATGTCAAATAGCCTGAATGCGTCAATGCAGCAAAATGCAAAAGGGAGTTAGCTAGGGCAAGCGTCACCTAGCTACGACAAATCACGCCCAACTGGGGCAAGCGAATCATTTGTGCGCCGGACAAAGAATAACGTTTCTCCTCTGACAAAGTCAATGGACGCAATAACAGAGTCGTCCGCATCAGAATTAAACCCCAAGATACGAATTTGGGTGAACGGTAACCTTGTATCGTTCCAATTTGGTCTTCGAAGACCACATGCCTAACATGAGTTTTTACTCATTTTACAGGAAGTCGTTGGCGCTGAAAGCCTCAAATGAAAAGAGCGCGCTAACAGGGAGGCGAATAGAATCATTGGCCTTAGAAGTCAGGATTCCAGGAGATGGTCTTTGATTATAAGACCTAGTGGATGGTAAAAAGTATCGCTCCTACGTCACATGCTTTGACATGCATTTTGATAAAATCTTCTTTTTTTCCTTGAATAAAAGGAACCTTGAAGAATGGTGCTGGAGTGCGCCCAAAAACACAAATGGATCTTCTCTGGGGCAAATCCTTGAGAATGATTCATCGCCAACCAAACGGAGGGATCGTGGCCACAATACAGTTGGCCAATTTCTGCGAGCCGCGCGTTTGTGTTCAAATGAAAACGCCAAGCAAGAACAAGGCGGTATCGTTCCAATTTGTCTTGAATTTTGGAACGCAAACTGACATTTATTGTTTGTTTTTTACAGGGGCTCGCCATCAAGGCAAAACGGGTTTTCACATCCCATGTATTACCCATTGGAACACATGACCAAGGGTAAGATGTATCGTTCTAATTTTTTGAAAAATTCATGAACGTACAATAACATGTTTCTTCCGCATTTTCAGGGATCTCCAGCCGCGGCGGGTAGGTAAGTATCCTTTTTCCCCGAGTCGTTGAAGATAAAAAAAGTGTTAGGACTCTTTCAATCATTATGTCTGAAAAGAGGCATCGAATTTTTAAACTCATAGACATCCACAGTTGAAGTTGGGAGGTTGTCTGAACATGAATGAAACATGCATGTGCATCATAAAGCCCCATTGGGAGAAAATTTTATGGAGAAAAAGAAAAGATATTTTTCCAATCAAAAGTTGTTCAAAATTCTCAAAAGGACGTTTTCTCAAAAGACGAGAGGCAAAGCCTAATCCAAACACGTCCTACACACACTGGAGAGAAGTGGAGCGGATTAGATAGCAAAATCTGGACCTACGGAAGTAGGGATTATTCGCAACGATTACATGGATTGGGATGACGGAGGCATTCGTTTCATATCCCCAAATACTACAGGTGACCGTTGATAACCCCTTTGAACGGCAGTTTTCATTCTTAACCCTGTTAAGAACCACCCCACATCGGGGCAAAATGGAGGTGAGTCCAGCAGCATCTGGAGAAAATGGTTAGAAATTTTCTTGCTCGGACTAACATTAATCTTTGTGTGTTGTTTATATGGTAATCCAAGTGCCATAGGATGATGAGAAGCATTCATTTCTCTATCCCACACACTGAATCCTTTTGCATAGCCAAGTTGAGCCTGCAAAATCATTTCATAAACCCGTTGGTGATCATTGCACATTCCAAGACGGATGCCGCACCACTTCAAAAATGGAAGAGTTCAAGACTCAGGGATTACAAAGAGAATTCCCGGACTGATATTTAAAGCATGTTTAGACTATATGTCTAACATGATCCCATGAAGATGAGAAAAAGTGGGATTTCAAAAATGAAAATGAGAAAAATCCCCGGCATCAAGAAAAAGCAAAGTGCCTAGTAAAAGCAAGGCTGATGCTCGTGCAAGTTGTTTAATTGATCCACAATGAAGCTGGATGGGAAAAGGGAAAATCCCTGAAGGAGCCAAATCCAAAAGGACTGCTCCCCAAATGCTATCAAGCGCAGAACAAAGACATAGAAAGAGTCAGTCTCTGAATGCAACAAGAGACGCTCTTTAAAGAGCTGGTGCACATCGCAAGATAGGTTGCGCGCCTCAAAGGCTAAAGATGCAGAAAAGAAAGGACAGGTGGCAAATCAGCAATGATCACCAATGTCAAACCCGTCACGAATTCTGGGCCAAAAATAAGCATGTTTCGGTCCCCAATCCTACCAATGTTACAACCCCGAAACAGTCTTCTTTGACTAAGACACTTGGGTTAACATGTAGCTTAGCTCGAAGAAGTACGAGCACGACTATTTCTTTCTCATTTTGCAGGGTTCTCGACTTGTAAACCCGGAGCAAATGGTGAAGACTTTCATTCAATGACCTTGACTCAAAAGTGAGTCCCCCTTGAAGATCAATAACCAAGCCCGACATTACGGTCCCGTGGAAGACCTCCCGACCGATCAAAATGTATGCGCTGCGAGTGAGCCTAAAACCTAGGCACAGGTTAGTAGGGAATCGAGTGCATCCCCTATAAAAAACCACGATCGCAAAACAAGTGAGAAGACCTCATTGTCGAGAAGTATTCCAATTGATGTTTTGAACAAACTCTTTCTGGAATTTTCAAACTGTTGATCCAGATTTTCCGTGCAAGGGATTTGTGATCACATTTGCATGTTGCAAGAATGCTTTGGATAACCTCCAGCATCAAAATGCACGTTTCACGATTAAAACTTAAATCATACGGTTTTGTCAAAATGGACAGCCGTGGTCTTCCCAAAGATTACTAACGTTTTCTTGGTGAAGAAAAATCTTTCAGGCCCAAACTTTTGCAGGATACCTGGAGAACCCATCTCCCAGAATGTAGCCTCAACAGACTCAAGTGAAGCTTTGTCAAGATAAAATCTTTCACTGCTTCAAAATTCCCGACAAGTTTCGGGATCTTCCAAAAGAATGGGTGAGGATGTGACCCCTTTCAAAAATTTAGGCAGTCTCATCGGACGTAGAGAACCCTCGTCATGAGACCCCCTTTTCAAATTCAGGCAGTCTCATCGGACGTTGAGAACCCTCGTCATGAGACCCCTTTTTCAAATTTAGGCAGTCTCATCGGACGTGGAGAACCCTCGTCATGAGACCCCTTTTCATTCAGGCAGTCTCATCGGACGTGGAGAACCCTCGTCATGAGACCCCTTTTCAAATTCAGGCAGTCTCACCGGACGTGGCGAACCCTCGTCATGAGACCCCTTTCAAAATTCAGACAGTTTCATCGGACGTGGAGAACCCTCGTCATGAGACCCCTTTTCAAAATTCAGACAGTCTCATCGGACGTGGAGAACCCTCGTCATGAGACCCCTTTTCAAAAATCAGACAGTCTCATCGGACGTGGAGAACCCTCGTCATGAGACCCCCTTTTCAAAAATCAGACAGTCTCATCGGACGTGGAGAACCCTCGTCATGAGACCCCTTTTCAGATCAAATCAAGGTAGATACCGCCTGAAGGGTCAAAACAAAGGTAGATACCGCCTGAAGGATCAAATCAAGGTAGATACCGCCTGAAGGGTCAACCCAAGGTAGATACCGCCTGAAGGGTCAAATCAAGGTAGATACCGCCTAAAGGATCAAATCAAGGTAGATACCGCCTGAAGGGTCAAAACAAAGGTAGATACCGCCTGAAGGGTCAAATCATGGTAGATACCGCCTGAAGGGTCAAATCAAGGTAGATACCGCCTGAAGGATCAAATCAAGGTAGATACCGCCTGAAGGGTCAAAACAAAGGTAGATACCGCCTGAAGGGTCAAATCATGGTAGATACCGCCTGAAGGGTCAAATCAAGGTAGAAACCGCCTGAAGGGTCAATCAAAGGTAGATACCGCCTGAAGGATCAAACCAAGGTAGAAACCGCCTGAAGGGTCAAACCAAGGTAGATACCGCCTGAAGGGTCAAATCAAAGGTAGAAACCGCCTGAAGGGTCAACCAAAGGTAGAAACCGCCTGAAGGGTCAAATTAAAGGTAGAAACCGCCTGAAGGGTCAACTTAAGGTAGACACCGCCTGAAGGGTCAACTTAAGGTAGACACCGCCTGAAGGGTCAATCAAAGGTAGAAACCGCCTGAAGGGTCAATCAAAGGTAGAAACCGCCTGAAGGGTCAATCTAAAGGTAGATACCGCCATAAGGATCAATCCCATGGTCCGATCCACCATACGGATCAAAACTTTGATTAATTCTAAATGTCGGAGAAGTTATTTTCCTAGGTAAGCCTTACTATAGGTGAACCGCTTATGGTCTGATCCACCATACGGATCAAAATCCTTGGCAAATCCCAAAGCGTGGAATACGCCTTCCTTAGGTTCCTACCAGTTAGGAATCTCATAATGGTATGACCTACCATACAGGTCAGAACTTAATCCCCCTAGGATAAAATGATGAGTCCTAGGTATCTTCTTGAAACTTGTCGCAACCAGCAGCATCCGGCAGGTGAGCTTCAGGTAAGCCTCTCTCTTCGCGGCCCATGTTCAAATTGTTGGAGTAAACTGGGGATTAATTTGAGCTTTTATCAGGAGCCTTAAAGATCTGATGTCATAGCATTTCTTCTTTCATTGTCCCAGTTGAGTGGGTTAGGAATCAGGTGTCATCTTGTCTTTGAGAGAAACCTCTAACGAGATTCATCTCAAAGAGGGGCAGCTGTTGACACCTAATTTTTGACCATCTATTATTTTTTAAAAATTAATTAAAAATACAAAAAAAATCATAAAATTAAAAAAATCAATTTTGGTAACCTTGGCCAAGCTAAAGAACCATTTTGACAAAAAAAAAATAATTTTCATAATTTCTATTTTTTATATATTTTCAAAAAATACAAAAAAAAGAGAAAAAAAAAATAAAAAAAAAATAACAAAGAAGGGGATAGTGATCCGACAAAAGTTGATGCTTAGTTGCTTGCTTTTGTCTTCACGAGCATTCCAAGTTGATGCTTAGTTGCTCGCTTTTGCCTACATGAGCATTCCATCGTGCATAAAATAAGAGCAATAAATGGATGGTGGAAAATACTTAATACACCGTCAAAAGCTAAGAAGTGGAATATGGCAAACAAGCCATCGTGGGGGGAGATTTAAAAAAAAAGGGCCACATACATCATCACACAGACGGCACTTTCCGAGGACTCCTAGAGCAGACTCTCTCCGCTTATTCTCGGGAGAGGACGAACAGACGGAAGGTTCGTCGAAGAGTGAGAGTTCATCAGGCAAAAAAAAAAAGAAGGAGAAAAAAGCAGAGAAAGGAAGCTGGTGGACAAAAGCGGGCGAGGAGGCCATGGTGGATCGATGGTCGTCATGGACAACCTCGCAGGATCAGCGGCGACTCAAAGACGACGAGCAACCCAAGCTTGCATCAGTGCCAGCATCTATGTGAGTGAAGGAGAGTAAGCAGTGGAACCCGAAGGAAGCCTTGAAGGAAGACAAGCACAGCCGTTGGTTTTCGGAGGCTCGCCGGCGACTTCGTGCGTAAAGGTTGGCTTCCTCTTTTAGGCTCGGTTACCCTGTTCTGGTATCGTAGCTCGTCGGCCCGAGAACTTCATTTTTCTCGGACCGGCAAGCCTTAGGCGTATGCATCATTTTGGCCTCTACGGTCCTTCTGTGATTTGCCGGTTTGCTTTAGATGAAATACCTATGTTTGTTCTCAAGCTTCCGCCCTTTTTCTTAGTTCGTAGATCACGTACACCCGTTAGTTTTAGCCATTAGTTCTCTATTTTTGGTCGGTGTTGAACTGTGGGTGGTCCTTTTGAGCGAGCAACCTGTCAGTGAAACTCCACCTTGCGAGTTGGGGAGGGTTGATGAGTGCTTAAGCCTCGGTTGAACTCGTCTAGGTGGTCGTCGGTCCCTCAAAGACCAAGTGAAGCGTTAGGGGGTGTTCGAGGTCCGAAGTCCTGCGGGTTCTGGGGCATGAGGAGGCTCGAACCATATTGTCGCGCGACTAGCTTAGGTGAGGTGGGTTCGACGGTCCATCGACCATGGTGCCGGCCTGGTGTTCGGGAGGTCACTGGTGAAGGTCTCCGACCGACGGACATTCCCCAGTGAAGTCAGACTGGTTCGAGCATCACTTTAGAGGCCACCGGTTCGTTGCTCTGCGAAGAACTCGCGAATCCGATGGTGAGCCGCTGGGCTGACGAAACCGGTGATAGAGGCCGAGCTAGAGGCCGCAGTGTATGAGCAGATCTTGGCGTCGCTATTTCGTTGTCGGAAAAGCCGACTCAATCTGGCGAGCGGAGCTTGGCATTACGTTGGGCGCGGCGAGCGGAGTTTTGGACGACCGAAGGAGTGGCGTCGTTGGGTCTTGTGAGGGGAATCTGCGACGTCCAGCGGGCACGGACACGGGGCCGGTCGGCACTTTGACGGTGGAGCCGAACGCGCCTCAACGGAAGGCGAAGGCTCGGTCGTTGTTGCAGACGTTGGCTTTTCTTTTTGCATGCATGGAGAAGACGATGAGCAGTAGATAGGGCTGTTCCACGTTTTTTTTTTGGGTTGTTTGGGCTTGAATGGTTTGATTTGGTTGGCCCGAAATTGAGGAGGTGAGTTTGGGTAACCGGTTGGGCTTGTTTTGTTTTAAGTTAGAGTTGGGCCAGAGGAGTTTTTTTTTTTAGCCCAATTCGGGCAAGGAGGGAAAGGTGGGCTCTTGTGTGTGCCGTTGGGGGCCCAATTCGGGTCCTCTCACCCGGACCTGATCAAGGCCCGACGGGCCTGACCCAGGCCCGGGAACCTGACCCGGACCTGACCCTTTTAGATAATAATAGATAATAGTTATTAAATGATTATAAATTGATAAATAAAAAAATAATAAAAAATAATAAAAAATCAATAAAATGTTTAAAAAAAAATTAGAATAAAAAAAAATTCTCAAGCTTGATTGAAACTTCTCTAGGCTGATGGAGCCTTTTTTTTGGAGTGTCATTTTGATTTGAGGTGTTTATTTTGTATATTTTGATTCATCAATTTGGAAATTTCATTATCGATGGTGATTGCTAGGATAGTCATTCCCATGAATTCCTAGATTTAGGATTCGTATTTCACGCGCCTGCATGAGATCTTAATTAGGAAAATCATTCGAGTTAGGTACCGAAAGGGCGTTGGTAATAACACCGACGTAACCAAGTCCCCGAGCCCAATATCTCTAGTTCCGCAGAACTGATCGACCTCTCCCAATCGATTAGTAGGGTTTCCGGTCTACCCTCCAAGAAGGACCGGTGGCGACTCCAAATGCATGCACAAGTTGCACATGCCACCACGACCACACTGAAGGTCGAAAGCGATCGACTCCTATCGTCGAACCCATTGAAGGAAAAACTTCCGCCGTGATTTGGTATGGGCCTGGGAGGGCCCGCGCTGATCCACGAGGCCCGCGATCGGCAATCCATTAACCGCGTCCGCTTCCGGACGGGTCGCGACAATATGTTAATGGTGCCTTAGTTCAAATCATGCCATGCTCTTACAAAATAGATATCTACATCATATTATGAATTGTGATATTTATTTGAGTGGAGAGTTCTAGAAAATTTTAGTAATTTCAGCGAACTTGATTTACATAAATGATTATGTTAATAGTAATTTCAAGCGAGGATTCTTATACGATGATTGGGAACATAGTAAACTTTCGACTTTGAGACCTTATGTGAAATTATTCATTAATAGAATTACTTAGTGCAAAATAGATGCGTAAATGTTAGGCATCAATAGTATGTGAATACATATCTATGGAACTTTGTGTTCAAATACAATGGCTTTAGTTTCTTGGAATATCGCAGCTAAGCCTAATTAGAATAGAAATTAAACGGCGAGAATTATGAAAACCGGAATGCGAGAATCCAGTATGTGCTAGAAGAGAAAAAAGCACTAGAATTTCTTAACCTAATTATGAAAGTATCTAAAGATGGAAATACTGCATAATATAGAAGGAAAAAGAGGCATTTGTTGTATTGAACAAGATGTACTCTATTACTCGTATTATATTGCTGAGTAGCATGATAATTTTATGCATGAGTTCAGGCATTTATGAAAATGACATAATCAAGTGGGAGTTATTAAAAACTAAGTTTGGTTAGATACCGTTCACCAACTTGGGACATATCACTACAAGGTTTGACGTCAATATGATGCCTTGTGGGCTAAATATAAAATAGCTTTTGTGACTTGTGTCAAACATGATAAGTGATGTGACATTCTGAATTCCGACCCCTCTCGAGGCTATTGAATGGAAGGATATCGATCGTGTATTTCAGTTATAACTCACTCGGAGTTGGCCACTCTCGACTTAACTGACCAAAAGGGAAAGACTAACGCGGAGTCGGGTACATGGACCTGGGGGATTTAAATGAGAAATGGCACTTTTACCATAAGGATTGTCGAGGGAATATTTTGGGCCAGCATGGATCGATCTAGGAACGATCATGGAATGTCTTGCTAGCGTTATACGTTGGGACGCAGGTGATTCCGCTTAACCAATGTGTGATTTGCGAGAATTTCCTAAATCGGATTCCGATGATCAAAACCGCAGGAGCGAGCGACAAACCCTCGCAATTATATGACAACCAAAGTCGCCAAGGCTTGAGAAAAATCCCAAGATCGATACGCGTAGCGCCTGCAAGAGTCGCCCGTCAATTAGAGATAAACTGGAATTACAGTCGATGAGAGTTCGACATGAAATTAGACCTCGAGATTTGGGTATTAGACATTAAGGAATTCCAACATTTGAATTGAATTTGACGTCACCTCATCGAGGAAAATTTAAATTGGGGGAAAAGTACACCTGGAGTGCCTTAACTTTCGCACGGTGTGCACTTAAGTGCCTTAACTTTCAAAGTGTGCACTTAAGCGCCTTAACTTTTAAAAAGTGTTCACTTAAGTGCCTATGCTGACGTGGCCGCCGAAAATGCTGACGTGGTGTCGACGAATAGTGTTTTTATTAATATTTAATGTACATGTGGATTTTATTAAAATTTCAGAAACTATTAAAAAATACAAAGAAAATCTGCGTGTACACTGTTCACCGGAGTTAGCACTCAACTGCACACTTTTACTCCGATTAGGCATTTAAGTGCACACTTTGAAAGTTAATGCACTTAAGTGCACGCCGTACGAAAGTTAAGGCACTCCAGGTGTACTTTTCCCTTAAATTAGAAAAGTGAAATTTCGGACAGCGAGTGCAGAATTACCATTTTGCCCCTCAAGCCTTGCCATTGCCTTAAGATTTATAGAAGGACATTTTGGTCATTTTGGACCCATGGCTGCTGAATTTCATGGTCAAAGAAGGTCAATGGTGGGCTAAGTTCTAGAAGCAAGAAAAATGCCATCACAAGAGCAAGAGTTATCCATTAGCAATTAATTAGGGTTTTGTCTCACCTATCATTCAACCCATTTGACCAAATGAATTTGTGGACAAACCTCATCTCTCTCTCTCTCTCTCTCTCTCTCTCTCTCTCTCTCTCTCTCTCTCTCTCTCTCTCTCTCTCTCTCTCTATCTCTCTATCTCTCTCATTGTGCTTGGCCAAAACCCTCTCCCTCTCCCTCTCATCTCTCTCTCTCATTTTCCTCACTCTCTCTCTCGCCCACCAGCTCGCGTCCAATTCTGACAAGGCTCATTGTTCTGACCATAACTTTGTCGTCCGACATCATATTGAGGCGAGACCACCACTATTAGAAATATTATCCTCTTGCCCTTCCAACAAGGTATTATGGGCCAAAATCTACCCAACCATTTGTCCCGTAGAGCCGTTTGAAGGAGCAAAGGTCAGGCTGGTCGAATATCTGACTCGGTTTGAGAAAGAGTCTTCGTGCGTCCACTTCGAGTGCTCAATTGCTTCCAAAATTTTGGTGATATCCCCTTGACTTCTAGTTTAAGATCTGAGCAAGTTATTTTTGAGAATTGGATGGAGTTAGAATGGATTTTGAAGTTGATTTTTTGTGATATTCCAAAGTCGGTTTCTGTGCCGGTTCTGTTCTTGAGAAACGGAGGCTGTTCGAAGGGCTTTGGGGCATTGCCTTTCGATGGATTGCTTGGTACCTCTATTGATGTTGTATGATGTTTTTGAAGGGCTGATTTGAGGTGAAAATTGAAAATCGTGTAGATCTGCTCCTATCGCGCACTAATTTTAAAATGGCTTGTTCTGAGTGGTTCGTAGTCCAAATTGAGTTCCGTTTTCTTTCACGGGTCCATAAGACCTTGAAGGATAAGGCTATGGAAGTAGATTTCTCAAAAGGTCAACAGATCAATACCAGTTTATTTGATATTGAATCTGGTCGTGGAAGGCCAAGAATGGACAGTTTGGTACCGCGACGTTGCGTTTTTCATTTTATGGAATCGCTTGGCCTAGGCTCGAGGTAAGAAATGCCTAAACCTTTATTAGAAGGTTAGGTTACTAAAGGATGGAGTTTTAAGTTTGGATTGAATGGTTTTATGGCTTGATTTTGTGAGAGGCGCGAGGGAGTCCAAATCTGTCCATTTTTTAAAGTTAGTATTCTTTGGCCCGTTCTTGATTGAAAAGTTAACGTTTGAAGAGTCTTGCTTGACCGTGAGTGGGTGTTTTATTGGCCAAATTGATTGCCTTGAGTTGGAAAGGCTCGAAAAATATTTTATTGAATGAAATGTCAAGCTTTGAGACGATGAAAGGGCCATGACTATTGTCAAGCCATGAGTTTTGTGAATTGGCCGTCTTCATTGAATTTCCTGAGGCTTTAGTTGAATTTGCACGTGCTTGACTGAGAATTTATGACGTGGTATATGTTTTGTCCAGTTGAAGGACGTTTGAAACGAATGCCTTGTTTTGGCGATGAACTACTTGATTTCATGAGTTGTTCCTGAATGATGAATTTTGAGGCGTGAATTGTTTTCTTTAAATGAAAATTTGAGGCTTTCTATAATTGAAATTGTTATGAATAAAATGTCGTGTGGGATCGCCGAGGAAATTATAAGTGCACTGGCGTGTGGGATCGTCAATGGCATGTGGGATCGCCGAGAATTATAATTTGGCCAACGTATTGGGAGGGAGTTACTCCCATTTGACCAAACAAGGTCGTGCGACTAGAGCGTCCCATACTGACACGATTCATCCCGATTGAAAATGGGCATCGAGAGTCGTATGGCGACCGAATCATCTCTAGGTCCGGACGCGAGAGTCTCATATGTACCGACGGG
The DNA here is from genome assembly GCA_021437785.1 of Rhodomyrtus psidioides. NCBI lineage: Eukaryota > Viridiplantae > Streptophyta > Magnoliopsida > Myrtales > Myrtaceae > Rhodomyrtus > Rhodomyrtus psidioides. The sequence goes on from JAILYB010000119.1 coordinate 1,800,350, forward strand.
TCATATGGTGATCGAATCATCTCGCAGCCCTAAAAGTGGGCGGCCCAGGAAGGGCGAATATGAGATGTCGTCGAATTGTTTTTTGAAAAAATTAAAGAATGGTTTTTGAGACACCGAATTTTCCACATGATTTGAAAATGGCCCATAAAGGGGCATGAGAGAAAAGAATGTGTTTTCTGGAAATTCAAGAAGTGGTACATTTGAGAAAAGAATGGATAGTTGCCTCATGTTTTTGAGATGTCGTCGAGTGCTTGCGTGTGATTGAAAACCTTGTCTTTGTACGAAGCTTAGATTCTTCACGACTTTTGGCTGAGTCGAGTCGATTTGAAGTACTAAAATGCCAGGTTTTGGACAAGTACCTCATTTTAAATATGCCAATGTTTTGAACTAAAAATACCCCATTTTTCAAAAGTGTCTAGAGGTACTGGCAGCTCGAACTTGCCACGGGTTGGCATTTGAGGAAATCGATTGGAGGAAATCAAGATGATTATGATTGAGACCTTAGAAACCATATATTGTTTGGAATGATATTTGTAATTGACTTTGACATTTTTGAGATGTGTACATCTTTTCGTCCTAAGTCATCTTGTATTATTTTATTTATATGGGGTTGTTTCACATTTCCGCATGCGTCTCATTTAGAAGCCTTGATTTCGTTGTTGGCCGTTGGATCTCGGGTAATATCTTGATAAGAGGAACGGCCTGTTGGGATGTTCGCGTGCTCGCCAGGTTCAGGGCGTGACATCCTTGTTTAAGTGGTATCAGAGCAAGGTCAGCTCGATCCAGTGTGATTGAGGTTTGGAGTGATAAGGAGTGATGACTTGTGGACAATTAGATAGTGAGACCTTTAGGACTAAGCATTGATTGATGAATCTTGAGGATTATAGCCTTGAACTTGCGTTATATTTTAATGGTTATAGTATCAATTTCGATTGATGATTTTGGGTGGAAATATGATTGAGGTTTACAAGAAAGTAAGCAGAAATTGAGGAGCTATAAGCATGATTTTAAGGTTGTAATTATATTTGAGGTTAATAGAGGATTGCTTATGAGTAAAGGATCGATTGGATCTTATGATCATAATTGTGGCCTTGAAGTACATGGTTGAACATAGGCAATTGATCTGTGACATGAGTGGTCCTTTGCGGAAATAGAAATCTTCTACTACTAAGAGTTGATCTGGAAGCGAATGTGTTGTGGCGAGTATTGAGGACGATCACTCAGTGCATGTGTTTATGGCATTGAAATGAAAGTTGAGGAAGGTGAATGCATGAGCTTATCATTATTAGACTTGATAAACCGTTGCTTGGTATGGGACAAGCTGATGGGATACCTATAAACCGTAATGAAGCATGTTATGGGATGTGTGGAACGGGACTCTCTTCGTATATGTATAACTTGGGACAACCTGCAACGACTAGGTCTGACGAGGACGAGAAGTGTATGCCGGGACAAAGAGGTTCGGACAAAGAGCGGCTCCTGGCAGGCTTCTAAGATAGCAAGGAGGCAGGAATGACCCAAGTCATAAATTGAAAGAGAGAGTCTAGGTATCGGATTGAGTCTAATTTTGGTTAGGAGATGTATTGCACCAAGGTGATCCTCACAGTGAATTTTCAAAATTGCATGGAATTTGTAATGGCGTATGTTATTGGCATGGTTAGGGGACTCGTACATGGCAATGGGTGTTGTTTGAAAAAGAAAATTGACGGGTGTGTTTGGCCTGTATGGCGAGTTTTGGCATTGAATGCCATTTGATAAGTATCTTGTGAATTGAGTTAGCCTGTTGAGTTATTGCTAAGTTGCAGATACGTTTGGACGTAAGGTACAAGCACTTGATCCAATGAATTGTGACTATAGAGTTTGCCTGGTAGATGGCGATTAGTTGGAAATTGCCTAGTTGAGGCTGGCTAGATAAGCGATTGCCAATTAAGGATTACTTGGAATCCCTGGATGATTGGTTGGTTGCCTGAGATTGTCATGATGTTGAGTAGCCTGAGACTGCTAGATTCGAGAGGATGACTCAAGTCTTTAATTGCTGGAGGGAATTGTAGTGGTTCAAGTACCCTAAGAACTTAATGAGGTCGAACGACCAGAGTATGGTCACTAGAGGAGCATTGGCTCGAGTATGCAAGATATGAGAAGACTCTAGAAATTGAAAGGAGTCGTGAAAAATGAGTAATGATGAACACTAGAAGAGCATTTGGTTCGAGTTTGTGAATTACGTTAAACCCAAGAGTAAAATGAGGTTATGAGAAGCTTGAATGGAAATAGAAAAAAATGGATAAGTAGACAAACTCGAGAAGGAGCTGCCATTATTGCTTAAGTCACTGAGGTGACTGATGCCAATGCTGATAATTAAGTGATGGAAGTCACGAGAAAGATGACTCTGAGAGTACTCAATTCTAAATGGAAAATGTGGAAAAGAACCATGAGAGTTTCAAATAGCTTGTGAAATGGGTCATGAGGTTGAGATTGACTAAGGTTCGATGGGGAAGATGATCCTGAAACCGCATTTCTCTGGACTGAGAATTCGTAAAGGAACCTTAGGGATGATGAGTCCACTGAAGAAAGGAAGTAACTTTGGCAATTTTTAGCCTTAAGAGGCTGCTGATGATTGGTGAAAGGTCACCAAAGGAGGAATCTCCTTGAAGGGATGGTGCCTAATTGAATTGCCCTATCAAATTCACTGACGAGAGGTACCTTTCTGATGCTACACGAGAGCGAAGGTTGCCTGAACTCCGATAACCTTGTAGGGACCTGAGGAAGGTCGACCACTATGAGACAGAGTTCTCAAGGTCGTCTAAATGTATTAAGGGTGGTTAATGACCCTTTGAATGAGATGTAAAGTCCCTAAGTGAATTGAGGTTTGGAAGCCTTATGGCTAGTTGTTATTCCTGATTTTGAGGAACAGTAATGGATCCTAAATGGATGGTTGGAAGAGGTGTAAGTAAGAGCATTATCGCTCATGGATTACGAGTAAGGAAATTTTCACTTATGGAACATAGAACGTGCCTGTAAGGAATGATCGTTACCTTGGCATAAGGTTTAAGGTGATTAACCTTTTGCTGTCATGAGAAATATTAAGGAGACTGATGTGTCAGTCTGTCGGACCCTGTTGATTCTAATGAGATTGGTTTAGATCGAACTGGAACCAATAGAAGTGGAGATTTCGAGTCATTGTCCCTAAAAAATAGGGCATTGTTCTTAAGGAAGATGGACCATGAGAGGGTCGTTGATTGAAAGAAAAGTGAACAGACTTGATAGTCCTAGCTGCTCGTGATTCTAATGGATGGTTGAGCAAGCAAAAAGGGCTGCTCGGATTATGACTGTAAGGTGGCTTGATTTAAATTGATTCGAATATCCAAGGTGTGGATTTATGGAGACTGAGGAGGAACTTCGACCCCTTAGGACCTTGTCACTTGAGGTGACTAAGTTATTGGGAAAAGAATGTCGAATATGATGGCATCTGAATCTTGGAGTAAAGGTACCGCTGTGGCGTAGTCTTCGAGATTGATGTCTTATGGAACGAGAAAGATGAGGTGGATTCGAAGTAAACGAATGCCACTGAAGTATATAGCTTCCTTCATAGGGTAAGAGACCCTAGTGTGGAAGGAAGAGAAAATCTTAAATATCTTGGTGTTAAGGTTGAATGCCTGGATTAAGGATGTAGACGTAAAGCTTGAATGACTTATGAGAATTAAGTCTGAGAGACTTGTCTTGTGGACAATGTTGGATTTTGAGATAATGTCGACTTTCAGTCGAACGGTTTGAATTGAGACAAAGTCGCATTGGTTGGTTATGAAATCCAGCGTGTATGACACTAATGCTTCCTGAGGAAAGAGTGACAAAAATGAACAAAATGCTGCATTCTTTAATTGGGGATCCGCAGAAGCGGAGAAGGTCAAAACATATGCGCTCAAGTGGATGGTGTAAAGAACGGTTGGATAATTCGACACCTGGTAGTGAGGAATCTGATAACGATCGAATCGAGTACTCAAAAAATAATTGGATTGATTATTACTGTCTTGAGAGATGATGGTCGGATTCATTCAAGGAGTCATGAAGAACACGAATAGCCTTTGAAAAGTATCATGTGGACCTTAAGGAAACACTCACTGTATGCTAAGAGCAAAGGATGCGAGTTTCAGTTGGTTAAGGTAGTGTTTCTTAAGTCGCGAATTTTCTGGGAAATGGAATACTTGAGGAGGTAACAAATGATGGTGGATTGACTAAGGCTAACGAGAGTTGTCGAGGCTTGAGGTTTCCTAAGTCTGATGGATCGTAATGGAATGCTATAGACGTCGTAGGAAGATTTCCCAAAAGAGTTATTCCATTGAAGAAATTGAATAAGGACGAGATGTAGCATGAGTGGATGAACAAACATGAAAAGGAAATTCCAAGGAATTAAGCCTAGTTGGCGACCGCGCCAATATGAGTACTTCCATTGGAAAGTGAAAAGATCATGAGAATCATAACGACGTGTCGTAGAAAGAAAATTTGAGGCGTAACAAGTCGATCTGAAATGGCACTGCATGTACGTCGTGACAATAAGATCCTATGAGTAGGAATACCCCATGTATGATTGGAATTGATATACAACCGCTCCTGTGGCGAAGTTTGGGAAACCTTGGAGTTTCATGGACAATGAAACGAGCCCACGAACAAAAGGGAAGCTTAGAGAGAGGATCTTATGAGAAGTTCATATGAAGAATCATGGCATATATTGGAATATCACGAAAGTATGTTAAGACCTACATTGGTATTAGAAATGTAAGGAATGGAAGAGAAGGAGACCAAGTACAAGGTTGGAAGTTGACGCTGTTGACACCTAATTTTGGCAATCACATATTTTACTTTCTTTATAAAATAGAATATATTTATATTTATATTTTTTTTATTTTTTAAAAATATGCATCTTTTCTTGAGTTATTGAAAAAATAAAAAATTAATAATTAATTAATTTGTTATTTTCATTATTAAAAAAAATAGAAAAAAAGATGAAGATGAATTGGGCCGGGCGGGCAGAGCGTGGCCCGCGCGTCCAGTCTGCGGGAACAACCCGACCATTTGCCCTCTTTGGGCATTTTTCTCCCATTGGGCCAGCCTGCCCTTTTTATCTGTTTCTCGGCACTTCTTCGTTTCCGTAAGCCCAATGGACAGCCCACATGATCACCCACAGCCCAACTCACCCTCTTTTTTGTCTTCGCCTCCCACGTGCACACATGATCATGTTTCCTGTTTAGTTTAGAAGACTGTACTTCACTCACTTCACTAATTAATTCCACCGTATACATCACGTGGTCCATCTCTACATCTGGAGTTATTGACCCCCGTCCAAAAGAGAGCAGGCTGGTGGGGGGGATTCGGTTCTTCTTCTTTCTTCGGTAGCCAAAGGAGTGAAAGGGGGTAGACAAAAGGAGAAGAAAAGAATGAGCAGAGGGCGCTGAGCGACGGTGGAGAGGAAGCGAGACTTTCTGGTCCTTGAGGTGAAGAGAGCTCGAGCGACCGACTCGCTTGGAGATGGCAGCCGGCATCGCAGGTCGAGGAGACGATCTCGCGGCAGGCGACGACGGCGGCATGGTCAGCTCGAAAGATCAGGACCTTGATGGAGAAGAGATCGAGACAGAGAGAAGCTAGCTAGCGAGCGAGCGAGTAGTTCTCGGCTGGTCCTTTCTGATGTCTAGCGACGCTCGTCCCACGACCTCCATCTAACCCCATTTCGTTGCCGAACCAGTTTGGAGGTGATAAGGTCAACGTCAGTTTGGGGATTTCGATCGTGAAGTCGGCCTAGTGGCGGTGGCCAGTAACGGCCTCGATGGGTGGAGCTGGCCGGAGATGAGCCAGCTCGAGTATTCTCGTTGCTACGTGCCTCTGACCATCACCGTTGCAGACTGTTGGAAATAAAACGCCCATTAAGGGCTAATTTGGCTAACTGCCTTAATTACGATAATTGATTAGAATCAATTATTCTTATTTCCTATTCTAAGGGAAAGAGAGAGATGAGTTACTCTCTTCAGCCATCAGAACGTATGTCAGTTCTGACATTACCAAAAAACAAGAAAAACTCTCCTAAAAACTCCATTGAAGAATTCTCTCTCGACAACGATCGATCGCCGGATCCGAATCGTTACTCACTTGCGATGGGGGCTCTTAATCTGTGGCTATCGAGGTATGTTCGTTTTACGTGATATACCTCACCGATCAGTGATTCAAGTTTGATCTCAGGGCTTGACGATCCAGTACAACGGTTTGATTGACATATTGCTGGAATCCGCGCTTCGAGCTTATGGGTATGTGGATCTATATTATTCCGCTTCATTTATAGATCTTGATTAGTGATTTTGTATGAAATTCCCTTCATTGGTATCAGAGCATGTGTTCTTGTTTCCTGATCGTTTGCGTTTTGTACGAATTTCGAACAAAAAAAAATCAAATTTTCGGGGTTACTGTTCATCGGGTTTCTGGTCTGTTTTGTGCGACAAAACTGTATTTCGTATACATGGTTGGAACGGGCTCGGCGATACAAGAATTTTGAGTGGTTGCCCGTCGCGAGGCGACACCGGGAGCGGCCGCACGCATGGCACGCGCCGCAACGGGATCGATCTCGACACAGCAGCGCATCGGCGCATTTTCGTGTAATTTTGCTCAGTAAAAATGGCAATTGAGTATACCATTAGACTCGTATCGATGAGACGAGCATTTTGAGCGGTCGAACGTCACCAACGGAGGACGGTAGCCGGCGCACGCCCGGCACGCGCGCCGCGGGATTGGTTCCCGACGCAGCGGCGTTTTCGTAAAATTTCGTTCAACGAAAATGGGATATGAAGATACCATCAGAATCGTATCGACGAGACGAGCGTTTTGAGGGGTAGATCGCCGCCGGTGGTGGCCGGACGAAGCCGCACACGGTGCACGCGCCGGAGTGGTCCGGTGCGCGTGGGGCCCACGCGCTCATGTGCGCGGCGCGTGCTCCGTGGCCCAAACATGCCCAAACCTGGTTTAATTTTATCCTAAACCCGGTTTATCCCTATTCCACAACCGGTTTAACCGTATTCCAGATCCGGTTCAGGGTAATTCCTAATCTGGTTCGGATCAGATCCGCCAGGTCAACGACCCGACCCATTGACCCGGTCATGCGTTGACCGTTGACTTTTGACCAAATTTTTTGAAAATTGCATTTTAGTCCCCGGACTTTCAGAAAATTGCAATTTAGTCCCTGACCTTTTGGAAAATTGTAATTTGGTCCTCGAACTTTTGGAAAATTGCAATTTAGTCCCTAAACTTTTGGAAAATTGCAATTTGGTCCTCAAATTTTTGAAAATTGCAATTCGGTCCTCATAATTTTGGAAAATTACATTTTGCCCCGTTGACTTCGTGTTGACTTTGTGGACTAAAACTTTGACCGGCTCATGTGGATGCATATGAGCTTCGATTGGGGCGTGCGAGGTATCGTTGCGTTCGTATCGAAATTTTCTTCGATTTGATATATTATTTGGACATGTTTGATGATTTAAAAATTCTAAAAATACGTTTAAAGCCCATGATATACGTATTTTGGGGCATTTTTTCAAGAATTGATTCGTGGCATGTATCCTGCAATCTCATGATTTGATGTGTAAAGTATTCATGTATAGTCCAAATCATGTTATGCCATGTTATACAAGATATATGGATCATTGTATGAATTGTGATCCTTATTCGAGTGGGGAGTTCTAGAAAGTTTTAGTAACTTCGGTGAACTCGATTTTACATAAATGATTATGTTAATGGTAATTTCAAGTGAGGATTATTGGACGATGATTGGGAACATTGTGAACTTTTGAATCTTAGGCCTTATGTGAAATTATCTATTAATATAATTAGTTAGTGTAAAATAGGTGCGTAAATGTTAGACATCAATGGTTCGTGAATGCATGTCTATAGAACTTCGTGTTCATAAACAACGGTTACGCGCTTAGCGAAACAAAGGAGAAATTGGATGGAACAAATTGATGAAAACTGGAATATGGAAATACAGTTTGTACTATGAAAAGCAAGAAGCATTTGAAGCTCTTGAGCTAGTTATGGAAACACCTGAGGAAGAGAATACTGCACAGCCGACATTTGCTGCACGGAAAAAGAATGAACTCAATTGCTCGCATATATTGCTAAGTAGCATGAAAAATGGTTTTATGCATGAGTTCAGGCATTTATGAAAATGCCAGAGTCAAGTGGGAGGCATTAAACACTAAGTTTGGTTAGACATCGGTCACCAAGTTGAGACAGATCACTATAAGTTTTGACCCTTATATGATGCCTCATGGGCAGAATATGAAATGACTTTTGTGATGTGTCAAACATGATAAGTGAACTATATGAAGTGAGCCATTTTTGACTAATGAGTAGCAAGTGCAAGCAGTAATCCGTTCTATACTTCATAGCTGTGTGCTTATGAAAATCCATTTGATCTACAATGAAAAGTAAGGACTTTTTTTAGGACGCTATGCGCTGTCTTGAACTAGAATACTGGTTCTAGCTCAAATGAAGCTTCGTGCTCCAGACATAAGTATCAAAGTGGGTTCAAGAAGTGGAAAGGTTCAAGGAACATATCCTTCAGGATGGAAATCGAAGTTTAACCGACATGAGAAAGGAAAATGTCCTTTCAAGAAAAACATCTCAAGAATGAAATGTTTTAAGTGTGGCAATAAGTGTCACTTTGCTCATGACTGTGGTGAACAAAAAAAAAGTTAAAAAAAAGGCTTTGTGCACTTGAGAGTATTACTTAAGTCTCTAGTTCAGTTTTTGTGACTGAATCTTATCCTTTATGGATTATAGACTTACAGGTCGCATATCATATAACGAAAGATAGAAATGCCTTGGTGGAAATTTAACGAGTTCGATATGGAGCAAATTAATGTGGAAAATAATTCCTCCGTGGAAGTTGAAGGGATTGGCACATGCCAATTGAAAATGCGTGGTGATCGCACCCTATTTCTACATATTATTATATGCTACAAAAACTCGATGGAATTTAGTTTCCGTGTTAGTTTTGGTTAAACTTGATTTCAGTTTGAATATTTCATAACGGTGGTGATGACTTGTCATTGGGAACAAGTTATTATGATTATGGATAGTTTCATTGTACTGACTGTTGGGTACAATAATGTGAATATTAGTTATTCACTATTTTTTCATCATTTGTGATGATATGAATATGTGGCATGCTAGGCTGGGTCACATTGGCCTAATGAAAAAAAAAATTAAGATAAGCTGAAGAGGGCTTATAGGTCAATATTGAAAAAGTCGATTTGCCTATTTGTGAGTATTGCCTAGCGGGACAGACAATGAGCAAACCATTTGGAAAGGAAACAAGAGCTGAATTTCCTTAGTAGTTGATCCATTCAGACATATGTGGTTCAATGAATGTGAGAATAAGGCAGGGACTGTTTAATTCATCACATTATAGATGATTACGCTCGATTCGGATATTTTTTTGATTTCTCATAAATTTGAGGCATAAGTTGCTTCGAGAAATTCTATTTTTAAGTTTAAAAAAAATTATTATTTAAAAAAAAGGCGATCCGATCGAGGTCAAGAATATCTATCTGATCAGTTCAGATATTTATGTGATGAAAAAAAAGGAATAGAAAAATAGTTAACTATTCCAGCGATTTTTCAACATAATGGAGTTGCAGAGAGAAGAAACACGTCCCAATGAGAATGGTTGGGTCTATGATGGCATAGGCTAATATGCCTATCACCTTTTGGGGTGAAATTTTTTTTTGTTGATTGCTGCCTAGATATTTAACCATGTGCCTTCTAAATCAGTTACTACCACTCCATATAAGTTGTGAACAGGTTGAAAATGAGATTTGAGTTTTCTCAGATTTTGATGTGCTTCCTATACATACGGTTTCTCCCATTGGTATGGGAATTAGGCCTTAGAGGCATAAAAGAGTGTCTTCATGTGACACTGAGAGCACTCGAAAGGGTATGTATTATAGGTGAGCAAGAAAGTGGTAAGCGTAACTGAATTTGAATCTTGTGATGTCACATTCTTAGGGAATGAATTTCTGAAAAGGGGCCAGACAAGTGAAGACTATTCTCCATTTAAGATCTTGGATAGTGATAATGATACTATTGGGGCATCCATCCAAGTGGGCGCAATATGAGAAGTGGGGAATTTGTTTCAAACGAGTCTCAATTGCAACCACTTGATGTGAAGAAGATGCCATCATTATCTGATTCGAGTGAGAGCATAATGGAAAATGATGTACTAAGTTTACAATCTTCTCAAGTGCAACCGCTTGACATGAACAAGATGTTGTTGTTCAATCCGAGTGGGAGTGTAATGGAGAATGATGTACTAAGTGTACAATCTTCAATACGGCGAATAAGTTGCCAAATGGGAGCGTAATGGAGCTTGATGTACTAAGTGTATAATCATCAATTTAGCGAACAAGTCGAAAAAGCGTTCTTCATCGTTTTGTCGACGTTTTTAGACATTGAAGGAAAAACTTTCATGGTTGCTCCATAAGAAGAGGATGAGCCAAGGAATGTAAATGAGGCTCTGACTTGCCCTGATAATGAAAAATGGATATAAGTAATGGAAAAAGAGATGGAGTCAATGAGATCAAACCAAGTTTGGGAACTGGTTGATCTTTCGAATTGACATAAAGCCATTGGGAGCAAGTGTGTTCTCAAATCAAAACGTAAAGCTATTGGTTCGATTGAGACATACAAGGCTCGCCTTGTGGTGGAATGGTATAATCAATTAGAAGTAATTGATTAGAAAGAGGTTTGCTCCCTTGTGGTGAGATTTACCTCAATTCACCTTATTCTGACAATAGTGATTAGTATGGATCTTGAATTACATCAGATGGATGTAAAGACTACTTTTATCAATTGAGAATAAAAAAATGTATGAAACAACCGTTGGGTTTGTTTCAATTGGCCAAGAACAAAAAGTATGTCGACTTTTGAGATCGATATATGTAGACGTGCACGGTTCGACGGAACCGCCGGTTCCGGTTCAGGAACCGGACCATAAAGGACCGGTTCCGGTTCCGGGCCGGTTCCGGTTCGGAACCGTCCGGTTCCGGTTCCGGGCCGGTTCCGGTTCCGGTTCCGGTTCCGGTTCGGTACCGGACGGTTCCGGGCCGGTTTCGGTTCCGGAACCAATTTTATAATAAAATAAATTAATGAATTATTAATTAAAATTTATAATCAAATTGTATATTGTAAAAAAAAATGAGGAATGGGCTTGAACTTAATGAATTATCATTAAGCGCCTACATATCTTCTTGGGGATAGAAGAATCAAAGCCCATGTAGTTCTCTTACCTTTGGTAACCCCAACTTACCTCATCCTCAATCGTCGCTATCTGTTGTTGTGGTGGCGGTGGTATCTCCACAATCATCACTGTAGAAGTCGTGTTCTCGATCCAACTCTTGTTGTCGAAGCTTAGCCCTTGTCCAATCATCGACGCAAGCTTGAAACTCCACACTTTCTGGATTTAATCTTGAACGACGAGAGTCTAAAATTAATCCTCCAGCACTAAATGCTTGTTCAACTGCCACTGTCGAAGAAGGTGTCGCTAATATTTGTCTTGCAATGAGGGAGAGAACTGGATATTGAATTGAATGGTTCTTCCACCACTCAAGAATCTTGAAATCTGCTGCGTTGTGTTCGGAATCACTAAACTCAAAACAAATTGTTAAATAGTTTTCTAATTCGGAAATACTACCTGTTGTCCCTTTTTGTTTTTTTTGCCTACTCATGAACCTTTTATACCCTCTACTAAGTGAAATACTTGTATTGCTTTGTGAGACACTAGGCTGGACAGATTCACATCCACTATCACCTAAACCATATTTATTACAAAATTCATTATATAATTCTACTATAACTTTTTTAACATCTACTTGTATACTATGAATATCTATTACTTCATTCAAATGTAAACATTCATAATAATAATCATTCAAATGATCTAATAAACCATCTAATTTAGTACGTGGATCGAAAACAATACCAACTAAATAGACAAAAGGAATGTTCAAGTAATAATGCAACCATTTTTCTCGCATTACTAAAATACTCGAAGCTAATTCAGTATCATTTTCACATTCATTAAAAATACCAGCAATGTTAATACACTCTATTAAAAATAAATGCGTAGTAGGATAATAAACACCAGATAAAATATTAGTAGCATCATTAAAAACCTTCAAAAAATCTAAATTTTTTTTGCAAACTTCCCAATGTTGCGGGAGCAAAGCAATGTCGGGAACATTATTCGAAATAAAGGAACATAATAAATCTTTGTAATCAAAAGTTTGTAAAAGCATCTCGTAGGTAGAATTCCAACGAGTCGGAATATCTTTTGGAAACCTTCTTGCCCTTCTCCCATTTTTTTTACAATATTTTCCCCACTCTTTCATAAGTTGAGGACGACTCCACAAATATCTAATTGCATTATTTATTGGCTGAAGAGATGTTGCAAGAACTCGTAAACCATCTTGAACACATAAATTTAAAACATGGCAAGCACATCTAATGTGAAAAAATTGTCCGCCAAAAGAGGGTTTACAAAGTTTTTCTAACTCAGGAATGGAAGCAGTATTTGCGGCGGCATTATCAAAACCAACTGAAAAAATTTTATCAATCAAATTAAATTCTTCTAAAACTTGCCTAATTAGTCTATAAATATTATGGGCCGTATGCCTTTCAGGAAAAACTCGAAATGCAAGAAGTCTTTTTTGAATAGCCCAATCATCACCTACCCAATGGCACGTGATACCCATATAAGAATTAATATTCCAAGAATAAGTCCAAATATCACTACCTATATGTACACGTCCATTGAATTCTTTAAAAAATATTAACAATTTCTTTTTTTGTTTTTTATAAACATGTTCAAGTTCGCGTTTAAGAGTATTTCTCGAAACAGATGGCGCTTACGGAGCTAACGCAGTGTTTACCAAATATCTAAAATTAGGATTTTCACCAGTATTAAACGGAGCATGCTCAAGGGCAACATATTCAGCTAATGTTTCTTTGTAAAGTGCAGTAGTGAAATGAAATAAAGGATGAACGTTAGGATTGACAAACCCAGGAATTTGTTGTTGGCTAGTGTCGATCCCCGCTTGCGTTGGATGTTTTTTCGTCACATGCCGACGAAATGTTCCATAGCCATCTCCTTTACCAAGCTTGTATGTCTGCGGACAATAATTACAGCTTATATCAAACTTGCCTTCATTTTCATTCCACACTTTGTTAAAGTGTAGCCATAAATCGGATTCTCGGCTCTTTCGTCCCGGCTCCTTCGCTACCGACGATTCTTCGACACCACGAGGACGAAGACTTTCTTGCGTTGGGGCGTGCTCGACGTTGGGATTGGAAGCATCGTCGTCTTCCCAACATGCGTATTCACGAGGATCATATTCATGAACGGGATAATCGGATTCTCCCATCTCGATCGGCATCGAGTTCTTTCCCTTTCTAGTATTTCTGCTTCCACTTGCCATTTTTTGAGAAAATTGATCGAAAATTGAGACCAAATTTAGAGAATAGCAGATTGAGAGAATTTGAGAGATTGTGAGACTTGAGAGTATTAGAGAGAATTGAGAGAAATTGTGAGAAAAATACATAAGGATTGACATGTATTTATAGAGTTTTTTTTTGTTTTTTTTTTAATTTTTTGCCTTCGGGCCGTTGGCTCTTTCCCCAAAAGAGGGGCCCTGTCCCCTGAATTCAGGGGACAGGGCCCATTCGTTTGGATGGGGAAAGAGCCGAACGGCTCTTTCCCCAAAAGAGGGGCCCTGTCCCCTGAAATTTTCAGGGGGCGGGGCCCATTTTTTTTTTAAAAAAATAAAAACGGTTCGGAACCGGCCCGGAACCGGCGGTTCCGGGCCGGTTCCGAAAAAAATGAAACCGGAACCGGCCCGTGAAGGTCCGGTTCCGGTTCCGGTTCGGAACCGCGGACCCGGTCAACGGGCCGGTTCCGGGTCCGGTTCCAATTTGGCCATGTCTAGATATATGGCCTTAAGCAGTCTTTGAGAGAATGGTATATAATTTTTTGTAATACCTTAGTGGTATATGATTCTGTAATGATTAATGAAAATCATTGCGTATATATCAAAAGATCCAAAGATCAATATGTGATATTATCATTATATGTTGATGATATACTGATTGCTTGAAGCAATATAGAGTTTGTTAATACATTCAAAATTGGTTATGTTCCAGTTCTGAAATAAGAAGATATGGGTGAATCTACATACATTCTTGAAATTAAGATTTCAAGATATTGTTCAAAGAGATTATGGTCTCTTTCACAAGAGACTTATATGGATAAAGTCATCGAATGATTTTGTATGCAAGATTATAAACCCGAACATACTCATATTGCTTGTGTGGCTTATTCGCCGGATAGTGTTATACCTATGCCAACCCAGTTTTGGCCCAAAGAGATTCATGGTATCTCTCTATCCAATGGGAATGGTTAGGCAAATGTCAAAGGATTCGTTTCTGATCCACGAAATATGTCTTGAGACTCCACAAGAAAATGCAGAAATGGAAAATATTACATATGTTGGTACTTGAATGCTTTAAGTACACTATGTTGTGTATAAAACCTAATATTTGTTATGTGATTGGAATGGTATGTGTACCACTCTAATCCAGGTTAAGCATATTGGATTGCCATCAAGAGAATTCTCTGAGATATTTGAAAAGTACTGCCACGTTTTTCTATTAAGTTCAAGTAGAAATCTGCACCTTGAAGGCTATACTGATATTGACTGAAGAAGAGGTTTAGATGAGAGAAAATCTACCTCTGAATTTGTATTCTTACTGTGCAGTGGCACAATATCTTGGAGTAGTAAGAAGCAAATGTGTATAGCCTTATCCACGATGGAAATTGATCTCGTGGTGTTAAGCAAACGTGCATAGCCTTATCCACGAGAAATGTGATCTCGTGTGTTATTAACAGCAGTACAAGAGACTGTTTGGTTTAAGAGATGTTTGGATCAGTGAGATGTTGCTAAGGATGCTGCAGGTACAATTATTAGTTGATTGTGACAGCTAAGCAACAAGAGCTTACACTAAAGATCCATTGCCATACCAAGCAAATAGACATGTAATATGTCTTTTGTGAAAGACATAGTTGTAAGAAAATATGTGAACATACAGTACACATACATGCACATAATGATAGCAGCTCTTCTATGAAGAGAGTACCTAGAGATGTTGCTCCTCAGTCATGTGTTGGCAAAATGATTAGTTTCCATATATTGAAATCTCTACAAGTGCATAAAAGTGGGAGTACTGGATACTAATATTTCCCAATGTTCATAGTTAATGGTATTTGTTATCATTATTGATGTCTATGAGTTTGTATGACATTTATGCATATTAATGCTTAGTGCATTATATCGAGAAAGTATGTCGGACAGATTAGAGATTAGCCCACTCACACGGGTAATCGCCTCTATTTACTTGTGATAAATAGAGATGAGACAATTTAAGCTCATTATCTAGGTGATAATTGAGAGCTCGTGATTCAAATATAGTTGTCGCCTTAACTAAAGTGTTAAGATGATGCCATAATATTTATTATGTCCGAAAGTGAAATATCGAAAGTGATATATCCCACATATTTCACTTTATCTGTCTTTAATGGCAGATGTGAGTTCTGATGGATTATTTTGAAGAGAGTAGATTTGTGAACTCAAGCTAGACATTGAGTATGTCTGAGCTATCATCTGTACGGTATTAAAAGTTAGAAGACATACGCTTCATGGGAAAGGAGAGAATGCCGTAATACGTACTTCATATTACGTATGCATGAAAGAACCAAGAAGAGTTGGCAAGAGTTTTGATCTCAACTCTGTGGCCGTGTGAGACTCTTGAGGATAAAAGTTCCTCAAATTTAGTCCCCTCACGACTCTTACTTATTCTCAAGATTTCTTTTCGGTGTTCGCTATCTTAGAGTGTTGCCTATGGTCATGAGATTGATTCGATCTAATGGGACATTTCTAGAAAAGCGAACTGAACTGAGATTGAGAGGTTTAAGGGAAGAGGAAGATCAATTCTTAATGTCACATTCAATCTTTGTGTTCACAAGTCGACCAATTATGATTATATGAGTTTAATCATGATTGTGAATACAATGTATTGTATTTGAGTACTCAAAGAGATCAAGAGAGATATGATGTAAATGTGACTGATTGGTCTAGGGTACTACATACTGAATCTACTCTGAGGTTTTGTGCCCATTTTGAGCTGCTATATACTCCTAACAGATGTATAGCAACGAGCTCTCATAGTATGCTGGTCGCACGGATTATTTGCCCATATGAACTAAGCAGTGAGAAGAGAAAGAGAGACATTTAGCCCTTTGTGGGCGAGTGGGAGATGTTGGAAAGAAAACGCCCATTAAGGGCTAATTTGGCTAACTGCCTTAATTACGATAATTGATTAGAATCAATTATGCTTATTTCCTATTCTAAGGGAAAGAGAGAGATGAGTTACTCTCTTCAGCAATCAGAACGTACGTCAGTTCTGACATTACCAAAAAACAAGAAAAACTCTCCTAAAAACTCCATTGAAGAATTCTCCTCGACAACGATCGATCGCCAGATCCGAATCGTTACTCACTTGCGATGGGGACTCTTAATCTGTGGCTATCGAGGTATGTTCGTTTTACGTGATATACCTCACCAATCAGTGATTCAAGTTTGATCTCAGGGCTTGACGATCCAGTACAACGGTTTGATTGACATATTGCTGGAATCCGCGCTTCGAGCTTATGGGTATGTGGATCTATATTATTCCGCTTCATTTGTAGATCTTGATTAGTGATTTTGTATGAAATTCCCTTCACAGACCGAGGTGGAAGTTGTTCCGGCCTCGTTCAGATTATGCGCCGGTGCGCTGGCAGGTCTAACGCGGCTAGGCAGCCGACCGGGCCGGACTGGTGGAGAACGGCGGCGATTTGAGCTGACGCGTCACGAGCAGGTTTTTATGATATTTTAGCCACTGTGGTTCCTTCTATTGAGTTGTCGACGTGCATGGATGGAATACTCATCTTCGGCCGCTAGGTTTTGGTCCTTTTCTTGGCTCATCGTTTGTTCATCTCGCTCGTTTTGGTTGTTCGTTTGCTGCCCTTGCTTGGTTTCGTTCGAGCTGTGGATGGCCTTTTGAGCGAATAACCATTGGGAAGGGTTCGGCCGGGCAAGATGGACTAGCGGTGGGCGTCTCGAGCCTCTGTCGAACTCGTCATTAGTGGTCGTCGGTTCTTGGGTGGTCGTAGTCAGATGCGGGGGCATTGGCGGGGCTGGCGAGTCTCGGTGTCGAGGTCTTGATACTGGATAAGCAGACCGGAGTTGGTGGTGGCGTCAGGGTCTGGTGGAGTGTGACCAGGTGACAGGGCGACGAGCGAGTCCCGTCAGATAGGAAGCGACTCGAACGTAAGCTGAGACAATGTGGGGGTGGATATGGATAGTGCTAGCGCCAGCGGACGCAGCTCACGAGTAGCATGGCCAGAGTTGAGGCGATCAGAACTCGATTGTGTGGCGACGCATGCCAGTATCAGTGACGATGACGACGTGGCAGAGGTGACGGTCGAGCAAGGCCGGCGTCCGCAACAACCATACGTGGGCACGAGCACAGAACGGGTTGGCGTTCGAGAAGTCCGCGGAGCAAGATTTGATCGAGCTGTTAGCGGCGCGCAAACGACGGCTTCTCGTGGTCTGTCCAGTTGAGGTCTTACGAAGAAGATGATGAACAATAACCACGTGGACCATCCCACGTTCTTTGCTTGGTCGTTTGGGCTGATTGAGAAAGCCGGCGTTTGGGCTGAGAAAATCGGACGAGCTGGAGAAGTGGGCTGGCGTGGAAAGCAAGAGGAAATCAGGCTCGGTCCTTTGACAGGCCTGTCCATGAAATTGAAGAATGTGTGGGCTCAGTAGTTGGAGGTAATAGGGGTTGGGCCAGTGGAATTACAAACCCAGTCCGGTTAAAACAAAGAAATTTGGGCCTGTTTCTTTTGTGTCGATCGGGCCAAGTTTCGGGTCCTCTATCCCGGACCAAATTAGTCCCAATGGCCTAATCCAGATCCGGCTTCGAGAACCCGATCCGGACCTAGTCCTTATTTCATAAATAATTAATAAATAACTAAAATTAAAAAATAGGAAAATCCCAAGAATAATTAAAAATCCGAAAATTTCACAAAATGTCAAAAAATAATAAATAGATAGGAAATGCTTCTATTTGTTTATTTTGTTTAATTAGGCTTTTATATGCCTGATTATCCACTGCTTGCCATGTTCAACTAGCATGACTTAGTTCTAACTTCGCATGCGAATGTCTGTATAATTTATTATGTAACATATTTTTCACAGTAATTAGGGTTTAATTTAAGTTGCTCGTTTTATCCTTTAATTGATTGAACTTTGCTGATTATCTACTTTGAGTGATTGCATGTGCTTCCGACGTGGCGGTCCACGGTGATGCCCATGGAGATGATAGTCCATCGAGGCTAGTGATTGAAGACCGACGTCCAATCCGGTCCATTTTTGTATATCCGATCCACGTGTCGGAGTTACTTTCTTTAAATATCGCCATTATAGATTTGGACTGTATGCGCTTATTCCAATCTTTATTTGGCATATTTACCTGATTGAATGTTTATCATAATACTGTCTTTTGAAAAATTGCCTGTTAATCGCTTTTCCTATTGCTAGGTTAAGGGTAAATAGGTAATTGCACGAAATGACAGAAAAACATTATGCATGATCATTTAGTACTGGTTAGATACCGAATAAGCTTAAAATGATGTGCAGAATGTGTGGTCATTGTTGACACCTGATTTTTTGACCAGGTCTTTTTCAGTTTTATTTTTGAAAAATCACAAATTTTTTTTTATAAAAAGTCAAAAAATTACAAAATCAACTTTGGTGGCCTTGGCCAAGCCCAAGGAACCATTCTTGACCAAAAAAAATAATTTTTCACATTTTTCATATTTTTTAGTATTTTTGGAAAATAGAAAAAACACTTAAAAAATCAAGAAAAATAGCATTTGAGGTCACAAAAATATGGAAAAATATCCAATATTTTTCCTTTTAATCCCTTTTATTTTTTACCTCTCAAAAAAATCAAAATCAGATTCAATTTTAGGTGTTCCTTTGTAACCCGTACTATTGAATTTGAAGAAAAAATAACAATTGAGTCTTTTAATTTGCAATTTTGGCATTTTTTAAGATCTTGACATTCAATCTGACTATCCCCTATTTCAATTTAGCCCAATTGTTTGCACAATATGCTCAATTGCACGGATTTGACAAAATTACATACTAAAATTGCATTTGTCCTTGAAATTAAGCATAATTGAAATTACTTTCAATTCAAGGGCTATCATTGCAAATTAAACATGCTACCCAATGGATTTCACCATTTTAAATCGATTGGAACAGGTGGTTTGACTCAATTTGATCATTTACACCCTCAATTACACGATCCCCAATTTCCAATTAAATGAAAATTTGGGGGTTTTGTAGAAATTGATGAAAACTTTTGGGCAAAACCACATTTCTAGATAGAATCCATGCTCTAGATTCGATTTTGAGGTTCAATTGCAAAATTTTCCCATTAATTTGGGATTAATTTGAAAAATCCTGTTCGGAACCGATTCAGAACGGTCAGACCGCCGGTCAGACCGGTCGAACCGGTCCGCTACAGTGTCGTCTTCCCCAAAGAGCTCGAGCAGATCAATGGTGATCGACTGAGTTTTGAAGACCAAATTGAAGGTCAATTCGCGACTAATTGAAAGGGGAATGGTGGGCATTTCGTTCCTCTCGTCTTCCCCCGTCGATCGACACCAACAGAATCACCCAACGTCGCCGGACGGGAAAGTAATTGGATGGTCAAGGTCGCAGACTCGTAAAAGTCAATAGAAGCAAGCACTGCTCAGATTCTTGCCAAATTCATGCGAAATAAAGCCCGCCGGAGAACCAAAATGGAGTTAAACGTTTTACCCATCTTCCCCGACGCCATTTGGACCTAAAATCACGTGATAGCACGTGCTGTGGAAGTCAGTTGGAACTCCCCAAATCGGCGCCAAAATTCCCAGGAGCTATATAAGCTCGCGATCGCTTTCAGTTGAGGAGAAGAACAGATTCAGTTGTAGAAGGTGAAACCAAATCGAGAGAGAAGGAGAAGGAGAGGGAGAGAGCTCGTCCTCCAACTGCCATTGTCGAGGACAGAGCTCGAATCCACAGAGCATCGGTCAGGCCTTTCCAGGCTAGACCAAAGCTCAAAGAGATTGCCAGGAGGTTGCCCATACTGAGAGGAAGCCGTTGTCGTCGACGGCACAGTCTGAAACCGCCGGAACAGGTGAGTCGCAGTTTCGAGTTCTTCCTTGAGCATTCATGGCGATTCACACATTCTATGATCATTCTTGCAATTAGTGTGTGCCTTTCATTCCTTGAACATCACTGCTCATCATCGCGTATCTGTTTTGCATCGATTTTGCTCACATACCCCGAATCGAGTCTTCCGATTTAGCCTCCATAGCCGATTCTTGCCCAGCCAAATCTGGGTCGAGCGAGCTCAATCGGAGCTCGAGGTAAGTCTTCTGAACCTCCATTGGTGCTATTCTGTGACTGAATTTCTTTGATTTTGAGTGAATCGCATGATTGAACTTCCATGGCCGTACTCGGCAATTCGCACGGTGTTCTTGATTCTGTGAATAGGATGCTTCGATTCTTAGATATGTCAAACTAGAGCTAATCGCGAGTCGATTGCCGTTGGTCTCGCACGATTTCATCAAGATCCTACCGTAGGATCGTCGTCGGAGATCCTTAGCCGTCCATTCCGCCGGGGTCGGGAGGTTGAAGACGAAGTTGACGTGGCGCAGTCAACCAGTCAAACTCCTAGTTGGCATTCGGCCATTGGTCCACGTGGTGTCGAGTCAGCATGGCCGTTGGGTCTGTTATTCGAATAAAAAGGATCGGACGGTTGAGATAAATCGAGTCTAAATTCTAGCGGCCGTCCGATTAGTAAATAGGATTATCCGAAAATGGCTTTAAAATCAAAAAATCAAAAACGGGATGAAACGATGCCGTTTAGTTAAGTTGTAGCGCGTCGTCGTTTAGATTAATATGAATGGACGGCTCAGATCGAGTCTTAGGATCTAATCGTGGCCGTAGGTCTAAGTAATCCGATCAGACGGTCCTGATCGGGTCTTCGCCTAATCCGAACCATAGGTTTTAGTAATCTGATCTGGCGGTCGTGGATTAGCCGCGCGGTGCAATAGGAACCGTCGGATCAAGCCTAAATAATAAAAAAATAAAAAGGAATAAACGGTGTCGTCTTGGAGCGGGGGCACGCGCGGGTCCGGGTCTGGGCCGGGTTCCGACCCGGTCCGAATAATATTTTTTAATAAAAAAATTCGGAAAACGATTTAAAAAAAAAATAAAAAAAAATTAGAAAATTCTTAGAAAATTCCAAAAAAATGTGGAAAAAATGTGGAAAAATCCTAGACATTCCAGAAACCCCCAAAAATCGAGGGTTGACCACAGACAACTGGTCAACCCTATTTTTGGGGTTTTTTTTATCCGTTCTTCCGAGACTTGACGACATTACCCTTTAGGGGTAAGTCGTCTCTGCTGTGCAAGTATGATAAAATCGATAATGCCAAAGTAAGAATTAGGGTCGAGTAAGAGACCAATTCTTGGGTTTGGGTTTTCGAGTCCCACCTCTTTTCTCAAAATGACGATTTTGCCCTTCAATGGGAAAATTGTCTTTCTTGTCTTAATCAAGTTCTGAAAATTGCTTAAAGTTAGGGTTTGGGTCAGGTGGACGACCAACCCTAATATTTAAGATTTTCAGTTCTCATCTTTGTCCAAAATGACGATTTTACCCCCCCCCCACCGAGGGTAAAATCACTTGAAAATTCTAGAAAAATCCTGGAAATTCCCGAAAAATAGGAAATGGATTGGATTGATGGCCAATCTTATTTCCCCCGTCTTCTGACTTCCCAATTCATCTAAAATGACAGATTTACCCTTTTAAGGGTAAATTGTCCCTGAACTGTTCAAAATTATGATTCTGCCCCCTCATGGTCGAATCATGTCCAAATCACTCCTAAGCCTTGATTGATATTTCTCTAGGCTAATAGGGCCTCATTAGGGATGCCATGCTGATTTCATGTGTTTTATCCGCATGTACTGATTCCTTGATTTGCGCTCTTATTTTTAATGATCGTGAGTGATAGGGTAGCCGTTCCCATCTGCATGAACTCCTAGATTTAGGATCTGTACCCCACTCATCTGTATGAATATCCTAGGATCAGATAAACCATTCAACATAGGTACCGAAAGGGCGTCAACTTCGACAGTTGGCGTAACTAAGTCCCCGAACCCACTTCTCTGGTTTCCGCAGAATCGAATAGACCACTCCCAACTATTCGATAGGGTTTTCGATCGTACCCTCCACGAAACGATTGGTGGCGACTCCCTGGCATGTACATTCATCACATGTCACTAGACCACACTGAAGGTCGACCACGTATATCCAGCAGTTGCGATTTGGGTAATGGACCTTGGGAGAAGCCCGCGTCCGATCTAAGCCAGCGATCGGGCGGCCCATTATCCCGCTCTCGCCTCCGCGAGCTCGGGAGAGGGTCGCGACAGACTGGCGACTCCGCTGGGGATCGAACCCAGAATCTCTGGTTTCGCAGACCAGAGGACTTGAGCCGATTAAAAAGTTGTTTGGTTTATCTGACATTGTTTTCTGCAGATGCTCTCGAAGGTGAGGTACGTATGCTAACCATTGTGTTAGATGTTTTTGCAGATTGGAGAAATAAGGGGTGGCGTGATTGTTGACATCTTTCCTGCAGGTTGGAGTTGGGATTGTATGTTTACTTTATGCATTTACTGAAGCGGTGTTTGATACAAACTGCTGTGCATGACTTTGCATTGTGATGATCACGACACATCGCACACACTGGCGGTCAAACCCCGACTGCAACCACCCTTAGGTTACCTTAGATAGGGAAAGGATGCGAAAAAGGATCTTGTGTTTGATGGCACTTGAGACTTTCGTATTCGTTCCCGCCTACCATCTGCATTGGCGATATCTAGCCCTCTTGGGTAGGTACCCTTGGGGAGGAATCTGCCTCGTGTGGATCGTGGGAGCCTGAGCCGTAGGTTCCTCACCTTACTTTCGGTTTTCTTTTTTAGAGTATACCCACTTGTCGCATGCGCATGTCCATGGATGGTTGGTATACCTAAAACCACCCATTGATACAGGGGGCATTCCACGTCCCCCAAAGTGTGGTTGGTAAGACATTTATCTCTAAACGAACTTTATTTCCTGCTTCATGATATGACTCATACATTGCATACATCCATATGCATTCGCATCATGAAGATTACTCGGGTGACTAATGAGAAAAACAATGATTATGGGGTAGGATGTCGCTGTTCCCTAAGAGCTCGACGGAGTTGGTGACCTTCGAGTACTTGAGAAAAGTTACTCACCCCGGACCAAACACGAGGCTACACTTTACTAGATTCGTGTATGGTCGGGAACTGACTGGACGTAAGCTGGGGTATGCTGAGGACTGTCAAACCCGCTACTATGCTGATAACCTCAGATTCAAGCGACAAGCAGACGAAATGATGAAGGATTATCTGGAGATGAAGAGACAACGTCGCAACCAGCTGGCTAGGGAAGCGTACGCTCGCAGGAAGCCTGAATTGCTGGCCAAAGAGAACATACCCATGATTACTTCTTGGGGTAGGAAGAGACGCCCTGCGATCAAGACCAAGCCAAGGCGTATCACGATCAAGAAAGTAGAACCCGAGAAGGCTTCCGAAGTCATCCTACCCTGGACTAGAAAGTGGCCGGAGGAACTACAACCTCTCGACCAAACCACTGAAGATAACTCCCCTACCCTAGATTAAAGGAGAATTTCTGACCGACTGTCATTTGGGTAGACTTCTGAAGGAAGAGTGATCTAGATCCTCACATTCCATTGTCTTTTATGGCTTTCTTGTTTGAAAAACCTTTCTTTACCGTTCTTCTATTAGACATCTTGACTGTAATAAGAGTACATCCCACTTTGTTCCTTTGATGTGTTGACCAATGGAACGTGACATTGCTGTTCCCTTTAGTCACTGGGTAAACCTGACTAAATTGCATAATTCACTTCCCTGAAATGCAAATTAGGCTTTGAGTCAGGCTTTTAAGACCTGAAAAAGGGTCCTAATCTCCATTTCTTCAAATTGAACTATGCAATCAAGTTAGCTCATGCATGCTTCACGACATCTGCATATTCATACATTTAAAGTAATTTCTGGCGATTGACCTTTTAAAATCATTTGCATATTTTAGACCTGATGGGTGTTGACACCTGATTTTTGACCATCTATCATTGTGATTTTTACTCTTTAAAATTAATTAAAAATAGCAAAAAAGATCAACAAATTGCAAAATCAACTTTGGAAGCCTTAGCCTAGCCTTAGGAACTAATTTTGAACAATTTTTTTTTTGTATTTTTTAATATTTTTTGTTATTTATTTAATTATAAAAATACCCAAAAAAATCAGAAAAAAATACCATCCGTGGTCAGAAAAATACACAAAAATATTCAGTAATTTTATTTTAATTTCCCCTTTAATATTTTCGCTTTTTATTAGGGAAATTTGGCTCGATTCATGGGGTTCCTTCACAAACCTAAAACCGAAACGAGCCTAAAAAAATCCCTTTCGAGTCTTTTAATTTTCAATTCTTGGTTTTCATAAGCTATGACATTGGACTCTAAAGTATTGAAATGCAATTGGGTCAATTTGCCCTCCAATTTGATCAATTTTAAACAAAAGGGCTTAATTGCGTAAAAATTGTTCAATTTAGTCCCCGGTTTCACAATTTTTGAAATTAAATTTCGTACGGACATACCCATTGAAATCTAACACCTCTAACCTATAGTTTTCATCATGCTAAATGCATTGGTGGCCTCGATTTTGAATAATTCAGTCGTTTGGGCCCTCAATTTAACAAAAATCAATTTCGGATCCTAGGGACAATTTGGGGTTTTCACCAAATTTCAATCAATTGATTCGCGAAAATACCCTTATTTGATAGAAAACATGTCAAGGAGTCCGATTTTGCCATCAATTTCATGAAAATAGGTTGATTTGAGGTTCAATTAGGCGAGGAGAGTCAAACCGGGCCGGTCGGGTCGGACCCGACCCGACCCGGTCCGAACCGGGTCTGCAACTCAGTTGCAGACCCGCGCGACACAATGGCAAAAACAAAGGAAAAGAAAGAGAGAAAGGAGGGAAGGGGCCGGCCGGTCGAGGGGACTTTGGAGGACAACGAGTAGTGGACGTTGGGTGAGATTCCACGACCGAAAGCGGTCGGCCATGCGGCAGAAAAGGAGCCGCGAGAGAGAGAGAGAGGAGACGGCCGAGAGAGAGAGAGAGAGAGAGAGAGAGAGAGAGAGCACGGCCGAGAGAGAGAGAGAAGCTTTGACAGGAGACCGAGATTCGAGCGACGGTTCTGGACCTTTGCCTTCACCCGCAGATCATCGTCGAAGCTGCCGTAGCCGCCGACGACCCTTGAACCGGAAAACCGAGCTCGGAGCTTTCGAACGGCCACAATTCGGACCGAGAGCTCAACGAGGTATTTCAAGCGACTATCAACCGTCAATGAGCTTCAAGTATGTCCTTAACCTGTCATGGGATGTCACTCGAACGATTGAAGTTGAGATTAAAGCAAAAAAAATTTCTGCATTTATTTCGTCGGAGTCGGCTCGGTGGCCGCCGTTTCGAGGCTCTTCCGACGTCCCATTTACCATGTTTTTGTTGATAGTTGATGTAGAGTTCGTGGGGGGTTGAATGGTGTCGAAATCGGGGCTTGAAAGGGTTATTTTTACGTCGATTTGGGGTCCTCCGGCGAGTTTTCCAGCGACTTCGCCGGAAAAAGCACTATTCATCGTCTTCTCCGGCGAAGTCGCCGGCGGTCAACGGGTTAACGCTGACGTGGCATGCCACGTCGGCAGCCACGTCAGCGTGGTGGGTCATGGCCGAGAGTAAATTAAAATCAAAATCGGACGGTGGAGAACGTGCCACGTGTCGCGATCTTGGGCGTCCGTCCAAAAGTTGCGAAACGGCGTCGTTTTGGCCGTTGAGGAGGCGGGCCGGGACCTGGGCGCGGGTCCGGGTCGTGGGCCGGGTCCTACCCGGCCCGGATAATAATTTTAATTATTAAAAAAATTTCAGAAAATAATAAAAATAATAAAAAAACTCGAAAATCAATAAAAAAATAGAAAATCATAAAAAAAATTCAAAAAAAAATCAAAAAAATTCAGAAAAATTCTAAAAAATTCCAGAAAATAGGAAATGGCCACATCCAACTGGCCATGACCTGTTCCGGGTCTTTTGACCCCCGATCTTTCCAGAAATGACGGTTTTGCCCTTCCGGCAAACCGTCTTCCAAAAATATTCTAAACAATTCCAAAAAATTCTCAAAAATGGGAAATGGCCACAATCAACTGGCCATGGAATATTTTGAGTAATTCGGTATCCAAATCTTCCAAAAATTGACGATTTTGCCCTTCGGGCTAATCGTTCCCAAATCTTCCCATTTTGTCTCTGGTCCTAAATCACGCATTCCTTAAACCTTTATGGTTATACTAGGAAGCCATTGATCTGAATTGATGTGCATTGAAGTGATTTATTTATGTACTTGATTGCGCCTTCATTTAAATTGATTGTGATTGATAGGAACAGTCTTCCAGTCCGCATCAAATCCTGAATTAAGCCTACCTCACCTAAAATTGCGCCTGCATGAATTCTTAGTTAGGAAAATCACTTGCGTTAGGTACCGAAAGGGCGTTGGTAATGACACCAGCGTAACCAAGTCCCCGAGCCCAAAATCTCTGGTTCCGCAGAATTGATCGATCTCTCCCAATCGGTCAATAAGGTTTCCGGTCTACCCTCCAAGAAAGACCGGTGGCGACTCCAAATGCATGCACAATTTGCACATGCCACCACGACCAAACTGAAGGTCGAAAGCGATCGACTCTTATCGTCGAATCCTTTGAAAAATACTCCCGCCGCGATTTGGTATGGGCCTAGGAGGGCCTGCGCCGATCCAAAGCCCGCGATCCGCATCCTTGTGCTGGGTAAGGGCCCGCGATCGGTAATCCATTAGCCGCGTCCGCCTTTCAGACGGGTCGCGACAATGGGAAAGAATGATATTCAAGTGTTCAAGATCCCCCGAGCTGAACTCCAATCATGGTGGGATGGCATGGGCGAAGCCAGCCAGAAGTATGCGGAGTCACGACTAGGATACCTACTGGACCTACTGAAGATTGAGTGCCCACCTGCCTTTATTCAAGCAATGGCGCTCTACTGGGATCCTACCACCGCTACATTTTGCATGGAAGGATTAGAGATCACTCCCACTATCGAGGAATACAGCGCTGTCATCGGAGTTGAATTCACCCCTACGCTCGTCCGACCCCCTATAGGACTTGAACCCCTAAGTCAGGTGGCTGAATTCCTTGACACAAACCTAAATGAAGTCAAAAGCAATTCTGGAAGAGTTTCCCTGTCCTTCATTATAGACCGATTTTCCCGCCTTCCTGCTTCTAAAGGAACCAAATCTGGTAGAGCCTTTATCTTGGCATTCTTTAGCTTTGTGCTATTCCCAATCTCAACTGTCACTTTCGACCCTATCATGGCTATAGTAGCTAGGCAAGTTTGTTGTGGGTGGGATTACTCAAACATCCTCCTTGCCGAAACCTTCCTCTCCCTAAATCGTTTCAAGATAAACAAAAAGGGAATCTTTAGAGCTTCTAGTGATCTGCTGTATCTGTGGTTCACATCCCATATCAGACAATTCCACATCCGCATGGGTTTCACTGAAATCAGCCTCAATGCACACCCTCTTAAAACGTTTGCTAGAACCCATACACGTGTTCCTAAGTTTAACTTTGTAGAATGGAAGAACTTCCTCAAAGTCCTAAAACCTGAGCAACTCCGATGGCGGCTAAGATTGCCGACGCTGAGCAAGGTCAAATTGACCTGCGATGACGGGAGTCCAGTCCCCCTGCTAGGATTCACAGGTGCTACTGCATACTACCCAAGGAGGGTGATTCGGCAGTTTGGAGCACTACAAGAGATCCCTTCTCCACCGCAACCTGATACCTTCTCCTTTAACATACCGAGCAAGACCCTCACAGAAGAGGAGAAGAGACAGTTTAAAGCCAAGGTGGCATCCATCATACACTCCTTGAAGAATTCCCAGGCTGAAGAAATAAGTTGGCCAGAAGACATGACTCGAAAAGAAAACACTCATAGAGCCACCACAGAATACATTCAACATTTCAAAGCGATCCGACGAAGCCTTGTCGAGCCCTACATACCTGAATACATCGTGCCGTACGTACCTAGAATAGAGCCCTACATACCCGAAGACATGGGACCACTGTCATGTTTAGAAGACGAGGAGCCCCAAGCTGAAGAGGGGAATCTATACTGGGATGATGAGGATACCTTAGGCTTCAAACGTCCTAGACTTGAATAGACTATTCTGTCAAGTGTAAAATAAGCAAGCATTGTGATGCCTTCTCATACATTCTCATTTCTATGGAATACTGTCTTGGACACATGAGTATGAATGTGAACATGTTTTGCAAATGCATAAAAAACTATCGTCAGAAATTACGCTTCTTTTAATTCCATGAGTTCTTGTCGGGAAATGATTAAAAGAACTACTTACATGAGGCTAAGGCTCACAAAGTAGCCCTTTTTCTCATCTACTGACAAGAAGCATGCAACTAAAAGAATTAGCTGCTCCTTTTTGCTAAAATGAAAGAAGTACTCACTCGAAATCTTTTTACAGGTACGCTTTCATCACGGAATTTCCCACACATCGCTTTCGAACTCGCCTTAAGACAAGAATGGAGCAGCAAGAGTTGACTCCGCGCGTGGGAATGTTAGAATCCCAAATGACAGCCCTGGCTACTATGATGGCCGACATCAAGGCAATGTTGGAAGTCACCCAAGCTAAACAAACGACGACTCACAACCAGAACAACGCTGGTACTTCTTTCGTACCCGATACGGCAGATAAAGATTTGACAAGAGATACACAGCGTACAGAGGAAGACGTTCATGAACAAAATAGTCGAGCACAACAAAAAGCCTCGCCTGTTGTCATCAACCTTGAAAAGGAGGAGAAGGAAAAACAAACCGTGAAGACAGAGGTAGAGGCTAAGAGATTGGCCAAGATCGAAGAATGCCTAAGCAGCCAAGGCTATGAGCTAGCCCGCTTCGACAAAATATCTCCTTTTGCTAAAATAGAGACTCCTTCTGACTACAGAGAGCCAGAGTTCGTGAGGAAATACAATGGGACAGGCTGTCCCCGTGCCCACCTCAAGTATCACTTGCGCAAGATGGCGCACTATTTGGACTACATCCCACTGTTAATGAACACATTCCAAGAGAGTTTGGCTGGCGCCGCTCTGGCTTGGTTTATTGAGCTAGATTTAGAGGATTATGATGGATGAGAGGACCTTGCAGAGGATTTCCTCAGACAATACAAGTTCAACACAGCTACAGTCCCAACAAGAGAGGACCTTCTGCGAACTTCGAAAGCAAGGGGTGAATTAATCAGGACATATGCCCAGAGGTGGCGAGCCTTGGCTACTCAAGTGAAGCCGTCAATCCCGGAAGAGGAACTAATCGATTTATTCCTGAAGGCACTCCCCTACGAGTACTTTGACAGACTGAACACTTCTGGATGTCAGACATTCGCACACCTGATTAAGGTTGCTGAGAGGCTGGAATGGGCTTTGAGAGAAAGAAGGCCTCAGGAAGCTCCTACTAGGAAGCAGTATCCTCTGAGAAAGGAGAGAGAAGCCGGACTGGACATAGCATTTATACCAGATCCCCACAAGTTAAAGCCATTTGGCAATTCTAATCAGGCCAAAGGCGGATCATCCTGGTCAACGCCAAAGGTACAAGAGCCTAGAAGAAAGCAACCCCAGAGACAATTCTCTCAGCTCCCGAGACCTTTATCCAAGCTACTCCCGATGCTACTGGAGCAACACTTGGTGGCAAAAGAACCACCTAGGGCAAACCCCACAAGATATCCTGGCTTTGATGAGAGCCAGACCTGTGCCTACCATATGGGCGAAAGATGGCATAATGTGGATAACTGCTATGTCCTGAAGCTGAAAGTGCAAGCCCTAATTGATAGTCAGATTTTGAAATTTGACAATGCAGCCCCAAATGTGCAAGAAAATCCATTGCCAGATCACCAAACAGTAGGGGCAATATTCACTGAAGAAGAAGAGGACTACCTTAAACTGAAGGTAGATATGCCTAAGTTGGCCAACCTGCTAACAACCGCTTCATCATACCCAAAAGAAGGGGAGATATCAACCGACCAAAGGAAGTTGTGTATCAACAAGATGAAGAGCTTGGGGATAATGTCCGACATTACTGATAAAGAATTCGAAGGGATTGAAGCATCTCTATCTTTGAAAGGAAACCACTTCTTGATCACAGCTGAGCATAGTAGCACCTGTGGTACCTCACGTGAGAAATTGGCAAACGATCTGGGGCCGGCCACTCAATCAGAAGAAGAATTTGAAGAAGACGAAATAGAAGCCAGGAGGAGAAGTCTAGCAGACCTCGAGTTTATGGTTGACGCACTTGAGAAGAGCGAAATTATAGACAACCTGGGTCAAGATTCTGGAGGATACAATTTCAAGGTGAAATATTCGGCCCCTCCCAGCTTTTATCAGAAGATTGAAGACATCATACCGGACGGATGGGGAGGTATGGATGATCTCTCTCAACCAGAAACCTCAAACGGTATGGAAGAACTCGACAACGCCATATTGATGATCGAAGTAGCCACGGCCGTGGTGATCAGATTGGATGAGCTGGATAGCCTGAGCAAGGTAGAAGATTGCCCAGTGAGGCCTGTCGTAATTCAATTGCCTCAGGAGGAAGAGAGCAACACGTCAGGACCAGAGATACCTCATCAGACAACTGTAACGATAAAAGTCCCCCCAGTAGAAGAGTATGATCCCAAAGCTGTTCATTGGGACTATGGGACCACACAAGTAGATGCAATAATGAGGTCTGGAAGATTTTATGCCCCCAGAGAGGGTGAATCCGAAAAAAAAAGATGTCTCAAAGGAAGATGCCGAAAAGCTCGTATCGATCATCAAAACCAGTGAGTTTGAAGTGATAGAGCAGCTGAGGAAGATGCCCGCTCAGATATCCCTGTTAGACCTATTCATCAATTCAGAGAAGCACAAGAACGCACTATTGAAGGTACTCAATGAAGTACATGTCCCTGAAACAATTAATGAGGTCCAACTAGGGGACTTTGTAGGGGCAATTCTCTTAAAAGACCAATTGAGCTTCTCTGACGAGGACTTCCCCATGGAAGGAAGAGGGCACAACAAAGCTTTATACATCTCTGCCCAATGTAACGGCAAAAGAGTAGCACACGTATTGATCGATAATGGATCAGCCTTTAACATCTGTCCTTTGGCTACCATAAGGAGGCTGGGAATCAATGAAGAGATGGTCAAGGCGTCCAAGACAGCTGTAAGAGCATTCGACGGCATGAGGAAGACTGTAGAGGGAGAGATCGAGCTTGACGTATTCATCGGCCCGACAAAGTTCTCTATAAACTTTCAAGTAATGGATCTGCCCAGTGCATTTGGATTCCTGCTAGGAAGACCTTGGATCCATACAGCAGGAGCTGTCCCTTCGAGCCTGCACCAAAAAGTACGTTTCGTTGTAGATGGGAAGGTGATTACCGTACATGGGGAAGTCGACCTCCAGGCATACCAGAACAGTGCCATTCCCTATATTGAGCCTGAAGAAAAAACTGAAGCGAGCTATCACTCCCTAGAGTTGGTAGCAACAGTTCATACCCCAGTAGGGTCGAAGTTGAGAACTCCTTACATCTCATAAGCCAGTCTTCTACCAGCTAAGATGCTGCTGGCATACGGGTTCAATCCTGAAAAAGGCCTAGGCAAACATAATCAGGGTATAAATGCCCCGCTACAGTTGAAGGCTAATCCACATAAAATGGGCTTGGGGTACCAGAAGTATCCCATGAATGATTCTGTCCCGAAAGCAACAGGCCGAGGCCGAGGCAAAAGCCTAGGACGCCGTGGAGGCGAAAACAGCCCGAATAGCTCATTCATCGGTTCTCCAACCTGGAAGGGAAGGTCTCGAATGTTCAAGAATCCCTTAAATACCTACTTCGACCAGAACTCCAAATGGCTATCTGAAGAGGGTATCACTTCGCCGATGGAACCAGATCTGACAAATCCTTTTCTCGAAGATGACTCTGTGAATGTCATCATGGAGTGGTTGGACAGTGAAGCCACTTCTTCTGAGTAAATAGACTCTTCCTTCATCTTTAAATACTGCGTTTAGAACTTTCTGCATTTCACTGTATTTTCTTTCCTTATTGAACGCATAAGAAAATGCCTTTGGATCTCCGGCCGTTGGTCCAAATAGCACATCTTGTAACGCGGCCCATTTCGCATTCAATAAAACCACGCATGTTTTGTTAAGGACATATGGAACCACGAATCAGCCCGATGATGATAATGGTCTTCCATATAGAAGCTTGAGGCCTGATTTGCCATATGATTCCTAATCTTCAAAAGATTTTCAAGGGGCCGGGATATCCAATGACATGAGGATTAGTCCCATCTGTACCTACATCTATTTCGAAAAACTTTTTCGAAAAAACTTTACATAATCATGCATGTCATTTTTACTAAGCACAAACTAACCATACTCATGACATTTCAGGCATATCATCTCAAACATGCATACCAGGTTGTTACAAAATTCGGATCCCTCCATTAACCACTCCTATAACATTGAGGAAGATGAAGACGAGGATTACGCGTCTATCCGTAGGGATTGGAACACCTTTGAAGAGTCAAAGCCTCCTACCTCAGAAGAACCAATTGTCATTAATTTGGGAGACACCGTGAACGTCAAAGAGGTCAAGATCGGCGGACACCTATCCCGTGATGAAAGGCTCGAGTTCACCAAGCTACTAAAAGAATATCAAGACATCTTTGCATGGTCTTACGCGGATATGCCAGGCCTTGATCCTAAGATTGTGGAACATGCATTGCCCACGGATCCTGGCATCAAACCTGTCAAACAAGGCAGTAGGCGGATGAAAGCCGAGTTAGAAGACAAGATTAAGGAAGAAGTCATGAAACTCCTTAGGGTAGGTTTCATTGAAGCTATCCCATATTCAGACTGGATTGCAAATATAGTACCCGTCATGAAGAAAGACGGAAAAGTTCGGATCTGCGTAGATTACCGAGATCTGAATAGAGCAAGCCCAAAAGATGATTTTCCACTCCCCCACATTGATGTATTGGTGGATAGTACGGCGGGTTATGAATTATTCTCATTCATGGATGGATTCTCGGGATACAACCAAATCTTCATGAAACAAGAAGACAAACCCAAGACTGCATTTACCACACCATGGGGGAATTTTTGCTACAAAGTCATGCCCTTTGGATTAAAAAACGCCGGGGCTACCTACCAGAAGGCTATGGTCACGTTATTCCATGACATGATCCACAAAGAGATTGAAGTATATGTTGATGACATGATCGCTAAATCCAAAAAAAGGACAAGAACACATACAGGTATTAAGGAAGCTGTTTGAGCGCCTGCGCAAATACAAGTTAAAGCTGAACCCTAACAAATGCGTGTTTGGGGCAAGATCCGGGAAACTCCTTGGGTTCATAGTCAGCAACAGGGGCATTGAGATTGATCCCTCAAAAATCCAGGCCATCCACGATTTATCAACTTCATCCACAGTAAAAGAAGTGAGAAGCCTTCTAGGGAGATTGAACTATATTGCCAGGTTCATCAATCAGCTGTCTGATGTGGCTAAGCCAATCTTCAAATTGCTTAAGAAAGGCGCGAAAATAACGTGGGACGCCGAGTGCAGCAAGGCATTCCAAATGATCAAAAACTATTTGATCACACCACCGGTGCTTGTGCCACCAATTCCCGGTCACTCATTGACCTTATACCTGACCATACGACAAGAGTCCTTGGGAGCCTTACTTGCCCAGACAAGCCCGATAGATGGAAAAGAGAGGGCCATTTATTACCTGAGTAAGAAATTCACGCCATCTGAAGCAAAATATATACCAGTTGAAAGGGCCTGCGTAGCAGCAGTATGGGTACTACGAAGACTAAGGCAGTATACCCTACATCATCACATTCAGCTCATAACAGAGAACGACCCCGTCAAATACCTCCTGGAGAAACCCGCTTTAATTGGGAAACTGGCAAAATGGCAAGTAATGTTGTCTGAATTTGACATTAAATGTTCTCCGCAGAAGTCGGAAAAAGGAAGAGCTATAGCGGACATGCTGGCAGAAAACCCATCGAGCACTGAATCCCCTGAAGTAACGAACACAGAAGGCCGAATTCTGAACTTAGCAGAGGATAAGTGGATCATGTATTTCGATGGTGCTGTTAATCTATCAGGGGCAGGCACTGGGGCAGTACTGATATCCCCAAATGGTCAACATTACCCTGTCGCGGCAAAGATAACTTTTCCTTGTACCAACAATATTTCAGAATATGAGGCATGCATTCTGGGCCTACGACTGGCCCTTTCCATGAAGATACCTAGATTGCAGGTCTTTGGAGACTCCATGCTCATTATTCTACAGACACAAGGGGAGTGGAAGACGAAAGATGCAAAACTCATCCCCTACCATGAATACCTTGAAGAATTGATACTCAAGTTCGAAGAAGTGTCATTCGAGTACCTATCAAGGTCTCACAACCAATTCGCAGATGCATTAGCCACCCTAGCCTCGATGTTACAAACGACTGAAGGGTTGGATATAGAACCTCTGAGGATCGGCATTGTTGAAAAGCCAGCTTATTGCATGCTAATCGAAGAGGAATGTGATGGAGAGCCATGGTACTATGACATCAAGAATTACCTCTTGAAAAGGGAATTCCCTGAAGGATGCCAGTCAGGAGACCGAAAATACATAACCAAGATGGCCAGCAAGTTCTTCCTCAATGGACAAATTCTGTACAAGAGATCGTTTGATTCTACTCTGTTAAGATGTGTAGGTGCCAAAGAAGCAAATATTCTCATGAAAGAGATCCATGAAGGTGCATGTGGGCCTCACATGAACGGCCACCTCCTTGCCCGGAAGATCATGCGGCTAGGTTATTATTGGATGACCATCGAATCAGACTGCTGTCAGCACGTCCGGTCATGCCACCAATGCCAAATATACGGGGATAAGATTAACGCACCCCCGAACGAACTACACCAAATGTCTGAAGTTTGGCCTTTCTCTATGTGGGGGATAGACATGATAGGGCCTATTAATCCTGTGGCTTCGAATGGTCATCGCTTCATCTTGGTAGCGATTGATTACTTCACCAAATGGGTAGAAGCCAGCTCTTACAAGAATGTCACTGCAAGAAATGTGGCAAGATTTGTCAAAAGATATATCATATCCCGGTATGGTACCCCTCAAGCGATCATCACAGATAATGGGTCCAACCTAAACAACAAGATTGTCGATGGTCTGCTGGATCACTTTAGCATTCGACATCTGAATTCATCTCCTTACCGCCCACAGATGAATGGGGCAGTGGAAGCAGCCAATAAAAACATCAAGAGAATCTTGGCTAAAACAGCAGAAAACTACAGGGATTGGCACGAAAGGCTGCCCTTCGCCTTGATGGCTTACCGAACGTCGATCAGGACTTCTACAGGGGCAACTCCCTAAAGTTTGGTATATGGGACAGAAGCAGTTCTACCAGTAGAAGTTAAGATTCCCTCTTTAAGAATCTTATCCGAAGATAAACTCTCTGAGTCAGAGTATTTCAAGCACAGATATGAACAGCTGAACTTAATAGATGAGAAACGTCTTAAAGCCATTTGCCATGGACAAACTTACCAGAAGAGGGTAGCCAGGGCGTTCAATCGAAAGGTCAAGACCAGAAACTTCGAAGTAAATGACTTGGTAATTAGGAAAGTTTTGCCAAGTACTACCCATCCAGGGGGAAAATTCACTCCAAATTACGAAGGCCCCTACATTGTTAAGAAGATCCTCACGGGAGGAGCATTAATTCTTGTAAACTCCGAGGGAGAAGAATTGGGGCACCCTGTGAATTCAGATGCTGTGAAGAAATATTACCTTTGAAATAAAATCAGATTCCGGTCATATGCCCTGCCTCGAATTGAGCCTACTCTTCATGATAGTCTTTGCATAAGCATGTCATGCATCTATGCATACATTAGCATGTGTTCAATATTGCAGGATCCAAGGAAGCAGGGTCGCGATAAGTTGGAACGCATGATCAAGGAGACCTAACGTCATGGTGGTCAGGTGCACGTCTTCTTCTCCAAAGACTGAGAATTTTAAGAAATTTTAGAACAACTTGACCATCTTGTGTTGTTAAGAAAAATGCAGATTTTCGCGAATCTATCCACTTCCATTGGAATACATGATCAAGGGTAAGGTGTATCGTTCTAATTTTCTGAAATTCGAGAGCATACACTGACATATTCCTTTTATGTTTTTCAGGAATCCCTAGCCGCGCTGGGCAGGTAAGTATTCCTTCCCTAATCTTTTAGGTTTACAAGACTGTCGGAATCCTTATTGATAGAATTTGAAGGCTTCTTGGAATCTAGCATGTATTCAAATCTCATGTCTAGAAAGACGCAAAATTCTCATAGTCATGTCATTGGCATTCATGTTTAAACTTGGAGGTTATCCGAACATGATTGAAATATGCATTGTGCATCATAAATCCCCTTGGAGGGTAAGTTTTGGAGAAAGCAAAATGAACTCTTCCAAACAAAAGTTGTTTAAATCATTCAAAAGGATGTTTCCTCAGACAAGAGGCAAGCCTGGTCCAAACACGTCCCATACACACTTAAGAGATAAGTGGAATGGTAAGGATAGCGTGACCTTAACCTACGGACGTAAGGGTTATTCGCAATGATTACATGGATTGAGACGACGGAGGCATTCGTTTCTCTATCATAAACACTACAGGTGACCATTGATAACCATTTGAACGACGATTTCATTCTATACCCCTGTCAAGAACCACCCCACAGTGGGGCAAACTGGAGGTACGTCCAGAGGTATCAGGAGGTAAATGGTTAGAATTTCTCTTGCTCAGACTTGCATCAATCTTCGTGTGTTGCTTGTCATTTTAACTTCTATGGTAATTCAGGTGCTTTAGGATGACGAAAAGCATTCGTTTCTCTATCCTACACACTTTTACCCTTTGTACAGCCCAGTTGAGCCTATACATCATTACATATTCCAAGACGGAAGCAACGTCCCTTCAAGAGTGGAGGAGTTCAAAACACAGGATTTGTGAAAAATTCCTAGATTAATGTTCGAGTGCTGAGATTCAAGCTATACATCTAGCACATTCATTTGAAAATTCTGATCCCCAAAAGAAAAGAAAAGATGGGATCTCAAAAAGAATGAAGAGAGAAAAATTTAATCTTGGGCATCAAGAAAAAGCAAAGTGCCTGGTAAAAGCAAGGCCAATGCCCATCTAAATACTTGTACACTTGTGAATCATGTGTTTGATCTTGTAAATGCCGAAAGGTGGCATGATACCTTTGAATAGGTCACTAGTGAGATCTGATTGTGAAAGAAAAATTCCAAGGGAGCTAGACTGCGAAAGATGCTCCCCAAATCATGTCACACTCAGATAACGAAAGAGTAGACAAGATGTTGACGCCGTCTTGACATGAGAGAGACGTTCTCTAAAGACAAATATGCACTTCAAAGACTAAAGACGCTCTTTGGACGACAAGGGACAAGATCGGCGGCAAACCTGCAGTGATCACCAATGTTAGACCCTTCTCATTTTCTAAGCCAAAAACAAGCCTTTTTTTGGTCCCCAATCCTACCTACGTTACAACCCTGAAAAGCCTTTTCTGATTAAGGCACTTGGATTGACATAGGGTTTAATGTCTAAGCTTAGCTCGAAGAAGTTCGAGCGAGATTATTTCTTTCTCATTTCACAGGTTTCTTGACTTGTAGACCTGGAGCAGACGTTGAAGACTTCTCTTCGAAAGCCTTGACTTGCACGCAAGTCCCCCTTTGAAAACCGTTGACCAAGCCCAACATTACGGTCCCTTGGAAGTCCTCCTAATCGATCAAGGTGTATTCACTGCGAATGATCCTGAACCCTGGGCGCAGGTTTGATAGGAAGTTCGAGTGCATTCTTGGTAAAAAACCATTACCTCAAAACGGTGAGAAGTCCTCTTTGATGAGAATACTCCGTTGGACATTTTAACCAAACTCTTTTGGTAATTTCAGATTGTTTGATTCAAACTTTCCCCGCAAGGAACTTTTGATCACTCCCGTATGTTGCAAGGTGTTTTGGGTAACCTCCAACCTCGTAATACATTCATTGAAATTTTTTCATGACTATGATATAAGTCATAAAGTGCTGTCAGTCTGACATCACATATCACTTAAAGACCATTGATGTGCCTTTGGTAAGAAAATTTTCAGGTTGGAGCTTTTGCAAGATTCTTGATGACTTCAGCTCCCAGAATGGCTTGCAGCACTCTTGGTAAGAAACAATTTACATGTCTAAACTTATGCAGAATTCCTGGCAATCCCAGATCTCAGAATAACACAACATCTCTTGGTAAGAAAAAGTTTACATGTTCAAGCTTCTGTAGGACCCCTGGTATCCCCAGACCTCAGAATGCTACATCTTTTGTGAAGAATATATTTCAAGTTTAAACTTCTGCAGGACCCCTGGTAACCCCAGGTCTCAGAATGACACATTTCTCTAAGAAGGAGAGTTTATATGCCTAAGCTTCTGACAGATTCTTGGTAACCTCAGATTCTAGAATGCTACTGTTCTTGGTTAAACTTCTATAGGAATCATGGTAGCCCCAGATTCTAGAAGGATGCCTTGCTCTGTGGAGAAGAGCTTTCAAGTTTATTTTCCTGCAAGATCCCTGGTAATTCCATATCTCAGGAAAACATATTCTTATGAACAATTTTGCAGGTTTGATCTTTCTGCAGGATACCTGGAGCTCCCAGGTCCCAGAATGTCACATTCAATGTCGAAAGGACAACATTCAAGATAGTCTTTCTGCGAGATCTCAGGTAGCCCCTAGATCCCAGAAGAATCTTATCAAAGTTTTTGCAGGTTTAAGTTTTCTGCAGGATACTTGGAATCCCCAAATCCCAGAATAACGCCTTGCATGTCGAAAGGACAATTTGCAAAATCATCTTTCTGTGGGGTTCTAGATAACCCCTAAACCCAGAATAGCCCATTTGGTAAAGCCTCAAGGTTAGGCACATCTCACTTGTATGAATCCTAGTTAATTCCCTAGAATATAGGATCAAAAACTGTTGACAAAATCTGCTTTCTGTGGGGTTCTAGATAACCCCTAAACCCAGAATAGCTCATTTGGTAAAGCATCAAGGTTAGGCACATCTCACTTGTATGAATCCTAGTTAATTCCCTAGAATATAGGATCAAAAACTGTTGACAAAATCTGCTTTATGTGGGGTTCTAGATAACCCCTAAACCCAGAATAGCCCATTTGGTAAAGCCTCAAGGTTAGGCACACCTCATTTGTATAAATCCTAGTTAATTCCTTAGAATATAGGATTAAAATATTCGACAATCCCTAAGAGACTGGGTGCGTCATCCATAGGTTCCTAGCAGAAAGGAATCCTATTCTCGGCCTGATCCCCCTGACGGATCAAAATGTTCGACAATCCCTAAGAGACTGGGTGCGTCATCCATAGGTTCCTAATAGACAGGAGTCCTATTCATGGTCTGATCCATCATACGGATCAAAATCCCTGACAATCCCTAAGAGACTGGGTGCGTCATCCATAGGTTCCTAGCAGAAAGGAGTCCTATTCATGGTCCGATCCACCATACGGATCAAAACCCCGACAATCCCTAAGAGACTGGGTGCGTCATTCACAGGTTCCTGTCAAGTGTAGGAATCCCATTATGGTACGGCCTACCATACAGGCTAGAGTTTAATCGCCCTAGGATACTCAAAAGACGAGTCCCTAGGTATTCACTAGAACCCGCTATACACCGCGCAGGCCACACGAGCATCAGGCAGGCGATCAACAGGTAAGTAACAGGTGGGTCTCTCTACTTTCTCTCTCACGTCAGCAAAAGAACGAAGAGCAAAGCCTTCACCAGTGGGACAAGAAAGATTGAGTGTCAAGATTCATTTTTCTTTTCCCCAGTCGAGTCGGTCTAGACTCAGGTGTCACCTGTCTTTGAGCGAAACCTCTCACGAGATTCCTCTCAAAGAGGGGCAGCTGTTGACACCTGATTTTTTGACCAGGTCTTTTTCAGTTTTATTTTTGAAAAATCACAAAATTTTTTTTATAAAAAGTCAAAAAATTACAAAATCAACTTTGGTGGCCTTGGCCAAGCCCAAGGAACCATTCTTGACCAAAAACATAATTTTTCACATTTTTCATATTTTTTAGTATTTTTGGAAAATAGAAAAAACACTTAAAAATCAAGAAAAATAGCATTTGAGGTCACAAAAATATGCAAAAATATCCAATATTTTTCCTTTTAATCCCTTTTTTTTTGACCTCTCAAAAAAATCAAAATCAGATTCAATTTTAGGTGTTCCTTTGTAACCCGTACTATTGAATTTGAAGAAAAAATAACAATTGAGTCTTTTAATTTGCAATTTTGGCATTTTTTAAGATCTTGACATTCAATCTGACTATCCCCTATTTCAATTTAGCCCAATTGTTTGCACAATATGCTCAATTGCACGGATTTGACAAAATTACATACTAAAATTGCATTTTAGTCCTTGAAATTAAGCATAATTGAAATTACTTTCAATTCAAGGGCTATCATTGCAAATTAAACATGCTACCCAATGGATTTCACCATTTTAAATCGATTGGAACAGGTGGTTTGACTCAATTTGATCATTTACACCCTCAATTACACGATCCCCAATTTCCAATTAAATGAAAGTTTGGGGGTTTTGTAGAAATTGATGAAAACTTTTGGGCAAAACCACATTTCTAGATAGAATTCATGCTCTAGATTCGATTTTGAGGTTCAATTGCAAAATTTTCCCATTAATTTGGGATTAATTTGAAAAATCCTGTTCGGAACCGATTCAGACCGGTCGAACCGGTCCGCTACAGTGTCGTCTTCCCCAAAGAGCTCGAGCAGATCAATGGTGATCGACTGAGTTTTGAAGACCAAATTGAAGGTCAATTCGCGACTAATTGAAAGGGAAATGGTGGGCATTTCGTTCCTCTCGTCTTCCCCCGTCGATCGACACCAACAGAATCACCCAACGTCGCCGGACGGGAAAGTAATTGGATGGTCAAGGTCGCAGACTCGTAAAAGTCAACAGAAGCAAGCACTGCTCAGATTCTTGCCAAATTCATGCGAAATAAAGCCCGCCGGAGAACCAAAACGTAGTTAAACGTTTTACCCATCTTCCCCGACGCCATTTGGACCTAAAATCACGTGATAGCACGTGCTGTGGAAGTCAGTTGGAACTCCCCAAATCGGCGCCAAAATTCCCAGGAGCTATATAAGCTCGCGATCGCTTTCAGTTGAGGAGGAGAACAAATTCAGTTGTAGAAGGTGAAACCAAATCGAGAGAGAAGGAGAAGGAGAGGGAGAGCGCTCGTCCTCCAACCGCCATTGTCGAGGACAGAGCTCGAATCCACAGAGCATCGGTCAGGCCTTTCCAGGCTAGACCAAAGCTCGAAGAGATTGCCAGGAGGTTGCCCATACTGAGAGGAAGCCGTTGTCGTCGACGGCACAGTCTGAAACCGCCGGAACAGGTGAGTCGCAGTTTCGAGTTCTTCCTTGAGCATTCATGGCGATTCACACATTCCATGATCATTCTTGCAATTAGTGTGTGCCTTTCATTCCTTGAACATCACTGCTCATCATCGCGTATCTGTTTTGCATCGATTTTGCTCACATACCCCGAATCGAGTCTTCCGATTTAGCCTCCATAGCCGATTCTTGCCCAGCCAAATCTGGGTCGAGCGAGCTCAATCGGAGCTCGAGGTAAGTCTTCTGAACCTCCATTGGTGCTATTCTGTGACTGAATTTCTTTGATTTTGAGTGAATCACATGATTGAGCTTCCATGGCCGTACTCGGCAATTCGCACGGTGTTCTTGATTCTGTGAATAGGATGCTTCGATTCTTAGATATGTCAAACTAGAGCTAATCGCGAGTCGATTGCCGTTGGTCTCGCACGATTTCATCAAGATCCTACCGTAGGATCGTCGTCGGAGATCCTCAGCCGTCCATTCCGCCGGGGTCGGGAGGTTGAAGTCGAAGTTGACGTGGCGCAGTCAACCAGTCAAACTCCTAGTTGGCATTCGGCCATTGGTCCACGTGGTGTCGAGTCAGCATGGCCGTTGGGTCTGTTATTCGAATAAAAAGGATCGGACGGTTGAGATAAATCGAGTCTAAATTCTAGCGGCCGTCCGATTAGTAAATAGGATTATCCGAAAATGGCTTTAAAATCAAAAAATCAAAAACGGGATGAAACGATGCCGTTTAGTTAAGTTGTAGCGCGGCGTCGTTTAGATTAATATGAATGGACGGCTCAGATCGAGTCTTAGGATCTAATCGTGGCCGTAGGTCTAAGTAATCCGATCAGACGGTCCTGATCGGGTCTTCGCCTAATCCGAACCATAGGTTTTAGTAATCTGATCTGGCGGTCGTGGATTAGCCGCGCGGTGCAATAGGAACCGTCGGATCAAGCCTAAATAATAAAAAAATAAAAAGGAATAAACGGTGTCGTCTTGGAGCGGGGGCACGCGCGGGTCCGGGTTCCGGCCCGAGTGGGTCGGGCCGACCCGGTCCGAATAATATTTTTTAATAAAAAAAATCGGAAAATGATTTTAAAAAAAAATAAAAAAAAATCAGAAAAATCTTAGAAAATTCCAAAAAAATGTGGAAAAAATGTGGAAAAATCCTAGACATTCCAGAAACCCCCAAAAATCGAGGGTTGACCACAGACAACTGGTCAACCCTATTTTTGGGGTTTTTTTTATCCGTTCTTCCGAGACTTGACGACATTACCCTTTAGGGGTAAGTCGTCTCTGCTGTGCAAGTGTGATAAAATCGATAATGCCAAAGTAAGAATTAGGGTCGAGTAAGCGACCAATTCTTGGGTTTGGGTTTTCGAGTCCCACCTCTTTTCTCAAAATGACGATTTTGCCCTTCAATGGGAAAATTGTCTTTCTTGTCTTAATCAAGTTCTGAAAATTGCTTAAAGTTAGGGTTTGGGTCAGGTGGACGACCAACCCTAATATTTAAGATTTTCAGTTCTCATCTTTGTCCAAAATGACGATTTTACCCCCCCGAGGGTAAAATCACTTGAAAATTCCAGAAAAATCCTGAAAACTCCCGAAAAATAGGAAATGGATTGGATTGATGGCCAATCCTATTTCCCCCGTCTTCTGACTTCCCAATTCATCTAAAATGACAGATTTACCCTTTTAAGGGTAAATTGTCCCTGAACTGTTCAAAATTACGATTCTGCCCCCTCATGGGCGAATCATGTCCAAATCACTC
This sequence comes from Rhodomyrtus psidioides, assembly GCA_021437785.1. Taxonomy (NCBI): domain Eukaryota; kingdom Viridiplantae; phylum Streptophyta; class Magnoliopsida; order Myrtales; family Myrtaceae; genus Rhodomyrtus; species Rhodomyrtus psidioides. The sequence continues at coordinate 1,844,027 of JAILYB010000119.1, forward strand.
CTAAGCCTTGATTGATATTTCTCTAGGCTAATAAGGCCTCATTAGGGATGCCATGCTGATTTCATGTGTTTTATCCACATGTACTGATTCCTTGATTTGCGCTCTTATTTTTAATGATCGTGAGTGATAGGGTAGTCGTTCCCATCTGCATGAACTCCTAGATTTAGGATCTGTACCCCACTCATCTGTATGAATATCCTAGGATCAGATAAACCATTCAACATAGGTACCGAAAGGGCGTCAACTTCGACAGTTGGCGTAACTAAGTCCCCGAACCCACTTCTCTGGTTTCCGCAGAATCGAATAGACCACTCCCAACTATTCGATAGGGTTTCCGATCGTACCCTCCACGAAACGATTGGTGGCGACTCCCTGGCATGTACATTCATCACATGTCACTAGACCACACTGAAAGTCGACCACGTATATCCAGCAGTTGCGATTTGGGTAATGGACCTTGGGAGAAGCCCGCGTCCGATCTAAGCCAGCGATCGGGCGGCCCATTAGCCCGCTCCCGCCTCCGCGAGCTCGGGAGAGGGTCGCGACAGTCATTTTAGGGAACATTAACTGGTTAGGTACCGAAAAGGCGTTAATTATCTAGTTAGCGTAAACAAGTCCCCGAACCTAGAATCTCTAGTTGCGTAGGAATCGAGATAATACTCCCGTGTCTCGATTGGTTTCTAGTCGACCCCAATAGGCTAGTTGCGATTCTTAATAGCATTTTAGTTTACTAATCCGTAAAACGAAATCCAACGTCACGCGAGGTAGAACTTGGGGGAGTCTACGCTATTGATCGATGGCAATGCCTCTTAACCCGCCGGATCCCTCGAGGGAGGTTTCAGACAGGTGGGGACAGACGCGTGCCATTGAGGGAAAGTATAACCATTGCAAGTGATGGATTAATTAGTTGTGACATTCTGAATTTCCGACCCCTCGACATGGATTGGAAACTCGAAATTGGCAATTGCAAATGAGGAATTCTAACATTGGATTGGAATTTAACGTCGCCTCGCCATTGGTCATTTAACATAAGAAAAATGAAGTTTCAGACGAAAAGTGCCAAATGACCATTTTACCCCGCAACCAGTTACCCTTGTCTTAAGATTGTTTGGAGGACAAAATGGTCATTTGAACATCCAATAGTGGCTACCGAAAATCAAGAGAGGGCCATGGTCAATGGAAGTTAATGGTGGACAAAGTTTTCTAGAAGCTTTGCCAAGTGTCATCCTATGAGCAATCCATTTTGCACCAATTATTTGTGCCTTGCACCAATTATTGGTGTCTTCAAGCTTTTGACCATTTGACCATTGATTATTGATGCAATAAAGTCTCTCTCTCTCTTTCTCCTCCACAATTTCGCCGACCATCTCCCCCTCTCTCTTCATTTTCACATTTTCTCTCTCTCAGCCGAGAAGCTCTCTCGCTGACAGACAAAAATGGATTCACTGTTCTGGCCATAACTTTCTCGTTCGTTGTTTGATTGAGGTAAAACCTCCGGAATCTGAAAGGTTATTGTCTTGCCGTTCCAACAAGGTATTATGAGCTTAATTTGGCCCAGTATTTCGTCCCGTAGGTCCGTTTGAGTGAGCAAAGGTCAGATTGAAGGCAGAATCTGACCGGTTTTGAGAGAAGAGCTGTTTCGTGGGCTTAAAGGAATCAAAGACTCCAACTTTTCAGTGAGTCACTCTCAAATCATAGTATGAGGGTTTGAAAAGCTGAGATTGAGGATTTATGGGAGTTGAGATGGATCTTGCATGGACAGATTTTGATCGCCTGACCACCGTGGGAAACCGATCTGTGTGGAGGCTTTATGGTGATATTTCGTGATGAAAATCTTCGATGAGCCTCCTAGACTTGTTGATTGATGTTGTAGCAAGCTGGTTTGGTAGAGAATTGGAGCTTGAAATTTATTTATGGGCTGATTAGTGTGGTATACGGCAGAACCGAACCTGCCCTGTTAAGGGATTGGGTAAACCGAACCTCTTGAGGGCTCGTGGAGGTGTCGCTGTGGTTTAAATTCATTTTTAAGGCACCCTAGGATATTAATTGACATGTTGGTAGGGTGTACACTTGGTGGATTATAGATTGGAAGAGTTTTAAAGGCTGTTGAGGTGAAAAACTTGAAAGGCCGACCAATCTGTCCATAATGCGCACCGGTTTTGAATTGAGTCGTTCTTAGTCGTCCGATATCCAAATTGAACTCTTTTTTCGCCCACATGTCCATAAGATCTTGAAGTTTAAGATCCTATAATTTTTGTTTTTGAAAAAGTCAGTAAAAAAATTACATTTTTCGTGAGATTGAAGCTGGCCGTGGGGCTAAGAAAAGGGCAGTTTTGATGGGAGGATATTCATGATGATTTGCCTTGATAGAACAACAATTGGCATGCTTAGGGGCATTGAATTAATACTATGGTGACCTAAGAATAAGGTGTTGTCAGTGTTATTAAGGTATTGGCGCGATGGAATTGAGAAATAATCAAGTTTCGATGTGGTTTCCTTAGGCACGCCGTGAGAGCCATGTTGGCCAGTGAGCTTGCTGACTTAGGAGGGTCATTTGGATGGAATTTACTAGCTTGTTTAATGAGGTAAGTGTTCCTTAAATCTCTACTAGGACGTTAGGACACTACTGGATGCGTTTGACTGGTGATTTGATCAATGAGTGGATTGATTAAACTTTGATTTATGATGATCGAATATGAGTATGTGAAAAGATTTGGCTTGAATGCCCATGTGAAATGATTTGGCTAGAATGCCTATATGAATTCGGTTGAGATGAGGATTGACTTGGTTGTGTGATGTCTGCAATATAATTGCCTGAGATGTGAATTGGCTTGATCCCTTAAGATGTGAATGGGATAGAGTGCCCGAGCGATCGTTGGCCGTGGGCTCTGTTATTACTATTGAAATTGGCCATGGGCCTTGTTATTGCTATTGAATTGGCCGTGGGCCTTGTTATTATTATTGAATTGGCCGTAATACCCTTGCGAACTACATCGCGGCCGTGGGCCCTGGCGATGATTTGGTTAGATGTCCTTGTGAACTACATCGTGGCTTTGAGCCCTGGCGATGACATCGCGGCCGTGAGCCCTGTCGATGATTAAATGGTTTGTCACATTGATGACTTATGAAAACGATATGTTTATTATGCTAATCTGTGAAGTTGTATCTTATGTTATGTGGTGTACTTGATGGTGACTTTCTTCATATCAAGTGCCATGAGAAAGTGTTATTGAGATGCTATATGCTAATACCTCGATGAGCTTGTGTTTATTGCTTTGTGGCATAGTCTGGGAGGACTGGCGGTCTAGTATAGGTTTAGGGTTTACTTACTGAGATTTATATCTCACCCCATTGGGTATTAACATTTGTCAGGTCCTAGGCGATGGGACGGGAAGTTTGTAGAGGTTGAGTATTCGAAGATGGAATTATAGATTCACATTTTGTGGTCTTAGGGATTGTATTTAGTTTCGTGGGTTAGAGATTGAACCCTTGAGTATGTTCGACCGCTGTATGAATTGAAGTGTACCATTTTGTCCTAAGTCATTTCAATACATATTGATGAGTGGAGATGTTTGTCCCTTTCTTATAAGTGTGGATGTTTAAAATGCGTTGTGGGTCGAGAGATCCTGGGAGACAATCTCAAGATCGACGGCCCGGTATGATGTTCAAGTGCTCACAGGGTTCGGGGCGTGACATTAGTCGTCGGAGAAACTTGAATTTCATCAAGGAAGGACTACTAAAGATTCAATCATGGGTTTGCCTGAGTAATTGAGGAGACTATAGTTCGATTTGGGCAATCGAGGTTAAGCTAATGGAACTTGTGTTTTCCCGACGATATGAAAGGACGGCGTATGGAATAAAGGATTATGCCTTAAAGGTGGAAACACCGAAGAGTATGATTTCATGATGGTCTAATAATGATCGTGATAGAAAAAGATCTTGAGTCTACTACGGCGTCCAGGAAAAGCCTTTCAACAAGGAATTTGTAAAGAAGGGGTTACATTATGATGCATGCATTATTCGCGGACCAGTAGACAAATTGAAAGGAATTTTTGAATGCTTGAGAGTGTACCACCAACCAAGGTTATGAATGTCGAAAGAGAGTAGAGAAAAGCAAGTACAGGTTGGGGATGAAGGGAAACAAGTCCTAGAGGAAGAAAACTTTTGCCAAAGAGGGCAAATGGGAACGTCTATTAATGGAGGAGTTATCTTGGAAAAGTGAGGATGCGATGAGGCGTCAGTACCCCATGAGATTGGATAATTGGGAGATTGCAAATTTCGAGGATGAAATTTCTTTAAGGGGGGAAGAGTTGTGACATTCTGAATTCCGACCCCTCTCGAGGCTATTGAATGGAAGGATATCGATCGTATATTTCAGTTATAACTCGCTCGGAGTTGGCCACTCTTGAGTTAACTGACCAAAAGAGAAAGACTAACGCGGAGTCGGGTACGTGGACCTGGGGGATGTGAATGAGAAATGGCACTTTGACCATAAAGATTGTCGAGGGAATATTTTGGGCCAATAGAGATCGATCTAGGAACGATCATGGAATGTCTTGCTAGCGTTATACGTTGGGACGCGGGTGATTCCGCTTAACCAATGTGTGATTTGCGAGAATTTCCTAAATCGGATTCCGATGATCAGGACCGCAGGAGCTAGCGATAAACCCTTGTAATTATATGACAACCAAAGTCGCCACGGCTTGAGAAAAATCCCAAGGTCGATACGTGTAGTGCTTGCAAGAGTCGCCCGTCAGTTAGAGATAAACTGTAATTACAGTCGATGAGAGTTCGACATGAAATTGGACCTCGAGATTTGGGTAATGGACATTGAGGAATTCCAACATTTGAATTGAATTTGATGTCGCCTCATTGAGGGCAATTTAAATTGGAAAAGTGAAATTTCGGACGGCGAGTGCAGAATTACCATTTTGCCCCTCAAGCCTTGCCCTTGCCTTAAGATTTCTAGAAGGGCATTTTGTCATTTTGGACCCCCCATGGCTGCTGAATTTCATGGTAAAAAAGGCCAATGGTGGGCTAAGATCTTCTAGAAGCAAGAAAAGTGTCATCACAAGAGCAAGAGTTATCCATTAGCAATTAATTAGGGTCCTGTCTCACCTACCATTTAACCCATTTGACCAAATGAGTTTGTGGACAAACCTCATCTCTCTCTCTCTCCTCTCTCATTGTGCTCGGCCGAAACCTTCTCCCTCTCATCTCTCTCTCATTTTCCTCACTCTCTCTCTCTCTCACCCGCCAGCTCGCGTCCAATTCCGACCAGGCCCACTGTTCTGGCCATAACTTTGTCGTCCGACATCAGATTGAGGCGAGACCACCACTATTAGAAAATATTGTCCTCTTTCCGTTCCAACAAGGTATTATGTGCCAAAATCTACCCAGCCATTTGAAGGAGCAGAGGTCAGGCTGGTCGAATATCTGACTCGGTTAGAGAAAGAGTCTTCGTGCGTCCACTTCGAGGGCTCGATTACTTCCAAAATTTTGGTGATATCCTCTTGACTTCTAGTTTAAGATCTGAGCAAGTTACTTTTGAGAATTAGATGGAGTTAGAATGGATTTTGAAGTTCATCATTGTGTGATATTCCAAAGTCAATTTCTATGCCGGTTCTATTCGTGAGAAACCATGGCTGTTCGAAGGGCTTTGGGGCATCGCCTTGCTATAGATTGCTTGGTAAGACCTCTATTGATGTTGTATGATGTGTTGGCAAGGAGATCTTGCAAAGAATTGGAGTTTATATGTGTTTGAAGGGCTGATTTGAGTGAAAATCGAAAACCGTGTAGATCTGCTCCCATCGCGCACTAATTTTAAAATGGCTTGTCCTAGGTCGTCCGGTATCCAAATTGAGCTCCGTTTTTGTTCACACGTCCATAAGACCTTGAAGGATAAGGCTATGGAAGTAAATTTCTTAAAAGGTCAATAGATCAATACCAGTTTATTCGGGACTGAATCTAGTGGTGGAAGGCCAAGAATGGATAACTTGGTACCCGCGACGTTGCGTTGATCGTTTTATGGAATCGCTTGGCCTAGGCTCGAGGTAAGTTATGCCTAAACCTTTATTAGGAGGTTACGTTACTAAAGGATGGAGTTTTGAGTTTGGATTGAATGGTTTTATGGCTTGATTTTGTGAGAGGTACTAGGGAGTCCAAATCTGTCCATTTTTGAAAGTTAGTATTCTTTGGCCCGTTCTTGATTGAAAAATTAACGTTTGAAGAGTCTTGCTTGACCGTGAGTGGGTGCTTTGTTGGACAAATTGATTGCCTTGAGTTGAAAAGGCTCAGAAAACATTTTATTGAAAGAAATGTCAAGCTTTGAGACGATGAAAGGGCCATGACTATTGTTAAGCCGTGAGTTTTGTGAATTGGCTGTGTTGATTGAATTTCTTGAGGCTTTACTTCAATTCGCATGTGCTTGGCTGATAATTTATGACGTGGAATATGTTTTGTCCAGTTGAAGGACGTTTGAAAAGAATGCCTTGTTTTGGAGATGAACTACTTGAATTCATGAGTTGTTCCTGAATGAAGAATTTTGAGGTGTGAATTGTTTTATTTAAATGAAAATCTGAGGCTTTCTATAATTGAAATTGTTATGAATAAAATGGCGTGTGGAATCGCCGAGGAAATTATATGTGCACTGGCATGTGGGATTGCCAATGGCGTGTGGGATCGTCGAGAATTATAATTTGGCCAACGTATTGGGAGGGAGTTACTCCTATTTGACTTGACGAGGTCGTGCGGCTAAAGAGTCCCATACTGACACGATTCATCCTGATTGAAAATGGGCGTCGAGAGTCATATGGCGATCGAATCATCTCTAGGTCAGGACGCGATAGTCTCATATGGACGGACGGGTCATATGGTGACGAATCATCTCGCGGCCCTAAAAGTGGGCGGACCAGGAAGGGCGGATATGGAAGGAATTGTTTCCTGGAAAAATTAAAGAATGGTTTTTGAGACACTGAATTTTCCTCATGATTTGAAAATGGCCCAGAAAGGGGCGTGAGAGAAAAGAATGTATTTTCTGGAAATTCAAGAAGTGGTACTTTTAAGAAAAGAATGGAGAGTTGCTGTGACATTCCGAATTTCGACCCTCTCTAGGCTATTGAATGGAAGGATATCGATCGGCATATTTCAGTTGTAACTCGCTCGTAGTTGGCCACTCTTCAGTTAACTGATCGAAATGGAAAGACTGACGCAGAGTCGAGTACGTAGACCTAGGGAGTTTGAATGAGAAATGGCACTTTGACGATAAGGATTGTCGAGGGAATATTCTAGGCCAGCAGAGATCGATCTAAGAACGATCATGGAAAGTCTTGCTAGCGTTATACGTTGGGACGCGGGTGATTCCTCTTAACTAATGTGTAATTTGCGAGAATTTCCTAAATCGGATTCCGATGATTAGGATCGAAGGAACGAACGATAAACCCTCGCAGTTACATGACAATCAAAGTCTCCACGGCTTGAGAAAAATCCCAAGGTCGATACGCGTAGAGTCTGCAAGAGTCGCCCGTCAGTTTGAGATAAACTGGAAGTACAGTTGACGAGAGTTCGACATGAAATTGGACCTCGAGATTGGGTATTGGACATTGAGGAATTCTAATATTGGGATTGAGATGGACGTCGACTCATAGAGGGTGGTTTACAGTGGAAAAATAAAAGTTCGGACAAAAAGTGCCAAATGACCATTTTGCCCCTCGACCATTTTCCCTTGCCTTAACATTTCAGACGGACGAAATGGTCAATTCCCACTCTTCTCCATGGCTGCTGAAAATAGTGTGCATGGGTCAAAGAAGAGTCAAAGCCAATGATTGCATTATTAGATATGTGCCATGTGTCACTCATTGAAGACCTCAAGCATTTATTGCCCACCTAATTCAATCTTGTCACATTAAACCCTCAATTAATTGAGGAGAGCTTCATTCTCCTTCTTCCTCAGCCGTGCACCCCCTCCCCTCACTTTTCCATCTTCTTCTTCTTCTTTTTCTCTCTCGGCCGAGCGGTTTCTCGCGGACAGACAGAAACTGGTTCACTGTTCCGGCTATAACTTTGTTGTCCGACATCATATTGAGGTAAAACCATCGTTATCTGAAAGCTTATCGTCTTGCCGTTCTAGAAAAGCTATTATAAGCTCAATTTGGCCAAGTATTTCTTTCCGTAGGTCCGTTTGAGTGGACAAAGGTCAGAATCTGACCCTGTTTTGGAGAGGCTGCGTTTTTGTGGGCTTCGGGACTCCAAATGACCTCGAATTTTTGGTGAAATCTTCATAACATCAAGTACTTGAATTGACTGAGCTTTGGTTGCAATTTTAGTTGAAATTTGATGGGTGTACTTGGTTGATTTGTGGAGATTTTTACCGAGCATAATCTGCCCGTTTGAGGACCGTGTGGAATCCGGGCTGTTCAGAGGTCTTTGGAGTGTTGTTCCGCTTCAAATCTCTTGGTGAGCTCTCTAAACCCATAAATAAAGGTCTTAGAAAGTTTGTTTGTGAAGAATTAAGGCTTGGAATTCAAGTATGGCTTCATTGAGCGATTGGAAACCGAAATCGGTTCTGTTTTGAGGATGAACTATTGCTGGCCTGTTCTGTTTAGAGATGATAAAGGAGTAATTGAACTTCAGATGGACTTATAATACCCTATATGATGTGATTGAAGTGTTAATGAGAAGTGTGTGAAGTGGATTTGGCGTTTAGAAGTGGATTATTGCAAAATTGGTGCATGAACCTCTAATTTGAGTATTGCCATGTATATGACTGTGTGAACCGAACACATTAAGGGTTCGAGGGGAGCGTTGCCATGTGCTCAATTGTTAAAAAAGGTGTCTTGAATTGCCTATAATATGACTAAGGAAGGATTGGATTAATGGAAGTGAGCATTCCATGATTTTTTTTTAAGATTGGTAAATCTTTCTAGGTTGACAAGTAATTCGTGGAGAGTTCATACTTGTGGCATTGAGAATAGTCACTTTGTGTGACATTTTACTAATTGATCAAGGTAAGTGTTACCTAATCCTTTCTCTGAATGCCAGGACGCACTGGATGAGTAATTGAATGATGTGATTGACTGATGAATTTTTATGAAATGAATTGCATGTGTGTCTTGGTGGCATGGTGAAACTGAATGAGAATGGTGTTGAGGATACCATTTGGTCTAATGACCCTAGCGGTATCGGAGGGTGGTGAAATATAATAAAAATGTGGAAGCCATTTGGTCTGATGACCCCAGTGGCATAGAGTGGCTGTAAGCCTGGAGAGTACCGATTAGTCTGATGACCCCAGTGGTACGTGGACATCGTTTGGTTTGATGACCCCGGAGATATCAAGTGGCAAGAGTGCCAGTGGAGTATGTGGATGGTTGAGAAAGATGTGGTTGTGGTGTACTTGAGTATATGTGCTTGGGTATGAGACCTTGTGATTGAGCATGACTGTTTATATCTGTTGGAAATAAAATACCCATTAAGGGCTAAATTGGCTAATTGCCATTATTGCAATATTTGATTGCAATCAATTAAATTATTTCCTATCCTAAGAAAGAGAGAGAGAGAGAGAGAAGAGATAATGTTCTCTTCTCCAGAACGTCCGTCGTTCTAAAAAACTGCAATAGACAGAAATTGCATTTTGACCCCGTTGACCGAGCGTTGACTAGTCAAAGCTGAAACTTTGACCAGCTCGTGTGGATGTATATGAGCTCCAATTGGGGCGTACGAGGTACCGTTGCGTTCGTATCAAAATTGTCTTCGATTTTGATATATTATTTGGACATGTTTGATGATTTAAAAATTCTAAAAATACATTTGAAGCCCATGATATACGTATTTTGGGGCGTTTTTTCAAGAATTGATTGATGGCATGTATCATGCAATCTCATGATTTGATGTGTAAAGTATTCATGTATAGTCCAAATCATGTTATGCCATGTTATACAAGATAAATGGATCATTGTATGAATTGTGATCCTCATTCGAGTGGGGAGTTCTAGAAAGTTTTAGTAACTTCGGTGAACTCAATTTTACATAAATGATTATGTTAATGGTAATTTCAAGCGAGGATTCTTGGACGATGATTGGGAACATTGTGAACTTTTGAATCTGAGGCCTTATGTGAAATTATCTATTAATATAATTAGTTAGTTTAAAATAGATGCATAAATGTTAGGCATCAATGGTTCGTGAATGCATGTCTATAGAACTTCGTGTTCATAAACAACGGTTACGCGCTTAGCGAAACAAAGGAGAAATTGGATGGCAAAAATTTATGAAAACTGGAATATGGAATTCTAGTTTGTACAATGAAAAGCAAGAAGCATTTGAAGCTCTTGACCTAGTTATGGAAACACCTGAGGATGAGAATACTGCAGAGCTGACATTTGCTGCATGGAAAAAGGATGAACTCAATTGCTCGCATATATTGCTGAGTAGCATGAAAAATGGTTTTATACATGAGTTCAGACATTTATGAAAATGCCAGAGTCAAGTGGGAGGCATTAAACACTAAATTTGGTTAGACATCGGTCACCAAGTTGAGACAGATCGCTATAAGTTTTCAGACTTATATGATGCCTCATGGGCAGAATATGAAATAACTTTTGTGACGTGTCAAACATGATAAGTGAACTGCATGAAGTGGGCCATTTTTTTTTACTGATGAGTAGCAAGTGCCAGCAGTAATTTGTTCCATACTTTATAGCTATGTGCATATGAAAATTCACTTGATCCACAATAAAAAGTAAAGACTTTTGAGGACGCTATGCGCTGTCTTGAACTAGAATGCTGTTTCTAGACCAAATGAAGCTTCATGCTCCAAGCATAAGCATCAAGGTGGGTTCAAGAAGTGGGAAGGATAAATAACAGATCCTTCAAGATGGAAATCGAAGTTTAACTAACATGAGAAAGGAAAATGTCCTTTCAAGAAAAATATCTCAAGAGTGAAATGTTTTAAATGTGGCAATAAGTGTGACTTTGCTCATGACTGTGGTGAACCAAATAAAAGTTTTAAAATAATAATAATAATAATAAGGGCTTTGTGCACTTGAGAGTGTTACTTAAGTCTCTAGTTCAGTTTTTGTAACTAAATCTTATCCTTTGTGGATTATAGACTTATGAGCCACATACCATGTAACGAAAGATAGAAATACCTTGGTGGAATTTCAACGACTTCTACATGGAGCAAAGTGGATAAATGTGGAAAATAATTCATGCGTGGAAGTTAAAGGGATTGGCACCTGCCAATTGAAAATGCACAGTGATCGCACCCTATTTCTACATATTGTGTTATATGCTCTAAAAACTCAATGGAATATAGTTTCCATGTTAGTTTTGGTTAAACTTGATTTCAGTTTGAACTTTCATAACGGTGGTCATGACTTGTCGTTGGGAACAAGTTATTATGGTTCTAGATGGTTTCATTGTACTGATTGTTGGGAACAATAATATGAATATTAGTTATTCACTATTAACATCTTTTGTGATGATGTGAATATGTGGCATGCTAGGTAGGGTCACATTGGCCCAATGGCAAATATTAAGATAAGAAGAAAGGGCTTATAGGGCAATATTGAAAAAGTCTATTTGCCTATTTGTGAGTATTGCCTAGTGGAACAGACAATGAGCAGACCATTTGGAAAAGAAACAAAAGCTGAATTTCATTTGCAGTTGATCCATTGAGACATGTGATTCAACATATGTGAGAACAAGGCATGGGCTGTTTAATTCATCACATTATAGATGATTATACTCAATTAGGATATTTTTGATTTCTCATAAATTTGAGGCATAAGTTGCTTTGAGAAATTCTATTTTTCAGCTTAAAAAAATATTTTAAAAAAAGTTCCGATCGAGGTCTGGAATATCTATCTGATCAGTTCAGATATTTATGTGATGAAATAGGAATAGAAAGACATTTGACTATTCCAGCGATTTCTCAACAGAATGGAGTCGCAGGGAGAAGAAACATGGCCCAATGAGAATGGTTAGGTATATTATGGCACAGACTAATTTGGCTATCACCTTTTGTGGTGAAGTTTTGATGATTGCTGTCTAGATATTTAATCACGTGCCTTCTAAATCAGTTACTACCACTCCATATGAGTTGTGGACAGGTTGAAAATGAGATTTGAGTTTTCTCAGATTTTGATGTGCTTCCTATACATACGGTTTCTCCCATTGGTATGGGAATTAGGCCTTAGAGGCATAAAAGAGTGTATTCATGTGACATTGAGAGCACTCGAAAGGGTATGTATTATAGGTAAGCAAGAAAGTAGTAAGTGTAACTAAATTTGAATCACGAGATGTCACATTCTTAGTGAATGAATTTCTGAAAAAGGGCGAGACAAGTGAAGACTATTCTCCATTTAAGATCTTGGATAGTGATAATGATATTATTGGGGCATCCATCCAAGTGGGAGCAATGTGAGAAGTGCGGAATTTGTTTCAAACAAGGCTCAATTGCAAACGAGTCTCAATTGCAACCACTTGAAGTGAAGAAGATGCCGTCATTATCTGATCCGAGTGCGAGCATAATGGAGAATGATGTACTAAGTATACGATCTTCTCAATTGCAACCGCTTGACATGAATGAGATGTTGTTGTTGTTCAATCCGAGTGGGAGTGTAATGAAGAATGATGTACTAAGTGTACAATCTTCAATACGACGAATAAGTTGCCAAGTGGAGTGTAATGGAGCTTGATGTACTAAGTGTACAGTCATGAATTTAGCGAACAAGTCGCAAAAGCGTTCTCCGTCGATTTGTCGACGTTTAGACATTGAAGGAAAAACTTTCATGGTTGCTCCACAAGAAGAGGATGAGTCAATGAATATAAATGAGGGTCTGACTTGCCCTGATAAGGAAAAGTGGGTATAAGCAATGGAAAGAGAGATGAAGTCAATGAGATCAAACCAAGTTTGGGAATTGGTTGATCTTTTGAATGGACATAATTGATCTTTCGAATGGACATAAAGCCATTGGGAACAAGTGTGTTCTCAAAATTAACGCGTAAAGCTAATGGCTTGATTGAGAGATATAAGGCTCGCCTTATGGTGAAAAGGTATAATCAATAAGAAGGAATTGATTGGGAAGAGGTTTGCTCTCCTGTGGTGAGATCTACCTCAATTCACCTTATTCCGGCAATAGTGATTAGTATGGATCTTGAATTACATCATATGGATGTAAAGACTATTTTTCTCAATAGAGAATTAAAAAAAAGTATGAAACAACCCGCTAGGTTTGTTACAATTGGCCAAGAACAAAAAATATGTCAACTTTTGAGATCGATATATGGCCTTAAGCAGTCTTCGGGATATTGGTATATACTTTCTTGTAATGCCTTAGTGGTATATGATTTTGTAATGATTGTTGAAAATCATTGCGTATATATCAAACGATCATAAGATCAATATGTGATCTTATCATTATATGTTGATGATATACTGATTGCTTGGAGCAATATGGAGTTTGTTAATACAATCAAGAGTTGGTTATGTTCCAATTTTGCAATAAAAAGATATGGGTGAAGTTGCATATATTTTTGGAATTAAGATTTCAAGAGATCGTTAAAAAAGATTATGGTCTTTTTTCACAAGAGACTTATAGGGATAAAGTCATCGAATGATTTTGTATGCAAGACTATAAACCCGAACATACTGATATTGCATGTGTGGCTTATTCGCCGGGTGGTGTTATACCTATGCCAACCCAGTGTTGGCCCAAAGAGATTCCTGGTATCTCTCTATCCAATGGGAATGGTTAGGCAAATGTCAAAGGATTCGTTTTTAATCCACGAAATATGTCTTGAGACTCCACAAGCAAATGCAGAAATGGAAAATGTTCCATATATTGGTACTTGAATGCTTGAAGTACACTATGATGTGTACAAAACATAATATTTGTTATGTGGTTGGAATGGTATGTGTACCACTCTAATCCAGGTTAAGCATATTGGATTTCCATCATGAGAATTCTAAAGTACTGCTAAGTTTTTCTGCTAAGTTCAAGGTAGAGATATGCACCTTGAAGGCTATATTGATATTGACTGAGGAAGAGGTTTAGATGTGAGAAAATCTACCTCTGGGCTTGTATTCTTACTGTGCAGTGGCACAATATCTTGGAGTAGTAAGAAGTAAATGTGTATAGCCTTATCCATGATGGAAGATGATCTCGTGGTGTTATCAATAGCAGTACAAGAGAATATTTGATTTAAGAGATGTTTGGATCAGTGAGGTGTTGCTAAGGATGCTGCAGGTACAATTATTAGTTTATTGTGATAGCCTAGCAACAAGAGCTTACACTAATGATCCATTGCTAGACCAAGCAAATACACATGCAATATGTCTTTTGTGAAAGACATGGTTGTAAGAAAAGATGTGAACATACAGTACACATACATACACAGAATGATAACAGCTCTTATGTGAAGTGAGAACCTAGAGATATTGCTCCTCAGTCATGTGTTGGCAAAAAAATTAGTTTCATATATTGAAATCTCTAGAAGTGCGTAAAAGTGAGAGTACTGAATTTACCCGAAGTTCATAATTAATGATATTTGTTATCATTATTGATGTCTATGAGTTTGTATGACATTTATACATATTAATGCTTGGTGCATTATTTGAGAATGTATGTCGGACAAATAAGATTAGCCTACTCACACAGGTAATCACTTCTATTTACTGTGTGATGAATAGAGATGAGATAATTTTAAGCTCATTATCTAGGTGATATTTGAGAGTTCGAGCTTAAAATATAGATGTCACCTTAACTAGAGTGTTAAGATGAGGCTATAATATTTATTATGTCCGAAAGTGAAATAACCCACGTATTTCATTTTATCTGTCTTTAATGCCAGATGTGAGTTCTGATTGATTATTTTAAAGAATGTAGATTTGTGAACTCAAGCTAGACATTAAGTATGCCTGAGTTATCATCTGTACGGTATTAAAAGGAAAGGCATACGTTCCATGGGAAAGGAGAGAATACCGTAATACGTACTTCATATTACGTATGCATGAGACGACCAAGGAGAGTTGGCAAGAGTTTAGATCTCAACTCTGTGGCCAAGTGAGACTCTTGAGGATAAGAGTTCCTCAATTTTAGTCCCTTCACGACTCTTACTTATTCTCAAGATTTATTTTCGGTGTTCGCTATCTTAGAGTGTTGCCTATGATAATTATATTGATTCGATCTAATGGGACATTTCTAGAAAAGCGAACTGAACTGAGATTGAGAGGTTTAAGGGAAGAGGAAGATCAATTCTTAATGTCACGTTCAATCTTTGTGTTCACAGGTCGACCAATTATGATTATATGAGTTTAATCATGATTGTGAATACAATGTATTGTATTTGAGTACTCAAAGAGATCAAGAGAGATATGATGTAAATGTGACTGATTGATCTAGGGTACTGCATACTGGATCTACTATGAGGTTATGTGCCCATTGTGAGCTGTAATATACTCCTAAAAGATGTATAGCAACGAGATCTCATAGTATGCTGGTCGCACGGATTATTTGCCCATATGAACTAAGCGGTGAGAAGAAAAAGAGAGACATTTAGTCCTTTGTGGGCGAGTGGGAGATGTTGAAAATAAAATGCCCATTAAGGGCTAAATTGGCTAATTGCCATTATTGCAATATTTGATTGCAATCAATTAAATTATTTCCTATCCCAAGAAATAGAGAGAGAGAAGAGATAACGTTCTCTTCTCCAGAACGTCTGTCGTTCTAAAAAACTACAATAGACAGAAACTCTCTCCCAAAAAAAAATGCTCCATGGAAGAACTCTCTCGACGACGATCGATCGGCGGATATGGATCGTGTCTCACCTGCGAAGGGCTCTTAATCTGTGGCTATCGAGATATGTTCGTTTACGTGATATGCCTCACCGATCAGTGATTCAAATTTGATCTCAGGGCTTGACGATCCAGTACAACGGTTTGATTAACATATTGCTGGAATCCGCGCTTTGTGCTTATGGGTATGTGGATCTATATTATTTCGCTTTGTTTATTGATCTTGATTTGTGATTTTGTATGAAATTCCCTTCAGTATCCGATTGTCCATGCTTGCTAATTGATACTACCGTTGTGTGATGCCTTGTGCCATTACGTTATTTCTTATTTTGCATATGAGCGGCATATGTGGGTGGTCTGGTAGGACTGGTATTGAGGTATAGGGTTAGGTTTCACTTGCTGAGATATATATATTTCACCCCAATGGGGGATTAACTTTTCAGGTCTTTGAAGACGGAAATACAGGCAGGATGAGGATGAACTCTCGATGAAGTAATAGAATGAATGGTTTTATGTCTTTGGTGGCCTTAGGGATTGTATCTGAATTTTGAGGATTAGAAATTGAATTTTGGGTACTTGACTGTGATAACTTCTGAGGAGAATTTTATTTATAAGAGGTGTATACCCTTTGTCTTGAGTCATCTCATTGTAATTTGTATGGAGCAAGTTTTATAGCTTCTGCGATACCGTTTCTTTGTCAAGTTATTATATGATTGGCCAATGGATCCTGGGAGATAACTGAAGATCAACGGCCTGGTGGGATGTACGTGAGCTCGATGGGGTCGGGGCGTGACATCCCCGTTTCAGTGGTATCAGAGCAAGGTCAGCTCGATCCATTGTTATTGAGGTTTAGAGTGATAAGGAGCGATGACTTGAGGATAATTAGGTAGTGAGACCTTTAGGATTAAGTACTGAACACTGAATCTTGAGGATTATAGGCTTGAACTTGTGAGATATTCTAGTGGTCATAATTTCGATTTAATAGATGATCTTGAGTGATTTTAGGGATAAGGCTTACAAGGAAGTGAGTAGAGATTGAAGAGTCATAAGCCTAGATTTGAGGTTGTTAGAGAATAGTTTCTGAATGATGGGTCAATTGGAGTATATGATTGTGATCGTGACTTGTCGATGACCCAACTTGGAGAATATGAGTTATAAAGAGACGATTGGCATTAGCGGGTTCAGACTTGAATTGCATTGTATCCTGATGGTTTAGTTATCAATTGCTATTGACAAACTTGGGTGATATGAGATGAGATGTATACAAGGAATATTTGGATTGAATATTAGTTGTGATCGAATGCCTATGGATTTGACTTGAATAGTGACCGGACTTGAGGTATATGATGGAATATAGGCAATTGATCGGTGAGAGGCGATGACACTTGTGGAAATTAGAGATCTTCTCTTGATAAGAATCGATCTAGGGACAATTGTGGTATGACAAGTGGTGAGAACAAACAAGCTGTGCATGTGTTTGTGGCTGTGAGCTGAAAGTTGACAAGGGTGCATGCATGAGCTTATCACTATCAGACTTAATAAACTGTCGCTTGGTATGAGACGAGTTGATGGGATACCTATAAACGGTAATGAAGCATGTTATGAGGCGTGTGGAACGGGGCTTCCTCTGTAGATGTATGACTTGGGATAACCTACAACGACCAGGTTTGACGAGGGCGGGGAGTGATCTCCGGGACAAAGAGGTCCGAACAAGGAGCGGCTCCTGACAGGCTTCTAAGATAGCGAGGAGGCAGGAATGACCCAAGTCATAAATTGAAAGGGTAAGCCTATGTATCAGGTTGAGTCTGATTGTGGTTAAGAGATGTATGGCATTGGAGTGATTTTTAAAGTGAATGTTCGAAAGTGGCATGGCATTTATAATGACGCCTGTGATTGGCACGGTTAAAAGCTTTGTGCTTGGCAGTGGATGCCGTTTGAAAAAGAAAAGTGATGATGTGATTGGCCTGTTAGGCGTGTTTTATAATTGGTGTCATATGATTGGCTTGGCCAAGGTTTAACTGCAAGATTAGACGGCATATGGGGGTTATACCTGTTGAACGGATGTCTACTGGAATTGCGATAGCCTGTCAAGTTTGTGACAGAGTGGCTGATACCTTATGCTTTGAGTTTGGGTGATTGACTTATGGAAGTCACGCCTTGAGTATTTGCTGGGTATTGGCCTAGTTGAGTTTTAATCTAGTTGAGGCTTGCCTAGTGATGCCTGTTAAGTGAGAAGTTGCCTTGTTGAGGCTGGCTTGTTGCGTGGTTGGTACTTAAGGATGATTTAGAATCCTTGTATAATAAGCAACTAGTTGAGAATTATTTGCGAACCACTGATGGTTGATAATGAAAGATAATGAGGGGAGCAGTCTGAGACTGCTAGACTTGAGTAGATGACTTAAGTCTTTGATTCCTAGAGGTAATCATAGTGGTTCAAGTGATATGAGAACCTAATGACGTTGAACGACTACAGTATGGTCATAGAAGAGCATTGGACTCGAGTAAGTAAGATATGGGAAGATCCAAGAACTGAGATGGATCATAAGAATTGAGCAAAGATGAGCAACTGGAGAATGAGTACTAGGAGAGCGTATGGCTCGATTTCGTTAACCGTGCGAGACCTAAGTGTGATAATGGGTCATGAGAGCTTTAAATGGAATGAGAAAATTTGTTGGGTAGGCAAGCTCTTGAGGAGTTGCTATATTTGCTTAAGCCACTGTGGTGACAGATGCTAGTGCTGATGAATTAAATGATGGAAGTCACGAAAAAGGTGACTCTGAGTTATTTCATTCACGAGAAAGGTGAATGTGTGGGAAGAACCATGAGAGTTTTAAAAGTTTGTGAAGCTATGTATAAGTTGAGATTGCCTGAGTTTGAAAGAGGGATGAGATTTGAAACTGTCTCCCTCATGATTGGGAATCTTGACAAGGAAAACTTGGAGGTTTTGGGTACACTGAAGAAAGAAAGTGACCTTGGCAGTTGCTAACCCTAAGATGCTATTGATAATTGGCGAAAGATCACCAGAGGAAGGGTTTCCTCGAAGGCATGAAGTCTGCCTGGACTACCTCTGTTGAGTTGTTCGATGGAAAGTATCCTCTTGGGATTGCTTGAGAGCAAAGGTTGTTTGGATCCTGATACTTTTGCAAGGATCAGAGGATGATCGACTAGTGTGAGACACAGTTCTCAAGGTCGTTTAAGCATATGGTAAATGTGATCAAGGACCCTTGAATAAGATAAGTAAATCCCTGAGTGGATCGGAACTTGAGAGCCTTATGGCTAGTTGATATTCTTGATTCGAAGGAACTATAATGGATCCTAAGAAAGGAAGTGGATGATCGAAAGAAGATTTCTGTTCATGGATTACAAATATAGAGATTTCCACAAAATGCGCCTGTAAGGGATGGTTGTTATCTTGGCGCAAGTCTCGTAATGAGAGACTGACATGTCGTTCCTTCCATTGTAGGGAAAGTTGAGGAAAGAGATATGTCAATTGTCTGACATTGACGATTCTATGAGATTGATTGAGCATAAATCTAGACCACTAGAAGTGATATTGTGTGTCATCTTCCCTAAAGGGCAGGACGTCATTCTTAAAGGACGATTGGACCATGAGATGGTCGTTGATGAAAAGAAAAGTGAACAGACTTGATAGTCCTGGATGTTCGTAATTCTAGTGAATGATTGAGTAAGCGAAAGAGCGCTTAGAGAATACTTGCAGAGTGATTTGAGGTAATCGAATTGAGCATCCGATATGTGATTTGGTGGAGACTAAGGACGAACGGATATTGTCACTTGAAGTGACTGAGTTATGGGAAGGAAAATGTTAAAGCATGTGGCATTTGAATCCTGGAGTAAAGGTACCGTCGTTGGCGCAGACTCTAAGGTTGACGTCCTATGGAATGTGAAGGACAAGGTAGATTAAAAAAAATGTCACGGAAGTGTATAGTTTCTTTCTTAGGGTAAGAGGCCCTAGTGTAAAAGGAAGAAAAAGTCTGAATTTTCTTGGTATTGTGGTTGAGCGTCTGGACTGAGAAAGAAGACGCAGAATTTGAGTGAATCTTGGAAGTGAAATCCGAGAGACTGTCCTGTAGACAATGTTGAATTCTAGGGTGATATTGATGTTCATTTGAATGGATGGAATTGGGATAAGGTCGCAGTAGCGAGTTGTGGAACTTAGAGGCTAAAGAACTAATGCTTCTTGAGGAAAAGAGTGACAAGAATAAACAAAAAATTGTGTGGTCCTAGAGGAGACCCGTGACAACAGAGAGCCAAGGTTTGAGCTCTCAAGTGAAAAGTATGAGAAACAGTTTGAAAGATTCGACACCTGGTAGAAAGAAGTTGATAATAGTTGAATTAATTGCCCAAGGAATGATTGAGTTGATTATTACCGTCATGAGGAATATGAACAGCTTTTGAGAGAGTCTTATGGACTCTAAGGAGATGCTCGTTATATGCTGAATGTGAAGAGCACGAGCTGTGGACTTGCTGAGGTAAGATTCCTCAATTGTGAAACTTCAGAGAAAGGAAATCCCTATGGAACCTTTGAGGATTAGAATAAGTGATGAATCGATGGAGTCGATGTAAGTTGCTGGAGGTTGAAATTTTCCGAGATTGGTAAATCGTTACAACCAGATCGTGGGAAGATTCCCCACAAGAATTGTTCCATTGGTGAAATGGATTAAGGACGAGACGTAACACAAATGAATGAATGAACGTGAAAAGAGTTTTCGAGAACTTAAGTCAAGTTGATGACTACGCTATTAATGGCGTTTTCGATTTGAAGTGGAAAAGCTTATGAAGGTCGTAATGACGCCACGCAGAATGAAACTTGAGGTATAACGAGGCAACCGGAAGCAGGCATTGCATAAGGCCATATGAGTTGAAATGCTTAGAGCAAGATTGGAGTTGGATTGTGAATGTCCTTGCGACAAAGTTTGGGAAACATTGTGGGTAAAAGAAGATTTCAAGTCAATATCTAACACGAGAGAATAATGTAGCAGTTTCCTAAGAGGAATTGAACAAGAGGCAACGCTGATACGTGAAGTTGTTTGTGGATATGAGAGCATTTGTTTGAATAAAGAAAGACCTCAAAATTATGTGAACTATAAGGGATGAGAGCAGGAACTGCCTAAAGAGAATTGAGGATGAGTCATGTGGAACGAAGAGATCACTCAAATGTTGTTATGGCGATATTCATATCGCTAAGGAAAGGTGAACTATTTCGCGAGTTTCGCGGATGCTTACAGTTGAGAATTAAACATTGTGTAATTGGCGATGGAGGGACAGATCTTCCCTCATGAAATAAGAGATTCAACTTTTCAATTGGAAGTTCGCCGTATGGATAGTTTGATGACTACCTGAAATATCAACCCTGAAGGATATAAAGGAATTGAGAAATTGCCATGATCAGACCCTAAAGTCTAAGAGGCATGGAAATGATTAGAACATGGAAAGCTAAGATTCTCCTGGGGATGGCACAAAGGTGTGCCAAGATTGCCTTAACACTATCGATGATGTGGATCGAAGGTTGAATTAGTATAACGTTTGGTCGAGCATTGGACATGCCGACAAGAGAGAGAGACATGATCTTGAAAGTTGATGGACGATCGTTGGAAGTCTTCGAATGAAGTCGAGAAGGCTATAGTTCGATTTGAACAATCAAGGGTAAGTTAATGGAACTTGTGCGTCCTTGACGGCACAACATGACGTTTGAAAAGGACGATTATGCCAATTGATAGAGGCACTCAAGGAGTGCGTTTTCATGACGGTTCGGTAATGATCGTGATAGAAAACAATCTTAGATCTATTGCGGCGTTCTGGAAAAAGCCTTCCGACAAGGAATTTGAAAAGTGAGATTACAGTATGACGTACATATTATTTCTGGACCATTGGACGAATTGTAAAGAAAGTCCGTATGCTAGGAGGTGTACCACCGACCAATGTTGTGAATGTTAAAGGAGAATAGAGAAGTAAACGTAGATTAAGGACTGAGGGAAGCAAGTCCAGGAGGACGATAACTTTTGTCAGAAAAGACAAGTAAGAATGTCAAGTAATGGGAGGAACTACTTTGGAGAGTGAGGATGTGATGATGCGTCGATACCCCATGAGATTGGATAATTGGAAAGTGGCAAATTTTGAGGACGAAATTTCTTTAAGGGGGGAAGAATTGTGACATTCCGAATTCTGACCCTTTCGAGGCTATTGAATGGAAGGATATCGATCGGCGTATTTCAGTTGTAACTCGCTCGGAGTTGGCCACTCTTGAGTTGACTGACCAAAAGGGAAAGACTGATGCGGAGTCGAGTACGTGGACCTAGGGAGTTTGAATGAGAAATGGCACTTTGACCATAAGGATTGTCGAGGAAATATTCCGGGCCAGTAGAGATCGATCTAAGGACGATCATGGAATGTCTTGCTAGCGTTATACGTTGGGACGCGAGTGATTCCGCTTAACAAATGTGTAATTTGCGAGAATTTCCTAAATCGGGTTATGATGATCTGGATCGAAGGAACGAACGATAAACCTACGCAGTTACATGACAATCAAAGTCGCCACGGTTTGAGAAAAATCCCAAGGTCGATACGCGTAGCGTCTGCAAGAGTCGTCCGTCAATTTGAGATAAAACTGGAAGTACAGTCGACGAGAGTTCGACATGAAATTGGACCTCGAGATTAGGTATTGGGTATTGAGGAATTCCAATATTGGGATTGAGATGGACGTCGCCTCATCGAGGGTGGTTTATACTGGAACAATGAAAGTTCGGACAAAAAGTGCCAAATGACCATTTGGCCCCTCAACCATTTTCCCTTGCCTTAACATTTCAGAAGGACGAAATGGTCAATTCCCACTCCTCTCCATGGCTGTCGAAAATAGTGTGCATGGGTCAAAGAAGAGTCAAAGCCAAGGATTGCATTATTAGATATGTGCCATGTGTCACTCATTGAAGACCTCAAGCATTTATTGCCCACCTAATTCAATCTTGTCACATTAAACCCTCAATTAATTGAGGAGAGCTTCATTCTCCTTCTTCCTCAGTCGTGCACCCCCTCCCCCTCACTTTTCCATCTTCTTCTTCTTCTTTTTCTCTCTCGGCCGAGCGGTTTCTCGCGGACAGACAGAAACTGGTTTACTGTTCCGGCCATAACTTTGACGTCCGAGATCGGAATGAGGTAAAACCACCTCCATATGAAAGCTTATCGTCTTTCCGTTCTAGGAAGATATTATAATCTCAATTTGGCCCAGTATTTCTTTTTGTATGTCTGTTTGAGTGGACAAAGGTTAGAATCTGACTCTGTTTTGGAGAGGCTACGTTTTTTGGGCCTTCCGGACTCCAAATGACCTCGAATTTTCGGTGAGATCTTCATAACATCTAGTAATTGAATTTTCTGAGCTTTGGTTGCTATTTTAGTTGAATTTTGATGGGTGTACATGGTTGATTTGTGGAGATTTTTACCGAGCATAATCTGCCCGTTTGAGGACCGTGTAGAATTCGGGCTGTTCAGAGGTCTTTGGAGTGTCGTTCCGCTTCAAATCTCTTGGTGAGCTCTCTAAACCCATAAATAAAGGTCTTAGCAAGTTTGTTTGTGAAGAATTAAGGCTTGGAATTGAAGTATGGCTTGATTGAGCGGTTGGAAACCGAAACCGGTTATGTTTTGAGGATGAACTATTGTTGGCCGGTTCTGTTTAGAGCTAATAAAGGAGTAATTGAACTTCAAATGGACTTATAATACCCTATATGATGTGATGTGAATTGTTAATGAGAAGTGTGTGAAGTGGATTTGGCGTTTAGAAGTGAATTATGGCAAAATTGGGGTATGAACCTCTAATTTGAGTATTGCCATGTATATGACTGTGTGAACCAAACACATTAAGGGTTTGAGGGGAGCATTTCCATGTGCTCAATTGTTAGAAAAGGTGTCTTGAATTGCCTATAATATGACTAAGGAAGCATTGGATTAATGGAAGTGAGCATTCCATGATTTTTTATTTAAGATTGGTAAATCTTTCTAGGTTGACAAGGAATTCGTGGAGAGTTCATACTTGTGGCATTGAGAATAGTCACTTTGTGTGACATTTTGCTAATTGATCAAGGTAAGTGTTACCTAGTTCTTTCTCTGAATGCCTGGGCATACAGGATGAGTAATTGAATGATGTGATTGACTGATGAATTTTTATGAAATGAATTGCATGTGTATCTTGATGGCAAGGTGAAACTGAATGAGAAAGGTGTTGGGGATACCATTTGGTCTGATGACCCCAGCGGTATCGGAGGGTGGTGAAATAAAATAAAAATGTGAATGCCATTTAGTCTGATGACCCCGGAGGCATAGAATGGCTTTAAGCCTGGAGAGTACCGATTGGTCTGATGACCCCAGTGGTATGTGGACATCGTTTGGTCTGATGACCCCGGAGATGTCAAGTGGCTAGAGTGCCAGTGGAGTATGTGGATGATTGAGCATGACTATTTGTATCGATTGTCCATGCTTGTTAATTGATACTGCCGTTGTGTGATGCCTTGTGCCACTGCGTTATTTGTTATTTTGCATATGAGCGGCATATGTGGGTGGTCTGGTACGACTGGTATTGAGGTATAGGTTTAGGTTTCATTTGCTGAGATATATATATATCTCACCCCAGTAGGGGATTAACTTTTCAGGTCTTTGAAGACGGAAGTACAGGTGAGATGAGGATGAGCTCTCGATGAAGTAATGTAATGAATGGTTTTATGTCTTTGGTGGCCTTCGAGATTGTATCTAAATTTTGAGGATTATGAATTGAATTTTGGGTACTTGACTGCGATAACTTCTGAGGAGAATTTTATTTATAAGAGGTGTATACCCTTTGTCCTGAGTCATCTCATTGTAATTTGTATGGAGCAAGTTTTATGACTTCTGCGATACCGTTTCTTTGTCAAGTTGTTATATGATTGGCCAATGGATCGTAGGAGATAACTGAAGATCAACGACCTGGTAGGATGTACGTGAGCTCGATGGGGTCGGGGCGTGACAGTTGCCTCATGTTTTTTAGTTGGCGTCGAGTGTTTGCGTGTGATTGAAAACCTTGTCTTTGTACGAAGCTTAGATTCTTCACGACTTATGACTGAGTCGAGTCAATTTAAAGTACTGAAATGCCAGGTTTTGGACAAGTTCCCTATTTTAAACATGCCAATATTTTGAACTCAAAATACCCCATTTTTCAAAAGTGTTTGGAGGTACTGGCAGCCTAGTTTAGGGTTAGGTTTGACTTACTGGGATTATATATCTCACCCCGTCGTGGGACAACATTTTTCAGGTCTTAGACGATGGAAACCCGAACTTGCCATAGGTTGGCATTTGAGGAAATCGATTGGAGGAAATCAAGATGATTCTGATTGAGACCTTAGAAAACATATATTGTTTGGAATTAGATTTGTAATTGACTTTGACATTTATAAGATGTGTACATCTTTTCGTCCTAAGTTATCATGTATTGTTTTATTTGTATGCGGTTGTTTCACGTTTCCGCATGCGTCTCATTTAGAAGCCTTGATTTCGTTGTTGGTCGTTGGATCCTGAGTAATATCTCGACAATAGGAACGGCCTGGTGGGATATTCGCGTGCTCGTCGGGTTCGGGGCGTGACGAGTGAACTGTAAGATGCAGATCACATTTTGATTGATTAACAGCAAGTGCAAGCAGTATTTAGTTCTTTGCCTCATTGCTGTGTGCATATGAAAATTTCATGTCACGCCCCGAACCCGGCGAGCACGCAAACATCCCACCAAGCTTCAATTCTTGTCATCAAGATATTACCCAGGATCCAACGGCCAACAACGAACTCAAGGCTTCTAAATGAGATGCATGCAAAAACGTAAAACAACACCATAAAAACAAACATCACAAGATGACTTGGGACAAAAGGGTATTCTTCTCATTAGAGTCAATCACACTTCAGAGGTTACAACTCTAAATCTACAATTATTCATTACAACTCTAAGGTCGAAAAAAAGTTCATAACCATTTTTTTTGTGACTCCATCAAATGTCCATCCATGGCAAGCTCGAGTTTCCATCGTCGGAGACTTGAAAAATGTTATCTCATGACGGGGTGAGATATATAATCTCAGTAAGTTAAACCTAACCCTAAATTAGGCTGCCAGTATCTCCCGACACTTTTGAAAACGGGCACTTTGGGATTAAAAACTTTGGCATGGCAAAAACATGATTCCTTCAAAACATGGCTTTTTAGTATTTCCAAATCAATTCAACTCAGTCACAAATCATGGCAAAAATCTAAGCTTCGTACAGTGGCAGGGTTTTAAATCAAAGCTACACACTCGAGACAATCCTCAAATTTACTCAAAAAACCATTTTAATGACTTCCAGAAAACATATCATTTTCTTTCACGCCCTTCCTGGGCCACTTTCAAATCACGAGGCAAACTTTTCAGTTCATGAGGCATTTTCAATTTCCAAAAAATTCTTTCATCGATTCTTCTAGAAAAATAGGTCTTTTCAATTTTTGCCCATCTAGGCCGCCCACTTTGGGGCTGCGAGATGATTCGGTCTCCATATGACCCGTCGGTCCATATGAGACTCTCGCGTCCGGACCCAGAGATGATTTGGTCACCATACGACTCTCGACGCCCATTTTCAATCGAGCTGAATCGTGTCAGTATGGGACTCTCTAGCCGCACGACCTCGTCAGGCAAATGGGAGTAACTCCCTCCCCATACGTTGTTCAAATTATAATCCTCGGTAATCCCACACTCCAGTGCACATATAATTTTTCCCGGCGATCCCACACGCCTGTGCACTTAAGATTTTATTCATAGAAATTTCAATTATAGAAAGCCTCACATTTTTCATTTAAAGAAAACAATTCATGCCTCAAAATTCATTATTCAAGAACAACTAATGAAACCAATCAATTCATCGCCTACTCGAGGCATTCCCTTCAACGTCCCTCAACTGGACAAAATATATTCCTCATTATAAAATTTCAATCAAACACAAGCTTCACACGGCCATTTCATAAAAGTCATGATTGATGCAAGTCACGATTTCAAAATCTCAATTAAAGACTCGGTTTAACAATCCATGCCACTTAGGGTACTCAATTCAAACCGAAATTACCACATGGCTTACTCAAGGTCCAATATTCATCATGACCATATTGGAACTCCATAAATCAATCTTGATTTCATAAATTTCAAGCCAAAATTCACTCAAGCACAACTCATGTGGCATCCCAGGTCTCCTCCTAGCCTCCAACTCTGATACCAACCCATAGCCCAACTATCAATTCTCCAAATCTGAAAAAAGTTCCCACAACGTGGGTTAGCGCGACGGCTAGCAAGAAAAACATTCAACCCCACCATAGGGGTCCTAAGACTCCCTAGGACTACTAGCATGCAATCACATGGTGGATACATATATAAACATTAATCAAAGGTCATTAAGCAATGACAACATGTGAAATGATAATGTCAATGCAATATGGAATGACGTGCTCTTCGCTCATTTACACCATTGCAAGGCGTTCCACCTTGCAATCCCACTCTCCGGGGCTCCGCGACGCATGGTACGACTCTCCCCCACACACAGCTCAGGATCCACAAGTACGTACAAATCCCCGCACACAGCCCAGGGGTGTCATCTCAATTCAGTGCATTGAAGAGCAAATACTCCACATATCTCATCATATAGCGCGCGGTACCATGTGCCAATGCATGCTCAGCCATGAATCACAAGGTTCTCACCATCAATTCTGTAATTGATAAAACAATGCCAGGCCAACAGAATGAGCATGCCAATTCACCAAGATATGTACATGTTCATGAGATATGCTACCACCACGATCAATCGAGTAAGGAATTACAATTTGAATCTCAATGACCAAGAAAGATGTCAATTCTAATAAGTGAATAAATCAAGGCTCCCGTCACAAGATCCATTCGAACATTTCATCAACTTGTGATAACTAGATTTTTTGTCCAACCTTAGCATGGTCACGGCTTACCACTTCCTCTCTTTGATGCTCTCGGGTCACTGAGGTTCTAGCCAATCAAGTCACATTCTTATCAAGCTAAAGTAATCAAACCCGGTTCATAAGCAGGGAAAATTCAGCACTGCGGTTATACGAGTCGTCCGTTTTAAAAATAGTAGATGAGCTCCTAAAATCATCAAATTTTACCACGTTGTACTTAAGACCTTGGAAAACATTGTGTCAAGAAATCTTGAATTAATCCCATGTAGAAAAGTTGCAGTAATTTATGAAATCTAGAGGAAATCTGACCTTCAGTAAATCAGTGCCAACGTCACAGAAATAAATACATTTCGTGGGGTTAACCAGATCAGAAAAATCCCATATTTTTATACGTTGTAGTAAAAGATGTCCTCTTAAACTTTCATTAAGGGAAGTTGATCTAAATCATTTTCCAAAAATCAGTTTAAAATCACGAACCGTAAGGGGTGTCGGTTAAACTCGTCAGAAACAGCTTGAGCCCGTGTGGTTCTAAGGAAATTATAAATGATGGGAACCGATCCCTATTGAGCACAGCGGAATTACTCTATTTTCACTGCCCTAGGATTATCTTGAATCACTGATCGGAGAAGTATATCACAAAACGAACATAGCTCGTATTTTCACAGATTAAATGTCCACAATGCAGTCGAGAGAATCCGTCGCCCGTTCGACGTTCCGGAAAGGAGAAGGGAGAATTGCCATTCGTCTTCACTGTTCTTCGTTGGAAGAACGTCTTTAAGAAACGACGTATATTTCAACGTTTATCTCTAAACGTTGTATATAAAGAGTTACTGCCCTTGGCAGTTAACTCTTGCATGGGTAATGGGCTGGGTTAGCCCATCTTGGGCGGCCCACCCATCTATATAACCCAACATCTCCCACTCGTCCATGATGAGCTATCTATGACGGTCACTTGTCCACTAAGGATCAACAACTCCCACAGACCCACGAAGGGTTAAATATAACTCCTTCTTTTCTGCAAAGTTCATATCAACAAATAATCTGTGCGACCAGCATACTGCGAGAGCTCGTTGCCATACATCCGTTGGGAGTATATAGCAGCTCTTAAATGGCATGTTAACTCAGAGTAGATTCAGTATGCAGTACCCTAGATCAATCAGTCACATTTATATCATATCTCTCTTGATCTTTTCGATCTCATTGAGCGCTCAAATGAAATGCATTGTATTCACAATCATGATTAACTCAAATAATCACAATTGGTCGACCTGTGAACACAAAGATTGAATGTGACATCCAAACAGATTTGATCTTCCTCTTCCCTTAAACCTCTCAATCTCAGTCCAGCTCGCTTTTCTAGAAATGTCCCATTAGGTCGAATCAATCTCATGACCATTGGTAACACCCTAAGATAGCGAACACCAAAAAGAAATCTTGAGAATAAGTAAGAGTCGTGAGGGGACTTAATTTGAGGAACTTTTATCCTCAAGAGTCTCACACGGCTATAGAGTTGAGATAAAAAACTCTTGCCAACTCTTCTTGGTCGATTCATGCATACGTAATATGAAATACGTATTACGGTATTCTCTCCTTTCCCATGGAGCGTATGTCTTTTCACTGTTAATACCGTACAGATGGTAGCTCAGACATACTCAATGTCTAGCTTGAGTTCACAAATCTACTCTCTATAATAGAAACTTTCAGAACTCACATCTGGCATTAAGACAGATAAAGTGAAATATGTGGGCTATATCACTTTAAGTATTTCACTTTCGGACATAATAAATATTATGACCTCATCTTAACATTCCGTTAAGGCGATCTTAAAATTTCCAAGCTTCAGCTCTCAATTATCACCTAGATAATAAGCTTGAAATCGTCTCATCTCTATTCATCACGCAGTAAATAGAGGCGATTACCCGTGTAAGTAGGCTAATCTCATCTGTCCGACATACTTTCTCAACATAATGCACCAAGCATTAATATGCATAAATGTCATACTAACTCATAAGCATCAATAATGATAACAACTACCATTAACTGTGAACATTGGGAAATATAAATGTCCAGTACTCCCACTTTTATGCACTTCTAGAGATTTCAATATATGGAACTAATCCCTTTGCTAACACATGACTGAGGAGCAATATCTCTAGGTATTCACTTCACAGAAGAGCTGCTATCATTCTGTGCATGTATGTGTACTGTATGTTCACATCTTTTCTTGCATCAATGTTTTTAAAAAAAATATATCACATGTCTATTTGTTTGGTCTGGCAATGGATCCTTAGTGTAAACTTTTTGTTGCTTGGCTGTTACAATGAACTAATAATTGTATTTGCAGCACCCTTAGCAACACCTCACTGATCCAAACTTCTCTAAAGCCAAACATTCTCTTATACTGCTGTTGATAACACCACGAGATCAATTTTCATCGTGGATAAGGCTATACATCTTTGCTTCTTACTATTCTAACACAAGGCGTCATTTCTAAGTAAGAACGCAAAGTTAAACATTTTCCTCAGTCAACATCAGCATAGCCTTCAAGGTGCAAATCTCAACCTTGATAACTCAATAAAAAATCAGCAGTACTTTTCAAATATCTCAGAATTTTCTTGACGGCAATTCAAAGCACTTGACCTGTAGTGAATTGGTATCTACACACCATTCCAGCTACATAATTAATATCAGGTCTTTTACACACATAGTGTACATTAAGCTTCGAACAACACTAGAACATAGAACACTTTCCATTTCTTTATTTTGCTTGTGGAGTCTTAGGACACATCTTCGGCTCAGACCTTCACCTCTTACAATAGGAGTATCTTTTATTTTACAATCTTGCATACGGAATCACTCAAAGACTTTATTCAAATAAGTCTCTTGTGAAAGAGATCATAATCTCTTTAAACGTATGCAGATTCATCCATATATCAAAAATTGGAACATAACCAATTCTGACTGTATCAATTAACTCCATACTGCTCCAAGCAATTAGCATATCATCAACATATAATGATAAGATCACATACTGATCTTTGGATCTTTTGATATATACACAATAATCCTCATCAATCATTAGAAAAACATATGCCACAGTGGCATTACGAAAAAAGCATATATCATTATCATGAAGACTGCTTAAGTCCATATACCGATCTCAAAAGTCGATACACCTTTTGTTCTTGGCCTTCTATAACAAACCCAATAGGTTGTTTCATGCAAAATTCTTCTTTTAATTCTCCGTTGAGAATCACAGTCTTTACATCTATTTGATGTAATCCAAGATCCATACTAATCACTTTCAAGATAAGGTGAACTGATCATACTATATCACCACAAGGCGAGCCTTATATATCTTAATCGAGCCATCAACTTTATGCTTTATTTTGAGAACACATTTGCTCCCAATGGCTTTGTGTCCATTCGAAAGATCAACCAGTTCTCATACTTGATTTGATCTCATTGACTCCATCTCTTTTTCCATTGCTCATATCCATTTTTTTTTAACTAGGGCAAGTCCGAGCCTCATTTACATTTCTTGGCTCACTTATTCGCCAAATTAGAGATTGCACACTTAGTACATCATTCTCCATTACGCTTCCACTCGGATCAGACAACGACGACATCTTCTTCACATCAAGTGGTTGCAATTGAGACTAATTCGAAACAAATTCCCACTTGGATAAGATGTCTCAATAAAATCATTATAACTATCCAAGATTCAAACAACTTATCTCGCCCTTTTTCGGAAGTACATTCACTAAGAATGTGACATCTTATGATTCAAATTCAGTTACTCTTTCCACTTTCTTGTTCACCTATAGCACTTGCCCTTTCGAGTGCTCTTAGTATTTCACAAAGATACTCTTTTTGCCTCTAGGGCCCAATTTCCCATACCTATGGAAGGACTCATGTGTATAGGAAGCATATTAAGATTTGAGCAAACTTAAATCTCATATTCGACCTGTCCACAACTCATATGGAGTAGGAGTAACTGATTTACAAGGCACACAGTTAAGTATCTAGACAGCCATCAATAAAATATCACCACAAAAGGTAATACTCACAATAGGATGTGCCATCAAAGACTTAACCATATCTATTGGAATATATTTTCTTTGCAACTCCAATTCTATTAAGGAATCGCCGAAATAGAAAATTAATTTTTTTATTCCTTTTTCATCACATAAATATATGAACTAATCAAATATATTTTCTTGACTTCGATCGGTGTGACGAAGTAAACAGCCTCATGCCTTGCTCTCACATTTATTGAACCACATATGTCTGAATGGATCAATGCAAAGGAAACTTAGCTCTTATTTATTTTCTAAATGGTTTCATCACTATTATTCCCACTAGGCAATGCTTACAAATGGGCAAATTGACACTCTTAATACTGTCAAATAAGCCAAATTTAGCTTACTTTACCTAGCCTAGCATGCTACATATTCATATCATCACAAAAGATGAAAATAGGGAATAACTATCATACGCATAATTGTACTCAACAATCTGCACATTGAAACCTTCTAGAATTCTAGTAACTTATTTCTAACGTCAAGTCATCATCATCGTTATGAAAGTCCAACTTGAAATCAAGTTTAACCAAACTAACACGAAAACTAAATTCCATCGTGTTTTGGAGCATATAAACATTAGTAAGAACAAAGTGCGACCATCGCACATATTCAATTGGCAGGTGCCAATTACTTTGATTTTCACTCAGAAAATATTTCTCACATTTATTAAATTTGCTCATTGTGAAACTTATTAAAATTTCACTACTACATGGTCTGTGGCCCTTAGATTTACAATCCACAAATAATAAAATTCAGTTACCAAAACTGAACTACAGACATATGTACACTCTTAAGTGTACAAATGGATTCTAACTTCTTTAACTCATCACAATTGTGAGTAAAGTGACCATTTTTACAACAGTTAAAACACTTCACTTTTGAAATGTTTTTCTTAAAAGGACATTTTCCTTTTCCATGTCGGTTAAACTTTGATTTCTTTTCTGAAGATATGTTTCCTTACTTTTCACATCTCGAACCCACATTGACGATATTGCCAGCAGCACGAAGCCCTAATTAAGTTAGAACCATCACTCTAGTTCAAGATGGCACATAGCATCCTCAAGAGTCTTTACTCTTTATTGTGGATTTTCATATACACATAGCTATGAGGTAAAGAACAAATTACTGCTTGCATTTGCTACTCATCAAGTCAAAATATGATCTGCATCTAACAGTTCACTTATCTTGTTTGACTTAAGCCACAAAAGCTATTTAGATTTAGCCCACAAGGCGTCATATTGATGTCAAAACTTATAGTGATCTGTCCCAAGTTGGTGAACGGTATCTACCCAAAACTTAGTTTTTAATGCCTCCCACTTGACTATGGCATTTTCATAAATGCCTGAACTCATGCATAAAAATATTTTCATTCAACTCAGCAACATAATGCGAGTAATAGAGTACATCTTGTTCAATACAGCAAATGCCTTTTTTTTATATTATGCAGTATTTTCATCTTCAGGTACTTTCATAACTAGGTTAAGAGCTTCTAGTGCTTTTAACTTTTCTAGCAAATACTGGATTCTCACATTCCAGTTTCATAATTCTCGCCGTCTAATTTCTATTCTAATTAGGCTTAGTTATGATTTTCAAGAAGCTAAAGCCACAATATCTGAACACAAAGTTCTATAAACATGTAATCACGATCTATTGATGCCTAATATTTATGCATCTATTTTACACTAACTAATTATGTTAATAAATAATTTCACATAAGGTCTCAAAGTCGAAAGTTCACTATGTTCCCAATCATCGTCTGAGAATCCTCGCTTGAAATTATCATTAACATAATTATTTGTGTAAAATCGAGTTCACTGAAATTACTAAAATTTTCTAGAACTCCCCACTCAAATAAAGATCATAATTCATACTATGATCTCGATATCTTGTAATCATAGCAAAATGACATGGCATGATTTGAACTAAAGCACCAATAACATATGCATCAAATCATACTCTAATTTCATATACAAGATATGGATAGCAATTAATCTAAACTTTATACATACTATCATCAATCATCATATAAGCATGTAAGCCATTCTCAATATTAAAATAACATTGACGATAAATAATCGAAAAATAATAAAAAAAATACGTGTATCAAGAAGATTCACACGTATTTTAAAATTTTATGTTCATCAAACATACTCACATAGCATATCAAATCGAAGATGATTTCGATATGAACGTAATGGTACCTCGCATGCCCCAATCGGAGCTCAAACGAGCCCATACGAGCCGGTCAAAGTTTCAGCTCATTCAGTCAACGCGTGCTTGGTCAACGGCCAAAGTTGACTTGAAGGACCAAATTGCAATTTCAATAAAGATCAGGGATCAAATTGCAATTTATGAAAAGATCGAGGACCAAATTGAAATTTTGAAAAATTCCGAGGACCAAATTGTAATTTTAAAATAAATTAGGGGCAAAATTGCAATTTTCGAAAGTTGAGTTAACCGGTCAACGGTCAACGAAGACCGGATCAACAGCCGATGAACGATCGGGTCGGAATCTCGGGTCTTGGACCGGGCAGGCTTCTTGGGTCGCGTAATCGGACGCAAGTCCCAATATTATCATTAATAAAATAGCAGTTCCACATTACAACAAATGCATGTGAAGTGGCCCAGTGGATGAGTAGGTTGGGCTTCAATTGTCATCATGCGGCTGGCCGTGGGTTCAAATCCCACGAACAGCAATTTTTCTTTTGAAAACTGCCCAAGCAGCTTCGCACGTGCCTGCTTTTTCACACGGGTGCATGCGTCTGTAACTGTTCCAGCGATTAATTTTTTTTTTTCGGCGGTCTTCTTCCTTGCGTGAAGACCTCCCCAGACGCACAGAACATCTTCGCCGATTTCGCCACCCTTTCACGCTCTGATTCTCCTCCGAAATCCCACCATAAACCAAAATTGATAGTGGGTTTTGAGCATCTTGTCGGGGCGACCACGTAGGTTCAAGAATCGAAGAAAACAATGAAGAAATTGGCCCGAAATCGTGCGTTAAACACTCGGACACGGAACCCTAATCCGCGAACTTCTTTCGCGAAATTCATCTTCGGCGATTAATCAAGTGCTGAGACACCTTAGGGTTTTTGTTCCCCATGTCGAGGGGACCCTACTGGTGCGAACCCAAGCGGTGATTCACCGAAATTTGGCCGGAATCAGTGAAAAACCTCCCGAACCAGAAAAGCCCCAAAAAATGATTTGTCCAAAAATTCCACGAAATTCACCAAAAAATTCAACAAATCATTTAATCAGAATTCAAGTTCGATTTGGCTCTGATACCAATGATGGGAACCGATCCCTATTGAGCACAGCGGAATTACTCTGTTTTCACTGCCCTAGGATTATCTTGAATCACTGATCGGAGAAGTATATCACAAAACGAACATACCTCGTATTTTCACAGATTAAATGTCCACAATGCAGTCGAGAGAATCCGTCGCCCGTTCGACGTTCCGGAAAGGAGAAGGGAGAATTGCCATTCGTCTTCACTGTTCTTCGTTGGAAGAACGTCTTTAAGAAACGACGTATATTTCAACGTTTATCTCTAAACGTTGTATATAAAGAGTTACTGCCCTTGGCAGTTAACTCTTGCATGGGTAATGGGCTGGGTTAGCCCATCTTGGGCGGCCCACCCATCTATATAACCCAACAATAAATATCACTTCAAATCCAAAAATTCCGAAATTAAATTATGTTATATTCAAGGACGTGATGAACAAATGTCATGAAGGAAGTTTGGTCAGATTCTCATCACACAAGGCTCGACAAAATTCTCAACACAGGAAGCACAATTTAGATCCGAAAATCTGACCAGTTTTATTTAGAACCGATTCTGCCTTGACTCCGTAAAATAGGTCCAATACTCCTCAATTTCATTTGTCCACAGTACCTCTACGTTGCCAAGGTATGACACCTCTATGATCAGAGTGGAAAATATCAATTTACACTAGAACAGTCCCTCATTTATCGCTAATACAGACTCGATCTAAAACAGAAGAGATTCTGTTTTTACTCCACAAACCAGACCCAAAACACTTCAATATGCTTAGTTATTCTCATCTCTTCATCATCCACGCCTAGCTCATCAACATCCAATTCAAGCTAGTGCAATATAGCTCAATATTAACACCAATTCAGCGCCTAAACAGAATCGAATTGCGCTAGTCTAAATCAGTCCACATAATTGATTTCTTGTCCTAAGAACCTCATTTGAACTTCCTATCATGGAATTTACACGATGAACATCTATCCTACGATAGGATTGAAGGAATTTCTTGCCTTTTTCTTGTTTGTTCTTGCTTGAATTCGTGGCTTCCTCCTCGGTTCCTCGATGACGAGCCGCACCGTTCCTCTTCCTCTCCTTCTCGATTGCTCGGGCGCTCACGAGCTCTCTCTCTCTCCCTCTCTAGCTTCGGTCAAAAATGGGGGAAAGAGGAGATGAATGACCGAAGAGTTCCTCATGTTTGCATGTCATTGGGAAGCCTCAAGTGACACTTAACTTGCATGCACCATTTCCCTTCCTCCAATTGCCACTTGGCAATACCCTCAATGGCCACCCATCATTGTCACAAAAGTAGAGATGATGGCTCACCAATGGAGTTCCTTGTATGTTCCCTAAGATTGCCGCCCAATAGAAGCCCATGGAAGGAAGAGTCGCGCGCCACTTGTTGAACATGCAATCTAACCTCATGCATAGGTGCCATTTATCCTTAAGGTTCTTGGATTGTTTGCCACTTGCTTGTCCTCACACGCCACTTGGCTTATCCCTAGGACACTTGTGAGACATTCACCAACATTGAACCTGTCCCACAAGCACGTCCAGGTCCATTTTCGTCCAAACTGACTAAGTTTCGTCCACTTTCTTGATTATCAAACCTCAAATTCATGTTCCTTGTCGTCTTACGGTCGCGTGGGAGAAAACGGAGCTCAATTTGGACTCCGGACGACTTCGAACGAGCCGTTTTACTTTCGACGAGCGCAGAAAAACGGAAATACGGGCTCTCGTGTCAAATGACGTTTTTTCATGCTATTTCCCATTCTAATGAAGGCCAACGAAATTCTTATGGTTCTAATCCAAATGTCCTCTTACATGTCATAAGAAGCTCTTGATTTGACACTTGTCTTTCGCCCCATAATGCAAGAATTTCTTCCTTCAATTTCCCCCAAGTGTCAATACCCTCAATGGTGATAAATCATTTTCATCTTGAGAAGACATTAAACCAATGATTGGTCATTCTCCTTTGCTAGTTCCCTAGGCCATTTGGCCACTCACATTTCATGCACATGGGAGGAGCTTGCCAAGTGTTCTTGCCTCTATTGCTCCAAATTCCTTGCTCCCCAAGTCCAAGAGAATTAATTCCATGAAGCCAAGCTTATACTAATCCTCGTAGGTCCTTGATTGATTGACCAATACCTCAATTCCTTGGTCATCAAGCTTGATCCAACGATGACTAAAGTCTCTCATTCTCGGCCATGGTATAAATCCAATCAATTTTCTAATTTTCCAATCAACTTGACTTGATAATAATTTGGTCTTGGGACTTCGATTCTCGATAATTGTACCTTAGTCCTCGAATATGAAATTCCTTAATTAATCTTCCTAATATCTCATTAATTCCATTTGATGGGAAATTGGTTAATGGAACTCGAATTTCTATTCATCATATTCCTTAATGTATACGACCAATTTCTCATAATGTCACTTGAGCCATGATAATCCAAAATTGACAAATTCCTTAATAATTTCCTAACCCGTTTCCACATGTGTCACCTTGACATACCTTGGCCTCTTTGCTTAATCCTGTATAATGAGATTCCAATTCATTGTTCTTAA
This sequence comes from Rhodomyrtus psidioides, assembly GCA_021437785.1. NCBI lineage: Eukaryota > Viridiplantae > Streptophyta > Magnoliopsida > Myrtales > Myrtaceae > Rhodomyrtus > Rhodomyrtus psidioides. The sequence goes on from JAILYB010000119.1 coordinate 1,881,707, forward strand.
AATCAATTCTCTAATCCCTTTCGGATATCCTTGCTTGTTAGAAATCTAGCAAACGGGGGATGCCACAACTCAATCCAAACAAGGCAGAATTCGAGCTTCAGAGTTCCTCAACCTCAACCGGTTCAGAAATCATTGATTTCCTTTAACAAAGACGTCCATTAGTAACCTAACTTCCTAATAAAGGGTTATGATCAACTTACCAACAATATTAGCTAGAGAAGTCCACGAAATAAGCGACACATGCCCTTGTTCCAAATCTGTCCAGAATCTGTTCCTAGGAGTTCCACACAATTTCAACCATTAAACTCCCTTAATCCACTTCCAAATCCAACCACAAGCTACCCTAGCATCTCAAACAAGGTCTTAAGAAGTCTCACCAAAGATTTACGCCAAAGAAATTAACTAAAGGACCGCACAAAGCTCACGGTCTCAATCTTGGTATCCGGCGGTCAGATTATGTTCTTGGAGGAGGTCAAAGAAAACTGGCCGTTATAATCCTTCTAAATTCAACTCTAGCTCAACCACATCTTGCTAACACATCATACCATGGCTTAAGATGACTTACCGATAATTTCCAAGCCAAATGATACCTCAAGGAACTTCAAAGTGCCGCAATTCCAAACCTGACCGGCGGTGGACAGATTTTGTCCAATTGAGAATCACTCGAAGTTTAGCTACCAAACTGCTTCTAAACTTCACCAAACTTAATCACAAGCTAATCAACCCTTAGGTTTAAGTTCAAGGATGGCTTAATGATGGAATCCAAACAAGGTGAAGCCTCAAAGATCCTCAAGGAGTCACGGCTCCAAGTTTGACCGGTGGGGACAGTTTCTATCCTCTTGAAGACCAGGAGGATTCAACCATTAAAACTCATCAAAATCCAACCAAACTTCATGAACACAAAGAAGGACGTCTTAAATAGGCTTGAGCGGTGGTCTTACCAAGAATCAAGCCATTACAAGCTCTGAAATCCAACTTGAGGCTCCTCGGGTTCGGATTAGACCGGTCAGCAACCTTCGCCCACTCAAACGGATCTACGAGACAAATGGCTGGGTTGATTTTGGCTCATAATACCTTGTTGGAACGGTAAGAGAAATAGATTTCTATTGATGGATGGCTTGGCTCAAACAGATAACGAACGAAGAAGTTATGGCTAAAACAATAGAGGGGGTCGGAACTGGTTTTGAGCGAGTTGAGCGAGAGAGAGAGAGTTTGAGAGTGAGAGAGTGTAATCCCTCGAGGGTTTCGGTCAAAATGAATAAGAAGAAGGAGATTGCTTCCCTAGCAAGCCAATGAGGAGAGAGTGGTAGGTGAGGGATTTGACTTGTAATTAATGCATTTAGGCATTTAATCTAGGTCTAAATGGATAACTCTTGCTCATGTGATGACACTTGGCAAAGCTTCTAGAATCACCTTGGTCCACTATTGACTTCCATTGACCTCCTCTTCTTCTCATTTTCGGCAGCAACAAGGGATCCAAATGACCATTATGTCCTTTATTCCTTCTAAAGGTAAGGGCAAGGGTCGAGGGGTAAAATGGTCATTTTGCACGTGTTGTTCGAAATTTCATTTTTTTTCCATTCCAAATTGCTCTTGATGAGGTGACGTCCATTTCAATTCAAATGCTGAAATTCCTCAATATTCGATACCCAATTCTGAGGCCAAATGCATGTCGAGTTATCGTCGATTATAGTTCCAATTTATCTCAAACTGACGGACGACTCATGCAGGCGCTACGCGTATCGACCTTAGGATTTCTCAAGTCGTGGCGGCTTTGGTTGTCATGTGATTGTGAGGGTTTATCGCTAGTTCCTGCGGTCCTGATCATCGAAATCCAATTTAGGGAATTTTCGCAAATTATACATTGGTTAAGCGGAATCACCTACGCCCCAACCGTATAACGCTAGCAAAGCATCCCATGATCGTTCCTAGATCGATCTCTACTGGCCCAAAATATCCCCTCGACTATCCTTATGGTCAAAGTGCCATTTCTTATTCGAATTTCCCAGGTCTACGTACCTGTCCTCACGTTAGTCTTTCCCTTTCCGTTAGTTAACTCGAGAGTGGCCAACTCCGAGTGAGTTATAACTGAAACACACCGATCGACATCTTTCTAATCCATAGCCTCGAGAAGGGTCGAAATTCAGAATGTCACAACTCTTCCCCCCCTTAAGGAAATTTCGTTCTCGAAATTTACAACCTTCCAAATTGTCCAATCTTATGGGGGTATTAACGCCTCGCTGCTTCTTAGCTTCCTAAACTAGCTCGTTCCGTATCGTCAAGGACACACAAGTCCCATTTGCTTAATCTCGATTGTCCAAATCGAACCATAGCCTTCTCGACTTCTGAGGCAAATTCACGATTGAGTCCTTAGTAGCTCGTCCTCGATTCCATTCGAGATTCTCCAATGACCATTTATTCCATCAACTTGCAACGGTTATGCTTTTCCTCACTGGCACGTTTCAACTTCTAGCCGCATGCTTGATTTCCTTCGCTTCCAATCCATCTATTCCTTGTACCAGTATAAGTTTTGGCACTCCTTCGTGCCATTCCACTAGGTACCATGGTTCCTCCTACGAACTTCTCATAAGATCCTCTCTGCAAATTTCCATTCCATTTGTGGGTATGTTTCCTTGTCCTTGAATTTTAAGGTTTCCACCTTCAATTTCATGTTCCTTCTCCAAGTGTTCCGGAGTCTTGATTTTCTCCCTGTTACTTTTATTCACACTATCCCTTGGACATTAAGGGTCACGGATTATCACACCTTACTCTCTTCCTGACCCTCAGGTCCAATACTTGAGGTAGTCATTATACCATTCAATTGGCAAACTTTCGATTTAGAAGTTAAATCTCTCACTTCATAAGGTAAGGTCTGTGCTCCAATCGCCAATCACATGATGCTCGATTTCCTACTATTTGAATCCGCTACCCTATTCACCCTTCCCAAAGCGATATAGGATATCTTATCCTTAGTTCTTAGGCAACTCCTTCCATCCACGTTGCTCCCCATTCGGTCTTCTCAGGAAACTAATACTTCATGTTCTCGTGGTTTGTATTAATTTATAGCCCTTTCTCCATGCAAGTAATGTTTCCCAAACTTCGTCGCAAGGACGCTTACAAGCTAATTCCAATCATGCATTGGGCGTTCCAAGTTATGAAGTCTTACTATCACGATGCCTAGGCAACGTCCACTTCCGAGTGCCTTGTTACGCCTCTAAATTTCCTTTCGGCAATATGTCATTGTAACTTGCACAACTTTTCAATTTCAATTCGAACACCAATACCAACGAGATCGCGAACTAGGCTTAAGTCCTTGAAAACGCCCTTTTTTGTTCGTTTATCCATCCGCGCTACATTTCATCCTCAGTCCATTACCTTAATGGGATAGTCCTTGTGGGAAATCTTCCCACGATTCATCAATAACAACCCATCAATTCTAGGGGAAACTTCGAATTTCACTAACTGATATCGACCTTAGTTTTGCCATCACTCATTCCAATCCTCAAAGGATTCAGAGAGATTCCATTCCCTAGAAACTTTATGACCAAGAGGTTCCACTTTCTAAACTCAAATCTCGTGCTCTTACACTCAGCATACAACGAGCATTCATGTTCTTCATGGCTCCTTGAATAATTCGATCATCATCGCTAAGATGGAAACAACTAATCCAATACGACTTTGTCTCAATTCAAACCATTCGACTGAAAGTCTACATTATCTCAGAATTCAACATTGTTCACAAGACAAGTCTCTCAGACTTAATTCTCAGAAATCATTCAAGCTTCGCATCTTCATCCTTAATCCAGACGTTCAACCTTAACACCAAGATACTGAAGTATATAGTTTCCTTCATATGGTAAGAGACCCCGGTGTGGAAGGAAGAGAAAATCCTAAGTATCTTGGTGTTAAGGTTGAACGTCTGGATTAAGGATGAAGATGTTTGTAGACACAAACGAATGCGACGCTCTAGGGTCAAACAAGGCATAAGCAACATGATCATAGAGAGAGATCTTACCCGTGACCATGCCAGGCGTCTCCTCCGCCTCTCTGCGAGCTACAGCGTACACTCTTCCTTGAGTCGGCGGCCTATTTTGGCTGACCTACGGGGTAGCTCCAGCTTGTGGTCCTTGTTGAGCTCGTGGCGGTTGATATTGAGAACCAGCATTTTGTTGTCCACATTCCCTTGCCCTGTGGCCCATCTTGCCACACTTGAAACATCCTCTTGTTGTTCTGGTGAGCAAGCTTCAACATTGTTCCTCTTAACTGGGGGAACAAACCTCTTGTTGTTCACTATAGGACCTTTGCCCAAATTTCGATTGTCTCTGACTGGATTAAACCGTGGTCCTAAGGAAATTCCTCTATTCCTCATATCTCTTTCAATCATCTAGCTCCTGGTGTAGATCTCATTGTAATCCCTCAGGTTCATTGAGATCATCTGGCTGCAAATATCGGGCCTCAATCCATCTTGGAACCTTATCGCCCGATCCCACGAATTCTCCACCATCATTGGTGCATACTTCGACAACCTTGCAAATTCCGCCTGATACTGATCAATAGTCATTTGATTCTGACGAAGGTTCTGGAACTCAGCCAACTTATGTTCTTGGGAAGCTTCAGAGAAATATTTCACATTAAAAGTTTCGGCAAAGATCGCCCATGTCGGCTCAATCCCTTCAGGGAAAACCATTCCCTTGGTGGCCTTCCACTAATCATTCGCAGTTCCTTGGAGCTGGTAAGCCGCTAGGGTCACCTTCTCAACTTCAGTGCACCCTAAAACTGTAAATACTTTCTCCAGCTCTTCAATCCATCTAAGAGCTAACTCAGGGTCTCCTCTGCCATCAAACCTCAATGGTTTTAGCTTCAGAAATTGCTTCATCAATTGACCCATAGCACGATTATGAGGGCCTTGCACATTGCCACCTCCAATTCCTTGGCCATTAATTTCATTCGCTAGGTTAACTGTAGCTTCAGCAGCCTGAGCTATTATCTCCGCTCTATCTTCGGCATGTCGAAGGGCCGCAACAGCCTCATCTTGGGCTTTCTTTCCCATTATCTCTCTAATTTGCTCCAGCGTCCTCAAGACTCCATCAACTCTTGTGTGACATTCCGAATTTCGACCCCTCTCGAGGCTATGGAATGGAAGGATATCGATCAGTGTATTTCAGTAGAATCTCACTCGGAGCAGGCCACTCTCGAGTTAACTGACCGAAAAGGAAAGACTAACGCGAGGTTGGGTACGTGGACTTAAGGATTTGAATAAGAAATGGCGCTTTGACCATAAGGATTGTCGAGGGAATATTTTGGGCCAGAAGAGATCGATCTAGGAATGATCATGGAATGCCTTTCTAGCTTTATACGTTGGGACGCGGGTGATTCCGCTTAACCAATGTGTAATTTGTGAGAATTTCCTAAATCAGATTCCGATGATCAGGATTGCAGGAGCTAGCGATAAACCCTCGCAATTACATGACAACCAATGTCGCCACGGCTTGAGAAAAATCTCAAGGTCGATACGCGTAGCACCTACAAGAGTCGCCTGTCAGTTTGAGATAAACTGGAATTACAGTCGACGAGAGTTCGACATGAAATTAGACCTCGAGATTGGGCATTGGACATTGAGGAATTCCAACATTTGAATTGAATTTGACGTTGCCTCGCCAATGGTCATTCAAAATGAGAAAAATGAAGTTTCAGATGAAAAATATCAAATGACCGTTTTACCCTTCGCCCAATTTGTCTTTGCATTAAGGATCTTCAAAGGTCAAATGGTCATTTTACCATCCCTAGAGGCTGCTAAAAATACTTGGAGAAGAAGGTAAAGAAAGTCAATGGAAGTTAAAGTCAACGAAGCAACCAATGGGAGGTTGCCAAGTGTCATCCAATGGTTAAACTAAGTATTAATTGCCATTAATTGTGATCTTGACAAATTGGCCCAATTATTTGAGGATATCTCCCCTAGTTGCTGAAAAATTCGTGCACCTCTTCCCCCCCTCCATTTTCCTTCAAAATTTTCTTCTTTTCCTCTCTAGCCAAAACTCTCCAGAAGATAGTTTCTGAGCCTTCTGTTCGGCCAGCTCGAACGGCTCTTTACGGTGGCTATTTGAGGTGAGCCAACCACCACAGGTTAGTTCACGATGTCCTTGACATTTTCCCATTTGTTTCAGGATTTTTGGAGCTTTAGGTAATTTATGGTGATTTTTGGAAGAAAAGCGGACGGATTCTGAGTTAGCTGAGGAGAAGTGTTGGTTCTAGTTCTTAGAAATTCCAAATGACCTCAAATTTTTTAGGAGAGCTTTATAACATCTAGTACTATGTTCAGATGGCTTATGGCTGCAAATAGATAGTTTTAGAATGAGTTTTATGGCTGATTATGGGTGGTACAAAAATGGACAGATTCGGACTTTGAAGAGATCGGGCTGTTTCGACGTCTTTGGGGTATCAATCTGCTTCAAATCTCATGGTGAGATTCCTAAACCCATAAAGGAAGGTCTTAGAAAGTCGATTATTGAAGGATTGATGATTAGAATTGATTCATGGCTCGATTGAGCGGTTGGAACCCAAAACCGGTTCTGTTTTGGATGATGTTCTTTGTGTACCAATTCTGTTGGGGGCTGATATAAGAGTGTTTTGACTTCAAATTGACTCAAGGGACTACCTATAATGTTGATTAAGGTGTTAGTGGAAAGTATGTGAAGTGGATTGGGATTTAAAAGTGATTTAAGGACTAATTTGGGCGCGAAACCTTAGAGTTATATTCTGCCCTATAAGTTGCTGTTTGAACCGAATACATAAAGGGTTCATAGTGATGTCGACATGTATTTGATCAATTGTTAAGGCATCCTGAGTTGCCATTTGTTTGGTGATTGAGAGAATGGTTTAATGAAAGTGAAGTTCGGCTGTTTCTAATCCAAAATTGAGTGGATTTTGACTCGACATTGATGAACTTCCTAGGACGGCACGCGGTTCTCATTTGACTGTGATCTTGAGGATTGGGAAGGCTCGTTTGGTGTGGATTTTTGCTAATTGCTTGAGGTAAGTTATACCTAAACCTTTATTAGGATGTTAGGTTACTAAAGGACGAAGCTTTGAGTTGGAATGAAAGGTTTTATGGACTGATTTTGTGAGAGGCGCGAGGAAACCCAAATCTGTCCTGTTTTGGCAAGTTATACTTGATTGATTTGTGGCATGAGGAACTATGAAATCAAGGTGATTTTGAAGAGTCCTAATCTGGTAGTGGAATGTGGTTGAGCTTCTTGGCATGTTTTATAAAAATTTCCATTTTAATTGAGTGTAATGAGGGGCATGGATGACTAATCAAGTCTCTAATGGAGACTTTGAAACCGTGATTGATGTCAAGCTTGAGTTTTTTGAAAATGGCTTAATGATGCTTGTTTTCTTAATGGGAATTTCGTAACGTGGGACGTGTTTTGTCCAGTGAGTGACGTTTTAAATGAATGCCTCAAGTAGGCGATGAACTGCTTGATTTCATGAGTAGTTATTGAATGAAGTATTTTGAGGCATGAATTATTTTCTTTGAACAAAAATTTGAGGCTGCTTTATAACTAGAAATTTTATGAATAAATGGCGTGTGGAATTGCCGAGGAAATCATAAGTGAACTGGCGTGTAGGATCGCCGGGAAAATTATAAGTGCATGGCGTGTGGGATTGCTAATGGCGTGTGGGATCGCCGAGAATTTATAATTTGGCCAATGTATTAGAAGGGAATTACTCCCATTGGACCTGACGAGGTCGTGCGGCTTGAGAGTCCCATACCGACACAATTCATCTCGATTGAAAATGGGCGTCGAGAGTCGTATAGTGACTGAATCGTCTCTAGGTTCGGATGCGAGAGTCTCATATCTACCGACGGGTTATATGGAGACCGAATCATCTCGCAGCCCCAACGTGGGCGGCCCAGGATGGGCGAAAATGGAAAAACTTGTTTTCTGGGAAATTCAATGAATGGGATTTGAGAAATCGAAAATGTCTCATGATTTGAATAATTTGCCTCAAGAATGAAAGTTGTCTTGCGAGTTTTAAGTCTGCCTCATGTGATAAAAATGGCCTTGGAAGGATGTGATAGAAAATGATATGTTTTATGGAAATTCAGGAAATGGCATTCGAAATATCCTCATTTTAGAGATGGCGTCGAATGTTTTCTTTTGATTGAAAACCCTGCTATAGTACGAAGCTTAGACTTATCATGATTTTCTTGACTGAGTCGAGTTGATTTGAAAGTGCTGAAATGCCAAGTTTTGACAAGTATCCTGTTTTACTATGCCAAATATTTTGAATTCCAAAATACACTATCTTCCAAAACGTCTGGAGGTACTGACAGCCTAGTTTAGGGTTAGGTTTGACTTACTGGGATTATATCTTACCCCGTCGTGGGACAACATTTTCAGGTCCTAGACGATGGAGACATGAGCCTGCCATGGACTGGCATTGGAAGAAGTTTTTGAAGGATGTGAAGATTTAATTTGATTGAGACCTTAGAGACTGTATATTCTTTGTAGTTAGAATTATACCTGACTTGGCTTTAATGAGCAGTGTACCCCTTTCTTGTCCTAAGTCATCTTGATGAGTTATTTTTATGGAGTTGTCATCGATTTCCCGTACATGCTTCATATAGGTCTTTAAGTTAATGGCCGTTGGTTTCTGGGAGATCATCAAAGGTAACAGTGAAGGTGGGATGCTTGCTTGCTCACCGGGTTCAGGGCGTGACATCTTGGATCCTCGGCTATTGGTGCTCTCGAGCTAGACGATCCTCTAGTGTTCCTACCTCGGTTGCTCATCTTGCTAGTTTCCACAACACCTGGACCACAACAATTCCATTCAGGAATTAGAGACCTAAGTCACTCACTTAAGTCTAACAACTCCAGGCTACTTTTCACCTCAACAATCACAGCTAGCCATTCATCACAACTCAAACAATCAGAGGCATCACAACAGGGAGATTTCACTCATACCTCAAGTCCAGACGCATCAGCGTATTAGCAAAATCGCAACCAACTTTCAAGCATATCAACATATCACAACCAGTCATGCCTAAACACAATGCCAATCACAAGCGCCAATTCATATGTCATGCATTTCGTGCCTAACTATAGTGGATTCCCCTGGAGTCTCACTACCCAACCATCCTATAGTCACCACTCCTTATCACTACAGACATCGAAAATATTTGATCGAGCTAACCTCGCTCTGATACCACTTAAACGGAGATGTCACGCCCTGATCCCGGCAGGCACGCTAACATTCCACACGGCCGTCAATACAAATAGGAAAACCCATGATCCGACGGCTAACTCGTAGAGCGTGATATGGTAAGCACATGCGGAAGCGAAAATAAAATCCCAGACATAATAACAAACATAAGGTGACTTAGGATTTAAAAGCCAACACACATTGCTTTACAAAATAAAAGGGTCTATTACAACAAAACGGGTAGGGTGCAGAGGAAGGCACTATAGGACCACAAAAGAGAATTCTCAAAAAGAAATTCATAAACTAGACAGACTCATCTTCATCTTCCTCCTCTTCCACTTCTTCTTCTTCTGGGCACCTTCAAGGCTTTGGGTCTAAAAAATGTTGGTCCCACGACGGTGTAAGATAATAATCTCAGTAAGTTAACCCTAACCCTAAGCTAGACTGTTGGTACTTCCAGGTACGTTTGAAAATATGCAAGTTTTGGCAAAATGTTTTTCGCACATGACATTCAAGCAATTGTTATAACAAGGCAATTCTGGCATATCAAGCAATCAGGCTCATGTCTTTCATACTTTCGCTTTTCAATACACATTTCTCAAGCCATACAAGCATCATAGACATTCCATGCACTCTAGCCAATTCCTAACATTTCAATCACACAGACTCGGAAACACATCACGATAATGTTTCAGTCTTTTATGTTCTTTACGCCCACCAAGGGCCCCCTTGCGAGATGATACGGTCAATCATATGACTCTCGACGTCTTATCAAGATGATTCGGTCATCATGACTCTCGCTGCGGGATGATTCAGTCTCTATAGCGACTCTCGACACTCCACGCCATTGAGATGATTCGGTCGATTATAGGACTCTCGCGTTCGGACCTAGAGATGATTAGGTCACTACCTGACTCTCAATTCTTACAGCCTTCGAGATGATTCGATCAAGGTATGACTCTCTAGCCGCATGGCCTTGTCAGGTCAATGGGAGTAGCTCCCTCCCTGGCTCAATGCATTGGCCATAAAACATAGATGTGAACCTTCTCATTAATCTCATTTTCATATACTCAAGCAGATTCATTCCATCGCCATTCATGGCACACCATTCAAACCCAAAGCCATGAAGAATGCCTCGGAGGTGATGAAGAAGGGAAATGGAGGAAGATGAAGATGAGTCTGCCTAGTTTAGGGATTTCATTTTGAAGTTCTTCTTTTGTAGTCCCATAGTGCCTTCCTCTGAACCCTTCTGTCTTTTGATGTACTAGACCTTTTTAACTGTAAGACGATGTGTGTTGTTTTTAAATCCTATGTCGCCTTATGTCTTTTTCTTTTATGTCTGGGGTTTGTTTTCATTTCCGCATGTGCTTCTCAAGTAGAGTCGTCGGATCCTGGGTAATCTTATTTGTATTGACGGCTATGTGGGATGTTGGCGTGCCCCACCGTGGTTGGGGCGTGACATCTCCGTTTAAGTGGTATCAGAGCGAGGTTAGCTCGATCTAATCTTTTCGATGTTTGGAGTGGTAACTATAGGATGGTTGGGTAGTGAAACTCTAGGGGGATTCACTAGAGTTAGGCATAAAATGCATGACATTTGAATTGGCGCTTGTGATTGGCATTGTGTTCAGGCATGACTGGTTGTGATATGTTGATATGCTTGAAAGCTGGTTGCGATTTTGCTAATACGCTGATGCGTCTGGACCCGTGGTATGAGTGAAATCTCCCTGTTGTGATGCCTCTTATTGTTTGAGTTGTGATGAATGGCTAGCTGTGATTGTTGAGGTGATAAGTAGCCTGGAGTTGTTAGACTTAAGTGAGTGACTTAGGTCTCTAATTCCTAAATGGAATTGTAATGGTGCAGGTGTTGTGGAAACTAGCGAGATGAGCAACCGAGGTAGAAACATTAGAGGAGCGTCTAGCTCGAGAGCACCAGCGGCCGAGGATCCAAGAGTTGATGGAGTCTTGAGGGCGCTGGAGCAAATTGGAGAGATAATGGGAAAGGAAGCCCAAGATAGGGCTGCTGCGGCCCTTCGACAGGCCGAAGATAGAGCAGAGATAATAGCTCAAGCTGCTGAAGCTGTAGTGGCAGCTGTGAACCTAGCGAATGAAAATAATGGCCAAGGAATTAGAGGGGGCAATGTGCAAGGCCCTGAGAATCGCGCTATAGGTAAGTTGATGGAGCAATTTCTGAAGCTAAAACCATCGAGGTTTGATGGCAGAGGAGACCTTGAGTTAGCTCGTAGGTGGATTGAAGAGCTGGAGAAAGCATTTACAGTTTTAGGGTGCACTGAAGCTGATAAGGTGACCCTAGCGGTTTACCAACTCCAAGGAACTACGAATGATTAGTGGAAGGCCACCAAGGGAATGGTTTTTCCTGAAGGGACTGAACCGACGTGGGCACCTTTTGCTGAAACTTTTAATGTGAAATATTTCTCTGAAGCTCCCCAAGAACAGAAGTTGGCTGAGTTCCAGAACCTTCGTCAGAATCAAATGACTGTTGATCAGTATGAGGCGGAATTTGCAAGGTTGTCGAAGTATGCACCAAGGATGGTGGAGAATCCGTGGGATCGGGCAAGAAGGTTCCGAGATGGACTAAGGCCCGATATTCACAGCCAAATGATATCAATGAACCTGAGGGATTACAATGAGATCTATACCAGGAGCCAGATGATTGAAAGTGATATGAGGAATAGAGGAATTTCCTCAAGACCGCGGTTTAATCTAGTTAGAGAGAATCGAAATTTGGGCAAAGGTCCTATGGTGAACAACATGAGGTTTGTTCCCCCAGTTAAGAGGAATATTGTGAAGCCTGCTCACCAGAACAACTGGAGTTGTCGCCTCTGTGGGCGAAGGCATGGAAGTGGACCCTGTCCAAGGCAAATGGGAGGATGTTTCAAGTGTGGTAAGATGGGCCACATGGCAAGGGAATGTGGACAACAAAATGCTGGTCCTCAGTATCAACCGCCACGAGCTCAACAAGGACCACAAGCTGGAGCTGCCCCGCAGGCCAATCAAAATAGGCCGCCGGCTTAAGGAAGGGTGTACACTGTAGCTCGCAGGGAGGCGGAGGAGACGCCTGGCGTGGTAACGGGTAAGATCTCTCTCTGTGATCATGCTTCTTATGCCTTGTTTGACCTTGGAGCGTCACATTCGTTTGTGTCTGCCCAATTTGCTGACTTGACTGAAATGAAATTGGAACCGCTTGATGTTATCTTACATGTGACAACACCCTTAATGGATAGAGTCCTTGTCTCACTAGGATGCCGGAATTGTAAGATAGTTATCGGAGGTAGTGAAAGACGAATAGATTTGGCTATGTTGCCCATGTTTGATTTTGATGTCATTATTGGAATGGACTGGCTGAGTAAACAAGGGGCTGTAATGGATTGTGGTAGTAGGGTAATTCGATTTCATCCTGTCGATCGCCCTATTTTCGAGTTTGTGGGGAGCCAAGGAGGAACCTCGATTCCTTTGGTTTCGTCACTAGAGGTAACTAAACTATTGAATGAAGGATGTGAGGCTTATTTAGCCATTGTGGTGGATTTAACGATTGAGGAGCCTGAGCTAGAAGAAATAGCAGTGGTACGTGAATTCTCTAATGTATTTCCTCAAGAGTTGTTTGATTTACCACCTGGAAGAGAAGTGGAGTTCTCGATTGAATTAGCCCCTAGGACGGAACTGATTTCGAAACCACCATATAGGATGTCTCTATCTGAGTTAAAGGAACTAAAGGTGTAAATGCATGAGTTACTGGACAAGGGATTTATTCGTCCAAGTGCATCGCCGTGGGGTGCACCTGTGTTGTTTGTGAAGAAAAAGGATGGGTCATTGTGCATGTGCATTGACTATAGGCAACTGAATCAAGTTACTATTAAGAACAAGTATCCATTGCCAAGGATAGATGACTTGTTTGATCAATTGCAAGGAGCGTCCGTATTCTCTAAGATTGACTTAAGGACAGGTTATCATCAGTTGAGGATCAAGAAAGAGGATATACCAAAGACGGCTTTAAGGACGAGGTATGTACATTACGAGTTTACCGTCATGCTGTTTGGGTTGACTAATGCCCTAGCTGCATTTATGGATTTGATGCATCGAGTATTCAAGGAGTATATGGATCAATTTGTTATCGTCTTCATTGATGATATTTTGATTTACTCGAGGTGCAATGAGGATCATGAACGACATTTACGGATTGTCTTATAGACCTTAAGGGAACACTCGCTCTATGCTAAATTTAGTAAGTGCGAGTTCTGGTTGAATAAGGTTGCATTTCTTGGTCTTGTAGTATCTAGAGAAGGAATCTATATGGATCATTTGAAGATCGGGGCATTTGTGAATTGGCCTAGACCTACAACAGTAACGGAAGTCCGAAGTTTTCTGGGATTGGCAGGTTACTATAGACGCTTTGTAGAGAAGTTCTCATCTATAGCTACTCCGTTAACAATGTTGACTAAGAAAGATACACGGTTTGATTGGACGGATAAATGCGAAAGGAGTTTTCAGCAACTTAAGTGAAGGTTGACGACTGCACCAATTTTGACGATTCCGTCGTTGAAGGGACTAGGATGTGTCCCAATGCAACATGGGAAAGTAGTTGCGTATGTGTCGCGTCAGTCAAGACCTTACGAGATGAATTATTTGACGCACGATTTGGAATTAGCTGCCATTATTTTTGCGTTAAAGATTTGGAGACATTATCTATGTGGTGTGAAGTTCCAAATCTATACGGATCACCAAAACCTAAAGTATTTGTTTTCTATATCACCCTGGAAAGGCTAACAGGGTAGCAGATGCCCTTAGTCGAAAGTCGAGCATTGCGCATCAGTTGGTCAAGAGATGGTCTATACTGGAAAGACTGAGAGATTCAGAGTTTAAGTTGGAAGTTTGCCGATTGTCAAGTTTGATGGCAACTTTGAGAGTCGAACCAGAAATATAGAAAAGGATTAAGGCATTGCAATCCACGGACCCTGATATACATAAGATCTTGGAAATGGAAGCGGACAAGAGGAAGTCTGACTTCCAAGTATCTAAATAAAAAAAATATTGAAGTTCCGAGGACGACTGTATGTACCCAATGACGAGGAACTTAAGGAAAAGATTTTGTCTGAAGCTCACAGGAGCAACTACAATATTCATCCGGGTAGTACAAAGATGTACCAGAACTTACATCAGCATTATTGGTGGAATGGGATGAAAGTGGACGTGGCTAAGCACGTGGCTAAGTGTCTGACGTGTCAGCAAGTGAAGGCGCAGCATTGTAAACCTAGTGGTATCCTGCAACCTTTGGAAATTCTCGAATGGAAGTGGGAACATATCACCAATGATTTTTTCATGGGCTTACCAAGGAGTCAAAGAGGTCATGATTCGATTTGGGTGATAGTGGATAGATTGACTATGTGACATTCCGAATTCCGACCCCTCTCGAGGCTATGGAATGGAAGGATATCGATCGGTGTATTTCAGTGGTATCTCGCTCGGAGCATGCCACTCTCGAGTTAACTAACCGAAAGGGAAAGACTAACGCGAGGTCGGGTACGTGGACTTGAGGATTTTGAAAAAGAAATTGCGCTTTGACCATAAGGATTGTCGAAGGAATATTTTGGGCCAGTAGAGATCGATCTAGAAATGATCATGGAATGTCTTGCTAGCGGTATACGTTGGGACGCGGGTGATTCCGCTTAACCAATGTGTAATTTGCGAGAATTTCCTATATCGGATTCCGATGATCAGGATCGCAGGAGCTAGCGATAAACCCTCGCAATTACATGACAACCAAAGTCGCCACAGCTTGAGAAAAATCTCGAGGTCGATACGCGTAGCGCCTTCAAGAGTCGCCTGTCATTTTGAGATAAACTGAAATTACAGTCGACGAGTGTTCGACATGAAATTGGACCTCGAGATTGTGTATTGGACATTGAGGAATTCCAATATTTGAATTGAAATGGAAGTCGCCTCATCGAGGGTGGTTTATACTGGAACAATGAAGTTTCGGATGAAAAGTGGCAGATTATCGTTTTGCTCCACAACCTTATAGCTTTGCCTTAAGATGAATGAAGGGCAAAAAGGTCAATAAGACCACCCCAAGGGCTGTTGAATTCAAGAGGGCAAAATAGTCATTTTGGCTAAAGTTTTTTATGTGAATGGGACAAGTGTCATCAAGGGGAGAGGCCTTATCCTTTTAGACCTAGACTAGATGCCTAAATTACATTAAATGCATGTCTAATCTTCACCTAATCCTCTCTCTCTCTTCTTGACCTATGAATGAAGTCAAGACTCTCTCATTTCCCTCAAGCTTAGCCGATCACCACCTTCCTCTCCCTTATTTTTTCTTTCCTTTCTCTCTTCTTCTTTCTCGCCCGTTAGCTCGCGGCCAGCATAGATCTATCTCACTGTTTCGGTCATAACTCCGTCGTCTGACATCAGATTGAGGTGATTATTTCTCCATTAGAAATCTTATTGTCTTATCTTTCCATAGACATATTATAAGCACAATTTGACCAAGTAGATCTTTCCGTAGCTGGATTTGAGTGGACGAAGATCAAAATCGGAGTGAACCTGGGCGTGAGCTCCTTTAGACAGACTTTGGGAGCTTGCCTTGCTTCCAGATCAAGGTGAGTGTCGCGACCCGTCCAGAAGCGGACGCGGCTAATGGATTACCGATCGCGGGTCTTGGATCGGCGCGAGCCCTCCCAAGCCCATACCAAATCGCGGCGGGAGTATTTTTCAAAGGATTCGACGATAACAGTCGATCGCTTTCGACCTTCAGTGTGGTCATGGTGGCATGTGCAACTTGCGCATGCATTTGGAGTTGCCACCGGTCTTTCTTGGAGGGTAGACCGAAAACCTTACTGACCGATTGGGAGAGGTCAATCAGTTCTGCGGAACCAGAGATTTTGGGTTCGGGGACTTGGTTACGTCGGTGTCATTACCAACTCCCTTTCGGTACCTAACGCGAGTGATTTTCCTAGCTAAGAGTTCATGCAGGCGCAATTTTAGGTGAGGTAGGCTTAATTCAAGGTTTCATGCAGATTGGAAGACTATTCCTATCAATCCCAATCAATTTAAATGAGAGCGCAATCAAGTACATAAATAAATCACATCAATGTACATCGATCCAAATCAATGGCTTCCTAACATAGCCATAAGGGCTTAGGGAATGTGTGATTTTCGGACTAGAGGTAAAATGGGAAGATTTAGGAATGATTAGCCCGAAGGGCAAAATCGTCAATTTTTGGAAGATTTGGATACCGAATTACCCAAAATATTCCATGGCCAGTTGATTGTGGCCATTTCCCATTTTTGAGAATTTTTTTTTTGGAATTTTTCTGAATTTTTCCCGATTTTTTTTTAGTTTTTTATGATTTTCTATTTTTTATTGATTTTTTTATTAACACTTTCTGAAAATATTTTCTTTGACAACATATCACATTTAACCAAATAAACAAGCTAATTACTAGATTGAAATAAACAAGTGCAAATCAAGTCTATAATGGCTATATTTCAGGAAAATAACTCTTATGTAAAAATCAAGTACGTAGAATATACCTGACTGGCCACCGATCTTCAATCATTAAGCCCTTACACGTGACCGTCTCTATGTCCGTCGGCACAAAAGAAACAGGCCAAATCTCTTCTTCTTCTTTTTAAAATAGGGCTGGGTTTATGATTCCTCTGGCCCAACTCCCTAACGTCCATCATTTGCTCTTCATCTATGGACCAGCCCACCAAAAGAAAAGAGAGACCAAGCCCAACCAATCTTCGCTCTTCTTTTTTTGCGCCAACCCATTGACCGGTCCGAAACAAAAAAAACAAATGAGCTGCCACCCCATTATACTATTAATCATCTCCTTCATGCAACGTTAATGAGGTTGGGCAGAGTTCGGACGTCAAGGCATCTTTCAGGTCATGAACAGGAGCTCCGGTTTTGGCGTCAAGATGACGGGCAGCGGCTTCGAAGCTAATGAGTCATAAATTTCTTGGCCATCGAAGCCTGCGGCGCTATGGTTAGAGAAGCTCGGGTCGGCGGTGAGTGAACTGACGAAGCTCCACGGTAATAACCACAGCGACGTCGTAGTCGTCTAGAATGTGAGTTGTGCACGCCGAGACTGGACAACGGCGCCGGGGAACCACACGGTCGTCGGGTAGCTGAGGGCGTTTGACTATGTTGAGAAGCTGGGAACAGAGGCTGAACAGCGTTTAGACGACCGAGCAGAAAATGATTGGAGATTCAGGCCCATCCGATTAACGACCAACACAGGTAACGTCCAGGCTGAGCGAAATGTCTGGATGAGAGCGAAGCTGAAGGGAGAAGGTCGCGGCCCATCGAGCTCAGGATTGAAAGCCGACTGAACCAAGTGGCAGCTGAATCCAGGTCGAATGGTTGTCGTGGCCTCTGATCCGTGGGTTGGATAACGATCAAATCCACGGGGGGACGGTGTCTGACAGCCGCGCGATGGCTTATGGGGTGGCGGTGAAACCGAACGAGGACATCAGGTAGCTTGAGGTTCCAAGGGATGACTCAGTTTGGACAGCGAACAGAGGAGGACGCCGGCGTCGAAGTGGAATCTAGACAATGGTTAAATGACAAAACGACACTGGATGGTGGGGATAGTAGCGGTGGTATTCGAGTAGGGTGGTGTCGGGGTTGCAGGTTCTAGATTTGCTCGGCTAGCTCGATTGGCTCGGCTGCGGCTTGAGATGGCTGGGGCTATTGCAGGACACAGCCATACGAGCCGCATTGGCCCTCAGTTTCGTCGACACGGGGCTATCCACAGGTGGTGAGCCCGGACTCGGCCAGAGGTAGTCACGATGACTTCAGTGGAGCGCGACTGGAGGTGGAGAGTGACGGGATGAAGTCGAGGTGTTCGGTCTGTCTTCCCCGGTCGTGGAATGTGTGTGCGTATATCTCTTTGAAAAGCTTTGTGGTGGCTGGAGGTAGCTGGTGATGTGCGGAGCAGTGGAGATGGTCAGGGATGCACGGAGAAGGAAGAGGAGCTGGTTTGGGGGGCTTCGGTGTGGGGACATAACAAGAGACAGAGATGCTTCCTGGCGACTGTTCTGTTTGCTCGCGGCGTCGACGGTGTGCGGTGGTGGCTAAAGGTAGTGTACGATGGTCGAGGAAGAGGTGGGTGAAGCTTGAAGGTGCAGGAGGTTCATGGACGGAGAGAACTTCGGTCGGGGGTTGTCTGCTCGCCCCGGGCTCCCTCCACCCGCTAACTATTTTATTCTAGAAAAAATCAACCAACTTCTGCTTCTTGGATTCGCTGTGGAGAGCATCTCCCTTTCTCATGTGCTCCACTTCCTTTTTATTTTTTTAAAAACAATCTGTCCGGCTCTCATCCCACATTCTTTCATTCCTTCCTTCTACCGAGGAAGTGCTCTGTCACTTTTCCTTTTTTTTAAAGCCAATCTCGCCACTCCTTCCATCACTGGTCGGACGAATGGCGCCACTCCTCGGCTTTACGCTTCTTTGGTGAAGTGGTAGACGGGATGAGATAGACTACACCGTCTTCCGTAATGCACCTTCCACTCGGTCGCCACATCGTATCAGCGGCCGCTTTCAATTTTGACCTCGAATGCTATATATATATATATATATATATATATATATATATATTATATATTTTTCTATGATAAAAATATGAAAAATTATTATTATTATTATTATTATTTTGTCAAAAATGGTTCCTTTAGCTTGGCCAAGGCTACCAAAGTTGATTTTGCAATTTTATGATATTTTTGGTTATTTTTAATTAATTTTAAAAATAAAAATAAAAATAAAAATAAAGATAAAAATCACGATAATAGATGGTGAAAAATCAGGTGTCAACAGCTGCCCCTCTTTGAGAGGAATCTCGTTAGAGGTTTCTCTCAAAGATAAGACGGTACCTGATTCCTAACCAACTCAACTGGAAAATGAAAGAAGAAATGCCATGACATCGGATCCTTAAGGCTCTTGATAAAAGCACAAATTAATCCCCGGTTTACTCCAACAATTTGAACATGGGCTGGGAAGAGAGAGGCTTACCTGAAGCTCACCTGTCGGATGATGCCCGTTGCGACAACTTTCAAGAAGATACCTAGGACTCGTCATTCAGAATATCCTAGGGAGATTAAGCTCCGACCTGTATGGTAGGTCATACCATTGTGGAATTCCTAACTGGTAGGAACCTAATGAAGGCGTATCCCACGCTTTGGGATTTGCCAAGGATTTAATCCGTATGGTGGATTGGACCATTGAATTGACCATTTAAGTGATTTTTACTATTGGGTTGACCCTTCAGGCGGTTTCTACCGTGTGTTGACCCTTCTGGCGGTTTCTACCGTACATTGACCCTTCAGGCGGTTTCTACCATTAATTTGACCCTTCAGGCGGTTTCTACCTTTGTTTGACCCTTCAGGCGGTTTCTACCTTTGATTGACCCTTCAGGTCCGATGACGAGGGTTCTCCACGTCCGATGAGACTGCCTGATTTTGAAAAAGGGTTCTATCCTCATCCCTTCTTTTGAAAGATCCCAAAATTTGTAGGGAATTCAGTTTAGAAGCAGTAAAAGATTTTATCTTGACAAAGCTTCACTTGAGTCTGTTGAGGCGACATTCTGGGAGTTTGGTGTTTCCAACGGATCCTGCAGAAGTTCGAGCCTGAAATATTTTTCTTCACCAAGAAAACATTAGCAATCTTAGGGAAGACGACGGTTGTCCATCTGACAAAACCGTATGATTTAAGTCTTAATCATGAAATGTGCGTTTTGATGCTGGAGGTTATCCAAAGCATTCTTGCAACATGCAAATGTGATCACAAATTCCTTGTGCGGCAAATCTGGAGCAAACAATTTGAAATTTCCAAAAAGAGTTTGTTCAAAACATCTATTGGAGAATTTCTCATCCAAGAGGGCTCCTCACCGCTCTGTGATAATGGTCTTTTGTAAGGAATGCGCTCAACTTCCTACTAACCTGTGCCTAGGTTTTAGGATCATTTGCAGCGCATACATTCTGATCGATCGGGAGGTCTTCCACGGGACCGTAATGTTAGGCTTGGATATCGGCTTTCAAAGGGGTCCCGCTTTGGAGTCGAGGCCATTGAATGAAAGTCTTCACCATCTGCTCCGGGTTTACAAGTCAAGAACCCTGCAAAATGAGAAAGAAATAGTCTCGCTCGTACTTCTTCGAGCTAAGCTATATGTTAACCCAAGTGTCTTAGTCAGAGAAGACTCCTTCGGGGTCGTAACATTGGTAGGATTGGGGACAGAAAAAGGCTTGTTTTTGGCCCAAAATTCTTGGAGAGTTTGACATTGGTGATCATTGCAGATTTACTACCTGTCCTTTCTCTTTTGCGCCTTTATTCCGCGCTTGACACCATTTGGCGAGCAACCTTTTTGGAATTTGGCTCCTTCAGGGATTTCCTCTTTTCCCATCTAGGCTTTATTGTGGGTCAATCAAACAGCTTGCGCGGGCATCAGCCTTGCATTTACCAGGCACTTTGCTTTTTCTTGATGCCAGGGACTTTTTTCTCATTTTCATCTTCTTCTTTTTTTCTTTTGAAATCCCATTTTTCTCATCTTCAGGAGATCACTTTAGACATATGATCGAAAGTCTAAACATACTTTTACCATAAACCCAGGAATTTCTTTGTAATCCCTTAGTCTTGAGATCTTCCGTTTCTAAAGTGATGCTGCATCCATCTTGAAATGTGCAATGATCACCAACGGGTTCATGAAACGAATTTGCAGGCTCAACTTGGCTATGCAAAGGATTCGGTGTGTGGGATAGAGAAATGAATGCTTCTCATCATCCTATGGCACTTGGATTACCATATAAACAACACACAAAGATTAATGTTAGTCCGAGCAAGAAAATTTCTAACCATTTTCTCCTGATGCTATTGGACTTATTCCCGTTTTGCCCCGATGTGGGGTGGTTCTTGACAGGGTCGAGAATGAAAACCGCCGTTCAAAGGGGTTATCAACGGTCACCTGTAGTGTTTGAAGGATATGAAACGAATGCCTCCGTCGTCCCAGCCCATGTAATCGCTGCGAATGGTCCCTACTTCCGCCGGTCCAGATTTTGCTCTCTTATCCGCTTCACTTCTCTCTTAAGTGTGTATAGGACATGTTTGGACTAGGCTTTGCCTCTCGTCTTTTGAGAAAACGTCCTTTTGAAAGTTTCTAACAAATAATCATATTTGGAAAAACTCATTTCTTTCTTTCCCAAAATTCATCAATCGAGGGGATTTTGTGATGTATCATGCATGTTTTATTCATGCTTTGGGCAACCTCCCAATTTAAATCATGAACATCGATGCATCGGAAAATCTTTATGCCGGTGTCGCGACCCGTCCGGAAGCGGACGCGGCTAATGGATTACCGATCGCCGGGTCTTGGATCGGCGCGGGCCCTCCCAGGCCCATACCAAATTGCGGCGGGAGTATTTTTCAAAGAGATTCGGCGATAAGAGCCGATCGATTTCGACCTTAGTGTGGTCGTGGTGGCATGTGCAACTTGTGCATGCATTTGGAGTCGCCACCGGTATTTCTTGGAGGGTAGACCGGAAACCTTACTGACCGATTGGGAGAGATCGATCAGTTCTGCGGAACCAGAGATTTTGGGTTCGGGGACTTGGTTACGCTGGTGTCATTACCAACGCCCTTTCGGTACCTAACGCGAGTGATTTTCCTAATTAAGATTTCATGCAGGCGTAATTTTAGGCGAGGTAGGCTTGATTTAGGGTTTCATGTAGATTGGAAGACTATTCCTATCAATCACAATCAATTTAGATGAAAGCGCAATCAAGTACATAAATAAATCACATCAATGCACATCAATTCAAATCAATGGCTTCCTAGCATAGCCATAAGGGTTTATGGAAGATGTGATGTCGGACCAGGGGTAAAATGGGAAGATTTGGGGACGATTAACCCGAAGGGCAAAATCGTCAATTTTGGAAGGTTTGGATACCGAATTACCCAAAATATTCCATGGCCAGTTGATTGTGGCCATTTCCCATTTTTGAGAATTTTTTGGAATTTCTTGATTTTTTTCTTTTTTTTTTGTTTAAATAAATAAATAAAAGAAAGGCCGGGCTTAGACCGGGTTTTCGGATCCGGAGCCGGATCAGGCCGTCGGGCCTGATCCAATCCGAGAGGGAGGACCTGAACCAGGCCCGGTTTGAACAAGGAGCCCAGGCCTACTTCTTTGCTTTGAACCTGCCGAACCCATCTGCCCAAGCCCAGCCCTCTCTTGCCAGCACTAACATCGGCCCAGCTCTAAAAAAAAGAAGCCCACAAGACCAAATAAACCACACAACCAGCTCAACGTAAAAATAGATCTTACCCACTATTCATCATCTTCAACGCACTCCTGTCATGCTCGACTGACGCGACTCCTCCTCCGCATGCGGCTTGAAGCCATTCGTCATCATCCGTCGGCGACCATCACGCTCCATCGGAACTCACTCGTCAGCCCGCCGGGATTCGCTCGTCAAGACGACGCCTGTGGTAAGCCCAGTGGGACCTGCAGCTTCCGGCGCCGGACGGTGGTTGTCGGGCAAGGAGTCTCCGCCTAGTCAAGCCTACTTGGAGGTGGCAAGCAGCTGCTCAAAATCCTCTTCCTCGGTGGTTCACTATGAACGATACTGAACAGTGTGATGAACCATCGAAACGATCGGTCTTCGCCAGATTATACGTCACCGTGTCATCATTTCATCGGGCTGTAGTCGTGTTGTCCACCGCGACGAGGACTGAGGCGATGGTGAACGGCGAGCTTCTTGACCTTCTCGCTGTGTTACTCTTGACCCCACCTGGGAAGATCTGGCTCCCACAGGCTATGACAGCAGCGCCGGGTGATCTCTCAGTCGCCTTTCTCTTTTCCTTTTTTTATGAACTAAATCGCCTAGGCTATACCAAGCCGACATCACCGAAGCTCCTGCGACCTAGCAAGATTTGTCTTGCTCAGTGTCAGCCGCCTATGACAGGTTTGGGCTTTCACAGAGGTCGGCAACGAATGTTCATGCAGTCAAGCACAGACCGAACGCATGGTTGAGATGGCTGTTGAGGTGAAGTTGGACGACCGATGGTGCGGCTCGACATGGATCGGGATGCTTCGACGAAACCTGAGGAACTCTGAGCCAGACCTTTCGAACTACCCAGCTCTCCCACGGGATGGAGGTCTCCCCGTTCTAGAGATGAATGTCGAGCTTTTGTTCCTTCCGCCAGTCAACACTAGCACCGGACCTTATAGCCCCTGCATATGTCGCATGTCTCGTACCTCTCTCTCCAGTCGATCTGCGATCATCTCTTCGACGGGTCACCAGCTTCATTGTTAATCTCCACTCTTCGATACCGTATTCGGTCGGTATGCAAGAATTCCTATCGCCACAGAACATCTGCTTTACTTCAAAAGGAATTCCACAATGGAGTCCTTTACTTCCCCAGGCCACCGAGAAAAAGAAAAGAAGTCAGTGCATATAATCAGACCAAGGTGGGAACCATAAAGAATAAGAGAGGAGCATAGCTTCAGTGATTGAACCCGTCGAAGGAGGCATCGTCATCTCCAGTTCGGTGGGAAAGACTGCTGATTTTCGTCATCGTCATTCGCCGACAGCGGGAGATAGCCACCAACATCACCTTCAGAGCTCAGTAGCAACGAACGTTGACGCCGGGTTCGGATGGCGATCCACAGCAAGGGCGCCATGACGTCGAGACGTGGTGATGGGCCGCGAATGAGCTGGACGACGGAGGGTGACAAGATGGTTTTTTTTTTGCATCGGCCATGGTCCATCCCTCGGCCCCTGGTGTGTCAACAATGATGATCTTTTTATTCTTCGCCAAAGGACCGCCAGTGTTTTGCCACCCTCTCTTATTTTTTATTCCTTCCCTTTTTTATTGCTTGGTTCCTCATGGAACCCTTTTCCACATATTCCTCCCCCTCTTCTTCTTTCTTTTTTTTATTGCTTGCTTCCTCGTGGAACTGCTTTCCACAGATTCCTCTCCTTCTTCTTTTATTTTTTTTTATCAGACGTGCCGAACTCCTAAAATAAGAGGAAGACCATGATTTCTCTTGATCCACCCGCACCATTTCTTGTCTTTCCCTTTTTTATTATTATTCCTGTTTTGGTTTTGGAGGCGTCATTCTCCCACTCTTGCAAAATGGATAATCTGTCTTCCACTTCTTTTTTTTTTTAAATCCTTTCTAGTCCCCTCAGGAAGAAGAGAAGCAATGGACGTTCATTGCAGATGGTGATCGATGTCAAGACTATAAAATCTACAAATTAAAAGACTCGATGGGCATTTTTTGGCTCGGTTCGGGTTCATGCTTTGAAGGAACATATGACCCGAGCCGAATTTTCAAGATTTAAAGTAACACACTTGAATAGGAAATTAAAACAAATTTATTGAATATTTTTGTGTATTTTTCTGACCACGAATGGTATTTTTCTGATTTTTTGGGTATTTTTATAATTAATTAAATTCGAAAAATATTATAAAATACCAAAAAATATTTTTTGTTCAAAATTGGTCCCCGAGGCTAGGCCATGGCTTCCAAAGTTGATTTTGTGATTTTATGACCTTTTTGATATTTTTAATTAATTTTAAAGAATAAAAATCACAATAATAAATGGTCAAAAATCAGGTGTCAACAGCTGCCCCTCTTTGAGAGGAATCTCGTTAGAGGTTTCTCTCAAAGATAAGGTGGCACCTGATTCCTAACCGACTCAACTGGGAAAATGAGAGAAGAAATGCTACGACATTGAATCCTTAAGGCCCTTTGATGAAAGCTCAAATTAATCACCGGTTTGCTCTAACAATTTGAACATGGGCCGGAGTGAGAGGGGCTTACCTGAAACTCACATGTCGGATGCTGCCGGTCGCGACAACTTTCAAGTAGATACCTAGGACTCATCATTCAGGATACCCTAGGGAGGTTTAGCTCTGACCTGTATGGTAGGTCATACCATCATGGGATTCCTAACTGTAGGAACCTGAGCAGGGCGCATCCCACGCCCTGGGATTTGCCAAGGATTTTGATCCGTATGGTGGATCAGACCATTGAGTTGACCATTTAAGTGATTTTTACTATTGGGTTGACCCTTCAGGCGGTTTCTACCGTTGATTTGACCCTTTAGGCGGTTTCTACCTTTGTTTTGACCCTTCAGGCGGTTTCTACCTTTGATTTGACCCTTCAGGCGGTTTCTACCTTTGTTTTGACCCTTCAGGCGGTTTCTACCTTTGATTTGACCCTTCAGGCGGTTTCTACCTTTGATTTGACCCTTCAGGCGGTTTCTACCTTTGTTTTGACCCTTCAGGCTGTTTTTACCTTTGTTTGGTTTGAAAAGGGGTCTCATGACGAGGGTTCTCCACGTCCGATGAGACTGCTTTTTTGAAAGAGGGGTCCCGAGACGAGGGTTCTCCACGGCTGCTGGGACTGTTTGATATTTGAAAAGAGGTCCTAGGACGAGGGTTCTTCACGTCATGCTAGGACTGTTTGATATTTTTGAAAAGGGGCCTCATGACGAAGGTTCTCCACGTCCGATGAGACTGCCTAAATTTTGAAAAGGGGTCACATCCTCACCCCTTCTTTTGAAAGATCCCGAAATTTGTCGGGAATTCAGTTTTGAAGCAGTGAAAGATTTTATTTTGACAAAGCCTCGCTTTAGTCTGTTGAGGTGACATTCTGGGAGCTGGGTTCTCCAGGTATCCTGCAGAAAGTTCAAACCTGAAAGATTTTTCTTCACCAAGAAAATGTTAATAATCTTTGGGAAGACAATAATTGTCCAATTGACAAAATTTTATGACTTAAGTTTTAGTCATGAAATGCGCATTTTGATGCTGGAGGTTATCCAAAGCATTCTTACAACATGCAAGTGTGATCACAAATCCCTTGCACGGAAAATCTGGATCAAACAATTTGAAATTTCCAAAAAGAGTTTGTTCAAAACATCTATTGGAGAATTTCTCATTCAAGAGGGCTCCTCACCGCTCTGTGATAATGGTCTTTTGTAAGGAATGCGTTCAACTTCCTACTAACCTGTGCCTAGGTTTTAGGATCATTCGCAGCGCATACATTCTGATCGATCGGGAGGTCTTCCACGGGACCGTAATGTTAGGCTTGGATATTGGCTTTCAAAGGGGACCCGTTTTGGAGTCGAGGCCATTGAATGAAAGTCTTCACCATCTGCTCCGGGTTTACAAGTCAAGAACCCTGCAAAATGAGAAAGAAATAGTCTTGCTCGTACTTCTTCGAGCTAAGCTATATGTTAACCCAAGTGTCTTAGTCAGAGAAGACTCCTTCGGGGTCGTAACATTGGTAGGATTGGGGACAGAAAAAGGCTTGTTTTTGGCCCAAAATTCTTGGAGAGTTTGACATTGGTGATCATTGCAGATTTGCTACCTGTCCTTTCTCTTTTGCGTCTTTATTCCGCGCTTGACACCATTTGGCGAGCAGCCTTTTTGGAATTTGGCTCCTTCGGGGATTTCCTCTTTTCCCATCTAGGCTTTATTGTGGGTCAATCAAACAGCTTGCGCGGGCATCAGCCTTGCTTTTACCAGGCATTTTGCTTTTTCTTGATGCCGGGGATTTTTTTTTCTCATTCTCATCTCTTTTTTTCTTTTGAAATCCCATTTTTCTCATCTTCAGGAGATCACTTTAGACATATGATCGAAAGTCTAAACATGCTTTTATCATAAACCCAGGAATTTCTTTGTAATCCCTTAGTCTTGAGCTCTTCTGTTTCTAAAGTGATGCTGCATCCATCTTGAAATGTGCAATGATCACCAACGGGTTCATGAAACAATTTTGCAGGCTCAAGTTGGCTGTGCAAAGGATTCGGTGTGTGGGATAGAGAAAAGAATGCTTCTCATCATCCTATGGCACTTGGATTACCATATAAACAACACACGAAGATTAATGTTAGTCTGAGCAACAAAATTTCTAACTATTTCTCCTGATGCTGTTGGACTTACTTCTATTCTGCCCCGATGTGGGGTGGTTCTCGACAGGGCTGATAATGAAAAACCTCCGTTCAAAGGGGTTATCAATGGTCACCTGTAGTATTTGGGAATATGAAACGAACGCCTCCGTCGTCCCAATCCATGTAATCGCTGCGAATGGTCCCTACCTCCGTGGGTACAGATTTTGCTATCCGATTCACTTCCCTCGTCTCTCAAGTGTATGTAGTATGTGTTTGGACTGGGCTCGCCTCTCTTTTGAGTAAACTTCCTTTTGAATGATTTGACAAATAATCATATTTGGAAAAATTCATTTCTTTCTTTCCCAAAATTTATCCATCGATGGGATTTTGTGATGTATCGTGCATGTTTTATTCATGCTTTGGGCGACCTCCCGATTTAAATCATGAACATCGATGCATTGGATAATTTTCATGACGGCTGAAAGGATTTTAACATTCTTTATCTCCAGCTAACTGGGAAAGGGATACTTACCTACCTGTCGCGGCTGCAGACCCCTGCAAATGTAAAGAAAGCATATCATTGTAGGTTCACGAATTTTTCAAAAATCGAAACGATACATCCTACCCTTGGTCATGTACTCTGACGAGTAGTACATGGGATGTAAAAACTTGTTCCTCTGCAAGGCGACTCCCCTGTCAAGGATAAACAATAAGTGTCAATTCATATTCCCAAATTCGAGACAAGTTGGGACGATACAACTTTACTCTTGGTTCTCATCCCGTTCTGACGTTGCGTATTGATATGAACAACGTCTATCAAATCCGCCTATCCATGCTTGGAATATTTGCAACATCAATGGTTCAGCTGCCCCCGGTTGGGCAACGTCTGTTCTGTTATTTGAACAGATGGCTCCTTGAGTGATTTATCCACGTTTATCACCTGAGAAGGGAAAGAAAGGAGACATTACTTCGGTATTCGATTGAAGATCGTTTAGGAACGATACATCGTTTTAACCAAATAGGTGGCTTCGCGGCCAAACGTATTTCGTATTGAAGTGGTGGATCCCATTATGCTCAGCGGGTGATAGTCATTGTTCATGGAACTTGCTCCACGGATTAAGTGATTAATCCACGGCCCTCGGCTTGAAGATGCTCAAAGGGTGATGTTGATACTCACGCGCAATTAGTTCTAGATATTAATGAAAGATGTTCCTGTGGGAACCTTACAGTGCGATCAACAACATATTCAACAGGAGTATTCAACCCCTTTCCTCTAACCATTTTTCATCGAGTAGCCATGCCTTGCATCAGACGTTTGATCACCGGCCTTGCGTCACCACTGCGATGGTCCTCCGGCTCCAAACTGATCGAGCCAAAGATTGAACTCATTGCCAAGGAAATTGCTCGAGTCTTCGAGCCATTGATGTTCAAGTTGGGTATCAACGATTGTTGGGGGCAGATTTCTTTCATTGCCTTCGTTGTGAGGGACTGGAGTCTTTGAGCTGGAACCTTCATCATTGCCCTGTTGGGGTTGAGACATACATTCCTGAAGAGTATTGATCCAAGTGTCCAACTCCTCATCAAGGAAATCACCTGTTCTTTCTAGCCCTTGGTGCCCAGATTGGGTGTCGTCAACTGCAGGCGAGGGATTCCTCTCTTTGCTCTCGTCATGAGCAATTTGACGCCTCGAATTGGAACTTCCTCCAATGACCGGCAGGTTTATATGTGCACTCTCTACCAATGCCAGATCCGCTTCAGGGACAGCATTAATGACCGATTCGCGCTCAAACTGAGGAATCCCTATGTGCTGGAACTGTGGTATATACTCTTGAGGAGTATTGAGATAGCTCGGCGGAGCATTCTGATTTGGGTTAGAGGAGTCGCTGACACGACTGCTGGTCCCGTCATTGCTGAAACACGGTTGGGTGCTCTTGGCTCCCCAATCATCATGGTTGTAACTCTGCCCAGCACTTGAGCTACAACCGGCTTTATGATGGTTTAACGCTATCCTTCCATCCTTTAGCAATCTCCTATAGTACTTGAGGTGAGACTCAACGTTAATTCTAGAGAGCCCTGGCACGTTCATAATCTCGAGTACGCGTAGTGGGCTAGCCGCATCAACTCCCAGCTCTCGAATTGCATCAACAAATTTGGTGTGAAGTTCATAGGTCCAGTAAAACCTTGTTCTCTTATCACCCAAAATATCGTCAATACTTCGGTAGCTATTCTCTACGGGATCTAGTCGTTTCAAAAGTTGTCCAGGGAGGGACTCACCGACTTTGGATTGGCTGGCTGCGACAGCGAGTTCGTCATTGAGAGAACTCCACCTGTGATGATTCATATCCCATTTCTCAGAGGATATTGGTGTTGACTCTATGGTGTTGACTTGCTCATGCAGATCTCCGACGGTATCTGGCTGTGTCGGAAAATGCTGTGGAGAATACGGTAACAGCTGAGCGTTATTCGTCAACAGGGATGGTTCATCGAGGAACACCTCGCCGAGGACAACAGGATTACCACAATTAAGGCAAGCGGCCTTGGTCAGAGCTTCCTTATATCTCGCGCTTTCAGCTTGAAGCTTCTCATTCTCCTCCTTCAGGGCCAATAACTCATGATCTGCGTGTTGCTGTTTCACCCGGGTTCGTTTGTTGGCGAACCAAAACTTGACCTTCGAAAGCTCCAATCCTAACTTTCGGCTCAACTCAATTTTCTGTTGTGTGCTTGGGGTGGAGCATTCATTAAAGAAAGCTTCGAGTTCTCGGATTTGGCCTGGAGTGTGGCGTTGCAGTTGCTTCCTTTTCCGGCTCCGGTCATCATTGTATACTCCTTCTTCGTAGCTGAAGCCTAGAATTTCATCACTGGAGGAGTCAGTCTCCATGGCCTTCTGGCAGGATTCAGCTCCAGGATCTTCAAAGTCTTCCAGCAGTTCGTGTTCAGAGATGTCCAGGTCGGGCGTTTCTAGCAGATGAGAATAGCTTTTAAACATGATGGATCGGAGTATCTCGGGCTGATCTAGTTCACTCAGATTTCTCTATTCACTGTTACGTGTTTGCTCACTCTAGAAATTTTCTCAAGTGATTGTGCGTGTCCTAGAACCATCCTTCAGGCTGCATATGAAGGCCAGCAAGCAAGCGCTCCTCCCGAGACCCTGCAATTACTCCTCGTCTGTCTTCCCCTTTCTTTTTCCTCGTGATAGGATCGCAAACTCTCTTGCATTGATTCGGTTTCATCGAGTATTGCGCTCGTCCCCTAGTTCAGTCTTCAAAGTGGTGGGTCTACA
The DNA here is from genome assembly GCA_021437785.1 of Rhodomyrtus psidioides. Lineage (NCBI taxonomy): Eukaryota > Viridiplantae > Streptophyta > Magnoliopsida > Myrtales > Myrtaceae > Rhodomyrtus > Rhodomyrtus psidioides. The sequence continues at coordinate 1,912,101 of JAILYB010000119.1, forward strand.
ATCTTTCGGCGCCTTTTATGATTTGCTAGGCCCGAGAACGTGGGGAACAGCGGCGGATCCGCAATTAATGACTCCGTTTAATTCATTTAGCTCCATGGGAATTAACGCCATGACCTTCTCTCCAACCCTTTTCATCGTTTAAACGAAAATGGCATTTTCCCTGTGCATGCTGTTACTCTTCATTTCAACATCTTGGGCGTTCAATGAGGAATGAATTCGTGGCCACTCAAAATTTAACGACCGTCCCTGGTTTCAGATTTAATCCAACCAGGGATCATCGCAACTGAGCATGACGATGTTCGTCGATAGCGCTGGTTTTTATACAGAATTAACTATAGTCATTAAAGAAAAATGTTCCCATAGGAACTTTACAACGGATAAAATGAGTGATCTACTCGTGAACATGTTCTTCTTTCTATGGGTGTTCGTAGTGACCGACCCATCGTTCCCCGAGTCAGGTGCTAGATCATGGCTGTCCAAGCATGCCAGTTTCCCACTGATTGAACAAGGCATCGAGCCCCTCATCAAAGAAATCGTATGTCGTGGGTTGACCAGCGGCAGGCAGAGCACCAGCCGACTGCTGCTCGAATGGAGGAGTGCGCACTCGCTGTACTTGTGACACGCGCTCTTGAAAAGTGTTGAAATGGCCCGGAAGGACATTCTGATCAGCTTTCAGTTTGCCGGTGGTCGGGTTGCTAGCTTGATTGATGCTTAGATTTGGCCGGGTATCTCTTGATGTCTGAGCATTACAATGGCGGTCGCCCCTAGCTTTTGAGCTCGAGACGGATTCCTCCCGGTTTAGCTCCGCTCGACGCTGTTTTAATCGCTTTCTGTAGGCAGCAAGGTGATTCCTAACCAGTTCCTTACTAAGCCCCGGTACATTCATGGCCTTAAATATGCGCGTCGGAGTCGCTGAATCGATCCCCATTTGGTGAACCACGTCTAGGAATCTGAAATGCAGTTCGGGGGGCCAAGCGAACCTCTTCTTATCGTGGCCCAAAATTGCATCGATGGCTTGACGACTGATTAACTCATCTCCAGCAGGACCCGATCCTATCGAAAATTGTTGTGCATGAGGCTGATATGCTTTGAGCTGGTCGGCGGTAACATCCAGCTCCTTGAAACTGTAGCTCTAATCAAAGCGATGCAAATCCCATCCCCAGGAGGCATTTGTATCGTCTTCGTAGGATCATCCTGCTCTTGCGTGACTCCGGCAAAATCTGGTTAAGCAGGGGATGCCCCGAGGGAGTAGGGTGGTAAATGAACGTCTTCAATCATTGCGTGAGGCTTATCGGGGAATATCTCACCGCGGGCGATGAGGTTATCGCAATGAGGGCAAACGGTAATATTGAGAGCTTTTTCATACCTCATGTTTTCTGTTCGCAGCTTTTGGTTTTCTTCCTTTAAAATCTCGACCACCTGACGTTTGCGTTGAGCCTTCGATTTAGATCTCCTATTTTGAAACCAAAACTGGATCCTCGACTGATTAATCCCCAACTCCCGGCTCAATTCAATTCTCCACTTCTTTTTCATGTGAGGGCTTTTACTGAAGAGGGTTTCCAGCATTTGGGTTTCCTCCTGAGAGTATTGGTAAGGACGTCTTCTTTTCCCGAGTTGAGCATCGTGGATGTCGTTGTCGTCGTCGCCGTGATTTTGATTTCCGTTGCCAGAAGTGTTGGGCTCCATGGTTTTGGTGTTAGACTTGGTCTTGGAATCTTCGAGATCCCTCAGTAGTTCAATTTCTGAGATTTTTGAGTCAGTCGCCTCTAGCAGCTGACAGTAACCTCTTAAATATGTTGGATTGAGAAATGTTTGATTGGTTCTTGCCCACTCAGAGTTCTCTACTCTCTCCTGTATGCTCACTCCCTATAAATTTTTCTTCGAGTGACTTTGTATGTTCAGGAGACGCTCTTCAAGCATCATTAGGCAAACGTTCCCCCTCAAGACCTTGAATTTCGCGCTTAGCTTTTCAACGTGATGGGACTGCTAAATCCTGTTAGGGCTTTCTTCGATAGTTGCACTTACTTCCCACCTAGCTCTAATAATGGTGATCCCGACAAATCTTTTACATCTTTTAATTGATAAGCCGGAAATCGCGGACCTAAACGAATCCAATGGTTCTCGTGAGGGGACCTCCTGCTTTACCCTCTAACTGGGCTCCACCAGCATTATTACTGAGACCCTTCATCATCCTCGAGTTGCTATAAAATGAGGGATTAACGTATGGCAGGTTAGCGTTCTCGCATAATCAGCTTCTTCCTTCTAATCTCTCTATTAGCCTCGTCTTATTCTCAAGCCAACCCAACGCAAATGGCCTCCTCTCCCGTACGCACTTTTTCGACTGATGTCTTGGCCCAGTGGGAAAAGCTTTATAACCTATTGGGTCGCGGTTACGCGCACATAACCGATCATTCTGCAACCGCGGATGAAATCCGTGTCCTGCTCGAGGACTTAGATACCACTTCCCTCGAAGGTACTACGCTGGGGAGGGAATATAGAATTTTCCCGACCCTCTTTGCACACTCCTTAGAGGCCTACCGTGTTGCTGATCGGGAGGTTCTCGTGGCTCGCGTCTTGCGGGCTCGTTACAAGGATCGGTCTGATCATTTGGTGCTGACCAACTATCTGGCCGATAGTCACAAAAAGGCCGTCGAGTTTGCCAATGAGAGGGTCGCGACATTGCTTCGCGAGAGGAGAAACCTGGTGGATCAATTGGCCCTATCCCTGACCGCTGGCGAGCACGACCGCCACAATGTCCTATTGAGGCTGCAAAGCGACTGGCAGAAAGAACGGCTCGACAAAATAACCGCAGACATAGCTCACGGGAATGGATTAGTTCGGGACTTAGAAATAATCACCGAGGAACACGAGGTCAAGGTCGCTGAGGTTAAGGGCGAATGCAGAAACCTTCTCCTCAAGCTTGCGGACCAGGACATGCGAAGTCGTGAGTACGGGCAGAGTATTAACAACATGGAGGGTCAGTTGGGCTCCTTTGTGTCGTTAATTAGGGCTCACTTTGGCTTTACTTTTCCACCCCGAATTGTATGACCTGCTTTTGAAAACCCTCCACTGAGCAAAATAAATGAGAACTCTTGTGTGTGTGTTTTAACTTCTGTATGGTTCATTTCTTCGAGCATCTGAACATTTTCAACTTGGGTGAGCCGAACCATAATATCAATAAGCCGAGCAAATATGTCTTGATTTTATAACTCGCTCATGATCAGATGAGAGAATAGCCTCAGACTTATCCAGGAGAAGATTTCTCTCTATTACCTATTTTTTCACCTGCAAATGAAACGACTGAATCAGAAGGAATAATTTGAAAAAGAAAGCATAAACCCCTTTCAATCTTATGCTTGCTCGTGATTAATAAGGACAAAAACTTTTACAAGGGTTTTAATCTTGCACAAAAAGTTTTTTATCAGTATTCTTCGAAGGAAAGCATATTATTGAAAGGAATGTAATTCACAATAATCGCTTTTGATCAACTTCGAGAGGAACGAATTATTCAAAAGTGCGAGGTATAATAACGTGTTTTAAATTTAATTGAAGATACGGTATCCAAATCAAGGCCGTTTTGTTAAGAACGAGAGTAAATTGGACATCTATCTCGTCATTAAATTCAAAACAACGCCGATATTCTCGATCAATTATCGTGGATTACCAGCAACGTAAAACATGCACGAAACAATTCAAGTGTATAATTCCTTCTAGAGAAATTGAGATTGGACTACTCTATACGACCAAAAGGTCGTGTAAGACTTCCAATTTTAATTTCCTCTAAAGGAATTATAAACTTGACTTGGGAGTATTCGGATGATTAGAGAAAATGCCACTATCACATTCCCATGACCCGTCAAAAGAAATACAACCAAGCTCCATCTGAATGTATACACCAACAGATCCCTAATACAATCACTCTAAGGGGTGAGATAGAGAAACCCTCGGTAAAAATAAACCCTATACAAGAGGACTAGTAATGGAAAATGAAACAAAGGAATGTGATCCTAACGTTTAAGGATGCCCCAGTTTCGATCTGTGTCTTCAGGATCACTTGCCCCAACTCGTCATCTTCATTGGACGATATCTCAATAATGTCCATAGTAGGCTCCTTTGTTGCTCACTCGGTGCTTGTCATGGGATATCATCCTCTTCGTCTTCTATCAAGGACGTTTTGGGAAAAACAGACACATCTATCCTTGAAATGGCATTTAATCTAATCATCAGAATGCAATGAATGAAATGCCTATATTTATATGAACTGTGGTAGATTTGAGGGATAGAGAGTCTTACCAACCAAACTCGTCGACTTATGCGTGGTTTTAGGTGTACCAACCGCCCAAAGACATGCGCGTGAGACAAGTGATGGTGAACTTCTAAAAATCAGAGGGTTTGGAACCTAAGGTTAAGGTTCCCACTTCGAGTTCTAGAAAGAGCCGATTCCATTGCACAGCTATCGTTGCATTGGAACTCGATCCATAGTTCAAAGCGAGCGGAATTGAAAAGTGGATTACCCCGCGTTTTTCCTCACGAAGATTCCATTTTCAATTCCTTCTATTGTGTTTCTAAAGGCGGCGCTCGGGGTTTTAGGCGCGGTTGTGTGTGTCCACGTGTTGTGATCATCACAATGCAATTCATGCACAGCAGTTTATCAATCAGCACTTCAAATCATCCACACAACATACATTCCTACGCCCAACTTGCATAAGACAATGTTAATCACGGACTACACCCCTTATTTCTCCAATCTGCAAAAACATATAACACCTACCATAAGCGGACTTACCTCACCTTCGAAAGCGCCTGCAAGGTTAGAAAAATCACTCAACGTATTAATTACGGCCTAAGTCCACTTGAGGTCTAGAACCATAGGTTCTAGAACAAAGTCCCCAGCGGAGTTGCCAGCTGTCGCGACCCGTCCGGAAGCGGACGCGGCTAATGGATTACCGATCGCGGGTCTTGGATCGGCGCGGGCCCTCCCAGGCCCATACCAAATCGCGGCGGGAGTATTTTTCAAAGAGATTCGGCGATAAGAGCCGATCGATTTCGACCTTAGTGTGGTCGTGGTGGCATGTGCAACTTGTGCATGCATTTGGAGTCGCCACCGGTATTTCTTGGAGGGTAGACCGGAAACCTTACTGACCGATTGGGAGAGATCGATCAGTTCTGCGGAACCAGAGATTTTGGGTTCGGGGACTTGGTTACGCTGGTGTCATTACCAACGCCCTTTCGGTACCTAACGCGAGTGATTTTCCTAATTAAGATTTCATGCAGGCGTAATTTTAGGCGAGGTAGGCTTGATTCAGGGTTTCATGCATATTGGAAGACTATTCCTATCAATCACAATCAATTTAGATGAAAGCGCAATCAAGTACATAAATAAATCACATCAATGTACATCAATTCAAATCAATGGCTTCCTAGCATAGCCATAAGGGTTTATGGAAGATGTGATTTCGGACCAGGGGTAAAATGGGAAGATTTGCGGACGATTAACCCGAAGGGCAAAATCGTCAATTTTGGAAGGTTTGGATACCGAATTACCCAAAATATTCCATGGCCAGTTGATTGTGGCCATTTCCCATTTTTGAGAATTTTTTGGAATTTCTTGATTTTTTTTCTTTTTTTTGTTTAAATAAATAAATAAAAGAAAGGCCGGGCTTAGACCGGGTTTTCAGATCCGGAGCCGGATCAGGCCGTCGGGCCTGATCCAATCCGAGAGGGAGGACCTGAACCAGGCCCGGTTTGAACAAGGAGCCCAGGCCTACTTCTTTGCTTTGAACCTGCCGAACCCATCTGCCCAAGCCCAGCCCTCTCTTGCCAGCACTAACATCGGCCCAGCTCTAAAAAAAAGAAGCCCACAAGACCAAATAAACCACACAACCAGCTCAACGTAAAAATAGATCTTACCCACTATTCATCATCTTCAACGCACTCCTGTCATGCTCGACTGACGCGACTCCTCCTCCGCATGCGGCTTGAAGCCATTCGTCATCATCCGTCGACGACCATCACGCTCCATCGGAACTCACTCGTCAGCCCGCCGGGATTCGCTCGTCAAGACGACGCCTGTGGTAAGCCCAGTGGGACCTGCAGCTTCCGGCGCCGGATGGTGGTTGTCGGGCAAGGAGTCTCCGCCTAGTCAAGCCTACTTGGAGGTGGCAAGCAGCTGCTCAAAATCCTCTTCCTCGGTGGTTCACTATGAACGATACTGAACAGTGTGATGAACCATCGAAACGATCGGTCTTCGCCAGATTATACATCACCGTGTCATCATTTCATCGGGCTGTAGTCGTGTTGTCCACCGCGACGAGGACTGAGGCGATGGTGAACGGCGAGCTTCTTGACCTTCTCGCTGTGTTACTCTTGACCCCACCTGGGAAGATCTGGCTCCCACAGGCTATGACAGCAGCGCCGGGTGATCTCTCAGTCGCCTTTCTCTTTTCCTTTTTTTATGAACTAAATCGCCTAGGCTATACCAAGCCGACATCACCGAAGCTCCTGCGGCCTAGCAAGATTTGTCTTGCTCAGTGTCAGCCGCCTATGACAGGTTTGGGCTTTCACAGAGGTCGGCAACGAATGTTCATGCAGTCAAGCACAGACCGAACGCATGGTTGAGATGGCTGTTGAGGTGAAGTTGGACGACCGATGGTGCGGCTCGACATGGATCGGGATGCTTCGACGAAACCTGAGGAACTCTGAGCCAGACCTTTCGAACTACCCAGCTCTCCCACGGGATGGAGGTCTCCCCGTTCTAGAGATGAATGTCGAGCTTTTGTCCCTTCCGCCAGTCAACACTAGCACCGGACCTTATAGCCCCTGCATATGTCGCATGTCTCGTACCTCTCTCTCCAGTCGATCTGCGATCATCTCTTCGACGGGTCACCAGCTTCATTGTTAATCTCCACTCTTCGATACCATATTCGGTCGGTATGCAAGAATTCCTATCGCCACAGAACATCTGCTTTACTTCAAAAGGAATTCCACAATGGGGTCCTTTACTTCCCCAGGCCACCGAGAAAAAGAAAAGAAGTCAGTGCATATAATCAGACCAAGGTGGGAACCATAAAGAATAAGAGAGGAGCATAGCTTCAGTGATTGAACCCGTCGAAGGAGGCATCGTCATCTCCAGTTCGGTGGGAAAGACTGCTGATTTTCGTCATCGTCATTCGCCGACAGCGGGAGATAGCCACCAACATCACCTTCAGAGCTCAGTAGCAACGAACGTTGACGCCGGGTTCGGATGGCGATCCACAGCAAGGGCGCCACGACGTCGAGACGTGGTGATGGGCCGCGAATGAGCTGGACGACGGAGGGTGACAAGATGGTTTTTTTTTGCATCGGCCATGGTCCATCCCTCGGCCCCTGGTGTGTCAACAATGATGATCTTTTTATTCTTCGCCAAAGGACCGCCAGTGTTTTGCCACCCTCTCTTATTTTTTATTCCTTCCCTTTTTTATTGCTTGGTTCCTCATGGAACCCTTTTCCACATATTCCTCCCCCTCTTCTTCTTTTTTTTTTTTATTGCTTGCTTCCTCGTGGAACTGCTTTCCACAGATTCCTCTCCCTCTTCTTTTATTTTTTTTTATCAGACGTGCCGAACTCCTAAAATAAGAGGAAGACCATGATTTCTCTTGGATCTACCCGCACCATTTCTTGTCTTTCCCTTTTTTATTATTATTCCTGTTTTGGTTTTGGAGGCGCCATTCTCCCACTCTTGCAAAATGGATAATCTGTCTTCCACTCCCTTTTTTTTTTAAATCCTTTCTAGTCCCCTCAGGAAGAAGAGAAGCAATGGACGTTCATTGCAGATGATGATCGATGTCAAGACTATAAAAAGACTCGATGGGCATTTTTTGGCTCGGTTCGGGTTCATGCTTGAAGGAACATATGACCCGAGCCGAATTTTCAAGATTTAAAGTAACACACTTGAATAGGAAATTAAAACAAATTTATTGAATACTTTTGTGTATTTTTCTGACCACGAATGGTATTTTTCTGATTTTTTGGGTATTTTTATAATTAATTAAATTCGAAAAATATTATAAAATATCAAAAAATATTTTTTGTTCAAAATTGGTCCCCGAGGCTAGGCCAAGGCTTCCAAAGTTGATTTTGTGATTTTATGACCTTTTTTGATATTTTTAATTAATTTTAAAGAATAAAAATCACAATAATAAATGGTCAAAAATCAGGTGTCAACAGCCGGCTGAAAGGATTCTGACATTTTTTATCTCCAGCCTACTGGGAAAAGGGATACTTACCTGCCCGTCGCAGCTGCGAATCCCTGCAAATGTAAAAGAAGCATATCATTGTATGTTCACGCATTTTTCAAAAATCGGAACGATACATCCTACCCTTGGTCATGTACTCTAACGAGTAGTACATGGGATGTAAAAACCTGTTTGTCTCCAAGGCGATTCCTCCTTGGTTCTCATCCCGCTCTGATGTTGCGTATTGATATGAACCACGTCTATCAAATCCACCTATCCATGCTTGGAGTGTTTGTAACATCAATGGTTCATCTGCCCCCAGTTAGGCAACGTCTGTTCTGTTATTTGAACGCCTGGCTCCTTGAGTGCTTTATCCATGTTTATCCTCTGAGAAGGAAAAGAAAGAAGACATTACTTCGGTATCCGATCGGAGATCGTTTAGGAACGATACATCGTTTTACCAAATGGGTGGCTTCGCGGCCAGATGCATTTTGCATTGAAGGGATGGATTCCATTATGTTCTATGAACGATGATCATCGCTTGGGGAGTTCTCCCCTGAGCTTAAAGATGCTCAAAAGGTAAGGCGGATCCTCGTACGACTAGTTTCAAGCGTAAATGAGAAATGCTCCCATGGGAGCTTTACAATGGGATTGCCAATACATTCATTCAGGCTATTCAACCTATTTTATCCGAGCATTTTCTACAATCGCGCCTTGAATCAAACACCTGATCGTCGGCTTTGTATCACTATTGCAAGAGTCCGCTAGCTTCAGACTGATCGAGCCAGAAATTGAGTTCCTCCCCAAGGAAATCGCTCGAATCTCCGAGCCATTGATGCTCAAGTCGAGTATCACCGACCGCTGGCGATAAATCACCTTCGCCTTGGATGATCTGATTCCTCGAGCTGGAACCTCCCTTGTTGACCGGCAAATCTGTAGACATGTCCCCTGTAAATGTTGGATTCGCCATTGGAAGAGCACTAGCAACAGGTTGGTACTCAAATTGGGGAGTTCCTGTTTGCGAGAACTGCGGTATATACTCTTGAGGGGTATTGAGGCTGCTTGGTGGAGCGTTCTGATTTGGGTTAGAGGAGTCGGCGACACGGTTGCTGGTCTCGTCAACACTGAAACATGGTTGGGTATTCCTGGCTCTACAATCATCGTGGTTGCAGTCATGACCAACATTTAAGTTCGAACCAGCTCCATCCGAGCTTAGTGTCACCCGTCCCTCTTTTAGCAACCTCTTGAAATATCCAAGGTGGCTCGCGACGTTAACTTTAGAGAGTCCCGGCACGTTCATGATTTCGTGTATGCGCGTTGATCGTGCCGTGTCGATCCCCAACTGTCGAACTGTATCAACAAATTTGTGATGGAGTTCAGCAGTACAAGAAAATCGCGCTTTCTTGCCAACAAGAACAGCTTGCCGACTAATCTCTATGAGATCTGATTGTGTTGGAAACCGCTCTTGTAAGCCTTCGACGGTATCTGACTGCACCGGAAGACATTGCGAAAGGCATTGTAACATATGAGCACTACAAATCTCTAGAAGTGGCTCTTCGGAGAATATTTCACTGATGAGAATATGGTTACTGCTATCAAGGCAAGTGGCATTGCTCAGCGCTTCCTCATACCTAGCGCTTTCTGTTCGAAGCTTTTCATTTTCTTCCTTCAGAATCGCTAACTCTTGCTGTTTACGTAGATTCCTCAGCCGGGCTCGTTTGTTATAAAACCAATTATTGACCTTCCAAGGCTCCCACCCTAACTCTCGACCTAGCTCAGCCCTCTGCTTCTCATCTGGATGGGAGCATTCCTCGAAGAAAAAATCAAGCTCCCGGTCTCGACTTGAAGTACGGTGAAGGGGATGTTTTCCTTTCTGACGCTGATCACTGCTATGGACATTGTTTTCATTACCACAACCTTGGGTTTCATCGTTGGAAGTGTCAATCTCCATGACCATCGTGCAGGATTCGGTCCCGTGATCTTCAAATTCTTCCAGCAGTTCAAGCTCGGAGACTTCTAAGTCGGGCGTTTCCAACAAATGACGGTATCCTTGGAACATTTTGGATCGAAGTATCACTGACTGATCATCGCAGAAGTCATCTGATCCTTCGAAATATTGATGTGTGGGTTGGGTAGTATCGCCCGACTGGTTCTTCGAACTGGAACCTCCATCCCTTCTCGAGAACATGAGAGGGGAGTTGACCGATTAACCCCCATAAGCATCTCCTACTTGGGAATTAGGGAAACAAAAATGCTCAATGCATTCCCCTGTTAGATCCTTTGAAACCACATGCCCTAGTTCGGCAAGTCCTTGAGCACTAAGCGCAGAAAGCTCATTAGTAAGCGGAAAAACAGTGACGGATGGGTGCTGCACCTGCTGCATCTGTGGCACACACTCTTGAACAAAATTGGGATGACTCAGATGGATATTCTGATCAATTTCCCAATAAGTGTTGGATTTGTAACCGAGGTTAGTATGACGCTGTCTTAGTGCTCTTCTGTAACAACCGAGGTGATTTGAGACCATAGCCTTGGTAAGTTCCGGTGCATTCAGGGCCTCCATTACTTTCTTCGGGAGTGCATAGTCGAGCCCTATTCGCCGAACCACGTCTAAGAACTTGCGGTGAAGCTCAAGGGGCCACGCGAAAATCTTCTTCTCTTGGTTCAGAATAGTGTCGACAGCTTGACGGCTGATCTTTAACCCTTCTCGAGCAGGATCTGATCCTGCCAGAAGTCGTTGTGGAGAAGACTCTTGGGCTCTGACGTGGTGACTCTCATCATAGTGACATATATTCCCTCCTTCAGAAGGCACTGGCACCATCTTTGTGGGATTGATTTGTTCATGCACATCACCAGTATTTTCGATCCTAGTAGAAGGCTTAATGGGAAACAATTTACTAAGAGTGGTAGGGCCACCACAATTAGGGCAGGCAATAGTGCTAAGAACTTCTTCATACCTCATGTTCTTTGTTCGAAGCTTCTCGTTTTGTTCCTTTAGAAACGCGGTCTCCCGTCGTTTGTACTGATTACTCTGCTTGGTTCGCTTATTTTGAAACCAATTCAAGATCCTCAAAGGGCTCGTCCCTAGTTTTTGGCTCAACTTCTTCCTCTGTTCTGTGTCCGGGAAAGGGCATTCACTGAAGATAGCTTTAAGTACCTGGACCTCATCCGGAGTGTGGAACTGGCGACGCTTTCTTTTCTGGCGTGGATCATTGTCGCTGGCGTCTTGGTCGCTGAGGGCTTGAGTCTCCTGGATGGCCGAGTCGATTTCCATATCCTTCATGACGAATTCATTTCCAAGGTCTTCAAATTCCTCTAGCCGTTCAAGTTCAGAAACATTTAGGTCAGGCGTTTCCAACAAATGATGGTACCCCTTGAACATTTTGGGTCGAAATGTCTTTTCCTGGTCTTCGTTCGCTCAATTTTCTCCACCCTTTCTCAGATGTTCGCCCTCTCTGTAATTATCAGAGATTAGGCGTGTTCCAAGAAGCGTCCCTTTGAAATCGAGTAACGAGTGTCTGACGGGCGTTCCTTTCGAGACTTCGTGATTCCCTCCTGTCTTTTCTTACTCTTTCTTGCCTAAGTGGAGCATGAAGACCTCCCGTGTCGCCTTTTGCTTTATCGAGCATTGCGCCTGTTCCCTTTGCTCGGTCACCAAAGTAATAATTCTGCCGGCCTTTAGGCGCTAGTTCCTTTTCTAAGCCCGAGATCATAGGACAGAGGTGGATCCGTGACTCACCCGGGATGTATTAATGAGACTTGATTAGCCCGGCCGTGCATAAAAATTATTATAACTTTCCCTTTCTCGTTTGAGGGCTATAGGGCGAGAGGTTGATAGGACGCATTACTGAGACTTGATTAACCCGGCCGCGCATAAAAATTATTATAACTTTCCCTTTCTCGTTAGAGCTCTATAGGGCGAGAGGTTGATATTGAGAAGATTAACATTTCGACCTAACCTCTCAAACACTCCCCCATCTTTCATTCTCTTCTCTGTCGTTCAATCGCAGATGGCTTCCTCTCTTGTACCTACAGCTTCAGCCGAAGCTTCAACCCAGTGGGAGAGATTTTATCACCTTCTGGGTAGAGGTTATGGTTATATAAATAATCATCCTGAAGCCGAGGTTGAAATCCGTACTCTGATTCTGGTCTTAGACACTGCCTGTATCGAAGGTACGAAACTGCAGATGGAGTTTGCAATCTTCCCAACTCTCTTCAACAATTTCCTGGAGGCTTACCACGTCGCTAGCCGAGATGTCACTTTGGCTAGCATCGTACGAGCTCGCTATCAAGACAGGACTGAGTCCCTGATGTTGGCCATGCTGACGGCCGATAACCATAAGAAAGCTGTTGAATACGCCCACGCCCAAGTCTCATTGCTGGTCCGTGAGAGGGACAACTTGGTGGAGCGTCTAGCTCTCTACCAAACCGTCTTTGAGCAAGACGAGCACAATCTCATGCTGAGGTTCCAGTGCACATGGTTAGAGGAAAGGCTTGACGATCTGACCATGGATATAGCCCGTGGGAGAGCATTGGCCCAGGATTTAGAGCGTGAATCCGAGTACCACGAGACCAAGGTGGATGAGCTTAAGGAGAAATGCCGTCTCCTGCTCTTCAAGCTTGTGGAACTTGATTCTCGGAGCGTTGGCTGTAGGCAGAGCATGGACAACATGGAGAATCAGTTGAGCTCATTTGTGACGCTCATTAGAACTCACTTTGGTTTTACGGTTCCTCCTCAGTAGTCTGTTTGTAAAGTCTCCTGTTGAGTGCAATAAATGAGAGTGTATGTACATTTTCCCTTATCTTTCGCAAGATTCAATATTGCCCTTGGTTTCGCAATCATAGTGTTTGAGGCAACTGACGATCTTTCCGCTTTCGAGCCCGCTCACGTTCTGTTCGTAACCTATGTTGTCACATTTGCCTTCGTGCGTTTGGTCGATTTACCTCGAACCCATTATGACAAAAGATTGTTGAAGCTAAACATGATGATGTTAGCAGGCATCATTGTGTGAAATCAACCCTAGGCCTTAAAAAAGAAAAGAACTGCTCCGATTGAAACTTTACAATGCGCAGATAAGAAATAAGTTCTACTTGTGTACAAGCCCCCCCTTTCTCTGGGTATGTTCGATCACCAACCCATCACGTCTGGGTTCAGGTGCGCGGTCATCGACTCCAGATCATGGCCGTGAAGGTTTGCTAGCCTCCTCCTGATGGATTCTTCGAACTGTGACCACCATCTTTGTTTAAGAAGAAAAGAGGAGGGTCGACCTTTTTCCTATCAAAAGCGTGTCTCACTCAGGGATCAAGGAAGCAAAATTGTTCGAAGTATTCCCCCATTGGATCATCTGAGATCATATGCCCTAGTTGGGCAAACTCTTGAACATTAGACGTCGTGGGTGGATCAGCAGCAGGAAGAGCGCCGGTGGACGGCTGCTGCTCGAGCAAATAAGTGTATATTTGTTGCACCGGTGGCACGTATTCTTGAGGAACATTAAGATGACTGATAGGGCTATCTTGACCAATTCTCCAACAGTTGGTGGTAGAGCTACCGGCTTGGTTGGTGTCGAGACTCGGCAGGGCTCTTCTTGAGGCATGGCTGTTGTGTTTGCGGCCGTACCTAATGTTCAAGTTCGAGTCGGGCTCTTCTAGGCGCCGTGCGGCATGACGCCGTCTTAGCGTCCTTCGGTAACCATTAAGGTGGTTTGCGACTAACCTTCTAGCGAGCCCCGGTTCATTCATGACCTCATGTACGCGTGTTGGACATAATGAGTCATTCCCTATTTGGTGAACCGCATCAAGGAATTTTCGGTGAAGCTCTGGAGACCATATGAACTTCTTTTGGCGACTCAAGATAGCATCCATGACTCGGTGATCATTCCCCGATTTACTCTCGGCAGGGTCTGGATGTGCCAGAGGTTGTTGCAGGGGAAGCTGGTTGACTTCGAACTGGTCTGTGGTGATAGTAAGCCCAGTGTCAGGGAAATTGTAGTGACGCGCCTCCCCTCTTTCAAAAGATGGTTTGAGGGAGTGGGGTGGTGGACGACCACCTGCGATTCTCATAGAAAACGTATCACTGAACATTTCGCGAGTGTCGATAGGACCACCACAGTTAAGTCAAGCGGTGCTGATGAGGACTTCCTTATACCACATGTTTTCTGCTCGAAGCTTGGTGTATTCTTCTTTTAGAGTTTCGAGCTCTTGACACTTTCCCCGAACCACTGATCTGGCCCGTCTGTTTTGAAACCAGTGCTTAACCCTTAAGGGTTCCATCTCTAATTTCCGGGCTAATTTTTTTCTTCGTCTCATATTCGGGTAACGGCACTTATTGAAGGCGGCTTCAAGTATCTGGATTTCCTTCTTAGTACAGGGCCGGCAACGTCTTCTTCCGCGAGGTGGGACATCGCCGCTGTCGTCATTGTTGCTTCTACTGTCGTCGTCGCCACCACTGTCATCGTCGCTGCCCTGATCCTGAACCTCGTTGCCAGCAGGGTTGGGTAACATGGTTTCGACATCTGGCTCGATCCCAAAGACTTCGAGGTCTCCCAACTGCACATTACCTATGACATTTGGGTCAGTCATCTCCAACAAATGACTATGACTATTAAACATACTGGATCAAGAAGAGGTTTGTTCATCCTTTTTATTCACTCGGGGTCTTGTAATCTTCTTCGTACGTTCACTCTCTCGAAACTTTCCTTTGAGTGACTTTGCCTATTCAGGAGACGCCCTTCGAGCATGGAAGACGATCACCAGGCGAGCACTCCTTTAAAGAATTTGGATTCCTCGCTTTGTCCTTTTCCTTTCTTTTATATTGTGGAGGGACCTCGGATCGCTTTCCTTTCCTCGGTAGCCGAACTTGTCCCCACCACGTTTCCCAAAAGACTAAACTATGTTTACCACCCGCTCGGCTTTTCATCATGCCAAGACTATCAACCCTATCGCGGCTTCTTCGATATTTGCGCTCGACTCCCGCTCCCCTTCAATAATGGTGAAACAGACAATGCTTTTACAACTTTTCAGACTCGTCAGACCTGAAATTGTGGATCGAGGCGGGTCTGGTGATTCACGGGAGGAGCGGCCCTTGCTTTACTTAATTACCCCGGCTCCACAAGCATTATTGCTGCGGCTTTTCTTCACTCTTGAGACGCTACAAAAGCAAGGAGTTAGTGTTTTGAAGATTAACGTTCCCATATAATCTGCTTCCATCTTCTAGTCGCTCTACTGCGCATCTCTCCTTCCAAAATGGCCTCCTCTCCCATTCACACCTTTTCAGCTGAAACTTTGGCTCAATGGGAAAAATTCTATAATCTCATGGGTCGAGGTTATGCCCACATGGCTGATCATCCTGAAACAGAGGATGAAATCCGAGTCATGTTTGGGGACCTGGATATCACTTCCCTCGAGGGTACTACGTTGGGGAGGGAATATAGAGCTTTCCCAGCCCTATTTACAAACTCTCTGGAGGTCTACCGCACTGCACATCGGGAAGTTACCGTGGTTCGTGTTTTGCGAGCCCGCTACGAAGACCGATGCGAGCACTTGGTGCTGATTAACTTCGTGGCTGACAACCACAACAAACTTATAGAGTCAGCCAACGAGCGGGTCTCAACATTGCTACGTGAGCGAGGAAATTTGGTGGAGCGACTGGCCATGTGCTTGATCACCTATGAACATGACCGTCGTAATATCATGTTGAAGTTTCAAAGTGAGTGGCTGGAAGAGAGGCTCGATCGTGTTACCGAGGACGTATCCCGTGGAAGGGAACTAGTTCGGGATCTGGAACTCGCTGCTGAAGATCACGGAGCCAAGGTTGCTGAGCTTAAGAATGAGTGCAAGCGTCTTCTTCTCCAGCTTGCGTACCTTGATATGCGGAGCAGCGAGTGCAGGCAGAAAATCAATAATATGGAGGGTCAACTGGGTTCTTTTGTGTCACTAATTAGGGCTCACTTCGGCTTTACTTTTCCACCCCGATGAACTGTATGATCTGCTTCTGGAATCCTTCAATTGAGCAAGAATGAATGAAAGCTCCTGTGTGTGTGTTTTAGCTTTTATATGGTCCATTTATTCGAGCATCCGAACATCTTCAACTTGGGTGAGCTGAACCATAATATCAATAAGTTGAGCAAATATGTCCTGATTTTCTAACTTGCTCATGATCAGATGAAAGAATAGCCTCAGACTTATCCAGGAAAAGATTTCTCTCTATTACCTATTTTTTACCTGCAAATGAAAAGACAGAATTAGAAGGAATAATTTGAAAAAGGAAAGCATAAACCCCTTTCAATCTTATGCTTGCTCGTGATTAATAAGGACAAAAACTTTTACAAGGGTTTTAATCTTGTGCAAAAAGTTTTTTTTTTATCAGTATTCCTCGAAGGAAAGCATACTATTGAAATGAATGTAATTCACGATAATCGCTTTTGATCAATTTCGAGACGAACGAATTAGTCAAAAGCGCAAGGCATAATGACGTGTTTTAAATTTAATTGAAGATACGGCATCCAAATCAAGGCCGTTTTGTTAAGAACGAGAGCAATTTGGACATCAATCTCATCATTAAATTCGAAACAACGCCGATACTCTTGATCAATTATCGTGGATTACCAGTGACGTATGACATGCATAGACCAATTCAAGTGTATAATTCCTTCTAGCGAAATTGGGGTTGGATTACCCTATACGACCAAAAAGGTCGTGCAAGATTTCCAATTTTAATTTCCTCTAAAGGAATTATAAACTTGACTTGGGAGTATTCGGATGATTAGAGAAAATGCCACTATCACATTCCCATGACCCGTCAAAAGAAATACAACCAAGTTCCATCTGAATGTATACACCAATAGATCCCTAATACAATCACTCTAAGGGGTGAGATAGAGAAAGCCTCGATAAAAATAAACCCTATACAAGAGGACTAGTAATGGAAAATGAAACAAAGGAATGTGATCCTAACGTTTAAGGATGCCCCAAGTTCGATCTGTGACTTCCGGATCACTTGCCCCAACTCGTCATCTTCATTGGACGATATCTCAATATGGTCCATAGTAGGCTCCTTTATCGCACACTCGGTGTTCGTCGTGGGATATCACCCTCTTCGTCTTCTATCAAGGGCGTTGGGGAAAACGTACATATCTATCCTCGAGATGGCATTTAATCTAATCACCAGAATGCAATGAATGAAATGCCTATATTTATATGAACTGTGATAGATTTGAGGGATAGAGAGTCTTACCAACCAAACTCGTCGACTTATGTGCGGTTTTAGGTGTACCAACCGCCCAAAGAAATGCGTATGAGACAAGTGATGGTGAACTTCTAAAAATCAGAGGGTTTGGCACCTAAGGTTAAGGTTCCCACCTCGAGTTCTAGAAAGAGCCGATTCCATTGCACAGCTATCGTTGCATTGGGACTCGATCCATAGTTCGAAGCGAGCGGAATTGAAAAGTGGATTACCCCGTGTTTTTCCTCACGGAGATTCCATTTTCAATTTCTTCTATTGTGTTCCTAAAGGCGGCGCCCGGGGTTTTAGGCGCGGTTGTGTGTGTCCATGTGTCGTGATCATCACGATGCAAGTCATGCACAACAGTTTATCAATCAGCGCTTCAAATCATCCACACAACATACATTCCTACGCCAACCTGCATAAGACAATGTTAATCACGGACTACACCCCTTATTTCTCCAATCTATAAAAACATATAACACCTACCATGAGCGGACTTACCTCACCTTCAAGAGCGCCTGTAGGGTTAGAAAAATCACTCAGCGTTTTAATTACAGCCTAAGTCCACTTGAGGTCTAGAACCATAGGTTCTAGAACAAAGTTCCCCCGCGGAGTCGCCAGCTGTCGCGACCCGTCCAGAAGCGGACGCGGCTAATGGATTACCGATCGCGGGTCTTGGATCGGCGCGAGCCCTCCCAAGCCCATACCAAATCGCGGCGGGAGTATTTTTCAAAGGATTCGACGATAACAGTCGATCGCTTTCGACCTTCAGTGTGGTCATGGTGGCATGTGCAACTTGTGCATGCATTTGGAGTCGCCACCGGTCTTTCTTGGAGGGTAGACCGGAAACCTTACTGACCGATTGGGAAAGGTCAATCAGTTCTGCGGAACCAGAGATTTTGGGTTCGAGGACTTGGTTACATCGGTGTCATTACCAACGCCCTTTCGGTACCTAACGCGAGTGATTTTCCTAGCTAAGAGTTCATGCATGCGCAATTTTAGGTGAGGTAGGCTTAATTCAAGGTTTCATGCAGATTGGAAGACTATTCATATCAATCACAATCAATTTAAATGAGAGCGCAATCAAGTACATAAATAAATCATATCAATGTACATCGATCCAAATCAATGGCTTCCTAACATAGCCATAAGGGCTTAGGGAATGTGTGATTTTCGGACCAGAGGTAAAATGGGAAGATTTATGAACGATTAGCCCGAAGGGCAAAATTGTCAATTTTTGGAAGATTTGGATACCGAATTACCCAAAATATTCCATAGCCAGTTGATTGCGGCCATTTCCCATTTTTGACAATTTTTTTTTTTGGAATCTCTTCTTCTTCTTTTTAAAATAGGGCTGGGTTTACGATTCCTCTGGCCCAACTCCCTAACGTCCATCATTTGCTCTTCATCTATGGACCAGCCCACCAAAAGAAAAGAGAGACCAAGCCCAACCAATCTTCGCTCTTCTTTTTTTGCGCCAACCCATTGACCGGTCCAAAACAAAAAAAACAAATGAGCTGCCACCCCATTATACTATTCATCATCTCTTTCATGCAACGTTAATGAGGTTGGGCAGAGTTCGGACGTCAAGGCATCTTTCAGGTCATGAACAGGAGCTCCGGTTTTGGCGTCAAGATGACGGGCAGCGGCTTCGAAGCTAATGAGTCATAAATTTCTTGGCCATCGAAGCCTGCGGCGCTATGGTTAGAGAAGCTCGGGTCGGCGGCGAGTGAACTGGCGAAGCTCCACGGTAATAACCACAGCGACGTCGTGGTCGTCTAGAATGTGAGTCGTGTACGCCGAGACTGGACAACGGCGCCGGGGAACCACATGGTCGTCGGGTAGCTGAGGGCGTTTGACTATGTTGAGAAGCTGGGAACAGAGGCTGAGCAGCGTTTAGACGACCGAGCAGAAAATGATTGGAGATTCAGGCCCATCCGATTAACGACCAACACAGGTAACGTCCAGGCTGAGCGAAATGTCTGGATGAGAGCGGAGCTGGAGGAAGAAGGTCGCGGCCCGTCGAGCTGAGGATTGAAAGCCGACTGAACCAAGTGGCAGCTGAATCCAGGTCGAATGGTTGTCGTGGCCTCTGATCCGTGGGTTGGATAACGATCAAATCCACGGGGGGACGGTGTCTGACAGCCGCGCGATGGCTTATGGGGTGGCGGTGAAACCGAACGAGGACATCGGGTAGCTTGAGGTTCCAAGGGAGGACTCAGTTTGGACAGCGAGCAGAGGAGGACGCCGGCATCGAAGTGGAATCTAGACAATGGTTAAATGACAAAACGACACTGGGTGGTGGTGATAGTAGCGGTGGTATTCGAGTAGGGTGGTGCGGGGTTGCAGGTTCTAGATTTGCTCGGTTGGCTAGGCTGCGGCTTGAGATGGCTGGGGCTATTGCAGGACACAGCCATGCGAGCCGCATTGGCCCTCAGTTTCGTCGACACGGGGCTATCCATAGGTGGTGAGCCCGGACTCGGCCAGAGGTGGAGAGCGACTGGAGGTGGAGAGTGACGGGATGAAGTCGAGGTGTTCGGTCTGTCTTCCCCGGTCGTGGAATGTGTGTGCGTATATCTCTTTGAAAAGCTTTGTGGTGGCTGGAGGTAGCTGGTGATGTGCGGAGCAGTGGAGATGGTCAGGGATGCACGGAGGAGGAAGAGAAGCTGGTTTGGGGGGCTTCGGTGTGGGGACATAACAAGAGACAGAGATGCTTCCTGGCGACTGTTCTGTTTGCTCGCGGTGTCGACGGTGTGCGGTGGTGGCTGAAGGTAGTGTACGATGGTCGAGGAAGAGGTGGGTGAAGCTTGAAGGTGCAAGAGGTTCATGGACGGAGAGAACTTCGGTCGGGGGTTGTTTGCTCGCCCCGGGCTCCCTTCACCCGCTCACTATTTTATTCTAGAAAAAATCAACCAACTTCTGCTTCTTGGATTCACGGTGGAGAGCATCTCCCTTTCTCATGTGCTCCACTTCCTTTTTATTTTTTTAAAAACAATCTGTCCGGCTCTCATCCCACATTCTCTCATTCCTTCCTTCTACCGAGGAAGTGCTCTGTCACTTTTCCTTTTTTTTAAAGCCAATCTCGCCACTCCCTCCATCACTGGTCGGACGAATGGCGCCACTCCTCGGCTTTACGCTTCTTTGGTGAAGTGGTAGACGGGATGAGATAGACTACACCGTCTTCCGTAATGCACCCTCCACTCGGTCGCCACATCGTATCAGCGGCCGCTTTCAATTTTGACCTCGAATGCTATATATATATATATATATATATATTATATTTTTCTATGATAAAAATATGAAAAATTATTATTATTATTATTATTATTATTATTATTTTGTCAAAAATGGTTCCTTTAGCTTGGCCAAGGCTACCAAAGTTGATTTTGCAATTTTATGATTTTTTGGTTATTTTTAATTAATTTTAAAAATAAAAATATAAATAAAAATAAAGATAAAAATCACGATAATAGATGGTGAAAAATCAGGTGTCAACAGTGAGACCTTCTTAAGATATAGTATTAAGGTTTAGGACGTTTATATTGAAGTTTGGTTGAAGAAAGAAGGGTTTTAATAGATGAACTTGGATGGAATTTCTCTAAGACACAATCTGTCCTCTTCGACTAGTTTGGGAACCGAGCAACTTTGAAGGCCGTGGAAGCGTCGCCTTGCCCCGAAACTTGTTGGTAAGACACCCTAAGACATGATACAACATGTTAGCGAAGGATAAGTGAGTTAGATTGAAGTTTTGATGGCCGGTTTGCCTGGATTTTCCTAGGAACAGAATCTGCCCTGTGCCGGACAGTTTAGGACCTGAAGTTTGTTGCTGTACTTGGAGGAGTTTGTTGGCTTAATTAGCTAGGTAAGTTGATTCTAAACCTTTGTTAGGATGTTGGGTTACTAAAGGGTGGATCTTTGGTGAAATTGAAAGGATTTTAAAGGTTGTTTTGGTGAGAAAAACGGGAGAGACCCGAGAGGTGCCCAAATCTTTTTTCAGCGTGCACCAATTTTAAAACGGCCCGTTCTAATTCATCCGATGTCCAAATTGAGTACCGTTTTTGCCCACATGTCCGTAAGACCTTGAAGTTTAAGATCCTGAAATTTTTTTCCCAAAAATTCAGTAGAAAAATTACAGTTTCTATGTGACTGAACCTGGTCGAGGGGGGGCTCAAATTGGGCAGTTTTGATGAGTTGATATTTCGGATGAATTGCCTTATTGAATGACTCTTTAGCATGCCTCGAAAGGTTGAATTAAAGCTGTGAATGCTTGGTGATGTTATGCCGTGTGTGAATTTGGGCATATGATGATTAATGGGGTTCAATTGAGGGCTTTAATGCTCGGTTTTGCACTCGAAGTCGCATGAGGCTTAATGTAACGATATGCATATGCATGATGGCCAAATGATGTGCTTGAAATCATGAATTGGTTGTGATTGAACCGTGTGACTTGAATTGCGATGAGATGACATGATGGCATGAATTACCTGTGATTGTGATAAATGGCTTAATGAGAAAGAATCACTATTTGTTCTTATGGCCAATGCATTGAGCTGGGGAGGGAGTTACTCCCATTGACCTGAGGAGGTCTTGTGGCTAGAGAGTCCTACCTTGATCGAATCATCTCGAAGGTTGTTAGAATCGAGAGTCAGGTAGCGACCGAATCATCTCTAGGTCCGGACGCGAGAGTCCTATAGTCGACCGAATCATCTCGATGGCGCGGAGTGTCGAGAGTCGCTATAGTGGCCGAATCATCTCGATAAGACGTCGAGAGTCATATGATTGACCGAATCATCTCGCGGCCCAAGGAGGGCGGCCCTTAAGGGGTATAAGGAAGATAAAAGACTGAAACATGATTATGATGTGTTTCTGAGTCTGTGTAGTTGGAATGCTTGAATTGATTGGAATGCCTGTGATGCCTGGAGTGCATGGAATGTCTATATTGCCTGTATGGCTTGAGAAATTCGGATATGAAAGTGAAAGTGTGAAAGACATGAACTTAAATGCCTGATATACCTGAGCTGCTCTGTTATGCCATTTGCTCGAATGTCATGTGTGAAAAACATTTTTGCCAAAACTTGCATATTTTCAAACGTGCCTGGAGGTACTAATAGCCTAGCTTAGGGTTAGGGTTGACTTTATGAGATTATTATCTCACCCCATTGTGGGATCAACATTTTCAGACCCGAAGCACTGATGGAGACCCTTGAAGGAAGACCATGACGTGAAGGTCGAAGAGGAATTGACTAGATGAGAAGTCTGTATTTTCTGTTGATGTTTATGAGGACCTCTTAATGTTTCGTAGTTAGAGTTATACATTGAATTCATGATTTACCTTGGGATAAAATGCTTTTGTATTAGAACGTCCTAAAGTTATCATTTGTATTAAAGAGAAGAAGTAGTTGTTTCGTTTCCTCTTGTGCCCTTTTATTGTAAGGATTTGATAAGTCGAAGGCCGAGGGATCCTGGAAGACAATCATAGTGATTGAAGTGCCTGGAGTGATGCAAGTTCAGTTCGATCCAGTGTGATTGGGGCGTAACATCCACGTTTAAGTGGTATCAGAGCAAGTTCAGTTCGATCCAGTGTGATTAAGGTTTGGAGTGATAAGGAGTGATGACTTGAGGACAATTAGATAGTGAGACATTTAGGACTAAGCTTTGATCATTGAATCTTGAGGATTATAGGCTTGAACTTGTGTGGTATTCTAATGGTCCTAGTGTTGACTTTAATGGATGATCTTGAGTAATGTTGTGATTGAGGTTTAAGTGGAAGCATGTGGAAACTAAAGAGACATAGGCTTGGATTTTGAGGTAGTAATTATGCTTGAGGTTAGTAGAGAATTGCTTATGATTAAATGGTCAATTGAAGTATATGATTGTGATGGTGGTTTGTCAATAACCTAACTTGAGGAATGTGAGTTATAAAGAGACGATTGGTATTAGTGGATCGAGGCTTGAATTGCGTTATACCTTGATGGTTTAGTTATCGATTGCTCTTGGCAACCTTGGGTGATATGAAATGAGATGTATACAATGAGTATTTGGATTGAAGATCAGTTGTGATCGAATGCACATGGATTGACTTGAATAGCGACTAAACTTGAGGTGTATGGGTGAATATAGGCAATTGATCCATGTTATGTGACGGTCATTGGTGGAATTAGAAATCTTCGATGGATAAGAATTGATTTGAGGGTGATTGTGGTGTGACAAGTAGCGAGAACAAACATGATGTGCATGCGCTTATGGTTACGAAATGAAAGTTGATGAGGGTGCATGCATGCGCTTATCATTATCAGACTTAATAAACTATCGCTTGGTATTGGACAAGCTGACGGGATACCTACAAACCGTAATGAAGTGTGTTATGGGACGTGTGGAACGGGACTCTCTTTATAGATATATGACTTGGGACAACCTGCAACGACCAAGTCTGATGAGGGCGGGGAGTGTACGCCGGGACAGAGAGGTTCGGACAAGGAGCGGCTCCTGGCAGGCTTCTAAGATAGCAAGGAGGTAGGAATGACCCAAGTCATAGATTCAGAGAGAGAGTGTAGGTATCAGGTTGAGTCTGATTGTGGTTAAGAGATGAATGGTACGAGAGTGATACTTAAAGCAAATGTTCGAAAGTGGCTTGGCATTTGTAATGGCGCCGGTGATAGGCATGGTTGAGAGCCCTGTATTTGGCAGTGAGTGCCGTTTGAAAAAGAAAACCGATGTTCGTGATTGGCCTAGTTGGCATGTTTTGTAATTAGCATCGTGTGCTTGTCTTGACTGAGGTCTAACTGAGAGATTGGACAGCATGTGGGGTTTATACCCATTAAACGGATGCATGTTGAGATTGAGATAGCATGTCGTGTTTGTGACAGAGTGGCAGATGCTTTATGCTTAATGTATGAGTGTGTGACTCATGGAAGTGATTCCTTAAGTGGTTGCTTGATGTTGGCCTAGTTGAGACTTGCCTAGTAATGGCTATTAATTGAGAAATCGCCTTGTTGAGGCTGGCATGTTGAATAGTCATTGACTAATGAGGATCTGGAATCCTTGGGTAATGGACAACTAGTTGAGAGTTGTTTGGGAACCATTGGAAGATTGATAATGATGAATGATGAGATGAGCAGCATGAGACTGCTAGACTCGAGGAAATGACTTAAGCCTTTAATTCTTGGAGGGAATTGTAATAACTCGACTGACATGAGAATCTAATGAGGTTAAACGACCAGAGTATGTTACAAGAGGAGTATCAGCTTGAGTATGCAAGATATGAAAGGACTCTAGAATTGAAAGGAGTCGTGAGAACTGAATAAAGATGAACAACTGGAATATGAGCGTTGGAAAGGCATTTGGCTCAAGTTCGAAAAGTGCGTGAGACCAAGAGTTGAAGGGGTCGTGAGAACTTTAAATGGAAATGAGAAAAATTGATGGGTAGGTATGCTCGAGGAGGAGCTTCCATTGTGCCTAAGTCACAGTGGTGACAGATGAGTTAAGTGATGAAAGTCACGAGAAAGGTGACTATGTGTTACTTATTTCTAAATTGAAGGTGTGGGAAGAACGGCGAGGGTTTTGAATAGCAGGTGAGATGGACTACGTGGTTGAGGTTAACTAAGGTTCGATGGAGAAAGTGAATTTGAAATTGCCTCCCTCCTGATTGAGGGTTTCATGAGCAAACCTTAGAGGTTTTGAGTGCATTGAAGAAAGAAAGTGACCCTGGCAGTTATTAGCCTTAAGAGGCTATTGATGATTGGTGAAATGTCACCAAAGGAAGAGTTTTACTTGAAGGCATGATATCTGTCTAGTTCGCCTTCGTTAAGTTGTTAAATGGAAGTACTTTCTTGGGATTGCTTGAGAGCAAAAGTTATTTGAATCCTAGTAGTCCTGTAAGGATATGAGGATGATCGACCAATATGAGACAGAGTTCTCAAGGTCGTCTAAGTGTATTAAGGGTAGTTAATGACCCTTTAAGTAAGATGTGAGGTCTTCGAGTGAATTGAAATTTGAAAACCTTATGGCTAGTTGTTATTCCTGATTTTGGGGAATGATAATGGGACTCAGTAAGAGAAGTGAATGATCGGAATACATGTGAATAAGAGAACTCCTACTCATGGATTACGAACAAAGAAATGTTCATTCCGGAACATAAGACGTGCCCGTGAAGATGGCTATTACCTTGTCGTAAGGCTTATGGTGGTTGATCTCTTGTCGTTATGATGAATATAAAAGAGACTGACGTGTCAGTCTATCGGACCCTGTTGATTTTATGAGGTCGATTGAGGTTGAGTCAGAATCCCAAGAAATGGCATTGTGAGTGGTCACCCCTAATGAGTAGGGTGTCATTCTTAAAGGGAGATTGGACCATGAGATGGTCGTTGATGGAAAGGAAAGTGATTGGACTTGGTAGTCCGAGCCGTTTGTAATTTTAATGAATGGATGAGCAATCAAAAAGGCTACTTGGTTTATAGCCGCAAGATGATCCATTTAATCGACTTGAATATCCTAGGTGTGGAATTGTGGAAACTGAGGAGGAACTTCGATCCTTTTGGACCTTGTCCCTTGAGGTGACTGAATTATTGGGGAAAAGAATGCCGAGTATGATAACATCTGAATCCTAGAGTAAAGACATTGTCGTGGTATGGACGTCTTATGGAACGAGAAGGATAAAGTGGACTTGAGGAGAGGGAATGCCACTGAAGTGTAAAGTTTCCTTCATAGGATAAGAGACCCTAGCGTGGAAAGAGGAAGAAATCTTACTCGATGTGGTGTTAAGATTAAGCGTCTGGACTAAGAAAGGAAGACGCATTGGCTAGTTACGGAACCCAGCGATTAAAATGCTAATGCATCCCGAAGGAAATGTGATAAAGATGAAGAAATTGCTACATGGTCAAGTTAGGGATCCATGAGAATAGGGAGTCAAGTTACAGATCCTCACATGTGTGATACAAAGAGAAAATTGAGACAAGACGACATCTGATGATGAAAGGTAAGAAAAGCCTTTGGGAATTATTCTACGGACCCTGAGAAAACGCTCTGCATGTGGTAAGTGCGATGGATGCAGGCTTTGGGCTTGATAAGATAAATTTCTTGATCATAACATTTATGGGAAGTAGAACCCATGAGGAACCCTTGAGGATTAGAATGGGTGATGAATCAATTGAGGCTGATATGAGTTACAGAAATATGAAGTTCTTGGGATTGATGGATTGCTATAGACGGTTCGTGGGAAGATTCTCTACAAGAGCTGTTTCATTAATGAAATGGACTAGAGATGAAGTATAGCGTAAATGGACAATTGAACATGACAAGGGATTTTCGAGGACTTAAGCCTAGTTAGTAACTGCACTAATATTGGTATTTCCGTTTGGGATCGAAAAGATCATGAAAATCATAATGACGTGTTGTAGGAAGAAAATTTATGGCATAACAAGGCAACCCGAAGTAAGAATGGCATAGATGATGCGACAATCAGACCCTATGAGTTGGAATGCCTAAACGCATGATAGAAGTGGCATGCAACGCTCATTACAATGAAGCTTGAGAAACATTACTTGTATGAAGAAAGGTTGTGAGCTTACACGGATCACAAGAACATGAAGTATTAGATTCTCGAGAGGACCAAATGGGGAGCAGCATGGATGGAAGGAGTTGCCTAAGGACTAAGGATATCCTATAGCGCTTTGGGAAAAACTAATAAGGTAGTGGATGCGTACAGTAGGAAATCGAGCGTCACGTGATTGGCGACTGGAGGACAGACCTTACCTCACGAAGTGAGAGATTCAACTTCTAAATTGAAGGTTTGTCAATTAACTGGTATAATAACTACCTCATGTATGGGACATGAGGGTCAGCAAGAGACTAAGGTATGTTAATCTACGGACATTAATGACAAAGGGATAGTGTGAATAAAAGTGACAGGGAGAAAAATCCATACTTTCGAGTACCTAGGGAAAGAACATTGAAATTGAGAGTGAGAATTTTAAAGTTCAAGGACGAGGAAACGTGTCAACGAGGAAAAGCGTAACCGTTGTAAATTGATGGAATAAATGGTCATTGGAGAATCTTGAATGGAATCGAGGACGAACTACTAAGGACTCAATCATGAATTTGCCTCAGAATTCGAGAAGGCTATGGTTCGATGTGGACAATAGAGGTTAAAGAAATGGGGCTTGTATGTCCCGGACGATACGAAACGAGTTACTTTGGACATCGAAAAAGCAGTGAGGCTTTAATACCCCCATAAGATGGGATGATTTCGAAGGTTGCAAATTTCGAGGACGAAATTTCTTTAAGGGGGGAAGAGTTGTGACATTCCGAATTCCGACCCCTCTCGAGGCTATGGAATGGAAGGATATCGATCGGTGTATTTCAGTGGTATCTCCCTCGGAGCAGGCCACTCTCGAGTTAACTAATCGAAAGGGAAAGACTAACGCGAGGTCGGGTACGTGGACTTGAGGATTTTGAATAAGAAATGGCTCTTTGACCATAAGGATTGTCGATGGAATATTTTGGGCCAGCAGAGATCGATCTAGGAATGATAATGGAATGTCTTGCTAGCGTTATACGTTAGGACGCGGGTGATTCCGCTTAACCAATGTGTAATTTACAAGAATTTCCTAAATCAGATTCCGATGATCAGGATCGCAGGAGCTAGCGATAAACCCGCGCAATTACATGACAACCAAAGTCGCCACGGCTTGAGAAAAATCCCAACGTCGATACGCGCAGCGCCTGCAAGAGTCGCCCGTCAGTTAGAGATAAACTGGAATTACAGTCGACGAGTGTTCGACATGAAATTGGACCTCGAGATTGGGTATTAGACATTGAGGAATTCCAATATTTGAATTGAAATGGACGTCGCCTCATCGAGGGTGGTTTATACTGGAAAAATGAAGTTTCGGACGAAAAGTAGCAGATTACCGTTTTGCCCCTCAACCATTTACCTTTGCCATAAGATGAATGAAGGGCAAAAAGGTCATTTAGACCTCCCCAAGGGTTGCTGATTTCAAGAGGGCAAAATAGTCATTTTGGCTCAAGATTTTTATGTGAATGGGATAAGTGTCATCAAGGGGAGAGGCCTTATCCTTTTAGACCTATACTAGATGCCTAAATTACATTAAATGCATGTCTAATCTTCACCTAATCCTCTCTCTCTCTTCTTGACCTATGGATGAAGTCAAGACTCTCTCATTTCCCTCAAGCTTAGCCGACCACCACCTTCCTCTCCCTTATTTTCTCGTTCCTTTCTCTCTTCTTCTTTCTCACACGTTAGCTCGCGGCCAGCATAGATCTGTCTCACTGTTTCGGTCATAACTCCGTCATACGACATCAGATTGAGGTGATTCTTTCACCATTAGAAATATTATTGTATTATATTTCCATATACATATTATAAGCTCAATTTGACCCAGTATATCTTTCCGTAGCTCGATTTGAGTGGACGAAGGTCAGAATAGGAGCGAACCTGGGCGTGAGCTCCTTTGGACAGACTTTGGGAGCTTGGCTTGCTTCCAAATCAAGGTGAGACCTTCTTAAGATATATTATTAAGGTTTAGGAAGTTTATATTGAAGTTTGGTTGAAGAAAGAAGGGTTTTAATAGATGAACTTGGATGGAATTTCTCTAGGACATAATCTGTCATCTTCGACTGGTTTGGGAACCGAGCACCTTTGAAGGCCGTGGAAGCGTCGCCTTGCCCCGAAACTTGTTGGTAAGACACCCTAAGACATGATACTACATGTTAGCAAAGGATAGGTGAGTTAGATTGAAGTTTTGATGGACGGTTTGTATAGATTTTCCTAGGAACAGAATCTGCCCTGTGCCGGACATATTAGTACCTGAAGTTTGTTGCTGTACTAGGAGGAGTTTGTTGGCTTAATTAGCTAGGTAAGTTGATTCTAAACCTTTTTTAGGATGTTGGGTTACTAAAGGGTGGATCTTTGGTGAAATATAAAGGATTTTAAAGGTTGTTTTGGTGAGAAAAACGTGAGAGACCCGAGGGGTGCCCAAATCTGTTTTCTGCGCGCACCAATTTTAAAACGGCCCGTTCTAATTCATCCGATGTCCAAATTGAATATCGCTTTTGTCCACGTGTCCGTAAGATCTTGAAGTTTAAGATCCTGAAATTTTTTTTCCTCAAAAAGTCAGTAGAAAAATTGTAGTTTTATGTGACTGAACCTGATCGTGGGGGGGCTCAAATTGGGCAGTTTTGATGAATTGATATTTCTGATGAATTGCCTTGAATGAATGACTCTTCAGCATGCCTTGAAATGTTGAATTAAAGCTGTGAATGCTTGGTGATGTTATGCCGTGTGTGAATTTGGGCATGTGATGATTAATGGGATTCAATTGAGGGTTTTAATGCTCGGTTTTGCACTCGAAGTCGCATGGGGCTTAATGTAATGATCTGCATATGCATGATGGCCGAATGAAGTGCTTAAATCATGAATTGGTTGTGATTGAACCGTGTACCTTGAATGGCGATGAGATGACATGATGGCATGAATTGCCTGTGATTGTGATAAAAGGCTTAATGAGAAAGAATCACTATTTGTTCTTATGGCCAATGCATTGAGTTGGGGAGGTAGTCACTCCCATTGACCTGAGGAGGTCTTGCGACTAGAGAGTCCTACCTTGACCGAATCATCTCGAAGGTTGTAAGAATCGAGAGTCAGGTAGCGACCGAATCATCTCTAGGTCCGGACGCGAGAGTCCTATAGTCGACCGAATCATCTCGATGGCGCGGAGTGTCGAGAGTCGCTATAGTGACCGAATCATCTCGCAGCGAGAGTCATGATGACCGAATCATCTCGATAAGACGTCGAGAGTCATATGATTGATCGAGTCATCTCGCGGCCCAAGGAGGGCGGCCCTTAAGGGGCGTAAGGAAGATAAAAGACTGAAACATGATCATGATGTGTTTCCGAGTCTGTGTGGTTGGAATGCTTGAATTGATTGGAATGCATGTGATGCCTAGAGCGCATGGAATGTCTATATTGCCTATATGGCTTGAGAAATTCGAATATGAAAGTGAAAGTGTGAAAGACATGAAATTGAATGCCTGATATGCCTGAGCTTCTCTGTTATGCCAATTGCTTGAATGTCATGTGTGAAGAGCATTTTTGCCAAAACTTGCATATTTTCAAACGTGCCTGGAGGTACTAATAGCCTAGCTTAGGGTTAGGGTCGACTTGCCGAGATTATTATCTCACCCCGTCGTGGGACCAACATTTTCATACCCGAAGCACTGATGGAGACCCTTTAAGGAAGATCATGACGTGAAGGTCGAAGAGGAATTGACTAGATGAGAAGTCTGTCTTTTCTGTTGATGTCTATGAGGACCTCTTAATGTTTCGTAGTTAGAGTTATACATTGAATTCATAATTTACCTTGGGAGTAAAATGCTCTTGTATCAGAACGTCTTAAAGTCATCATTTGTATTAAAGAGAAGAAGTAGTTGTTTCGTTTCCGCTTGTGCCCTTTTATTGTAAGGATTTGATAAGTCGAAGGCCAAGGGATCCTGGAAGACAATCATAGTGATTGAAGTGCCTGGAGGGATGCTCACATGCTCGTCGGGGTTGGGGCGTGACAGACCAAGTCCGCTCATTTCCTGCCTGTGCGAAAGGATTTCGCGCTGGAGAGATATGGTGATTTGTATATGCGACATGTAGTGCGACTTCATGGAATGCCTGTGACAATAACGTCAGACAGAGATCCTAAGTTTACTGCGAATTTCTGGAAGAGTCTACAGGATGCCATAGGAACGAAATTGCAGTTTAGTACGGCGTACCATCCACAGACCGATTGACAGTCTAAGAGGACGATTCAAACGTTAGAGGATATGCTGCGAGCATGTGTCATTGATTTTAAAAGTGGATGGGAGGAGAAACTGCACTTGGTGGAATTTGCATATAATAACAGCTATCAGCAAAGTATCGGAATGGCACCGTTCGAAATGCTGTATGGTAGAGCGTGTAGGACTCCGATATGCTGGGATGAAGTTGGTGAGAGGAGTATAACAGGCCCAGGATTGGTGGAACAATCAGTTGAGGCTGTTAAGATCATTCGCGAAAGGCTTAAGACGGCCTAGAGTCGCTAGAAAAGCTATGCGGATAAGCGATGAAGGCCTTTGGAATTTCAAGTGGGTGACCATGTCTTTCTCAAGGTGTCACCTATGCGAGGATTATCCCGCTTTGGAAAGAAGGGAAAGCTGAGTTCAAGGTACGTAGGTCCGTTTGAGATATTAGAAAAGTTTGGGACTTTAGCTTATCGTCTTGCCTTGCCGCCAAGCTTATCGCAAGTTCATAATGTGTTTCATGTGTCGATGCTGAGGAAATATGAACCGGACCCGATTCATGTACTGGATCATGAAGTCATCGAAGTGGACGATAAGAAATCGTATGTGGAAAGGCCAATGCGAGTTGACGATCGAAATGAGCAAGTCTTGCGGAACAAGACGATTCCACTCGTCAAGGTGATCTGGGAACACCATGGAACAGAAGGCGCAACCTGGGAAAGCGAAGAAGCGATGAGGAGCCAGTACCCCTATTTAATTGAATAGATTTGGGTTATTACAAATTTCGAGGATGAAATTTTTGTAAGGGGGAAGAATTGTGACATTTTGAATTTCCTGCCATTTTGACGCTGTTAAATGTGAATGTACCTTGCGATGTATTTCAGTTTTGGCTCGCTCAGATCTGATCAATCTTGTGTAAACTGACCAAAAGGGAAAGGCTAATGCATAACAAGGTACGTGGACCTAGGAAACTCAAAAAAGGAAGTGACGCTTTGACCATAAAGATTGTCGATGGAACATTTAGAGCCAATGAGGCCGATCAGATAATGATTAATAATACAATGCTAGCGTTATACGATTGGATCGCGGGTGAAGCCGCTTAACCAATGTATAATTTGCAAATTTTCCTAAATCGAACTATGACGATCGAAGCCGTCGGAGCCAGCGATGAACCCTCGCAATTAAAAGATAACCAGAGCTGCCAAAACTTGAGTTATCCTTAGTGTGATGAGAATCACAGAGTCGATATGCGTAATGTTAGCAAAAGTCGCCCGTTAGGTCGAGACAAACTGGAATTACGATCGACGGACGAATGATCATGAAATGGAAGCTCAAAATTGGCAATTGGAAATAGAGAATTTCAATTCTAAGTAGGAATTTGACAATGTCTCGCCAAATGGTAATTTCGTATTGGAAAAGTGAAGTTTGGACTGAAAATGCGAAAAGACCGTTTTGCCCCTGACCATTTGCCCACACCTAGACAACTCAAGAAGGCCAAAATGGTCATACCCATCCCTAGAGGCTGCTGAAAATGCTTGTAGAAGAAGGCAAGGAAAGTCAATGAAGCAACCAATGGGAGGTTGCCAAGTGTCATCCTATGGTTAAACCAAGCATTAATTGCCATTAAATGTGATCTTGAGAAATTGGCCCCAATTATTGAGGACATCCCCCCTAGCAACGTCAAAAATTCATGCAAGCCTTTCATCTCCTCCATTTCCTTCAAAATCCTCTCCATTTTCTCCTCTAGCAAAACTGCCTTAGAAAGTCAGTTTCTGCCCTCTCTGTTTGGTCCGTACAAGCGGCCTCTCTAGGCCTCGCCTCACCGTTACCCATTACCACAGGTTAGTTCAGGATGTCCTTGACATGTTTCCGTTGTTTTCATGATTTTTGGAGGTCTGGTTGATTTTTGGTGATTTTTGGAAGAAAGGCGGACGGATTCTGAGCTAGCTGAGGAGAAGTGTTGGTTCTAGCTCTTAGAAATTCCAAATGACCTCAACTTTTTTAGGAGAGCTTCATAACATCTAGTACCATGTTCAGATGGTTTATGGCTACAAATATATGGTTTTAGAATGAGATTTCATGGCTGATTTGAGGTGGTCTTTATCGAACAGATTCTGCCTCCTCCGACCGGTAGAGGATCCGTGAGCTTTTAAGATCCGCCGAGGTGCCGCCTTGCCCCGAAACTTGTTGGTAAGACACCCTAAGACATGATATTACATGTTAACAAAGGATAGATGAGTTATATTGGAGTTTTGATGGTCGGTTTATATGGACACTTGTTGGAACAGAATCTGCCCTGCTTTGGTCAGATTGGGATCCGAAGGTTGTTGCTGTGCTTGGAGAAGTTTGTTGGCTCAATTAGCTAGGTAAGAAGACTTCTAACCTTTTGTTAGGATGTTGAGTCACTAAATGGTGGATTTCTTGGTTAAAATTTAAGGTTTTAAAGGGTTGTTTGAGGGTGGAACCGTGAGAGACCCTAGAGCTGCCAAATCCCCTTTTTCAGCGCGCACCATTTTTAAAACGAGTGGTTCTAAGTCATCCGATATCCAAATTGAGTACCGTTTTCGCCCACACGACCATAAGATCTTGAAGAACAAGATTATAAAATCTATTTTCCCAAAAAGTCAGTAGAAAAATTGCAGTTTTCATGGGAGTGAACCTGGTCGTGGTGGGTAGTCCTGTGGATTGGGGTCATTGATGACTTTTCTTGATTGAATGTTCCTTAAACATTCCTAGGAAGTGTCTAGTTGATGCTGTGATTGTTCAATGATGAAATGATATGTGAGAAAATGGGCATGTGTTAATTAATTGGGATTCAATCGAGGGCTTTAATGCTCGATTTCGCAAGTGGTGTCGAATGATGCATAATGTGACAAGGTGCATGTGTATGATGGTCGAATGGCTTGTTTTAATTGATGAACTGGATGTGCTTGAATGCGTGCCTTAAATGGCGATGGAATGAATTTGCTTGTGATTGTGAAATTGGGATTAATGAAATGGACCACAATGATGTTTTATGGCCAATGCATTGAGCCGGGGAAGGAGTTACTCCCATTGACCTGACGAGGTCATGCGGCTAGAGAGCCTACCTTGACCAAATCATCTCGAAGGCTGTAAGAATCGAGAGTCAGGTAGTGACCGAATCATCTCTAGGTCCGGACGCGAGAGGCCTATAGTCGACCGAATAATCTCGATGACGCGGAGTGTTGAGAGTCGCTATAGAGACCGAATCATCTCGCAGCGAGAGTCATGATGACCGAATCATCTCGATAAGATGTCGAGAGTCATGTGATTGACTGAATCATCTCGCGGCCCCAAGTTGGGCGGCCCTTAGTGGGCGTAACGAAGATAAAAGACTGAAACATGGTTCTTGATATGTTTCCGAGTCTGTATGCTTGAATTGGCTGAAATGCCTGGGATGCCTAGAGTGCATGGAATGTTTATTATGCCTATATGGCTTGAGAAACTCAGATTGGAAAATGAAAGTATGAAAGAAATGAACCTGGCGCCTGATATGCCTGAGTTATTTTATTATGCCAATTGCTTGAATGTCATGTGTGAAAAGCATTTTGCCAAAACTTGTATATTTTCAAACGAACCTGGAGGTACCAATAGTCTAGCTTAGGGTTAAGGTTAACTTACTGAGATTATTATCTCACCCCGTCGTGGGACCAACATTTCAGACCCAAAGCCTTGAAGTATGTCTCGGAGGTGATGAAGAAGGGAAATGGAGGAAGATGAAGACGAGTCTGCCTAGTATGGGGATTTCCTTTTGAAGTTCTTCTTTTGTAGTCCTATAGTGCCTTCCTCTGAACCCTTTTGTCTTTTGATGTACTAGATCTTTTTAACTATAAAACGATGTGCGTTGTTTTTAAATCCTATGTCGCCTTATGTCTTTTCTTTTATGTCTGGGGTTTGTTTTCATTTCCGCATGTGCTTCTCATATCACGCTCTGCAAGTAGAGTCGTCGGATCATCTTACTTGTATTGATGGTTGTGTGGGATGTTGGCGTGCCTGCCGGAGTTGGGGCGTGACAGTTAGAGTACAGTGTGCGGTCGTTTTGTTAGAAAACCGAAATGAGGAATTTTTAGGTCGAAACTTCTCATATGGCCTGATGTATTGTCGGATGGTTACGGTTCTGTTTTAGGTACTGAGTTGGAGTTAGTTCTTGAGTTATTTGGCTTAAATCGGAAGTAAAACTTGCTGAGCATGTTGGACTGTCGTGGTTGTATGATTGCCTAGCTAGATTGGAGTAAAACCTAATAAAATCGCATGTGTAAGACAGAAACGGAGTTTGGCTATTATGCTATCCTATTTTATTTAATCGTGTAAATGGGGTTGGTCCAAGCTGCATTGCTTTATCTTGTGTTGTTAATTAATTGTTAAGTCCTAATAAGGATGAGATTTGAGTAACTAGCTGAATCGAGGAGAAATGGAATTGATCTATATGTCAAGGACAGAAGCTATATTCGGCTTCGGGACAACTATCATGTTCTAGTTGCTGTTTTG
The DNA here is from genome assembly GCA_021437785.1 of Rhodomyrtus psidioides. Lineage (NCBI taxonomy): Eukaryota > Viridiplantae > Streptophyta > Magnoliopsida > Myrtales > Myrtaceae > Rhodomyrtus > Rhodomyrtus psidioides. The sequence goes on from JAILYB010000119.1 coordinate 1,947,828, forward strand.
TTACAAAATCTACCTTTAATTCGTGTGATCGTTTTGGATATCGTAGAATTATGTTACTATTTTATATAGGGTTACAAGACTGGAAGAATCGAAGAGTGTTAGGTTCTTTTGGAGGCATAAAACCGTGACTAGCAGGGGTAGGATAGAACATAATGATTGGCGGGAATCAAGGAGAAAACGATCAAATTGGGGTTTGTTAGAAAGAAAATTTTGATGGAAGTGAACGAGGTCTCCTTGTTGATCTTGTGGCATGAACCTTGGTTGAAATACTTGCTAGAGAATGTCATTTGATGGTTGATAGTTTGATTATTTTCTTAGTCGATGAGATTCTAGACATGATGCTTTGCTCGATTGATTAATATATCATGACTCATGATCATGTCTTTACAAATTGGCATGCTTGTTTGTCGGCCTGGCATTGTTATACCATATGCAGACTTGTTACTGAGAATTCTATGATTCATGATGGAGCATGCATTGGCACATGATGCCGATTGATATCTGATGAGATATGTAGAGTATTTGCTCTTCAGAGCACTCAATCGAGATGACACCCCTGGGCGGTGCGCAGGGATTTGTACGCACTTGATGACCTTGAGCTGTGTGCGGGGTAGAGTCGTACCACGCGTCGAGGACGCCCTGGAGTAGGGGTCACAAGTCATTGGGCTTGGCGATGGTTGTATGACTGAAGAGCATGTCATACTCATGATATTCTGACATTTCTGCAATACGCGATTCTTGTTTGATCTTAGAGATGCTACTGTATTATACAGTTATAGAATTGTTTTATAGTTTGTCCCAGGGAGTCGTAAGACCCCTATGGTGAGATTGAATATTTTCTTGCTAGCCGTCGCGCTAACCCACGTTTGTGGATATATTTTCAGATTAGTATCCATGGCGACAGTTCACAGACGTTTTGGAGTTCCATCTGACTATGACTCTTATTATGGCGATATGGTACATCTTGATGTACCGCATCTGAAACTTGTTGTGCATGTTCATACTATGTGGGTCGATGAGGGAGAGCCCGCTTTGACCATATATCGTTGGTATGCTATCTATATACGTGGGGGTAATAGACTAGTAGGTCCTTTTTCCGAGAGTACTTTTGATGCACCCACAGCTCCTGTCGAGCCTGTAGCTCTTGTACCTCCTATAGTCGTGCCTCATCCACCTGCTGTTGTTGCTGCACCCATCCCTCCTCCTCTAGAGCCTGCTATGCCAGAGGTGTACATTCCGCCACCAGAGCCACTTAAGGATCTGAGGACGAGGAGATGTTCCCTTCTGACCAAGCCGAGGAGGATTGAGGACTGGAGATAGTCTTGGTGACTTTTTTTTTTTGTATAGGCGACTACGTAGGTTGATGGAGTAGTTTTTTGGCCATCCTAGTAGCCTACGGATCGACGACTTGAGTCCTTGTTTGTTTATATATATATGAACTCCTATATGGTCGTGTGTTATGTTTTATAAATAAAGTTTTAGTCCTTATGTTATGAATGCCTCATATTGCTTTCTACGTTATTTTCTACTTAAATATTATCTTGTAGTGTTTGTGGCCTATAGATCTTAGACCTTAGTCTTTTGATTATTATAAGATAAATTTCTAATTGTCGTTATTAGAGACCTATGACCGTAGGGGCGGCCTGTCTGGGACGCCACAGCTCTCCGAGGTGGTATCAGAGCATAGTTTTACCCGGAGTAATAAGGTGCGATAGAAATTAGAATGTTAGGATACATGCAACAAGGACTAACACGTGTGCTTAGTGACCTTGTTTGGACCATTCACAGAAACTTCCATTTGTAGTAAATAGTATGATTTGATAAGTCTGACTCAATTGAATATGGATCGATGTGCAGGATCAATAGTTCATCATGAGAAGAACAAGGGCCAAAACAGAGGAAGAAAAAGAGGAAGAAGACGTTTTTCCCTGTCCGCGAGAAACCCATTCGACCGAGAGAGAAAAAGAGGAAGAAGATGGTGGAAATGAAGGTGGCCGGCCAAAACTAAAAGAAAGAGAAGGTATTCCATCTCAATAATGCACCTTGGGTCAATTGGATTTGATGGATAATTAATGGACATTTAATGCTTGGCCTTTTCTTTGATTGACACTTGGCAACCTCTTATTGGTTGTTTCATTGACTTTGACTTCCTTTGACCATTTGATCCTATCATCTTCGGCAGCATATGGAGGTGGGGAAATGACCAAAATGACCTTCTAAACCTCTTAAGGTAAGGCCAAAGGTCGAGGGGCAAAATGGTCATTTGGCACTTTTCGTCCGAAACTTCATTTTTCCAGTATAAATCACCCTCGATGAGGCGACGTCCATTTCAATTCAAATATTGGAATTCCTTAATGTCCAATACCCAATCTCGAGGTCCAATTTCATGTCGAACTCTCGTCGACTGTACTTCCAGTTGATCTCAAACTGATGGGCGACTCTTGTAGGCGCTACACGTATCGACCTTGGGATTTTCTCAAGCCGTGGCGACTTTGATTGTCATGTAATTGCGATGGTTTATCGTTCGTTCCTTTGATCCTGATCATCGGAATCCAATTTAGGAAATTCTCGCAAATTACACATTGGTTAGGCGGAATCACCCGCGTCCCAACGTATAACATTAGCAAGACATTCCATGATCGTCCTTAGATCGATTTCTGTCAGCCCAAGATTTTCCCTCGACAATGCTTATGGTCAAAGTGCCATTTCTCATTCAAATTCCCCGGGTCCACGTACCCAACTCCGCGCTAGTCTTTCCCTTTTGGTCAGATAACTCAAGAGTGGCCAACTCTGAGCGAGTTACAACTGAAACACATCAATCGATATCCTTCCATTCAATAGCCTCGAGAGGGTCGGAATTCGGAATGTTACAATTCTTCCCCCCTTAAAGAAATTTCGTCCTCGAAATTTGTCACTTTCCAATTATCCAATCTCTCGGGGTACAGACGCCTCATCGCATTCTCACTTGTCTTCTTTGACAAAAGTTATTTCTCTCCAGGACTTGCTTCCCTCAGTCCTTAATCTACGTTTACTTCTCTATTCTCCTTTGATATTCACAACATTGGTCGGTGGTACACCTTCTAACATACAGACTTTCTTTACAATTCATCCAATGGTCCGGAAATAATATGTACGTCATACTATAATCTTGCTTTTCAAATACCTTGTCGGAAAGCTTTTTCCGGAACGCCGCAGTAGATTTAAGATCGTTTTCTATCACGATCATTACCCAACCGTCATGAATCACACTCCTTGAGTGCCTCAATCAATTGGCATAATCATCCAATTCAAACATCATGTTGCACCATCGAGAATACACAATTTCCATTAACTTACCCTCGATTGTCCAAATCAAACCCTAGCCTTCTAGATTTCTCTAGCAAACTCATGATTAAGTCCTTAATAGCTTTTCCTCGATTACATTCGAGATCCTCCATGACCAATTTAATCCACCAACTCGCAATGGTTATGCTTTCCCTTCAATACCTTTAAAGCAGTCAACATTTCCAACTCTTGCAGTTCACACAGTTGCGAGGTCTTTCCTTATACGAGCAACGCTCCCGTGTCCGTAAGTAATTTCATCCATTGGTGTTGCTTCTCATCCATTCCTCTCGGGAAACTACTACTTGGTATCTTTTGGAGTAGATATAAACTTGAAATCTTCTTCCACCCAAACATTGTTTCCCAAACTTTGTCACGAGAACATTCGCAAGCCAATTCCAATCATGCTCTAAGCATTCCAATTCATATAGCCTTATTATTACGATATATATGCAATGCCCACTTCTGGTTGCCTTATTATGCCTCAAGTTTCATTCTACGTCGTGTCCGTATGACCCTCATAAGCTTTTCAATTTCCAACCGGAAACGTCATTAACAGCGTAGTCATCGACTTGACTTAAGTCCTCGAAAACTCTTTTCGTATTAATTCTTCCATGGCACAGTTCTTGGGGAAATCTTTCCACGATCCGTCTAAAATAATTCAGCAATTCCAGAAAACTTCCAATTTTCGTAACTCGCATCAATCTCAGTCGATTCATCACAAATTTCATTTCTTAAGTGCTCCACAGGGATTCCACTTCCCAAAAACTTCACAGCTAAGGAATCTTACCTTATCTGGTCCGCAACTCGTACGCTTCACATTTAGCATACAGTGAGCATCTCCTTAGAGTTCATAGGGTACTCTCAAAGCTGTTCATGTTTCTCAGGACTCTTTAAATGAGTCCAATCATCGTCTCCCTAGACGGTAACAATCAACTCAATCATTCATTGGATACTCAACCCCGACTATTATCGGTTTCTTTCTACCAAATGTCGAATCTTTCAAACTATTCCTCACACTTTTCACTTGAGAGCTCAAACCTTAGCCCTCTGTTGTCACGGGTCTCCTCTAGGACCACACAATATTTTGTTTATTCTTGTCACTCTTTCCTCAAGAAGCATTAGTTCTTTAGCCTCTAAGTTCCACAACTCGCTTATGCGACCTTATCCCAATTCCATCCATTCAACTGAACATCAACATCACCCTGGAATTCAACATTGTCTACAGGATAGTCTCTCGGATTTTAATTCCAGGAATCATTCAGGTTCTGTGTCTTCTTTCTCAGTCTAGACACTAAACGTCAATACCAAGACAATTAGTTTCCTCTTCTTTTCACACTAGGGTCTCTTATCCTATGAAGGAAATTATACACTCGAGTGGCATTCTTTTACTTTGGATCTACCTTGTCCTTCCCATTTCATAGGACGTCAATCTTGGAGTCTGGGCCAACGGCGACATCTTCACTCCGGAATTCAAATGCCACCATGCTTTCACATTCTCCTTTCCATAACTTAGTCACCTCAAGTGACATTTATCCATTCGTCCTTGGTCTCCACCAGTTCACATATCGAATGCTTAATTTGATTACCTCAAATCACTCTGCAAGTATTCTCTCAGAACACTTTTCGCTTACTAAATCATTTACTAGAGTTACGAACAGCCAGGACTATCAAGTCCATTCACTTTTGTTTTCATCAACGTCCACCTCATGGTTCAATCGCCCATTAAGAATGATACACTACTCTTTAGGGAGCAATAACTCATGATTCCATTTCTAATGGTTCCAGTTCAATCAACCAATCCCAGGGAATCATTAATTCCAAACAAACTAGCATGCCGATTTTTCCTCGACTCCTTCCATAACAAAAGAGACGGACTACCCATTTTCCACCATTGGTCTTACGCCAAGGTAATCAACCATTTCTCATAGGCACGTTCCATATTCCATAATAAACATCTCTTTGCTTGTAATCCATGAGCAGGAGTTCTCTTCTTTTACTGAGTCCCATTACCATTCCTCAAAATCAGGAAGAACAACTAGCCATAAGGCTTTCAAACTCCAATCCACTCAGGGATTTACTTATCTTACTCAAGGGTCCTTGACCACATTTACCATATGCTTAAACGACCTTGAGAACTCTGTCTCACACTGGTCGATTATCCTCTGATCCTTGCAAAAGTATCAGGATTTAAATAGTCTTTGCTCTCAAGCAATCCCAGGAGTATACTTTCCATCGAACCACTCAACAGAGGTAGTCCAGACAGATATCATGCCCTCAAGAAAAACTCTTCCTTTGGTGACATTTCACCAATCAACGACAGCCTCTTAAGGCTAGTAACTGCCGAGGTCACTTTCTTTCTTTAGTATACCCAAAATCTCTAAGGTTTTCTCATGAAACCCTCGATTTATAAAGAAGGCAGTTTCAAATTTCATCCTTTCATCAGATTCAGTCAATCTCAACTTCATACATAGCTTCACAACCTTTTCAAAACTCTCGTGATTCCTGTCCACCTTTCCACTTTGGAAATGAGTAACTCCAGAGTCACCTTTCTTGTGACTTCCATCATTTAATTCATCAACACTAGCAGCTGTCACCACCGTGACTTAGCCAATCATGGCAACTCTTCCTCGAGTTTGCCTACTTAACAAATTTTCTCATTTCCATTTAAAGCTCTCATGACCCATTCAACTTTTGGGTCCCACTTGATTAACAAAAATCGAGCCATCCGCTCTGCTAGTACTCATATTCCAATCGCTCATCTTTACTCAATTCTCATGATCCATATCAGTTTTTGGATCTTCCCATACTTTACACACTCGAGCCCAATGCTCTTCTACTACTATACTGTGGTCGTTCAACGTCATTTAGTTCTCATATCACTTGAACCACTATGATTCCTCCTAGGAATCAAAGACTTAAGTCATCTACTCAAGTCCGGCAGTCTCAGGCTGCTCCTCTCATTATCTTTCACCACAACCATCAAGCGGTTCCCAAACAACTCTCTCTAATGGTTCTTAGGCAATTCTCAACTAATTGCCAATTATTCAAGGATCTCAAATCATCCTTAAGCAGCAACTACATAACAAGCCAGCCTCCACGAGGTAACTTCTCAGTTAACATCCATCACTAGGCAAGCCTCAACTAGGCTAAAATTCAACTAGGTCAATACCCAGCAAGTACTCAAAGTACCGTTTCAATCGTTCACACCATAAATCCAGGGGCATCTGCCACTCTAGCATAATCACAACAGACTACCTCAATATCAACAAGTATTAGTTCAATGAGCATAAGCCTCACATGCCGTCTAATCTCTTAGTTAGACCTTGGCCATAATATTCACATGATGCCAATCATAAAGCACGCCTAATAGGCCAATCACAACATCGCTTTTTTTTTTAAACGGCATCCACTGCCAAGCACAAATCTTTTAACCACACCATTCACAGGCGTCATTTCACATGCCAAGCCACTTTTGAGCATTCACTTCGAGAATCAATCATGTGCCATGCATCTCTTAACCACAATTGGACTCAACCTGATACCTAGACTTTCCCTTTCAAGTTAATGACTTGGGTCATTCCTGCCTCTTGCCATCTTAGAAGCCTGCCAGGAGCCGCTCCTTGTCCGAACCTCTGTCCCGGCTATCACTCCCCGCCCTCATCAGACCATGGCCGTTGCAGGTTGTCCCAAGTCATACATCTACGGAGAAAGCCCCATTCCACACGTCACATACCATGCTTCATTACAGTTTTTAAGTATCCCCCATACCAAGTGACAGTTTATTAAGTCCAACAACGATAAGTTCATGCATGCACCCTCATCAGCTTTCATTTCATAACCACAAACACATGCACACATGTTCGTTCTTACCACTTGTCATACCACAATCGTTTCCACATCAAGCCTTATCCATAGAAAACCTCTAACTCCACAAGGACTATTGCCTCTCACAGATCAATTGCCTATATTCAACTATATACCTCAAGTCTAATCGCTATTCAAGTCAAATCCACATGCATTCACTTACAACTGGCCTTTAAGCCAAATATTCCTTCATCGCTTCCCTGTATAAACCTCATCTCATATCACCCAAGATTGTCAATAGCAATCAATAGCTAAACCATCAAGATATCATACAATTCAAGCCTGAATCCACTAATACCAGTTGTCTCTTTATAACTCATATTCCCCATGTTTTGTCATCGACAAACCGCGATCACAATCATATACTCCAATTGACCCTTCATTCATAAGCTATTCTCGAGTAACCTCAAATCCAGGCTTATGACTCTTCAATCTCTACTCACTTCCTTGCAAGTCTTAATCATAAAATCAATCATGATCATCAATCAAAATCAACACTAGAACCATTAGAGTGAACATAAGTTTAAACCTATAACCCTCAAGACTCATTGATCAATGCTTAATCATATAGGTCTCGCTATCTAACTGTCCTCAACTCATCACTCCTTATCACTCCAAACCTCAATCACATTAGATTGAGTTGACCTTGCTCTGATACCACTTAAACGGGGACGTCACGCCCCGAACCCCGCGAGCACGCGAACATCCCAACTGGCCACTAATCTTCAATAATCTCCCGGGATCCCTTGGCCAATTCATCACAACTCCAAAATAATATAAGGTCACGGAAGCAATTAAACTGCTCCATACAAATCCACAATGAGATGACTCGGGACAATAGGGTATACACATCTCATAAATAATAAGGTCAATTACAAATCTAACTCCAACGACTTCTTCAAATGCCAACCCATGGAAAAATCGGGTTTCCTTCGCTTGAGACCTGAAAAAAGATAAGTCCCCACTAGGGTGAGATATAAATCTCAATAAGTGAAACCTAATCTTAGACCTGAGCACCAGTCCCCCCGGACCACACACCAATGCTATCAGACGCAAACACTTTGTAACTCAATATCACAAGGTATCAAACCGTCTAACATATCAACAAACCAGGCATGCATAACAAATCACAGCCACCAATATTCGACCCCAAGAGTTCAGGCTCACTGTACATGCAACACGTAATTCAATACATAATTGACATCACTTTGTCTTTCGCCCACGTACTCCTCTGGCACTCCAGCCACATGACATCTCCGGGGTCATCAGACCAAACGATGTCCACGTACCACTGGGGTCATCAGACTAGTCGGTACTTTCCATGCTTACAGCCACTCCATGCCGCCGAGGTCTCACTAGACCAAATGGCCTTCATATTTTCATTCGATTTCACCACCCTCCGATACTGCCGGGGTCTCACTAGACCAAATGGTATCCTCACATTTTCATTCAATTTTATCACTCTCCGATACTGCCGGGGGCTCACTAGACCAAATGGTATCATCAGGGCTCCAAGCCAAATCATCGCCAAGGCCCACAGCCGCGATGTAGTTCACAAAGCAATCTGACCATTCATTTGCATCAAGGCTCCAAGCCAATTACGATGCAAAAGGGGCACCAAGCCAATTACGATCTCCGAGGCACCAAGCCAATGGTCAATGGTGCACTATAGCTCATTCAATAACATGGCATCACAACCAATTGATTAACAGGGCATACAAGCCAATCAATATCACACAGGCGCTATAGCCAAATATGTCATCAAGACCTATCACAGTCCAATTGTCATGCTATGCCATTCAACCCATGGAATTCATTACTCATTCAAGCAATTCCAGGCATAAGCATCATAAAGCTATCAAATCATCCAACCACTCTGTCCAGTAGTGTCCTAGCATTCAGATAAAGGTTTAGGAAACACTTACTTAGAGCAATTAGCTAAATCTCACACCAAGCGATTCTCCTAAAAGTCACAAGTTTAGAATTCCCACGAATGCGTCATCAACCTAAAAAGAATTGTCAAACTTGAGTCATGAACCATGAAACGCTTCCATTAACTCAATCTTTCTCTAGCCATGCCATTGGCAATTCGAGACATCTTTTCCAACAATCAAATACATGCCAATGCTCACTTCGAGCCCTTAATGTGTTCGTTTTACTCCGCCATACACATGCCAATGTGTTCGTGTACCAAACTTGCCATAAATCACCTTTATACCTCAATCCACTTCTCACACTTCTCATTGACATCTCACATGATATCATACAAGACACTATAGGTCAATTGATGTCCAAATATTCCTCATTCAGCCCCTAAACAGAATCGGCCAGCATGTATACACCCTCAAAACAGAACCGATTTTGGGTTCTAACCGCTTAATCGAGTCATAAATAAGTTTCAAACTTCAATCCATCACAAAACCAACTCGTCACAACTTTAATCTACATGTTAAGGGAGCTCACCGAAGATTTGGAAGCAAAATAACACCTCAAAGACCTTTGAAAAGCCCGGTTCCTTCACGATCCTCAAACGAGCAGAATTTGCTCGGTACAAACCTCCACAAACCAGCCATGTACACCCATAAAAAATCATATAAAACCTTAATTTCAACTTGCTAAACTCTTATACTATGATTTTAGAAGAGCTCATCGAAAATTTGAAGTCATTTGAAGTCCGGAAGCCCCAAAAAATGCAGCCTCTCTAAAACAGGGTCAGATTCTGACCTGAAGCTCACCAAGAGTTTTGAAGAGAAACAATGCCCCAAAGTCCTCAAATTGTTTGGTTTCCTTTTGGTGCTTGGCGGTCAGTTTTCTGTTTAGTAGAGATCACCCAAAATCAGCCATGAAAACCTATTTTAACACCATCCAACTTACAGCCATAGATCATCCAACTTGAGTACTATGTGTTATAAAGATCCTATCGAAAGAATGAAGTCATTTGAAGTCTCTAAGAGGAAGAACGGAGGCCTTACTCCAGCTCGTGCAAATTTCGTTTGGTTTTAGTCTCGGGCTCACACGGGTAAAAATACTCAACCAAATGACAAACTACCACTTGGAACTTGTCAAGGAGACATTGATCTTGCCTCCGATAGTTGGCGAATGGCAAACAGACTTTGGGAAGTGGCGCTCGAGCAGAACGAACAAGGGAACAGAAGCTGGTCGGTCTGGTAGTTTTTGCTAGAGAAGAAAGAAGAAGGAAAAATGAAGGAAATGGGGGAGAGGGAAGGGGCAAACGGCTAAAAATGGCTGGAGGAGATGTCCACCGAATTATTGATACAAAAATTGATAAGATTGATTTGCAAGGTAATTAATACTTGGCCTCTTCTTTGAGTGACACATGGCAAGGTTCAAATAATTGGTCCACAAGGCTTTGACTTCTTTGAATCCATCTCTTCAAAATTTCAGCAGCTTCTATGGGAGTCCTAAATGACCATTTCGCCCTTCTAATAGACTTAAGGTATGGGTAAATGGTCGAGGGGTAAAATGGTAATTTAGCACTTTTTGTCTGAATCTTTATTTTTTCTGATTTTGAATGACCATTGGCGAGGTGATGTCAAATCCTTTTCCAATTTTGAAATTCTTCATTTCCAATTGTCAATTCTTGCTTCCATTTCATAGTCGATTTCTCGTCAATCGTATCCTCAGTTTATCTCGAACTAACTGGCGGCTTTTACAGACGTTACATGTATCAACTCTGTGACTCTCGACACACTTAGGACAACTCAAGATTCGACGACTTTGATTGTCATGTAATTGCGATGGTTCATTACTAGTTCCGACGGTCTCGATCGCCATTGTTCGATTTAGGAAAATTTCGAAAAATTATACATTGGTTATACAGCATCACCCGCGTTCCAACTGTATAACGCTAGCAATGGATTCCTTAATCGTTATTCGATCGGCCTTTATTGGCTCTAAATGTTCCTCGGCAATCCTTATGGTCAAAGCGTCATTTCCTTTTTCGAGCTTCCTTGGTCCACGTACCTTGTCATGCGTTAGCCTTTCCCTCTTGGTTAGTCTACTCAGGATTGATCAGATCCGAGCGAAATAAAACTGAAATACATTGTCGCGACCCTCTCGCGCGGTGGAAGGGGCTAATGGGCCGCCCGATGTCGCCTGATCGGACGCGGGCCTCTCCCAATGTCCATTACCCAAATCGCAACAGCTGGAAATACGTGGTCGACCTTCGGTGCGATCTGGTGACATGAGATATATGTACATGCCAAGGAGTCGCCACCAATCGTTTCATGGAGGGTACGATCGGAAACCCTATCGAATAGTAGGGAGCGATCTATTCGATTCTGCGAAAATCAGAGATGTGGGATCGAGGACTTTGTTACGCTAACTGTTAGAGTTGACGCCCTTTCGGCACCTAAGTACAATGATTTATCTAATCCTCAAAATTCATCAGATGGGTGGGGATACGAACCTAAATCTAGGAATTCATGCAGACAGGAATGACTACCCTATCACTCACAATTAGTAGAAATAAATGGGCAAATCAAGGATCCAAAACATACGGATAAATCACATGAAAGCAGCATGGCATCCCTAATGAGGACTTATGAGCCTAGAGAAGTATCAATCAAGGCTTAGGAGTGATTTTGACATGATTCGCCCATGAGGGGCAAAATCGTAATTTTGAGAAATTTTGGGGACAATTTACCTCAGAAGGGAAAATTGTCATTTCGAATGGGATGTGTAGTCAAAAGATGGTGGAAATAGGATTGGCGATCAAACCAATCAATTTCCTATTTTTTGGGAATTTTTAGAATTTTTCTGGAATTTAAAAGTGATTTTACCCTTGGAGGGGTAAAATCATCATTTTGGGCGAAGACGAGAATTGAAAATCTCAAACATTAGGATTGGTCGACCACCTAACCTAAACCCTAATTTTAAGCAATTTTCAAGACTCGATTGGAATAGGGATAACGATTTACCTTTTTTAGGGGTAAAATCATCATTTTGGAGAAAAGATGGAATTCGAGAACCCAAGCAGAAGGATCAGACCCTAATCCTTATCTTAGCGTCCTCGATTCGTCTTGTACACAAGGCTGAGGCAACTTACCCTTAAAGGGTAAAGTCGTCAATTCTCGGAAGAACGGATAAGAAATCCTGAAAATAGGATTGATCAGTGGTATGTGATCAATCCTCAATTTTAGGGGATTTCTAGAGTGTCTAGGAATTTTTCATAATTTTTCTATATTTTTTATGGGATTTTCTAGAATTTTCTAGTATTTTTTAAGGATTTTCTAGGATTTTTCTGATTTTTTTATTATTTTTTAAACCATTTTTTGATTTTTTTAATAAAAAAAAATATGATTTGGACCAAGTCGACCCGACCCATTCGGGTCGGAACCCGGCCTAGACCCGGACCCGCGCGGAATCGGCCACCAAAACGACGCCGTCCAGTGTTTTATTTTATTTTTTTTTTCTATTTTTGGAATTAATCCAATGGTTCCTATTGAACCACGTGGCTACTCCACGGCCACTGGATGATCTGACTAGAATCTACGGCCTAGATTAAACGAAGACTCGACCAGGGCCGTCTGATTGACCTACCAAAATCTACGGTCAGGATTAAAAGGCTAGACTCGATCTGGACCGTCCATCTTCACTAAGCTAAACGACGCCGCTCAACCATTAACCTAAACGGTACCGTTTCGACTTTTTTTGATTTTTTGATTTTAAAACATTTTCGGATATTCCTAATTACTAATCGGACGGCCATCAAGATTTAGACTCGATTTATCTGAGCCGTCTAATTCATTTATTCGAATAACAGACCCTAACGGCCATGCTGACTAGGCAACCACGTGGACCAATCCTAGGATGACACCTAAGCCTTTGACTCTTTGACCGGCCACATCATCTTCATCTTCAACCTCGTGACCACCTCTGAACGGACGGCTACGACTCTCCGGCGATGATCCAACGGTGAAACCTTGAAGGAATCGAGCAAGACCGGTGGCAATCGACTCGTCTCGGCTTCGCACGCAACATATCGTAGGATCACACGATTTCACCCAAAGAATCGAGCGCAAGGAAGCTCGAACCAGTACGTATATAGCTACTCTAATCATGTGATTCATGGCATTTTAGACTAATTCCTCAACACAGAAGCATCATTCAATGTTCAGAAGACTTATCTCGAGCTCCGATTGAGCTCGCTCAGCCTAGATTTGACTAGGCGACTTTGAACAGTGACAGGCAATGGAGGTCAAGTTCGGAGACTCAATTCAAGGTATTCAAGTGAAGTCAATGCAAAATGAAGATGCGATGATGGTTAGTGATGCTTAGGGAACAAAACGCACACACTAAATGCAAGGATCATGGCCAGAGACGAGATCCGCCATTGATGGTCAGTATGAAATTCGAAGTTCTAACTTACCTATTCTCGTGGTTTCAGGCGGCGCGGTCAGCGGTAACCGACTCCTGGAAGCTTGGCCGACCTCCTGATGACCTCGTCAAGCTTTGGTTTAGCCTGAAAAGGCCCAACTGATGCTCTGTAAATTTGAGCTCCAACCCTCGACCACGGTGAGGGAAGGTGAGCTCTCTTCCTCTCGCTCTCTCTCTCTCTATTGATTATGTTCAATCCTCCCAACTGAATCAACCAACAACTCTTGCCTTCTAGAAGGCTCCACTGGTATTTATACATGTTTGACATTTTGACGCCGAACGGGGGGGGGGGGGGGGGGGGGGGTGAGTACCAGTTTCAATCGCACATAAGGCCATGTACCTTTGGGTCCAAATGGCGTCGGGGACGATGGGCATTCTGTCCAGGCCCGTTTAGTTCTCCGGCAAGTCCTAATTCGTGCGAATTTGGCATGAATTTGCTCTGAGTTTAGGAAGTGTTGACTTTCGCAAGTTTACAGGCTTGACCGGTCGATTACTCCTCTCTCCGGCGATGTCGAACTGTGATGCCGGTGTCAATCGACAGGCAATGGTTGAGAGTAACAATACGCCCACCAATTCTCCTCCAATTGTTGTCATTGGTCAACCAATTTGAGGATCAAAAATCCCCTCAGAACTGTTGATCTGCGCAAAAGCTTAAGGAAGAAGATGATACTGTAGCAGACCGGTTCGACCGGGCAATCTGACCGGTCTGAACCGGTTCCGATTTGAAATTTTCAAATTAAACCCAAATTGATGGGGAATTTTTGAAATTAAACCTCAGAATCGAACTTAGGGCATCGGTTTTATCCAAAAATATGATTTTGCCCAAAAGTTCGTGTCAATTTCTACAAAAAAAAACCCAAAATTTACCCTTAATTGTAATTAGGCAAATCGTGAAATTGGGGGCTCAAATGATCAAATTGGACAAAACCACCTATGCCAATTGATTCAAAATGATGAAAAGCATTGGGCAGTGACTTCAATTTGCAATGATAGTCCCTGAATTGAAAGTAATTTCAAATATGCCCAAATTCAAGGATTAAAATGCAATTAAGTATGGAATTTTGCCCAATTCATGCAATTGAGCAATTTTTGCAAACAATTGGGATAAAATTGCAATAAGGGGCAATTAGATTGAATCTCAAGATCCTAAAAAATGCCAAATTTGCAAATTAAAAGACTCAATTGACATTTTTTTACCAAATTCAATCATGTGTAACAAAGGAACACCTAAAATTAAATTTTATTTTGGACTTTTTATGAGGTTAAAAAGACAAATAATTTAAAATAAAAATATTGACTATTTTTCCATATTTTTGTGACATCGAATGCTATTTTTCTTGAATTTTCAGGTATTTTCCTATTTTCCAAAAATACTAAAAAATATGAAAAATATGAAAAATTATTTTTTGGTCAAAACATGGTACCTTAGGCTTAGCCAAGGCCACCAAAGTTGATTTTGTAATTTTTAGACTTTTATGGATTTTTTTATGAATTTTCTAAGAGTAAGCTAAAAAAGGCTGATCCGAAATTATGTGTCAACATCTGCCCCTCTTTGAGAGGAATCTCACGAGAGGTTTCTCTCAAAGATAGGTGACACCTAAGTCTAGATCGACCCTACTAGGGGATAGAAAAATGAATCTTGACATCCAATCTCTCCTGTCCCGCTGGTGAATGCTTTGTTCTATCTTTGTCGACGTGAGAGGGAGAGAGGCGGAATAGAGATGCTTACCTGTCACTCACCTGCCTGATGCTCGTGCGGTATGCGCGGTGTATAGATGATTCAAGTGAACACATAGGGACTCGTCTCTTGAGTTTCCTAGGGCGGTTAAACTCTAGCCCGTATGGTAGGCCAAACTGGAGTGGGATTCCTATTTGATAGGAACCTATGGATGGTGCACACATTCTTTAGGGATTGTCAAAAGTTTTGATTCGTATGGTGGATCAAACCATGAATAGGACTCATATCTATCATGAACCTATAGATGACGCACCGTCTTTTTGGGATTGTCAAAAATTTTGATCTGTCAGGGGGATCAAGCCGTGGATATGACTCCTTTCTGCTAGGAACCTATGGATGACGCACCCGTTTTGTAGGGATTGTCGAAAATTTTGATCCGTCAGGGGATCAGGCCATGAATAGGACTCATTTCTGCTAGGAACCTATGGATGACGCACCCGTTCTGTAGGGATTGTTGAAAATTTTGATCCGTCAGGGGGATCAGGCCGTGAATATGACTCATTTCTGCTAGGAACCTATGGATGACGCACCCGTTCTGTAGGGATTGTCGAAAACTAAGCTGTTCCTACATCTTGAGGAGTCGACGAGGGTTTATACAAATGAAGTGTACCTGACTTTTAGGCTTACCAAATGAGCTATTATGGGCTTAGGGATTACCTAGAACCTTATAGAAAGCCGGTTTTGAAAATCTTCCTTTCTTCATGCAAGGTGTTATTCTGGGATTTGGCAACTCCAAGTATCCTGTAGAAAACTCAAACCTGCAAAAACATTGATAAGATTTTTTTGGGATTTAGGGGTTACCTGAAATCTCGTAGAAAGACGATTCTGAAAATTGTCCTTTTGACATGTTTGGTGGTATTCTAGGATCTGGGGACTCCAAGTATCCTGCAGAAAACTCAAACCTGAAATCTCGCAGAAAGCCGGTTCTGAAGCTCTTCATCGCGGAGCAAAGTGTACTTCTTGGACCTGGGGCTGCCATGAGTCTCATAGAAGTTTAGACTTGAGAGTTCATTCCTCATTTGAAAAGATATCAGTCATCTCGAGGCAATGATAATTATAATGCAAGCAAAGATCTTCTTTGACCTATGCAATTACGCAAAATGACTTAGGACGCTGAAGGTTATCCAAGACATCTTAAAGCATGCGAAGATGATCAAGAATCCCTGTAAGGAAAATCTTGGATCAAACAATTTGAAGTTTCCAACCAAAGCTTACTTTCAAGCATTCTATTGGAACGTCTCCCTCAAAGAGGGCTTCTTACCAATTCTTTGACTTTGGTCTTTTATAACAAAAGCACTCGAATTTCCTAATAACTTGTACCTGGGTTTTCGGGGCCATTCGCAGCGCATATATTTCGATTGCTCGGGAGGTCTTTACGGGACCGTAATGTTGGGTTTGGACATGGTTTCCAAAGGGGGATTCACTCTCTAAGTCAGGTCTTTTTTGAACAAAAAAATTTCTTCATCTGCTCCGGGTCTACAAGTCAAGAACCCTACAAAAATGAGAGAGAAATAATCTTGCTCGTACCTCTTCGAGCTAAGGTATATATCAACCTAGGCGTCTTAGTCGGAAAAGACTGCAAAGGTTTGCAACGTTGGTAGGATTAGGGACCGAAAAAGGCTTATTTTTGGCCCGAAATAACAAAGGGTTTGACACTGGTGATCATTGCCGATCAATCCTCTGTTCCATCCTGAATTGATAATTCTTCGAAGGGCGCCTTGAGTCTTCTTGCTATTACGCGTCTTGAGAATGGGTCTAACCTTTGAAAGATATTGCCTGCCGCTTTGGCAGTTGGCTACAATTCCATTTGAAGGGTAGCTTCTTGTCACACAATTTCTGATGGTTCTTCTTTATTTCAGAATTTGTTTGGGGGTTGAGATATCTAGTAATCCCTTGATATCCCCAAAATTCTGCCTTATGATCCTCCAGCATTTTGGTGGAGATCGGCCCTGTTCTTGTCAAGCTTTTGATTTATTTACTAATACATGGGGATTTGACTTTTTCTCTTTTTTTGATCCTGCCTTTTCTTCGTCTCTTCCTAAGAACTAGGATCTTTCATCGTTCTTTGAGACGCGTAACTTGAGTCCCATTCTATCTTGAATACCTCATTTTCCGAGACTCGCATGTAACTCCTACCTTTGAGCTTTTTTGTCCACCAGTGCTTCGGTCTTTTTACCTTGGGACTGTACAATGATCACCAATGAGGGTATATGAAACGAATGTACAGGCTCAAATTGGTTATATAATGGATATAAGTGTATAGGGTAGAGAAATGAACATCTCTTCGTCTTCCTAAGGCGCTTGGATTAATACATATCAACACACGAAGATTGATGTTAGTCCGAGCAAAAAGATTTCTAACCATTTATCTGTGTAACCCCAATGCGAGGCGGCTCTTGATAGGGTTTAGAAATTAAAACAGCCGCTCAAAAGGTTTGTCAATGATTACCTGCAGTGTTTATGGATAAGAATGAATGTCTCCGTCATCAAAATCCATGTAATCGATGCGAATGGCCCTTGTATCCCCTGGTTCGGGCTTTTCTATTCTTACACCTCTCTCATCTCTCGAGTATGTGTAGGATGTGTTTGGATTAGGTTCGCCTCTTATCTGAAGGAACATTCCTACTAGATAGCCTAAACAACCCTTGCTTTGGAAAAATCACTTTGTTTTTCTCCAGGCATTTTACACCACAGGGAATTTTAATGATGCATCATGTATACTTTGACCATGCTTGGATAACCTTTAGCCTTAACAAGTATGTATTAAGTGTCAGGAATTCATTATTCATTTTTTTAGAGCCGGATTTGCTCCTAAGTTTGACCATATGAACGTTCATTCTCCTGGTCCTTTTATCTTACATGGGGTGAGAAACTTTACAATGTTTCTCCTTTGCTGCCTTCTGTCTTTTGTCTTCATTAGGCATTCCTGCATGTAAACAGAATAGACATTCCTATGAGTGAAAGATGGTTTAACTCTTGATGGAACAGATACATATCACCTGGTTCTTGATGTCAAGGACCCTTATGCCCTTGGTTCCATTTGAATGAATCTGATTCTAAGTCTATTTCTCGGAATCCTGCAAAATAGAACACATGCCAATGTATGTATGGATGCGTGATATGCCTATGTAATGACCGTCACGGCGATTCGGATCGTATCAGGACACGCCACATGATCAATATCTGATTTCATTTCAAGGATAATACTTCTTAACAGCATCTGAATTTACAGGGTGTCCCAATTCTTCTCCTTCAGAATTTACAAGAATTAATGCCTCTCCTATGAGAATTTTATTCACAATACAAGGGCCTTCGTAATTCGGGGTAAACTTGCCCCCGGATGGACAGTATTTGGCAGAGTCTTCTTTACCACTAGGTCATCCACCTCAAAACTTCTGGCTCTAACTTTCCGATTAAATGACTTGGCCACCCTCTTCTGGTAACCTTAGCCATGACTGATTGCTCTAAGACGTTTCCCATCTATCAGATTTAGCAGTTCATATCTGTGTTTGAAATACTCTGTTTCGGAGAGTTTAGCCTCTGATAAGATTCTCAAAGAGGGAACCTTAACCTCTATGGGCAGGACAACTTCAATCCTATATACCAGAGCATAAGGAGTTACCCTTGTAGAAGTTCTTATCGAAGTTCGATATGCCATTAAGGCAAAGGGTAGCCTTTCATGCCAATCCCTATAATTTTCTACACTCTTAGCCAGGATCTTTTTGATATTCTTGTTAGCCGCTTCTACTGCTCCATTCATTTGTGAGCGGTAAGGGGAAGAATTAAGATGTCGAATACCAAAGCGATCCAACAGATCGTCGACAATCTTGTTGTTCAAGTTGGACCCATTATCTGTGATGATCGTTTGAGGGGTGCCATATCGAGAGATTATGTCTCTCTTAATAAACCTTGTCACATTTCTTGCGGTGACACTCTTGTAAGAATTGGCCTCTATCCACTTCGTGAAGTAATCAATCGCCACCAGGATGAAACGATGACCATTTGAAACCGTTGGATTGATAGGCCCTATCATGTCTATCCATCACATGGAAAAAGGCCAAGCTTCGGACATTTGATGAAGTTCGTTCGGGGGCGCAATAATCTTGTCGCCATATATTTGGCACTGGTGGCATGACCTGACATGCTGACAATAGTCTGATTCGATGGTCATCCAATAATAGCCAAGCCGCATGATCTTCTTAGCGAGAAGATGGCCATTCATATGTGGCCCACAAATACCTTCATGGATCTCCTTCATGAGAACATTTGCTTCTTTAGCATCTACGCACCTTAACAGAGTAGAGTAAAATGACATTTTGTAGAGAACTTGTCCACTGAGGAAGAATTTGCTGGCCATCCTGGCTGTGTATCTCCGGTCTCCTGCCTGACACCCTTTAGGAAACTCCCTCTTTAAGAGATAATTCTTGATATCACGGTACCACGGCACTCCGTCAAATTCTTCTTCTTTCATCATACAGTAGGTCGATTTTTCAACTATGTCGATCCTTAGTGGTTCTATTTCTAACCCATCAGTTATTTACAACATCTAGGCCAGTGTGGCCAATGCGTCTGCAAATTGGTTATGAGATCTTGGCAGGTACTCAAATGACACCTCTTCGAACTTAAGTGTCAACTCTTCAAGATATTCAAGATATGGGATAAGCTTTGCGTCCTTTGTTTTCCATTCCCTCTGCGTCTGTAAAATAATGAGCCTGGAATCTCCATAAACTTGTAGCCTAGGTACTTCCATGGAGATGGCTAATCGTAGGCCTAGAATACACGCCTCGTATTCTGAAATATTGTTGGTGCAAGGGAAATTCATATTTGATGCAACATGGTAATGTTGTTGTTGACACCTGATTTTTGACCAATCTATTATTGTGATTTTTATTCTTTAAAATTAATTAAAAATATCAAAAAAAGATCATAAAATCACAACATCAACTTTGGAAGCCTTGGTTTAGCCTTAGGAACCAATTTTGAGCAAAAAATATTTTTCGGTATTTTTAAATATTTTTCGAATTTATTTAATTATAAAAATACCCAAAAAATCATAAAAATACCATTCGTGGTCAGAAAAATATACAAAAATATTCAATAATTTTGTTTTAATTTCCTCTTCAAGTGTGTCACTTAAAATATTGAAAATTCGGCTCGGGTCACTATGTTCCTTCACAAACATAAACCCGAACCGAGCCAAAAAAATCCTTTTCGAGTCTTTTAATTTTCAATTCTCACCTTTTATAAGTTATGACATTGGAGTCTAAAGTTTTGAAGTGCAATTGGGTCAGTTTGCCCTCCAATTTGATCAATTTTAAACAAAAGGGCTTAATTGCATAAAAATCTTTCAATTTAGTCCCCGATTTCACAATTTTTGAAATTAAATTTCATGCGGGCATACCCATTAAAATTAAACATCTTTAACCGATAGTTTTCATCATGAAGAATCCATTGGTGGCCTCAATTTTGACTAATTCGGTCATTTAGGCCTTCGATTGAGCAAAAATCATTTTCGGATCTTAGGGACAATTTGGGGTTTTCACTAAATTTCAATCAATTAATTCACGAAAATACCCCTATTTGATGGAAAACGTGTCGAGGAATCCGATTCTGATGTCAATTTCATAAAAAGAGGTCGATTTGGGGCTAAATTGGGCGAGGAGAGTCGAACCGGGCCGGTCGGGTCAGACCCGACCCGACCCGGTCCGAACCGGGTCTGCAACTCAGTTGCAGACCCGCGTGGGACGACGAACAGAATAGAAAAAACGCAGGGGGGCCTTCCGGGGGGTTTTGATTATTCTGAAGAGCTTCTTTCGGCGAAGGCGCAGTGGGTAAAAGGGAAAAAGGGATCGTCCATTGAAATGTGGTCGGCCAACAAAGAAAAAGAGGGACAAGAAGGCAGAGGGGAGAGCGGCATTTTTAGAGGAAGACCGGCCATCGAGCTTTTCTTCCGAGCCGGCGTCGCCATCAAAAGAAACAAAACCGAAGTGGAAGAACCATTCTCTAGGCTTAGTGACATCCAGAGGAAGCTCCAGAACCAATGAACGTGTCCTTTCATCGCCGAGTCGGGTAATTATCCCGAACGAGTTCTCGCTCGGCCTCTAATGGCATATCTTCATCCAGACCGCGATTCTCCAAGTTTCTTGTTTTAAATTGTTCCTACTGCCTTCCTGTTCCCTTCTCTGCCTTTGGTTTGTGTGTTCATCGCATGTAACTCATCGGGACGGCCTCGGACCTCCGGAACAGTCGCGAGCTCGGGAGCTCGTCTCAGGCGATAGCGAACTCCATGGACGGCAAGGTAAGTCCTCTGAGACTCCATGGACACTCCTTGATAGTTCACCTTAGTGTTTTTACGTACAATATGGCTAAAACGACATCCTCACCGGAGAATAGGGCCCGCCGGAGTTGCAGGTTTAGGAAACGTTGTTCTGCTATGTCGAGCTCTTGGTATGTTGTAGGCGAGGTCCATACGAGTCTAATGCCGTTAGTTTCGCGCAATTTGGACGTCGGATGGCCGAGATATGGCCCTCCGACGAGGCGCCGGGACTAAACGCTGGCGCCGGTCATCTTCTCCGGCCAAGGGTTGACCTGTCAACGCATGTTGACCTGTCAACGCATGTTGACCGGTCAACGCCGACGTGGCGCTGACGTGGCAGCCACGTGGCGGCCACGTCAGCGCGCGGTAATAAAAATAAAATAAAAATAATATATATATATATAAAAGTTGATGATCCGGCGGTTTTAAATGAGACACGTGTCTCGATCTGAGACGTCCGTTCGAAACTTTCGGAACGGCGTCGTTTTGATCAAAGGGGTCGCGGGTCCGGGCGTGGGCCGGGTCTGACCCGGCCCGGAAAATATTTTTAAATATTAAAAAAAAATTCAGAAAATAATAAAAAAAATCAATAAAAATTCAAAAAATCAATAAAAAATAGAAAATCATAAAAAATTCAAAAAAATTCGGAAAATTCAGAAAAATTCTAAAAAATTCCAGAAAATAGGAAATGGCCACATTCAACTGGCCACTACCTGTTTCGGGTCTTTCGACCCCCGATCTTTTCAGAAATGACGGTTTTGCCCTTCCGCAAATCGTCTTCCAAACAAATTCTAAAATATCCAGGAAAATCCCAAAAAATAGGAAATGGCCACAATCAACTGGCCAAGGCTCATCCCGGGTGTTTTGAACCCCGACCCTTCTTAAAATGACGATTTCACCCTTTGGGCGAATCGTCTTCCAAAAATTAGAGAAAAATCAAGAAATTCCAAAAATTTCTCAAAAATGGGAAATGGCCACAAACAACTGGCCATGGAATATTTTGGGTAATTCGGTATCCAAATCTCGCAAAAATTGACGATTTTGCCCTTCGGGCTAATCGCCTCCAAATCTTCCCATTTTACCCCTGACCGAAATCACAGCTTCCCTAAGCCCTTATGGCTATGCTAGGAAGCCATTGACTTGAATTGATGTGCATCGATGAGATTAATTTATGCACTTGATTGCGCTTTCATTTAAATTGATTGTGATTGATAGGAATAGTCTTCCAATCTGCATGAAATCCTGAATCAAACCTACCCACCCAAAATTGCGCCTGCATGAATTCTTAGCTAGGAAAATCACTCGCGTTAGGTACCGAAAGAGTAGGGTGTCATTCTTAAAGGGCGACTGGACCATGAGATGGTCGTTAAGGGAACGGAAAGTGAATGGATTTGGTAGTCCTCGCTGTTCGTAAATTCTAATGAATGATTGAATAAGCGAAAAAGAGCGCTTAGAGTGTAATTACAAGGTGACTCGAGGTAGTCGAATTGAGTATTCGATACGGGAAATTGTGGAGACCGAGGAAGAATCTCGACTCCTTGGAATTTTGTCACTTGAGGTGACTGAGTCACTGGAAGAAGAATGTCAGACATGGTAAAATCTGAATCCTAGAGCGGAGGTACTGCCGTTGGCGCAGACTCCAAGATTGACACTCAAAGGAATGAGATGGACAAGGTGGATTCGAAGTAAAAGAATGCGACCAAAGTGTATAGTTTCCTTCGAAGGGTAAGAGACCCTAGTGTGGAAGGAAGAGGAAATCCAAATTGCCTTGATATTAAGATTGAACGTCTGGATTGAGAAAGAAGACGCGGAACTTGAATGATCCCCGAAAGTGAAGTCCAAGAAACTGTCCTGTAGACAGCGTTAAATTCCAGGATAATGTCGACATTCGGTTAAATGGATGAAATTGAGGTATGGTCGCATTAGCTGGTTGTGGAACCCAAAGGCTAAGGCACTACTGCTTCTTGAGGGAAGAGCGACAAAAATGAACAAAACGTTGTTTGGTCCAAGTGGAGACCCTTGACAACAGAGGGCCAAGGTTTGGGCTCTTAAGTAAGATGTGCGAAGGACGGTTTGAAAGATGCGACATCTACCAGAAAGAAGTTGATAATAGTCGGATTAAGTGCCCAAGGAATGATTGAGTTGGTTATTACCGTCTTGAGAGACGATGATTGGGCTCATTTAAGATGTCATGAGAAATATGAAAAATTTAGAGGGTGTCCTATGGACTCTAAGGAGATACTCATTGTATGCTATATGTGAAGATCACGAGCGGTGGACCTGATGTGGTATGATTCCCCAGTCGTGGAATTTATGGGAAATGAAATCCCCATCGCGGAACACTTGAGAAATGGAATAAGTGATGAATCAACTAGAGTCGATGTGAGTTGCTGAAACTTGAAGTTTCCTAGAATTGATGGATTGTTATAGATAGAACGTGGGAGGATTCCCCACAAGAGCTGTTCCATTGATGAAATGGGCTAAGAACGAGATGTAATGTGAAGGGAGGAACAGACGTGAATTGAGTCTTCAAGGACTTGAGTCAAGATGACGACTACGTTGATAATGGTGTTCCTATTTAGAATCGGAAGAGTCGAGAGAATCGTAATGATGTGATGTGAAAAAGAAATTTGAGGCGTAGCAAGGCAGATTAAAATGGGCTGTGTGAACACGCCTTGACAATAAGACTTTATGAGTGGAAATGCTCGGTGTATGATTGGAGTTGGGTTGCAAATGTCCTCGCAACAAGGATTGAGAAACCTTGTTTGAGTGGAAGGAGATATTGAGTATGTATCTACCACGAGAGAATAACGTAGTACGAAGAGATTCCCGAGGGGAATTGAGCAAGAGGCAACACGAATAAGTAAAATTGCTTATGAGTATGAACGCGTCGCTTGTTTAAAGAGAGACTTCGCAACTTATGTGAATTATAAGAGGTTGATAATTGAGGATTGTGTAATTGGTGATAGAGGGACAAATCTTCCCTCGAGAAATAAGAGATTCGACTTCTAAATTGGGAGTTCACCAATTACCTAGTTTGATGGTTACTGAAAAACACCTAGCCTGAAGGCCAGAAGGGAATTGAGGTATTGTCATGATCGAACTTTGATACTTAAAGGGTTATGGGAATGAATAGAACCCTTGAGGTCCCATGGACGAAAGTATAAATCTGGTATCGAAAGGGAACTTAAAGAGATGATCTTATCGGAAAACTCAAAGAGAGAATTATGGTGTCCCTTGAGGTGGCACAAGGATGTGTCAATATTTTTCCTTAATACTATCGGTGATATGGATTGAGAGTTGGATTAGTCCATCATGTGGTCGAGCATTAGACATGTCGACAAGAAAGAAGCATGACCTTGAAGATCAATGGATTTATATGATCATTGAAAATTTTCAAATTGAATCGAGAAGGTTATGACTCGATTGGGTTGATCGAGGACGAGTAGACAAAGCCTAAGAATTTCTGATGGCATGAAAAAACGTATGAATGGAGTGATATGCCAAATGGTATGGGCACTAAAGAGTGCATTTTGGCGAAGGTTTAGTAATAATGGTGATAGACAAATGGAAGAGACGACGTGAATGCTGGAGGGTAAACTACTAACAGATGCATGGATGTCGAAAGAGAATAGAGAGAAGTAAATACAGATTGAGGACTGAAGGGAACAAGTCTTGAGGAAAGACGACTTTTGTCGGAAAGGACAAGTAAGAGCGTTAAGTCATGAAAGGAATTATCCTGATGAATGAGTATGTAGTGAGGCGTCGATGCCCAAAGGATTGGGTGGTTAGAATGTTGCAAATTTCGAGGACGAAATTTCTTTAAGGAGGGAAGAATTGTAACATTCTGAATTTCCTCGGGGCTAATGACATGGATTGGAAGCTCGATATTGGCAATTGGAACTGAAGAATTTCAAAATTGGAAAAGGATTTGACGTTGCCTCGCCAATGGTTACTCAAAATGAGAAAAACGAAATTTCGGACGAAAAGTGGCAAATGACCATTTTGCCCCTCGCCCCTTGCCTTTGCCTTAAGATTGCTAGAAGGGCATTTTAGTCTTTTTGTTTACCCAAGGGCTGCCAAAAAAAAAATCCAGTCAAAGGGGATGAAGATATTATGTGGGTGATGACAAGTGTCATTAGGAGGATTAATCTTATCACTTTGGCATTGAATGCCCATCTTTTCCTCACCAACCCTTCTTGAATATTGTCAATGTGTGAGAAAGCCTCTCTCTCTCTCTCTCCCTCCCTCATTTCCGTCGGCCATCTCTCTCTCCTTCACACTCTCTTTCATTTTTCTCCTTTGGCCAAGAAGAACCCGTCGCTAGCTCGATGCCCTGTCCTGACTGCTTCACTGTTTCAGCCATAACTTCGTCGTCCGATAGCTAATTGAGGTGATTCTATCACCATTACAAAGCTTGTTGTCTTGTGGTTCTACGGACATATTATAAGCACAATTTGGCCCAGCCATTCGTCCCATAGGTCGGTTTGAGTGAGCAAAGGTCAGATTGAAGGCAGAATCTGACCGGTTTTGGGAGAAGAGCTGTTTCATGGGCTTAAAGGATTCAAATGGCTCCAAATTTTCGGTGAGATATTCTAAACTTATAGTACTAGGGTTGGCTGAGCTTCAGTTGCAAGTTTAGATGAGTTAAGATAGGTTTTCATGGCTGTTTGGTGATGGTTTATTGAAGGCAGAATTCTGACCGTGTGTGGACCGAAGGAAACCGAGCCGATTGAAGGTCCTGAAGGCGTTATTTTGCTTCAAAATTTTCGGTGAGCTTCCTAAACTTGTAGATTGATTTTATGGAAAGTCGTTTTTGTGATGAATTGAAGTTTAAAGTTGAATAAAGGGCTGTTGGAAGTGAATAGTGTGAGATGCCGACCAATATGCCCATGATGCGCACTGATTTTGAATTGGATCGTTTTAAGTCGTCCGGTATCCAAATTGAGCTCCGTTTCCGCCCACATCTCCATAAGATCTTGAAGTTTAAGACCGTGTAATTTATTTTCTGAAAAAGTTAGTAGAAAAATTGAAGTTTTAGTGAGATTGAACCTGATTGTGGTGACTTGAATTGGGCAGTTTTGGTAAATTGAGACATTGGATGACTTGACTTGATAGAACGACAATTGGTATGCTTAGGAGCATCAAATTAACATTGTGATGACAGAAGAATAAGGGATTGTGTGTGTTATTGAAGTATTGGCACAATGGAAGTGAGAAATAATCGAGCTTCGATGTGGTTTTTCCTAGGCACGCTGTGAGAGCCATGTTTGGCCGTGAGATTGCCGACCTAGGAGGGTCGTTTGGATTAATTTGCTAGCTTGCTTAATGAGGTAAGTGTCACGCCCCGAGTCCTTTCGAGCACGCTAACAACGCCCTACTGCCGTACTGATGAACTTCTTACCCAGGATCCAACGGTACGCACTTGACAATGAGACTCATATGCACATGCGGAAGCGACATACATAACTCCATACATAAAATAACAAGATGATTTGAGGAAAAGAGACACTTAACCATAACATAACATAGATTCAATTTTACATCATAATCACAGAACGAAATACATTACTTGGGACCAAGGGAAGGTAGTTAGGCTACTCAAAAGGAGGTCATCTATCTAACTACGAGTCAGACACTAACCAAAAAGAGAACACCCAAAAGTCCAGGGCATCTAGACTGTCTAAGGGTCAAGCTCGCGGTCATCAGCAGGGTCCTCACGGTGCACGGGATCATACTCTTCAAGGTCTTCTTCGGGCTCTTCTTCTTCTTCCTCTTCTACCTCGAACTCCGGCTCGGACTCCTCTGCCTCCATAGGGTCGTCACCAGCATCAGAGGGCTCCACGACATCGCCATCAATGACGGGGTTCTAGGACGGTGCTGGAGGAAGATCCGGATCAGGAACAGTCTCGGCGTCAGTAAGCTCTCCATCCGCGGGGTGTACGATCATGGGGTCCTGCTCGCCAGGCTTACATCCCAAGGCACGTCAAACGTCCTCAGCGGCCCAACGGTACGATCGTCGTCTCGATAGAACCAAGCTGTAAACCTGTCTGGCCTCCAGTCTTGTAGTCCGACGTCCATCCAGATAGTGCCATACTTTCTAATGTACACCTTCCCTTCCCCCACTGGGTACTCCGTGGAATACTGCTCTACCCGGACGGGTACCCCAAAAATCGACGGCGGCGGCATGCTTAGGGTTTGGGGTCTGAAAATGTGGGTCCCACGACGGGGTGAGATAAACTCAATAAGCTAGTCCTAACCCTAAGCTAGGCACTCGGGACTTCCAGACACACCCAAACACATACAATGACTGACCATGCGAATTTCAGGCAAAAGACACATAACAACTTAATCAAGACATGCATTGTCATTCAACGTACCAATCTAGACTAGGCTTGGCTTTCGTACCTTGGCACTTAATATCTCGCAGTATAGAGGATAGCTTATATATATATATATATATATATATATATGTATATATGTCTATACTTATTACGATCGTAATACTCATGGCAGAGCCCGCGTTTAACGCCTCAGGCTTAATAAATCAAGGAACCCGCGTTTAACGCCTCAGGTTTCCAATGCCATGTCTCATGACCCGCGTTTAACGCCTCAGGTCTATCCCGCGTTTAACGCATCAGGATATCGATAAGCCCCACGTTTAACGCATCAGGGCACCATATGCACATAGGCTTATAATTCACCAATTATAGCATAAACAATCACATGTGCATATCACCATCATAAGCACCATTCGGCCATTTCAATCACAAATCCATATCACGGCATATGTGACATTCTGAAATCCAACCATTTTCGAGGTATGATTGAATGAGACTTCTCGTCAATGCGCTCCAGTTAAATCTCGCTCAGAGTTGGCCACTCTTGAGAAGACTAACCGATGGGGAAAGGCTAAGTAGGATTTAAGTACGTGGACCAAAGTACTCGACCATGGATTGGTACCTTGACCATAAGGATTGCCGAGGGAATATTTTGAGCCATTATAGGCCGGTCTGAGATTGGTCATGGAATGATTTGCTAGTGTTATACAATTGGATCACGGGTGATTCCATTTGACCATCGTATAATTTGCGAATTAACCTAAACCAATTCCTGACGATCGCATCCCTTGGAACTAGCAATTGACCCTCGCAATTACATGACAACCAAGGTTGCCATGATTCGGATAACTCTTAAACGTGATATTAGTCACAGGTCGATACGCGTAACTCCTAAGAGCCGCCCGTTAGTTTGAGATACACTAAAATCGCCATTGATGGGTTTAAGCCACGAAATTGGACTTTGGAATTGGGTGGCGGATTTTCGAGAATTCCAACGGTAATAAATTGGACGTCGCCTCATCGAGGACCATTAAGATTATAATTCGCCCGTTATCGATTAGAAAAGTGAAATTAGGACCGACGATTAGCAAATTACCTTAATACCCTTAGGTTAATGCCTTTTCTCTTAGATTTAAGTAAGGGCAAAATGGACAATTGTCCCTCCCCATTCTTGGCCGAAAATTGAAGGGTAGCATGGTCTTTTGACCATTGATTTTGTGAGATGACAAGATTGGACTTGATGGATGTGACAACTTTCCCTTCAACCACTTCCTTACACCTTGTCATTCTAAGCCACTATTCATTGTCATATCCCTTCAACCACTCCCAATCAATCAATCCACTCTTGCTCTTGGAAATGGATGAAGTCCTCCTCCTCTCCCTCTTATGCATTCGGCCGAACCCTCCCTCTCTCTCCTCATTCTCTCATTTTTCTCTTCTCTCATTCCCTCTCAAACTCTCTCACTCGCTCTCTCACTCTCGGCCTCTAGAGGGGACGCCGTCGACCGCCGCTCCTCGCCGGCCTTCAAGCCTCGTTGGCGAGCGCCGCAAGTTCTTTTGCCGAGGTAGGTTCCCCTAAGACTTGTTCCGATGGGTTGTCTAGTTAGTGAGGGAAGTTTAGTGTGATTTTGAGATGAAAACCGTGGCTAACCCGTGAGATTCATGCTCGGTTCCTCCTTGGACAGATTTGAACCCCGGGCTTCGCCGCTTCCTTCGCCATCCTCACTTGCTTGTTAGCTTGGTAAGTTAACTCTAAACCCTTATTAGGACCTTAGGTTACCGAAGGACGAGTTAGAGAGGTTATTGAGTAGTTTCGTGATTGAATCCCCGATGGATTTATGTATGGCCGAATCTGACCTTGGGGAAATGATAATGCTTTGCCATGCTAAGGCTTGATTTTATTGCATACTTGATGAGTCATGATGCTAAGGGTTTGAGTAGGTCGATCCACGAGCGTTAATTGCATATGGCTACTCTTTGTCGCGAAGCTTCTTGATTTAGAGACTTAAATATTTATTTGATCCCTAGTGTATATTTGGTCTTGATGAGATTTAACGTGGATTATTTACGTGGATTATTTGGCACGTGGATTATTTATGTGGATTATTTGGCACGTGGATTATTTATGTGGAACATTTGGCACGTGGATTATTTACGTGGATTATTTATGTGGAATATTGGGCACGTGGATTATTTGATTTGGCAATTGGCTATAATAATATGATAATGACCACGTGACAAAAATATTAATGAATGCCTAGAATTGTTGATGTGCTAAATTGATTGTCTTTGGCCATACGTGTTTAATGATGAACTTATGTGAGCATGTAATCCTGATGCGCCTATATGACGCGGGATTGGCCAAAGTGAGGAATGCCTGAGGCGCCTATACGACGCGGGCTCGAGAAATAAGAATTCCTGATGCGCCTATACGACGCGGGATTGAGTAATGTGGTAAATGCCTGATGCGCCTTTATGACGCGGGCTAAGTAATGAGAAATGCCTGAGGCGCCTATATGACGCGGGCCTAGTCATGAGAATTATGGTGGTATCAAATATGAGTACTCCGTTTATGATATAAATATTTTAGTGCCAAGTACGAAGTTTAGCCTAGAATTGATAATGTTACCATACTTTGACTTATTTGAATTGCTATGTGCCAATTGCTTTATTCTGAATTTATTGGTCATTGCATGTGTTAGGTAGTGTCTGGAAGTACTAAGCGCCTAGTTTGGGTTTAGGGTTAGCTTATTGAGATTTATCTCACCCCGTCGTGGGCCCACTTTTTCAGACCCCAAGCCTTGACCCCGATGATATACTGGAGAATCTCGATGTTGAACTTGAAGCTGGAGAGTCTGGACTAGAGTCGATGGATGTTGTCAAACCAGAGGCGTAGGAGTAGTCGTACCATTTCTTTTCGGATTATTCGTAGAAACAAACAGTTTGAAGCTTAGGACCGAACCAGTCATGTTTTATGATTTTAAGCTGAATATTGTAAACCGACTATTTTGTAGTTATATTGAACACATTGTAAGTCATCTTGTGAAGTTGTATGTATGGAGTTTGGTTTGTCGCTTCCGCATGTGCATTTCATTCTGCGAGCATATCGATAGACGAGTCGATCCTTGGGACGTATCGCGAAGGCATAGCTGAAAGGGATGTTAGCGCGATCGTAAAGGACGCGGGGCGTGACATCACCGTTTATTTGGTATCAGAGCGAGGTCAGCTCGATCCAATTTGATTGAGACTCGGAGTGATAAGGAGTGATGACTTGAGGATGATTAGATAGCAGGACCCCTAGGGTTAGGTATGGACTACTAGATATTGGGAATTGTAGGCTTGAATTGGTGCCGTGTCCTGATGGTTATGGTATCGATTTTAATGGATGGTCTTGGGTGATGTGATGATTAAAGTTTACAAGAAAGTGAACAGAGATTGGGGAGTCATAAGCCTGAACTTGAGGCTGAAAACATGTTTGAGGTTAATAGAGGATTTCTTGTGGGTAAAGTATCAATTGGATTTTTATGATCATGACAGTGACTTTGAGGTATATGCTTGATCCTAGGCCATTGATCTGTGTGATGGTCATTTGTGGAACTAGAAACCTTCTATTGATAGGGAATTGATCAGGAAACGACTGAGATATGACGAGCAATGCGTACAATCATGTATTGCATATGTTTATGGCGTCAAAATAAAAGTTGAGGAATGTGCATGCATGAACATATCATTATTGGACTTGATAAACCATCGCTTGGTATGGGACAAGCTGATGGGATACCTATAAACCGTAATGAAGCATGTTATGGGACGTGTGGAACGGGACTCTCTTCGTAGGTGTATGACTTGGGACAACCTGCAAGGACCGGGTCTGATGAGGGTGGGGAGTGTTCGCCGGGACATAGAGGTTCGAACAAGGAGCGGCTCCTGGCAGGCTTCTAAGACAGAAAGGGAGGCAGGAATGACCTAAACCATACATCGAAAGGGATGGGTCTAGGTATCGGGCTAAGTCTGATTCTTTTACCAAAAGATTTATTCCATTAAAACTGATCCTCAAGATGAAATTTCAAACATTGCATGGCATTTGATATGGCGCATGTGAATGACACTATTGGTTTGCATCGCCGTAGGCGATTAGAGGTCCTAGAGCTTCGTACTTGGCACTAAGAGTTGTTTACTGAGTGTTTGGTTGGATAGCTGATTGTGGTTGTGCCAACGGGCAGATGCACCTAGGCTTGAGGTACAAATGAGAACTTCTTGGTATGTGTTTCTAATTGCTTGATCTATGATTGGCCTACTTGGCATCAATTGTATTTTGGCTGAGGCTTATTCGAGAACTGAATAGCATATTGTAATTTTGCTAAGTCGCAGGTGCGGCAGGACTTGAGGTACGAGGAATTATCTCATTGAATTGATTCCATGAGTGTTTACTTCATGTTTGCCTAGTTGAGACTTGTTTGATGATTGATTCCTGGTTGAGTGTTGCTTGTAATTGTTTGGTAATTAGTGGCTGGCTTATGGTTACCGTTGTGGTGAGCAATTTAGGACTGCTAGGCTTGAGTAGATGGCTTAGGTCTTTGAATCCCTTGGTGGAACTGTAGTGGCTCCTATGATGTTAGAGCCTAGTGGGGATGAGCAATCGAGATAAAGATGTCAGAGGAGGGCCTAACTCCAGACCACAAGTTGTGGGAGATTCGAGGGTTGATAAAGTCGAGAGAGCCTTAAAAGAGATTGAGAATTTGATGAGGGGGGTAGGCTCGAGATTGGGCTGCTATTGTGACTTAGCCAGTTGAGGCTATTACTGTTGTGATTATTAGAGCTGATGGTGGTGATCGAAAGGATGATCTTGGAGACACGAATAGGAGTCGAGATATGGGCTAGCTTGTGGAATAGTTTGTGAAGTCGAAGTCGACGGAGTTGGCTGGAAATGTAAGTATGAGATTACTCTTATCTGGAATGAGGAATGCATTACTGAGATTGCTAAGGAGTGAAAGTGTTAGGATCCTGATAATTGTGAGAACCAGAGGTGGATCTGCCATTGCAGGGTAGAGTTATTGAGATTGTTTAACCACGTCCAAATGCGGTTAGAGACCCTTGGAGAAGTGGGCAGGGAGATTGAAGGACGAATCGAAGTTAGAAGCATTGTGGTGAATCGATATCATTGGATATGAAGTATTATGATGAATTTCATCTCGACGGGCAAAATGACTGGAGGAACCATGAGTAAAGAGGGTTTCCCCTCATAAGACGTAAAATGTACT
Source organism: Rhodomyrtus psidioides (assembly GCA_021437785.1). Classification (NCBI taxonomy): domain Eukaryota; kingdom Viridiplantae; phylum Streptophyta; class Magnoliopsida; order Myrtales; family Myrtaceae; genus Rhodomyrtus; species Rhodomyrtus psidioides. The sequence continues at coordinate 1,981,071 of JAILYB010000119.1, forward strand.
TGTAAGAATGATTGGCGCTTGGGCATAGGACTCATGGAAGGAAATTGGTGACATGTATATCTCGTCATGGGGAAGTATTAAGGAAGAATCGACATCCTAGTTTACTTGGGTTCGACGATTCTATGAGGATGGTTGAGAGTGAACCGAACCATTGGAAATGGAATTCTAAGTTGTTGGCCCTAAAGGATGAGGCGCTGTTCTAAAGGACGATTAGACCATGGGATGGACGTTGGCAAGAACGAAGTGAGTGGACATGATAGTCTTGTCTAATTGTGATTTTAATAGATAGACGGGTAAGCCGGAAAGAGGTGCATAGGTTATGATCGCAAAGTGAACTGAAGTAATAGATTCGAATATCCAAGTGTGGATTTGTAGAGACCAAAGAGAAACCTCGATCCCTTAGAACCTTGTCGTTGAGGTGATAGAGTTATTGGAAGGAGAATGTCAAGTATGGTGACATCTGGATCTTGGAGTAAAGGTACCGTTGTTGATGCAGACTTCAAGATTGACATTCTATGGAACGAGGAAGACAAGGTGGATTCGAGACAAGAGAATGCCACTAAGAAATGTAGTCTCCTCATAGAGTAAGAGGCCCCGGTACGAAAAGAAGAGAAATTCTATTGTCGGGGTGTTAAGAGTGAACGTCACCAGGTAGTGTCTCAAGGATCATAGGCTTGAACCTTTGTTGCCTTTTGATGGTTTTAGTACCGACTTTAATTGATGACCTTTAGGGTTATTTGTGGTTGTAATCCAGGGATCGACAGTGGATTAGGCAATATGTCGAAATGGAAACGACTGACTGATAAGCTCCATTTGTGAATATGAGTTATCAAGAGACGACCAGTGAATTGCGTTACATCTTGATGGTTTTAGTTATCGATTGCTATTGACGGCCTTAGATGGTGTGAGACGAGATTTATGCAAAACATTGGATAGGGAATATTTGGATTAAAGGCCAGTTGTAATCGAATGCATATGGACGCGACTTGAATAGCGACTAAAGTCGAGGTTATAAGATTTATGTTAGGCAATTGATCTTTGAAGATGTGATAGTCGCTCATGGAATTAGAAATTTTAGATTGATAAGAATTGATCAGAATCAAGGAGTCATGAGGAACGTGAACGGCCTTTGGAAGGTATTCCATGGAACCCTTGAGGACTAGTCTAAGTGATGAATTAACTAAGGTCAATATGAGTTACTGAAAGTTGGAGCTTTTCGAAATCGATGATTTTCTATAAACGAATCGCGGGAAGATCACACACAGGAGCCGTCATATTAATGAAATGGACTAAGGACGAGATGTGGCGTGAATGGATGAACACACATAAAAGGAGTTTTTCAAGGACTTAAACCTAAGTAGTGACCGCGCCGATATTGGTGTTTCTGCTGGGAGCTGGAACGTTGTGAGAATTACAGTAACGTGTCATGAAAAGATTAAGACCCATGGTAATGCAACATGGAAGGATTACTACCTATGTGTTGTGATAGTAGACATAACGAGATAAATGCCCCAATTTGAAATTCAGAGCTGACAGCTGCGTCCTTATGTTGGAAATTTAGAGATATCACTTAAGTAGTGAAGAAGATTTCATATCGATGAGGATCATTGGAACTTGAAGCACCTATTGTCTCGAAGAGGAATTGAACGTATGGAGCAACGTAGACGGATGAAGTTGCTTAAGGAATTAGAATACGATATCTTACCTCACCTTAAAAAAGAATAAGGGTAGCGGATGCATATAGTTGGGAATCGAGCCCCACGAGATTGGTGGATGAAGGACGTACTCCGCTCAAGAAAATAAGAGATTCAACTTCTAAATTGGAAGTTCACCGAAAGGCTTGTCAGATGGCTATTGTGAGCGTCAAGCCTGGAAGTCAGACGAGACTAAAGCATTGCAACTTACAGACCCTGATGTCCGGAAGATCGTGGAAGTGAATATGACAAGGAGAAAATCTTGACTTTTAAGTACCTAAGGATGGAAAACTCGAAGCTTCATGGACGGGTGTTTGTGTCTAATGATGGAGGACCTAAAGGGCAAGGTCATGTGGGGGAACTCGCCTTGATGATTGTAGTGTTCATTGGATAGTACAAAGAGGTATAAGGACTTGCGTCGGTACCAGTGACGAGATAGAATGAAAGCAGAAATAGTCAAGCTGGCTAAGAGTCGAGTGTGCCAGCAAGGGAAGCATGACTCAGTTAGTCTGGCGAGTTGCTCTAGTTGTGGAAAATTATCGAGTGGAACCAAGAATGGATTGTTATGGATTTGGCCATAGAATTATCTAAAAAGACAAGAGGGCCATGAGTCAAATTGTATAATCATGAGTACGCCGAATTGCTTAGGTATCAGGTAGTTCGTATGGAATCTCGGTGACTACTGTGCCGAATAGAGATCCTAAGTCCACCAAAACTTTTGGAAGAGTCTTTAAGATGTCATGAGGACGAAGTCGTGATATAACGCACCCAATTTCACGTAGACAGGTGGACAACCTAAGAGGTCGGATAAGGCAATTGAGAGTATGGTGCAAGCGGGTACTACAAGCTTTAAAGGAAGTAGGAATGAATTGCTACACCTGGTGGAGTTGCCTGCAGTGACAATTGCCTGTACGAAGATTCGATGACTAGTTAGTGATTAGTCCTTACCTTAGTCAAGATTACTTGAGTGAGGACTTTTGTGAATGATCCATCCTGGTTTGAAATGACTTCATTAGGGATCAACTGGAAGTGGCATCGAACTGCGTTAAGCCTTTTAGATAGCATGGGTGAGTCCTTAATTTACCTTGTGGATCAAATTGCTCGAATTTACGTAAAGGTCGTCCTGTGATACCCTGAGGCGTGTTGACGCGGGGATTTGTACCCATCTTGATGCGTTGTTACGCGAGATGTTAACCTGAAACGTTGAGGCGTGGGTTTCGAAAAAGTATACGTATCTGAGGCGTTTTACGAGGATCCGTGATGAGTCTGATGGCCCGGGGTGTCATTACGCAGGCCTTGACATTGATATTGGAATTACATAGACAGACGATATAGATCTTTAGAACTTCAAGTGGGAGATCATGTCTTCCTTAAGGTACCACCTATGCGAGGTTTGCCCTATTTTGAAAATCAAGTCCGAGGTATATAGACTTGTTTAGATTTTGACAAAAAAAAGGGGAGATCATCGAGGAAAGTGAAGAAGTGATGAGCCGTCAGGACCTAGTTGTTAAGTTTGGTGGGATTTATGGTAAATTTTGAGGACGAAATTTTTATAAGGAGGGAAGAGTTGTGACATTCTGAAATCCGACCATTTTCGAGGTATGATTGAATGGGACTTCTCGTCAATACGCTCCAGTTAAATCTCGCTCAGAGTTGGCCACCCTTGAGAAGACTAACCGATGGGGAAAGGCTAAGTAGGATTTAAGTACGTGGACCAAAGTACTCGACCATGGATTGGTACCTTGACCATAAGGATTGCCGAGGGAATATTTTGAGTCATTATAGGCCGGTCTGAGATTGGTCATGGAATGATTTGCTAGTGTTATACAATTGGATCACGGGTGATTCCGTTTGACTATCGTATAATTTACGAATTAACCTAAACCAATTCCTGACGATCGCGTCCCTTGGAACTAGAAATTGACCCTCGCAATTACATGACAACCAAGGTCGCCATGATTCGGATATTTCTTAAACGTGATATTAGTCACGGGTCGATACGCGTAACTCCTAAGAGCCGCCCGTTAGTTTGAGATACACTGAAATCGCCATTGATGGGTTTAAGCCACGAAATTGGACTTTGGAATTGGCTGGCGGGTTTTCGAGAATTCCAACGGTAATAAATTGGACGTCGCCTCATCGAGGACCATTAAGATTATAATTTGCCCGTTATCGTTTAGAAAAGTGAAATTAGGACCGACGATTAGCAAATTACCTTAATACCCTTAGGTTAATGCCTTTTTTCTTAGATTTAAGTAAGGTCAAAATGGACAATTGTCCCTCCCCAATCTTGGCCGAAAATTGAAGGGTAGCATGGTCTTTTGACCATTGATTTTGTGAGATGACAAGATTGGACTTGATGGATGTGACAACTTTCCCTTCAACCACTTCCTTACACCTTGTCATTCTAAGCCACTATTCATTGTCATATCCCTTCAACCACTCCCAATCAATCAATCCACTCTTGCTCTTGGAAATGGATGAAGTCCTCCTCCTCTCCCTCTTATGCATTCGGCCGAACCCTCCCTCTCTCTCCTCATTCTCTTATTTTTCTCTTCTCTCATTCCCTCTAAAAACTCTCTCACTCGCTCTCTCACTCTCGGCCTCTAGAGGGGACGCCGTCGACCGCCGCTCCTCGCCGGCCTTCAAGCCTCGTTGGCGAGCGCCGCAAGTTCTTTTGCCGAGGTAGGTTCCCCTAAGACTTGTTCCGATGGGTTGTCTAGTTAGTGAGGGAAGTTTAGTGTGATTTTAAGATGAAATCCGTGGCTAACCCGTGAGATTCATGCTCGGTTCCTCCTTGGACAGATTTGAACCCCGGGTTTCGCCGCTTCCTTCGCCGTCCTCACTTGCTTGTTAGCTTGGTAAGTTAACTCTAAACCCTTATTAGGACCTTAGGTTACCGAAGGACGAGTTAGAGAGGTTATTGAGTAGTTTCGTGATTGAATCCCCGATGGATTTATCTATGGCCGAATCTGACCTTGGGAAAATGATAATGCTTTGCCGTGCTAAGGCTTGATTTTATTGCATACTTGATGAGTCATGATGCTAAGGGTTTGAGTAGGTCGATCCACGAGCGTTAATTGCATATGGCTACTCTTTGTCGCGAAGCTTCTTGATTTAGAGACTTAAATATTTATTTGATCCCTAGTGTATATTTGGTCTTGATGAGATTTAACATGGATTATTTGGCACGTGGATTATTTGGCACGTGGATTATTTACCTGGATTATTTGGCACGTGGATTATTTATGTGGATTATTTGGCACGTGGATTATTTATGTGGAATATTGGGCACGTGGATTATTTGATTTGGCAATTGGCTATAATAATATGATAATGACCACGTGACAAAAATATTAATGAATGCCTAAAATTGTTGATGTGCTCAATTGATTGTATTTGGCCATACGTGTTTAATGATGAACTTATGTAAGCATGTAATCCTGATGCGCCTATATGACACGGGATTGGTTAATGGAATCTTGATGCGCCTATATGACGCGGGATTGGCCAAAGTGAGGAATGCCTGAGGCGCCTATACGACGCGGGCTCGAGAAATAAGAATTCCTGATGCGCCTATACGACGCGGGATTGAGTAATGTGGTAAATGCCTGATGCGCCTTTATGACGCGGGCTAAGTAATGAGAAATGCCTGTGGCGCCTATATGACGCGGGCCTAGTCATGGGAATTATGGTGGTATCAAATATGAGTACTCTGTTTATGATATAAATATTTTAGTGCCAAAGTACGAAGTTTAACCTAGAATTGATAATGTTACCATACTTTGACTTATTTGAATTGCTATGTACCAATTGCTTTATTCTGAATTTATTGGTCATTGCATGTGTTAGGTAGTGTCTGGAAGTACTAAGCGCCTAGTTTGGGTTTAGGGTTAGCTTATTGAGATTTATCTCACCCCGTCGTGGGACCCACTTTTTCAGACCCCAAGCCTTGACCCCGATGACATATTGGAGAATCTCGATGCTGAACTTGAAGCTGGAGAGTCTGGACTAGAGTCGATGGATGTTGTCAAACCAGAGGGGTAGGAGTAGTCGTACCATTTCTTTTTGGATGTTTCGTAGAAACAAACAGTTTGAAGCTTTGGACCGAACCAGTCATGTTTTATGATTTTAAGATGAATATTGTAAACCGACTATTCTGTAGTTATATTGAACACATTGTAAGTCATCTTGTGAAGTTGTATGTATGGTGTTTGGTTTGTCGCTTCCGCATGTGCATTTCATTCCGCGAGCATATCGATAGACGAGTCGATCCTTGGGACGTATTGCGAAGGCATAGCTGAAAGGGATGTTAGCGCGCTCGTAAAGGACGCGGGACGTGACAGCATATCATCACATTATCCAATCAATCAAGGCCATTGCAATACTCCACAATCGAATACAAGTCGATTAAGGGAATCGACATTCCTTAACATCATCATTCGGCTATAGCAAACATCAATGAGGCCAATCGATCAATTAACATATTTAAGGCCTCAACTCATCATACAAGGCCGAATTCACAACCATGGTGCCATTTTCATCATTTAATTCCCTTTCGTTAATACACGACCAGAATATATTTTAGGGCCCACGGCCGTTTCACACAATGATTCATTAAGATCACACTAAGGCCGAACACATCTATGCACAATCAAGGGCTACACTAACTCAATCAAGTCCAATCAAGCTCTAACACTTCAAATGGCACGATAAGGCATTCGGTCCACACTAACACTTAGCCACTAATCCATTTTAACCATGATTTCAACACTCCAAGCATCTCGAGTCATCAATACGATCTATCCACAAAAATCACAGATTCGGGTTCCCTTGAACTCCATCAAGATCAGCCCACTAAATCACACTAACACATCCCTCACTCGGTCCTTCCATCACCTAAGGTCCTAGCAAAAGGTTAGAACAAGCTTACCTAGCTTAAAGGTCCAAGGAAACCGGCGGCAAGTGGCGAGGGAACTCACGGCGCAAATCTGGTCCGGCGGTGAACAACTCGGTCCTTTGAAAATCAAACACAAATGACCAAGAACAACATCAATATCACTCTTAACTCGAGTCCCTAACACCCTAACATAACTATCTAAGTCTCCAGAGTCACTTACCTCAAGAACTTTTCAAGGTTTCCGCAAGAACACACTTTGTTCTTCCCTTGGTTCGATTTTGGTCATGGGGGCTTCGCGCGGTTCCGGGCTTGAACGGCGGATCTCTCACGGCCTAAGAGGTAGAGGAGGGTGTCTTGGTGGTGGTTTGAGGTGGTGGAGTGGTGGTGGTCGGCGGTTTCCCTTTGAAACCGAGGGAGCAACGAGAAAATGAGGGAGAGGGAGAGAACGTGAGAAATGAGGGAAAAGAGAGGGAGTCGGATGGGGGAGGTTGCCGAATGACAAATGGGGGGAGAGAGAGAGGGAGAGAGAGATCCATAAAAGAGAGGAAAATTGGAGAGAAAGCTTTGATGGGGTGGTTGAGAGTTGGTGGACATGAATAGTAGCAAGGAATGACACTTGATGGAAGTGGTTTGAGGGATTTTAGTCAAATCAATTTGTCTCATCCAAACCTCAATAATTCACTAGCCAAAAGACCTATTTACCCTCTAATTTCGATTGCAACTAGGGGAGGGGCAAATGTCCATTTTGCCCTTGCTTTATCTAAGAGGAAAGGGTGCTAAGCTTAGGGGTAAAAGGGTCAATTTCACTCGTCGATCCGAATTTCGCTTTTCTAACTTATACGGGGCTAATTATAATCTTAACAACTCCCCGATGAGGCGACATCCAAGTTTACTCCTTTGTGATCTTCGAATGTCCGACCTCCAATCTCGAAGTCCAATCTATGGCTAAATTTAGTCAATTGTCATTCCAGTGCGTCTCAGACTAACGGGCGGCTCTTAGGAGTTACGCGTATCGACCCGCGACCAATGTCACGTTTAAGAGTTACTCGAGCCACGGCGACTTTGGTTGTCATGTAATCGTGAGGGTCAATTACTAGTCCCGAAGGTCACGATCGTTAGGAATCGTTTTAGGTTAATTCGCAAATCTTGTCATGGTCATACGGAATCACCCGTGAACCAATCGCACGACACTAGTAAATCGTTCCAAAACCATTCTTAGATCGACCTTTAGCGGTCCAAAATATTCCCTCGACGATCCTTATGGTCAAAGCGTCGACTCGTGGTTAAGTTCTTTGGTCCACGTACTTTAAATCCTATATGGCCATTCCCCATTGGTTAGTCGACTCGAGAGTGATCAATTCTGAGCGAGAATAACTGGAATACATCGATGACATTCATTCATTAATAAGCTTCAAGATAGGGTCGGAATTCAGAATGTCACAGTAAGTATCCCTTAAACCTCTACTAGGACGTTAGGATACTACTGGATGCGTTTGACTGGTGATTTGATCAATGAGTGGATTGATTGAAATTTGATTTGTGATGGTCGAATATGAGTACATGTGAAATGATTTGGCTTGAATGCTCATATGAAATCATTTGGCTTGAGTGCCCATGTGAAATGATTTGGCTAGAAGACCCATGTGAAATGATTTGGCTTGAGTGCCCATGTGAAATGATTTAGCTTGAATGCCCATGTGAAATGATTTGGCTAGAAGGCCCCTGTGAAATTATTTGGCTTGAATGCCCATGTGAAACGATTTGGCTTGATGCCCATGATATGTGAATTGGCTTGATGCCCTTGAGATGTGAATGGGCTATAGTGCCCCAGCGATCAATTGGCTTGGAGCCCCTTTTGCATTGTAATTGACCCGGGAGCCCTGATGCAAATGAATGGCACTAGTTTGGAGCCCGTTTTGCATCGTAATTGGCCCGGAAGCCCTGATGTAAATGAATGGTCAGAGTGCCCTTGTGAAATACTTATTGGCTTGTAGCCCTTGTGCATCGTAACTAGCCAGAGTGCCCTGATGCTTGTAATTGGCCAAAGAGCCCTTGTGTATCGTAATTGGCCCGGGATCCCTGATGCAAATGAATGGCCAGAGTACCCTTATGAACTACATCTCGGCTTGGAGCCCTGGCGATGTTTGAAAAAAAATGTCATTTTTATGGCTTGTGAAAGTTGTGTGTTTGTGTATGTTAATGCCTTGATGAACTTCTGTATGTTACTTGTGGTATAGTCTGGTGGGACTGGCGGTCTGGTCTAGGTTTAGGGTTTACTTGCTGAGATTTATATCTCACCCCAGTGGGGGCTTAAATTTTTTTTTTCAGATCTCAGGCGATGAGACGACAAGTTTGTTGAGGTTGAGTATTCGAGGATGGAATTGGAGGACATGGATTCACATTTGGTGATATTAGAGATTGTCCTTTTGATTTATGGATTAGGAATTGAACTTTTGGTATTTGATTAATGTGACCTTGATGTACCATGTTCCTGTCCCAAGCCATCTTGTTGTAATAAAAAAGTGGAGTTGTGTTCTCGCTTCTATACTTTCAATGGATAGATTGTAATTGGCCGATGAGTCCCGGGCAGCACCTAATGAATGGTAAGGCCTTGGTGGGATGTTCACAGACCAAATGGGTTCGGGGCGTGACAACGCGTATCGACCTTAGGATTTTTCTCAAGCCGTGGCGACTTTGATTGTCATATAACTGCGAGGGTTTTTCGTTCGTTCTTTCGATCCCGATCATCGGAATCCGATTTAAGAAATTCTCGCAAATTACACATTGGTTAAGCGGAATCACCCGCGTCCCAACGTATAATGATAGCAAGACATTCCATGATTGTCCTTAGATCGATCTCTGCTGGTCCGAAATATTCCCTTGACAATCCTTATGGTCAAAGTGCCATTTCTCATTCAAACTCCCTAGGTCCACATACTCGACTCCGCGTCTATCTTTCCCCTTTGGTCAGTTAACTCATGAGTGGCCAACTCCGAGTGAGTTACAACTGAAATACGCCGATCGATATCCTTCCATTCAATAGCCTCGAGAGGGTTGGAATTCGGAATGTCACAATTCTTCCCCCCTTAAAGAAATTTCGTCCTCGAAATTTGCCACTTTCCAATTATCCAATCTCATGGGGTATCGACGCCTCATCGCCTTCTCACTCTCCAAAGTAGCTCCTCTCATTACTTGACATTCTTTCTTGTCTTCTCTGACAAAAGTTATCTTCCTCCAGGACTTGCTTCCCTCAGTCCTTAATCTACGTTTACTTCTCTATTCTTCTTTAACATTCACAACATTGGTCGGTGGTACACCTCCTAGCATACGGACTTTCTTTACAATTCATCCAATTGTCCGAAAATAATATGTACGTCATATTGTAATCTCACTTTTCAAATTCCTTGTCGGAAGGCTTTTTCCAGAACGCCATAATAGATCTAAGATCGTTTTCTATCACTATCATTACCGAACCGTCATGAAAACGCACTCCTTGAGTACCTCTATCAATTGGCATAATCATCCTTTTCAAACGTCATGTTATGCCGTCGAGGACACACAAATTCCATTAGCTTACCCTCGATTGTCCAAATCGAACTATAGCCTTCACGACTTCATTCGAAGACATCCAACGATCGTCCATCAACTTTCAAGATCATGTCTCTCTCTCTTGTCGGCGTGTCCAATGCTCTACCAAACGTTATACTAATTCAAACTTCGATCCACATCATCGATAGTGTTAAAGCAATCTTGGCACACCTTTGTGCCATCCCCAGGAGCATCTTAGCTTTCCATGTTCTAATCATTTCCATACCTCTTAGATATCAGGGTCTGATCATGGCAATTTCTCAATTCCTTTATATCCTTCAGGCCTGATATTTCAAGTAGCCATCAAACTATCCACACGGCGAACTTCCAATTGAAAAGTTGAATCTCTTATTTCATGAGGGGAGATCTGTCCCTCCATCGCCAATTACACAATGCTTAATTCTCAATTGTAAGCATCCGCGAAACCCGCGAAACAGTTCATCCTTCCTTAGCGATATGAATATCGCCATAACAACAGTTGAGTGATCTCTTCGTTCCACATGACTCGCCCTCAATTCTCTTTAGGCAATCCCTGCGCTCAATCTCCTATAGTTCACATAATTTCGATGTCTTTCTTTATTCAAACAAACGCTCTCATATCCACAAACAACTTCACGCATCAGCGTTGCCTCTTGTTCAATTCCTCTCAGGAAACTACTACATTATTCTCTCGTGTTAGATATTGACTTGAAGTCTTCTTTTACCCACAATGTTTCCCGAACTTTGTCGCAAGGACATTCGCAATCCAACTTCAATCATGATCTAAGCATTCCAACTCATATGGCCTTATGCAATGCCTACTTCCAGTTGCCTCGTTATACCTCAAGTTTCATTCTGCGTCGCGTCATTACAATCTTCATAAGCTTTTCCACTTCAAACCGGAAACGTCATTAACATCATAGTCATCAACTTGACTTAAGTCCTCTAAAACTCTTTTCACGTTCGTTCATTCATTTGTGTTATGTCTCGTCCGTAATCCATTTCACCAATGGAACAATTCTTATGGGGAATCTTCCCACGATCTGTTTGTAACGATTTACCAATCCCGTAAAATTTCAACCTCCAGCAACTCACATCTACTCCGTTGATTCATCACTTATTCTTATCCTCAAAGGCTCCGCAGGGATTTCCTTTCTCAGAAGTTTCACAATTAAGGAACTTACCTCGTCAAGTCCACAGCTCGTGCTCTTCACATTCAGCATATAACGAGCATCTCCTTAGAGTCCATAGGACTCTCTCAAAAGCTGTTCATATTTCTCATGACTCCTTAAATGAGTCCAATCATCGTCTCTCAAGACGGTAATAATCAACTCAATCATTTCTTGAACACTTAATTCAACTATTATCAACTTCTTTCTATCAAGTGTCGAATCTTTCAAACTGTTTCTCACACTTTTCACTTGAGAGCTCAAACCTTGGCTCTCTATTGTCACAGGTCTCCTCTAGGACCACACAATATTTTATTTATTCTTGTCACTCTTTCCTCAAGAAGCATTAGTTCTTTAGCCTCTAAGTTCCACAACTCGCTAATGCGACCTTATCCCAATTCCATCCATTCAACCGAACATCAACATCACCCAGGAATTCAACATTGTCTACATGGCAGTCTCTCAAATTTCACTTCCAGGATTCATTCAAATTACGCGTCTTCTTTATCAGTCCAGACGCTCAACCACAATACCAAGATAATTCAGACTTTTTCTTCCTTTTACACTAGGGCCTCTTACCCTAAGAAAGAAACTATACACTTTCGTGACATTTTTTTTTCGAATCTACCTTGTCCTTCCCATTCCATAGGACGTCAACCTTGGAGTCTGTGCCAACGACGATACCTTTACTCCAAGATTCAAATGCCACATGCTTTAACATTTTCCTTCCCATAACTCAGTCACTTCAAGTGACAATATCCGTTCGTCCTTAGTCTCCACCAAATCACATATCGAATGCTCAATTCGATTGCCTCAAATCACTTTGCAAGTATTCTCTAAGCGTTCTTTTCGCTTACTCAATCATTCATTAGAATTACGAACATCTAGGACTATCAAGTCCGTTCATTTTTCTTTTCATCAACGACCATCTCATGGTCCAATCATCCTTTAAGAATGACGTCTTACCCTTTAGGGGCGATAACACACAATACCACTTCTAGTGGTCTAGATTTATGCTCAATCAATCTCATAGAATCGTCAATGCCAGACAATTGACATATCTCTTTCCTCAACTTTCCCCACAACGGAAGGAACAACATGTCAGTTTCTCATTTCGAGACTTGCGCCAAGATAACAACCATCCCTTACAGGCGCATTTTGTGGAAATCTCTATATTCGTAATCCAAGAACATAAATCTTCTTTCGATCATCCACTTCCTTCCTTAGGATCCATTACAGTTCCTTCGAATCAAGAATATCAACTAGCCATAAGGCTCTCAAGTTTCAATCCACTAAGGGATTTACTTATCTTATTCAAGGGTCCTTGACCACATTTACCATATGCTTAAACGACCTTGAGAACTCTTTCTCACACTGGTCGATCATCCTCTGATCCTTGCAAAAGTATCGGGATCCAAACAACATTTGCTCTCAAGCAATCCCAGGAGGATACTTTCCATCGAACAACTACCCAGAGCTAGTCCAGGCAGATTTCACGCCTTCGAGGAAACCCTTCCTCTGGTGACCTTTCACCAACTATCAATAGCCTCTTAGGACTAGTAACTGCCAAGGTCACTTTCTTTCTTCAGTGTACCCAAAACCTCCAAGGTTTCCTTGTCAAGATCCCTAATCAAGAGGGAGACAGTTTCAAATCTCATCCCTCTTTCAAACTCAGGCAATCTCAACTTATACGTAGCTTCACAAACTTTTAAAACTCTCATGGTTCTTCCCACACATTCACCTTTCTCGTGAATGAAATAACTCAGAGTCACCTTTCTCGTGACTTCCATCATTTAATTCATCAGCACTAGCACTTGTCACCACAGTGGCTTAAGAAATTATGGCAACTCCTCATGAGCCTGCCTACCCAACAAATTTTCTCATTCCATTTAAAGCTCTCACAACCCATTATCACACTTGGGTCTCGTACGATTAACGAAATCGAGCCATATGCTCTCCCAGTACTCATTCTCCAGTTGCTCATCTTTGCTCAATTCTTATGATCCATCTCAGTTCTTAGATCTTCCCATAAATTACATACTCGAGTCCAATGCTCTTCTACGACCATACTATAGTCGTTCAACGTCATTAGGTTCTCATATCACTTGAACCACTATGATTCTCTCTAGGAATCAAAGACTTAAGTCATTTACTCAAGTCTAGCAGTCTTAGACTGCTCCCCTCATTATCTTTCATTATCAACCATCAGTGGTTCCCAAATAATTCTCAACTAGTTGCTTATTATACAAGGATTCTAAATCATCCTTAAGTACCAACCACGCAACAAGCCAGCCTCAACAGGGCAACTTCTCACTTAACAGCCATCACTAGGCAAGCCTCAACTAGACTAAAACTCAACTAGGCCAATACCCGGCAAATACTCAAGGCGTGACTTCCATAAGGCAGTCGCCCAACTCAAAGCATAAGGCATCTACCACTCTGTCACAAACTTGACAGGCTATCGCAATTCCAGAAGACATCAATTCCATGGGTATAAACCACATATGCCGTCTAATCTCGTAGTTAAACCTTGGCCAAGCCAATCACATGACACCAATTATAAAACACGCCTAACAGGCCAATCACATCATCACTTTTCATTTTCAAACGGCATCCATTGCTAAGCACAAAGCTTTTAACCGTGCCAATCACAGGCGTCATTATAAATGCCATGCCACTTTCGAACATTCACTTTAAAAATCACTCCAGTGCCACACATCTCTTAACCATAATCAGACTCAACCCGATACCTAGGCTTTCCCTTTTAATTTATGACTTGGGTCATTCCTGCCTCCTCGCTATCTTAGAAGCCTGCCAGGAGCCGCTCCTTGTCCGGACCTTTCTGTCCCGGCGATCACTCCCCGCCCTCATCAGACCTGGTTGTTACAGGTTGTCCCAGTCATACATCTACAGAGGAAGCCCCGCTCCACATGCCCCATAACATGCTTCATTACGGTTTATAGGTATCCCATCATCTCGTCCCATACCAAGCGATAGTTTATTAAGTCTGATAGTGATAAGCTCATGCATGCACCCTTGTCAACTTTCGGCTCACAGCCACAAACACATGCACAGCTTGTTTGTTCTCACCACTTGTGACATTCCAGATTTCGACCCTCTTCGAGGCTAACGATATGGAAAGGAATCTTGAAGTTGGATTTAGAACAATGAAGGATTTCAATGTTCGATAGGAATTAGACGTCGCCTCGTCGAGCCCTCAAGGTTAGAAGTATAGAATTTGACATCGAATTGAGAGATGGAATTGAGGAATTCAAGAATTGGACTTGAATTTGACGTCGCCTGGCCAAATGGACAATTAAGACTAAAAAATGAAATTTCGGACGAAAAGTGCAAAATGACCGTTTTACCCCTCGAGCTTAATTCTTTTCTTTGAAAATTTTGAAGGGCAAAATGGTCATTCAAGGACCCCAAGAAGCTGCCAAAAATTTGAGATGCAAGAGTCAATGGAAGTCAATGCTTAAAGGCCAATAATTGGAGCCAATGCCATGTGTCATCCTTTGGCTAAATCAAGCATTAAATGGAATTAAATGAAAAATTGACAAAATGGCCTCAATTATTTGAGAGACTTCTCCCCTAGAATCAGATTGGTCGTGGCCCTTCTTCTCTCCCCCATTTTTGCTTCATTTTCCTCTCCATTTTCACTCTAGCAAAACTGCTCCAGAAAGACAGTTTCTGTGCTTGCTGTTCGGAGAGCTCGAGCAGGCTTTCCCGGTGGTCTTTCGAGGTAATTCAACTTCCACAGGTTAGATATATGTGTCCTTGACATTTGTCCTTTGATTTCGTGATTTTAGGAGGTCTGGTTGATTTATAGTTATTTTTGAAAGAAAAGCGGACGGATTCCGCGCGAGCTGAGAGAAGGTTATGGTTTTCCCTCTTAGAAATTCCAAATGACCTCAAAATTTTTGTGAGACCTTCATAACATCTAATACTCATGTTGGATGAGCTTTGGTAACAAGTTTGGTGGTGTTAAAATAGATTTTCATGGCTGATTGTGGGTGACCAAATTTGGACAGATTCTGACCTTTTGCGCGCCGAAAGGGAACGGGGTGAACGGAAGACCAAAAGAGATGTTTTTGCTCCAAAACTCTTGGTGAGCCTCCTTAACACATATATTGAGGTCTTAGAGAGATTATTTTGTGAAAAATTGGAACATAAGGTTGAGTTTTGGATGGAAATATGTGATTGGAATCAAAACAGAATTTGTTGTGTTACTGTTCTGTTTTGGGTGAACTTGATGGGGGTTCTTTGATGGATATTTTTACTTCAAAATGACTCAAAAGGATACTTAAGGTGTTGATGAAGATGTTAGTTGGAATTATGTGAAGTGGATTGAAAATTAGAAGTGATTTAAGGGCTGTTTAAGTGAAAAACGTGAAGGGCCGACTAATTCGCCCACAACGCGCGCTGATTTTGAATTGAGCCGTTCTAAGTCGTCCCATATCCGAATTGAACACCGTTTTCGTCCATGCGTCCGTAAGATCTTGAAGTTTAAGATCATGGAATTTGTTTTCTCAAAAATTCAGTAGACCAATTGCAGTTTTCGTGAGATTGAAGCTGGTCGTGGGGCTAAGAAAAGGGCAGATTTGAGGAAATGAAGTTTATGATGAGTTACCTTTGATAGGACGATACTTTATATGCTTATGGTCATTGATTCAATACTGTAATGAAATGAGAATAAGGTGTTGTATATGTTATTAAAGTATTGGCGCGATGGAAGTGAGAATTGATGGAACTTTTATTAGAAATTGATGAATTTCCTAGGACAGCTTGTGAACTTGGGTTGGCCATACGCTTGTGGAGTTGAGGAAGGCCGATTGGCTAGGGCCTTTGCTGATTGCTTAAGGTAAGTGTTTCCTAATCCTTTCTCTGAATGCCTGGACTCAGCTGGATTATTTATTAAGTGAAATGAATGCCTGGTAATTCTTATGAACTGAATCGTGAATGTTGTGATGACATTGTGATGATGAGAAAGGCGTGAGGATACCATTTGGTCTAGTGAGACCCCGGCGGTATCGGAAGGTGATGAAATTGAATGAACTCGTGAGGATACCATTTGGTCTAGTGAGACCCCGGCGGTATCGGAGGTTGGTGAAATAAAATAGAAACGTGAGGATACCATTTGGTCTAGTGAGACCCCGGCGGTATCGGAGAAATGAATGACCATGGCCTGGTGCCCCTTTTGCATCATAATTGGCTTGGTGCCCAGATGCAAATGTATGGTCAGATTACTTCGTGAAATTTGAGATTGAAAATGTAAATGCCATTTTGTCTAGTGAGACCCCGGCGGCGTGGAGTGGCTGTAAGCCTGGAGTGAGACACCATTTGGTCTAGTGAGACCCCGGCGGTGTCAGGTGGCAGGAGTTGCCAGTGGAGTATGTGGGTGGTTGAGAAAGAGGTGGTTGTGGTGTACTTGAATATATGTGCTTGGGTATGAGACCCTGTGATTGAGCATGATTATTTATATCGAATGCCACGTCTGTAATTGATGTTGTCTTGAGAAATGCCTGGTGCCATTGCATTACTTGTTATTTCGCATGTGGAAGGGCATTTGTGTGTGGTGTGGTAGGACTGGTATTGAGGTATAGGGCTAGGTTTCACTTGCTGAGATATATATATATATATATATATATATATATATATATATATATATATATATCTCACCCCAGTGGGGGATTAACTTTTTCAGGTCTTTGAAGACAGAAGTGCAGGCGAGATGAGGATGAGCTCTCGATGAAGTAATGGGATGAATGGTTTTATGTCTTTTGTGGTCTTAGGAATTGTATACAAATCTTGAGGATTTAGTAATTGAATTATGGGTACTTGCCTGTCTTAACTTAGAAGGAGAATTTTAGAAATAAGAGAAGTATACCCTTTGTCCCGAGTCATCCCATTGTAATTTGTATGGAGAGAGTTTTATGGCCGCTGCGATATCGTTTCTTTGGAAGTTGTTTTTATGATTGGCCGATGGATCCTGGGAGATAACTGAAGATCAACGGCGTGGTGGGATGTACGTGAGCTCGTTGGGTTCGGGGCGTGACATCCCCGTTTGAGTGGTATCAGAGCAAGGTTAGCTCGATCCATTGAGATTGAGATTTGGAGTGATAAGAAGTGATGACTTGAGGACAATTAGGTAGTGAGACCTTTAGGGTTAAGCATGGATTGTTGAATCTTGAGGATTATAGGTTTGAACTTGTGTGGTATTCTAATGGTCCTAGAGTCGATTGTCCTAGAGTCGACTTTTATCGGTGATCTTGATTAATGTGGTGATTGAGATTTAAGTGGAAGTAAGCTGAGATTAAAGAGACATAGGTATGGATTTTGAGGTAGTAATTGTGCTTGAGGTGGGTAGAGAATGGTTATGATTAAGAGTCAATTGGATTACCTGATTGTGATTATGGTTTTTCAATGACCTAACTTGAGGAGAATGAGTTATAAGGAGATGATTGGTACTAGTGGATTCAGGCTTGAATTGTATTATGACTTGATGATTTTAGCTGTCGATTTCTATTGACAACTTTGGGTGATTTGAGATGAGGTTTATACAGGGAAGCGATAAAGGAATATTTGGGTTGAAGAACAATTGTGATCGAATGCATATGAATTGACTTGTGTAGCGACTAAACTTGAGGTGTATGGGTGAATATAGGTAATTGATCCTTATGATGTGACAGTCATTGGTGGAATTAGAAACCTTCGATGGATAAGAATTGATCTAAATGTGATTGTGGTATGACCAGTAGTGAGGACAGTCATGATGTGTACGTGTTTGTGGCTTTGAAACGAACGCTGATGTGGGTGCATGCATGAGCTTATTACTATCAGACTTAATAAATTGTCGCTTGGTATGGGACGAGTTGATGGGATACCTATAAACCGTAATGAAGCATGTTATGGGGCGTGTGGAACGGGGCTTCCTCCGTAGATATATGACTTGGGACAACCTGTAACAACCAGGTCTGATGAGGGAGGGGAGTGATCGCTGGGACAGAGAGGTCCGGACAAGGAGCGGCTCCTGGCAGGCTTCTAAGATAGCGAGGAGGCAGGAATGACCCAAGTCATAAATTGAAAGAGAAAGCCTAGGTATCAGGTTGAGTCTGATTGTGATTAAGTGAGATGTATGGCACGTGATTGATTCTCAAGTGAATGATCGAAAGTGGCATCGCATGTGAAATGATGCCTATGAGTGGCATGGCTGAGAGCCCTGTATTTGGCAGTGAGTGCCATTTGAGAAAGAAAAACTGATGATATGATTGACCTGATAAACATGTGTTGTAATTGGCATCATGTAATTGTTGTGGCTGAGGTCTAATTGAGAGATTAGACCGTGTGAGGAGTTTATTCTCCATTGATTTGATGCTTGTTGAGATTGAGATAGCCTGTCGTGTTTGTGACAGAGTGGCATGTGCCTTATGTTTAATGTATGAGCGTGTGACTCATAGAAGCGATGCTTTGAGTACTTGCTTGGTATTGACCTAATTGAGTTTTAGCCTAGTGGAGGCTTGCCTAGTAATGGCTGTTGATTGAAAATTTGCCTTGTGAAGGCTTGCTTGTTATGTGGTTGCTGCTTAATGATGATTTGGAATCCTTGAATAGTGAACAACTAGATGAAGGTTGTTTGGGAACCATTGGGTGGCTGATGGTGAACAATGATGAGATGAGCAGCCTGAGACTGCTAGACTTGAGTAGACGACTTGAGTCTTCGATTCCTGAGGGGAATCACAGTGGGTCAAGTGACATGAGAATCTAATGATGTTGAACGACCAAAGTATGGTCGTAGATGAACATTGTGCTCGAGTATACATGATATGGGAGGTCCAAGAACTTAGAAGGATAATGAGAATTGAATAAAGATGAGTGACTGGAATATGAGTACCAAAAGAGAATATGGCTCAATTTGTTAATCGTGTGAGACCTAAGTGTGATAAAGGGGTCATGAGAACTTTAAATGGGGATGAGGAAAATTGATGGGTAGGCAAGCTTAAGAAGAAGCTGCCCTTGTACCCAAGTCGCTAAGACGACTGATACTGGTGTTGATGAGTTAAGTGATGTAAGTCACAAGAAATGTGACTCTGAGATTATTCATTTCCAAAGTGGAAAACGTGGACAAGAGGCACGAGAGTTTTGAAGAGCTTGTGGAGTTTTTTTTTTATAAAGTTGAGATTGGCTGAATTTGATGAAAGGATGAAATTTGAAACTGTCTTCTTTTAAATTGAGGGTTTCATGAGAAAACCTTAGAAATTTTTGGGTGCACTAAAGAAAGAAAGTGACCCTGGTAGTGATTAGCCTTAAGAGGCTGTTGACGATTGGTGAAATGTCACCAAAGGAAGAGTTTTTCATGAAGGCATGTTATATGTTTAGATAGCCTTTGTTGAATTGTTCAATGGAAGTATTTTCTTGGGATTGCTTGAGAGCAATAGTTGTGTGGATCCTAATAATCTTGCAAGGATATGTGGACGATCGACCAATGTGAGACAGAGTTCTCAAGGTCGTCTAAGTGTATTAAGGGTGGTCAAGGACCCTTTGAGTGAGACGTGAGGTCTCCGAGTGAATTTGAATTTGAAACCCTTATGGCTAGTGGTTATTCTTGATTTCGAGGAATGTTAATGAGATTTAGTAAAATAAATGAATGATCGAAAGACATGTGAATAAGAGAACTCCTGCTCATGGATTACGAGCAAAGAAATATTCATTTTGGAACATGGGATATTCCTGTGCAAATGGTTATTACCTTGCCGTAAGGTTAATGGTGGTTAATTTCTAGTTATTGTAAGAGATATGAAAGAGACTGACGTGTCAGTCTGTCAGACCCTGTTGATTTTATGAGATCGATGAAAGATGGGTCGGAACCACTAGAAGTGGTATTGTGTGTTAACCAGCCATAAAGAGTAGGGTGTCATTCTTAAAGGGCGATTGGACCATGAGATGGTCATTGAGGGAAAGGAAGGCGAACGGACTTGAAAGTCCTGGTTGTTCGTAATACTAATGAATGGTTGAGTAAGCGAAAAGAGCGCTTAGAGTGTAATTGCAGAGTGACTCAAGGTGATCGAATTGAGTATTCGAGACGTGAATTAGTGGAAACTGAGGGGAACGAAACTTATCACTTGAGGTGACTGAGTCACTGGAAGAAGAATGTCAAACATGGTGAAATTTGAATCCTGGAGTGGAGGTACTGTCGTGGGCGTAGTCTCCAAGATTGACACTTTAAGGAATGGGAAGGACAAGGTAGATTCGAAGTACAAGAATGCCACTGAAGTGTATAGTTTCCTTCGTAGGGTAAGAGACCCTAGTGTAAAAGGAAGATGAAGTTTGAATTGTCTTGGTATTAAGATGTAGTGTCTGGACTGAGAAAGAGGACGCATAACTTGAATGAGTTTTGGAAGTGAGGTCCGAGAAACTGTTCTATAGACAACGTTGAATTCCAGGATGATGTTGACGTCCAGTCGAATGGACGAGATTGAGATATGGTTGCATTAATTGGTTGTGGAACCTAGAGGCTAAGGCACTAATGCTTCTTGAAGAAAGAGTGACAAAAATGAACAAAATATTATGTGGTCCAAGTGGAGACCCTTACGAGGAGAGAGCCAAGATATGAACTCTCAAGTGAATGGTACCATGGATTGTTGAAATGATTCAACACTTGGTAGTAATGGAGTGGATAACAGTCGGATGGAGTATCTAAGAAGTACTTGGAATGAGTGTTACTGTCTTTAGAGACGATGAGTGGACTTATTTACGGAGTCACCAGAAACATGAATGATTTTGAGAGTATCCTATGAACTTAAAGAATATGTTTGTTGTATATTAATGAGAAGAATGTGAGTTGTGGACTGGATGAGGTAAGATTCCTCTGTCGAGATATTTATGAGAAATGAAATCCATGTGGAATCTTTGGAGAATTGGAATGAGCGGCGAATCGACTAGGGTCGATGAGAGTTGTTGAAACTTGAAGTTTCCTAGAATTGATGGATTGTTATAGATGGATTGTGGGAGATACCCCACGAGAGTTGTTTCCTTGATGAAATGGACTCAGGAAGAGATGTAACCCGAAGGGGTGATTGAACGCGAAGAGTCTCTAAAGGCTTGAGTCAAGTTGACGATTACACTGATAGAGGCGTTCCTGTTTGGAATCGAAAGAGTCGAGAGAATCATAATGACGTGGCGTAAAAAGGGAATTTGAGGCATAACAAGGCGATCTGAAGTAAGTATTGTATATAAGCTGTGATAGTAGGGCCATATGAGCTAGAACGCTTATTATGTGATTAGAGTTGGTTTACGAAGGTCCTCGCGACAAAATTTGGAAAATCTTGTTTGAGTGAGAGAAGATATTGAGTCTGTATTTGCCACAAGAGAATAAGGTAGTACAAAGAGATTCTCGATAGGAATAAAGCAGGAGGCAACGCGAATGAGTGAAATTACTTATGAGTATGAAAGCGTAGCTGGTATAAAGAGAGACCTCGCAAGTTAGGGGAATTATACGAGGTTGAGAATTGAGAATTGTGTAATTGGTGATAGAGGGACAGATCTTCCCTCGAGAAACAAGAGGTTCAACTTTTAAATTGGAAGTTTATCAATTGACGAGTTGACGACTATTGGAAACACCTAGCCTGAAGGCTAGAAGGGAATTGAGGTATGGCCATGATCGAACCCTGATACTTAAAGGATTATGGGAATGAATAGAACCCTTGAGGTCCCATGGACGAAAGTATAAATCCGGTATCGAAAGGGAACTTAAAGAGATGATCTTATCGGAAAATTTAAAGAGAGAATTATGGTGTCCCTTAAGGTGGCACAAGAATGTGTCAAGATTGCCTTATTACTATTGATGGAATGGACTGAAAGATTGGGTTAACCTAACATGTGATCAAGCATTAGAAATGCCGACAAGAAAGTAATTATGAGCTTGTTTAAGGAGCCGAGGAGGCTGTGACTCGATTTGGCTAATGGGGGGCAAGTTGATAAAGCCCATGAATCTTTGATGGTATGAAAGAACGTATGAATGAAGTGATTTGCCAAATAGTATGGGCTCTAAAGAGTGCATTTTGGCGAAAGTTTAGTAATAATGGTGACAAACAAATGAAAGAGACGACGTGAATGCTTGAGGGTAACTGCCAACAGATGCATGGATGTCGAAAGAGAACAGAGAGAAGTAAATACAGATTGAGGACTGAAGGGAACAAGTCCTGCGGAAAGGCGACTTTTGTCGGAAAGGACAAGTAAAAATGACAAGTCATGGAAGAAGCTATCTGAAAGAGTAAGGTTGCGGTGAGGCGACGATGCTCAAAAGACAATGTGGATAAGAAGGTGGCAAATTTCGGGGACGAAATTTCTTTAAGGGGGGAAGAATTGTGACATTCCAGATTTCGACCCTCTTCGAGGCTAACGATATGGAAAGGAATCTTGAAGTTGGATTAAGAACAATGAAGGATTTCAATGTTCGATAGGAATTAGACGTCGCCTCGTCGAGCCCTCAAGGTTAGAAGTATAGAATTTGACATCGAATTGAGAGATGGAATTGAGGAATTCAAGAATTGGACTTGAATTTGACGTCGCCTGGCCAAATGGACAATTAAGACTGAAAAATGAAATTTCGGACGAAAAGTGCAAAATGACCGTTTTACCCCTCGAGCTTAATTCTTTTCTTTGAAATTTTTGAAGGGAAAAATGGTCATTCAAGGACCCCAAGAAGCTGCCAAAAATTTGAGATGCAAGAGTCAATGGAAGTCAATGCTTAAAGGTCAATAATTGGAGCCAATGCCATGTGTCATCCTTTGGCTAAATCAAGCATTAAATGGCATTAAATGAAAAATTGACAGAATTGCCTCAATTATTTGAGAGACTTCTCCCCTAGCATCAGATTGGTCGTGGCCCTTCTTCTCTCCCCCATTTTTGCTTCATTTTCCTCTCCATTTCCACTCTAGCAAAACTGCTCCAGAAAGACAGTTTCTGTGCTTGCTGTTCGGAGAGCTCGAGCAGGCTTTCCCGGTGGTCTTTTGAGGTGATTCGACTTCCAAAGGTTAGATATATGTGTCCTTGACATTTTACCGTTGGTTTCGTGATTTTAGGAGGTCTGGTTGATTTATAGTGATATTTGAAAGAAAAGCGGACGGATTCCGCGCGAGCTGAGAGAAGGTTATGGTTTTCCCTCTTAGAAATTCCAAATGACCTCAAACGTTTTGTGAGACCTTCATAACATCTAATACTCATGTTGGATGAGCTTTGGTCACAATTTTGGTGGTGTTAAAATAGACTTTCATGGCTGATTGTGGGTGACCAAATTTGGACAGATTCTGACCTTTTGCGCGCCGAAAGGGAACGGGGTGAACGGAAGACCAAAAGAGATGTTTTTGCTCCAAAACTCTTGGTGAGCCTCCTTAACACATATATTGAGGTCTTAGAGAGATTATTTTGTGAAAAATTGGAACATAAGGTTGAGTTTTGGATGGAAATATGTGATTGGAATCAAAACAGAATTTGTTGTGTTACTGTTCTGTTTTGGGTGAACTTGATGGGGGTTCTTTGATGGATATTTTTACTTCAAAATGACTCAAAAGGATACTTAAGGTGTTGATGAAGATGTTAGTGGGAATTATGTGAAGTGGATTGAAAATTAGAAGTGATTTAAGGGCTGTTTAAGTGAAACACGTGAAGGGCCGACTAATTCGCCCACAACGCGCGCTGATTTTGAATTGAGCCGTTCTAAGTCGTCCGATATCCGAATTGAGCACCGTTTTCGCCCACGCGTCCGTAAGATCTTGAAGTTTAAGATCATGGAGTTTTTTTTCTCAAAAAGTCAGTAGACCAATTGCAGTTTTCGTGAGATTGAAGCTGGTCGTGGGGCTAAGAAAAGGGCAGATTTGAGGAAATGAAGTTTATGATGAGTTACCTTTGATAGGACGATACTTTATATGCTTATTGTTGACACCTGATTTTTGATCAGTCTTTCATAGTTTATTTTTTAAAAATTCATAAAAAATCTATAAAAAGTTAAAAAAATTAAAAAATCATCTTTGGTAGCCTTGACCAAGCTAAAGGAACCATTTTTGATAAAAAAAAATAATTTGTCATATTTTTTAATATTTTCCAAAAATAGAAATATACATGAAAAATGAAGAAAAATAGCGTTCGATGTCGTAAAAATATAGAAAAATAGTCAATATTTTTATTTTAATTTCCTTTTCATTTTGAACTCATAAATAGTCAAAATTCAAGTTCAATTGCATGTATTTCTTCACGACGCATAGAGTTGAATTTGGCAAAAAAATGTCATTCGAGTATTTTAATTTGTAAATTTCTACATATTTTTTAGTCTTGACGTCCAATTAGATCGACCACCATCTACAATAAATTCCCCTTGCTGAATATTTTCGTTTTTGTTTCACATGATTTCATGATGTAAAACGCCGAGTGGATCCCCAAATATAATCGGGTCGGCATGAGCTCGACAGCTCGTCCAAGACCAAACCAGGGCACGGCGAACCCCATGTGAGTACTCTCGAACTCCTTCGATGCTTCCTAATGCTTTTCTTAGGTTAGATCGTGTGTAGAATGGCTAGGACAGCTAAATCATTCTTGAGCTGTGATTGATAAATAGGGCCTTACTAGGAATGTCATGTGATTTATTTGCATATCTAGATTCCTTGAGTTGCGCATTTTATTACTGATTGTGATTGCTAGGATAATCACTCCTATCTGCATGAATTTCTAGATTTAGGGTTCATACCTTACTCATCCGCATAAATCTCAGGCTAGAAAATTCAGTCAACTTAGGTACCGAAAGGGCGTCAACTCTGACAGTTGGTGTAACTAAGTCCCCGAAACCATTTCTCTGGTTCTCGCAGAATTGAATAGAAACTCCCAACTATTCGATTGGGTGGTCCAATCACACTCTAAAAAAAATGATTGGTGGCGACTCCATGGCATGCACACTTAGCACATGTCACTAGACCACACTGAAAGTCGATCACGCATACCTCCGTTGCGATTTGGGTAATGGGCCTTGGGAGAGGCCCGCGTCCGACCAGACAGGACGGCCCATTAGCCCTCGAGAGCCCGACAACCTCAAGAGGGTCGCGACACTTATGGTCATTGATTCAACACTGTAATGACATGAGAATAAGGTGTTGTATATATTATTAAAGTATTGGCGCGATGGAAGTGAGAATTGATGGAACTTTTATTAGAAATTGATGAATTTCCTGGGACGGCTCGTGAACTTGGGTTGGCCATACGCTTATGGAGTTGAGGAAGGCCGATTGGCTAGGGCCTTTGCTGATTGCTTAAGGTAAGTGTTTCCTAATCCTTTCTCTGAATGCCTGGTAATTCTTATGAACTGAATCGTGAATGTTGTGATGACATTGTGATGATGAAAAAGGCGTGTGGATACCATTTGGTCCAGTGAGACCCCGGCGGTATCGGAAGGTGATGAAATTGAATGAACTCGTGAGGATACCATTTGGTCTAGTGAGACCCCGGCGGTATCGGAGGTTGGTGAAATAAAATAGAAACGTGAGGATACCATTTGGTCTAGTGAGACCCCGGCGGTATCGGAGAAATGAATGACCATGGCTTGGTGCCCCTTTTGCATCGTAATTGGCTTGGTGCCCTGATGCAAATGTATGGTCAGAGTACTTCGTGAAATTTGAGATTGAAAATGTGAATGCCATTTGGTCTAGTGAGACCCCAGCGGCATGGAGTGACTGTAAGCCTGGAGTGAGACACCATTTGGTCTAGTGAGACCCCGGCGGTGTCAGGTGGCAGGAGTTGCCAGTGGAGTATGTGGATGGTTGAGAAAGAGGTGGTTGTGGTGTACTTGAATATATGTGCATGGGTATGAGACCCTGTGATTGAGCATGATTATTTATATTGAATGCCACGTCTGTAATTGATGTTGTCTTGAGAAATGCCTGGTGCCATTGCATTACTTGTTATTTCGCATGTGGAAGGGTATTTGTTTGTGGTCTGGTAGGACTGGTATTGAGGTATAGGGCTAGGTTTCACTTGCTGAGATATATATATATATATATATCTCACCCCAATGGGGGATTAACTTTTTCAGGTCTTTGAAGACAGAAGTGCAGGCGAGATGAGGATGAGCTCTTGATGAAGTAATGGGATGAATGGTTTTATGTCTTTTGTGGTCTTAGGAATTGTATACAAATCTTGAGGATTTAGTAATTGAATTATGGGTACTTGCCTGTCTTAACTTAGAAGGAGAATTTTAGAAATAAGAGAAGTATACCCTTTATCCCGAGTCATCCCATTGTAATTTGTATGGAGAGAGTTTTATGGCCGCTGCGATATCGTTTCTTTGGAAGTTGTTTTTATGATTGGCCGATGGATCCTGGGAGATAACTGAAGATCAACGGCGTGGTGGGATGTACGTGAGCTCGATGGGTCCGGGGCGTGACACCACTTGTCAGACTACAATTGTCCCCAGATCGATTCTTATCAAGAGAAGATCTCTAATTTCCACAAGTGTCATCGCCTCTCACCGATCAATCGCCTATATTTCATCATATACCTCAAGTCCGGTCACTATTCAAGTCAAATCCATAGGCATTCGATCACAACTGATATTCAATCCAAAAATTCCTTGTATACATCTCATCTCATATCACCTAAGGTTGTCAATAGCAATAGATAACTAAACCATCAAGATACAATGCAATTCAAGTCTGAATCCGCCAATGCTAGTCGTCTCTTTATAACTCATATTCTCCAAGTTGGGTCATTGACAAGTCACGATCACAATCATATACTCTAATTGACCCTTCATTCATAAACTATTCTCTAACAATCTCAAATCCAGGCTTATGACTCTTCAATCTCTACTCACTTCCTTGTGAGCCTTATCCCTAAAATCACTCAAGATCATCCATTAAATCGACATTAGGACCATTACAATATCTCACAAGTTCAAGCCTATAATCCTCAAGATTCAGTGTTCAGTACTTAATCCTAAAGGTCTCACTACCTAATTATCCTCAAGTCATCGCTCCTTATCACTCCAAACCTCAATCACAATGGATCGAGCTGACCTTAATCTGATACCACTTAAACGGGGATGTCACGCCCCGACGCCATCGAGCTCACGTACATCCCACCAGGCTGTTGATCTTAGTTATCTCCCATGATCCATTGGCCAATCATATAACAACTTGACAAAGAAACGATATCGCAGAAGCCATAAAACTTGCTCTATACAAATTACAATGAGATGACTTAGGACAAAGGGTATACACCTCTTATAAAAAAAATTATCTTCAGAAGTTATCGCAGTCAAGTACCCAAAATTCAATTCCTAATCCTCAAAATTCAGATACAATCCCTAAGGCCACCAAAGACATAAAACCATTCATTCCATTACTTCATCGAGAGCTCATCCTCATCTCACCTGTACTTCCGTCTTCAAAGACCTGAAAAAGTTAATCCCTTATTGGGGTGAGATATATATATCTCAGTAAGTGAAACTGAACCCTATACCTCCATACCAGTCCTACCAGACCACCCACATATGCCGCTCATATGCAAAATAACAAATAACGCAATGGCACAAGGCATCACACAATAGTAGTATCAATTAGCAAGCATGGACAATCGATACAAACAATCATGCTCAATTACAGGATCTCATACCCAAGCACATATACTCAAATACACCACAGTCACCTCTTTCTCAACCATCCACATACACCACTGGCACTTCTGCCACCTGACATCTCCGAGGTCATCAGACCAATTATGTCCACGTACCACTGGGCTCATCAGACCAATTGGTACTCTCCAGGCTTACAACCACTCTATGCCGCCGGGGTCATCAGACCAAATGGAATTCATATTTTTATTTTATTTCACCACCCACCGATACCGCCGGGGTCATCAGACCAAATGGTATCCTCAACACCTTTCTCATTCAGTTTCACCATGCCATCAAGACACACATGCAATTCATTTCATAAAATTCATCAGTCAATCACATCATTCAATTACTCATCCAGTGTGTCCAGGCATTCAGAGAATGGATTAAGTAACACTTACTTTGATCAATTAGCAAAATGTCACACAAAGCGACTATTCTCAATGCCACAAGTATGAACTCTCCATGAATTCCTTGTCAACCTAGAAAGATTTACCAATCTTAAATAAAAAATCATGGAATGCTCACTTCCATTAATCCAATCATTTCTTAGTCATATTATAGGTAATTCAAGACACATTTTCTAACAATTGAGCACATGGCAACTCTCCCCTCGAACCCTTAATGTGTTCGGTTCACACAGTCATATACATGGCAATACTCAAATTAGAGGTTCATGCACCAATTTTGCCATAATTCACTTCTAAACGCAAAATTCACTTCACGCACTTCTCATTAATACTTCACATCACATCATATTGGGTATTATAAGTCTATTTGAAGTTTAATTACTCCTTTATCAGCTCTAAACAGAACCGGCCAATAATAGTACATCCTCAAAACAGAACCGGTTTCGGTTTCCAACCGCTCAATCAAGCCATACTTCAATTCCAAGCCTCAATTCTTCACAAACAAACTTGCTAAGACCTTTATTTATGAGTTTAGAGAGCTCACCGAGAGATTTGAAGCGGAACGACACTCTAAAGACCTCTGAATAGCTCGGATTCCACACGATCCTCAAACGGGCAGATTATGCTCGGTAAAAATCTCCACAAATCAACCATGTACACCCATCAAAATTCAACTAAAATTGCAACCAAAGCTCAGCCAATTCAAGTACTAGATGTGATGAAGATCTCACCGAAAATTCGAGGTCATTTGGAGTCTAGAAGCCCCCAAAAACGCAGCCTCTCCAAAACAAGGTAAGATTCTAACCTTCCTAGAATGACAAGACAATAAGCTTTCAGATGGAGGTGGTTTTACCTCATTCTGATGTCAGATGACAAAGGTATGTCCAAAACAGTGAAGACATTTTTCCATGTCCGCAAAAAGCCGTTCTCGGCCGAGAGCAAAATTGAAGAAGAAGAAGATGATGGGAGATGGTGGCCAGCCAAAAATGAAGAGAGAGAGCTTTTCCACCCCAATAATACACTTTGGTCAAATGACAAGATTGGTAGGTGAGGTTTAATTAATGCTTAACCTCTCTAATGGTGACACTTGGCAAGCTTCCGTTGGTTGCTCCATTGACTTTGACTCCCTTTGACCACATCCATACACTATTTTTATAGCCATATAGAGGGTTAAATGACCAAAATGACCTTCTAAATTTCTTAAGGCAAGGCCAAAGGTCGAGGGGCAAAATGGTCATTTGGCACTTTTCGTCCGAACTTTTATTTTTCTAGTATAAACCACCCTCGATGAGGCGACGTCCATCTCAATCCCAATATTGGAATTTCTCAATGTCCAATATCCAATCTCGAGGTCCAATTTCATGTCAAACTCTCATCGACTGTACTTGCAATTTATCTCAAACTGACGGGCGACTCTTGCAGACACTATGCGTATTGACCTTGGGATTTTTCTCAAGCCATGGCGACTTTGATTGTCATGTAACTGCGAGGGTTTATCGTTCATTCCGTCGATCCTGATCATCGAAATCTGATTTAGGAAATTCTCGCAAATTATACATTGGTTAAGCGGAATCACCCGCGTCCCAACGTATAATGCTAGCAAGACATTCCATGATCGTCCTTAGATCGATCTCTGCTTGTCCGGAATATTTCCTCAACAATCCTTATGGTCAAAGTGCCATTTCTCATTCAAACTCCCTAGGTCCACGTACTCGACTTCGCGTCAGTCTTTCCCTTTTAGTCAGTTAACTCATGAGTGGCAAACTCCAAGCGAGTTACAATTGAAATACGCCGATCGATATCCTTCCATTCAATAGCCTCGATAGGGTCGAAATTCGGAATGTCACACTTCTTGAGTAGTCTGAAAATCGATTTAGCCACATCTGATAACTAATTAATGAACCTAGCAATATAGTTTAATCTCCCTTGAAGACTCCTTACTTCTTTCACTATTGAGGGAGTTGCTAGGTCATGAATAGCTTGAATCTTTGAAGTGTCAATCTCAATGCCCCTGTTACTGACCATAAATCCAAGAAGTTTCCCAGATTTTGCCCCAAACACACATTTGTTAGAGTTCAACCTCAAATTGTATTTGCGTAGTCGCTCAAACAGCTTTCTTAGCACCTGAATGTGATCATGTCCCTTCTTGGACTTTGGGCTTGCTCTATTCAAATCTCGATAGTCCACACAAATCTGGAGTTTGCCATCCTTTTTCATGACGAAGACTATATTTGCAGTCCAATCCGAATACGGGATAGCTTCAATAAAGCCTACCCTAAGAAGTTTCATCACTTCTTCCTTAATTTTGTCTTCTAACTCGGCTTTCATCCATCTGTTGCCTTGCCTGACAGGTTTAACACTGGGATCTGTGGGTAATGCATGTTCCACAATTTTGTGATCCAAACCCAGCATGTCAACATATGACCATGCAAAGACATCCTGATATTTCTTCAGTAATTCTGTAAACCTGAGCCTTTCATCTCGGGATAAATACCCACCGATCTTGATTTCATTGATATCTGTAGCATCTCCCAAGTTAATAACAATTGGTTCTTCTGAAGTGGGAGGCATTGATTCTTCAAAGGCACTCCGTTCTCTACGGATAGATCCATAACCCTCATCCTCATCTTCCTCAATGTTGTAGGAACAATCGACGTGGCTATCCGAATTGCATAACAACCTGGTATATATGTTTGAGATGATATGCCTGAAATGTCATGAGCATGGTTAGTCTACACTTCATATAAAAATGCCATGCATGAGTGTGAAAAATCTTTTCAAAAGAGATTTTAAAATAAGTGCAGGTGTAAATGGAACTAGTCCTCATATCCTAGGACATCCTTATTCCTCGGAAATCTTTTGGAAACCAGCAATCATATGGAAAACCAGGCCTCAAGCTGTCATATAGAAGACTAATATCATCATTGGGCTGATTTGTGGTTCCATATGTCCTTAACAAAACTTGTGCGATTTTATTGAATGCAAAATGGGCTGCATTACAAGTTATGCTGTTTGGACCAACGGCCGGAGATCCAAATGCGTTTTCCTACATTTATTTCAAACAACGGAAACTAAAAGTGCAACAAAATGCATGAAATTTAAATGCAGTATTAAAAGCAGGGCAGAGGTTTCTTTACTCAGAAGTATTGGCTTCGTCACCCAACCACTCTATGATGACATTCACGAAGTTGACTTCTAGAAAAGGGTTTGCCAGATCTAGTTCTGCTGTTGGAATTACATCTTCTTCTGACAATCACCTAGAGTCCTTGCTGAAATATTCGATCAAAGGGCTACTGAACATCTTAGACTTACCTTTCCAGGCTGGAGAACCAATGAATGAATCTTTTTGGTTTTTCTGGCTTCCATGGCGTCCTTGGCTCTTGCCTTGGCCTCGTCCTGCTATCTTAGGGGCAGACTCACCAATGCGGGTTTTCTGATACCCCAAGCCTATCTTGTGTTCGTTGGATTTCAACTGTAGAGGAGTACTTATTCCTTGATCATACTTGGCTAGACCCTCTCCTAGGTTGTATCCGTACGCCGGTAGCATCTTGGCTGGTAAAAGGTTAGCTTCAGAGATAAAAGGAGTTTCCAATCTTGCCCCCACGGGAGTGTGTACCGCCGCCACCAGCTCTAGGGAATGGTAGCTTGATTCCAGCTTAACTTCGGGTTCAATGTAGGGAATAGTGCTGCTCTGATATGTTAGGAGATCAACTTCTCCATGTATGGTAACCACTTTCCCATCCACTACGAATCGTACTTTCTGATGCAGACTCGAAGGTACGGCTCCAGTGACATGAATCCAAGGTCTTCCCAACATGAATCCGAATGCGCTAGACAAATCCATCACTTGAAAGTTTATAGAGAATTTGGTTGGGTCGATGAGCACATCCAGCTCAATCTCACCTACCACTATCTTCTTCATTCCATCAAAAACTCTCACGACTATTTTGGACGTTTTAACCATCTCTTCTTTGATGCCCAAACTCCTCAATGTAGCTAAAGGGCATATGTTAAAAGCGGATCCGTTGTCAATTAATAGGTGCGATATTCTCTTTCCGTTGCACTGTGTTGTAATGTATAAAGCCTTATTGTGCCCTCTCCCTTCCATGGGGAAGTCTTCATTTGAGAAGCTTAGTTGGTCTTTTAGAAGGATCGCCCCTACAAAGTCCCATAACTGCACATCATTAATAGTTTCAGGGACATGCACCTCATTTAGTATCTTCAACAGTGCATCTTTGTGTTTCTCTGAGTTGATGAACAAATCTAACAGAGATATTTCGGCCGGCATCTTCCTTAATTGCTCTATCACTTCAAACTCACTGGTTTTAATGATGGACATGAGTTTTTCTGCGTCTTCCTTTGAAACTTCTTTCTTTTCGGATTCGCCTTACCCAGGGGCGTAAAATCGTCCAGACCTTATTGCAGCATCTACTTCATTCATCCCATAGTCCCAATGGACTGCCTTAGGGCCGTAGTCTTCTACCGGAGGGACTTTTATAGTCACTGTCATCAGGCAAAATGCCTCTGGTTTAGCTCTATCGTCTGCTTCATCTCTTGGCAGTCGAATCACAACAGGTTTAATCGGACAATCCTCTACCTGACTCAAGCTACCAAGCTCTTCTAGTTTGATCACCACAGTCGCAGCGGCTTCAATCATTGACACAGTGTCGCCAAAGTATTTTGTGATAGTTTCATTTTCCAACTGACGATGCCCGTAAATGTCACTTGGTTCTGCTGTCATCGCAAATTTCGGGTACTCTCGCATTCCCATGAATAGTTCAACTGAGCTTTGCTGCCGACCTTTCGATCTCCCCGCCTTGGCATAGTGCTCTGTGTTAAGCTTGGCGTTTATCGCCTGGTCAAGCAACGATTCAGATTCCTTCATAAAGGGCCTTGCCTCATCCTTCTGGGTTTTTGGCTGAACAGGATCATCCATACCTCCCCATCCGTCTAGTATGATATCCTCCATCCTCTGATAGAAACTAGGAGGAGCCGAATATTTTACTTTGAAGTTGTATTCCCCAGAATCTTCCCCCAGATTGTCTATGACTTCGCCCCTTTCTAGTCCTTTAGCCATAAATCTGCGATCTGCCAGACTTCACTTACTAGCTTTTAGTTCATCCTCGTCAAGTTCTTCTTTTGGCTTGATAATCAACTCAAGATCGCCTACCGGACTTTCATACGAGACGTTCCACACGCTTCCCTATTCAGTTTCAATCACAAACTGGTTCCATTCCAGGCTTATAAAGGCCTTAACTCCCTCGAATCTTTCATCGGTAACGCTCGACATTATCCCCAAACTCATCATTTTAGCGATACACAACTTTTTCCTGTCAGCGGACACTTCTCCCTCCTTTGGATATAATGAAGCGATCGCCAGATTGTTAGTTAGCTTAGGTATATCCACTTTTAGTTCAAGGTGGTTTCCTTCTTTATCAGTGAATATTGCCCCTACCGTTTGGTGATCAGGAAGCGGGTTCTCATGTACGTTCGGAGCCATATCATCAAACTTCAAAATCTGACTATTGATCAACGCTTGTACCTTCAGTTTAAGGATATAGCAATTGTCTACGTTATGTCCTCTTTCACCCATGTGATGGACACATGTCTGGCTCTCATCAAAGCCAGGATATTTAACAGGATTTGCCCTCAGGGGTTCTTTTGCCACCAAGTGTTGTTCTAGCAGCATCGGGAGCGGTCTGGATAAGGGCCTCGAGAGCTAAGAAAACTACTTTTGGGGGTGCCTCTTCCTAGGCTCTTTCCCTTTTGGCGTTGACCACGATGATCCTCCTTTGGTCTGATTAGACTTATTAAACACCTTGGGCTTATAAGGGTCTAGTATTGTAACATCCCTCCCCCCTAGTCCCACATTGCTTAGGGGGGAGACCTTGGGCTAGTATATAAGCTTGGGCCACCCTTAAACTTGCAAGACGCATTTTCCGGGCTGAGTGCTCGGAAAGCAAAACCGTGCGGGTTGCAAAGCCCAAAGCGGACAATATCTTGCAAAGTGGCGCAGCGGTGCGCGGTGGGCCCAGGCTGTTACAAAATGGTATCAGAGCCGACCCCCGACCGCATGTGTGGACTAAACCCTGAGGGTGGGCAGTCGCGGCCGGGATCGGGCAACTGTGACCCAAAAGCGGGTGAGGTGCGGGCACAACGAGGACGTTGTGTCCGAAGGGGGGGAGATTGTAACATCCCTCCCCCTAGTCCCACATTGCTTAGGGGGGAGACCTTGGGCTAGTATATAAGCTTGGGCCACCCTTAAACTTGCAAGACGCGTTTTCCAGGCTGAGTGCTCGGAAAGCAAAACCGTGCGGGTTGCAAAGCCCAAAGCGGACAATATCTTGTAAAGTGGCGCAGCGGTGCGCGGTGGGCCCAGGCTATTA
Source organism: Rhodomyrtus psidioides (assembly GCA_021437785.1). Taxonomy (NCBI): domain Eukaryota; kingdom Viridiplantae; phylum Streptophyta; class Magnoliopsida; order Myrtales; family Myrtaceae; genus Rhodomyrtus; species Rhodomyrtus psidioides. Next base: position 2,015,854 of record JAILYB010000119.1, read on the forward strand.
CAAAATGGTATCAGAGCCGACCCCCGACCACATGTGTGGACTAAACCCTGAGGGTGGGCAGTCGCGGCCGGGATCGGGCGACTGTGACCCAAAAGCGGGTGAGGTGCGGGCACAACGAGGACGTTGTGTCCGAAGGGGGGGAGATTGTAACATCCCTCCCCCTAGTCCCACATTGCTTAGGGGGGAGACCTTGGGCTAGTATATAAGCTTGGGCCACCCTTAAACTTGCAAGACGCGTTTTCCGGGCTGAGTGCTCGGAAAGCAAAACCGTACGGGTTGCAAAGCCCAAAGCGGACAATATCTTGCAAAGTGGCGCAGCGGTGCGCGGTGGGCCCAGGCTGTTACAAAATGGTATTAGAGCCGACCCCCGACCGCATGTGTGGACTAAACCCTGAGGGTGGGCAGTCGCGGCCGGGGTCGGGCGACTGTGACCCAAAAGCGGGTGAGGTGCGGGCACAACGAGGACGTTGTGTCCGAAGGGGGGGAGATTGTAACATCCCTCCCCCTAGTCCCACATTGCTTAGGGGGGAGACCTTGGGCTAGTATATAAGCTTGGGCTACCCTTAAACTTGCAAGACGCGTTTTCCGGGCTGAGTGCTCGGAAAGCAAAACCGTGCGGGTTGCAAAGCCCAAAGCGGACAATATCTTGCAAAGTGGCGTAGCGGTGCGCGGTGGGCCCAGGCTGTTACAAGTATGAAGGCTATGTCAAGCCTAGTCTCTCTCTCTCCTTTTCAGGGGGTATTGCTTCCTCGTGGAAGTTTCATGCGACCTCCTTTCTCTTAAGGCCCACTCGAGTCTCTCGGCCACCTTTATCAGATGTGTAAAGGTTTGACATCCTGAGGTGTTCAATCTGTCAAAGTATTCGTAGGGAAGCGCCTTTAAGAATAAGTCAATCAGCTCATCCTCTGGGATTGACGGTTTTACTTGGGTCGCCAAAGCTCGCTGCCTCTGGGCGTATGTTCTGATTATTTCACGCCTCGCTTTTAGAGTTTGTAGCAGATCTTCCCTTATCGGGGCCGTAACTATATTAAACTTATATTGCCTTAGGAAGTCTTCCGCAAGATCCTCCCACCCATCATAATCATCCAGGTCTAACTCAATTAACCAAGCCAGGCCGGCGCCAGCCAAACTCTCTTGAAACGTATTCATCAGCAACGGAACGTAGTCTGAATATTGCGCCATCTTACGCAGGTAATATTTGAGATGACGGCGGGGATAGCCTATCCCTTTATACTTCCTCACGAAATCTAGCTCTTTGTAATCAGGAGGGGTCTCCACCTTAGCGAATGGAGATATCTTGTCAAAACGGGCCAGCTCATAACCCTGGCTGCTCAAACATTCTTCGATTTTGGCTATTCTCTTAGCCTCTGCTTCAGTTTTCACGGTCTAGTTCCTCTTTTCCTCCTTCTCGAGATTGATGATAACATGGGGTGCCTTTGGCTGTGACTGAACGTTCGGCATACGGATATCTTCCTCGGCACATTAGGCATCTTCTGCCGTTTCTTTATCAGCCATATTAGGTACAAAGGATGGACCTGAGTTGTTCTGGTTAGGAGCCACTGTCTGTCTGGCTTAGGAGGCTTCCAACATTGCGTTAATGTCAGCCATCACAGTCGCCATAGTAGTCATCTGAGTTTCCAATAAACCTACTCGTGGGGTCAACTCATGTTGTTCCATTCTTGTCTTAAGTCGAGTACGAAAACGATGCTTTGGTAGTTCCGTGATTAGAGTGCACCTGTTTATTTAAAAATAACAGGTAAGTATCTCTTCAGGATTAGCAGAAAAAGTGCTGGATTCCTTTAATTGCATGTTTTCTATTGATGAATGATAAAAAGGACTACCTTGTGAGCCTTAATCTCACGTGAGCAGTTCTTTTAAATATTCTCCAAAAGAATTCATGAAATTAAAAGAAGCGTAATCTTTGACGATAGTTTTATGCATTTATAAAACATGTCCACACTCATGAACATGTGTCCAAAGTAATATTCAATACAAACGAGTATGCTAAAAAAGGCGTCATAATGTTCACACATTTTACACTTGACAGAATAGTTTTTTCAAGTCTATGGCGTTTGAGGTCTAAGGTATCCTCATTATTCCAGTAGAGATAAATTCCTTCAGTCTATGATTCTTTGTCTCCTGAGTAGGACAGCGATCCCATGTATTCGGGTATATACGGCTCTATCTCAGGCACGTACGGTACGATATATTCAGGTACATAAGGCTCGACAAAGCTGCGTCTGGCTGCCTCAAAGTGTTGAATGTATTATGTAGTAGCCCTGTGAATGTTCTCCCTGCGAGTCATTTCTTCTGGCCATCTTATATCTTCAGCATGAGAGTTCTTCAAAGAGCGTATAATAAATTCCACCTTAGCTTCAAACTATTTCTACTTTTCTCCTGTGAGGGTCTCTTTTGGCATGTCACACGAGAAGATACCTGGTCACGGTGGTGAAGGGATCTCCTGTAACGCTCCAAACTGTCGGATAACCCTCTTTGGATAATACGTAGTAGCGTCTGTGAATCCTAACAAAGGGACTAGGTCTTCGTCATTACATGCGAGCCTGGCTTTACCTAGTGTTGGCAATCTAAACCGCCATCGGAGCTGCTCTGGTCTTAGAGTTCCATGGAATTTCTTTCATTCTATAAAGTTAAACTTAGAAATACGTGTATGGGTTCTGACGAAAGTTTTAAGAGGAGGGGCATCGGAGCTAATCTTAGTGAAACCCATGTGGATATGGAATTGTCTGATATGAGACGTGAACCACAGATACACAAGATCACTAGAGGCTCTAAAGATTCCTTTCTTATTTTTCTTGCAGTAGTTTAGGGAAAGGAAGGTTTCGGCAAGGATAACGTTCGAGTAATCTCACCCATAACAAACTTGTCTGACCACTATAGCCATTATAGGGTCGAAAGTAACAGACGAGATCGGGAATAGCACAAAGCTAAAGAAAGCCAAGATAAAGGCTCTACCAGATTTAGTTCCCTTGGCGGCATGGAGGTTAGGAAATCTATCTAGAAGGAAAGATAGGGAAATTCGTCCAGAATTACTTTTGGCATCTGCCTTGACTTTATTGAGAATTGTATCAAGGAATTTAGCTAGTTGACTCAAAGGCTCAAATCCTATAGGAGGTTGGACTAGTAAGTGAGTAAACTCAACTCTAATGGCAGCACTGTATTCTTCAAGAGTAGGGGTAACTTCCAGCCCTTCCATGCAGAATGTCACGGTGGTAGGATCCCAATAGAGCGCCATGGCTTGGATGAAGGCGGGTGGACACTCAATCTTCAGTAGTTCCAATAGATACCTCACTCGCGATTTGGTGTATTTCTGACTAACTTCGCCCATGCTATCCCACCATGATAGGAGCTCGGTCCGGGGGACTTTGAACACTTGAATATCATTATTTCCCATCAAGTCTAAAATATGCAAATGATTTTGAAAAGTCAATCGCCAAAAATTACTTTAAATATGTGACTATGCAAATGCCATGGAACATGCATGGGCTGACTTAATTGCATAGTTTAATTGGAGAAATGGAAATTAGAGCCTTTTTCAGGTATGGAAGACCCGATTTAAAGTCTAATTTGAATTTAAAGCAAGTGAATTATGCAATTTAGTCAAATTCACTTCAGTGACTAAAGAAAATAACAAAGTCACATTCCATTGGTCAATACATCAAATGGGAGTAGAGCGGAGTGAATCCCTTATTACAACCAGGACGCCTAATAAAAGAAGGGTAAAGAGAGACTTTGCAAACAAGAAAACCATAAAAGGCCCATGGAATGTGAGGATCTAAGCCATCCCTCCCCAAAGGTTTAATCTTCTTCAAAACAGTAGTCAGTTGGGAACTCATCCCTAAATGCCTCTTCATTTGTCTCCCTTTCGGGACATGGCTTGATAGTTGGGAACTCTCCCCTAGTTGAGTGTTCCTCAGAGTGTAAGAAGTTATCTTCAATGGATCGATCGAGGCATCTCAGCTCCTTTGGCCATTCTCTGGTCCATGGTATAATGACTTCAGGAGTCTTCTCGCGTTTCGCCTTTTGAGTACGATGCGCATCGATTTTGTCTTGATCGCAGGGCGTCTTCTTTTTCCCCAAAGAGTGATCATGGGTATATCTTCATTAGTTTGACGTTCAGCCTTTCGACGAGCATATGCGTCTCTAGCTAGGCGGTTGCGATGTTGTCTCTTCATCTCCAAGTAATTCTTGAACATTTCGTCTGCTTGTCGCTTGAACCTGAGGTTATCGACATAGTAGCGAGTTTGGCAATCTTCAGCGTATCCCAACTTGCGTCCGGTTAGCTCTCGGCCATGCACAAATCTGGTAAAGTGCAACCCTGTGTTCACTCAGCTCGAAGGTTACCAACTCTGTCGAATTTCTAGGAAACAGCGACATCCTACCCCTTTATCATCGTTATTTTAATTAGTCACTTGAGTTATTTCATGATGTATGCAATGCATATGGATGTATATAATGCATGAATCATACTATGGAACAGGGAATAGTGAAGTACATTGGAAGTAAATGCCTTACCAACCAAACTCGGGGAATGTCAAATGTTCCCTTGTAATGATGAGTGGTTTTAGGTATACCAACCTTCCATAGACATGTGCATGAGACAAGTGGCTATACTCTAGGAATCAAAATTCAGGTGAGAAACCTATGGCTCAGGCTTCCACGATCTAAATGAGGCAGATTCCTCCCCAAGAGGGCTAGATATCGCCAATTTGGATTGTGAGCGGGAACGAACACGAAAGTCTCAAGTGCCATCAAACACAAGATCCTTTTGTACCTTTTCCCTATCTAAGGTAATCCCAGAGGTGGTTGCAGTTGGGGTTTGACCGCCAGTGTGTGCGATGTGTCGTGATCATCATAATGCAAGTCATGCACAGCAATTTGTATCAAACACCGCCTCAATATGTGCGTAAGATAAACATACATTCCCTACTCCAACTTGCAGGAAAAATATCAATAATCACTCCACCCCTTATTTCTCCAATCTGCAAAAACATCTAACACAATGGTCAATGTACGTACCTCACCTTCGAGAGCATCTACAGAAAACGGGATTAGATAAACCAATCAATTTTTTTTTCGGCTCAAGTCCTCTAAAATTCCTAACTAGAGATTCTAGATTAGGATCCCTAGTAGAGTCGCCAGTCTGTCGCAACCCTCTCGCTCGGGGGAGGGGGCTAATATGCCGCCTGATGTCGCATGATCGGACGCGAGCCTCTCCTAATGTCCATTACCCAAATCTCAAAGGCTGGAAATACGTGGTCGACCTTCGGTGCGGTCTGGTGACATGTGATATATGTACATGCCATGGAGTCGCCACCAATCATTTCATGGAGGGTACGATCGGAAACCCTATCGAATAGTTAGGAGCGATCTATTCGATTCTGCAAAAACCAAAGAAGTGGGATCGGGGACTTTGTTACGCCAACTGTCAGAGTTGACGCCCTTTCGGCACCTAAGTTGAATGATTTATCTAATCCTCAAGATTCATGCAGATGTGTGGGGGTACGAACCTAAATCTAGGAATTCATGTAGACAGGAATGACTACCCTATCACTCACAATCAGTAGAAATAAATGCGCAAATCAATGATCCTAAACATACGGATAAATCACATGAAAGCAGCGTTGCATCCCTAATGAGGCCCTATGAGCCTAGAGAAGTATCAATCAAGGCTTATGAGTGATTTTGACATGATTCGCCCATGAGGGGAAAAATCGTAATTTGGAGAAAAATTGGGGCAATTTGCCCTGGAAGGGCAAAATTATCATTTTGAATGTGATGTGTAGTCAAAAGATGGTGGAAATAGGATTGGCGATCAAACCAATCAATTTCCTATTTTTCGAGAATTTTCAAAATATTTCGGGAATTTAAAAGTGATTTTACCCTTGGAGGGGTAAAATCGTCATTTTGGGTGAAGACGAGAATTGAAAATCTCAAACATTAAGATTGGTCGACCACCTGACCCAAACCTTAATTTTAAGAAATTTTCAAGACTCGATTGGAACAGGGACGGCGATTTACCCTTTTGAGGGGTAAAATCGTCATTGTGGAGAAAAGACAGAATTCGAGAACCCAAGCAGAAGGATCGGACCCTAATCCTTATCTTAGCGTCCTCGATTCGTCTTGTATACAAGGCTGAGACAACTTACCCCTAAAGGGTAAAGTCGTCAATTCTCGGAAGAATGGATAAGAAATCCCGAAGATTGGATTGACCTGATGTCTGTGGCCAATCCTCAATTTTAGGGGATTTCTAGAGTGTCTAGGAATTTCCCACAATTTTTCTATATTTTTTTTTTGGGATTTTCTAGAATTTTTTCGAATTTTTTCGAATTTTTTGAAATCATTTTTTGATTTTTTTATTTAAAAAAAATATGATTTGGACCGGGTCGACCCGACCCTTTCGGATCAGAACCCGGCCCAGATCCAGACCAGCATGGACTCGACCACCAAAACGAGGCCGTCCCGTATTTTTTTATTTTTCTGTTTTTGGAATTAATCCAACGGTTCCTATTGAACCATGGCTACTCCACGGCCACTGGATGATCTGACTAGAATCTACGGCCTAGATTAAACGAAAACTCGACTAGGGCCGTTTGATTGACCTACCAAAATCTACGGTCAAATTAGAAGGCTAGACTCGATCTGGGCCGTCCATCTTCACTAAGCTAAACGACGCCGCTCGACCACTAACCTAAACGGCACCGTTTCGACTTATTTTGATTTTCTGATTTTAAAACATTTTCGGATATTCCTAATTACTAATCGGACGGTCACCAAAATTTAGACTCGATTTATCTAAGTCGTCCAATTCATTTATTCGAATAGAAGACCCTAACGGCCATGCCGACTAGGCAACCACGTGGACCAATCCTAGGATGACACCTAAGCATTTGACTCTTTGACTGGCCACGTCATCTTCGTCTTCAACCTCGCGACCGCCTCTGAACGGACGGCCATGACTCTCCGGCGATGATCCAACGGTGAAACCTTGAAGGAATCGAGCAAGACCGGCGGCAATTGACTCGTCTCCGCTTCGCACGCAACATAACGTAGGATCACATGATTTCACCCACAGAATCGAGCACAAGCAAGCTCGAACCAGTACGTATATAGCTGCTCTAATCATGCAATTCATGGCATTTTAGACTAATTCATCAACACAGAAGCATCATTCAATGTTCAGAAGACTTACCTCGAGCTCCGATTGAGCTCGCTCGGCCTAGGTTTGGCTAGGCGACTTTGAACAGTGACCGGCAATGGAGGTCAAGTTTGGAGACTCAATTCGAGGTATTCAAGCGAAGTCAATGCAAAATGAAGATGCGATGATGGTTAGTGATGCTTGGGGAACAAAACGCACACACTAAATGCAAGGATCATGGCCAGAGACGAGATCCGCCATTAATGGTCAGTATGAAATTCGAAGTTCTAACTTACCTATTCTCGTGGTTCCAAGCGGCACGGTCGGCGGCGATCAACTCCTGGAAGCTTGGGCGACCTCTTGATGACCTCGTAGAGCTGTGGTTTAGCCTGAAAAGGCCCAACCGGTGCTCTGCAAATTCGAGCTCCAACCCTCGACCACGGTGAGGGAAGGTGAGCTCTCTTCCTCTCGTTCTCTCTCTGTTGATTCTGTTCAATCCTCCCAACCGAATAAACCAAAAACTCTTGCCTTCTAGAAGGCTCCACTAGTATTTATACATGTTTGACATTTTGGCGCCAAACGGGGAGGGGGGAGAGGGTGAGTACCAGCTTCAATTGCACGTGAGCCCACGTGCCTTTAGGTCCAAATGGCGTCGGGGACGATGGGCATTCCGTCCAGGCCCATTTAGTTCTCCGGTAGGTCCTAATTCGTGCGAATTTGGCACAAATTTGCTCTGAGTTTGGGAAGTGTTGACTTTTGCAAGTTTGCAGCTTGACCAGCCGATTACTCCTCTCTCCGGTGACGTCGAACTGTGATGCCAGTTTCAATCGATAGGCAAGGGTGAGAGTAACAATATGCCCACCAAAGCTCCTCCAATTGTTGTCGATTGGTCAACCAATTTGAGGATAAAAAATCCCCTCAGAACTGTTGATCTGCGCAAAAGCTTAAGGAAGAAGACGATACTGTAGCGGACCGGTTCAACCGAGTGGTTTGACCGGTCTGAACCGATTCCGACTCGAAATTTTCAAATTAAACCCAAATTGGTGGGGAATTTTTGCAATTAAACCTCAGAATTGAACTTAGGGTATCAGTTTTAGCCAAAAATGTGATTTTACCCAAAAGTTCATGTCAATTTCTACAAAAAAAAACCCCAAATTTACCCTTAATTACAATTACGCAAATCGTGAAATTGGATACTCAAATGATCAAATTAAAAAAAAACCACCTATCCCAATTGATTCAAAATGATGAAAAGCATTGGGCAGTGACTTCAATTTGCAATGATAGTACCCGAATTGAAAGTAATTTCAAATATGCCCAAATTGAAGGATTAAAATGCAATTAAGTATGTAATTTTGCCCAATTCATGCAATTGAGCAATTTTTACAAATAATTGGGATAAATTGCAATAAGGGACAATTAGATTGAATGTCAAGATCCTAAAAAATGCCAAAATTGCAAATTAAAAGACTCAATTGAAATTTTTTTACCAAATTCAATCATATGTGTAACAAAGGAACACTTAAAATTGAATTTAATTTTGGACTTTTATAAGGTCAAAAAGACAAAGGATTTAAAAGAAAAATATTGACTAATTTTCCATATTTTTGTGACCTTGAATGCTATTTTTCTTGAATTTTCAGGTATTTTCCTTTTTTCCAAAAAATACTAAAAAATGTGAAAAATATGAAAAATTATTTTTTTGGTCAAAATGGTTCATTAGGCTTGGCCAAGGCTACCAAAGTTGATTTTGTAATTTTTAGACTTTTTATGGATTTTTTTATGAATTTTCTTAGAGTAAGCTAAAAAAGGCTATCCGAAATTAGATGTCAACATACATCGATAGATGCTTCTCATTCAATAGCCTCGAAATGGCAGGAAATTCAAAATGTCACAATTTAGAAAATGAACAAGGGCTAAGTTTCCTTTGCGTTGATCCATTCAGACACATGTGGTTTAATAAATGTGAGAGCAAGGCATGGGGCTATTTATTTCATCATATTTATATATCATTACCTCGATTCTGATATGATGTTTTATAATTTATCATAACTCTGAGGCATAAGTTGCATCGAGTAATTATTTAAGTTTTTTTAATTACTTTAAACATATATAAATAAAAAATGATGATCCGATCGAGGTCAAGAAAATATGTCTGATCATTTCGGATATTTATGTGATGAAAAAGGAATGATTCCTTATGTGACATTCTGAATTTTCGACCCCTCGTGGCTAACGACATGGATTGGAAGCTCGAAATTGGAAATTGCAAATGAGGAATTCTAACATTGGATTGGAATTTGACGTCGCCTCGCCATTGGTCATTTAACATAAGAAAAATGAAGTTTCGGACGAAAAGTGCCTAATGACCATTTTACCTCTCAACCAGTTACCATTGTCTTAAGATTGTTTGAAGGACAAAATGGTCATTTGACCTTCCAATAGTGGCTACCAAAAATCAAGAGAGGGCTATGGTAAATGGAAGTCAATGGTGGACAAAATCTTCTAGAAGCTTTGCCAAGTGTCATCCTATGAGCAATCCCTTTTGCACCAATTATTGGTGTCTTCAAGCTTTTGACCATTTGACCATTTATTATTGATGCAATAAAGTCTCTCTCTCTCTCTCTCTCTCCCCTCCACAATTTCGCCGGCCATCTCCCCCTCTCTCTTCATTTTCACATTTTCTCTCTCTCAGCCGAGAAGCTCTCTCGCGGAGAGACAAAAATGGCTTCACTGTTCCGACCCTAACTTTCTCGTTCGATGTTAGATTGAGGTAAAACCACTAACATCTGAAAGCTTATCGTCTTGCCATTCCAAAAAGGAATTATGAGCCTAATTTGGCCCAGTATTTCATCCCATAGGTCCATTTGAGTGAGCAAAGGTCAGATTGAATGCAGTATCTGACCGGTTTTGAGAGAAGAGCTGTTTTGTGGGCTTAAAGGATTCAAATGACTCCAAATTTTCAGTGAGTGTCACGCCCCGAATCCGACGAGCACGCGAGCATCCCACCTTCGCCGTTACCTTTGATGGTCTCCCAAGAACCAACGGCCAGTAACTTAAAGACCTATATGAAGCATACACGCGAAAGCGATGACAACTCCATAAAAACAACTCATCAAGATGACTTAGGACAAAAAAGGGATACACTTCTCATTAAAGCTAAGTCAGGTACAATTCTAACTACAAAAATATACAGTTTCTAAGGTCTCAATCAAATTAAATCTTCACATCCTCCGAAAACTTCTTCCAATGCCAGTCCATGGCAGGTTCATGTCTCCATTGTCTAGGACCTGAAAATGTTGTCCCACGACGGGGTGAGATATAAATCTCAGTAAACTAAACCAAACCCTAAACTAGGCTATCAATACCTCCAGACGTTTTGGAAAATAAGGTATTTTAGAATTAAAAACTTTGACATGGTAAAATGGGGTACTTTCCAAAACATGGCATTTTAGTACTTTCAATACAGCTTGACTCAGTCAAGAAAAATCATGATAACTCTAAGCTTCGTACAATGGCAAGGTTTTCAATCAAAAGAAAACATTCGACGCCATCTCAAAAAATGAGGATATTTTGAATGCCATTTCATGAATTTCCAGAAAACATATCATTTTCTATCACGCCCTTTCAAGGCCAATTTTATGACATGAGGCAGACTTAAAACTCGCAAGAGAACTTTCATTCTTGAGGCAAATTATTCAAATCATGAGGCATTTTCGATTTCTCAAAACCCATTCCTTGAATTTGCTAGAAAATAAGTTTTTCCATTTCCGCCCATCCTGGGCCGCCCAGTTTGGGGCTGCGAGATGATTCGGTCTCCATATAATCCGTCGGTACATATGAGACTCTCATGTCCGTACCTAGAGATGATTCGGTCACCATACGACTCTCGACACCCATTTTCAATCGAGATCAATCCTGTTAGTATGGGACTCTCTAACCGCACGACCTCGTGAGGTCCAATGGGAGTAATTCCCTCCCAATATGCTGGCCAAATTATAAATTCGTTGGCGATCCCATACACCATTGGTGATCACATACGCCAATGCACTTATAATTTTTCTCGGCGATCCCACACGCCATTAGCGATCCCACACGCCAATGCACTTATGATTTCCTCGGCGATCCCACACGCCATTTATTCATAAAATTTGCAATTATAAAGCAGCCTCAAAATTTCGTTCAAAGAAAATAATTCACGCCTCAAAATACTTTATTCAATAACAACTCATGAAATCAAGCAGTTCATTGCCTACTCGAGGCATTCATTTCAAACGTCCCTCACTGGACAAAACACGTTCCGCGTTACGAAATTCCCATTAAGAAAACAAGCATAATTTAGCCATTTTCACAAAACTCAAGCTTGACATCAATCACGATTTCAAAATCTCCATTAGAGACTTGATTAGTCATCCATGCCCCTCAATACACTCAATTAAAACGGGAATTTTTATAAAATATGCCAAGAAGTTCAACTACATTCCACCACCAGATTAGGATTCTTCAAAATCACCTTGATTTCATAGTTCCTCATGCCACAATTCAATCAAGCACAACTTGCCAAAACAGGGCAGATTTGGGTTTCCTCGCGCCTCGCACAAAATCAGTCCATAAAACCTTTCATTCCAACTCAAAGCTTCGTCCTTTAGTAACCTAACATCCTAATAAAGGTTTAGGAATAACTTACCTCAAGAAATTAGCAAAAATCCACACCAAACGAGCCTTCTCAATCCTCAAGATCACAGTCAAATGAGAACCGCGTGCCGTCCTAGGAAGTTCATAATGTCGAGTCAAAATCCACTCAATTTTGGATTAGAAACAATCGAACTTCACTTTCATTAAACCATTCTCTCGGTCACCAAATAAATGGAAACTCAAGATGCCTTAACAATTGATCAAATACACATCGACATCACCATGAACCCTTTATGTATTCGGTTCAAACAGCAACTTATAGGGCAGAATATAACTCGAAGGTTTGACGCCCAAATTAGTCCTTAAATCACTTTTAAATCCCAATCCACTTCACATACTTTCCACTAACACCTTAATCAACATTATAGGTTGTCCCTTGAGTCAATTTGAAGTCAAAACACTCTTATATCAGCCCCCAACAAAATCGGTACACAAAGAACATCATCCAAAACAGAACCGGTTTTGGGTTCCAGCCGCTCAATCGAGCCATAAATCAATTCTAATCCTCAAGCCTTCAATAATCAACTTGCTAATACCTTCCTTTATGGGTTTAGGAAGCTCACCGTGAGATTTGAAGCGGATTGATACCCCAAAGACGTCGAAACAGCCCAATCTCTTCAAAGTCAGAATCTGTCCATTTTTGTACCACCAATAATCAGCTATAAAACTCATTGTAAAACTATCTATTTGCAGCCATAAACCATCTGAACATAGTACTAGATGTTATGAAGCTCTCCTAAAAAATTTGAGGTCATTTGGAATTTCTAAGAGCTAGAACCAACACTTCTCCTCAGCTAACTCAGAATCCGTCCGCTTTCTTCCAAAAATCACCATAAATTAACCAGAGCTCTAAAAATCATGAAACCAACGGAAAAATGTCAAGGAGATCTTGAAATAACCTATGGTAGTTGGCTCACCTCAAATACCCACCGGGAAGGGCCGTTCGAGCTGACTGAACAAGAGGCACATAATCTGTCCGGCGAGTACTGTTTGGCTAGGGAGAGAATATAGAGGAAAATGAAGGTAAGTGAGGAGGAGAAAGGCTTGCACGAATTTTTGCTGCTGCTTGGGGGGATGTCCTCATATAATTGGGGTCAATTTGTCAGTTCAATGGGTATAAACCTCACATGCTGTCTAATCTCTCAGTTACACTTCAGTCAAGACAATCACACGATGCCAATTACAAAACATGCCAACTAGGTCAATCATGAACATCAGTTTTCTTTTTCAAATGGCACTCACTGCCAAATACAAGGCTCTCAGCCATGCCTATCACAGGCGCCATTACAAAAGCCATGCCACTTTCGAACATTTGCTTTAAGAATCACTCTCGTGCCAAACATCTCTTAACCACAACTAGACTCAACCCAATACCTAGACTCTCTCTCTTTCAATTTATGACTTGGGTCATTCCTACCTCCTTGCTATCTTAGAAGCTTGCCAGGAACCGTTCCTTGTTAGAAACCCTTTGTCCCAGCGTACATTCCTTGCCCTCATCAGACCTGGTCGTTGCAAGTTGCCCTAAGTCATACATCTATGAAGATAGTCCCATTCCACTCGTCCCATAACACGCTTCATTACGATTTGTAGGTATCCCGTTAGCTTGTCCCATACCAAGCGACAGTTTATTAAGTCTGATAAGGATAAGCGCATGCATGCACCTTCATCAACTTTCATTACGTAACCACAAGCGCATGCACATCATGTTTGTTCTCGCTACTTGTCATATCACAATCTCCCTCAAATCAATTCTTATCCATCGAAGATTTCTAATTCCACCAATGACCGTCACATAACATGGATCAATTGCCTATATTCACTCGTACACCTCAAGTTTAGTTGCTATTCAAGTCAATCTATATGCATTCGATCACAACTGATCTTCAATCCAAATACTCCTTGTATACATCTCATTTCATATCACCCAAGGTTGCCAAGAGCAATCGATAACCAAACCATCAAGGTACACCGCAATTCTAGCCTCGATCCACTAATACCAATCGTCTCTTTATAACTCACATTCCTCAAGTTAGGTCATTGACAAACCACCATCACAATCATATACTTCAATTGACCCTTTAATCATAAGCAATTCTCTACTAACCTCAAGCATAATTACTACCTCAAAATCCATGCCTATGTCTCTTTAGTTTCCACATTCTTCCACTTAAACCTCAATCACCACATTACTGAAGATCATCCATTAAAGTCAACACTATGACCATTAGAATACCACACAAGTTCAAGCCTATAATCCTCAAGATTCAATGATCAAAAGCTTAGTCCTAAAGGTCTCACTATCTAATTGTCCTCAAGTCATCACTCTTTATCACTCCAAACCCCAATCACACTGGATCAAGCTGACCTTGCTCTGATACCACTTAAACAGGGATGCCACGCCCTGACCCTGACGAGCATGCGAGCATCCCTCCAGGCACTTCAATCACTATGATTGTCTTCCAGGATCCCTCGGCCTTCGACTTATCAAATCCTTTCAATAAAAGGGCACAAGCGGAAACGAAACAACTACTTCTTCTCTTTAATATAAATGATGACTTTAGAACGTTCTAATATAATAGCATTTTACTCCCAAGGTAAATCATGAATTCAATGTATAACCCTAACTTCGAAATATTAAGAGGTCCTCATAGACATCAACATAAAAGACAGACTTATCATCTAGTCAATTCATATTTGACCTTCATGTCATCATCTTCCTTCAAGGGTCTCCATCAGTGCTTCAGGTATGAAAATGTTGGTTAGATAATCTCAGCAAGTCGACCCTAACCCTAAGCTAAGCTATTAGTACCTCCATGCACGTTTAAAAAAAATGCAAGTTTTGGTAAAAATGCTTTTCACACATGACATTCCAGCAATTGGCATAACAAAGCAGCTCATGCATATCAGGCATTCAAGTTCATGTCTTTCACAATCTCACTTTTCAATCCAAATTTCTCAAGCCATACAGGCAATATAGACATTCCATGCACTCCAGGCATCCTAGGCATTCTAGCTACACAGACTCAGAAACACATCATGATCATGTTTCAGTCTTTTATCTTCCTTACGCCCATTAAGGCCCGCGAGATGATTCGGTCAATCATATGACTCTCGACGTCTTATCGAGATGATTCAGCTATCATGACTCTCGCTGCGAGATGATTCGGTCACTATAGAGGCGCTCGACACTCTGTGCCATCGAGATGATTCGGTCGACTATAGGACTCTCCCGTCCGAACCTAGAGATGATTCGATCACTACCTGACTCTCGATTCTTACAACCTTCGAGATGATTCGGTCAAGGAAGGACTCTATAGCCACAAGACCTCGTCAGGTCAATGGGAGTAACTCCTTCCCCAGCTCAATGCATTGACCATAAGAACAAATAGTGATTCTTTCTCATTAAGCCTTTTATCACAATCATAGGCAATTCATGCCATCATGTCATCTCATCGCCATTCAAGGCACACGGTTCAATCACAACCAATTCATCATTTCAAGCACATCATTCGGCCATCATGCACATGCATATCATTACAATAAGCCACATGCGACTTCGAGTGCAAAACCGAGCATTAAAGACCTCAATTGAACCCCATTAATCATCACATGCCCAAATTCCCACACGGCATAACATCACCAAGCATTCACATCTTTAATTCAACATTTCGAGGCATGCTAAAGAGTCATTCAATCAAGGCAATTAATCCGAAATATCAATTCATCAAAACTGCCCAATTTGAGCCCCCCCACGACCAGGTTTAGTCATATAAAAACTGTAATTTTCTACTGACTGTCGCGACCATCTCCTCGAGGAGCCTGTCGGAGGGGGCTAATGGGCCGTCCGATCGTTGCCTGATCGGACGCGGGCCTCTCCCAAGGTCCATTACCCAAATCGCAACGGCTGGATATACGTGGTAGACCTTCGGTGTGGTCTGGTGACATGTGATATGTGTACATGCCAAGGAGTCGCCACCAATCGTTTTGTAGAGGGTACGATCGAAAACCCTATCGAATAGTTGGGAGCGATCTATTCGATTCTGCGAAAACCAGATAAATGAGATCGGGGACTTTGTTACGCCAATTGCTAGAGTTGACACCCTTTCGACGCCTAAGTTGGATGATTTATCTGATCCTGGGATTTGATACAAATGAGTGGGGTACGGATCCTAAATCTAGGAGTTCATGCAGACAGTAATGGCTACCATATCATTCACAGTCAGTAAAAGTAGGTGCGCAAATCAAAGATCCAATACATGCGGATAAAACACATGAAAACAACATGGCATCCCTAATGAGGCCCTATTAGCCTAGAGAAGTATCAATCAAGGCTTAAGAGTGATTTGGACATGATTCTTCCATGAGGAGTGATTTGGACATGATTCGCCCATGAGGGACAGAATCGTAATTTTGAGAAATTTGGGGACAATTTACCTAAGAAGGGAAAAATCATCATTTCAGATGAAATATGCAGTCAAAAGATGGTGGAAATGGGATTGGCGATCAAATCCTTCCATTTCCTATTTTTCGAAAATTTTCAGAATTTTTCTGGAATTTAAAAGGTCATTTTACCCTTGGAGGGGTAAAATCGTCATTTTGGACAAAATACGAGAACTGAAAATCTCAAATATTAGGGGTGGTCACCCACCTGATCCAAACCCTAACTTTAAGCAATTTTGAGGACTCGATTTGGAACAAGAAAGACGACTTTCCCATTGAGGGGTTAAATCATCATTTTGAGAAAAGAGACGGGATTCGAAACACAAGCCTAAGAATTGGTCGCCTACCTGACCCTAATTCTTACCTTGGCATTATCGACTTTATCTCGCTTACAAAAGAGGCGACTTACCCCTAAAGGGTAATATCGTCAATTCTCGGAAGAACTGATAAGAAACCCAAAAAATAGGGTTGACCAGTTGTCTGTGGTTAATCCTTGATTTTTGGGGAATTCTGGAATATCTAGGATTTTCTTACAATTTTCCTATATATTTTTTTTTTGGGATTTTATGCGATTTTCTAGCATTTTTTGGATTTTCTAGGATTTTTCTGATTTTTTTTTATTTTTTAAAAATCATTTTCTGATTTTTTATATAAAAAAACTATTTCAGACCGGGTTAACCCGACCCACTCGGGTCGGGACCCGGCCCAAACTCGGACCGCGCGACCCACGGCCTAAAACGACGCCGTACCTCTCATTTTTTATTTTCGGATTATCCAGACCTGATCTGACGGTTCCTATTGATCCGCGCGGCTAATCCACGCCGTCGGATCTAATTACTAAAACCTACGTCCTAGATGGAACGAGGACTTAAGCAGGACCGTCTGATCCGTTTACTAAAAACTACGATCAGGATTAGATATCAAGACTCAATCTAAGCCGTCCACCCATACTAACCTAAAAGACATCGCCTACCCACTAACCTAAACGGCGCCGTTTCGGTTCAACTTGATTTTTCGATTTAAAATATTTTCGAATTAACCTAATTACTAATCGGACGGTCACAAGAATTTAGACTCCATTTATCTGAACCGTCCGATTTATTTATTCGAATAACAACCTCCAACGGCCGTGCTGACTGTACTGATACGTGGACCAATGGCCGAATGCCACCTAGGAACTTTGACCCGCTGACTACGCCACGTCAGCTTCGTCTTCAACCTCTCGACTCCGATGGAACGAACGGCCAAGCTTCTTCGACGATGATTCAACGATGGGATCTAAATGAAATCATGCGAAACCAACGCCAATCGACTTGCAATCATCTCTAGTCTAACATACCTAAGAATCAGAGCATCCTATTCGTAGGATCGTGAGCATTATGCAGAATGCCGAGTACGGCCATGGGAGTTCACTCGCTCGATTTACATCAAATCATTGCAATTCAGTCACACAATAGCATCGATACATGTTCAGAAGACTTACCTCGAGCTCCGATTGAGCTCGTTCGGCCCAGATTTGGCTTTGAACAGTGGTCGACGATGGAGGCTATGTTCGAAGACTCGATTCGAGGTATTCAGACGAAATCGATGCAAAATGAAGATGCAATGATGGTCAGCAATGTCTAAGGAACAAAACGCCCACTCTAAATGCAAGAATGATCAAGAAATATATGGATTGCCATTGATGCACAGTGAGAAGCTCGGAAGTCTATCTCACCTGTTTTCGCGGTTGCAGTTTGCGCAGTCGACGGCGATCGCTTCTTGGGAGCTTGGACAACATCCTCGCAACCTCTTTCAGCTTTGGTTTAGCCTGAAGAGGCCCAACCGGTGCTCTGCAAATCCAAACTCTACCCTCGACAATGGCGATGGAGGGGAACTCTCTCTCTCTCTCTCTCTCTTCGATTCAGTTTTTCCTCCTACAACTGAATCAACTACCTTCTTCTTCGCGAAGGCTCCCGTGGACTATAGATCATTTGCAATTTTTAGCGCCAATTTTGAGGGGACCAACAGACTCGAAATGGCACGTGATTGCACGTGCCATTTGGTCTAAACGGCGACGGAGACGATGGGTGTTCCTTCCATGTCCGTCTGGTTCTTCGGCAGGTCTTAATTCGTACGAATTTGGCATGAATTTGTACTGAGGTTGGGAAGTGTTGACTTTCGCATGTCTACAGGAATGACCGGCTGATTACTCCTTTCTCCGGCGACTATTGGCCGCAATTCCGGCGTCAATCGACGGGGAATGATTTGAGGAACGAAACACCCACTAGTGCATCTCCAATTGTAGTCGATTGGTTGATCAATTTCCTTGTTGAAATTCAACCTCGTACTGTTCATTTGCGCAAAGGCTTAATGAAGAAGACGACACTGTAGCGGATCGGTTCGACAGGTCCGACCAGCGGTCTGACCGGTCTGAACCGGTTCCGACTTGAAATTCTCAAATTAAACCCAAATCGATGGGGAATTTTTGCAATTGGACTTCAGAATCGAATCTAGGGCATGAATTTTATTCAAAAATGTAATTTTGCCCAAAAGTTCATGTCAATTTCAACAAAAACCCCCAAATTTTCATTTAATTGCAAATCGGGGAATTGTACAATTGAAGGTTCAAATGATCAAATTGGACCAAATTAACTATGCCAATTGATTCAAAATGATGAAAACCATTGGGCAGTGTGTTCAATTTGCAATGGTGGTCCTTGATTTGAAAATAATTTCAATTATGCCCAATCTCAAGGACTAAAATGCAATTTAGAATTCAATTTTGCCCAATTTATGCAATTAAACATTCTGTGAGGGCAATTGGGTTAAATTGTAATAGGGGACAATTAGATAGAATGTCAAGATCCTAAAAAATACCAAAATTGCAAATTAAAAGACTCGATTGACATTTTTTACCAAATTCAATCATATGTGTTATAAAGGAACACATAAAATTGATTCTGCTTTTGGATTTTTTGTGAGATCAGAAAGACAAGGGATTTAAAAGAAAAATATTGACTATTTTTCCATATTTTTGTGACCACAAATGCTATTTTTCTTGATTTTTCTAGTATTTTCCTAATTTCTGAAAATATTTAAAAAAATGCGAAAAATATGAAAAAATTATTTTTTTTGTCAAAAATGGTTCATTAGGCTTGGCCAAGGCCACCAAAGTTGATTTTACAATTTTTTGATTCTTTATGAATTTTTTTATGAATTTTCTAAGAAATAACTAGAAAAAGGCTGATTCAAAATCAGGTGCAACAGCTGCCTCTCTTTGAGAGGAATCTTGCAAGAGGTTTCTCTCAAAAACAGGTGACACCTTAGTCTAGATCGACTCTACTGAAAAATAGAAAAATGAATCTTGACATCTAATCTTTCTTGTCCCGCTGGTGAACGCTTTGCCTTATCTTAGCCGATATGAGAGAGAGAGGCGGGATAGAGATGCCCACCTGTCACTTACCTGCCAGATGCTGGTGTTGCATGCGTGGTGTATAGCGGGTTCAAGTGGATACCTAGGGGCTCGTCTCTTGAGCAACCTATAGCGATTAAACTCTAGCCTGTATGGTAGGCCAAACCAGAGTGGGATTCCTGCATTTGACAAGAACCTATGAATGACGCACCCATTCTTTAGAGATTGTCAGAAGTTTTGATCCGTATGATGGATCAAACCATGAAGAGGACTCCTTTCTACTAGGAACCTATGGATGACGCATCCGTTTTATAGGGATTGTCGAACATTTTGATCCGTCAAGGGGATTAGGCCGTGAATAGGACTCCTTTTCTGCTAGGAACCTATGGATGACGCACCCGTTCTGTAGGGATTGTCGAACATTTTGATCCGTCAAGGGGATCAGGCCGTGAATAAGACTCCTTTCTTATATGAACCTATGGATGACGCACCCATGCTGTAGGGATTGTCGAACATTAAGCTAATCCTATATTATGAGGAATCAACTAAAGGCTATACAAGTGAGGTGTACCTAACTCTTAGGTTTACCAAATAAGCTATTCTGGGTTTAGGGATTACCTAGAACCTTACATATAGCTGGTTCTAAAAATAGTTCTTTTGACGTGCAAGGTGTTATTCTGGGATTTGGGGACTCTAGGTATCCTGCAGAAAACTTAAACTTGCAAAAGCTTTGATAAGATTTTTCTGGGATCTAGGGGTTACCTGAAATCTCGCAGAAAGACGATCTTGAATATTGTACTTTCGATATTGGAGGTGACATTCTGGGATCTGGGGACTCCAAGCATCCTGCAGAAAGCTCAAACCTATAAAACTGGAATCTCGTGAAGAGATAATTCCAAAGATTGTCCTTTCGACATTGGAGATGACATTATGGGATCTGGGGACTCCAGGCATCCTGCAGAGAGCTCAAACCTATAAAATCGAAATCTCACAAAGAGATAATTCTGAAGATTGTCCTTTCGACATTGGAGGTGACATTCCGGGATCTGGTGACTCCAGGCATCCTGCAGAAAGCTCAAACCTATAAAACCGAAATCTCACAAAGAGATAATTCTGAAGATTGTCCTTTCGACATTGGAGGTGACATTCTGGGATCTGGTGACTCCAGGCATCCTGCAGAAAGCTCAAACCTATAAAATCGAAATCTCACAAAGAGATAATTCCAAAGATTGTCCTTTTGGAGCAAAGTCTACTTCTTGGACCTAGAACTGCCATGGGTCTCATCAGAAGCTTAGATTTAAAACCTCATTCCCTATTTAGTCCTTTTGAGGTAATGATAATCATAATGCAGGTAAAGGTTCATTTTAACCTATGCAATTATGCAAAATGACTTAAGATGTTGGAGGTTATCCAAAACATCTTTAAGCATGCGAGGACGATCAAGGATCCTCGTGTGGAAAATCCTTGGATCAAATAATTTGAATTTTCCAATCATAGCTTGCTTTCGAGCATTCTATTGGAATATCTCTGTCAGAAAGGGCTTCTTACCAATTTTTCTGATTTGGTCTTTTCATAACAAGAGCACTCGAATTTCCTAATACCTTGTACCTGGGTTTTCGGGATCGTTTGCAGCGCATACATTTAAATCAATCGGGAGGTCTTCACGGGACCATAATGTTGGGCTTGGACATGGTTTCCGAAAGGGGGACTCACTTTCTGAGTCAGGTCTTTTGAACACAAAATTTTCTTCATCTGCTCTGGGTTTACAAGTCAAGAACCCTGTAAAATGAGAAATAAATAATCTTGCTCGAACTTCTTCGAGCTAAGCTTAGACATTAAATCCTACCTTAACCCAAATGCTTTAATCAGAAAAGACTTCTCAAGGTTGTAACACAGGTAGGTTTGGGGACCAAAAAGAAAGGCTTATTTTTTGCTCAGAATACGCGAAGGGTTTAACATTGGTGATCACTGCAGGTTTGCTGCCGATCTGGTCCCTTGCGATTCAAAGAGTGCCTAAGTCTTTGAGGTGCATTGGTAGTCTTTGGGAGAACTTCTCTCTCGCGTTAGTGCAGCGTCAACATCTGAATGTGACATAATCTGGGAGTGTCTTTAACAGTTTGTCTCCCTTGGGATTTTCTTTTACAACCAGAACTCACTAGTGACCTATACACATATCATGCCATCTTTTGGCATTTACAAGGTCAAACACATGATTCACAAGTGTACGAGTATTTGGATGGGCATTAGCCTTTCTTTTACCAGGCACTTTGCTTTTTCTTGATGCCCAAGATTGGATTTTTTTCTCTTTTTTTTTCTCTTTTTTTGTTTTGTTTTTTTTTCATCTTTTGTTGAAATCCCACCTTTTCCTTTCCTTTTTTGGAATCGGGATTTTCAAATAAGTGTGCTAAATGTACAACTTGAATCTCAGTACTCAGACATTAACCCAGGAATTTTTATCATTCAAATTCTTTTGAACTCTTCCACTCTTGAGGTGATGTCGCTTCCTCTCTTGGGGACATGCACTGATCACCAACGGGTTTGTGAAATGATCGTATAGGCTCAACTAGGTTGTGCAAAAGGTGAAAGTGTATAGGATAGAGAAACGAATGTTTTTCGTCATCCTAAAGCACCTGAATTACCATAGAAGTTAAAATGACAAGCAACACACGAAGATTGATGCAAGTCTGAGCAAGAGCATTTCTAACCATTTACCTCTTGATACTGTTGGACTCACCTCTAGTCGGCCCCAATGTGGGGTGGTTCTTGGCAGGTGTAAAGAATGCAACCGTCGTTCAAAGGGTTATCAATGGTCACATGTAGTGTTTAGGATAGAGAAATGAATGCCTCCGTCATCTCAATCTATGTAATCGATGCAAAGGGCCCCTATATCCTCAGATCCAGGCTTTCCTATTCTCACACTTCTCTCATCTCTCGAGTGTATGTAGGACGTGTTTGGATTAGGTTCACCTTCCATTAGGAGGAACATCCCTGCTAGATAGTCTAAGCAAGCTACGTTTTTGGAAAAATCACTTTATTTTTCTCCCAACTTTTTGCTCCACAAGAGATTCCAATGATGCATCCTGTACACTTGGACCATGTTTGGGACAACCTCCGTTTTATGACAGGAGTGCAATAAATGCCAGGAATTTATTTTTCGAAAATGTGGTTTGTTTCCAAGTTCGAGCATGTGAATGGTCATTCTCTTGCTCTTTTCTTCTTATAGGGAGTGTGAGACTTTACTGTGTTTCTCCATTGTTGCCTTTTGTCTTCATCAAACGTTCCTGCATGTAGGATAGAATAGACATTCTTGTGAGTGAAAGATGGTTTAACCCTTGATGGAACAGATACATATCACCTGGTTTTTTGATGTTGAAGACCCTTCTGTCCAGGGTTCCATTTGGATGAATCCAATTTTGAGTCTGCTTCTTGGAATCCTGCAAAACTGAACGCATGCTAGTGTATGCATGGATGCAAGATATGCTTATGTAATGGCTATTATAGAGATTCGGATCTATTCAGGACAAGCCACATAACCAACATCTGATTTTTCATTTCAGGGATAATATTTCTTCACAGTATCTGAATTTACAAGGTGCCCCAATTCTTCTCCTTCATAATTTACAAGAATCAACGCTCCTCCTGTGAGAATCTTCTTGACAATATAGGGGCCTTCGTAATTCGGGGTAAACTAGCCTCCCGGGTGGACAGCATTTGGCAGAGTCTTCTTTACCACCAAGTTATTTACCTCAAAACTTATGGCTCTAACCTTTCGATTGAATGACTTGGCCACCCTTTTCTGGTAGCCTTGGCCATGACAGATCGCTCTGAGACGCTTCTCGTCTATTAAATTTAATTGTTCATACCTGTGCTTGGGGTATTCTATTTCGAAAAGTTTACTCTCTGATAAGATTCTTAAAGAGGGAATCTTAACTTCTACGGGCAGGATCGCTTCTGTCCCATATACCAGAGCGTAAGGAGTTGCCCTTTGTAGAGGTCCTGATCGAAGTTCGATATGCCATTAAGGCAAAGGGTAGCCTTTCATGCCAATCCCTATAATTCTCTTCAGTCTTAGCCAGGATTTTTTTGATATTCTTGTTAGCCGCTTCTACTGCCCCATTCATCTGTGGGCGGTAAGGGGAAGAATTAAGATGTCGATCGCCAAAACGGTCCAGTAGATCATCGACAATCTTGTTGTTCAGGTTGTACCCATTATCTGTAATGATCGCTTGAGGGGTACCATATCGAGAGATTATGTCTCTCTTAATAAACCTCGCCACACTTCTTGCGGTGACATTTTTGTAAGAATTGACCTCTATCCACTTTGTGAAGTAATCGATCGCCACTAGGATGAAATGATAACCGTTTAAAGTCGTCGGATTGATAGGTCCTATCATGTCTATCCCCCATATAAAAAAAGGCCAAGCTTATGACATTTGATGTAGTTCATTCGAAGATGCATTAATCTTATCGCCATATATTTGGCACTGGTGGCATGACCGGACATGCTGGCAGCAGTCTGATTCAATGGTCATCCAATAATATCCGAGCCGCATGATTTTCTTGGCAAGGAGGTGGCCGTTCATATGGGGCCCACATATACCTTCATGGATCTCCTTCGTGAGATCATTTGCTTCTTTAGCATCTACATATTTTAACAGAGTGGAGTCAAATGACCTTTTGTACAGGACTTATCCATTGAGGAAGAACTTGTTGGCCATCCTGGTTATGTATTTCCAGTCTCCCACCTGGCATCCTTCAGGAAACTCCCCCTTTAAGAGATAATTCTTAATGTCATAGTACCACGGCTCTCCTTCGAATTCTTCTTCTGTCATCATACAATAGGCCGATTTTTCGACTATGCCAATTCTTAGTGATTTTATCTCTAACCCACCAGTTACTTGTAACATTGAGGCCAGTGTGGCTAGTGCATCTGCAAACTGGTTATGGGATATTGGTAAGTATTCAAATGATACCTCTTTGAACTTAAGTGTCAGCTCATCAAGGTATTCATAATAAGGGATGAGCTTTGCGTCTTTGGTTTTCCACTCTCCATGTGTCTGTAAAATAATGAGCATGGAATCTACATAAACTTGCAGTCTAGGTATTCCCATGGAAATGGCTAATCGTAAGCCAAGAATACACGCCTCGTATTCTGAGATATTGTTGGTGCAAGGGAAAGTCATCTTTGCCGCAACATGATAATGTTGATCGTCTGGGGATATCAATACTGCCCCAGTGCCGGCTCCTGATAGGTTAACATCGCCATCGAAATACATAACCCACTTATCCTCCGCGAGGTTCAAAACTTGATTTTCTGTCTTTGTCTTTCCAGAAGACCTGCAACTTTATGAGTTTTCTGCCAACATATCAGCTATGGCTCTTCCTTTCACTGATTTTTGTGAAGAACATCTGATGTCAAATTCGGATAACATCACCTGCCATTTTGCTAACTTCCCAATCAGAGCGGGCTTTTCCAGGAGGTATTTGACAGGGTCATTTTCTATTACCAGCTGAATATAGTGATGTAGGGTATACTGTCTTAATCTGCGAAGTACCCATACAGTTGCCACGCAAGCCCTTTCAACAGGTATGTATTTTGCTTCAGACAAGGTGAATTTCTTGCTCAAGTAATAGATGGCTCTTTCCTTACCATCCATCGGGCTTGTTTGGGCCAGTAAGGCTCCTAAAGATTCCTGTTGTATAGTCAAATATAAGGTCAAGGGATGACCTGGGATGGGTGGCACAAGTACTGGTGGAGTGACCAGATAGTTCTTGATCTTCTGGAATGCCTGGCTGCATTCTGCATCCCATGTCACTTTTGCGCCCTTCTTGAGTAGTTTGAAGATCGGTTTAGCTACGTCTGATAACTGATTAATAAATATGGCAATATAGTTCAGTCTCCCCAGAAGTCTTCTTACTTCTTTTACTGTGGAGGGAGTTGCTAGATCATGGATAGCTTGAATTTTTTAAGGATCAATCTCAATGCCCCTGTTACTGAGCATGAATCCAAGAAGTTTCTCAGATTTTGCCCCAAACACACATTTGTTAGGGTTCAACCTCAACTTGTATCTGCGCAGTCGCTCAAATAGTTTTCTTAATACTTGAATGTGATCATGTCCCTTCCTGGACTTAGCGATCATGTCATCAACATACACTTCGATCTCTTTATGGATCATATCGTGGAATAATGTGATCATAGCCTTCTGGTAGGTGGCCCCAGCATTTTTTAGTACGAATGGCATAACCTTATAGCAAAAGTTTCCCCATGGGGTGGTAAAGGCAGTCTTCTGTGGCATCCCAGGTCCCTTCTAGCCTCCAACTCCGATACCAATCCAAGGCCTAGCTGTCATATCTCCAAATCTGAAAAATGTTCCCACAACGTGGGTTAGCACGACGGCTAGCAAGAAAAACATTCAACCCCACCATAGGGGTCCTAGGACTCCCTAAAACCAACTAAAAAGGGCAATCATATAATCAAGGCATCAAGAGCATGTAACAACATCAATTCAGATCATTAGGCATCAATAATATAAAGTAATGAGAATGCCAATGCAATATGGAATGACGTGCTCTTCAATCATCTCACCATCGCCAAGTCAATTGACTTGCGACCCCTACTCCAAGGCATCCACGACACATGGTACGACTCTCCCCCGCACACAGCTCAGGATCCTCAAGTACGTACAAATCCCCTCACACGGCCCAAGGGGCGTCACGACGCGTGGTACGACTCTACCCAGCACACAGCACAGGGTCGTCAAGTCCGTACAAATGCCCGCACACAGCTCAGGGGCGTCAACTCAATTCAGTGCACTGAAGAGTAAATATCTCCATATATCTCATCAATATTGTTCCATGACAATGTATGCTTGGCCATGTATGTCATGATTCACAATCTCAATTCTTGCAGGCGATAACTCAATCGCAAAGCCAACATACCAATGTCAATGTCCATAATGACAAGTACATGGAAAACAAATATCACAGCATTGAATTTAATCAAGCAGAGCACATGAGAAATGAATCATCAAGACCAAAAGGCTACCACTTCCTCTCTTTGATGCTCTCGGGTCACCGAGGTTCTAGCCAATCAAGTCACATTCTTATCAAGCTAAAGTAATCAAACTCGGTTCTTAAGCAGGGAAATTTCAGCACTACACAGTTATACGAGTCGTCTGTTTTAATTTAGTAAATGAGCTCCTAAAATCATCAAATTTTATCACGTTGTACTTAAGACCTTGGAAAACATTGTGTCAAGAAATCTCGAATTAATCCCATCTAGAAAAATTGCAGTAATTCACGAAATCTAAAGGAAATCTGACCTTCAGTAAACCAGTGCCAACGTCGCAGAAATAAATATATTTCCTGGGGTTAACCAGATCAAAAAAATCCCAAATTTTTATACGTTGTAGTACAAGATGTCCTCTTAAACTTTCATGAAGGGAAGTGGGTCTAAATCAATATCCAAAAATCAGTTTAAAATCACGAACCGTAAGGGGTCTCGGTTAAACTCGTCAGATACTGGTTGAGCCCGTGTGATTCTAAGGAAATTATAAATATCACCTCAAATCTAAAAATTCCGAAATTAAATTACGTTATATTCAAGGACGTGACGAACAAGTTTCATGCAGGAAGTTTGGTCAGATTCTCATCACACAAGGCTCGACAAAATTCTCAACACAGAGGAAGCACATAGAACTAAATCATCAAGAACTAGAGGACGACCAATCTGTCCATGAGATGTCTTCGGGTCAGGCCTATACTTGGCCCTTAAACTCCCAATTTCAACAATTTAAAATCATAGGATACAAACCAGAGACTAACGAGAAACATTCCTTAGCTCTATCCTTCTTTTATTTCCTCATTAGGTCATTCGAATTAGTCATTTTCCTCATCAACTCTTGCTTAAAAACTGATATGTCCTATACTGTCTCAGTCTCGACTTTTACTTCAAAAACATTCCCAAATCTTCTTGATTTAACTGACCATCTGTACCCTGTTGTACAAGCATAGCCTTACAATAGTCAAGACAAACAAGCATAGAATAGCTTGGTTTTACTACCCATAACAGCTTCTATATCAGAACAGATTTGTACCAGTAAAACAACACCATTTTCGGTTTTAACTTGATAAATCGTCTCTCAATTCCCTTAAAAGACTAGCCCTTCGACCCTAGCTTAACTTAAGCATAGCTCTACCACATTCAAGTCAAAATAGCCTGAAATGGATCGTTTTTTTTTTTTTTTATAAAACAGGACATAAAAACAGAACAGGTTTTTATCCTAAAACTGAGTACAGTTTCTGTTATAAGCTGCAAATCAGCCCCCAAACTGCTTTGGTTCAGCTTGTGATCGAGTCTTCACCTCACCTAAGCATAGTACACCCATGCTCAACTCAAGATAGAACATTAAAGCTTCACTTAGCCGCAATTAACACTTTGAACAGAAAGAACAACTCTGTCCTAGGTCAGACACTTCTTCAGCCTCGAGTTGTTAAAAAAATGGGTATAAACCACTTCGAATCATTAAGTTTCTCACAAAATCATAACATCCTAACCTAGCTCGACAGTAATAAGCACAAGATCATATAATGCAGCACAATTCGACATTAATACCACACCTATAATAGAACCGAACTGTCCTTGTTCTAAAACAGTCCACAGAATTAGTTTCTTGCCCTTAAAAACCTGATTGGACTTCCTTGCATGGCAACATTAAAATCGACATCTATCCTATAGCAAGGTTGAAGGAATCCCTTGCCTTAAAGTTGGCTTGAGCGGATGTTCTTCAAGTTCCTTCTTCCTCCTTTTGGATCGTGCCCACCACCAACTTGAGCTCTTCCTCTACCTCGAAATGGATTGAGCAACTTTCTGTTCTTGCTCTATTTTTTCTTCTCTTTGGCATGAGAAAAACATAAGCAAATGAGACCCATCTCCTCCCCTTAGCATGCGTTGAATTGAGGGAGAGGTGAGAGGCAACACTTGGCCTCCTTCCTTCGACAATTGGCAGGCATGCAGCAACCTATTCGCCACTTGTTGTTTAATCTTTGCATGCGCGCCACTTGTGAGGCATGCAACACTAAGTCCTCCTCTTGGATGCCACCTTCTTGCCCTCACACGCCACTTGTGAGATGAATATTTGCATGTGTGCCACTTGGCTTACCCCTAGGACACTTGTGAGACATGCACCAACATTGAACCTGTCCCACAAGCACGTCCAGGTCCATTTTCGTCCAAACTGACTAAGTTTCGTCCACTTTATTGATAATCAAACCTCAGATTCATGTTCCTCATCGTCTTACGGTCACGTGAGAGAAAACAGAGCTCAATTTGGACTCCGGACGACTTCGAACGAGCCATTTTACTTTCGACACGCGCTGAAAAACGGAAATACGGGCTCTCGGGTCGGGTAACGTTTTTGTGCAATTTCACTTTGTATTGAGGGTCATGAAGCTCTTACAAATGTCCTCATGCATGTCATAAGAAGCTCTTGATTTGACACTTGTCTCATAGCCCATAATGCAAGGATTTCTTCCTCCAATTTCCGCCAAGTGTCAATACCCCCAATGGTGATAAATCATTTTTCATATTGATAAGACTATTATCCAGTGATCTTCTTGCATCTTCCCTAGGCAATTTCGACCAATGCCCTTTCATGCAATAGGAGACAATGCCGCCACTTGTTTATACCCCTATTGGTCCGAAAATTCCTTGCTCCCCAAGTCCATGAAAATTAATCCCGTTAAATCAGGCTTATAATAATCCTCGTAGGTCCTTGATTGATTGACCAATACCTTAATTCCTTGGTCACAAAGCTTGATCCAATGGTGACAACGTTCCTCATATTCTTGGCCATGGAATAAATCCCGTTAATTTTCAAATTTTCCAATCAACTTGACTTGATAATAATTTGATCTTGGGACTTCGATTCTCGACCAATGTACCATAGTCCTTGAATATGAAATTCCTTAATATTTGAATTCTTGCCATAATGTTCTTCACTGCACACAACCATTCTTTATATTATCACTTGAGTCATGACAACCCAAAATTGACAAGTTACTTGATAATTTCCTACCTCGTTTCAACATATGCCACATTGACATCTCATGGCCTCATTGTTAATCCAATATGACGAGGTTCCAATTTCTTGTTCTTAAAGTCAATTCTCTAATCCCTTTCGAATATCCTTGCTCATTAGGAAACTCGCAAACGAGGGATGCCACATCTTCGATTTGTCCTCCTGTTTTATGAGGATCTGGTTATATCCGGAGAATCCATCCATGAATGAGAATAACTCGTACCCCGCGGTACTATCAACCAGTACATCAATGTGTGGTAATGGGAAATCATCTTTTGGGCTTGCACTATTCAAATTTCGATAATCTACACAGATCCGAACTTTGCCGTCCTTTTTCATTACGTGGACTATATTTGCAATCCAGTCCGAGTATGGAATAGCTTCAATAAACCCCACCCTGAGAAGCTTCATCACCTCTTCCTTAATTTTGTCTTCCAACTCGGCTGTCATCCGTCTACTGCCTTGCCTGACAGGTTTGACACTGGGATCTGTGGGTAATGCATGTTCCACAATTCCAGGATCCAAACCCTGCATGTCGGCATATGACCATGCGAAAACATCTTAATACTCCCTCAATAATTCGATAAACCTAAGCCTTTCACCCGAGACAAATGTCCACCGATCTTGACTTCCTTGATATCTGCGGAGTCCCCCAAGTTAATAACAACATGTTCTTCTGAAGTAGGAGGCATTGACTCCTCGAAGGCACTCCATTCTCTGCGAATGGACGCATAATCTTCGTCCTCGTCCTCTTCAATGTTGTAGGAACAATCAATGTGATGATCCGAATTGCACAACAACCTGGTATGTATGTTTGAGATGATATGCCTGAAATGTCATGAGCATGGTTAGTCTATACCTCATATAGAAATGTCACGCATGGGCGTGAAAAATCTTTTCAAAAGATATTTCAAAATAAGTGTAGGCATTAATGGGGCTAGTCCTCATATCATAGGACATCCTTGTTCCCCTGAAATCCTTTAGAAATTAGGAAACATATGGAAAATCAGGCCTCAAGCTTCCGCGTGGAAGACTAGTATCATCATCGGTCTGATTTGGGGTTCCATATGTCCTTAACAAAACTTGTGTGATTTCATTGAATGCAAATGGGCCGCATTACAAGCTATGTTCTTTGGACTAACAGCCGGAGGTCCAAAAGCGTTTTCCTATATCTATTTCAAACAACGGAAATTGAAAGTGCGAAAAAATGCATGAAATTTGAATGCAGTATCTAGAGCAGGGGGACATTTCTTTACTCAGAAGTAGCGGCTTCATCACCCAGCCACTCTATGATGACGTTCACGAAGTTATCTCCCAAGAAAAGGTTTGCTAGCTCCGAATTTGCTGTCGGAGATACATCTTCTTCTGACAACCACCTAGAGTTCTTGTTGAAGTATTCGTTCAAAGGGCTGTCGAATTTCTTGGATTTTCCTTTCCAAGCTGGAGAATCAATGAATGAATCTCTCTGATTTTTCTGGCCTCCATGGCGTCCTAGGCTCTTGCCTCGGCCTCGGCCAGTTGTATTAGGGGTAGATTCGCCTAGGCGGCTTTTCTGATACCCTAAGCCCATCCTATATTGGTTAGGTTCCAACTGTAGAGGGGTATTCATTCCCTAACCATATTTGCCCAGGCCTTCTCCAGGGTTGTACCCATACGCCAGTAGCATCTTGGCTCGTAAAAGATTGGCATTAGAAACGCAGGGAGTTCTCAATTTTGCCCCCACAGGGGTGTGTACTGCTGCTACCAACTCCAGGGAATGATAGCTTGCCTCCGTCCTAATTTCGGGTTCAATGTAGGGAATGGCGCTGCTCTGATACGCTTGGAGGTCAACTTCTCCATGCATGGTAATCACCTTCCCATCTACTACAAATCGTACTTTCTGGTGTAGGCTTGAAGATACGGCTCCTGCTATATGAATCCAAGGTCTTCCTAACAGGAACCCGAACGCACTAGGCAAATCCATTACTTGGAAGTTTATAGAGAACTTTGTTGGGCCAATGAGTACGTCGAGCTCGATCTCGCCCACCACAGTCTTCTTCATTCCATCGAAAGCTCTCACAGCTGTTATGGAGGTTTTAATCATTTCTTCTTTGATGCCTAAACTCCTCAAGGTAGCTAGAGGGCATATGTTGAAAGCGGATCCGTTATCAATCAGTACATGTGCTATTCTGTTTCCGTTGAACTGTGCGGTAATGTATAAGGCCTTGTTGTATCCTCTTCCTTCCATGGGGAAATCTTCATTTGAGAAGCTCAATTGGTCTTTTAGGAGGATCGCCCCTACGAAGTCCCCTAACTGCACATCATTGATTGTTTCAGGGACATGCACCTCGTTTAGTATCTTCAACAGTGCATTTTTGTGCTTCTCTGAGTTGATGAACAAATCCAGTAGAGATATTTAGTCCGGCATCTTCCTTAACTGCTTTATTACTTCAAACTCACTGGTTTTAATAATGGACGTGAGCTTTTCTGCGTCATCCTTCGAGACTTCCTTCTTTTCAGACTCTCCTCCCCTAGGGGCGTAGAATCGTTCAGACCTCATTACCGCATCTACTTCCTCCATCCTATAGTCCCAATGGACCGCCTTAGGATCGTACTCTTCTACCGGAGGGATTTTTATGGTTATCGTCGTTGGGCAAGTTGCCTCTGGTTTGGCTGCATCGTCAACTTCCTCTTTTGGTAGTCGAATCACAACATGCTTGATCAAACAATCTTCTACCTCACTCAAGCTGTCAAGCTCTTCCAGTTTGATCACCATAGTCGTAGCGGCTTCAATCATCGACACAGTATCATCAAAGTTCCCTGAGAAAATCTCGTTTTCGAATTGACGATGGCGGTCGTCGTTTCTTGGCTTTGTTGATGTCGCCAATCTCGAGTACTCTCTCATTCCCCTGAGTTGTTCAACTGAATCTTGTTGTTGATCATTTGGTCTCTTCATTTCGACATACTGCTTTGTGTTAAGCTTGGAATCCATCATCTGGTCAATTGATGATTCAAAACCTTTTGTAAAAGGCTTTTCCACCTCCTTCGGGATTTCCGGTTGAACGGGATCATCCATACCTCCCAATCCGTCTGGTATGATATCCTCCATTCTCTGATAGAAGCTAGGAGGAGCAGAATATTTTACCTTAAAGTTATACCCTCCAGAATCTTCACCCAGGTTGTCTATGATCTCTCCCATTTCTAACGCGTTAGTCATGAATCTGCGATCTGCTAAACTTTGCCTCTTAGCTTCCAGTTCATCCTCGTCGAGTTCTTCTTTCGGCTGGATGATCAGCGCAAGATCGCCTACCAGACTCGTGGGATAGTCCACGTGCTTCCCTGTTCAGTTTTAACCATAAAATGGCTCCCTTCCAAGCTTAGAGATGCCTTGACTCCCTCGAAGATTTCATCGGTAACATCTGATATTATCCCCAAGCTTATCATCTTAGTGATACACAATTTCTTCATGTCAATAGAGACCTCCCCTTCTTTCGAGTATAATGAGGCGATTTCCAGAATGTTGGTCAGCTTAGGAATGTCTACCTTCAGGGTAAGGTGGCTTTCTTCCTCGTCAACGAATATTACCCCTACTGCTTGATGATCAGGGAGCGGGTCTTCTTGTACATTCGGAGCTATGTTGTCAAACTTCAGAATCCGGTTATCAATCAAAGCTTGTACCTTCAACTTAATGTTGTAGCAATTATCGACATTATGTCCCCTTTCGCCCATGTGGCAGACACAGGTCTTGTTTTCATCAAAGCTAGGATATTTAACAGGGTTTACCCTGGGTGGTTCCTTTGCCACCAAGTGTTGTTCTAGCAGCATTTGAAGCAACTTGGATAAAGACCTCGGGAGTTGAGAGAACTGCTTTTGGGGTTGCCTCTTTCTAGGTTCTTGTCCTTTTGGCGCGGACCATGATGATCCTCCCTTAGTTTGATTAGAATTGCTAAATATCTTGGGCTTATGGGGATCTGGTATGAAGGCTATGTCGAGTTCAGCCTCTCTCTCTCCTTTTTCAAGGGATATTGCTTTATGGTAGAAGTTTCATGCTGCCTCTTTTCTCTTAAGGGCCACTCGAGCCTTTCAGCTACCTTTATCAAGTGCGTAAAGGTTTGACAACTAGAGGTGTTTAATCTGTTGAAGTATTCGTAGGGGAGTGCTTTTAGGAACAAGTCAATTAGCTCGTCTTCTGGGATTGACGGCTTTACTTGGGTTGCCAAAGCTCGCCATCTCTGGGCGTATGTTCTGATCAACTCTCCCCTTGCTTTTGAGGTTCGCAGGAGGTCTTCTCTCGTCGGGGCTGTAGCCGTGTTGAACTTATACTATCTGAGGAAGTCTTTTGCAAGATCTTCCCACCCATCATAGTCCTCTAGGTCTAATTCAATAAACCAAGCCAGAGCAGTACCAGCCAGACTTTCCTAGAACGTGTTCATTAGCAATGGGACATAGTCTGAATATTGCGCCATCTTGCGCAGGTAATATTTGAGGTGAGCACGGGGACAGCCTGTCCCATTATACTTCCTCACGAAGTCTGGTTCCTTGTAATCAGGAGGGGTCTCCACTTTGGCGAAGGGAGATATTTTGTCGAAACTGGCCAACTCATAACCTTGGCTGCTCAAGCATTCTTCAATCTTGGCTATCCTCTTAGCTTCCGCTTCAGTTTTCATGGTCTGCTTCCCCTTTTCATCCTTCTCAAGCTTGATGACAACAGGGGGTGTCTTTTGTTGCGCCTGGATGTTCGGTATACGGACATCCTCCTCTATACGTTGGGCATCTTCTACTATCTCTTTATCAGCTATATCGGGCGCAAATGATGGATTCGAGTTGTTCTGATTAGGGGCCACTGCCTGTCTGGCGTGGAAGGCTTCCAGCATTGCCTTAATGTCAGCCATCATAGTTGCCATAGCAGTCATCTGCGTCTCCAGCATGCCCACTCGCTTAGTCAACTCCTGTTGCTCCATTCTTGTCTTAAGTCGAGTGCGAAAGCGATATGTTGGCAATTCCGTGATTAGAATGTACCTATTTTTAAAAGGAATTCCAGTGAGTATTTCTTTAGTATAGGCAAAAGGAAGTACTTGATCCTTCTAATTGCATGTTTTCTATTGGTGAACGAGAAAAAGGACTACCTTGTGAGCCTTAGTCTCATGTGGGCAGTTCTTTTAATCGTTCTCAAAAAGAATTCGTGAAATTAAAAGAAGTGTATTTTTTGACGATGGTTTTTATGCACTTGTAAAACATGGCCACACTCACGCATATGCGTTCCAAGTAATATTCAGTACAAGTAAGTAAGCATGAAAAGGCATTATGATGTTTGCTTATTTTACACTTGATAGAATAGTTTATTCAAGTCTAGGACGCTTGAGGTCTAAGGTGTCCTCATCATCCCAACATGGATCCCTCTCTTCAGTTTGGGAGTCTTCATCTTCTGAATACGACGGCGGCCCCATATCTTCGGGTATGTACGGCTCTACTCCAAGTACGTACGGCACGATGTATTCGGGTACATAAGGCTCGACAATGCTGCGTCTGACCGCCTCAAAGTGTTGAATGTATTCTGTGGTAGCCCTGTGAATGTTCTCCATGCGAGTCATATTTTCTAGCCACCTTATATCTTCAGTCCGAGAGTTCTTCAAAGAGCGTATAATAAATTGCACCTTAGCTTCAAGCTATTTCTTCTCTCCTCCTGCAAAGGTCTCTTTTGGCATGTCAAATGAGAAGATACCAGGTCGGGGTGGTGAAGGAATTTCCTGAAATGCCCTAAATTGCCGGATAACCCTATTCAGATAATACACAGTAGCGCCTGTGAATCCTAGCAAAGGGACTGGGTCTTCTTCATTACATGCGAGCCTGACTTTACCCAGTGTTGACAATCTAAGTCGCCATCGGACCTGTTTCGATTTCAGAGTTCCAAGGAAGTTCTTCCATTCTATGTAGTTGAACTAAGGAATACGTGTATGGGTTCTGACAAAGGTTTTAAGGGGATGGGCATCAGAGCTAATCTTAGTGAAACCTATGCGAATATGGAATTGTCAGATATGAGATGTGAACCACAGGTACAGAAGATCATTAGAGGCTCTAAAGATTCCCTTCTTATTTTTCTTGAAGCGATTTAGGGAAAGTGTCACGCCCCGAACCCAGCGAGCACGCGAGCATCTCACCTCCGCCGTTACCTTTGATTATCTCCTAGTAACCAACAGCCATTAACTTAAAGACCTATATGAAGCATGCACGCGAAAGCGATGACAACTCCATAAAAATAACTCAAGTGAGATGACTTAGGACAAGAAAGGGATATACTTCTCATTAAAGGCAAGTCAGGTACAATTCTAACTACAAAGAATATACAGTCTCTAATGTCTTAATCAAATTAAATCTTCACATCCTCTAAAAGTTTCTTCCAATACCAGTTCATGGCAGGCTCATGTCTCCATCGTCTAGGAGCTGAAAATATTGTCCCACGATGGAGTGAGATATATAATCCCAGTAAGTCAAACCTAACCCTAAACTAGGCTGTCAGTACCTCCAGACACTTTTGAAAAATAGGGTATTTTGGTAATAAAAATCTTGGCATGGTAAAACAAGGTACTTGTCAAAAACCTGGCATTTCAGTACTTTCAAAACAAAAGACTTGACCCAATGACAAAGGATTCCATGAGTAAAACTGAGCTTTGTACAATGGCAGGGTTTTTCAATCACAAGCAAGCACTCGTTGTGATCTTAAAAACATAAGGCAACTTTCCCTTCTTTCTCAAAACTATCATTCCTAAAAAAAATCCAGAAACAAGTTCTTTTCTCACATGCCCATTTCTGGGCCAATTTCAATTCATGAGGCAAATTCAAAACTTGTGAGGCAAACCTCCATACTTGAGGTAAATCATCAAAACATGAGGCATAATCAATTTCTCAAAATCATTCTTGATTTTTTCGAAAAATAGATCTTTCCACATCCGCCCATTCTTGGGTTGCCCACTTTGGGGCTGCGAGATGATTCGGCCTCCATATGACCCGTTGGTACATATCAGACTCTCACGTCCGGACCTAGAGATGATTCAGTCACCATACAACTCTCGACGCCCATTTTCAATCGAGATGAATCTCGTCAGTATGAGACTCTCTAGCCGCACGACCTCGTCAGGTCAAATGGGAGTAACTCCCTCCCAATACATTGGCCAAATTATAAATTCCTTGGCGATCCCACATGCGCTAGTGCACTTATAATTTTTCCCGGCGATCCCACGCGCCAGTGCACTTATGATTTCCTCGGCGATCCCACACGCCATTTATTCATAAAATTTCCAGTTATAAAGTAACCTCAAATTTATGTTCAAAGAAAATAATTCATGCCTCAAAATACTTCATTCAATAACAACTCATGAAATCAAGCAGTTCATCGCCTACTCGAGGCATTCATTTCAAACGTCCTTCACTGGATAAAACACGTTCCACGTTGCGAAATTCCCATTAAGAAAACAAGCACCATTCAGCCATTTTCACAAAATTCAAGCTTGACATCAATCACGGTTTCAAAATCCCCATTAGAGACTTGATTAGTCATCCATGCCCCTCATTACACTCAATTAAAATGGGAATTTTTATAAAACATGCCAAGAAGTTCAACCACATTCCACTACCAGATTAGGACTTTTCAAAATCACCTTGATTTCATAGTTCCTCATACCACAAATCAATCAAGCACAACTTTCCAAAACAGGGCAGATTTGTTTCCTTGCGCCTCTCACAAAATCAGTCCATAAAACCTTTCACTCCAACTCAAAGTTTCGTCATTTAGTAACCTAACATCATAATAAAGGTTTAGGAATAACTTACCTCAAGCAATTAGCAAAAATCCACACCAAACGAGCCTTCTCAATCCTCAATATCACAGTCAAATGAGAACCGCGTGCCGTCCTAGGAAGTTCATCAATGTCGAGTCAAAATCCACTCAATTTTGGATTAGAAACAATCGAACTTCACTTTCAATAAACCATTCTCTCGATCACCAAACAAATGGCAACCCAGGATGCCTTAACAATTGATCAAATACACGTCGACATCATCATGAACCCTTTATGTATTCGGTTCAAACAGCAACTTATAGGGCAGAATATAACTCGAAGGTTTCGTGCCCAAATTAGTCCTTAAATCGCTTTTAAATCCCAATCCACTTCACATACTTTCCACTAACACTTTAATAAACATTATAGATAGTCCCCTGAGTCAATTTGAAGTCAAAACACTCTTATATCAGCCCCCAACAGAATCGGTAGACAAAGAACATCATCCAAAACATAACCGATTTTGGGTTCCAACCGCTCAATCGAGCCATGAATCAATTCTAATCCTCAATACTTCAATAATCAACTTGCTAAGACCTTCCTTTATGGGTTTAGTAAGCTCACCGTGAGATTTGAAGCAGATTGATACCCCAAAGACGTCGAAACAGCCCAATCTCTTCAAAGTCAGAATTTGTCCATTTTTTGTACCACCCATAATCAGCCATAAAACTCATTCTCAAACCATCTATTTGCAGCCATAGACTATTTGAACATGGTACTAGATGTTATGAAGCTTTCCTAAAAAATTTGAGGTCATTTGGAATTTCTAAGAGCTAGAACCAACACTTCTCCTCAGCTAGCTCAGAATCCATCCGCTTTTCTTCCAAAAATCACCATAAATCAACCAGACCTCTAGAAAATCATGAAACCAACGGTAAAATGTCAAGGACATCTTGAACTAACCTGTGATAAATGGGTTCGACCAAACGACGCCGGGAAGAGCCGCTAGACTGCACCGAACAGAAGGGTCATAAACTATTTTTCTGGGCAGTTTTCTGTTAGGTGGAGATGAAGAGGAAAATGAAGGAATTGGCAAGGAGGAGTGAGGGTGGTCGACCAGCTGAAGATAAGGAGGTTGTCCATCAAATAATCGGTGCCATTTTGCCAAGATCACAATTAATGGCAATTAATGCTTGGTTTAACCATAGGATGACACTTGGCAACCTTCCATTGGTTGCTTCATTGACTTTGACTTCCATTGACTTTCCTTGCCTTCTTCTCTAAGCATTTTCAGCAGCCTCTAGGGATGGGTAAAATGACCATTTTGAGCTTCTTGAGTTCTTTAGGCGTGGGCAAATGGTTTAGGCGCAAAACGGTCTTTTCGAACTTTCAATCCAAACTTCACTTTTCCAATTTGAAATTACCATTTAGCGAGACATTGTCAAATTCCTACTCAGAATTGGAATTCTCTATTTCCAATTATCAATTTTGAGCTTCTATTTCATGATCATTCGTCCGTCGATCGTAATTCCAGTTTGTCTCGAACTAACGGGCGGCTTTTGCAAACATTACGCGTATCGACTCTGTGATTCTCATCACACTGGGGATAACTCAAGTTATGACAGCTTTGGTTGTCATGTAATTGCGAGGGTTCATCGCTAATTCCGACGGCTTCGATCGTCTGTAGTTCGATTTAGGAAAATTTGCAAATTATACATTGGTTAAGCAGCTTCACCCGCGATCCAATCGTATAACGCTAGCATTGTATTCCTTAATCGTCATCTGATCGGCCTCATTGGATCTAAATGTTCCCTCGACAATCCTTATGGTCAAAGTGTCATTTCCTTTTTCGAGTTTCTGTGGTCCACGTACCTTGTCATGCGTTAGCCTTTCCTTTTTGGTCAGTTTACTCAAGATTGATCAGATCTGAGAGAGACAAGACTGAAATACATCGTAAGGTACATTCACATTCAACAGCTTCAAAATGGCAGGAAATTTAGAATGTCACAGAAAGGAAGGTCTCAGCAAGGATAATGTTTGAGTAATCCCACCCACAACAGACTTGTCTGACTACTACGGCCATTATAGGGTCGAAGATGACAGACGAGATCGGGAATAGCACAAAGCTAAAAAAGGCCAAGA
Organism: Rhodomyrtus psidioides; assembly: GCA_021437785.1. Taxonomy (NCBI): domain Eukaryota; kingdom Viridiplantae; phylum Streptophyta; class Magnoliopsida; order Myrtales; family Myrtaceae; genus Rhodomyrtus; species Rhodomyrtus psidioides. Next base: position 2,055,514 of record JAILYB010000119.1, read on the forward strand.
CAAAGGCTCTACCAGATTTAGTCCCTTTAGCAACAGGGAGGTTGGGGAATCGATCTAGGAGGAAGGATAGTGAAATTCGTCCAGAATTGCTTTTGGCATTTATTTTGACTTCGTTGAGGCTTGTGTCAAGGAATTCAGCTAATTGACTCAAGGGCTCAAATCCTATGGGAGGTTGAACTAGTAAGTAAGCGAATTCAACTCCGATGGCGTCGCTGTATTCTTCGAGAGTAGGGGTAACTTCCAGCCCTTCTAAGCAGAATGTAGAGGTGGTGGGATCCCAATAAAGTGCCATGGCTTGAATAAAGGCAGGTGGACATTCAATCTTCAGCAGGTCCAATAGATACCCTAGTCGTGATTTGGCGAATTTCTGGCTGGCTTCGCCCATGCTATCCCACCATGATAGGAGCTCAGTTCGAGGAACTTTAGACACTTGAATATCATTCTTTCCCATCAAGTCTAAAATATGCAAATGATTTTGAAAAGTCAATCGTCAAAAATTTCTTAAAACATGTGACTATGCAAATGCCATGAAGTATGCATGGACCAACTTAATTGCATAGTTCAATTGAAGAAATAGAAATTAGAACCTTCTTCAGGTACTAAAGACCTGACTTGAAGTCTAATTTGAATTTCAAGAAAGTGAATTATGCAATTTAGTCAGGTTCACTCCAGTGACTAAGGGAAACAACAACGTCACATTCCATTGGTCAAAACATCAAATGGGAGAAGGGCGGAATGAATCCCTTATTACAACCAGGACGCCTAACGAAAGAAAGGTAAAGAGAGACTCTTCAAATAAGAAAGCCATAAAAGGCCGATGGAATGTGAGGATCTAAACCACACCTTCCTAAAGGTCTATTCTCCTTCACAATGATAGTCAGTCAGGAACCTTTCTGCAGTTGAGTGTAAGGGATCTCCTTCGGTAAATTGATCGAGGCATCTCAACTCCTCTGGCCATTCTTTGGTCCATGGTATAATGACTTTTGGAGTCTTCTCGCGTCTCGCCTTTTTGAGTATGATGCGTTTCGATTTTGTCTTAATAGCAGGGCGTCTCCTTTTTCCCCAAAGGGTGATCATAGGTATATCTTCCTTAGCTTGACGTTCACCCTTTCAACGGGCGTACGCGTCTCTAGCTAAGCGGTTGCGATGTTGCTTCTTTATCTCCAAGTAATTCTTGAACATCTCGTCCGCTTGTCGCTTGAATCTGAGATTGTTGACATAGTAGCGGGTTTGACAATCTTCAGCATATCCCAAGTTGCGTCCAGTTAGCTCTCGGCCATGCACGAACCTAGTAAAGTGCAGCTTTGTGTTTGGTCCAGGGCAAGTGACTTTCCTTAGGTACGCGAAGGTTACCAATTCTGTTGAACTTTTAGGAAACAGCGACATCCTACCCCATTATCGTTGTTATTTCAATTAGTCACTTGAGTGATTTCATGATGTATGCAATGCATGTGGATGTATATAATGCATGCATCATATTATGAAGCATGGAATATTGAAGTACTTCAAAAGTAAAAGCCTTACCAACCACACTTGGGGAATGTGAAATGTTCCTCTGTAGCAATGTGCGATTTTAGGTATATCAACCATCCATAAACATATGCATGAGACAAGTGGGTATACTCTAAAAAATTAGAAATCAGGTGAGGAACCTATGGCTCAGGCTCCCACGATCCAAATGAGGCAGATTCCTCCCCAAGGGTACCCACCCAAGAGGGTTAGATATCGCCAATTTGGATTGTGAGCGGGAACGAACACGAAAGTCTCAAGTGCCATCAAACACGAGATCCTTTCGCATCATTTCCCTATCTAAGGTAACCTAGAGGTGGTTTGCAGTTGGGATTTGACCGCCAGTGTGTGCGATGTGTCATGATCATCACATTGCAAGGTCATGCACAACAGTTTGTATCAAACACCGCTTCAATATGTACGTAAGGTAAACATACATTCCGAACTCCAACCTGCAGGAAAGATGTCAACAATCACTTCACCCCTTATTTCTCCAATCTGCAAAAACATCTAACACAATAGTTAGCATACATACCTCACCTTCAAGAGCATCTGGATAAAACAAGGTCAGATAAATCAATCAACTTTTTAATCGGCTCAAGTCCTCTGGTATGCGAAATCAGAGATTCTGGGTTCGATCCCCAGCGGAGTCGCCAATCTGTCGCTACCCTCTCCTCAAAGAGCCTGTCGGAGGGGACTAATGGGCCGCCCGATCGTTGCCTGATCGGACGTGGGCCTCTCCCAAGGTCCATTACCCAAATCGCAACGGCTGGATATATGTGGTCGACCTTCGATGTAGTCTGGTGACATGTGATATGTGTACATGCCAAGGAGTCGCCACCAATCGTTTCGTGGAGGGTACGATTGGAAACCCTATCGAATAGTTGGGAGCGATCTATTCGATTCTGTGATAACCAGAGAAATGAGATCGGAGACTTTGTTACGCCAACTGCTAGAGTTGACACCCTTTCGGCACCTAACGGCATTCAATGCCAAGACTCGCCATACAGGCCAAACACAAGTGTCAATTTTTTTTTCAAACAACACCCACTGCCATGTACGAAGCTCCTAATCATACCAATCACATACGCCATTACAAATGCCATGCAGTTTTGAAAATTCCCCTTGAGGGACACTTCAGTGCAATACATCTCTTAACCAAAATCAGACTCAACTTGATACCTTGACTCTCTCTTTCAATTTATGACTGGGGTCATTCCTGCCTCCTTGCTATCTTAGAAACCTGCGAGGAGCCGCTCCTTGTCCGAACTTCTCTGTCCCGGCATGCACTCCCCGCCCTCGTCAGACCTGGTCTTTGCAGGTTGTCTCAAGACATACATCTACGAAGAGAGTTACGTTCCACACGTCCCATAACATGCTTTATTACAGTTTGCAGGTATCCCATCAGCTCGTCCCATACCAAGCGATGGTTTGTCAAGTCTAATAATGATAAGCTCATGCATCCACCTTCCTCAACTTTCATTTCGATGCCATAAACACATGCACTGAATAATCGTCCTCAATACTTACCACATCACATTCGTTCTCAGATCAATTCCGTATCCATTGAAGTTTCTAATTCCACAAATGACCATCTCGTAGATCAATTACTTATGTCCAGCCATATACCTCAAGTTCGGTCGTGGGTAACCACAATCATGATTACAAAACCCAATCGACCCTTTTACTCATAAGCAATGCTCTATTAACCTCAAGCACATTCACAACCTCAAATCCATACTTATGGCTCCTCAATTTCTGCTTACTCCCTTATGAACCTCAATCATATTCAATCGAAATGGATACTATAACCATTAAAATATAACGCAAGTTCAAGCCTATAATCCCTACGATTCAGTAATCAATACTTAATCCTAAGGGTTTTACTATCTAATTGTCCTCAAGTCATCACTCCTTATCACACCAAACCTCAATCAACTTGGATTGAGCTGACCTTGCTCTGATACCACTTAAACGGGGATGTCACGCCCCAAACCCGTCGAGCTCGCGAGCATCCCACCTTTGTCGTTACCTTTAATGATCTCCCAGGAACCAATAGCCAATTACTAAAGGTCTCTATGAAACATGCATGCAAAAAACGATGACAACTCCAATAAAAAAATAATAACCTCACTAGATGACTTAAGACAAAAGAAAGGGTACACTTCTCAATAATGCCAATGTCAAGTACAATTCTAACTCCAAAATAATTTACAGTCTCTAAGGTCTCAATTCAAAATAAACCTTCATTTAACTCCAATGACTTCATCCAAATGCCAATCCATGGCAAGCTCATGTCTCCATCGTCTAGAACCTGAAAATGTTGTCCCACGACGGGGTGAGATATATAATCCCAGTAAGTCAAACCTAACCCTAAACTAGGCTGCCAGTACCTCCAGACACTTTTGAAAAATAAGGTATTTTGGTATTAAAACTTTGGCATGATAAAACGGGGTACTTGTCAAATCGACTCGACTCAGTCATAAAAGATTTCATGAGTAAAACTAAGCTTCGTACGATGGCAGGGTTTTAAATCAAAGATACGCACTCGAGGCAACTCTCAAATTGTCTCAAAATACAATTCTCAGGACTTCTAGAAAGTATATCTTTTTCTTTCGCCCTTCTTGGGCCACTTTCAAATCACGAGGCAAGCTTTTCAATTCATGAGGCATTTTCAATTTCCTAAAATCAGTTCATTGATTCTTCCAGAAAATAAGTCTTTCAAATTCCGCCCATCCTGGGCCGCCCACTTTGCGGCTGCGAGATGATTCGGTCTCCATATAACCCGTCGGTACATATGAGACTCTCGCGTCCGGACCTAGAGATGATTCAGTCACCATACGACTCCCGGCGCCCATTTTCAATCGAGATGAATCGTGTCAGTATGGGACTCTCTAGTCGCACGACCTCGTCAGGTCCAATGGGAGTAACTCCCTCCCAATACATTGGCCAAATTATTAATTCTCGACGATCCCACACGCCATTGGCGATCCCACACGCCAGTGCACTTATAATTTTTCCCGGAAATCCCACACGCCATTGGCGATCCCACACGCTAGTGCACATACAATTTCCATCAGCGATCCCACACGCTATTTATTCATAAAAACCAGTTGCATAAATAGCCTCAATTTTTCATTTAAAATAGACTCATGCTCGTTTTTCAATCGAAGATCAACTCACGCAAAAACCCACATTTCATCGCCCAAATCAAGGCATTCATTTCCAACGTCCCTCAACTAGACAAAATATATTCCATGTTATAAAAATTTCACAAAAGTCAAGATTGATGCAAGTCACGGTTTCAAAATCTCAATTCAAGACTCCATTTAACAATCCAAGCCACTTAGAGTACTCAATTCAAACAGGAATCACCACACGGCATACGCAAGGTCCAACATTCATCATGACCATATTAGAACTCCATAAATCAACATTTATTTCATAAATTTCAAGCCAAAATTTACTCAAGCACAACTCAATTCAAACATGGCAGAATTCGGGTTTCAGAGTTCCTCGACCTCAGCCGGTTCGTAAATCATTGATTTCCTTTAGCAAAGACGTCTTTTAGTAACCTAACTTCATAATAAAGGGTTAGGATCAACTTACCTCGAGCCTAGGCCAAGCGATTCCATAAAACGATCAATGCAACGTCGCGGCAACAAGCTCTCCATTCTTGGCCTTCCACGACCAGATTCAGTCCCAAATAAACTGATATTCATCTGTTGACCTTTTAAGAAATCTAATTCCACAGCCTTATCCTTCAAGGTCTTATGGACGTGTGGACAAAAACGGAGCTCAATTTGGATACCGGACGACCTAGAACGAGTCATTTCAAAATTAGTGTGCACTAGGGTCAGATTTACACGGTTTTCGGTTTCCACATCAAATCAGCCCTTCAAACACTTCTAAACTCTAATTCTTTGCAAGATCTCCTTGCCAACATATCATACTACATCAATAGAGGTCTTACCAAGCAATCCATAGCAAGACTATGCCCCAAAGCCCCTCGAACAGCCTCGGTTTCTCACGAACAGAACCGGCACAGAAACTGACTTTGGAATATCACACAAAACCAACTTCAAAATCCATTCTAACTCCATCTAATTCTCAAAAATAACTTGCTTAGATCTTAAAATAGAAGTCAAGAGGATCTCACCGAAATTTTGGAAGCAATCAAGCTCTTGAAGTGGACGAACGAAGACTCTTTCTCAAACCGAGTCAGATTTCGACCAGCCTGACCTTTTCTCCTTCAAACGGCTCTACGGGATAAATGGCTTGGTGGATTTTGGATCGTAATACCTTGTTGGAACGGCGAGAGAAAGAGATTTCTAATGGAGGTGGAATCACCTCAATCGGATGTCGGATGAAGAAGTTATGACCAAAAAAGTAGAGGTGGTCGGAACTGGGCGGCGAGAGAGAAAATGGAGACAGAGAGAGCCGAGTGAGTCTTGGTGAAAGGTGGAGGGTTTGGTCAGTCAAAATGAAAGAAGAGAGGGAGAGAGGCTTCCTTAACCTTCAAGGAAAAAGCAAGAAGTGACTTGGGTGGTTGAGATTGGACAAGTATTTAATGGCTAACTAGGACTCTAGGCTATAGATGTTAGGTTGTCTTGTCTTCATCAAAATATCAAGGGGCTAAACGACCATTCTATCCTCACTTTTTCGGCCACCCTAGGGAGAGACAAATGACTAAAATGCCCTTAGCTTATCTTAAAGGCATGGGTAAACTCCGAGGGCAAAAGGGTAATTTCTCACTTACAGTTCAAATCTCACTCTCTCAATTTTAATTACCCTCGATGAGGCGATGTTCAAATCTTTTCCAAATGTTGGAATTCCTCAATATCTAATACCCGATCTCGAGATCCAATTTCATGTCAAATTCTCGTCGACTGTAATTCTAATTTATCTCAAACTGACTGGCGACTCTTACAAGCGCTACGCGTAACGACCTTAGGATTTCTCAAGTCATGGCGACCTTGGTTGTCATGTGATTGCGAGGGTTTATCGCTAGTTCCTGCGGTCCTGATCATCAGAATCTGATTTAGAAAATTCTCACAAATTACACATTGGTTAAGCGGAATCACCCGCGTCCCAACTTATAATGCTAGCAAGGCATTCCATGATCGTTCTTAAATCGATCTCTGCTGGCCCAAAATATCCCCTCGACAATCCTTATGGTCAAAGTGCCGTTTCTTATTCGAATTTCCCAAGTCCACGTACTCGACTCTGCGTTAGTCTTTCCCTTTCGGTCAGTTAACTCCAGAGTGGCCTGCTCTAAGCGAGATACAGCTGAAATACACCGATCGATATCTTTCCAATCCATAGCCTCGAGAGGGGTCGGAATTCGGAATGTCACACTACCACACATTGATGTACTGGTTGACAGTACCGCAGGTATGAGTTATTCTCATTCATGGATGGATTCTCTGGGTATAACCAAATCCTCATGAAGCAGGAAGACAAACTGAAGAGTACCTTTACCACCCCTTGGGGAAACTTTTGCTATAAGGTCACGCCCTTCGGATTAAAGAACGCTGGGGCAACCTACCAGAAGGCTATGATCACATTATTCCACGACATGATCCATAAGGAAATCGAAGTATATGTCGATGACATGATCGCTAAATCCAAGAAGGGACAGGATCACATTCAGGTGTTAAGAAAATTATTTGAGCGACTGCGCAAATACAAGTTAAGGTTGAACCCTAACAAATGTGTGTTTGGGGCAAAATCTGGGAAACTTCTCGGATTCATGGTCAGTAACAGGGGCATTAAGATTGATCCTTCAAAGATTCAAGCCATCCATGATCTAGCAACTCCCTCCACAATAAAAGAAGTGAGGAGTCTTCTGGGGAGACTAAACTATATTGCCAGGTTCATCAATCAGTTGTCAGATGTAGCTAAACCGATCTTCAGACTACTCAAGAAGGGCGCGAAAGTGACATGGGACACAGAATGCAGTCAAGCGTTCCAAAAGATCAAAGACTATCTAGTCACTCCACCAATGCTAGTGCCGCCCATCCCAGGTCATCCCTTGACCTTATATTTGACTATACAGCAAGAATCCTTGGGGGCCTTACTCGCCCAAACAAGCCCAGCGGATGGTAAGGAAAGGCCATATATTACTTGAGCAAGAAATTCACCTCGTCTGAAGCGAAATACATACCTATTGAAAGGGCTTGCGTAGCAACTGTATGGGTACTTCGCAGATTAAGACAGTATACCCTACATCACCAGATTCAGCTGGTAACAAAAAATGACCCTGTCAAGTACCTCCTAGAAAAGCCCGCTCTGATTGGGAAGTTAGCTAAATGGCAGGTAATGCTATCTGAATTTGACATCAGGTGTTCTCCACAAAAATTAGTAAAAGGGAGAGCCATAGCTGATATGTTGGCAGAAAACTCACAAAGTTGCAAGTCTTCTGGAAAGACAAAGACAGAAGACCAAGTTTTGAACCTGGCAGAGGATAAATGGGTCATGTACTTTGATGGCGATGTTAACCTATCAAGAGCCGGCACTGGGGCAGTATTGATATCCCCAGACGATCAACATTCTCCTGTTGCAGCAAAGATGACTTTTCCTTGCACCAACAATATCTCAGAATATGAGGCGTATATTCTAGGCTTACAATTAGCCATTTCCATGGGAATACCTAGGCTGCAAGTTTATGGAGATTCCATGCTCATCATTTTACAGACACAGGGAGAGTGGAAAACGAAGGACGCAAAACTCATCCCTTATCACGAATACCTTGAAGAGCTGACACTTAAGTTCGAGGAGATGTCGTTCGAATACTTTCCAAGATCTCATAACCAGTTTGCAGATGCACTAGCCACACTGGCCTCAATGTTACAAGTAACTGGTGGGTTAGAAATAGAACCACTAAGAATCGGCATAGTCAAAAAATCGGCCTATTGTACGATGATAGAGGAAGAGTTCGACGGAGAGCCGTGGTACTATGACATCAAGAATTAACTCTTAAAAGGGGAGTTTCCTGAAGGGTGTCAGGCAGGAGACCGGAGATACATAGCCAGGATGGCCAACAAGTTCTTCCCCAGTGGACAAGTCTTGTACAAAAGATCATTTGACTCCACTCTGTTAAGGAGTGTAGACGCTAAAGAAGCAAATATTCTCATAAAGGAGATCCATGAAGGTATATGTGGGCCGCACATGAACGGCCATCTTCTTGCTAAAAAGATCATGCGACTCGGATACTATTGGATGACCATCGAATCAGACTGCTGCCAACATGTCCGGTCATGCCACTAGTGCCAAATATACGGCGATAAGATTAATGCGCCCCCGAATGAACTACATCAAATGTCCGAAGCCTGGCTTTTTTCTATGTGGGGGACAGACATGGTAGGACCCATCAATCCAACGGCTTCAAATGGTCATCACTTCATCCTGGTAACGATTGATTACTTCACAAAGTGGGTAGAGGCCAATTCTTACAAAAATGTCACCGCAAGAAACGTGGCAAGGTTTATTAAGAGAGATATAATCTCTCGATATGGTACCCCTCAAGCGATCATTAAAGATAATGGGTCCAACCTAAACAACAAAATTGTTGATGATCTACTGGACCGCTTTGGCGTTCGACATCTTAATTCTTCCCCCTATCGCCCATAGATGAATGGGGCAGTAGAAGCGGCTAACAAGAATATAAAAAAGATCCTGGCTAAGACTGCAGAGAATTATAGGGATTGGCATGAAAGGCTACCCTTTGCTTTAATGGCATATCGAACTTCGATCAGGACTTCTACAGGGGCAACTCCTTACGCTCTGGTATACGGGATGGAAGCGATCCTGCCCGTGGAAGTTGAGATCCCCTCTTTAAGAATCCTATCAGAGGGTAAGCTCTCCGAGTCAGAATACTCTGAGCGCAGATATGAACAGCTGAATTTGATAGACGAGAAACGCCTCAGGGCGATCTGTCGTGGTCAAAGCTACCAGAAGATGGTGGCCAAGTCATTCAATCGAAAGGTTAGAGCCAGAAATTTTGAAGTGAATGATCTGGTGGTAAAGAAGACTCTGCCAAATGTTGTCCATCCAGGAGGCAAGTTTACCCCGAATTACGAAGGCCCCTATATTATCAAGAAGATTCTCGCAGGAGGAGCATTGATCCTTGTAAATTCTGAAGGAGAAGAATTGGGGCACCTTGTAAATTCAGATGCTTTGAAGAAGTATTATCCTTGAAATGAAAGCAAATGTTGAAATATCTGGTTTGTTCCGAAATGATCCGAACCGCCATAATAGCAATTGCATAAGCATATCATGCATTCATGCATACACTAGCATGTGTTCAGTTTTACAGGATTCCAAGAAGCGGATTCAAAATCGGATTCATCCAAACGGAACCCTAGACGGAGAGGTCATTGACATCAAGCGCCAGGTGATATGTATCTGATCCACCAAAGGTTAAGCTGCCTTTCACTCACAAGAATGTCTATTCTATCCTACATGCAGGAATGCCTGGTGAAGACGGAAGACAAACGCAGTAAAATCTCTCTCATCTTCTGTAAGATGAAAAGAACAAAAGAATGGACGTTCATATGCCCGAACTTAGAAATAAATCTCACTTTTAAAAATGAATTCCTTGCATTTATTGCACACCCATCAAAATCAGGGATTGTCCAAGCATGTTCAAAATATGTATGATGCATCATTGAAGTCTCCTGCGGAGTAAAACGCCTGGAGGAAAACAAGATGATTTTTTCAAAAACATGGCTTGCTTAGGCTATCTAGCAGGAATATTCCTCCAAAGGAAAGGCAAACCTGAGTCAAACACGTCCTACATATACTCGAGAGATGAGAGAAGGGTGAGAATAGGAAAGCCTGAATCTGAGGATATAAGGGCCCTTCGCATCGATTACATGGATTGAGATGACGGAGGCATTCATTTCTCTATCCTAAACACTAGAGGTGACCATTGATAACCCTTTGAACGAAGGTCGCTTTCTTTACCCCTGTCAAGAACCACCCCACATTGGGGCCAACTGGGACTAAGCCCAGCGGTATCAGGAGGTAAATGGTTAGAAATTCTCTTGCTCAGACTTGCATCAATCTTCGTGTGTTGCTGGTCATTTTAACTTTTATGATAATTCTGGTGCTTTAAGATGACGAAAAGCATTCGTTTTTCTATCCTATACACTTTTACCCTTTGCACAGCCCAGTTGAGCCTATACGTTCGTTTCACAAACCCGTTGGTGATCATTGCATATCCCAAAGCGGAAGTGACGTCACTTCAAGAATGGAAGAGTTCAAAATATAAGGATCATGAAAAATTCATGGGTTAATGTTTGAGTGCTGATATTCAAGTTGTACATCTAGCACACTCATTTGAAAATCTCAAATTCTAAAAGAAAGAAAAAGGTGAGATTTCAACAAAAAAAAAAATAAGAGAGAAAAGTCCAATCCTGGGCATCAAGAAAAAGCAAAGTGCCTAGTAAAAGCAAGGCCAATGCCCATCCAAATATTTGTACACTTGTGAATCATGTGTTTAATCTTGTAAATGCCAAGAAGATGGCATGATATCTGTGTATAGGTCACCAGTGAGATTTGGTGGTAAAAGATACTTCCAGATTATGTCACATTCATATCGCACTAGCACAAGAGAAGGGTTCTCCAAAGAATACTAATGCGCTTCAAAGACTGAAGGCGCTCTCTGAACCGAAAGAGACTGGATCGGCAGCAAAACCTGCAATGATCACCAATGTTAAGCCCTCCGCATATTCTGAGCCAAAAACAAACCTTTTTTGGTCCCCAATCCTACCTATGTTATAACCCTGAGAAGTCTTTTCTGATTAAAGCATTTGTGTTAAGGTATAGTTTAATGTCTAAGCTTAGCTCGAAGAAGTTCGAGCAAGATTATTTCTTTCTCATTTTGCAGGGTTCTTGACTTGTAAACCGGGAGCAAATGAAGAAAATTTTTTGTGCAAAAGACCTGACTCAGAAAGTGAGTCCCCTTTCGGAAACCATGTCCAAGCCCAACATTACGATCCCGTGAAGACCTCTCGATTAATCTGAATGTATGCGATGCGAACGGTCCCGAAAACCCAGGTACAGGGTATTAGGAAATTCGAGTGCTCTTGTTATGAAAAGACCAAGTCAAAAATGGGTAAGAAGACCTTTCTAACAGAGATATTCCGGGGTAAGAACAGTAGGAGTGCCACAACTTTTGTCTGGAGATCACTTGAGTGCCATAACTTTTTTTTGGATCACTTGAGTATCAAATCGGAGCAAAAGGGATCACTTGAGTGCCACTTCCGGCCAAACATCATACGTGGACTTTCTACTTAATATTTTATTGTGACGTGAAAATTATTGTCCAACGTGTCATTATTAAATTGAACCTAAGTGATCACTTTTTCAAAATTAAGGAACCTAAGTGACTGCTTTTAAAAAATTAAAGAACCTAAGTGATCACTTTTCAAAAATTGAGGAACCTAAGTGGCTACTTTTAAAAAGATATGGTACTTAAGTGACAACTTTGTGAAAGTTCAATTTGAAAGCGTGCGACGTTCTTAAAGTGAATCAAAGTGATCGCTTTTTCAAAATTAATGAACCTAAGTGAGCACTTTTAAAAAATTAAAGAACCTAAGTGATCACTTTTTAAAAATTGAGGAACCTAAGTGATCACTTTTAAAAAGATCTAGTACTTGAGTGGCCACTTTGTAAAAGTTCAATCCGAAACATGCGACGTCGTTTCCTTTTTATTGCTGATTCAACTTTCCGGCGAGCCACGTGGGTTGATTTTATATTATTTTAGTGCCACGTCGGATTTTCCGGCGACCCAAATAGCAAATGGCACTCAAGTGGTCTATTTTTAAAAGTTGTGGTACTCAGGTGATCCAAAAAAAAATTATGGCACTCAAGTGATCTCCGTACAAAAGTTGTGGCACTTCTACTGTTCTTACCCCGAGATATTCCAATAGAATACTCGAAAGCAAGCTTTAGTTGGAAACTTCAAATAGTTTGATCCAAGGATTTTCCTCACAAGGATTCCTGATCATCCTCGCATGCTTGAAGATATCTTGAACAATCTCCAGCATCTCAAGTTATTTTGCATAATTGCATAGGTTAAAGTGAACCTTTATCTGCATTATGTTCATCATTATGTCAAAAGGACAATCTTCAGAATCATCTTTATGTGAGATTTCAGTTTTATAGGTTTAAGCTTTCTGCAGGATGCCTGGAGTCCCTAGATCCTAGAATGTCACCACCAATGTCAAAAGGACAATCTTCAGAATCATCTCCATGTGAGATTTCAGTTGTATAGGTGTAAGCTTTCTGCAGGATGACTGGAGCCCCCAGATCCTAGAATGTCACCTCCAATGTCGAAAGGACAGTATTCAAGATCGCTTTTCTACGAGATTTCAGGTAACCCCTAAATCCCAGAAAAATCTTACTAAAGTTTTTGCAGGTTTGAGTTTTCTGCAGGATACTTGGAGTCCCTAAGTCCCAGAATAACACTTGACACATCAAAAGAACCATGTTTGAAACTAGCTGTCTGAAAGGTTCTAGGTAATCCCTAAACCTAGAGTAGCTCATTTGGTAAACCTGAAAGTTAGGTACACCTCACTTGTATAGACCCTAGTTAATTCCTTAGAATATAAGATCAGCGAAATGTTCGACAATCCCTACAGAACGGGTGCGTCATCCATAGGTTCCTAGCAGAAAGGAGACATATTCACGGCCTGATCCCCCTGACGGATCAAAATGTCCGACAATACCAACAGAACGGATGCGTCATCCATAGGTTCCTAGCAGAAATGAGTCCTATTCATGGCCAGATCCCTCTGACGGATCAAAGTGTTCGACAATCCCTACAGAACGGGTGCGTCATCCATAGGTTCCTAGCAGAAAGGAGTCTTATTCACGGCTGATCCCCCTGACGGATCAAAATGTTCGACAATCCCTACAGAACGGGTGCGTTATCCATAGGTTCCTAGCAGAAAAGGAGTCCTATTCATGGTTTGATCCACCATACGGATCAAAACCCCTAACAATCTCTAAAGAACAGGTGTGTCATTCACAGGTTCTTGTCAAACATAGGAATCTCACTCTGGTATGGCCTACCATGTAGGCTAGAATTTAACCGCCCTAGGACGCTCAAGAGACGAGCCCCTAGATATCCACTTGAACCCGTTGTACACTGCACATGCCGCACGAGCATCAGGAAGGTAAGTAACAGGTGAGCATCTCTGTCCCACCTCTCTCTCTCTCTCCCACATCAGCTAAAACGAGAATGAGCAAAGCATTCACCAACGGGACAAGAAAGATTAGATGTCAAGATTTATTTTTCTATTTCCCAGTAGAGTCGATCTAGACTTAGGTGTCACATGTCTTTGAGAGAAACCTCCCGGGAGATTCCTCTCAAAGAGAGGCAGCTGTTGACACTTAATTTTGGATCAGCTTTTTCGTGGTTATTTCTTGAAAAATTCATGAAAAAATCCATAAAAAGTCAAAAAACTGCAAAATCAACTTTGGTGGCCTTGGCCAAGCATAAGGAACCATTTTTTACAAAAAATAAATAAATTTTCATATTTTTTGCATTTTTTAATATTTTTCAAAATTAGGAAAATACTAGAAAAATCAAGAAAAATAGCATTATTTTTCTTTTAATTCCCTTGTTATTTTTACCTCACCAAAAGTCCAAATTCAAATTCAATTTTGTGTTCCTTTGTTACGCATATGAGTGAATTTGGTAAAAAAAAATGTCAATTGAGTCTTTTTATTTGTAATTTTGGCATTTTTTAGGATCTTGACATTCAATCTAATTGTCCCTTATTGCAATTTGACCCAATTGTCCACGCAGAATGTTTAATTGCACAAATGGGGCAAAATTGCATATTTAATTGCATTTTAGTCCTTGAATTTGGGCATATTTGAAATTACTTTCAATTCATGGACTGTAGTTACAAATTGAAGTTGCTACCCAAAGTTTTTCACCATTCGGAACCAATTGGCATAGGTGATTTGGTCCAATTTGACCATTTGGACCCTCAATTGCACAATTTCCCAATTTGCAATTAAATGAAAATTTGGGGGTTTTATAGAAATTGAGGCGAAATTTTGGGCAAAACCAAATTTTTAGATAAAATCCATGCCCTAAGTTCAATTCTGGGGTTTAATTGCAAAAATTCCCAACAGATTTGGATTAATTTTGAAAATTCCAAATTGGAACCGGTTCGGACCGATCAGACCACCGGTCGGACTGGCCGAACCGGTCCGCTACAGTGTCATCGTCTTCCTCAGGCCCCCGCGCGAATGAACAGTCCTCAGCTCGATTTTGATCAAGAAATTGAAGGACAATTCGCGACTAATTGGAAGGGGAATGGTGGGCGTTTTTTTCCTCTCATCTTCCCCCGTCGATCGAGACTAACATCACAACCAATGGCCACCGGAAAGGAGAGTAATCGGCCGGTCAAGGCTGTGGCACCTGCGAAAGTCAACGACGACAGAATTCGGATGAAATTCGTCCAAATTCGTGCCAAATGCGATCGCCGGAGGCCCCGAACAGAATTGCCATTTCATACCCGTTAACTACCGGTCGTCGGTGACCATTTTGCACGTGCTTTCACGTGCGGAGGTCACCGACCTTCCTTCCCTGATTCGGCGCCAAGATTTCAAACGGGTATATAAGCTAAGGGAACTTCTAGAAGGCGAGGTGGGTGGATTCAGTTTTAGGAGGAGAAACCGAATCGAGAGAGAGAGAGAAAGAAAGCGACTGAGAGCTCGCCCTCCAACCGCCATTGTCGAGGGCTCGAGCTTGAACTGTGAGGCGTAGGTTGGGCCACTTGCAGGCCAAACCGAAGCTGGTGAGCGTTGTTGGAAGGTCGCCGGAGCTTCAAGGAAGCAATCGCCGTCGGCCGCGCAGCCTGAAATCATCGGAACAAGTGAGTCGCAATCTCGAGCTTCTCACTGTGCATCCATGGCGACTCGTGCATTTCTTGTTCATTCTTGCAATTAATATGTGCGTTTCGTTCATTGGACATCACTAACCATAATCGCATATCTATTTTGCATCGACTTCGCTTGAACTCCCCGAATTGAGTCTTCCAATTCAACCTCCATTACCGAACTCTGTTCATTTTTGCCCAACCAAATCTGGGTCGAGCGAGCTCAATCGGAGCTCGAGGTAAGTCTCCTGAACATTGGTTGACGCTATCATGTGATGGAATTGTAATGATTGGGTGTAAATCGAGCGATTGAACTCCCATGGTCGTACTCGGCACTTCGCTTGGTGATTACGATTTTGTGGATGAAATGCTTCAATTGTTAGATATGTTAAACTAGAGATGATCGCGAGTCGATTGGTGATGGTTTCGCGCGATTTCGTCAAGATTCCACCGTTGGATCATCGTCGGAGGGTCGTGGCCGTTCATTCAGAGATGGTCGCGAGGTTGAAGACGAAGCTGATGTGGCGTAGTCAGCGGGTCAAAGTTCCAGGTGTCACGTTGCGATTGGTCCACGTGTCTGACGAGTCAGCTCGACCGTTAGTCTGTTAGGGCGAGTCAGCGTAGATCGGATGGTCTAGGTTAATCGAGTCCAATTCATAACGACCGTCCGATTAGAAATTAGGAGGATTCGAAAATGTTTTAAATCGAAAAATCAAATAGAATCAAAACGGCACCGTTTAGGTTAATGAGCAGGCGACGTCGTTTAGGGTAGTGAGGGCGGACGGTCTAGATCAAATCTCACGTTTTAATCCTGGCCGTAGGTTTTAGTAAATAGATCAGACGGCCCTGGTTGAGTCTCTGTTCCATCTGGGCCATAGGTTTTAGTAATCTCATCCGGCGGTCGTAGATTAGCCACGCAGCTCAATGAACACCGTCGGATCAAATCCGGTTAATCTGAAAATAAAAAAAGGCCGAAACGGTGTCGTTTTTGGTCGTGGGTCTCGCGGGTCAGTGTCTGGGCCGGGTTCCGACCCGAGTAGGTCGGGTTGACCCTGTCCAATTTTTTTTTAATAAAAAAATCAAAAAATGATTTTTAAAAAATCAGAAAAATCCTAGAAAATCCTAAAAAATGCTAGAAAATTCTAGAAAATCCCAAAAATATATAGGAAAATTGTGGGAAAATCCTAGACACTCCAGAAATCGCCAAAAATCGAGGATTGACCACAAACAACTGGTCAACCCTATTTTTGGGGTTTCTTATCCGTTTTTCCCAGAATTGACGATATTACCCTTTAGGGGTAAGTCGCCTCTGTTGAATGTGCGAGATAAGGCTGATAATGCCAAGGTAAGAATTAAGGTGAGGTAGGCGACCAATTCTTAGGCTTGGTTTTCCGAGTCCCTTCCATCTTCTCAAAATGACGATTTTGCCCCTTAATGGGAAAATTGTCTTGCTTGTTCTAATTGAGTCCTGGAAATTGCTTAAAATTAGGGTTTGGGTCAGGTGGGTGACCAACCATAATATTTGAGAATTTCAATTCTTATCTTTGTCCAAAATGACGACTTTACCTCTCTAAGGGTAAAATCACTCTTAAATTCCAGAAAAATTCTGGAAATTCCCGAAAAATAGGAAATGGAAGGATTTTATTGTCAATCTCATTTCCACCATCTTTTGACCACATATTTCATATGAAATGACGATTTTACCCTTTTTGGGGCAAATTGTCCTGAAATTTCTCAAAATTACGATTCTGCCCCTCATGGGCGAATCATGTCAAATCACTCCTAAGCCTTGATTGATACTTCTCTAGGCTAATAGGGCCTCATTAAGGATGCCATGCTACTTTCATGTGTTTTATCCGCATATACTGGATCCTTGATTTGCGCATTTACTTTTAATGATTGTGAGTGATAGGGTAGCTATTCCTGTCTACTTGAACTCCTAGATTTAGGTTCGTACCCCCACTCATTTGTATGAAATCCTAGGGTCAGATAAATCATCCAACTTAGGTGCCGAAATGGCGTCAACTCTAGCAGTTGGCGTAACAAAGTCCCCGATCCCATTTCTCTGGTTCCCGCAGAAACGAATCGATCGCTCTCAACTATTCGATAGGGTTTCCGATCGTACCCTCCACGAAACGATTGGTGGCGACTGTGACATTCCGAATTCCAGCCCCACTTGAGGCTATTGAATGGAAGGATATCGATCGAGGTATTTCAGTTGTATCTCGCTCGAAGCAGGCCACATTCGAGTTAACTGACCGAAAGGGAAACACTAACGCGAGGTCGGGTACGTGGACTTGGGGAATGTGAATGAGAAATGACGCTTTGACCATAACGATTGTCGAGGGAATATTTTGGGCCAGCAGAGATCGATCTAGGAACGATCATGGAATGCCTTACTAGTGTTATACATTGGGACGCAGGTGATTCCGCTTGACCAATGTGTACTTGGCGAGAATTTTCTAAATCGGATTCCGATGATCAGGACCGCAAGGACTAGCGATAAACCCTCGTAATTACATGACAACCAAAGTCGCCACGGCTTAAGAAAAATCCCAACGTCGATACGCGTAGCACCTGCAAGAATCGCCCGTCAGTTTGAGATAAACTGGAATTACGGTCGACGATAGTTCGACATGAAATTGGACCTCGAGATTGGGTATTAGACATTGAGGAATTCCAATATTTTAATTGATATGGACGTCGCCTCATCGAGGGTGGTTTATACTGGAAAAATGAAATTTCGGACGAAAAGTGCCAAATGACCATTTTACCCCTCGCCCATTTGCCTTTGCCTTAAGGATAATTGAAGGTCAAAATGGTCATTTCCCCCTCCCCATGAGCTGCCGAAACTTGATGGACGAGGATTCAATGGAAGTCAAAGTCAATGAAGCAACCAATGGGAGGTTGCCAAGTGTCAAGCTAGGGTTAAATTGGCTTTAATTACCCCTACCTAGTACATCTTATCATTTTGACATATTGGCCTCAATTATTTGAGAGAACATCTCCCCTAGCTGCTGTAAAAGTCATGGCCCTCCTTCTTCTCCACCATTTCCTTCATTTTCCTCTTCATCTTCACCTAACAGAAAACTACCCAGAAAAATAGTTTCTGACCCTTCTGTTCGGTGCAGTCTAGCGGCTCTTCCCGGTGTCGTTTGGTCGAACCCTTTTACCACAGGTTAGGTCAAGATGTCCTTGACATATTTTCGTTTGTTTCAAGATTGTTGGAGGTCTGGTTGATTTATGGTGATTTTTTGAAGAAAGGCGGACGGATTCTGAGCTAGCTGAGGAGAAGTGTTGGTTCTAGCTCTTAGAAATTCCAAATGACCTCAAATACTTTAGGAAAGCTTGTTAACATCTAGTACTATGTTCAGATGGTTTATGGTTTCCAATAGATGGCTTTAGAATGAGTTTTATGGCTGATTATGGGTGGTACAAAAATGGACAGATTCTCACTTTGAAGAGATCGGGCTGTTTCGACGTCTTTGGGGTATCAATCCGCTTCAAATCTCACGGTGAGCTTCCTAAACCCATAAAGGAAGGTTTTAGAAAGTTTATTATTGAAGTATTGAGGATTAGAATTGATTCATGGCTCGATTGAGCGGTTGGAACCCAAACCGGTTCTGTTTTGGATGATGTTCTTTGTGTACCGATTCTGTTGGGGCTGATATAAGAGTGTTTTGACTTCAAATTGACTCAAGGGGCTATCTATAATGTTGATTAAGGTGTTAGTGGAAAGTGTGTGAAGTGGATTGAGAATTAGAATTGATTTAAGGGTTGTTGAGGTGAAAAACGTGAAGGTCGACCAATCTGTCCACAATGCACTTCGGTTTTGAAATTGGTCGTTTTAAGTCGTCCGGTATTCGAATTGAGCTTCGTTTTCGCCCACGCGTCCATAAGACATTGAAGTATAATATTATGTGATTTGATTTTGTAGAACTTAGATGGTGCAATGCCAGTTTATTTGGGACTGAATCTGGTCGTGGAAGGTCAATATGGACAGCTTGGTGCCGCGACGTTGTGTCACGCGTTTTGTGGAAATTGCTTGGTCTAGGCTTGAGGTAAGTTATGCCTAAACCTTTATTAGGAGGTTAGGTTACTAAAGGACAGAGTTTTGAGTCGGATTGAATGATTTTATGAAAAGAATTTGTGAGAGACGCGAGGAAACCCAAATCTGCCCTATTTTGGTGAATTGAGCTCGAGTGGTTTTATGGCATGAAATTTTGAAATCGAAGTTGAACTAAGGAGTCTTAATCTGGTTGTAGCATGTGGTTGGGTTATTCGGCGTGCTTTGTGGAAATTATCATTGATTTGAGTGCTTAAAGTTGATTGATTTACCAAGCGAGTCTTGAGATAATTTGTGAATGATCAAATTTGAGATTTGATCGATTTGAGCTGAATGAATCTTGTATTTTACTGAGAATTTCATAATGAGAAACGTGTTTTGTCCAGTTGAGGGACGTTTGGAATGAATGCCTTATTTTGGCGATGAATTTCATGAGTTGTTCTTGAATGATGAATTTTAAGGCATGAATTATTTTCTTTGAACGAAAATTTGAGGCTACTTTATAACTGGAAATTTTATGAATAAATGGCGTGTATGATCGCCGAGGAAATCATAAGTGCACTGGCGTGTGGGATCGCTGGGAAAAATTATAAGTGCACTGGCGTGTGGGATCGCCAAGGATTTATAATTTGGCCAACGTATTGGGAGGGAGTTACTCCCATTTGACCTGACGAGGTCGTGCGGCTGGAGAGTCCCATACTGACATGATTCATCTCGATTGAAAATGGGCATCGAGAGTCATATGGTGACTGAATCATCTCTAGGTCCGGACGTGAGAGTCTCATATGTAACGACGTGTCAGATGGAGACCGAATCATCTCGCAGCCCCAAAGTGGATTGCCCAGGATGGGCGGAAATGGAAAGACTTGTTTTATGGGAAATTCAAAGAATGGGTTTTGAGAAATCGAAAAGGCCTCATGATTTAAATAATTTGCCTCATGAATTGAAATTGGCCCAGAAAGGGGCGTGTGAGAAAAGAACGTGTTTTATAGATGGAAAGTTGCCTCATGTTTCTGAGATGGCGTCGAGTGTTTGCATGTGATTAAAAACCCTGCCTTTGTACGAAGCTTAGATTTATCACGATTCTCTTGACTGAGTTGAGCTGTTTTGAAAGTTCTGAAATGTCATGTTTTGGAAAGTACCCTGTTTTGCCATGTCAAGGATTTTATCCCAAAATACCATGTTTTCCAAAAGTGTTTGGAGGTACTGGCAGCCTGGTTTAGGGTTAGGTTTAGCTTACTGAGATTTATATCTCACCCTGTCGTGGGACAGCATTTTCAGGTCCCAAACGAAGGAAACTAGTGCTCGCCGTGGATTGGCATTCGATGAAGTCAATAGAAGAAATGATCATGAATCCTTTTGTGACTATAGTGTTGTAATGAAGTGTTTGGGGATTTAGCATTATAACCTCTGATGTATGATTGACCTTTATATAAGGTGTACCCTTCTGTCCTAAGTCATCTTGTGTTTTGTTTACATGTAGTTGTCCTCGCTTTCGAATGCTTGTTTCATATAGATCTTTAAGCATTGGCCGTTGGTTCCTTGGAGATCAACAAAGGTAACGGCAGAGGTGGGATGTTCGCGGGCTCGACGGGTTCGAGGCGTGACATCCTTATTTAAGTGGTATCAAAGCATGGTCAGCTCGATCCAATGTGATTGGGGTTTGGAGTGATAAGGAGTGATGACTTGAGGACAATTAGATAGTAAGACCCTTAGGATTAAGTATTGATTACTGAATCATGGGGATTATAGGCTTGAACTTGAGTTATATTTTAATTGTTATAGTAGCAATTTCGATTGATGATTTTGGGTGGAAATATGATTGAGGTTCATAAGGGAGTAAGCATAAATGAGGAGCTATAAGCATGATTTTGAGGTTGCGATTATATTTGAAGTTAATAGATGATTGCCTATGAGTAAAGGGTCGATTGGATCTTATGATCGTAATTGTGGCCTTGAGGTATATGATTGAACATAGGCAATTGATTTGCGAGATGGATGGTCATTTGTGGAATTAGAAACCTTCCATGGATAGGGTATTGATTTGAGAACGAATGTGATATGGAGAGTATTGAGGACGATCATTCATTGCATGTGTTTATGACATTAAAATGACAGTTGAGGAAGGTGAATGCATGAGCTTATCGTTATTAGACTTGATAAACCGTCGCTTGGTATGGGACGAGCTGATGGGATACCTACAAACTGTAATGAAGCATGTTATGGGACGTGTGGAACGGGACTCTCTTCGTAGATATATGTCTTAGGACAACCTGCAATGACCACGTCTGACGAGGGAGGGGGAGTGTACGCCGGGACAGAGAGGTTCGGACAAGGAGCGGCTCCTGGCAGGCTTCTAAGATAGCAAGGAGGCAGGAATGGCCCAAGTCATAAATTGAAAGAGAGAGTCTAGGTATCGGGTTGAGTCTGATTTTGGTTAAGAGATGTATTGCACTAAAGTGATCCTCAAGGTGAATTTTCAAAATCGCATGGCATTTGTAATGCACATGTGATTGGCATGGTTAGAAGCTTTGTACATGGCAGTGGGTGTTGATTGAAAATGAAAATTAACGCTTGTGTTGGCATGTATGGCGAGTTTTGACCTTGAGTGCCATTTGACTGGTATCTTGTGAAATTGTGAATGACCTTCGAGAGTAACCTATGGACTCTAAAGAGATGCTCGTTGTATGCTAATTGCGAAGAACACGAGCTATGGGTCTAATGAGGTAAGATTCCTCAGTCGTGAAATTTATGAGAAATGAAGTCCTTGTGGAGCACTTAAGATGAAATACATGATGAATCGACTAGAGTCGATGTGGGTTGCTGGAAATTGAGATTTTCCTAAGATTGGTGAATTATTATAGACGGATTGCGTAAAGATTCCTCACTAGAATTGTTCCATTGATGAATGAGACTAGGGACGAGATGTAACGTGAATGTGTGAATGAACGTGATAAGTTTTCGAGGACTTAAATCAAGTTGACAACTGCGTTGTGAATGGCGTTCTGGTTGGGAATTGAAAGAGTTGAGAGAATCATAATGGCGTGGTGTAAGAAGGGAATTTAAGGCGTAATAAGGCGATCTAAAGTAAGCATTGTATGTACGCCGTGACAGCAGGGCCATATGAGTTGGAACGCCTACTGTGTGATTGGAGTCGGTTTGTGAATGTCCTCGCGACAAAGTTTGGGAAACATTGTTTGGATGGAAGAAGATTTCAAGTCTATATCTACCACAAAAGAATAAGGTAGTGGTTTCCCGAAAGGAATTGATGAGAAGCAACGCCGATGGATGAATTTATTTACGGATACGGGAGCGTTGCTCGTGTAAAGAAAGACCTCGCAACTGTGTGAAATGCAAGAGCTAGAAATGTTGACTGCTCTAAAGGAACTGAGGGGAAGGCATAACCTTTACGAGTTGATGGATTAAATTGGTCATTGGAGGATCTCGAATGAAATCAAGGAAGAACTATTAAGGACTCAATCATGAGTTTGCTAGAGAAGTCGAGAAGGCTACTGCTTGATTTGAACGATCGATGGTAAGCTAATGGAAATTGTGCATCCTTGACAATACGAAAAGATGTTGGAATTGGATGATTATGCCAAATGGTAAAGGCGCCAACGAGTACGTTTTCATGAAGATCTGGTAATGATTGTGAGAGGTAAAGAACATGAATTTAAGGTGACATTTTGGAAAAGCCTTTTAACTTGGAATTTCAAAAGCAAGGCTGCAGTGTGATGCACGCATTATCCTCGGACTAATAGGCAAATTGAACGGAGGATTTGAGTGCTCGAAGGTATATCACCGATAGATATCATGAATGTCTGAATAGAATAGTGAAAAGCAAGTACAGGTTAAGGACTGAGAGAAGCAAGTCCTGGAGGAAGATAACTTTTATCAGAGAAGACAAGTGAGAATGTCAGGTAATGGGATGAACTACTTTGGAGAGTAAGAATGCGATGAGGCATCAATACCCCGATAGATTGGATAATTGAAAAGTGGCAAATTTCGAGGACGAAATTTCTTCAAGGGGGGAAGAATTGTGACATTCCGAATTTCAGTCCCTCTTGAGGCTATTGAATGGAAGGATATCGATCGAGGTATTTCAGTTGTATCTCGCTCGAAGCAGGCCACTCTCGAGTTAACTGACCGAAAGGGAAAGACTAACGCGAGGTCGGGTACGTGGACTTGGGGAATGTGAATGAGAAATGGCGCTTTGACCATAGGGATTGTCGAGGGAATATTTTGGGCCAGCAGAGATCGATCTAGGAATGATCATGGAACGCCTTACTAGTGTTATACATTGGTACGCGGGTGATTCCGCTTGACCAATGTGTAATTGGCGAGAATTTCCTAAATCGGATTCCGATGATCAGGACCGCATGGACTAACGATAAACCCTCGTAATTACATGACAACCAAAGTCGTCACAGCTTAAGAAAAATCCCAAGGTCGATACGCGTAGCACCTGCAAGAGTCGCCCGTCAGTTTGAGATAAATTGGAATTACGGTCGACGAGAGTTCGACATGAAATTGGACCTCGAGATTGGGTATCGGACATTGAGGAATTCCAATATTTGAATTGACATGGACGTCGCCTCATCGATGGTGGTTTATACTGGAAAAATGAAATTTCGGACGAAAAGTGCCAAATGACCATTTTACCCCTCGCCCATTTGCCTTTGCCTTAAGGATAATTGAAGGTTAAAATGGTCATTTCCCCCTCCCCAAGAGCTGCCGAAACTTGATGGACAAAGAGTCAATGGAAGTCAAAGTCAATGAAGCAACCAATGAGAGGTTGCCAAGTGTCAAGCTAAAATTGGCATTAATTACCCCTACCAAATCCATCTTATCATTTTGACATATTGGCCTCAATTATTTGAGAGAACATCTCCCCTAGCTGCTGCAAAAGTCGTGGCCCTCCTTCTTCTCCACCATTTCCTTCATTTTCCTCTTCATCTTCACCTAACAGAAAACTGCCCAGAAAAACAATTTCTGACCCTTCTGTTCGGTGAAGTCTAGTGGCTCTTTCCGTTGTCGTTTGGTCGAACTCTTTTACCACAGGTTAGCTCAAGATGTCCTTGACATTTGTCCGTTGGTTTCATGATTTTTGAAGGTCTGGTTGATTTATGGTGATTTTTGGACGAAACGCGGACGGATTCTGAGCTAGCTGAGGAGAAGTGTTGGTTCTAGCTCTTAGAAATTCCAAATGACCACAAATATTTTAGGAAAGCTTCATAACAGCTAGTACTATGTTCAGATGGTTTATGGCTTCAAATGATTGGCTTTAGAATGAGTTTTATGGCTGATTATGGGTGGTACAAAAATGGACAGATTCTGACTTTGAAGAGATCGGGCTGTTTCGACGTCTTTGGGGTATCAATCCGCTTCAAATCTCACGGTGAGCTTCCTAAACCCATAAAGGAAGGTTTTAGCAAGTTTATTATTGAAGTATTGAGGATTAGAATTGATTCATGGCTCGATTGAGCGGTTGGAACCCAAACCGGTTCTGTTTTGGATGATGTTCTTTGTGTACCGATTCTGTTGGGGCTGATATAAGAGTGTTTTGACTTCAAATTGACTCAAGGGACTATCTATAATGTTGATTAAGGTGTTAGTGGAAAGTGCGTGAAGTGGATTGAGAATTAGAATTGATTTAAGGGTTGTTGAGGTGAAAAACGTGAAGGTCAACCAATCTGTCCACAATGCACTTCGGTTTTGAAATTGGTCGTTTTAAGTCGTCTGGTATTGGAATTGAGCTTCGTTTTCGCCCACGTGTCCATAAGACATTGAAGTATAATATTATGTGATTTGATTTTGTAGAACTTAGATGGTGCAATGCCAGTTTATTTGGGACTGAATCTGGTCGTGGAAGGTCAATATGGACAGCTTGGTGCCGCGACGTTGTGTCACGCGTTTTGTGGAAATTGCTTGGTCTAGGCTTGAGGTAAGTTATGCCTAAACCTTTATTAGGAGGTTAGGTTACTAAAGGACAGAGTTTTGAGTCGGATTGAATGATTTTATGAAAAGAATTTGTGAGAGACGCGAGGAAACCCAAATCTGCCCTATTTTGGTGAATTGAGCTCGAGTGGTTTTATGGCATGAAATTTTGAAATCGAAGTTGAACTAAGGAGTCTTAATCTGGTTGTAGCATGTGGTTGGGTTATTCGGCGTGCTTTGTGGAAATTATCATTGATTTGAGTGCTTAAAGTTGATTGATTTACCAAGCGAGTCTTGAGATAATTTGTGAATGATCAAATTTGAGATTTGATCGATTTGAGCTGAATGAATCTTGTATTTTACTGAGAATTTCATAACGAGAAACGTGTTTTGTCCAGTTGAGGGACGTTTGAAATGAATTCCTTATTTTGGCGAGGAATTTCATGAGTTGTTCTTGAATGATGAATTTTGAGGCATGAATTATTTTCTTTGAACGAAAATTTGAGGCTACTTTATAACTGGAAATTTTATGAATAAATGGCGTGTGGGATCACCGAGGAAATCATAAGTGCACTGGCGTGTGGGATCACCAAGGAATTTATAATTTGGCCAATGTATTGGGAGGGAGTTACTCCCATTTGACTTGACCAGGTCATGCGGCTAGAGAGTCCCATACTGACGCGATTCATCTCGATTGAAAATGGGCATCGAGAGTCATATGGTGACTGAATCATCTCTAGGTCCGGACGCGATAGTCTCATATGTACCGACATGTCATATGGAGGCCGAATCATCTCGCAGCCCCAAAGTGGGCTGCCCAGGATGGGCGGAAATGGAAAGACTTGTTTTATGGGAAATTCAAAGAATGGGTTTTGAGAAATCGAAAGTGCCTCATGAATTGAAATTGGCCCAGAAAGGGGCGTGTGAGAAAAGAACGTGTTTTCTGGATTTTTTTTTTTTTAGGAATGATACTACTGAGAAATAATGGAAAGTTGCCTCATGTTTTTGAAATGGCGTCGAGTGTTTGCATGTGATTAAAAACCCTGCATTTGTACGAAGCTTAGATTTATCACGATTTTCTTGACTGAGTTGAGCTATTTTGAAAGTACTGAAATGTCATGTTTTGGAAAGTACCCTGTTTTGCCATGTCAAGGATTTTATCCCAAAATAAACTGTTTTCCAAAAGTGTCTGGAGGTACTGGCAGCCTGGTTTAGGCTTAGGTTTAGCTTACTGAGATTTATATCTCACCCCGTCATGGGACAACATTTTCAGGTCCCAAACGAAGGAAACCAGTGCTCGCCATGGATTGGCATTCGATAAAGTCAATGGAAGAAATGATCATGAATCCTTTTGTGACTATAGGGTTGAAATGAAGTATTTGGGGATTTAGCATTATAACCTCTGATGTATGATTGACCTTTATATAAGGTGTACCATTTTGTCCTAAGTCATCTTGTGCTTTGTTTATATGTAGTTGTCCTCGCTTTCGCATGCATGTTTCATATAGATCTTTAAGCATTGGCCGTTGGTTCCTGGGAGATCAACAAAGGTAACGGCGGAGGTGGGATGTTCGCGGGCTCGACGGGTTCGGGGCGTGACAGCGACTCCTTGGCATGTACATATATCACATATCACCAGACCGCACTGAAGGTCGACCACGTATATCCAGCCGTTGCGATTTGGGTAATGGACCTTGGGAGAGGCCCGCGTCCGATCAGGCAACATCGGGGGGCCCATTAACCCCCTCCGACAGTCCTCCTCGAGTAGAGGGTCGCGACATTAGGTAAAGCCTTTTCTGAAAATCTTCCAACATCTTCTTTGAGACTGATGTAGCATGGTCTACCCGATCAAGGCGGGTAGCAGTTGAGTTTATGGCTACAATCTAGGCTAGAGCATTTTCTATCTGCCAATTCAGAACAGCTTCAACTGGAGTAGGGCCTTTCCGTCTTCCTTGAAGATCAACATCATTAAGAGAGGGGATCTTCGGAGAGTGAAAGTATTTCTGTTGCTGGTCAGAAAAACTTTCTACGGGAGGAAATCTGAAAGTGGCTGTACTTTCTTCAGATGGAGAATGCGGTAAAGGTGGAAAATCTTCTGGTCTGAACATACAAATACTGGGTAAAATAGGAGCTGATTCAGGTTTAGGATTGCAAGTATATGGCCCAGGGAGTTTGATGGGGCAAGAGTTTTTCTTTACCCATTTGAGGATGGGTTTATAGAATGGAAAAGTGATGGGTTTCTTTCGTGGTGGAGGTGGCGACTTTGGTTCATCTGGGGGACAGACTAGTGGAGGTGCAGTAATTTGAGGATGTTTGGGAGAACCATACTCAACCATGTATTGCCAACGGCCACCATCTTCGTCAAGAGGTCCTACGGTCGAATCACCGTCTAGGTACCTTTGGTAAAGAGAATCTTTCTTCTTTTTCTTTTTCCTGGAGGACTGTTTGTCATCCTCATCATCTGGATTCAAACAAGAGGTACAGGAACAGCCAACATCCCAAAAGCAGTGTCCAGAGGGATCATTGTAATAATGGATGGGTCGTCCATGGTCATCAAAGGATTAGACATGAGCTTTAGGATCAGGGTCTTCCATACTGACTGACTCAGTTGGACACGGGGTGAAACAAAGGATGGTGGGGAATGATGGGAAAATAGAGGAAGAAGTGTCTTCCTTTTCTTTGGTGAATTTGATAATGACAGTGCCATCTTTTTTCTTGGTGTACTGTGGCTCAGAGGATTGGACAGGTCTAGAACTCTGGTGAAACTTTTCATAGTTGGTCACCCAACTGTCAGGAAGGAGTTTGATAAGCTGATCTCTTGGAAGTTGACGAGGGACATGGATACATGAAGTCTGGTCATTGTCAACAGAGATGAGCAAAGCATCTTCGGCACTGGGAAGGTTAAGGTCGGTGGCATGGTTTTGTACTCTATACACCATTTGGAAGTAAAGAGTAGCAATGATAGCAAATGTGGTTTGAGGAGCACCCATGATCTGTAACTGGACCTTCAAAGCAGAGAGTAGGTTGGGATCTGCCTAGGCCATGTTGAAATTTGGGAAGAGAGTGTCAAATATTGTGCCTGCGTTCATAGTGGTCTGAACTGTGCCGATGCAAACATGCTGGTATTCCAAAAAACGAGTATCGAGGAGAGCAACTCGAGCAACAATGGGCAACCTTTTCGTCCATGCAAGGATAAATCCAAGCAGATGGCTCCAAAATGAAGGTGAGTGTAACCTTGTTGAGCCCACTGAGCAGGGAACTCAGGTGGAATCTGGAGAGTTACAAACTGTTCTTGCTGTGTAGACAGGATAGGGTGCTGATCAAATTTGGTGGACTGGACGTATTCTTTGACAGAACGAGGTGTGTGTTTGATGAGGTGTTTGATGGAGCGGATAGGAGAGAATGATGGTGGTTTGCAAAAAGCTGAATAAGGATTCATGAGTGGAAGTTGTGTTTATGAGATTTTGCGATCATCGTTCACATAGGATACCTCATAGAGGTAATCCAATTTGGATGAAGTGGTTTTGCGGAGTTCAGGTGGTGGAGGTAGGGAAATGGGGGTTTCCAACTGGACAGACGCTGAAATATCTGTAGAGGGTTCCATGAGAGTATAAGTTTCTTCTTCCCCATCAGTTGGTCTCGAAATATTAGAATATCGGTGTGTTCTTAACTTCACAAATAAGTATTGAATACTTAAGGGAATGACGAGTCACAAGTCATTGGGTATTGCGATGCCTGAGTTAGAACACAGGTGCTTGTATTAGACAAGTTCACTAAACGTAACACGCATTGAATGATTAGCGACATGAAAGCTTTTAGAGTGGTCAATGTCCAATTGCTCATGCTTTGGTGTTGTGTAAATAATCCTTAGACCTGAGGCACAGTGTTGACTTGTGTGTTAGATGGCTATGGTTCACGAGGATGCATATTGATGGTTCGTCGATCCGTCTATGTACTTGATGGTCATAGTTCATGCACATACGAAATCACATGTGTGTGCAAAATGGAATCTGTCTCCTTGCCATATGCAAGGTATGATATCCTATGCGATTTAATTAAGACAATGCATTGAAATCCTAGGCCGGGGTTGTAAACGAGAATAAAATGTTTATGTCTCGTATAAATGCATGTCGATTAAATTTGTGCATATGATCGAATTGGCGACTTGACAAATATTCCATGGTATTTGTTCTAATGTATCCAAAGCTGACATGTTCATTATGTTCTTAAAGAATTCACACTGTCTAGGTAGCCATGATATATTGCTAGATGTCACTCATGGCTCGTGGGACCTAGAGGTTAATCGGGACAATTAATTCTCTAGAAGTACTATTGTGTTAGTGCATGTCTTACTACCAGCTCAGTGATGAACTTAGAGATGTCACACACCTTAACCAATATATGACAACGATGAACGGAATGACGATATTGCAAATATGTTTGCAATAACGACTATTGAATTATTCAGACCGAAATTAGATTAAATGGGATTTAATTTAATTTTTTATTTTTGGTCATAGGCACAAGTGTATATGATGCACATGTACGGATTAAATCGACACAAAATTGTTGTGTCGATTTGCACACATATTATTTATTATTGTGTGTCAATTTAGGCTTTTGTGAGCGAGTGGGAGATGTTGGAAATTTACGCTCATTAAGAGCCAAATTGATTAATTGTCTTAATTACGATAATTGAAAGGTGGGCTAAATTGCTGATTGTATGGCGGCATAATTCTTGGATCGGATCTTAGAATTTTGCGTGCATATGTGTGTGCAATACATAATCAAAGGGTTAGATCCTTAGATTAAGGGTGTGAATTTTGTGAGCGGAAAATTCAGATCCATCTCGCTCTCTCTCTCTCTCATTTTTGCTTCTCTGCCATGGTGACAAAAAATTCAAGAACGAGAAAAAAAACATCATCACGAATTGCTAGCACAATCGAGTGGTGATTCCGCGAGTTCGTTTTTCCGTTCGTCGTTGTGATTGGTGGTGTGTCTGAACTAGAGGCTCGACACTTGTGGGGCTTCGATCGAAGAACATCTAAACCATTTTTCATTATTCAAGCACACTACGAGAGGTAATCCGTTAACTCCATTTGTTTAATATGTTTTTGGATTGAAACGCACTAACTACGCCTCTGGAGATACATGTATGGGTAATTTATTATTTCCGCTGCGTTTATTTATTTTATTTTTGCCCGTACGTGTTACGTGAATCCCAACAAGCATTACACCGGGGACTGCTTGGTGTTGGACGGTGAAGTATGAGAATACCAGAGCAGTGGCATCGCTGCAGTGGAGGAATAACAGCGATGGTCGTAGTGCGCGGGCGAGGGCGACAAGAATGCTGAGATCGAAGTGCCTGTGAGATGTGGACTGAAGATCGGGGAGGGAGGCCACGAAATTAGAATGCCGGACGGTACACTTCCAGAACGTCCTCAATATAGCAAAAGATATAGATTGACAGGCAAGCTTTTCACCTCAACGCTGTCCGTGAATCTCCTTATTTTTCTCCTTCACAGAACGTCCTCATTTCTCTCTTGTTCTCACATTCTTTACCGCCTTTTTGGGAAAACGCCCTTATTTTTCTCCTTCACAGTACGTCCTCTCATTTTTTCTCTCGCTCTCTCATTCTTCACCTTCGTTTTGCGACCCACCTATTTTTTCACTCATTCTCTCATTCTTCACCTTCTTTTTGTGAACCCCACATTTTTCTCCTACACAGAAGGTCCTTATTTGTCTCTCTTTCTTGGTCTACTTATTTGTCTCGTTCCTCACTCTTAATTCAACTTACCAGAGTCGCGCATTCAATGACATAGAGCACATGGAGGACGATGATCATGTTTTGCTGTCAGATACGAGGACAAGGGAGGAAATTCTTGAGCATTTAGAAACGCCGGACGAGCAATGCATGGTAACTGAAAATGCGATTCAAGAAGCTCCTCAAGAATTCACCGACGTAAGTTTGCTTTTTGATTCCTCTTTTATGGTGGGATTTTTAAAATTAGCAAGAGTTTCTCTTGCGGCTGTACGCCACAGGTTGAGTGCCAATTGACTTACGTTGTAGGTATCGGAACACGCATGTAGTGATCTCGATGTCGATGACAACGTCCAACACAATTCGACCGGGGACCTTCATCCTTCGGAAAGACCCTGCCGGAGCAAATACGCCTTAAAATGTGCCACTGTGGCCTCTAGTACGTCCGTTTTGCTCGGCGTTTGTAAGTCGCCTCCCCCCTAATGCGTTCAATGTTGGGAAGCAAGGGAAGGCTCCCCTCGCGGTTATTCATGAAGTTTGGAACCTTCCGCTAATCAATTTTTCCATAGGGTGAACTAATAGCTTGCAACTGAATTCTGTTGCCAAAAAATATATTATAATAATGACAATTAGATTACGTCTTAGTTATTGAAATTTTCTTGTCGAGCTTTATTATTGATAAAAATGATAGATATATTGGCAAAGGTTATTCTTTCATGCATTAGAAATGTAAAAAGATAAACGATAAAAATAAAGAAAAAAAGATTACTTAATTTGGATAGCATCATCACATTTTTCCTTTTTTCAGCCAAACAAGTTAACTTCATATAAACGCTCTACTTATTTATTATTATTCTTATCTAACAATAATAGATGATAGAAATATAAATCCAAAGCAACTGGGAGGAAAAAAAGGCACGGAGTATTTTTTTTTTCCCTTCAATTTATTGTATATGATTATGATTTACGATGGTAAATAAGATTTTCCATTAAAAAAAAAAAATTTGGCAGACGTAAAAGTGTTGAGCGGAGCGGTGGTACACATAAAGCACAGCCAAAATATGAGTAACCTTTCGGTTGAGGGCCAGACAGGGATCCTCAATGGGTTAGTGCTCCTTGGGTCGGCGATGGCAGCATGGACCGCCGATTGGAAAGGCCGCCGCTATACGGTCGTGTTGGCAGGGGCCATCTTGTTCTTCTCACTCCTCCTCATGAGCTTTGCCCGTAGCTACTCCTCCTTTATGATAGGCCACTTCTTGGGCAACATCGGGGCTGGCTACGCCAATACGATTGCTCCCGTCTACATCGCTGAAATATCTCCTGCCTTCTCCCGCGGCTGGCTAACCTCCCTCCGTGAGGCACGCTCTTTTCTTTTCCTCTTATTTATTTATTTATTTCACGTGTTTTTGCAGCATCTTTTTCACTTATTAGTTGTCGTCAATTTCTTTTCTTCATGTTGCACCTGCATTCTTATTTTTATAAAAAAAATTAAAATTAAATTGGTGGTTGCCTTTTCATACCCCGGTTTGGTGGTTTAGACGTTCTTCAATGGTGGCATCGTTATCGGTTACATCTTCAACTATGTCTTCTCCGAGCTCCGCATCAATCTTGGGTGGCATGTTATGCTTAGCGTGGGGGCAACCTCCTTGGCCTTTCTTGTCATTAAGTTCGTCCGCATGCCGGAGTCCCCTCGGTGGCTAGTCATGCATGGCCTCCTAGGTGACGCAAAGCACGTCCTCTCCAACATCTACAGCTCCAAAGAGGATGCCGAAAACCGCCTAGACGACATCAAGGCGGCTGCCGGCATCCCCAAGGAGTGTAAGGAGCATATTGTAAATGTCAACAAGTACAGCATTTGGGAGAGCATATGGCGGGATCTCCTTCTCCACCGGACCCCATCCATGTGCCACAGTCTCATCTGCGTCGTTATGATCCACTTCTTCCAACAGGCCTTAGCTATTGAGACCGTCCTCCTCATTTTCAAGAAGGCCGATATTACCTACAATAGCAATATGCTCGTCTTCGCAATCGACTTGTTAAAGACGATATTCATCCCCCTCGCTTCCTTACTCATCGACCGGGTCGGGCGACGGCCGTTGCTGCTGTTCAGCAACGGTGGGATGGTGTTATCGCTTGCCTCCCTCGGAACGTGCCTCGTCAAAATCCACCATAGCGGCACGAAGCTCACGTCGGCGGTAAACATGTCCATCGTTTCAGTGTTGTTCCACGTGTTTTTCTTCTCTGTTGGAATGGGGCCAGTCACTTGGGTCTATAGCTCGGAAATCTTTCCACTACGGCTGCGACCACATGGGTGCGCCATCGGTATTGCCGTGACTCAAGTGGTGAGTGCATTGTTGACGATGATGTTTGTGCCGCTGTCCCAGGCAATAACCGCTTGCGGGGCTGCCTACTTGTTAATGGTGATCGCCATGTCGGCATTTGTGTTTGTCCAGACGATGATGCCGGAGACGAAAGGGAAGACATTGGAGGAGATGGGGCTTCTTTTTGGTGTGAAGTCTGCACCGAAGGAGAGAGATGCAAAGAACAGCGACAATACCGAGATAGCAGTGAGGGGGATTAATACTGGAGGAGATAGATAAACTTTGGGGTGGGAAGTATGTGCAGTAAGACTGCCGAGCTGCACGTGATTTGATAATTAAATTTTTTTTCACACCTGTTTTGGTAATTTTTTTTAATCATGGTATGAAAGAAAAAGCCCTCATGAATGTGTGCTCTTGTAAGGGTTGATTATGAACATTGTCATTGTGCCGGTCTTTTTATTGATTTTGTTGGGACAAAATTTCCTTGGCGGCCTTCCATGATGTTTTTTCACAATTCCCTTTTTTTTTTCTTTTAATTTTTATTTGCCAGCTATAAATTCTTTTACGGCTAACAAAGGACCGTCCAGTGTCAAATGAGAGTGGATGGTCAGGCTACCATCACCCTTTTGTTGACCTAGCAATCTCTTTAGTTTTTTATTCGGTCTTTGTTTTGCTTGGAGACTTCTTAGAAATTGAGACTCCTCAGTCCTCCACAAGCATTCCAATAACAAAAAGGCTGAATGAGATGACTTACAATAAGCCTTGGCATCTTAGACAAGCTAAGAACATGATTTCAATGGCAATAACCCTTGGCACCTTAGACAAGCTAAGGACATGATTTCAAAGCTTAAGAGCAAAGTCAAAGAAGGAAGAGATCATCAGCAGATTACTGAAAATTCCTACAAATGCAAAACCAAGCGTGAGAATGAAATTCCATTTTCTGAGATCCTCAAAAATAAAAATCTTTTTCCAAGCTACCATCCAACAGAGAAAGAGATTTTATAAGGTAGACGGGGCTACCAGATTGTTTTAGAAAGTATGAACGAGGACATAAACTCCCCAACTATTTGACCAGGTTGAACACCGGGTTTGATCAGATCAACAGGGTTAACGCAAGCTTGATCCTGTTGGAAATTTTCGTCAAATGGGATGAACAATGGAATCAGACTTTAACGCGTGTAATCACTTTCTTTAATGATTTATTTAGGCCACAACGTTGCTAATGGTTTATGGCAAATATCCTTCAAGATACAACAAAATCTCGGTGAGAATAGCAAATAGCAATTTTAATATTTCTCCAAGATCTCTCTAGGAAACAAATGGAAGCAAAGGTTTGTATTTCTCTTGTGTTCAAAGAACGAAAATTGAGAGAGGAAATGAAGATGATTCTATAAATGAATAGAACACTTGAATATATAATGAGAACGAACACACCTTTTCGCATCCGAAAAGTAGTTAATTCTCATGCAACTCTTTGTGTCCAAACAGTTTATTCAATCATACATTTTCATGTATGAATTGATAGTTATTTTCGAAGAGACAATCATTTGAAAGGTTGTAAGAGTGCCTTAGAAAAAATCGATAATTGAAAAGACACAACCTTTCAAAGGTTGTCAGAATCTATCATGAACAGTCGCACGGTTTCACAAGAAAATGATGGTAATTGTTGATTTATACCAAATTTAGTCCACGTGTGCACTTACAACTTTTCGATGTGGGACGAGGTACCTCTTAGTTTGTTTTTACAAACAAACCACCAACAATCCCCCACAATAGAAATCCAAAGACATCAGTGTATCCTTCTAATACATCCGGATAATTATTATAGAATAATCATAAATCTTTTAGTTCTCTTAACCACAATATTGTAAAAACATTACAATGTTCTATATTTAGATTACTACTATATCTACTCAAATGACACATGAAAAATATAATCTCAAGCCTAGTACAATGCATCACATACATTCAAGACCTTATAGCACTCACATATTTAAGTTGTGCTATTGCTTTACCAGAATTTTAATTTAATTTCATACTTGAATCAAATGGAGTACTCATTTCTCTGAAGCCAATATGTGTAAAATTATTTAACATCTTTTCAATGTAATCATTTTGGCTTAAAGAGTAACCCCAACTATATTTTTTTAAACTTCAATTCATAAGATAGTATCTACATTACTAAAATATTTCATATTCAATATGAAAGATAGATACTTCTCAGTCACAATGATTCAAGTAATATTAGTTCCAAAAATAAATATATCATCAATCAGAAACTGCTAACCTTCTATCAAGATTTATCTCTCTTTGTTTTGAAGACTTTTCATGAACCGGTACGGAATCCCTCCCAAAGTACTAGGGGAGGAAGGAGTTCTAGCTATCGAGAGTCTGCGACACGAAAGAAAAGACGGGGTTTCACAATCGCAAGTGCCTCATGCACTCATGCCCACGCTATTCATGCTTCAAACTCGAGTCTTCTCCCGGCAAATGAAAGAATGTAAGGTAGACCACGGAGGAGGAGAAGAAGAAAAAACGTAAAAACCACATGTCTCATCCCCCATTTCACGTCTCCATCGCTTTGCTTGTTTTACAGGCCTTGGATTCAACATTGTCGTCTCACAGGACATAAAACATAGGGCAAAGAAAATATGATCCAGAAAATGCATTTCCTTCATTGAAATGAATCGAATATAACTAACATGACTTAATCCAAGACCATATGCTTTACGAAACCAACTTGCAAAGTTGCATTGGCTTCTTATGAGCATTTCATTCAAAATTCGTATGCACCAAAAATTTCAAATATTCTCATCAATATCGAAATAGTTTCTTTTTCTCATAAAAATAGAGTGACAAGTGGTAGGTATTACCTTGTTAATAGATTGGCAATTGGATCGACGATAGAAACATTGGTTATCTTCGACGATTGGAATAGCGACATCCAGTCACTTCAGGATATTGGCCGTGACACTTGTCGCCGTTCGACTAGGAACCGTCGACAACTGATGTCGAAAAGATCTAAAAAATTCAGACAAAATGGGAACATTCCATTGATTTCGAGTCCAAAATATTCATTTTTCAACTTCGTTGTTCACGATGGTCTCCGTGGTCAAATTGCTCCGAATTATCATTCCAAATTAGGCCAAAACTCAACGGGTGCCTCCAGATTTCACAGAGTGCTTGTTCTTGTTGGTGCCATTTTATATGCTTTGTTGTTCTGATCTTTCATGGGACGACAAAGTTGGTAATGCCCTCCCGAGTTCCACTGACATCTTTATCGAGATTTCACCAAAGCAAATCGTGTAGCAGAATAGAAATTGGAGCATCAGCCGGGTGTGTAAGCATCTGGTCTGCTATAGATTTGTTAAGTCCATGCATGCATAACATATTGTCCTTTACGATTGCGGCAAGATCAGTATAATTTCCTTCCGAAGCATTCCACGCTCCAAATGGTGTATCACATACGCCTCCAATATGAACTCCGACTCCATTGTTACACGATTGAATCCTTAAAGTTGTACAAACTCTGCCTAAAGATTTCTGACTCCATTATTACAAAATAAATCCTTAAAATTGTTGGAAAATTTCGTCAAATGGGATGAACAATGGAATCAGACTTTGAGGCGTGTAATCACTTTCTTTAAGGATTTGTTTGCCCCACAATGTTGCTAATGGTTTCTCGTAAATATCCACCAGGATACAATAAAGTCTCAATGAGAATAGCAAATAGCAATTCTGATATTTCTTCAGGATCTCTCTAGGAAACAATTGGAAACAAAGGCTGTATTTCCCTTGTGTTGAAAGAACGAAAATTTAAAGAAGAAATGAAGATGATTCTAAAAATGAATAGAACACTTTAATATATAATGAGAACGAACACACATTTTCGCATCCAAAAAGTAGTTAATTCAATCATACCTTTCCATGTATGAATCAATAGTTATTTCTGAAAAGACACAAACATTGGAAAGGTTGTAAGAGTGCCTTAGAAAATAACCGATAATTGAATAGACGCAACCTTTCAAAGGTTGTCAGAATCCATCATGAACAGTCGCACGGTTTCACTAGAAAATAATGGTAATTGTTGATTTATACCAAATTTAGTGCACGTGCGAACTCACAACTTTTCGATGTGGGATAAGGTGCCTCTTAGTTTGTTTTTACAAACAAACCACCAGCAAATCCCGACTATGACCATGGACGCTTTCACGGTAATAATTGGACTAGACCTATGCCATCCGGTCCAAAGTTCCAACCAATCAAAATTGGCCAATCCATTCCAGTTTTGAAATATTGGCACCAGTTGCCAACTCCTTCCCCCTAACCAAAACAACCGAAAACAAATCCCCACCATCACCTAAATTGCCCATCGCCATCAATACTGTTGAAATGTGTCTCAAAATTTGAGCGTGTAATCTTTATTTTTCCTGTGCCGTGCAATCTTGGTCAACACGTGAAGCCAAAGAAAGAACAAAAAGGTGGAATTAGAAAAGTGTGCTGCAGTCATATTGGGTTTAGTTGACCAATATAAGATTACCTTTTTTTATCTAGCCATGGGGCAATATATATATTCTGAAGAGTGAAAAGGAAAGTGCTTGTCCACTTACCCCATGCAGATTTGGAGTAAATGAGTCAGATGAAAGGAAAGTGAATATATATATACATGAGAAGACCAAAAGAAGAATGTCACAGCATGGTTTTATTTGACAGAATCTTTTTGGATCTTCAAGCGTGGACTTGGTCAAAAGATGCGGCTTCCTTTTCTGTGTAAATAATCCAGGCGTTGGAAGACGAACAAGATGTCGCAGAGAAGTTTTTCGCATCGCACATGTTGAGGAAGAAAAACGTACAAATAGCTCTTGAAGCGCCGTTCGGATAGACGAGTGCTTGGCAGTTTTTTTTTTTCTTGGAATTACTTCAATAACTTTGTGTTCTAGTCGAGAAATTCTTACGGTAATAATTTGTGTATGATTTCTTTTGCGAGATTGAGAGATTATTTCGCGAGAAATTTAGGGCTAAACACTATGTGCGTTATTGGATGTAATTGGGGCTTGGGAAACACTGAGAGTGTTTGTGTAACTCGAGTGTGATTTGTAATCTCCGTGTATCGCTCATTCTATAGTGGAATTCGTTGCTGCTCTCCCCATGGACGTAGGTCTTTATGCGATATTGTGGGTATTGGTGATGTTAAAATCAGAATGCATGATGGTATTGTGAGGACATTGAATGGAGTATGGCACGTTCCAGAATCGAAAAAGAACTTAATTTCCTTGGGTGCTCTAGATTCAGCTGGATGCAGGTATTCTTCAGAGGTGGAGTCTTGAAGATTGTTCAAGGTGCCTTAGTGATAATAAAAGGAATCAAGCATGGCGGCCTGTATGAACTTCAAGGTGAGACTTTGATAAGTTTTGCTCCTAAGACGTCGACATCTGTTCGGGAGTCTAACGACTACTCGAAGAAGGCCTGGGTGGTTGTGCCGATGCACAAGATTGATGCTGTTGTCAGGAATACGCGGTTGAAATCTTTGATCAGAACGGAGACTGGTAAGTTGATCAAGTATGTGCGAACTAACAGTAGCATGGAGTCTTGATCGAAGCTGGTGAATGAATTCTACATGAAAAAGAGCATAGTGAAACACCGCACTAGTGCTAGTAAACCACAACAATTTACAGAATTGATGAGCAGAGCATTACTAGAGAAGGCTCGTGAAAAGATCTCTAGTGCTGGTATGGCTGAGAGAATTCCAGCAGATGTGCTTAGTATGGCGAGTTACCTGGTGAATAGATCCCCATCGACTGCGAATGGGTATCGGACTCACGAAGAAGTGTGGTCAGGTAATGTTGCTGATGATTCTAATTTTAGAATGTTTAATTGCCAGTGTTATTATCGAGTAAGTGATGGTAAGCTCGATGTGATGGTAAGGTGCATATTCCATGCCTATGCATTGTCACGCCCCGACTCTCGAGCCCGCGACATCCCTTGCCAAATTACCACGAGGTCATAGAGATAGCGTCCCAGGCACACTACCGACCTATCATTTTTATTACGCAAGCAGAAACGTTTAAACTCCCTGACATCAAGCAATCATGGAATAGAATAGCAGGAATCAAACACCACAACTTTTGCACCAAAAATAACAATAAACAATTATACATAACGGCAGACGTTCGAGCATAACCCCATACTTCGGGGCGACCAGACAAGACCTTAATCAGTCACTCTGTCGGGTAAGGTCAACTTCTCATCTACTTCAAAAGAACTAATCCAAAAGCCAATCCTTGGCATCCACGAGGCTTCGCCACTTGGGACCTGAAAATGTTATCCCACGACGGGGTGAGAATGAATCTCAGTGAATCGAGCCTAAGCTCGGTTAGAAAACTGATTCGTCCAGGGTATCCTAACGGAAGCTCAAAGACCACACAGGCACGTATAATAGCCACTCACAAATAACAATATAACAACCATCCACATGCATACTTACCAACCTCAGCCACACATAATGCAATGCTTGACTCGACCCAACAGTCAAACCAATCATTCACTCAATCACAGCATTACATCCACCAGGACAATGCATACAATACAATAATAACTCGAACACAAGCGAGTATGAATGTCCGTCTTCCTACTCCATTTGTCCCATTCCAAACTTCGTAGTCGGGATACACTTACACTAACCCATGCATGAAGTTACATTGTATTCAATCCTTTATTAATGATGACCATGCCTACGGCACAATAGAGGATCCACGCGAAAGAGGGCGTGATTCGACTCTCCCAATAACGTGATCCAACACCTCAGTGCGATCCAGCGTCTCACCGGCAGCACCGGTCTACGTTCCTTTACTCTCGACAATGGCTACTACAAGCGGTGTATCCAGTGTACCCATCACGGCACCAGCAAGTAGGCATCCCCAAACGGGGCGTCGGTCCAGCTCCGGCTACAACCGGCATCCTATAATCCCTTAAGACCGTACGACTAGTCCGGGGCATGAATTATCGTGCTTCTAGCAAGTCGTATAGTTCCGTACAAATCATAGAACACGAACTTGCCAGGAACTTCATTGTTTTCCTCGTATGACCATACATAATACATCCAGCAATCAACCATTTTCATTATCTTTGGTTAAGGCCGGATGCTCACACAGGCATGTAAAAGTCTCGGCCAAAGGCCAATTTCATGCTAAAATATGTCATTTGACTTCACACTCAGTCATATGCACATGCCGACTATCCACTAGTCATAGCAACCACACATAGGGTGATTAACCCTCAATCATCAATTGACAGTCAAAGAACATTCACTATACCCAATCAGGCATTTTAGTGAAGCGATTCAATCAACGAAGCCATAACTCAATCCCGAGTAATCAAACTCAATCAAATAATATCCAGCTCAATTCATGCCATGTCATTTATTAATCGATTCAATTTAGCACATTGATCGCTCGCTTGTCTCTGGCCTATCACTCACTCGCGATCTCACAACGGCAATCCATTGCCCAATCAATCAATCAATATTCACCTAGCAACAATTAGCCACAGACAATTCAATCAACTCGGCTAACTTAATCGATCGGCCATTTAACCTAATCCCAATTTCTATTTAAATCGGCCCCAATCGTGTACCTAAATTCCACAACCAGCTAATCCTAGGCGCAATTAGCGCCCTAACCAAGGTTTAGGGTCAACTCACTCAGTGAGTTAGCTCGGGCGGTCTCAAAGGCGAGGGCGGCAGCGGCCAAAAACCTAAAATCTCGAGAATACCTCAAGGGAGTCTCGTGAGGTCACCGGGACGGGTGGCCGGTGACGGCGAAGCTCCGGCGGCCTGAAACAAGGGCAGGTCAGCAAAGGAAACAAGGGAAACCGACTGTTTTCCGGCGATTCTCGACCTCAACGGTCGTGACGAAGCCGGCCAAGGCTCGGGGACTCACCTACGGGTCGAGGGAAGTTGATCGGGACTGGTGGCAGCGGCTGAGGGTTGCCGGAGGCGGCGGATCGACGAGGGGCAGAATCGGGTAGTTTCGGTGCCGAAAATAGGAGGTGGTCGGAGGCGATTTTCGGCCTCCACGCGCGACGGCGAGCTCCGCCGAGCTCATGTAAGTTAGAGGGGGGTCCTAGGAGTTCGTTGGTGGTGGCAGTGAGAGGCGGCGATGGCCGAAACGGCGGGATCGAAGAAAAACTCGACCGATCTCCAAAACATGGCACCGGCGATTTCGCGGCGGTTTCGGCGGTCGATTAGCGGCGGGGTGGCTTCGGGGGTGTCGAGGGGAGGCCGGGTAATGTCGTAGAGGTGGCGGTTGCCAGCGGTGGCGTCGCGAACGGCCAGAGGGAGCTCGGAGGCTCTCTGAGGTACAGGGGCCGAAACAGGGGCTAGAGTTCCCGTGGCTGTTTCGTGGCCATCCGACTGCCAACGACGGCGGTTCCGGGGTCGAGGATGACGGCGGTGAGCGGCTTAAGGTTGTGTCCGAAGATGGTGGGTGGTGGTGCGCCAAAACTCGAACGGGAGAGGGAGGAGGAGTCGGTCGGGAAGGGAGGAGGCGGAGAAGAGAGAGAGAGAGAGATCGCGAGAAAGTGAGAGAAGAGAGAGACGTGTGAGAGATAGAAGAAGGGCAGCAGCCCACGTGAGAGAATAGGGAGAGGAGAGAGAGTGTGGGGCCCCCTTGGACTTTTGGGCAATTTGTCCTATAGTGCAAAATATCCAAGGGCAAAATGGTCTTTTGACAAATCAGGACTGAACGAAATTTGGTAAACTAGACGAAGGGTAATTTTTGTAATTTCACAGGCTAGGCTCGATTAGAATTAGGCTCGGTTCGCGAGGATTGAAATCCTAATTCACGGCGACTAAGAATTTCGAACCTAATCTTAACCGACTGAAGCTTCAGAATTCGTCCAATTATCGTCTCTTCCGTCCGTACGATCCAATATATTTTATCGACTGAATTTCAATCTTAATCCATTTTATCGAATTCATGGACTTTACCGAAGTCGGATTTCTAGGGCGTCACAACTCTCCCCCACTTAGGAAATTTCGTCCTCGAAATTGAAGTACTGCTATGACCTTTCAAACAAATAAAAATCCCTCATAACTTCCTTAACTTCCCAACTAGCTCCTTCAGCACCACGGTGTTTCCAAACTACCTTGATTAGCAGGACCGTCTTGTTCTAGAGCACTAATTTTTTTCCTATCCACGAGCCTTACTGGTCACTCCATGTATGATGCTCACTCATCTAGATCAATTTCCTCAACTCAGTACCTGAGTGGAGTCCAGTTCGCACTTTCTTGATATAGACACATGGAAGACATTATACTTTCGTAAATCTCAGCGACAATACAAGATAGTATTCCAAATTCCCAATTCTTTTCCAAAATCTCGAAAGGTCTGACATACCTTGACCTTAACTTTCCTTTATTGCCAAAACGAGATGTCCCTCTCCTAGGAGACACCTTCTAAAAGACACGATTGCCCACCTGAAATTCCAAAAGTCTTCGCCACTTATCGGTGTAGCTTTTCTGGCAACTCTGAACTGTCCTCAGTCCGTTCCGAATAACCTTGACAGCTTCCGTCGACTGTTTTACTAACTCGAGACCCGTAACCTTCCTTTCACCAACTTTAATCCAACAGACTAGCGTCTTACACACTTTGTCGTACCCCGCCTCGAACAGATCCACTTACCGCTCTGCCAAAAAATTATTATTAGGCAACCTCCACCAGGTGCAACAGTTCCTCCCAATTTCTCTTAAAATCCAAATTCATGCCTCAAACCTGTACCCCATAGTCTAAATTGTCCTTTCAGATTGGCCATCCGTCTGCGGATGATAGGCCACACTGAACTACAGTTTCATTTTCCCAAAATTCCTACCATGTTCGCTTTACATCAATCTATATTTTCACTCAGTGCATCGAAACTACAAAGCGACTGACAAATCCAAGTCAGATTCTAACTTACGATCATCGCTTACCAGTCTGATACAATTCCATATCCACAATTCGTTTAAGCAGGTTGAACCAGTCAACTCAATCTGTGACCATATAACCTTGTTGTCCCATCTAACTGTCGGTTGTCCTAGTAGCCGCATTAATTAACCAATTCTTACTTTCAATGAGCAGAGTTTAACGCTGCTTCTCCTCTTGTTCCATAGATATCAATCACGACTACCATTAATGGCAATTTGGGCATTCTGCTTACATGGAGAAAGTCGACTAATGATTCGCCACTTCTTCAATGCCATGGGATAAATACCACTTGTCATTTCTTGAAACATCTTAAGAATCACCGACTCAGACGCCAAATCAAACCGAGCGTCAGGCCATCCATTTTATCGAACATGATCAGCTCACAAGCGACCGTCGAGTCGAAGACCACCACAAATATCCCGGTTTAGGGTTGGAATCACCCGTTCCTAGACCGGTGGTACAATCGAACACTGTCAAGATCACATCTCATGACCAACTCAAGTTGATGCAGGATTGGTTCAACTCGACCCGTAGTCCTCTAGCAACACATCACAAAATCCAGGGTAGCTAATCCTTGACTAGTGTGTGGCTGGTACATGGTTCTAGTACAAATCGTCCCTCACTAGGTCCATGGCCATCCGGACAATCGATCAATGCTTGATTTCAGATCGCCACGCAGTCGAACTTCAATCAGCACAGCCAACTGGTAAATCAGGCCATCATCCACGTCGAGGGCGATCCTTAAAACTCTCGGTGGCTTTCTCAATCCTTGATCGTTGTTCGCAAGTAGTCAGAGTCTTGGAACATCACACTCATACCAAGCTGAATCTCTTCACACTGTTAGAACCTGTACAAGTATCATTACTCTGCTTAATGCACTCCAAACTGAGTCATTTATCCCTTGACTTCTCGGAAGTTTCATTACCAGTCCATTGTGATCTTCTCCCACCCTTATTCTTATAATTTCAAATAACTGCAGCAATCCGCTAGGCTTGTAATGCTGTTCTTTGACTTATCGACATGCTAACTCTTTGCCAAAAGCTTAGTCGTACTAATCTTCCTGTCAACCCTTTAGTAATCTTATCTTAAATCTTGGTGCCTCATCAAGCTATTCGGACTAACACTGAAACTACTTTGGTGAGTTTCGATTGGTTTTCTGTTTTACCAAAGGCAAGACCCTTATGGTCATTGTCCCAAGAAATCGCGTGGCCCTATGATGCTTCTGATGCGCCACTCTGATAACTATCCATCCTTAATTGTCACATCTCGCAATCTTAATCTTAATCAGGGGTATCGCCAATCTCAGTAGCCTATGCAACCAACTGGTGACCCTACCATGTCATCCAACCTTAGATTGCCACTATGATTTTCCTTGTTCGTCTTTAGTATCCTCGTTCTATGCACATGTCTAAGACTTCACTAATTCCAGTCCTCAAGCAGTGTACACTTCACCCTGTCTTTATTGGGTTACCAATCAACTGAATCATACGGGACTCAAGTCATCCCAAGACTACCCT
Source organism: Rhodomyrtus psidioides (assembly GCA_021437785.1). Lineage (NCBI taxonomy): Eukaryota > Viridiplantae > Streptophyta > Magnoliopsida > Myrtales > Myrtaceae > Rhodomyrtus > Rhodomyrtus psidioides. The sequence goes on from JAILYB010000119.1 coordinate 2,100,491, forward strand.
TGACCTACTGCAAGTCCTTCGATCAGGATTCGAAGGTATAACCCGATCTTCACCAGTTCTGCAAAGCACATAAGTCTTACTTATACATGACATCTCAATTCATCCACAATCTCCTGTCCATCACCTAAAACACAACACCACACAACGGAATCACAAACACGATCTTCACTTTTTAGTCCCACTTTAATCACATGTAGAGAAAGATCTTCATCGTTATTCAGCACACATTATCTGACTTCACACCGATCCTTATCCATTCGTGTCCTCTGACCCCTAAAAGTTCATCACACTTCAAAGATCAATCTCACAATTCACACTTGCTCTTCGGCGGATAATCATTTAGTCATAACTTAGGATCCAAAGAAACCAACGGCTAAAACAATATGAGTAAAACAACACTTCAAACATAAGCAATCCTCAAAACACCAATTGCCTTATTACAAACCCATATCCATAAGTCTAATCCACAAAAGGTCTTTCCCACTCAACTAGCCACGGCTAGTTCATAACTAGAACATCTTAGCTCAAAAGTCACCCCACTCCTAGTAGAGTCAATCCTGGTTGTCCTGCTGAACATTTCCTCGAGTTTGTCCTTCTTTCGGCAGCGGTACTTGATCTGTCTTATTTCTCATCGGGCAGTCCTTCACTTGGTGCCCCTATTGGTAACATTTAAAGCATTCTCCTCTTCTATACGGGAAAGGACCAGACCCATGCCTTAGACGACACAGGCGACACTTCTCACTTTGGCAGAACATCGGCTTCTTGATTGTACTCCTCTGGTTAGACAGAATATGATACTTGTTGGCATACATCGGCCTCTTCTCTATCCGACGGTTATCCCTGGAAGAAGGCGTAAATCGCGATCCAAATGCGATTGCCCTGTCAGTCATGCTTTTCTCCACAGATTGAGCCATTTCATACAATTCACCAAAACTCTTAAAATTTAGCGGCACCAGTTGTTCCTTAACCTCAAATCCCAATCCTTCACGAAATCTTCTCATCCTAGTCATAGGATCTCCATCCGTCCATAGTGCAAACTCTGACAGCTTAGTGAATTTCGCCTCATATAGCTCTACTGTCATTTCGTCCTGTCGAAGCTGCAGGAATTCAACCATCTTTTTCTCTTGCTTACAGTCCAGAAAGTATCTACCATAGAAGGCTTTCACGAAGGCATCCCACACCGGAACCATACCTTCAAGAAAGATCTTTCTTCGTGTGGCTTCCCACCACGCATTAGCGTCACCTTGATGTTGGTAAACAGCCAGTGTTACCTTGTCCTCTTCGGAACATCCTAGCATAGTGAACGCCTTCTCGATTTCCTTAAGCCACCAGGTTGCAACCTCTGGGTCTCCTACCTCTTCAAACTTCGGCGGTTCGAGGCTCAAAAACTTTTTCCATCAACTCCAGTATCGGTCATGTACCACTCTCATTTCCAGTCGATGAGTCTTCACGCGAAACGGCAGTAGCATTAGCCTGACTACACTCTTGCTGTCCAACTACAGCTCTCAAAGTTTCCAATGCCTGCAGGATCCCTTCTACTCTGGGACCTTCTTGAGCTAACCTTCCACTAGGCACCCTCTCATTAAGATTGCTCATTATACATGTAACTTACGGAGTCCTGTCTACCCCAAGCAACGCATAATGAGATCACCAACATTCAATAAAACATAGGTAACAAGAACACACAAAAGCTTACGATCCTACTAACTATCCCAAATCCCAACGCTCCTTATTACTCCAGGCCAATGACCAGATGGATCAGGCTTGTGACATTCTGGATTCTGACCCCTCGAGGCTTGAGATAGGAAATGAAAGCTCGAATTGGCAATTAAAAAGGAAGAATTTCAAAATTTGAAAAAGGTTTGACGTCGTCTCGCTAATGGTCATTCAGAATAGAGAAATCGAAATTTCGGACGAAAAATGACAAATGACCATTTTGCCCCTAGACCATTTGCCTATGCCTTAAGATTTCACGAAGGACGAAATGGACATTTTCTCCTCCACCATGGCTGTCGAAACTTGCTGTCCAAGGGGTCAAAGATGAGTCAAAGTTGAAGTTACATTATTGGTCACTTGCCACATGTCAAGCTTAGAGACCCCCAAGCATTAAATGCCCTCACCTAACCAAGTCTTATCAATTTAGGCCAATATTATGTGTTAGACATCTCAATTGCAGCCCCTTGAGTCATGTGAACCATTCCCCATCATTTCCCTTTGGTTTTCCTCTTCATTTTCACCTCTACCAAAAACTATCCGGAAGACCAGATTCTTCCATCCACTTCGGTCCGTATGATGGCCTTCTCCGGTGACCGTTTGGCTGGTCGTCGACCACTACAGGTTAGTTCAAGATGTCCTTGACAATTTCCCATTGGTTTCATGATTTTTGGAGGTCTAGTTAATTTATGGTGATTTGTGGAAGAAAAGTGGACAGATTCTGAGCTAGCTGAGGAAATGTAGTGTTTCTAGCTCATAGAAAATCCAAATGACCTCAAATTTTCGAGAGTAGCTTCTTAACTTATAGTACTACATGTGTATGAGCAGAAATCAATTTTTCAATTGAGATTTAGGGGTGTTTCATGGCTGAGATTGAGTGGACAGAATTGATCGAAAATTTGATCGGTGGACAATCTGTGGAGGCCGAACCATTTGGACATCCTAGGGGTGTTATTTTACTTCCAAATCATTAGGGGATGTTCTATACTTGTAAATATAGGTTTTGGCAAGAGGAGTGTACAATAAAATGGTGATTTGAGGTGAAATATGGGCTGTGGATTGTGAGGGAAGGTAGAACAGAACGTTGCCCGGTTCTGTTTTGGCCTTGGCTGAACCCATTGATGGTTCTAGGATGTGTTACCATGGTCTAAATTGGTTATTGAGATGTCCTAAGATGTCAATTGATGGCTCGGCAAGAAATTGGTTCGATCCTATCGGAATTTGACGGAGTTTATTGATGGAAATTGTGATTTATTCGTAGGACGACGCGAGACGTGATTTGGCTGTGCATTTGTGGGCCTTAGAAGGAATTGCACGTGGCGTTTGTTAGCTTGCTTGAAGAGGTAAGTGGTTCCTAAACCCTTACTCGAACCCTAGGACGCTACTGGAATGATTGAAAAGTATAGCGTCGTTGGGCGATAAAAGTATTGTGATTGATGACATGTGTTTTGTGTGGCTAGTATGCCTTTGCTATATGAATTGGCTTGTATTCCTTCGTGTGATTGAATTGGCCGTGGGCCCTAGCAATGAAAGAATGATTTGTGAAATACATGGCGACCGTGGGCCCTGGCGATGATGGAACGACCTGTGAAAAATTACATCGCGGCCGTGGGCCCTGGCGATGCTTGAGTGAATAGAAATTACATCGTGGCCGTGGGCCCTGGCGATGCTTGAGTGAATAGAAATTACATCGCGGCCGTGGGCCCTGGCGATGATTTGGCTAGATGCCCTTGTGAACTACATCGATGCCGTAGGCCCTAGCGATGATTTGGCTTGGAGCCATATGAAATTATATCGCGGCTTGGAGCCCTGGCGATACATGGCGGCCGTGGGCCCTGGCGATAATTAAATCATATGTTGTGTTAATGTACGAAGCTGAGGTCTCATGTGATGTTGTTCACTTGATGATGATTTGCTATACCAAGTATTTTATGATAATTGATGCCGAGATGCCATATGCCATATGCGATTGCTTGACTAATTTTCTGCATTCTTGCATGATTGTGTAGTCTAGTGGGACTAGTGATTTGGTCTAGGTTGGGTTTCACTTGCTAGGATTTTATATCTCACCCCGTTGGGGGCTCACCTCTTTCAGGTCCCAAGAGACGAGACGACAAGTTTGTCGGGGTAGAGTATTCGAAGACGGAATTACAAGATTTGGATTAACATTTTGTGACATTAGAGATTGTCCTTTTGATTTGAAGGTTAGGAATTCAACTTTTGGTATTTGATTAATGGGATCTTGATGTCCATGTTCTTGTTGTATTGATGATGGGAGTTGTTTCTCGCTTCCATATTTTTTAATGATTTGTGAAGATGGAAGGTCGATGTGTCCTGGGCATCGGTAAGTGGATGGTAAGGCCTTGGTGGGATGTTCGCGGACTGTTGACACCTGATTTTTGACCATGTCTTTTTCAGTTTTATTTTTGAAAAAATCACAAAAAATTCATAAAAAGTCAAAAAAATTACAAAATCAACTTTGGTGGCCTTGACCAAGCCCAAGGAACCATTCTTGACCAAAAAGTAATTTTTCATATTTTTCACATTTTTTAGTATTTTTAGAAAATAGGAAAATACTAGAAAAATCAACAAAAATGGAATTTGAGGTCACAAAAATATAGGAAAATAGCCAATATTTTTCTTTTAAATCCCTTGTCATTTTGACCTCAGCAAGAGTCGAAATTCAAGTTTAATTTTGTGTGTTTCATTGTAACGCACAGGGTTAAATTTGTCAAAAAAATATGTTCCGAGTCTTTTTATTTGCAATATTTTGCATTTCCCGAATCTTGACATTCATCTTGATTACCCGACATTTCAATTTGGTTCAATTGTGCATTGATTTGATCAATTTTGGCCTTAGGGACCTAATTGCATAAAAATCTTTTCATTTTAGTCCCTATTATGCCAATTCCGAAATTAAACTTTTCTGAGGGACACCCATAGAATCCCAATACTTCCTCCCTATAGTATTCGATCCCCTGAATCTAATAGCGGGCTCAATTGGTGTCGATTCGTCCATTAGGAACCTCAATTTAACGAAAATCGATTTCGGATCTTGCCTTAAATTTGGGGTTTTCACACAAATTAAAACTAATTTAGCCATAATTTACATCTTCTAGATGGAGTCTGTGCCATGGAACCCAATTTTAGCGTCAATTTTGTGATCTCGGCACATATGGGCATCCAATTCGGACCAAGAAAGTAGAACCGGGTCGACTGGGTCGGGTTGACCCGACCTAGTCAACACAGTTGACCAAACCAAGAGAACATAGCTGTTCTCTTCCTCTTCGCGCACGAACGGAAAGAGGAGGACGATCAGTTGAGAAGTCAGTTGAGGGGGGATCAGTTGGAAGGGGAGTTGGTTAGAGGAGCTGGCAAAAACGGACGCAAAAAACGGGGACGACGGGCAAGAAAGGAACCGGCGGAGAGAGAGAGAGGGAGCTTGAGAAAGCTCGCGACGAACAGAGAGAGCTCAGGGGAACGTGCGCTCGCAGAGAGAGAGAGCGGGCGAAGATAGAATGAAAAGGAGGGAGAGGAGAGCGAACAAAGAGCTCGTGGCAGAGAGAGAAGAACTGGCAGAGAGAGAGAGGGACGCGACCGAAGCTTGCCTGTGCAAGCTTCGTCGGATCATTCTCAGCAAAACCGACGCTGGCAATCATCATCATCGACTTCCTGGAGCTCCGAAGAAGCTTCCCAACCCGTTCGATCAGCCTCTGATCTCGAAAAAAGGTGAGATCTTCCTCCAAGCTCGAGCTCGGCCTTTAATGGCAACTTGAGCTAGAGCCGTCCGTTGGCTGCGATTTTGGTCGTAATCTACTCGTCTTGCCTCACTGCGCATTTTCACTTTTGGTTGCATATCATTCCATCGCCTGGATCGTCGAGTCGGCCTCCAACCAAGACGGATCGGTCGCGAGCTCCATGGCTCATTCTAGACCAAACCGAAGCTTCGCAACGGTCAGGTAAGTCTCTTCAATCTCCTGTGATGCTTATCGATCGATTAATAGGCCCATATATCTCTAGGAACGGTTAGGACGTTAGCCCGCCGGAGATCGTTTTCGGCCATTGATGTGCAGGTTAGTCAAGATTGATTCTGCTATGTCGAGCGAGATATATGTTGTAGAGGAGGGGAAGACGAATCATTTGCCGTCGGTTTAGAGTCAATCCGATGTCGGGAGGCCGAGGAATCGTCCTCCGACGAGGCGCCGGCGCCGATCGTCTTCTTCGGCGAGGCTGTTGACCGGTCAACGAAAGTTGACCGGTCAACGCCTACGTGGCGCTGACGTGGCGCCCACGTGGCAGCCACGTCAGCCATTCGTGAATAACCGAATAACAAATATTGATCCGACGGTGGTTATTATGCCACGTGGCGAGATCTTGCTTTTTCCGAAATAAAAAATCTTTTTTCTAATAACGGATCGGACGGCTGTAGTTCAATCATGTACTTCGATCGCGACCGTCGACTGCTTCGGCTAGATCAAACCGTCCGTAGCTCGCCACGTGGCGCGATCAGGGCCGCTGGTTCCTATTAGGCAGGAAATTGAAATTAGAAGCGGGAATGCAAAGCGGCGTCGTTTTGGGTGAGGAGTCGGATCCGGGCTGGGCCGGTCGTCGCGGGCCGTGGGCCGGGTCACCCGACCCGGCCCGAATAATATTTTTAAAAATAAAAAAATTCCGAAAATGATTTTAAAAAATAAAAATATAATAAAAAAAATCAGAAAATTCTTAGAAAATCCAAAAAAAAAAATGCTAGAAAATTCCAGAAAATTTCAAAAAATATGGAAAAATTGTCGGAAAATCCTAGACACTCTAGAAATCCCCAAAAATCGAGGGTTGACCACAGACAACTGGTCAACCCTATTTTTGGGGTTTCTTATCTAATTTTCCGAGACTTGACGACATTACCCTTTAGGGGTAAGTCGCCTCTGTTGTGCATGCTAGAAAAGGCCGATAATGCCAAGGTGAGAATTAGGGTCGATTAGACGACCAATTCTTAGGTTTGGGTTTTCGAGTCCCGCCTCTTTTCTCAAAATGACGATTTTACCCCTCCAAGGGTAAAATCACTTCTAAATTCCAGAAAAATCCTGGAAATTCCCGAAAATTAGGAAATGGATTGGATTGATGGCCAATCCTATTTCCTCTGTCTTTTGACTTCCCAATTCGTCTAAAATGACAGATTTACCCTTTTAAGGGTAAATTTCCCCCGAATTATTCAAAATTACGATTCTGCCCTTCATGGGCGAATCATGTCCAAATCACTCCTAAGCCTTGATTGATATTTCTCTAGGCTAATAGGGCCTCATTAGGGATACCACGCTGATTTCATGTGCTTTATCCGCATGTACTGGATCCTCGATTTGCGCACTTATTTCTATTGGTTGTGAGTGATAGGGTAGTATTTCTCATCTGCATAAACTCCTAGATTTAGGATCTGTACCCCACTCGTCTGTATGAAATCCTAGGATCAGATAAACCATTCAGCTTAGGTACCGAAAGGGCGTCAACTTTGACAGTTGGCGTAACTAAGTCCCTGAGCCCACTTCTCTGGTTTCCGCAGAATTGAATAGATCACTCCCAACTATTCGATAGGGTTTCCGATCGTACCCTCCACGAAACGATTGGTGGCGACTCCTTGACATGTACACTCATCACATGTCACTAGACCACACTGAAGGTCGACCACGTATATCCAGCAGTTACGATTTGGGTAATGGACCTAGGGAGAGGCCCGCGTCCGATCAAGCCAGCGATCGGGCGGCCCATTAGCCCGTTCCCGCCTCCGCGAGCTCGGGAGAGGGTCGCGACAGACTGGCGACTCCGCTGGGGACTATTCTAAACCAGAATCTCTGGTTACGAATTCCAGAGGACTTGAGCCGATTAAAAAGTTGTTTGGTTTATCTGACCTTATTTTCTGCAGATGCTCTCGAAGGTGAGGTACGTACACTAACTATTGTGTTAGATGTTTTTGCAGATGGGAGAAATAGGGGGTGGAGTGATTGTTGACATTTTTCCTGCAGGTTGGAGTTGGGAATGTATGTTTATCTTTATGCACATACTGAAGCGGTGTTTTGATACAAACTGCTGTGCATGACTTTGCATTGTGATGATCACGACACATCGCACACACTGGCGGTCAAACCCCGACTGCAACCACCTCTAGGTTACCTTAGATAGGGAAAGGATGTGAAAGGATCTCGTGTTTGATGGCACTTGAGACTTTCATGTTCGTTCCCGCTCACAATCCAAATTGGCGATATCTAGCCCTCTTGAGTGGGTACTCTTGGGGTGGAGTCTGTCTCATTTGGATCGTGGGAGCCTGAGCCATAGGTTCCTCACCTGATTTTCAATTTTTAGAGTATACCCACTTGTCTCATGCGCATGTCTATGAGGGGTTGGTATACCTAAAACCAAAAAAATCACGGATCACTGTAAGTATGACATCTCTCTACTTGTTCATTTCCTAGTAAAATTTCATGATAATAAATTCATGGAAATCAATTGAATGCCCTGGGTGTTTGAGTTTACAAATGAAAGTTTTTGACAATGAATTTTAGATACAAAAGTGGAAACACTTCTAAGCCGTCCCTACGGAATAGATGGTTCATCCAAATTTCCAAACATGGATTAAGATGACATTTCTTTATGTCTAAAATTCTTACAATTCAAGATTTTGGGGCATAAAAGTTAAAGCCATGTTTGCAATCACATTTTGTGTAGTGATTTCTTAAAAACAAGGATCACATGATCTTTACAAGAAAAATGCCACAAAGCAATCTTTCAAGATTAATGCCCCCATTTGCGTATTAAACGTTTGGAATAAAATGGGTATTTGGTTGATGACCATGGATCGATCTTTTAATGACGTATCCTCTTATCTTGAAATCTTGGCGGACATCGGATGCTCGTAAATAGGGATTATGGGATATGTATTGTCGCCTTGCTTTCATTATAAGAGGCGACCTCATTGAGAGATGTCTTTGCTATGTAAAATGCTAAGTGTGTCTCCTTTCTGACAAGTTATACATGACATACATTTATTGAAGATTCCTTCATCTAATCGCATGCGAGATGTGATCGAACGATGGTAAAACTGTAATCGTTCCAATACAAACTTCGAGTGTTATACTTGACTTGTTTGGTTATTTCTTTTGCCAACAGGTCAAAACGGCTGAAGGCCAATAATGCGAGGCTTGTTTTCCCTGTAACATGAAAGGAAATGCGTCTTCATCAGGAACCACCCATGGGGTTTCCAAAATAAGATGAATCGACAATGATGAGCCCAAAACAAGACAACATGAAAATGGGGCATGCCTGATTTGGATCGACCTCTCTAAGTTGAAAAGGGTGTTTTCGTTCCAAATTAAATTGATTTGTTTAAACAATGACATGGTTACTCACATTTGCAGGTGATTATAAAAAATGAGTGGGGATCGTTAATGAACATTCCTTCACCTCTAATGATCAAGATGATGGGAGCTGAGGAAATATACGCTGGGGATAGTAAATCTGTTATCGTTTCAATTAGAGCTTTTTGTGCAACAATTGACTTATTCATTCCTCATGTCATGTAGGTGAAATAAAATGATTGTGTGAGGTTGACATTTGTCCCATTAAAGAAGACTCAACTGTGAACCCTCAAAACTGGAGGCCAATGTGACATGGCACGATCGCCAATGGAAACACGTCTCAAGGAATACAAACACTCGTGTTTCTCATCATGAGATTGATGATCACTCAACCATAAAAGGGTGTATATCATTCCTCATTTCAATCCTCTCAAGATATAAAATGATCATCTCCTTTTCTATATGTAGGGATGGAGAAAACTGAATGCTTATTTGTGAAGCAACACTTCAAGGTGTAAATGTACACAAATAGAGATAAATCTACACTTGTGGATCTCGAGTAGTAGGGTGCTTGAGGAGCGTCGTGAAGTCATGACAAATCGAAAAGACCATGAAGAGATGATCGTTGCCCATCTTTGAATCAAGAGGGAGTACTTGTTTTAATAATTGATTTTCGTAATCAAAAGTCAAACATCTTTCTTTCTCTCTAAACAGATTGAAATGCATCAATAGAGCGAAAGTGGCGAAAGATCACCCAACCTCAAGAAGGAGAGTGACAGAACCCAAATAGTGTCAAACATCGTGCAACATCAAAGGCTGAGACCTCCGGATGATTACGATGAAGTTTCATCCTCTGTTGTCACAAAAGGGAGTAAATTGTCCCTTATTCTGATTCCATTTCATACTAATGACTGAGATGTTTCTCTTTCATATACAGAGAATGATAGTCGAAGACATGTGTCAGAATAGATTGAAGAATGTCAAACGTCAAAATCACCTGACATGGAAGTGATTGACTCAACCAACAGGGAAAGCGTTAGCGCGATACAATGGAGCTTCATATGGCTAAATCGGCTAACTCAAGTTGGAATACTGAGTTGCTAGAGGCAAATCATTTCCCTATCCAGAAAGCATACCAAAGCCGAAGACATCAGATTCATCATAGTGATACATGGGACGAGTCCCTGAAATAATGGTTATCACTCATGGAACGTAATGGAATGGAATCCATCCATTGAATACAAAAAGTGTTTCACCATGGCAATAACGCTTCCAAGAAGAACAATGCCGAGCCACCCCTCTTGGTAGAAAAGGACGTATCGTTCCTAAATAAGTTTCAATCAGATGTAGAAATAATATTTCCTATCTTTTTCCTCTCAGGTGATGAGCAGAGTTAAGACACCCAAGAAGCAACGACTTCAAAATGACAGAACATGGAGTACCCACTTTTCATATCATCTCACACATGCATTTAAGATAGATGATTTCAAGAGCGTCATAATGGCTCGATTTGTGAACAAAATTCTCGAGAAAACTTGAAAAAGTTTCTTGGAAATTAGAAGTCTCTTTGAAAAGAGCATTCGAAAAGAAAGAATTCAAACTTTACAGATTGGCATACTTGATAAAGAGATGCTCTCTGTGAACAGAGTGAAAGGCGCGAATCCATTCTTCGTTGAAAACAAGAATCATCTTAGATCACTTGCATCATACATGCATCATTTATATGCATATTCTTCCTTGAAAGATGTCGACGGGTCAAAGCAAAAGAATCCAAATGAAAGGGAAATGCCAAGACCCAAGGAACGAAGGGTAAATTGTATCAATTCCAATTGCCCATTTTGTATGCTGTTCTGACACGAACCTTCTTTCCTTTGATAGGGAAATATCAAATAGTTTAATGGCAACTATGATGGCTGATACTAAGGCAATGCCGGAAGCCTCCCAAGCCAGACGGACAGTAGTTCCTAGACAACTCAAATCCATCTCTTGCACCCGATATAGCTGATAAAGAAACGACGGGAAATACTCAACGTACGGAGGAAGATATCCGTGAGCCGAATACCCCGTCGCAACAAAAAGCACCCCATGTTGTTGTTGACAATCTTGAGAAGAAAAAAAAGGGGAACCAGACTGTAAAGGCCGAACTGGAGGCTAAGAGATCAGCCAAGATTAAAGAATGTTTAAGCAACCAGGGCTATGAGTTGGCTCGTTTCGACAAGATAACTCCCTTCGCTGAGGTGGAGACCCCTCCTGACTACAAGGAACGGGACTTCGTGAGGAAGTATAATGGGACAGGCTGTCCACGCGCTCACCTCAAATATTACCTGCACAAGATGGCGCAGTATTCAGACTATGTTCCATTACTGATGAACACGTTCCAAGAGAGTTTGGCTGGCGCCGCTCTGGCTTAATTCATCGAGCTGGACCTAGAAGATTATGATGGGTGGGAAGATCTTGCAGAAGACTTCCTCAGACAGTATAAATTCAACACGACTATGGCCCCAACAAGAGAAGACCTTCTACGAACCTCAAAGGCGATGGGCGAATCAATCAGGACATATGCCCAGAGGTGGCGAGGCTTGGCTACCCAAGTAAAGCCGTCAATCCCAAAAGATGAGCTGATCGACTTATTCCTGAAAACACTCCCCTATGAGTACTTTGACAAGCTGAACACTTCTGGGTGTCAAACATTTACACACTTGATAAATGTGGCTGAAAGGCTCGAATGGGCCTTAAGAGAAAAGATGCCTCATGAAGCTTCTACCAGAAAACAGTATCCCCTGAAAAAGGATAGAGAGAAGCCGGACTGGACATAGCGTTTATACCAGATCCCCATAGGCCCAAGACGTTTGGCAATTCCAATCAGACCAAAGGAGGATCATCCTAGTCAACATCGAAAGTGCAAGAACCTAGAAAGAGGCAACCCCAAAAGCAGTTCTCTCAGCTCCCGAGACCTTTGTCCAAGCTACTCCCGATGTTGCTAGAACAACATTTGGTGGCAAAGGAACCATTTAGGGCAAATACGATTAAGTATCCTGGTTTTGACGAGAGCCAGACTTGTGTCTACCATATGGGCGAAATAGGACATACTGTGGATGGTTGGTATATCCATAAGCTGAAGATACAAGCTTTGATTGACGACCAGATTCTAAAATTTGACAACGTGGCTCCAAACGTACAAGAAAACCCGCTCCCTGATTATCAAGCAATTGGGGGAATATTCACTGAAGATGAGGAAAACCACCCCCAGCTGAAGGTAGACATGTTTAAGCTGACCGACCTTTTGGCGACCGCTTCGCTATACCCAAAAGGAGGGGAGATCTCTGCTGACATGAAGAAGCTATGTATCGCCAAGATGGTGAGCTTGGTGATAATGTCTGATATTACCGATGAAGAATTCGAAAGAGTCGAAGCTTCTCTATCTTTGGAAGGAAGCCACTTCGTGATCAAAACTGAGCAGGGTAACACCTGGGACATCCCGCACGAGAATCTGGTAGATAGTCTTGGGCCGGTCATTCAGTCAGAAGAATAATTCGAAGAGGACGAACTGAAAGCCAAGAGGTGAAGTCTAGCAGATCGCAGATTCATGGCTAACGCACTAGAAATAGGTGAAATTGTAGACAACCTGGATCAGGACTCTGGAGGATACAACTTTAAAGTGAAGTACTCTGCTCCCCCTAACTTCCATCAGAGAATGGAGGATATTATACCAGACAGACGGGGAGGCATGGATGATCCCGTTTGACCGGAAAAGTCTTTTTCGAAAGAGCCTGAGTCATCACTTAACCAAGTGAGGGTTACTAAGCTTGACACAAAGCAGTATGCCGAAACAAAGAGATCAAAGGATCAACAGCAGGGTTCAGCTGAATTATTCAAAGGAAAAAGAGAATACCCGAGATCTGCCACATCAGCAGTATTAGGCGACGATGACTGACATTGTCGACTGAGAGGCGAAATCTTCTCAAGGAACTTTGACAACACTGTGTCAATGATTGAAACCGCTACGACTGTGGTAATTAAACTGGAAGAGCTTGATAGCATGAATAAGGTAGAAGATTGCCTAATCAAGCTTATTGTGATTCGATTGCCGGAGGAGGAAAAAGACGGCACAGCTGAACCAGAGACGTCTTATCACAGGACAGTAACCGTACAAATCCCTCCAGTAGAAAAGTACGATCCTAAAGCGGTCCACTGGGACTGTGGGACAGAGGAAGAAGATGATGATGCGTCTATCCGCAGGGAATGTAATGCCTTTGAGGAATCAACGCCTCCTACTTCGGAAGAGCCGATTACTGTTAATTTGGGGGATACTGAAAATATCAAAGAAGTCAAGATCGATGGACATTTATCCCGACGTGAAAGACTCAGGTTCACAGAACTACTGAGAAGGTCGCTAAGATGCCATGCGACAAATTCCAAAGATGTCGAGCTACCAAGAGGTAGATAAAAGTGATCGAAGATTCATATGGTTGAGATAAATAACCAGAACCAGCAAAGAATGTTCATTAGGGCAAGCCCTTCCTTTCCTGTCGAGAGACCAAGCTGGGGGCAAGATGCTCGTGTGCCACCAAGATAGCATATTGGAGCAAGTTATCAAGCCCCAAAGACAACAAATGTCAAGACATGCCCTACTGGGACAAAGCAGCCGAAAGAGACGATTTTCTTGATCAACGAAAATGCAATACCTCAAAGGGAGTATCACGTTCCTTGGTGATTTATATAAAGTCAAACATAAATGAATACTCATTGCTTCATGAACAGGTACAAAGACCTCTTCAAATAGGATTGGAAATCGTTAAATAATATGAAAAATGCTAAGGCATTTGGCCAAGGTAAACATCGCCCGACTGGGGCAAATGGATTGTTGATGTTGTCAACACCTTCAAGCATGGATGGAGGGATTCGACGAATGTTGTCCATATCAGCATACAATATTGGAATGGACTCAATCAAGAGATAAATGTCGACAATTGACAAAAGAAGGGTAGTTGGGTGTCGTATCCAATTTACTCCTTTTTCTTGCATTTGCTAATGCAGAACCATTTCTTTCTGTGGCAGAATACGCCATTAGGACATTACCAGGAGTCCAACAAAGAGGAGAACATCACAAGCATGGTCACAAGTGACAAAGATGCATGAAGCAAACGACTTTCTCAAGCATTGGAAGGACGACACTTCAAAGGTGAAAAGCCAAGTGAAGATCCAAGTAAGAGATAATCCAAACTGGATAAGGGATCGCATGAAAATGCAAAAATGAATAGAACCATTTGACTGGGGCGAGCATTGCCTAGCCATGACAAGTCATGCCTAACTGGGGCAAGCAGATCATCTACGTGACTGGAGGAAAAAGTGGCATTTCATTCCCAGCAGGATCAATGAACGTGATAAAAGAGTCGTTCACATCAGAGTTAAACCTCAAGATACAAACTTGAGTGAAGGGTGACTTTGTGTCATTCTAATTTGATCTCCAATGATCTTTCTCCTAATATGAATTGGCCTTAATTTCAACAGAAAATTACTGGCACTCAAAAGGAAAGAACTCGCCGACTCAACTTCAAGGCGAGATGATCTTTGGAGATAACAGTTTCGGAAGTCAAGCATTCAAGAAATGATCTTTGGCTATAAGATCAAGTGGAGGGTAAAAAGTATCGCTTCCACACCACATGCTTTAGCATACATTTTGATAAGAATTCATTTTTCCTTGAATAAGGAACTCCGAAGAATGGCATGGAAGACGTTCGAAAGAGAATGAAGCCATCGAGCAGGATTCATTGCCCCAATCAGACGAAGGCGTCATCGCCGTAGGTCGAAATGGCCGTTTTCTATAATCTACATATTGGCGTTCAGATTGGAATGCATGATCAAGAGGACTTACTGTCGTGGTGGTCAGGTGCACGTCCTTTTCTCCAAAGACTGAGAATTTCAAGAAGTTTTAGAACAACTTAACCATCTTGTGTTGTTAAGAAAAATGCAGATTTTCATGAATCTATCCACTTCCATTGGAGTGCATGATCAAGGGTAAGGTGTATCGTTCTAATTTTCTGAAATTCGAGAGCATACACTGACATATTTCTTTTATGTATTTCAGGAATCCCTAGCCGCGCTGGGCAGGTAAGTATTCCTTTCCCAATCTTGTAGGTTTTTAAGACTGTCAGAATCCTTACTTCTAGAATTTGAAGGCTTCTTGGAATCTAGCATGCATTCAAATCTCATGTCAAGAAAGACGCAAAATTCTCACAGTCATGTCATTGGCATTCATGTTTAAACTTGGAGGTTATTTGAACATGATTGAAATATACATTGTGCCTCATAAATCCCCTTGGAGGGTAAGTTTTGGAGAAAGCAAAATGAACTCTTCCAACAAAAGTTGTTTAAATCGTTCAAAAGGATGTTTCCTCAGACAAGAGGCAAGCCTGGTCCAAACACGTCCCATACACACTTAAGAGATAAGTGGAGTGGTAAGGATAGCGAGACCTTGACCTACGGACGTAAGGGTTATTCGCAGTGATTACATGGATTGAGACGACGGAGGCATTCGTTTCTCTATCATAAACACTACAGGTGACCATTGATAACCCTTTGAACGACGATTTCATTATATACCCCTGTCAAGAACCACCCCACAATGGGGCAAATTGGAGGTACGTCCAGCGGTATCAAGAGATAAATGGTTAGAAGTTCTCTTGCTCAGACTTGCATCAATCTTCGTGTGTTGCTTGTCATTTTAACTTCTATGGTAATTCAGGTGCTTTAAGATGACGAAAAGCATTCGTTTCTCTATCCTATACACTTTACCCTTTGTACAGCCCAGTTGAGCCTATACGTTCATTTCACAAACCCGTTGGTGATCATTGCATATTCCAAGACGGAAGCGACGTCACTTCAAGAGCGAAAGAGTTCAAAACACAGGATTTGTGAAAAATTCCTGGACTAATGTTTGAGTGCTGAGATTCAAGTTGTACATCTAGCACATTCATTTGAAAATTTTGATCCCCAAAAGAAAAGAAAAGATGGGATTTCAAAAAAAAGAAAAAAGAGATAGAAAAATTCGATCATGGGCATCAAGAAAAAGCAAAGTGCCTGGTAAAAGCAAGGCCAATGCCGTCCAAATACTTGTACACTTGTGAATCATGTGTTTGATTTTGTAAATGCCAAAAGATGGCATGATACCTTTGTATAGGTCACTAGTGAGATCTGATTATAAAAGAAAATCCCAAGGGAGCTGGACAGCAAAGGATACTCCCAGATTATGTCACATTCAGATGACAAAAGCATAGACAAGGTATTGACGCCGTCTTGACATGAGAGAGATGTTCTCTAAAGACAAATATGCACTTCAAAGACTGAAGACGCTCTTTGAACCAGAAGGGGCAAGATGGCAGCAAACTTGCAACGATCACCAATGTAAACCCTTCGCATATTCTGAGCCAAAAACAAGCCTTCTTTGGTCCCCAATCATACCTACGTTACAACCCTGAAAAGCCTTTTCTGATTAAAGCACTTGGATTGACATAGGGTTTAATGTCTAAGCTTAGCTCGAAGAAGTTCGAGCAAGATTATTTCTTTCTCATTTTGCAGGTTTCTTGACTTGTAAACCTGGAGCAGACATTGAAGACTTCTCTTCGAAAGCCTTGACTTGCACGCAAGTCCCCTTTGAAAACCGTTGACCAAGCCCAACATTACGGTCCCTTGGAAGTCCTCCTGATCGATCGAGGTGTATTCACTGCGAATGATCCTGAACCCTAGGCGCAGGTTTGATAGGAAATTCGAGTGCATTCTTGGTAAAAGACCATTACCTCAAAACGGTGAGAAGTCCTCTTTGATGAGAATACTCCGTTGGACATTTTAACCAAACTCTTTTGGTAATTTCAGATTGTTTATTTCAAACTTTCCCCACAAGGAATTTTTGATCACCTCCGTATGTTACAAGGTGTTTTGGATAACCTCCAGCATCGTAATGCATTCATTGAAATTCTTTCATGACTATGATATAAGTCATAAAGTGCTATCAGTTTGACATCAGATATCACCTGAAGACCATTGATGTGCCTTTGGTAAGAAAATTTTTAGATTGGAGCTTCTGCAAGATTCTTGATGACTTCAGCTCCTAAAATGGCTCGTATCTCTCTTGGTGAGAAACGTTTAACATGCCTAAACTTCTGCAGAATTCCTGGCAATCCCAGATCTCAGAAGAACACAACCTCTCTTGGTAAGAAGGAGTTTACATGTTCAAGCTTATGTAGGACCCCTGGTATCCCCAGACCTCAGAATGCTACTTCTTTTGTGAAGAATATATTTCAAGTTTAAACTTCTGCAGGACCCCTGATAACCCCAGGTCTCAGAATGACACATTTCTCTAAGAAGGAGAGTTTATATGCCTGAGCTTCTGACAGATTCTTGGTAACCCCAGATCCTAGAACGCTATTTTTATTGGTTAAACTTCTATAGGAATCATGGTAGCCCCAGATTCTAGAAGGATGCCTCGCTCTGCGAAGAAGAGCTTTCAAGTTTATTTTCCTGCAAGATCCCTGGTAATTCCATATCTCAGGAAAACACATTCTTGTGAACAATTTGTAGGTTTGATCTTTCTGCAGGATACTTGGAGCTCCCAGATCCTAGAATGTCACCTCCAATGTCAAAAGGACAATCTCCGAAATCATCCCTCTGTGAGATTTCAAATTTATAGGTTTGATCTTTCTGCAGGATACCTGGAGTCCCCAGATCCCAGAATGTCACCTCCCATGTCAAAAGGACAATGTTTGAAATTATCTCCCTATGTGAGATTCCAATATTACAGGTTTGAACTTTCTGCAGGACACCTGGAGCTCCCAGGTCCCAGAATGTCACATTCAATGTCGAAAGGACAACATTCAAGATAGTCTTTCTGTGAGATTTCAGGTAGCCCCTAGATCCCAGAAGAATCTTATCAAAGTTTTTGCAGGTTTAAGTTTTCTGCAGGATACTTGGAATCCCCAAATCCCAGAATAACGCCTCGCGTGTCGAAAGGACAATTTTCAGAATCAGCTTTCTATGAGGTTCTAGGTAACCCCTAAACCCAGATTAGCTCATTTGGTAAAGCCTTAAGGTTAGGCACACCTCATTTGTATAAGTCCTAGTTAATTCCTTAGAATATAGGATCAAAATGTTCGACAATCCCTAAGAGACTGGGTGCGTCATCCATAGGTTCCTAGCAGAGAGGAATCCTATTCTAGGCCTGATCCCGCTGACGGATTAAAATGTTCGACAATCCCTAAGAGACTGGGTGCGTCATCCATAGGTTCCTAGCAGAAAGGAATCCTATTCTTGGTCTGATCCCCCTGACGGATTAAAATGTTCGACAATCCCTAAGAGACTGGGTGCGTCATCCATAGGTTCCTAGCAGAAAGGAATCCTATTCTCGACCTGATCCCCCTGATGGATTAAAATGTTCGACAATCCCTAAGAGACTGGGTGCGTCATCCATAGGTTCCTAGCAGAAAGGAATCCTATTCTCGGCCTGATCCCCCTGACGGATTAAAATGTTCGACAATCCCTAAGAGACTGGGTGCGTCATCCATAGGTTCCTAGCAGAAATGAATCTTATTCTCGGCCTGATCCCCCTGACGGATTAAAATGTTCGACAATCCCTAAGAGACTGGGTGCGTTATCCATAGGTTCCTAGCAGAAAGGAATCCTATTCTCGGCCTGATCCCCCTGACGGATTAAAATGTTCGACAATCCCTAAGAGACTGGGTGCGTCATCCATAGGTTCCTAGCAGAGAGGAATCCTATTCTAGGCCTGATCCCGCTGACGGATTAAAATGTTCGACAATCCCTAAGAGACTGGGTGCGTCATCCATAGGTTCCTAGCAGAAAGGAATCCTATTCTTGGTCTGATCCCCCTGACGGATTAAAATGTTCGACAATCCCTAAGAGACTGGGTGCGTCATCCATAGGTTCCTAGCAGAAAGGAATCCTATTCTCGACCTGATCCCCCTGATGGATTAAAATGTTCGACAATCCCTAAGAGACTGGGTGCGTCATCCATAGGTTCCTAGCAGAAAGGAATCCTATTCTCGGCCTGATCCCCCTGACGGATTAAAATGTTCGACAATCCCTAAGAGACTGGGTGCGTCATCCATAGGTTCCTAGCAGAAATGAATCTTATTCTCGGCCTGATCCCCCTGACGGATTAAAATGTTCGACAATCCCTAAGAGACTGGGTGCGTTATCCATAGGTTCCTAGCAGAAAGGAATCCTATTCTCGGCCTGATCCCCCTGACGGATTAAAATGTTCGACAATCCCTAAGAGACTGGGTGCGTCATCCATAGGTTCCTAGCAGAAAGGAATCCTATTCACGGTCTGATCCACCATACGGATCAAAATCCCTATTCATGGTCTAATCCACCATACGGATCAAAATCCCTATTCATGGTCCGATCCACCATACGGATCAAAACCCTGACAATCCCTAAGAGACTGGGTGCGTCATCCATAGGTTCCTAACAGACAGGAGTCCTATTCACGGTCTGATCCACCATACGGATCAAAATCCCTATTCATGGTCTGATCCACCATACGGATCAAAATCCCTATTCATGGTCCGATCCACCATACGGATCAAAACCCTGACAATCCCTAAGAGACTGGGTGCGTCATCCATAGGTTCCTAACAGACAGGAGTCCTATTCATGGTCTGATCCACCATACGGATCAAAATCCCTATTCATGGTCTGATCCACCATACGGATCAAAACCCTGACAATCCTTAAGAGACTGGGTGCGTCATCCATAGGTTCCTAACAGACAGGAGTCCTATTCATGGTCCGATCCACCATACGGATCAAAATCCCTATTCATGGTCTGATCCACCATACGGATCAAAACCCCTGACAATCCCTAAGAGACTGGGTGCGTCATCCATAGGTTCCTAACAGACAGGAGTCCTATTCATGGTCTGATCCACCATACGGATCAAAATCCCTATTCATGGTCTGATCCACCATACGGATCAAAACCCTGACAATCCCTAAGAGACTGGGTGCGTCATCCATAGGTTCCTAACAGACAGGAGTCCTATTGATGGTCCGATCCACCATACGGATCAAAACCCGACAATCCCTAAGAGACTGGGTGCGTCATTCACAGTTTCCTGTCAAGTATAGGAATCCCATCCTGGTACGGCCTACCATACAGGCTAGAGTTTAACAGCCCTAGGATACTCAAAAGACGAGTCCCTAGGTATTCACTAGAACCCGCTATACACCGCGCATGCCGCACAAGCATCAGGCAGGTGATCAACAGGTGAGCAACAGGTAAGCATCTCTATCTCGTCTTTCTCTCACAGTAGCCAAAGCAGAACAAACCGAGCGTTTACCAGTAAAGCAAGAAAGATTGAATGTCAGGATTCGTTTTTTTCCCCAGTCGAGTCGGTCTAGATTCAGGTGTCACTTGTCTTTGAGAGAAACCTCTCACGAGATTCCTCTCAAAGAGGGGTAGCTGTTGACACCTGATTTTTGACCATGTCTTTTTTAGTTTTATTTTTGAAAAAATCACAAAAAATTCATAAAAAGTCAAAAAAATTACAAAATCAACTTTGGTGGCCTTGGCCAAGCCCAAGGAACCATTCTTGACCAAAAAATAATTTTTCATATTTTTCACATTTTTTAGTATTTTTAGAAAATAGGAAAATACTAGAAAAATCAACAAAAATGGAATTTGAGGTCACAAAAATATAGGAAAATAGCCAATATTTTTCTTTTAAATCCCTTGTCATTTTGACCTCAGCAAGAGTCGAAATTCAAGTTTAATTTTGTGTGTTTCTTTGTAACGTACAGGGTTAAATTTGTCAAAAAATATGTTCCGAGTCTTTTTATTTGCAATATTTTGCATTTCCCGAATCTTGACATTCATCTTGATTACCCGACATTTCAATTTGGTTCAATTGTGCATTGATTTGATCAATTTTGGCCTTAGGGACCTAATTGCATAAATTTTTTTCATTTTAGTCCCTATTATGCCAATTCCGAAATTAAACTTTTCTGAGGGACACCCATAGAATCCCAATACTTCCTCCCTACAGTATTTGATCCCCTGAATCTAATAGCGGGCTCAATTGGTGTCGATTCGTCCATTAGGAACCTCAATTTAACGAAAATCGATTTCGGATCTTGCCTTAAATTTGGGGTTTTCACACAAATTAAAACCAATTTGGCCATAATTTACATCTTCTAGATGGAGTCTGTGCCATGGAACCCAATTTTAGCGTCAATTTTGTGATCTCGGCACATATGGGCATCCAATTCGGACCAAGAAAGTAGAACCGGGTCGACTGGGTCGGGTTGACCCGACCCAGTCAACCCAGTTGACCAAACCAAGAGAACAGAGCTGTTCTCTTCCTCTTCGCGCACGAACGGAAAGAGGAGGACGATCAATTGAGAAGTCAGTTGAGGGGGGATCAGTTGGAAGGGGAGTTGGTTAGAGGAGCTGGCAAAAACGGACGCAAAAAACGGGGACGACGGGCAAGAAAGGAACCGGCGGAGAGAGAGAGAGGGAGCTTGAGAAAGCTCGCGACGAACAGAGAGAGCTCAGGGGAGCGTGCGCTCGCAGAGAGAGAGAGCGGGCGAAGATAGAATGAAAAGGAGGGAGAGGAGAGCGAACAGAGAGCTCGTGGTAGAGAGAGAGAGGGACGCGACCGAAGCTTGCCTGTGCAAGCTTCGTCGGATCATTCTCAGCAAAACCGATGCTGGCAATCATCATCATCGACTTCCTGGAGCTCCGAAGAAGCTTCCCAACCCGTTCGATCAGGCTGCGTATGGTAGCGCTTCTGTTCCAGGGAGCATTTTTTGAACAAAAACATTTTTTTGTGTTACTGTTCAAAATTACGATTTTTGGGAAAAAACGCGTTTGGTAATTTAAAAAAAATACACTTTTTTCAGTTGCCTACCGGCGATCGACGGTGGCCGGCGACCGGAGGCGGGCGACGGCCTGTGGCGGGCGATGGGCGGCGGGCGACTGGCGGCCGGTGGCGGGCGGCCGGCGACTGTTGGCGGGTGACCGGTGGCGGGCTGCCGGCTACAGGCGACGGCGGTCGGTGATCGGCGGCGGCGGGCGACCGGTGGCGGCCGGCCGGCGACTGAAGGCGGGCGGCCGGCGGCCGACTTTTAGTGAGGCGGCGGGTGGTAGTCGAGTCGGCGACGATGGATGGTGGTTTCAAAAGTGTTCCAAAAAGTGTTCCAAAATCCCAGAAGCAAGTTTTTTTTGTTCCTTCAAAAGTGTTCCCGGGCACAAAAGTGTTCCGCGGAACACTTTCGGAACATTTTTGAACCATACGCGTTTCTGCTCCAAAAGTGTTCCCGGAACACTTTTGGAACAGAAACAGTTTCCCCAGCCACCATCCTTACGCAGCCTCAGCCTCTGATCTCGAAAAAAGGTGAGATCTTCCTCCAAGCTCGAGCTCGGCCTTTAATGGCAACTTGAGCTAGAGCCGTCCGTTGGCTGCGATTTTGGTCGTAATCTACTCCTCTTGCCTCACTGCGCATTTTCACTTTTGGTTGCATATCATTCCATCGCCTGGATCGTCGAGTCGGCCTCCAACCAAGACGGATCGGTCGCGAGCTCCATGGCTCATTCTAGACCAAACCGAAGCTTCGCAACGGTCAGGTAAGTCTTTTCAATCTCCTGTGATGCTTCTCGATCGATTAATAGGCCCATATATCTCTAGGAACGGTTAGGACGATAGCCCGCCGGAGATCGTTTTCGGCCATTGATGTGCAGGTTAGTCAAGATTGATTCTGCTATGTCGAGCGAGATATATGTTGTAGAGGAGGGGAAGACGAATCATTTGCCGTCGGTTTCGAGTCAATCCGATGTCGGGAGGCCGAGGAATCGTCCTCCGACGAGGCGCCGGCGAGGGAGCGCCGGCGCCGATCGTCTTCTTCGGCGAGGCTGTTGACCGGTCAACGAAAGTTGACCGGTCAACGCCTACGTGGCGCTGACGTGGCGCCCACGTGGCAGCCACGTCAGCCATTCGTGAATAACCGAATAACAAATATTGATCCGACGGTGGTTATTATGCCACGTGGCGAGATCTTGCTTTTTTCGAAATAAAAAATCTTTTTTCTAATAACGGATCGGACGGCTGTAGTTCAATCAGGTACTTCGATCGCGACCGTCGACTGCTTCGGCTAGATCAAACCGTCCGTAGCTCGCCACGTCGCGCGATCAGGGCCGCTGGTTCCTATTAGGCAGGAAATTGAAATTAGAAGCGGGAATGCAAAGCGGCGTCGTTTTGGGTGAGGAGTCGGATCCGGGCTGGGCCGGTCGTCGCGGGCCGTGGGCCGGGTCACCCGACCCGGCCCGAATAATATTTTTAAAAATAAAAAAAATTCCGAAAATGATTTTAAAAAATAAAAAAATAAAAAAAAAATCAGAAAATTCTTAGAAAATCCAAAAAAAATGCTAGAAAATTCCAGAAAATTTCAAAAAATATGGAAAAATTGTCGAAAAATCCTAGAAACTCTAGAAATCCCCAAAAATCGAGGGTTGACCACAGACAACTGGTCAACCCTATTTTTGGGATTTTTTATCCAATTTTCCGAGACTTGACGACATTACCCTTTAGGGGTAAGTCGCCTCTGTTGTGCATGCTAGAAAAGGCCGATAATGCCAAGGTGAGAATTAGGGTCGATTAGACGACCAATTCTTAGGTTTGGGTTTTCGAGTCCCGCCTCTTTTCTCAAAATGACGATTTTACCCCTCCAAGGGTAAAATCACTTCTAAATTCCAGAAAAATCCTGGAAATTCCCGAAAATTAGGAAATGGATTGGATTGATGGCCAATCCTATTTCCTCTGTCTTTTGACTTCCCAATTCGTCTAAAATGACAGATTTACCCTTTTAAGGGTAAATTTCCCCCGAATTATTCAAAATTACGATTCTGCCCTTCATGGGCGAATCATGTCCAAATCACTCCTAAGCCTTGATTGATATTTCTCTAGGCTAATAGGGCCTCATTAGGGATACCACGCTGATTTCATGTGCTTTATCCGCATGTACTGGATCCTCGATTTGCGCACTTACTTCTATTGGTTGTGAGTGATAGGGTAGTATTTCACATCTGCATAAACTCCTAGATTTAGGATCTGTACCCCACTCGTCTGTATGAAATCCTAGGATCAGATAAACCATTCAGCTTAGGTACCGAAAGGGCGTCAACTTTGACAGTTGGCGTAACTAAGTCCCCGAACCCATTTCTCTGGTTTCCGCAGAATTGAATAGATCACTCCCAACTATTCGATAGGGTTTCCGATCGTACCCTCCACGAAACGATTGGTGGCGACTCCTTGACATGTACACTCATCACATGTCACTAGACCACACTGAAGGTCGACCACGCATATCCAGCAGTTACGATTTGGGTAATGGACCTAGGGAGAGGCCCGCGTCCGATCAAGCCAGCGATCGGGCGGCCCATTAGCCCGCTCCCGCCTCCGCGAGCTCGGGAGAGGGTCGCGACACGGACCAATCAGGTTGGGGCGTGACAAGGCTGACCTTGCTCTAATACCACATTGGGCAGGGATGTCACGCCCCGACTCTCGAGCCCGCGACATCCCTTGCCAAATCACCACGAGGTCATAGAGATAGCGTCCTAGGCACACTACCGACCTATCACTTTTATTACGCAAGCGGAAACGTTTAAACTCCTTGACATCAAACAATCATGGAATAGAATAACAGGAATGAAACACCACAACTTTTGCACCAAAAATAACAATAAACAATTATACATAACGGCAGACGTTCGAGCATAACCCCACACTTCGGGGCGACCAGACAAGACCTTAATCAGTCACTCTGTCGGGTAAGGTCAACTTCTCATCTACTTCAAAAGAACTAATCCAAAAGCCAATCCTTGGCATCCACGAGGCTTCGCCACTTGGGACCTGAAAATGTTATTCCACGACGGGGAGAGAATGTATCTCAGTGAATCAAGCCTAAGCTCGGTTAGGAAACTGATTCGCCCAGGGTATCCTAACGGAAGCTCAAAGAGCACACAGGCAAGTATTACAGCCACTCACATATAACAATATAACAACCATCCACATGCACACTTACCAACCTCAGCCACATATAATGCAATGCTTGACTCGACTCAACAGTCAAACCAATCAATCACTCAATCACAGCATTACATCCACCAGGACAATGCATACAATACAATAATAACTCAAACACAAGCGAGTATGAACGTCCGTCTTCCTACTCCATTTGTCCCATTCCAAACTTCGTAGTCGAGATGCGCTCACACTAATGTCGCGACCCGTTCGAAAGCAGACGCGGCTAATGGATTACCGATCGCGGGTCTTGGATCGGCGCGAGCCCTCCCAGGCCCATACCAAATCGCGGTGGGAGTGTTTCTTTGAGGGATTCGACGATAAGAGTCGATCGCTTTCGACCTTCAATGTGGTCGTGGTGGCATGTGCAAATTGTGCATGCATTTGGAGTCGCCACCGGTCTTTCTTGGAGGGTAGACCGGAAAACTTACTGATCGATTGGGAGAGATCGATCAGTTCTGCAGAACCAGAGATTTTGGGTTCGGGGACTTGGTTACGCTGGCGTCATTACCAACGCCCTTTCGGTACCTAACGCGAGTGATTTTCCTGGCTAAGAGTTCATGCAGGCGCAGTTTTGGATGGGGTAAGTTTGATTCAGGGTTTCACGCAGATTGGAAGACTATTCCTATCAATCACAATCAATGATAGCGCAATCAAGTGCATAAATAAATCTCATCGATGCACATCAATTCAAGTCAATGGCTTCCTAGCATATCCATAAGGGCTTAGGGAAGGTGTGATTTCGGACCTGGGTAAAATGGGAAGATTTGGAGGCGATTTAGCCCGAAGGGCAAAATCGTCAATTTTTGGAAGATTTGGATACCGAATGACCCAAAATATTCCATGGCCAGTTGATTGTGGCCATTTCCCATTTTTGAGAATTTTTTGGAATTTCTTGATTTTTCTTCAATTTTTGGAAGACAATTCGCCCAAAGGGCGAAATCGTCATTTTAAGAAAGGTCGGGATTCAAAACACCCGGAATGAGTCTTGGCCAATTGTTTGTGGCCATTTCCTATTTTCTGGGATTTTCCTGAATTTTTTTAGAATTGTTTTTTGAAGACGATTTGCTGGAAGGGAAAAACCATCATTTCGGAAAAGATCGGGGGTCGAAAGACCCGGAACAGGTCATGGCCAGTTGAATGTGGCCATTTCCTATTTTCTGGAATTTTTTAGAATTTTTTTGAATTTTCCGAATTTTTTGAATTTTTTATGATTTTCCATTTTTTAATGAATTTTTGAATTTTTTTATTATTGTTTTTTTTTTATTTTCTGAATTTTCTTTTATTTAAATATTATCGGGGAAACCCTGAATCGGACGGTCCAGGATGCGCCACGTGGAGCAATTCTAGACGTTCGATCCATCACTGATTTTTTTATAATTTTCGAAAATTAAACCCTCCGACGGACCAGATCGTGCCACGTGGCTGATTCTGGAGCATCTGATCTTTGAGAATGATCAGACGACTCTCAGAGTGCCACTCGGCGAATTCTCGACCATCGGATCTAAATTTTTTTATTTATCCGAAAATCACTTATTTATTTCTGAAAATTATTTTTATTTTTAGAAAATCCCAGATCGCGACACGTGGCTGAACCACGGCCGTCCGATCTGGTTTTATTTTTATTCTTTTCCTGGGCCCACCACGCTGACGTGGCTGCTGACGTGGCGTGCCACGTCAGCGTTAACCCGTTGACCGCCGGCGACTTCGCCGGAGAAGATGATGAACAGTGTTTTCTCCGGCCAAAGTCGCCGGAGGACCCCGAAACCGAGCCAAATCTTGATATTTTTCAATGATTCTTGCGCCGTTCGACTCCCCTCATCTCCCACATTAACATACAATTAAAGCATGGCACGAAACAACGTCGGAAAACACCCCAATGGCGCGGCGGCCGAGCCGGCTCCGGCGAAGCATTTGCAGAAAATTTTTCTAGCCTTAAACTCGATTCTGATCAATCAGGGAGCATCCATGAAGGGTCGGGAAACTTACCTGAGGTCGCCTAATCCTCGGCGATCGCTCGAAGTTCCCCATCGAGCTCCCTGTTCGAACCGCGGCCGGCGAAGCTCCGGCTCTCGTCATCGGCGCGGTTTCAATGCGAAATAAACACATACAAAGGCTTAGAGTTGATTCTAGTAAAGTTTAGAGATGAAACACACACAAGAAGGCGTCGGGAAGTGCACGACCGGGAGCCAAAAAATAAAATGTCCGTGTAGGCCTTTCATCGAACACTTGGCATGCACTTAAGTAATGGTGGTCGGAGACAAAAACCAACCTGTCCGAGGGTGTCGATGGCAACGGCGACCTCGGTGATGATCGGTGAAGTCTGTGGAAGGTCCGGGGCAGCTCCTCCAGTGCCGGTTGCTCAAAAAAAAATCCCCGGTCTCCCTCTCGGCTCCGCTCACGAACTCTCTGCCTCTCTCTCTCTTTCTTGCCCTTTTTTTTCTTCTGTGGCCGGCCGGTTTCGGTGGCCGCCGCCCGACAATGGAGGATGACCCATCCACTCCTCATTGTCGTCCACCATCGCTCGACCGGCCGGCCCCTCTTCCTCTTATTTTTTCTTTGTTTTTGTGCGTGCGTCCTGCGCGGGTCTGCAACTGAGTTGCAGACCTGGTTCGGACCGGGTCGGGTCGGGTCTCACCCGACCGGCCCGGTTCGACTCTCCTCGCCCAATTTAGCCCCAAATAGACCTCTTTTTATGAAATTAACATCAAAATCGGACTCCTTGACACGTTTTCCATCAAATAGGGGTATTTTCGTGAATCAATTGATTGAAATTTAGTGAAAACCCCAAATTGCCCTTAGGATCCGAAAATGATTTTTTCTTAATTGACGGTCCAAACGACCAAATTAGTCTTAATTGAGGCCTCCAATGGATTCAGCATGATGAAAACTATAGGGTAGAGGTATTTTATTTTGGTGGGTATGCCCGTGTGAAATTTAATTTCAAAAATTGCGAAACCGGGGGCTAAATTGAAAGAAAATTATGCAATCTAGCCCTTTTGCTTAAAATTGATCAAATTGGAGGGCAAATTGACCCAATTACACTTCGAGACTTTAGAATCCAATGTCATAGCTTATAAAAAGTGGGAATTGAAAATTAAAAGACTCGAAAAGGATTTTTTTGGGCTCGGTTCGGGTTTATGTTTGTTAAGGAACATAGTGACCCGAGCCGAATTTTTGAGATTTAAAGTGACACACTTGAGGATGAAATTAAAAAAAAATTATTGAATATTTTTGGGTATTTGTCTGACCATGAATAGTATTTTTTTGATTTTTTTGGATATTTTTATAATTAAATAAATTCGAAAAATATTAAAAAAAATACCAAAAATTATTTTTTGTTCAAAATTGGTTCCTGAGGCTAAGTCAAGGCTTCCAAAGTTGATTTTGTGATTTTATGACCTTTTTTGATATTTTTAATTAATTTTAAAGAATAAAAATCACAATAATATATGGTCAAAAATCAGGTGTCAATAGCTGCCCCTCTTTGAGAGGAACCTCGTTAGAAGTTTCTCTCAAAGATAAGATCGCACCTGATTCCTAACCGACTCAACTGGGAAAATGAAAGAAGAAATGCTATGACATCGGATCGTTAAGGCTCTTGATAAAAGCTCAAATTAGTACCCGGTTTGCTCTAACAATTTGAACATAGGCCGGAGTGAGAGAGGCTTACCTGAAGCTCACCTTTCGGATGCTGCCGGTTGCGATAACTTTCAAGAAGATACCTAGGACTCGTCATTGAGAATATCCTAGGGAGATTAAGCTCTGACATGTATGGTAGGTCATACCATTATTGGATTCCTAACTGGCAGGAACCTAAGGGAGGCGCATCCCACTCTTGAGGATTCGCCAAAGATTTTAATCCGTATGGTGGATCGGACCTTTGTGTTGATCCTTCAGGCGGTATCTACCATAGTTTGACCCTTTAGGCGGTTTATACCTTGAGTTGACCCTTCAGGCGGTTTCTACCTTGAGCTGACCCTTCAGGCGGTTTCTACCTTGGCTTGACCCTTCAGGCGGTACCTACCTTTCGTTTGACCCTTCAGGCGGTGTCTACCTTCAAGTTGACCCTTCAGGCGGTATCTACCTTGAGTTGACCCTTCAGGCAGTTTCTACCTCAGTTTGACCCTTCAGGCGGTTTCTACCTTGGTTTGACCCTTCAGGCGGTATCTACCTTCAAGTTGACCCTTCAGGCGGTATCTACCTTGAGTTGACCCTTCAGGCGGTTTCTACCTCCAAGTTGACCCTTCAGGCGGTATCTACCTTGAGTTGACTCTTCAGGCGGTTTCTACCTCGAGTTGACCCTTCAGGCGGTCTCTACCTTTTTGTTTTGAAAAGGGGTCTCATGACGAGGGTTCTCCACGTCCGATGAGACTGCCTGATTTTTGAAGAGGGGTCTCATGACGAGGGTTCTCCACGTCCGATTGAGACTGCCTAAATTTTGAAAAGGGAGGTCTCATGACGAGGGTCCTCCACGTCCGATGAGACTGCCTGATTTTTGAAGAGGGGTCTCTTGACGAGGTTCTCCACGTTCGATTGAGACTGCCTAAATTTTGAAAAGGGGTCTCATGACGAGGGTTCTCCACGTCCGATGAGACTGCCTAAATTTTGAAAAGGGGTCTCATGACGAGGGTTCTCCACGTCTGATAGGACTTTTCTATAAAAAGGGTTTTTCTTCCCCCCTTTTTTTTAGAGATCCCGAAGTTTGTCAGGAATTCAGTTTTTGAAGCAATGAAAGATTTTATTTTGACAAAGCTTCACTTGAGTCTGTTGAGGCGACATTCTGGGAGCTGGGTTCTCCAGGTATCCTGCGGAAGTTTGAGCCTGAAAGATTTTTCTTCACCAAGAAAACGTTAGTAATTTTTGGGAAGACCACGGCTGTCCATTTGACAAAAACCGTATGACTTAAGTTTTAATCGTGAAATGTGCATTTTGATGCTGGAGGTTATCCAAAGCATTCTTGCAACATGCAAATGCGATCACAAATCCCTCGCACGGAAAATCTGGATCAACAGTTTGAAAATTCCAAAAAGAGTTTGTTCAAAACGTCAATTGGAATATTTCTCGACAAGGAGGTCTTCTCACCTATTTTGCGATAGTGGTTTTTATAGGGGATGCACTCAATTCCCTACTAACCTGTGCCTAGGTTTTAGGCTCATTCGCAGCGCATACATTTTAATCGGTCAGGTGGTCTTCCGTGGGACCGTAATGTTGGGCTTGGATTTTGGTTTTCAAGGGAGGACCCGCTTTGGGGTCGAGGCCATTGAATGAAAGTCTTCACCATCTGCTCCGGGTTTACAAGTCGAGAACCCTGCAAAATGAGAAAGAAATAGTCTTGCTCGTACCTCTTCGAGCTAAGCTATATGTTAACCCAAGTGTCTTAGTCAGAGAAGACTGTTTCAGGGTTATGATGTTGGTAGGATTGGGGACCGAAAAAGGCTTGTTTTTGGCCCAGAAATTACGAAGGGTTTGACATTGGTGATCATTGCAAATTTACCACCTGCCCTTTTCTCTCGGTACCTTCAGTTTTTTGAGGTGCGCAACCGATTTTGAGGTGTGCACCAGCTCTTTAGAGACCGTCTCTTGTTGCATTCGAAGACCGACTCTCTCTATGTCTTTGTTCTGCGCTTGGCAACATTTGGGAAGCAGCCCTTTTGGATTTGGCTCCTTCAGGGATTTCCTCTTTTCCCATCCGGCTTCATTGTGGATCAATCAAATTGTTCACCCGATCATCGGCCTCGCTTTTACCAGGCACTTTGCTTTTTCTTGATGCTGGGGATTTCTTTAATCCCTTGTCGCAAGTGGGATGCTTGGCAATTGTGCTAGATATATGACTTGGCTCTTAGCACGCTTGAGTATCGACTTAGTAGCTTTTTCGTAAACCCTAGGTCTTGAACTCCCTCGTTTCTGAAGTGATCTCCCTTCGTCTTGGAATTTGCAATGATCACCAACGGGTTTATGAAATGAATTTGCAGGCTCAACTTGGCTGTGCAAATGATATAGTGTGTTGGATAAAGAATGAATGCTTCTCGTCATCCTATGGCACTTGGATTACCACATAAACAACACACAAAGATTAATGTTAGTCCGAGCAAGAAAATTTCTAACCATTTTCTCCTGACGCTGCTGGACTTACTTCCTTTTTGCCCCGGTGTGGGGTGGTTCTGGACAGGGTTAAGAATGAAAACCGCCGTTCGAAGAGGTTATCAATGGTCACCTGTAGTATTTGGGGATATGAAACGAATGTCTCCGTCGTCCCAATCCATGTAATTGCTGCGAATGGTCCCTACTTCCGTAGGTCCAGATTTTGCTATCTGATCCGCTCCACTTCTCTCTCAGGTGTGTATAGGACGTGTTTGGATTAGGCTTTGCCTCTCGTCTTTTGAGAAAACGTCCTTTTGAATGTTTTGAACAACTTTTGATTGGAAAAATCTCTTTCGTTCTCTCCAAAAATTTTACCCGTCAAGGGGATTTTATGATGCACCATGCATGTTCTTATTCATGTTCAGACAACCTCCTGTTTCAAAACATGAATGCCAATGAAGTTAGAATTCTATGTCTTTTCTAGACATCAGATTCTGAAAGCTTTTCTTTTCTTCTCTGTTTTTTTTATTCAATATCTTCAATGTATTGGGGAAAGGGATACTTACCTGTCCCTCGCGGCTGGAGATCCCTGAAAATGCGGAAGAAACATGTTATTGTACGTTCATGAATTTTTCAAAAAATTAGAACGATACATCCTACCCTTGGTCATATACTCCAACGAGTATACCGGGTTTGTAGGAAGTTGCCCACCTTGATGGCGAGTTCCTGCCAAGGATGAATAATGAGTGTCAATTCATGTTCCCAAATTCAAGATAGATTGGGATGATACAACTTTACTCTTGATTTCCATTCCATTCTGATGTTGTGTATTGATACGAACAACACCTATCGAATCCCTCCATCCATGCTTGAAGGTATCTGCAACACCTACGGTTCATTTGCCCCAGCTGGGCTACGTCTGTTTTGTCATTTGAAGGCGTGGCTTATTGGGTGCCCTCTCCATGTTTATCACCAGATGGTTGGCTCTGCGGCCAAATGCATCTCACGTTGAAGGGATGGATTCCATTATGCTCTATGAACGATGATCGTCGCTTGGGGAGCTCGCCCATATGGATCACATGATGCATCCGACGTCTTTGATCTCAATATGTTTTTGGGAGTAGGGACGGCTTGCCCCTAACTAAATAAGAAAATGACGCGCCTGAGCTTGAAAATGCTCAAAAGGTAAGGCGGATCCTCGTGCGATCAGCTTCAAACGTAAATGAGAAATGCTCCCATGGGAGCTTTACAATGGGGTTACCAATACATTCATTCAGGGTATTCAACCTCTTTTCCCCGAGCATTTTTTTTTTTAACAATCGCGCCTTGAATCAAACACATGATCGTCGGCTTTGTATCACCATTGCAAGAGTCCGCCAGCTCCAGGCTGATCGAGCCAGAAGTTGAGTTCCTCCCCGAGGAAATCGTTCGAATCTTCGAGCCATTTATGCTCAAGTAGGGTATGACCGATTGTTGGCGGTGAATTTCTCTCATCGCTTCCGCCTTGAACGATCTGATTCCCCGAGCTGGAACCTCCATTGTTGCCCTGTTGAGAATGTGGTTCATATTCCCGGGGGGTATTGAGATAGCTCAGGGGGGTTATTCAGCTGATCGATCCAAAAGGAAAGGTTTTCATCAAGGAAATCGTCGGCTTCTCCAGGCCTTTGACATTCGAGTCGGGCAGAATCGACCACTGGAGGAGGATTTTTCCCAATGCTTTCGCCATGAGCAACTTGATTCCACAAACTGGAAATTTCGTTGCAGTTCTGCCCCGTTGTATGCGCACCCTCTGTCAATGCAAGATCCGTCGTAGGAATAGCATTACCAATAGGTTGGTGTTCAAATCGAGGAGGCTCTATTTGCTGGAGTCGCGATACGTATTCCTGAAAAGTATTGTAGTCATGGCCATATGTAGCGTCTTGGCTCAAGCTGGCTCCCTCTGGGTTTGAAGTTGCCAAGCCCTCCCTCAGCAATCTTCTATAGTATTTGGGGTGATTCTTGACACTACTCTTGGCAACCCCTTGTACGTTCATGATCTCGAGTACTTGCTGTGGGCGGGCTGAGCTGAATCCTAGCTGCCGAACTGCATCGATAAATCTCTGATGAAGTTCATTGGTCCAACAAAGCTTCCTGTCTTTCTTACCACGAGCAGTATTGGCAACCTAGAGCGTCGATATTGATTTTGTAGTGTCGACTTGCTCTGGTAAATCTCGGGTGGTATTCGATTGTGCCAGAAGGTATTGCTGAGGGAAATGTGACATGTGATCACTGTAAAACCCCAGACATGGCTCCTCAGGGAACGTTTCGTCGATTTGGACAGGGTTGCTGCAATTAAGGCAGGCGGCGGTGCTCAGAGTTTTTTTATATCTCGCATTTTCTACTCGAAGCTGTTCAATCTTCTCCTTTAGAATCTCTATCTCGCGATGTCTGAATTGTTCCATCAACCGCGTTCGTTTGTTGCGAAACCAAAACTTTATCTTCAAAGGCTCCAAGCCCACCTTCTGGCTTAGTTCAGCTCTCCGCTGGTCGTTTGGAAACGGGCATTCCTCGAAAAGAGCATTATGCTCTTGGATTTGGTGTGTAGTGTAGCATTTACGATGCTTCCTTTTTTGGCGCGGATCATTGTCGCTGGCGTTTTGGTCGCTGAGGGCTTGAGTCTCCTGGTTGGACGAGTCGATTTCCATATCCTTCATGACGAATTCGTTTCCGAGGTCTTCAAATTCCTCTAGCCGTTCAAGTTCGGAGACATTTAGGTCGGGCGTTTCCAACAAATGACGGTACCCCTTGAACATTTTGGATCGAAATGTCTTTTCCTGGTCTTCGTTCGCTCAATTTTCTCCACCCTTTCTCAGATGTTCGCCCTCTCTGTAATTATTAGAGATTAAGCGTGTCCCAAGAAGCGCCCTTTTGAAATCGAATAACGAGTGTCTGACGGGCGTTCCTTTCGAGACTTCGTGATTCCCTCCTGTCTTTTCTTACTCTTTCTTTCCTGAGTGGAGCATGAAGATCTCCCGTGTCGACTTTTGTTTTATCGAGCATTGCGCCTGGTCCCTTAGCTCGGTCTCTAAAGTAATAGGTCTGCCGGCCTTTAGGCGCTAGTTTCCTTTCTAAGCTCGAGATTACAGGACAGAGGTGGATTCGTGACTCACCAGGGATGCATTAATGAGACTTGATTAGCCCGACTGTGCATAAAAAAATTATTATAACTTTCCCTTTTCGTTCGAGCGCTATAGGGCGAGAGGTTGATGGGACGCATTAATGAGACTTGATTAGCCCGGCCGCGCATAAAAAATTATTATAACTTTCCCTTTCTCGTTCGAGTGCTATAGGGCGAGAGGTTGATATTGAGAAGATTAACATTTCGATCTAACCTCTCAAACACTCCCCCATCATTCATTCTCTTCTCTGTCGTTCAATCGCAGATGGCTTCCTTTATTGTACCTGCCGCCTCAGCCGAAGCTTCAACCCAATGGGAGAGATTTTATCACCTCATGGGTAGAGGTTATGGTTATATAAATAATCATCCTGAAGCCGAGGTTGAAATACGTACTCTGATTCCGGCCTTGGACACCGTGTGTATCGAAGGTACGAAACTGCAAAGGGAGTTTGTGATCTTCCCAACTCTCTTCAACAATTTCTTGGACGCTTACCACGTCGCTAGCCGGGATGTCACTTTGGTTGGCATCGTGCGAGCCCGCTATCAAGACAGAGCTGATTCCTTGGTGTTGGCCATGCTAACGGCCGATAACCAAAAGAGAGTTGTTGAATATGCCAATGCCCAGGTCTCATTGTTAGCCCGTGAGAGGGACAACTTGATAGAGCGTCTGGCTCTTTGTCAAACCGTTCTTGAGCAAGACCAGCACAATCTCATGCTGAGGCTCCAGTGCACATGGTTGGAGGAAACGCTTGACGATCTGACAGTGGATAGCCCGTGGGAGAGCGCTGGCCTAGGATTTGGAGTATGAATCGGGGCACTATGAGGCCAAGGTGAATGAGCTTAAGGAGAAATGTCGTCTCCTTTTCTTCAAACTCGCAGATTTTGATTCTCGAAGCGCTGGTTGTAGGCAGGGCATGGACAACATGGAGAATCAGTTGAGCTCATTTGTGACGCTCATTAGAACTCACTTTGGATTTACGGTTCCTCCTCAGTAATCTGTTTGTAAAGTCTCCTGTTGAGTGCAATAAATGAGAGTGTATGTACATTTTCCCTTATCCTCCGCAAGATTCAATATTGCCCTTGGTTTCGCAATCATAGTGTTTGAAGCAACTGACGATCTTTCCGCTTTCGAGCACGCTCACGTTCTGTTCGTAGCCTATGTTGTCACATTTG
The DNA here is from genome assembly GCA_021437785.1 of Rhodomyrtus psidioides. Taxonomy (NCBI): domain Eukaryota; kingdom Viridiplantae; phylum Streptophyta; class Magnoliopsida; order Myrtales; family Myrtaceae; genus Rhodomyrtus; species Rhodomyrtus psidioides. The sequence goes on from JAILYB010000119.1 coordinate 2,136,055, forward strand.
CCTTCGTGCGTTTAGTCGATTTACCTCGAACCCGTTATGACAAGAGATTGTTGTAGCTAAACATGATAATGCTAGCAGGCATCATTGTGTGAAATCAACCCTAGGCCTTAAAGAAGAAAAGAAATGCTCCTATTGAAACTTTACAATGCGCAGATAAGAAATAAGTTCTTCTTGTGTACATGCCCCCCCTTTCTCTGGGTATGTTCAATCATCAACCCATCACGTTTGGGCTCAGGTGCGCGATCATCGACCTCAGATCATGGCCGTGAAGGTTTGCTAGCCTCCTCATGATGGATTCTTCGAACTGTGACCTCCGTCTTTGTTTGAGAAGAAAAGAGAAGAGTCGACCCTTTTCCTACCAAAAGCCCGTCTCACTCAGGGATCAAGGAAGCAAAATTGTTCGAAGTATTCCCCCATTGGATCATCTGAAATCATATGCCCTAGTTGGGCGAACTCCTGAACATTAGACGTCGTGGGTGGATCAGCAGCAGGAAAAGCGCCGGTGGACGGCTGCTGCTCGAACAGAGAAGTGTATATTCGTTGCACCTGTGGCACGTATTCTTGAGGAACATTAAGACGACTGATAGGGCTATCTTGACTAATTTCCCAACAGTCGGTGGTAGAGCTATTGGCTTGGTTGGTGTCGAGGTTCGGGAGGGCTCTTCTTGAGGCATGGCTGTTGTGTTTGTGGCCGTACCTAGTGTTCAAGCTCGAATCGGGCTCTTCTAGGCGCTGTGCGGCATGACGCTGTCTTAGCGTCCTTCGGTAACCATTAAGGTGGTTTGCGACTACACTTCTAGCGAGTCCCGGTTCATTCATGACCTCTAGTACGCGTGTTGGACATAATGAGTCATTCCCTATTTGGTGAATCGCATCAAGGAACATTCTATGAAGCTCTGGAGACCATATGAACTTCTTCTTTTGGCGACTCAGGATAGCACCCATGATTCGGCGATCATTCCTCAATTTACTCTCGGCAGGGTCTGGTTGTGCCAGAGGTTGTTGCAGGGGAAGCTGGTTGACTTTGAACTGGTCTGTGGTGAGAGTAAGCCCATTGTTAGGGAAATTGTAGCGACGCGCCTCCCCTCTTTCAAAAGATGGTTCGAGGGAGTGGGGTGGTGGACGACCACCCGCGATTCTCATAGAAAACTTATCACGGAACATTTCGCGAGTGTCGATAGGACCACCGCAGTTAAGGCAAGCGGTACTGATGAGGACTTCCTTATACCACATGTTTTCTGCTCGAAGCTTGGCGTGTTCTTCTTTTAGAGTTTCGAGCTCTTGACACTTTCCCTGAACCACTGATCTGGCCCGTCTGTTTTGAAACCAGTGCTTGACCCTTAAGGGCTCCATCTCTAATTTCCGGGCTAATTTCTTTCTTCGTCTCATATCCAGGTAACGGCACTTATTGAAGGCGGCTTCAAGTATCTGGATTTCCTTCTCAGTACAGGGCCGGCGACGTCTTCTTCCGCGAGGTGGGACATCGCCGCTGCCGTCGTTGTTGCTGCTACTATCGTCGTCGCCACCACTGTCATCGTCGCTGCCATGATCCTGAACCTCGTTGCCAGCAGGGTTGGGTTGTATGGTTTCGACATCTGGCTCGATCCCAAAGACTTCGAGGTCTCCCAACTGCACATTACCTAGGACGTTTGGGTCAGTCATCTCCAACAAATGACTATGACTATTAAACATACTGGATCAAGAAGAGGTTGTTCGTCCTTTTTTATTCACTCAGGGTTTTGTAATCTTCTTCGTATGTTCACTCTCTCTAAACTTTCTTTTGAGTGACTTTGCCTATTCAGGAGACGCCCTTCGAGCATGGAAGACGATCACCCGGCGAGCGCTCTTTTAAAGATTTTGGATTCCTCGCTTTGTCCTTTTCCTTGCTTTTCTATTGTGGAGGGACCTCGGATCGCTTTCCTTTCCTCGGTAGCCGAACTTGTCCCTACCACGTTTCCCAAAAGACTGAACTATGTTTACCACCCGTTCAGCTTTTCATCATGACAAGACTATCAACCCTATCGCGGCTTCTTCGACATTTGCGCTCGACTCTTGCTCCCCCTCAATCATGGTGAAACAGACAATGCTTTTACAACTTTTCAGACTCGTCAGACCTGAAATCGCGGATCGAGGCAGGTCTGGTGATTCACGGGAGGAGCGACCCCTGCTTTACTTAATTACCCCGGCTCCACAAGCATTATTGATGCGGCTTTTCTCCACTCTCGAGACGCTACAAAAGCGTGGAGTTAGTGTTTGGGAGATTAACGTTCCCATATAATCTGCTTCCATCTTCCAGTCGCTCTACTGCGCATCTCTCCTTCCAAAATGGCCTCCTCTCCCATTCACACTTTCTCAGCTGAAACTTTGGCTCAATGGGAAGAATTCTATAATCTCTTGGGTCGAGGTTATGCTCACATGGCTGATCATCCTGAAACAGAGGATGAAATCCGAGTCATGTTTGGGGACCTGGATATCACTTCCCTCGAGGGTACTACGTTGGGGAGGGAATATAGAGCTTTCCCAACCCTATTTATAAACTCTTTGGAGGTCTACCGCGCTGCTCATCGGGAAGTTACCGTGGCTCGTGTTTTGCGAGCCCGCTACGAGGACCGATGCGAGCACTTGGTGCTGATTAACTTCGTGGCTGACAACCACAGTAAACTTATAGAGTCCGCCAACGAGCGGGTCTCAACATTGCTACGTGAGCGAGGAAATTTGGTGGAGCGACTAGCCATGTGCTTGATCACCTATGAACATGACCGTCGTAATATCATGTTGAAGTTTCAAAGTGAGTGGCTGGAAGAGAGGCTCGATCGTGTTACCGAGGACGTATCCCGTGGAAGGGAACTAGTTCGGGATCTGGAACTCGTCGCTGAAGATCACAGAGCCAAGGTTGCTGAGCTTAAGAGTGAGTGCAAGCGCCTTCTTCTCCAGCTTGCGGACCTTGATATGCGGAGCAGTGAGTGTAGGCAGAGGATCAATAACATGGAGGGCCAGCTGAGCTCCTTCGTGTCGCTGATTATGGCTCAGTTCGGCTTTACTTTTCCGCCTCGCTAATATGTATTAATCTGCTTTGGAAGTCTTTCGATTGAGCGAAAATGAATGAAAGCTCTCGTGTGTGTGTTGGCTTTTATATGGTCCATTTCTTCGAGCGTCCAAACATCTTCAACTTGGGTGAGCCGAACCATAATATCAATAAGTCGAGCAAATATGTCTTGATTTTCTAACTCGTTTATGATCAGATGGAAGAATAGTTGCAGATTTGTCCAAGAAAAGATTTCTCTATACTACTTGTTTTTTCACCTGCAAATGAAAAGGCCGAGTTAGAAGGAATAATTTGAAAAAGAAAGCATAGACCCCTTTCAATCTTATGCTTGCTCGTGATTAATAAAGACAAAAACTTTTACAAGGGTTTTAATCTTGTGCGAAAAGTTTTTATCAGTATTCCTCGAAGGAAAGCATGCTATTGAAAGGAATGTAATTCACGATAATCGCTTGTGATCAATTTCGAGAAGAATGAATTACTCAAAAGTGCAAGGCATAATAACGCGTCTTAAATTTAATTAAAGATACGGCATCCAAATCAAGGCTGTTTGTTAAGAACGAGAGTAATTTGGACATCTATCTCGTCATTAAATTCGAAACAACGCCGATATTCTTGATCAATTATCGTGGATTACCAATAACGTATAACATGCACGAAACAATTCAAGTGTATAATTCCTTCTAGAGAAATTGGGGTTGGACTACTCTATACGACCAAAAGATCGTGTAAGACTTCCAATTTTAATTTCCTCTAAAGGAATTATGAACTTGACTTGGGAGTATTCGGATGATTAGAAAAAATGCCACTATCACGTTCCCATGACCAGTCAAAAGAAATACAACAAAGTTCCACTTTAGTGTATACACAAATAGATCCCTAATACAATCAATCTAAGTGATGAGAGAGGGAAAAACCTCAGCCAAAATAAACCCTATACAAGAGGACTAGTAATGGAAAATAAAACAAAGGAACGTGATCCTAACGTTTAAAGATGCCCCAGTTTCGATCTTTGAGACGTGACTTCAGGATCACCTGCCCCAACTTGTCATCTTCACGGGATGATACCTCAATAATGTTCGTAGTAGGCTCTATGGTTGTACACTCGGTGTTTGTCATGGGATATCACCCTTCTCGTCTTCTATCAAGGAAGTTTGGGAAAAACACACATATCTATCCTCGGAATGGCATTAAATCTAATCACCAGAATGCAATGAATGGAATGCACATATTTATGTGAACTGTAATAGATTTGAGGGGTAGAGAGTCTTACCAACCAAACTCCTCGACTTATGTGCGGTTTTAGGTGTACCAACCGTCCAAAGACATGCGCATGAGATAGGTGAGGATAAACTTCTAAAAATCAAAGGATGGGATTTGGAACCTAAGGCCAAGGTTCCCACCTCGAGCTCTAGAAAGAGCCGATTCCATTGCACAACTATCGTTGCATTGGAACTCGATCCATAGTTCGAAGTGAGCGGAATTGAAAAGTGGATTTCCCCATGTTTTTTCTCACGGAGATTCCATTTTCAATTCCTTCTATTGTTTTCCTAAAGAGGGCGCCCGAGGTTTTAGGCGCGGTTGTATGTGTCCATGTGTCGTGATCAGCACAATGCGAGTCATGCACAACATTTTATCAATCAGCGCTTCAAATCATCCACAAAACATACATCCCTACGCCAACCTGCATAAGACAATGTTAATCACGGACTACACCCCTTATTTCTCCAATCTGCAAAAACATATAACACCTATTATAAGCGGACTTACCTCACCTTCAAGAGCGCCTGCAGGGTTAGAAATATCACTCAGCATTTTAATTACGGCCTAAGTCCACTTGAGGTCTAGAACCATAGGTTCTAGAACAAACAGTTCCCCAGCGGAGTCGCCAGCTGTCGCGACCCGTCCGAAAGCAGACGCGGCTAATGGATTACCGATCGCGGGTCTTGGATAGGCGCGAGCCCTCTCAGGCCCATACCAAATCGCGGCGGGAGTGTTTCTTTGAGGGATTCGACGATAAGAGTCGATCGCTTTCGACCTTCAATGTGGTCGTGGTGGCATGTGCAAATTGTGCATGCATTTGGAGTCGCCACCGGTATTTCTTGGAGGGTAGACCGGAAACCTTACTGATCGATTGGGAGAGATCGATCAGTTCTGCAGAACCAGAGATTTTGGGTTCGGGGACTTGGTTACGCTGGCGTCATTACCAACGCCCTTTCGGTACCTAACGCGAGTGATTTTCCTGGCCAAGAGTTCATGCAGGTGCAGTTTTGGATGGGGTAAGTTTGATTCAGGGTTTCACGCAGATTGGAAGACTATTCCTATCAATCACAATCAATGACAGCGCAATCAAGTGCATAAATAAATCTGATCGATGCACATCAATTCAAGTCAATGGCTTCCTAGCATATCCATAAGGGCTTAGGGAAGGTGTGATTTCGGACCTGGGTAAAATGGGAAGATTTGGAGGCGATTTAGCCCGAAGGGAAAAATTGTCAATTTTTGGAAGACTTGGATACCGAATTACCCAAAATATTCCATGGCCAGTTGATTGTGGCCATTTCCCATTTTTGAGAATTTTTTGGAATTTCTTGATTTTTCTTCAATTTTTGGAAGACAATTCGCCCAAAGGGCGAAATCGTCATTTTAAGAAAGGTCGGGATTCAAAACACCCGGAATGAGTCTTGGCCAATTGTTTGTGGCCATTTCATATTTTCTGGGATTTTCCTGAGTTTTTTTAGAATTGTTTTTAAGACGATTTGCCGGAAGGGCAAAACCATCATTTCGGAAAAGATCGGGGGTCGAAAGACCCGGAACAGGTCATGGCCAGTTGAATGTGGTCATTTCCTATTTTCTGGAATTTTTTACAATTTTTCTGAATTTTCCGAATTTTTTTGAATTTTTTTATGATTTTCCATTTTTTAATGAATTTTTGAATTTTTTTATTATTTTTTTATTATTATTTTCTGAATTTTCTTTTATTTAAATATTATCCGGGAAACCCTGAATCGGAAGGTCCAGGATGCGCCACGTGGAGCAATTCTGGACGTTCGATCCATCACTGATTTTTTTATAATTTCCGAAAATTAAACCCTCCGACGGACCAGATCGTGCCACGTGGCTGATTCTAGAGCATCCGATCTTTGAGCATGATCAGACGACTCTCAGAGCGCCACTCGGCGAATTCTCGACCATCGGATCTAAATTTTTTTATTTATCCGAAAATCACTTATTTATTTCTGAAAATCATTTTTATTTTTAGAAAATCCCAGATCGCGACACGTGGCTGAACCACGGCCGTCCGATCTGGTTTTATTTTTATTCTCGGCCGGGGCCCACCACGCTGACGTGGCTGCTGACGTGGCGTGCCACGTCAGCGTTGACCCGTTGACCGCCGGCGACTTCGCCGGAGAAGACGATGAACAGTGTTTTCTCCGGCCAAAGTTGCAAGAGGACCCCGAAACCGAGCCAAATCTTGATATTTTTCAATGATCCTTGCGCCGTTCGACTCCCCTCATCTCCCACATTAACATACAATTAAAGCATGGCACGAAACAACGTCGGAAAACACCCCAATGGCGCGGCGGCCAAGCCGGCTCCGGCGAAGCATTTGCAGAAAATTTTTCTAGCCTTAAACTCGATTCTGATCAATCAGGGAGCATCCATGAAGGGTCGGGAAACTTACCTGAGGTCGCCTAATCCTCGGCGACCGCTCGAAGTTCCCCGTCGAGCTCCCTGTTCGAACCGCGGCCGGCGATGCTCCGGCTCACGTCGTCGGCGCGGTTTCAATGCGAAATAAACACATACAAAGGCTGAGAGTTGATTCTAGTAAAGTTTAGAGATGAAACACACACAAGATGGCATCGGGAAGTGCACGACCGGGAGCCAAAAAATAAAATGTCCGTGTAGGCCTTTCATCGAACACTTGGCATGCACTTAAGTAATGGTGGTCGGAGACAAAAACCAACCTGTCCGAGGGTGTCGATGGCAACGACGACCTCGGTGATGATCAGTGAAGTCTATGGAAGGTCCGGGGCAGCTCCTCCAGTGCCGGTCGCTCAAAAAAAAAATCCCCGGTCTCCCTCTCGGCTCCGCTCACGAACTCTCTGCCTCTCTCTCTCTTTCTTGCCCTTTTTTTTCTTCTTTGGCCGACCGGTTTCGGTGGCCGCCGCCCGACAATGGAGGATGACCCATCCACTCCTCATTGTCGTCCACCATCGCTCGACCGGCCGGCCCCTCTTCCTCTTGTTTTTTCTTTGTTTTTGTGCGTGCGTCCTGCGCAGGTCTGCAACTGAGTTGCAGACCCGGTTCGGACTGGGTCGGGTCGGGTCTGACCTGACCGGCCCGGTTCGACTCTCCTCGCCCAATTTAGCCCCAAATAGACCTCTTTTCATGAAATTGACATCAAAATCGGACTCCTTGACACGTTTTCCATCAAATAGGGGTATTTTCGTGAATCAATTGATTGAAATTTAGTGAAAATCCCAAATTGCCCTTAGGATCCGAAAATGATTTTTGCTTAATTGACGGTCCAAACGACCAAATTAGTCTTAATTGAGGCCTCCAATGGATTCAGCATGATGAAAACTATAGGGTGGAGGTATTTTATTTTGGTGGGTATGCCCGTGTGAAATTTAATTTCAAAAATTGCGAAACCGGGGACTAAATTGAAAGAAAATTATGCAATCTAGCCCTTTTGCTTAAAATTGATCAAATTGGAGGGCAAATTGACCCAATTGCACTTCGAGACTTTAGAATCCAATGTCATAGCTTATAAAAAGTGGGAATTGAAAATTAAAAGACTCGAAAAGGATTTTTTTGGGCTCGGTTCGGGTTTATGTTTGTAAAGGAACATAGTGACCCGAGCCCAATTTTTGAGATTTAAAGTGACACACTTGAGGATGAAATTAAAACAAAATTATTAAATATTTTTGGGTATTTTTCTGTCCACGAATGGTATTTTTCTGATTTTTTTGGGTATTTTTATAATTAAAAAAATTCGGAAAATATTAAAAAAATACCAAAAAATATTTTTTGTTCAAAATTGGTTCCTGAGGCTAAGTCAAGGCTTCCAAAGTTGATTTTGTGATTTTATGACCTTTTTTGATATTTTTAAATAATTTTAAAGAATAAAAATCACAATAATTGATGGTCAAAAAATCAGGTGTCAACAACTAACCCATGCACGAAGTTATATTGTATTCAATCCTTTATTAACGAAGATCGTTCCTACAGCACAAGAGAGGATCTACGCGAAAGAGGGAATGATTCGACTCTCCCAATAACGCGATCCAACACCTCAATGCGATCTAGCGTCTCACCGGCAGCACCGGTCTACGTTCCTTTACTCTCGGCAACGGCTACTACTAACGGTGTATCCAGTGTACCCATCACGGCACCAGCAAGTAGGAATCCCTAAACGGGGCGTCGGTCCAGCTCCGGTTGCGACCGGCATCCTATAATCCCTTAAGACCGTACGACTGGTCCGGGGCATGAATTATCGTGCTTCTGGCAAGTCGTATAGTTCCGTACAAATCATAAAACACGAACTTGCCAGGAACTTCATTGTTTTCCCTCGTATGACCATACATAATACATCCAGCAATCAACCCTTTTCATTATCTTTAGATAAGGCCGGATGCTCACACAGGCATGTAAAAGTCTCGGCCAAAGGCCATTTTCATGCTAAAATATGTCATTTGACTTCACACTCAGTCATATGCACATGCCGACTATCCACTAGTCATAGCAACCACACACAGGGTGATTAACCCTCGATCATCAATTGACAGTCAAAGAACATTCACTACACCCAATAAGGTATTTCAGTGAAGCGATTCATTCAACGAAGCCATAACTCAATCCCGAGTAATCAAACTCAGTCAAATAATATCCAGCTCAATTCATGCCATGTCATTTATTAATCGATTCAATTTAGCACATTGATCGCTCGCTCGTCTCTAGCCGATCGCTCACTCGCGATCACACAACGGCAATCCATTGCCCAATCAATCAATCAATCAATCAATCAATATTCACCTAGCAACAATTAGCCACATAAAATTCAATCAACTCGGCTAACTTAATCGATCGGCCATTTAACATAATCCCAATTTCTATTTAAATCGGCCCCGATCGTGTACCTAAATTCCACAACCAGCTAATCATAGGCACAATTAGCACCCTAACCAAGGTTTAAGGTCAACTCACTCAGTGAGTTAGCTCGGGCGGTCTCAAAGGCGTCGGCAGCGACGACAGCGGTGGCAGCGACAGCGACCACGGCGACGGCGGCAGCGGTGGCCAAAAACCTAAAATCTCGAGAGTTCATTAGGGGAGTCTCGCGAGGTCACCGGGACAGGTGGCCGGCAACAGCGAAGTTTCGACTGCCTGAAACAGGGGCGGGTCAGCAAAGGAAACAGGGGAAACCGACTGTTTTCCGGCGATTCTCGACCTCAACGGCAGTGACAAAGCCAGCCAAGGCTCGGGGACTCACCTACAGGTCGAGGGAAGTTGATCGGGACTGGTGGCAGCGGCTGAGGGCGGCCGGAGGCGGCAGATCGACGAGGGGCTGAATCGGGTGGTTTCGGCGCCGAAAACAGGAGGGTGGTCGGGAGGTGATTTTCGGCCTCCACGCGCGGCGGCGAGCTCCGTCGAGCTCAGGTAAGTTGGAGGGGAGTCCTAGGAGTTCATTGGTGGTGGCGGTGAGAGGCGTCGACGGCCGAAACGGTGGGATCGAAGAAAAACTCGACCGGTCTCCAAAACAGGGCACCGACGGTTTCGGGGAGATTCGCGGCTGTTCCGGCGATCGATCAGTGGCGGGGTGGCTTCGGGGGTGTCGAGGGGAGGCCGGGTAATGTCGGAGAGGTGGCGGTTGCCTACGGTGGCGTCGCGAACGGCCGGAGGGAGCTCGGAGGCTCTCGGGGATACAGGGGCCAAAATAGTGGCTAGAGTTCCCGAGGCTGTTTCGTGGCCGTCCGGCTGCCAACGACCGCTGTGCCGGGGTCGAGGATGAGGGCGGTAAGCGGCATAAGGTTGTGGCTGAAGATGGTGGGTGGTGGCGCGCCAAAACTCGAACGGGAGAGGGAGGAGGAGTCGGTCGGGGAAGGGGAAAGGCAAAGAAGAGAGAGAGAGAGATCGCGAGAAAGAGAGAGAAGAGAGAGACGTGTGAGCGAGAGAAAAAGGGCAGCAGCCCACGTGAGAGAATAGGGAGAGGAGAGAGAGTATGGGGCCCCCTTGCACTTTTGGGGCAATTTGTCCAATAGTGCAAAATATCCAAGGGCAAATGGTCTTTTGACAAATTGGGACTGAACGAAATTTGGTAAACTAGACGAAGGGTATTTTTCGCAATTTCACAGGTTTAGCTCGATTAGAATTAGGCTCAGTTCGTGAGGGTTGAAATCCTAATTCACGGCGACTAAGAATTTCGAACCTAATCTAAACTGACTGAAGCTTCAGAATTCATCCAATTATCGTCTCTTCCGTCCGTACGATCCAATATATTTTATCGGCTGAATTTCAATCTTAATCCATTTTATCGAATTCAGGGACTTTACCGAAGTAGGATTTCTAGGGCGTCACATGCATAAGGTGAGTGTGGCGATCAGTTGTGGTGCTCGATTATAAATTCACTGGTTTGCAGTAGTGAAGTTACCTTTGACGAGTCTCCAGTACTTCTAGCTAAGAGTGATTATGGAAGTATTCATACGGATCTAGACGGTGTTCAGCTTGAAGTGGTGTTGCAACCAGAAACTCTTGAGGTAGCATATACTAGCGTGGTAATCAACACATATGGTGCTTATAGCCAGGTGGAGCCTATAGAGCCAACAGTTGATGTAACTGCTGATATTTACAAGGTATGTGTTCGATCTCCTGACAGATATGGATGCAACAGTGGTTTTGTTTTATCTGTGATTAAGAAGCTTGTATCAGATAGTTCTTGTGGAGCAATTAAAGGTGCATGCTCAGTTGGTGTTTTGATGAGGTCCACAGTTATGACGAAGTTCAAGCGCGGCTTGGACTTGGATGATGTCTATGGTGGTTGAGCCCATTGGGGCTGTGGGAGAGTAGTAGCAATGGAGGTTCGGATTCTAGCGAAGCGATTGTGACATGGCTCAAATTTTGAGACAATGTGGAGATTGTTCAAATGTGTCTCATAATTTGAGCGCACAATCTTGATTTTTCTTGTGCCGTGCAATCTTGGTCAACACGCGAAGCCAAAGAAAGAACAAAAAGGTGGAATTAGAAAAGTGTGTTACAATCAGCTTGGGTTTAGTTGACCAATATAAGATTACCTTTTTTTATCTGGCCATGGGGCAATATATATTCTGAATAGTAAAAAGGAAAGTGCTTGTCCACTTACCCCATGCAGATTTGGAGTGAATGAGTCAGACGAAAGGAAAGTGAATATATATATACATGAGAAGAACAAAAGAAGAATGTCACATCATGGTTTATTTGACAAAATCTTTTTGGATCTTCAAGCGTGGACTTGGTCAAAAGATGCGGCTTCCTTTTCTGTGTATATAATCTAGGCGTTGGAAGACGAAGAAGATGTCGTAGAGAAGTTTTTTGCACCGCACATGTTGAGGAAGAAAAATGTACAAAGAGCTCTTGAAGCGCCGTTTAGATAGACGAGTGCTTGGCAGTTTTTTTTTCTTGGAATTACTTCAATAACTTTATGTTCTAGTCGAGAAATTCTTACGGTAAGAATTTGTGTACAATTTCCTTTGCGAGATTGAGAGATTATTTCACGAGGAATTTGAGGCTACACACTATGTGCATTATTGGATGTAATTAGGGCTTGGGAAACACTGAGAGTGTTTGTGTAACTCGAGTGTGATATGTAATCTTCGTGTATCGCTCGTTCTATAGTGGAATTCGTTGCTGCTCTCCTCGTGGACGTAGGTCTTTACGATTGAACCACGTACATCTAGTGTTCGATTTACTTTACTCGTTCTATCTATTTTATTTGATCGATCGCTTGTTCCGTGCAACAAATACCAGTCCACCGAACCCACTAGGCACCTCCATCAGCTGCTCCCCAATAACCAACGGATATTTGTAAATTGTTATATACTTAACCTTTCTAAAATTCTGCAAGTGTACATGATGCCGAAACACGACAAAAAGAAGGCGATGAAGAACAAAATTGATAGAATGAGGAATAATCGTTGTTCTCTCAGAAACGATATCAAATCGTATATTCTTCAAATATTCAAAAACTGCTCTCAAAACTCTCGAAACAGATTTATATAGGGTGCTAACCCTAATGACAATAAGATTCGTAAAATTACGAAAATATCCTAAAAATAAAAGATGCCTAAATATCACGCAATATTTGCATCATTCTCCCCTGCTACAGAAAAAGATTTGTCCTCAAATCTTGTTGTGCCTTATCATCTGAAAAACGTTGGGGACAGCCTCTCCATCGAATCAAATAATACGTTAGCTTCAGCCCCAAAAAGTTCCTTGAAAACACATCTTCAAACTTAGTCATTAACAAATACAGTTCAAAGTGTAGAGAACTTCCTTTCTTGCTTGATCCACTTTCATCCACAAAGAAAGAAAAAGCAATTTGTTCTTCAGGAACTTTCTCAACTCGGATTTCATTCAACACAGTATAATCGATGACTTGAATATTCAAGGAACATCTAAGAAAACCATCGATACCAATCTTGCCTTCCATGTTGTCACAAGTATACATGAACTTCCTGGAATTTTTTTTTCCATCAGTCGCAACACCTATCACATCAATACTCCACACATCTGATTCTTGTCCAGACTTGTGTTTTAATACTACAGGAGCAATATAATGGGCGCTACCGACATTAACTTGAAAATTCTTTCCTGGTTTTATGAAGTTCGATAAGTCAAAGTCTGTGGTTTTCAAAGAGAATTCCTCTTTTTTGACTTAAACAAATAGCCCTAGGCAACGACTTTGAGCATCTGGCGTACAAAAACTGCTGCAACTTTCTTAGTATAACGACTTTCTTTCTTGGACAATATCCAATTGAATAATTCACCACCACTATATATTCCACGAATAACATACAAATTTGTGTGGAAGCCCCTACTAGATTCAATAACACCTTCATGAATATTAACAATATTCAATAGTTCAGGCACATGCACCTTTGAAGAACTCGATGTGCGCATCACCCTTACAGTATCCATACAAACTTCCGCGGACAACTTCTTGCGCCTTTTATCATAAGGAAAATTAATGCCCACAGATTTAATGGATTTAGGAATCTATGAACAATAATCAACCAATTGCTCCTCCTTTTCCGAGTCTTCGAACGCGGCGAAAACCCAATCATCCACCTCGCATGTCGGCATCCACGCCTCCGCTTGGGAAATGTCGATAGGGACGAACTTGCTGCCCTTTGCTGACACGATGGCTTCTACCGTCACCCCTGGATCCGTATTCTCTTGTTCTTCGTTAGATTCATCATAGACTGGATCTTTATAGACCGGATCAGTATAAAAAATTAGATTTTCATAACAAATTGAATATTGATCAAAATTCAGATCTTGATCAAAGGTTGGTTCTTGATCAACGATCGGAGTTTCATCAACGATCGGATCTTGATCAATGATCGGATATTCATCGACAATTGGACATTGATCAACGATCGGATCTTCTTCAACGATCGATCGGATTTTCATAGACGTTCAGATATTTATCGACGATCGGATTTTTGTTGGATGAAAAGTACAACCCCGCCGGCGCAAGTCGTCGCTCTATATACATTCGCCTTTTCTGCACCCGTGCAAATTGTCACTTCAAATCCTGAAGTTGTCTTCTCAGCTGTTCATTCTCTATGTCTCGCAGGTCTCTCAAACGCGGCCGCTCATCTGCATCAGGAACGAATCCACGTCCCTGGCCTCCACGACCATGATGCCTTCGACCACCACGATTTTGTTAAGCCATCGGTTCGAAGCAATCTGTGCTCTAATACTAAATGATACCGAAACACGATAGAAAGAATGCGATGAAGAACAAAATCGATAGAATGAGGAACAATCGTTGCTCTCTCAGAAACGATATCAAATCTTATTTTCTTCAAATATTCAAAAACTGCTCTCAAAACTCTCGAAACAAACTTATATAGGGTGCCAACCCTAATGACAATAAAATTCACAAAATTACGAAAATATTCTAAAAATATAAAATTACCTAAAAATAAAAGATGCCTAAATATCACGCAATATTTGCATCAATACACGTTCTTTTTAAGTTCGTAGCTTTTAAAGTAAGCAATTTAGAAATCATGGTAACAGTACAGGCACTAGTAACTGTTGGAGTATTCTTTGTCTAAATCTTGCACGCCAAACATGGCCTTCAAAAATAGTTACTATACGAACCGAACTGTTCAAGTTATGTTGTTTGGTAGTTACCAAGGGAAGGGAAGATAAGACATTTTGCTACAAAATTGACAGAAATTCTAACAGGGTACAAAATAAAAGGACAGAAAAGGAACTTACGCGGTGATCCCAAGAAGAACCAGCAAATATTTTTCAGCACCTTCAGCTAATGCCTTGCACAAGTTCTTGAAAAGACTCGAATTCATGCAGGACTCGTCTGGAAATATAATCAAGGGTCGATCGGAGAGAGAGAGAGAGTGTGTACCTCTTGAAATTTCTGAAACAAGAACGCCATGGGAAGTGGTGGAGCCTCCCTGTTTCACGGCAAATCATCTGTTCGCTCAAAGACTATTATCCATCAACAGGAGAAAAAACAGCAAATTGTGACACTTGCTGGCGTCCGCTGTGGCATTTCGCTCACGGGCTTCCCACTTCACGCCTCACAAGATCTCAATCACAGGACCTCCTTGGGCGTGATGGGATAAATCGACTGTGGGGCTCTCAACAAGCACTCTCAAAGGAACTTTGTTCACACAAGGAAGAGGAGACGGAATGTGGCTTTTCAATATAGTGTATTCACAATCGATTCACCCATATTGAAATGGTTACAAGACTCACCTATTTATAGACTTAAAACATAACTCTTGAGTCTCTCTAGGAAAGTGAAAAGACTAAAACAACAATTATATCCTAAAACAACAATTACATCCTAAAAGATGATAGACTCAACTAATTATGTCTACTAAAACAATAATTACATCGGAATACTAATTATGCCATGGGAGTCGAACGGTCACTGATAACACTTAATGAATTTGGTTTAATTTCATTTTCCAACAAAACTCCCCCTTAAACCAAATTCTCTTTCTCTTCTTGTAATTTGCATAAAATTGTCTCTGCTTCTTTCTCATCGAAAAATGAAGCTTAGGATAATTCTCTGATTGTTGCATCAATACCCGGCTCACAACATCTTCGATGAAGTCCCATATATGAAAAACGAAAGACGACAACTTGATCGACAACCGCTTTACCTTCTGCTGCAAGATGGTTGTGCGAGGGTGAAAATTCGGGAGTCCGATCCTTTTAGCTTTTTCAAAGAACTCCATTTCTTCAAACAAGAAGTTGATTTTCTGTTCATCTTCAGCACATTTTTGGAATTCACGTGTATATTGATTCAGCATCTCCTCGATTCTGGCCGTGCAGTGCATGTTCTTCTTGTCTAGATACTCACCGAACTTGTTTGTCGAGAAGAATTTCATCAACGTTTGTGCCACGACAGGCACATCATCGATGGAGACATAGATCCTGTAAAGCTGAGGGTGCGTGTTGAACAGCTTTGTGCTCGGGTTAATACCATATGTATCTCTTATCATATCGAAAAATCGACGACCTTCTTCGACTTCAGCATGACTACGTGCAACTAGAACTTCGACCATCCTTGTCTCGTTCCTCTGCATCTCACAAAACAGATCAATGGATTTCTTGGCATGATCATGAAAAGCCAAACCTCCTATGATTAAATTCCACGATGATATGTCTCTTTCTTCCATGCCCTTGAACAACGTAAACACGCTCTCAATTCTACCACCAGTTTCGATCTCAGAAACAAAGTCATCTATTTTGCCTTCGGAATCTTTCAAAATCTCTGGTACAGTTACTTCTTTCTTGTCACCAACACCAAGTTCACTATGACCAATTTCTTGGTCATTGTCATAGAGTAACACCACACTTTTCTTCGGCTCATTCTGAGCATTCATCTCCTCAAACATTACCTTCTCATTTGCAGAAACATCTTGAATATCAAGATCTTTTTTAATAGGATCACAATCCAATTCACAAAGACTTTCTAGACGAGCGAATGGAAAACAATAGTCCAAATCATGTGTTGCATTTTCATCTTCAATAAAAGAAGAATCAGTGCATAGTGTAGTACCTTTGCCTTCGACAAGAACTCCGGAATTGTCTTCACGCGAGTCTTGCTTCACTTCTTGAAGCAGAACATTGCTACGATAGCTTGAAGCCTTCTCTGGCTTTCTCTGGTCCAAGGCACTTTTGCCTTCTCTGGACTGAGGCTTTTTCGCCTTCTCTTGTACGAAGCTCTTTCCGCTTGAGACTCTCTTTATCTGTGTCTCTTTGCCTTTTTGTACTTGTTGATATATCTCGTGTATGAGCTCCCACGTCTCTTTTGAAGTAGTGGCATTCGAGACTTTCTCCAACACAGAATCATCTATATACTGATAGATAACAAACAAGGCATATTGATCTTTTGCTCTTACCTTCTCCAATGCATCCTTCTGATTTTCATTCAATGTGGCTTCGACGTCTGGCTCTTCATAGCCGTTGTTGACAATCTCCCATAGACTATGAGCATCAAATAACTCCTTCATTCTTGAAGCCCAATTTTCAAAATTTCCTTTTAAAAAATCAACGTATTGAAGAGGTAGCAAATTGCTTGCCAAGGCCATGATCATAGACCGTAGGCTCTGATACCAATTTGATGGGATAAATCGACTGTGGGGCTCTCAACAAGCACTCTCAAAGGAACTTTGTTCACACAAGGAAGAGGAGACGGAATGTGGCTTTTCAATATAGTGTATTCACAATCGATTCACCCATATTGAAATGGTTACAAGACTCACCTATTTATAGACTTAAAACATAACTCTTGAGTCTCTCTAGGAAAGTGAAAAGACTAAAACAACAATTATATCCTAAAACAACAATTACATCCTAAAAGATGATAGACTCAACTAATTATGTCTACTAAAACAATAATTACATCGGAATACTAATTATGCCATGGGAGTCGAACGGTCACTGATAACACTTAATGAATTTGGTTTAATTTCATTTTCCAACAGGGCGTCCGTCCCCTCATGTGTTTGATCTAGTGCCTCAGTGAGATCACCGACTGCCTCCGTCGCCTCGAGCTTGTCCCTCTTCTTGGCCTCTGTGGAATCGAGCCGGGACTGTAACCTCGAAACGTTTGGCAAATAGGTTGAGGCACCTCATCATCTTCCATGGCTTCTTTTGATTCTGCAGTAATAGTGTTTTGTTTTTTTTTTTAATCCCAGCAGCAATAGGGTTGATCACGTAATGTTGTGGTTCTACTTAAGTTGTTTTTTTTCCCCTTTCCTTTTTTCATGGCTTGTTAAGAGAAGAATCTCTAAACATTCATTGGTTGCAATCACGCGATTAAGAAATGGCCATAAGCGAAAAAGCAACAAAACAAGAGCGAAATATATGCTGAACAAGTTAATTGCTCATTCAAATCAAGCTTATCTTACCTTAACCGATTCTGTTAAATCAGCGAAATTCAAGCTGAATAAGTCCCGAGAGATTCTCTCTCTCTATAACCGTGTGCTGCTTACTGCTCGTTTGACATTAAATCATAGTAGAGTCACTGATGTTGAGAGCTTACTTTCTGATCTAAAAATACCATTCCAGATCCAATTCCTTCGCATGTGCGTTTGAAAACAATTCAGCCTCTTTTCTCTTGCGTGCTCCCTCTGACCTGCCGATGCCTCCATCTCCTCCCTTCGCAACGAACAACCTGACAATTACTATTAAGGTCGTGTTCGCTCGTTTTGCAACAAGGAAAATCTTTCGCCAAAATTCGTTTTTCGATTTTTATTAAGAAGGTTCTGTTAGGATGTGTACGTGTGAGTTGTGTTAGAAGAGTCCCACATTGGAGAATTAATGTGGTGTTGAGCACTTAATATATCCAAGTTGGCCCATAACTCATTAGCTTAAGCTTTTGAGTTAAGGTGGGTTTGACTGGATATGTTAACGGGCTTGGACATGGGCTCCCTCTTGGATATCTCCCCGAAAGAAGGTATCGGACTTCTGCTGCGCACTCTTATCAAATGGTATCAGAGCCGATGGTTGATGTCCCCCATGCGGTTACTGAACGGGCCCAAAGGTAGACTTCATGGTTATGAAGTTGGGCTATTCAACTTGAGAAAAGTTGATGCGGAAGGATACTTGAATTAAGGGGGAACAAACCTAATACTGGAGCTCACACGTGAGGGGGAGATTGTTAGGATGTGCACGTATGAGTTATGTTTGAAGAGTCCAACATTGGAGAATTAATGTGGTGTTGAGCACTTAATATATCTAAGTTGGCTCATAACTCATTAGCTTAAGCTTTTGAGTTAAGGTCGGTTTGACTGGATATGTTAACGGGCTCGGACATGGGCTCCCTCTTGGATATCTCCTTGAAAGAAGGTATCGAACTTCTGCTGCGCACTCCCATCAGGTTTTGTGGCTCAATCCTCAAACAAATGTATGTGGCGAAGAACAGGTCACACCGAGAAAATATGGATATGGACGAAAATATATGGATTGATAGTTGGTTTGAGATCAACAAAGAGACCAGACTAAGTTACAATACTCCTAGGAAAGCTATAAGGAAAGCTGTAAATGACTTAGAATGAAATTTATTTGCAGAAACTAATGGTGTAGAAAATTGAAAGTACAAAAGAAGCTAAATTGCAAAGGAAATTTGATGTTTTTTGTGTGTTTTTGATCTGTCTTCCTCTTCTTTCTCCTAAGTATTTTTATTCCCTTGCATTTTGTAACTGTTTAGACGATTACCATTTTCAAATCTTGAAATCCGGCGTCTTTGATAACCACTCCTTTTTACCCATGTTCTCCATGGTGTTTGTTCACCAAATTTGTGTTGTGGAAATTCTCCTTGTATTTTGATTCTGACAAAACTATCAAAAGGACATGCATATTGTTTTGATTTGCAGAAATGATGTGTAAACAGCAGGTTGTATGGATCCAATTCTATCACTAAATCTCGAGGAGAGAGTTGTCATATAGATGCTTCTGGACATTGGTCAGATGGAAGTGCTTCTGGACAATGGACGTTGGTCAGATGGAAGTGCCTCTGGACGTTGGCAAGATGAAAATGCTTCTGGACGATGGTTAGATGGAAGTGCCTTTGGACGTTGGTCAGATGAAAGTGTTTCTAGGCAATGGTCAGATGGAAGTACTTCTGAACGATGGTCAGATGGAAGTGCTGCTGACGAGGTCAGATGGAAGTGGTTCTGACGAGGTCAGATCGAGTGCATCTGAAGACCTTCAGATGGAGTTGCTTTTGAGTGATAGATTCAACGTGTTCTCTTATTTGACCATTTCGTACCAAGATCTATATGCAGTGACAAATTAACCTTATCAAATCTCATAATTACCATTCCATTATAGTTGATCAATTTCGTAAGTTCGAAGTAGATCAGTTTCGGCATTTCTAAACATGAAGACCCACGAACGACAAGTTTCCGATCAAGGCAAGGTTTCTTATGGAAGTTTGTGACATTCGAATGACATAATATCCCTTCCAATCAATCAAGGGATTTTCTACAAATGGATATTACCTTCCAAGAATATCCTTTTGGAACCTAGTTGGATTTACTCCACTTATGGAAATTGGAGATTCGGTTGTATGGGCGACTGGGTCAGAAGGGTTCAAGACCAACTTCAATGGTTATCATATCTTCTTTGATACAGTCTCATTTAATCACGATTGATGGCATCCAATCAAGGATTGGAGAGCGATCCCTTTATCGTGTATGCAACGGCTAGTTTGGAGGCAAGGGAGTATAAAAGAAGAACCATGGCGATCTACGAAGAAGTGACGAACGACAATCCAAAGTGCAAGAGTCAATCTAAATCTCATCCAAAGTATTCTGAGTGATCAAAATCTCATTCATTGTGAGAATCTGCAAGAGAAAAATTGAGTGGCAGATCGATTGTAATTCTCTTCAATTCATCATAGTGAAATCCAGCCGATCGGTTATCATCGTGGGAGAGTGGACGTAAGCTTGACAAGCCGAACCACTATAAACTCAGCGTGCCCATTTCTCTTCCCTACTTCATTGCTGCGTTTAATTTTTGTATTATCACTCGTTGTTCCTGTAATGCCCCACGTCCCTTGGAGCTCATTACATCCGCCTCAGGCCAACCATTACCCAGGAACCTCACACGGCCTAGCATGATATGAAGTGCACACACGGAAGACGTGATACATCGTCGTACAATAAAGATAAAAAGAATAGGGGAGTTTTGGAGGAAAACAAAAGCACGCCCATTTATACATTGCATAACATCCAGTACAAACAGCGGAAGGGAAAAGACAAAAACATAAAGCCGCACACCCTGGTTAGAAAAGGAACTAAGGCCTAGGATTCAAAGGCTACTACCAAACCTTTCCTAAAGCCTAACACCAAAATTGTTCCTTGATCGCCTAACCCCCTTCATTCAGACTTGTCTTCAGAACAGCTCGAATCATCTCTTCCATCATCCCCCTCAGCATCTGGGTCGTAATCCGAAAAAGTCTCTGATGGGACATCCTCTGAAGATTCTTCGGTGTCTTCCCCGGTTTCCTCTTCTTCTTCAGCTTTAGCTTCGTCTTCTTCGTCAGTGGCCTTGATCGCATCAGCAGATAACTCCATATAATTCATGTACTCCTACAGACATTGCATTCACCACCTCGATACCTGGTTGGGATGGATGACACCAGGTTGGAATCACTTCCCACGGAACATCCTCCGTTAGCAAGGGTCCCACCAAGCTGCTGTCTCCTACTTGACGAAACCAGGCTTCAAAACGGTGGGGTTGTAGTTCCTGCTTTCCTTCATCTACCCAGACATTAGTGCGCTTCCTGACATATGTAATACCCTTCCTATATGGAAACTCATCAAAAAGGGCGGTCATCTTCTTCGGATCGCCCAGGCGAATCGGCAACATGGCTAGGGTTTAGGGTCTGAAAGGTTTGTCCCACTAAGGGGTGAGATCGACATCTCAGAAAGTGAAACCTAACCCTATACCTTAATCCAAGTCCTACCGGATCACACACAAATGCCATTCAAAATGCAGAGTAACAAGCAATGCAATGGCACCAAGCATCTCACAAGACAACATCAATTACAGACATGGCATTCAATACAAACAATCATGCTCAATCACTGGGTCTCATACCCAAGCACAAATATTCAAGTACGCCACAACCACCTCTTTCTCAACCATCCACATACTCCACTGGCCACTCCTGCCACCCGACATCGCCGGGATCATCAGACCAATCATACACTCCACGCTTACAGCCACTCCATGCCGCCGGGGTCTCACTAGACCAAATGTCATTCACATTTTTATTTTATTTCACCGCCCTCCGATTCTGCCGGGGTCTCACTAGACCAAATGGTATCCTCTCGATTTCATTCAATTTTATCACTCTCCGATACCGCCGGGGTCTCACTAGACCAAATGGTATCCTCACGCCTTTCTCATCATCACAATGCCATCCAGACACACATGCAACTCATTTCATAAAAATTCATCATTCAATCACCTAGTGTGTCCAGGCATTCAGAGAAAGGATTAGATAACACTTATCTGATTGAATAACACAATACAACACCAAGAAATTCTCCCAAAGTCACGAGTACCGAATTCCCACAAACGCGTCTCCACCTAACAAGATTAACCAATCTTGAATCATAAACCATGGAATATTCACTTCCATTAAAGTAATCTTTCCCTAGCCATACTGTTGGCAATTCAAGACACCCTTTTTCTTATAACCATTGGACATCGCAACTCTCACTCCGAACCCTTAATATGTTCGGTTTACTTAGCCATATACATGGCAATACTCAATTTAGCGTTTCGTGAACCAATTTCACCATAAATCACCTTTAAACTTCAATACACTTCTCACATCTCCCATTAACATCTCATACGATATCATACAATATATTACGGGTCAATTGACGTCCAAAAATCCCTTATTTAGCCCCTAAACAGAACCGGCCAGCAAGTAGTCTTCCTTAAAACAAAACCGGTTTGGATTCAAACCGCTTAATCGAGTCATAATCTAATCTCGTATCTAACTCTTTACATAAATAACCTTCCAAGACCTTCATTTACAAGTTTAAAGAGCTCACTAAGAGATTTAGAGTCGGTTGACACTCCAAAGACAACAAAACAATCCAATCTCCCCTTGATCAGAATCTGTCCAGAATTTACCGCTACTGTTCTTCCATGAAAACCAAAGTTATCCTTATCCATTTGCAGCCAAAATTTATCTGAACATAGTACTAGGGGTTATGAAGCTCTCCTTAAAATTAAAGGCCAAACGGAACTTCTAAGAGGGTAAACCCTAACCTTCTCTCAGCTCGCGCGGAATCCGTCCGCTTTTCTTCCAAAAATCACTATAAATTAACCAGACCTCCTAAAATCACGAAACCAACGGTAAAATGTCAAGGACACATAGATATAACCTATGGAAGTATAACCACCTCAAAAGACCACGGGGAAGGCCTCCTCGAGCTCACCGAACAGCAAGCACAGAAACTGACTTTTCTGGCAGTTTTTTGTTGAGGTGTTTTTGGAGAGGAAAAAGGGGTGAATGTGAGGGAGAGGCTTACACAGCATATGAAGTTCCAATTCGCTCCAGAATTTCAAAAGGACCTACATATCTCGGGCTCAGTTTTCCCTTTTTCCCAAATCGAGACAATCCACGCATTGGTGATACCTTCAAGAAAACATGGTCACCAACTTGAAATTCCAATGGTTTACGTCTTTTATCAGCGTAGCTTTTCTGTCGACTTTGCGCCGTCGTCAACCTTTCTCTAACGACCTTAATTGCTTCGATAGACTATTCTACTAACTCAGGGCCTGTAATACTTCTTTCTCCCACTTCATCCCAACATACAGGCATTCTGCAAGATCGACCATAAAGTGCTTCGAACGGTGCCATGCCGATACTCTGCTGGTAACTATTATTATACGCAAACTCCACCAAATACAGTTGGTCTTCCCAGCCACCTTTAAAATCTATGACACAGGCTCGCAACATATCTTCGAGCGTTTGGATCGTCCTCTCTGACTGTCCATCAGTCTGTGGATGATATGCTGTACTGAATTGCAATCTAGTTCCCAAAGCCTCCTGCAGACTCTTCCAAAAGTTTGCTGTAAACTTAGGATCTCTATCCGACGTGATCGTAACTGGTACTCCATGCAATCTCACAATCTGACGCATATACAACTCTGCGTACCTTTCCATTGCAAAATCCTTTTGCACAGGTATGAAATGTGCCGACTTAGTTAGTCTATCCACAATTACCCAAATTGAATCATGACCTTTCTGACTCCTCGGTAATCCCAACACAAAATCCATCGTTACGTGCTCCCATTTCCATTCAGGAATTTCTAGAGGTTGCAATAATCCTCTTGGTTTGCAATGCTGAGCTTTCACTTGTTGACAGGTTAAACACTTCGCTACATGCTTAGCTACATCCACCTTCATTCCGTTCCACCAATAGTGTTGACGTAGATTCTGATACATCTTAGTGCTACCTGGATGAATACTATAATTGCTCCTGTGAGCTTCCGACAAAATATTTTCCTTAAGTTCCTCATCACCAGGTACACATAAACATCCTCGAAATTTCAGAATTCCATCTTCTGACACTTGAAACTCAGCTTTTCTTTTCGTCGCATCCATTCCAAGAATCTTTTGAATCTCTAGATCTGTGGACTGTAAGGCCTTTATTCCCTCTTGAATGTCAGGTTCAACTCTTAGAGTTGCCATTAAACTTGATAGTTGGCAAACTTCGAATTTAAACTCAGAATCCCTCAACTTCTCTAACAAAGACCATCCTTTAACCAATAAGAGTGCCATGCTTGATTTCCGGCTTTGTGCATCCGCAACTCTATTCGCCTTTCTAGGATGATACAGAATCTCGTAATCATAATCCTTAAGTAACTCCATCCACCGACGCTGTCTCATATTCAGTTCTTTTTGTGAAAACAGATACTTCAAGCTTTGATGATCTGTATAAATCTGAAACCTTTCACCACACAAATAGTGTCTCCAAATCTTCAAGGCGAAGATAATGGCAGCTAACTCCAAATCATGTGTCGGGTAATTCATCTCATGAGGTCTCAACTGTCGCGATGCATACGCAACCACTTTTCCATGTTGCATAAGCACACACCCCAATCCTTTTAGCAAGGCATCACTATATATCTCATAACTTAGAGGTCCAGAAGGAATAGTTAGTACTGATGCGGTCGTCAATTGGTGCTTAAGTTCTTGGAAACTTCTTTCACATTTATCAGTCCATTCAAACTTCGTATCCTTCTTTGTCAACCTCGTTAACGGAGTAGTTATAGACGAAAACTTCTCCACGAATCACCTATAATAACCTGCCAATCCCAGAAAACTTCTAATCTCGGTAACCGTCGTAGGTCTAGGCTATTTCATCACTGCTTCAATCTTTGAAGGATCTACTGAAATTCCTTCTCCAGAAATCACATGACCAAGGAAAGCTACTTTACTCAACCAAAATTCGTATTTCCTAAATTTGGCGTAAAGCGAATGCTCCCTTAGGGTTTGCAGGACTACCCTCAAGTGTTCTTCATGTTCCTCATCACTCTTCGAATAAATCAAGATGTCATCTATAAAAACAATGACGAATCGATCCAGGCACTCCTTAAACACTCGATGCATTAAATCCATGAATCCAGCAGGGGCATTAGTCAAACCAAAAGGCATAACCGTAAACTCATAATGCCCGTATCTCGTTCTAAAAGCGGTCTTTGGTATATCCTCCTTCTTAATCCTCAGTTGGTGATAATCAGTCCTCAAGTCTATTTTAGAAAATACAGACGCTCCATGTAATTGATCAAACAAATCATCTATCCTCGGCAACGGATACTTGTTCTTGATAGTTACTTTATTCAACTGTCTATAATCGATACACAAGCGTAAGGATCCACCATTCTTCCTCACAAACAGCACCGGCACTCCCCACGACGACGCACTCGGTCTAATGAATCCTTTATCCAAAAGTTCCTGCATCTGCACTTTTAATTCTTTCAGCTCAGACAAGGACATCCTATACGGTGCCTTTGAGATTGGCTCCGTTCCTGGTGCCAACTCAATCACAAACTCAATTTCTCTCTCTGGTGGTAATCTAGGCAATTCTTTAGGAAAGACATCAAGAAAATCTCGTACCACCGCTATACTTTCTAGCTTCTACTCCTCTGCTGTGGTGTCTACTGCGACAGCCAAAAAAGCTTGACACCCTTCACTTATCAACTTAGTCGCTTCAAGCGATCAAACTAAAGGAATCGAGGTCTCTCCCCGACTTCCTACAAATTCAAATCTAGGGCGACCATCCGGATAAAAACGGATCACCCTGCTACCACAATCAACTACAGCCCTTTGTTTTCCCAACCAATCCATCCCAATTATCACATGAAAATCATACATAGGCAACACAACCAGGTCTATTCTTTCCTCACTGCCAGCAATCACTATCTTACAGTCTGTACAACCTAAGGATACTAGCACATTGTCCTTTATTGGTGTTGTAACATGCAATTTCACATTTAATGGTTTCAACTCTACACCCACCAAATCAGTAAACTATGCAGATATAAACGAATGCGACGCTCCAGGATCAAATAATGCATAAGCAGCCTGAGTACATAAATATATCATACCTGTGACTACGCCAGGCGCTTCCTCCGCCTCTCTACGTGCCACAACTTACACTCTCTCTTGGGCTGGTGGTCGATTCTGCTCATTCTGTGGAATCACAGCTGGTGGTCCCACTTGTGGTCGCTGTCCTGGTGCTCTAGGTCCCGGGGCTTGATTGGGATAATTCTTCATCTGGTGGCCCGTTTGACCACACTTAAAACATGCCCCCATCCTATTAGGGCAATGACCACTTCCATGTCTCCTCCCGCAAATACGACAATACCAGTTAAACTGGTTCATTGGCTTTCCGATATTTCTGCGAATCGAAGGTACAAATCGTCTGTTGTTCGCCATCAGCCTCTTTCCCAGCTGCCGATTATCCCTCACAGGAGTGAACCGCGATCCAGAAACAACGGTTCTTTCTTTTATGTCTCTCTTAATCTTTTGACTCCTTTCATAAATCTCTTTATAGGTTCTCAAATCCACGGTCACTATTCGGCTTCGAATCTCTGGTCTTAACCCATCTCGAAACCTCTGCGCCTTTTCAAGCGGATCGTCAACTGATCTTGGCGCATACCTTGACAACCTTGCAAACTTATCCTCATACTGGTCTACAGTCAAGTGATTCTATCGCAACTGCAGAAATTCCACTCGTTTCCTTTCACGTGCCGTCTCCGAAAAGTACTTGTCATTAAAAGCAGCAGTGAAGGCAGCCCAAGTCAAGGGAATACCTTCAGGAAACACTCCATCTTTAGTGGCACTCCACCAGTCATTCGATGTTCCCTCCAGCTAATACACAGCTAGCAGTACTTTCTCCTCATCGGTACACTTTAGTACACCAAAAGCTTTCTCAAGCTTTTCTATCCACCTTGGCGCTAGCTCAAGGTCTCCAGTCCCATTAAACTGGGTCGGTTTCAACTTTATAAACTGCTCTACCAACTGACCCATCTACCTATTAGCATTGGGATCACCCTGGGCATTACCAACTTCAGCGCCGTGTACATTGTTTCCATTTACTAAATTCACAACTGCCACTGCAGCTTCAGCAGCCTGAGCTATAATATCATCTTGACGAAGAGCCACAGCAGCTCTATCCTCGGCTTCCTTCCCCATTAGCTCTCCAATCTGGGCCAAAGCCCTCAGTACTCCCTCCATGGTAAGACCCTCAGCCTCTGGTGTTCTCGAGCTAGAAGCTCCTCCTCTCGGCCTTCCTATTCGATTGCTCATATTGCTCAAACTTAACTCACCCGAGTCACTATAATTCCACCACGGAATTAGAGATCTAATTCGCTTACTCATATCTTAATATTTCCATGCTACTCAACAAAACAGCAACCATGAAACAATACGCAATCACTCAGGCATTCTCATGAGCACAACAACCAGGGATATAAATCCATACTTCAAGTCCAGACTCATCTACGACTTAGCAAAATCAGAGGTATAATTCACTCATTCGATCCACATCCACAACAACAAGCTAAGTACAAAGCTCGACCCTTCACAAATGTGCCATAACCATGCCATGTCAAGAGGCCAACCACATGCGCCATTCATATGCCTTGCATTCATGCTTGACTCTAACGACTCCCCATAGGGTCTCACTACCCCACTCATCCAAATTCCTTTACTCCATATTACTCCAATCATCCATTAAGTGTACTCTTGATAACTTGCTCTAAACCTGCTCTGATACCACTCAAACGAGGATGTAACGCCCTGCGTCCCTTGGAGCTCATTACATCCGCCTCAGGCCAATCATTACCCAGGAACCTCACACGGCCTAGCATGATATGAAGTGCACACACGGAAGACGTGATACATCGCCGTACAATAAAGATAAAAAGAAGAGGGGAGTTTTGGAGGAAAATAAAAGCACGCCCATTTATACATTGCCTAACATCCAGTACATACAGCGGAAGGGAAAAGACAAAAATATAAAGCCGCACACCCTGGGTAGAAAAGGAACTAAGGCCAAGGATTCAAAGGCTAATACTAAACCTTTCCTAAAGCCTAACACCAAAATTGTTCCTTGATCGCCTAACCCCCTTCATTCAGACTTGTCTTCAGAACAGCTCGAATCATCTCTTCCATCGTCCCCCTCAGCATCTGAGTCGTAATCCGAAAAAGTATCTGATGGGACATCCTCTAAAGATTCTTCGGTGTCTTCCCCGGTTTCCTCTTCTTCTTAAGCTTCAGCTTCGTCTTCTTCGTCAGTGGCCTTGATCGCATCAGCAGATAACTCCATATAATTCATGTACTCCGTGGAAGACAGTGGAGATTTTGGCAACTCAGGTATGTTCCTTGAACTCTCCACAGACATTGGATTCACTACCTCGATACCTGGTCGGGACGGATGACACTAGGTTGGAATCACTTCCCACGGAACATCCTCCGTCAGCAAGGGTCCCACCAAGCTGCTGTCTCCTACTTGACGAAACCAGGCTTCAAAAAGGTGGGGTTGTAGTTCTTGCTTTCCTTCAGCTACCCAGACATTGGTACGCTTCCTGACATACGTAATACCCTTCATATACGGAAACTCATCAAAAAGGGCGGTCTTCTTCTTCGGATCGCCCAGGCAGATCGGCAACATGGCTAGGGTTTAGGGTCTGAAAAGTTTGTCCCACTAAGGGGTGAGATCGACATCGCAGAAAGTGAAACCTAACCCTATACCTCAATGCAAGTCCTACCGGATCACACACAAATGCCATTGAAAATGCAGAGTAACAAGCAATTCAATGGCACCAGGCATCTCACAAGACAACATCAATTAGAAACATGGCATTCAATACAAACAATCATGCTTAATCACATGGTCTCATACCCAAGCACAAATATTCAAGTACGCCACAACCACCTCTTTCTCAACCATCCTCCTACTCCACTGGCCACTCCTGCCACCCGACATCGCCGGGGTCATCAGACCAATCATACACTCCAGGCTTACAGCCACTCCATGCCGCCTGGGTCTCACTAGACCAAATGGCATTCACATTTTTATTTTATTTCATCGTCTTCCGATACCGCCGGGGCCTCACTAGACCAAATGGTATCCTCTCGATTTCATTTAATTTTATCACTCTCCCATACCGCCGGGATCTCACTAGACCAAATGGTATGCTTACGCCTTTCTCATTGAATAACACAATACAACACCAAGAAATTCTCCCAAAGTCACGAGTACCGAATTCCCACAAACGCGTCGTCCACCTAACAAGATTAACCAATCTTGAATCATAAACCATGGAATATTCACTTCCATTAAAGTAATCTTTCCCTAGCCATACCGTTGGCTATTCAAGACACCATTTTCTTATAACCATTGGACATCGCAACTCTCACTCCGAACCCTTAATATGTTCAGTTTACTTAGCCATATACATGGCAATACTCAATTTAGCATTTCGTGAACCAATTTCACCACAAATGACCTTTAAACTTCAATCCACTTCTCACATCTCCCATTAACATCTCACACGATATCATACAATATATTACGGGTCAATTGACGTCCAAAAATTCCTTATTTAGTCCCTAAACATAATCGGCCAGCAAGTAGTCTTCCTTAAAACAGAACCGGTTTGGGTTCAAATCGCTTAATCGAGTCATAGTCTAATCTCGTGTCTAACTCTTTACACAAATAACCTTCCAAGACCTTTATTTACAAGTTTAAAGAGCTCACTAAGAGATTTAGAGTCGGTTGACACTCCAAAGACAACAAATGTCCAATCTCCCCTTGATCAGAATCTGTGCAGAATTTACCGCTATTGTTCTTCCTTGAAAACCAAAGTTATCCTTATCCATTTGCAGCCAAAATTTATCTGAACATAGTACTAGGGGTTATGAAGCTCTCCTAAAAATTTGAGGCCAAACGGAATTTCTAAGAGGGTAAACCCTAACATTCTCTCAGCTCGCGCATAAACCGTCCGCTTTTCTTCCAAAAATCACTATAAATTAACTAGACATCCTAAAATCACGAAACCAAGGAAAAATGTCAAGGACACATAGATCTAACCTGTGGAAGTCGAATCACCTCAAAAGACCACCGGGAAGGCCTCCTCGAGCTCACCGACCAGAAAGCACAGAAACTGACTTTTCTGGCAATTTTTGGTTGAGGTGTTTTTGGAGAGGAAAAAGGGGTGAACGTGAGGGAGAGGCTTACACAGCAGATGAAGTCCTTAATACCATTGTCTCACACACATAATAGAGCCCCAAATGATAAGATAAGGTTAGGTGGGCATTTAATGCCAAATACTCCCAATGGTTGACAAGTGGTACCCCCCAATAATACAACTTAACATTTGACTCATCTTTGACCATTGTTTGAAGGGATTTTCGGCAGTCATAGTATGTAGGGGAAATGTCCATTTTGTCCTTCATGAAGTCTTAAGGCAAGGGAAAATGATCCAGGGGCAAAATGGTCTTTTTGCACTTTCAGTCCAAACTTCACTTTTCCAATTCGAAATTGCCATTTGGCGAGACGTTGTCAAATTCCTACTCAAAATTGGAATTCTCTATTTCCAATTGCCCATTTTGAGCTTCCATTTCATGATCATTCGTCCGCCGATCGAAATTCCAGTTTGTCTCGAATTAACGGGCGGCTTTTGCAAACACTACGCGTATCGACTCTGTGATTCCCATCACGTTATGACAGCTTTGGTTGTCATGTAATTGCGAGGGTTCATCGCTAGTTCCGACTGCTTCGATCGTCAAAGTTCGATTGAGGTAAATTTGCAAATTATACATTGGTTAAGCGGCTTCACCCGCGATCCAATAGTATAACGCTAGCATTGTATTCCTTAATCATTATCTGATCGGCCTCATTGGCTCTAAATATTCCCTCGACAATCCTTATGGTCAAAGCGTCACTGTCTTTTTCAAGTTTCCTAGGTCCACGTGCTTTGTTATGCGTTAGCCTTTTCCTTTTGGGTCAGTTTACTCGAGATTGATCAGATCTGAGCAAGACAAAACTGAAATACAC
The DNA here is from genome assembly GCA_021437785.1 of Rhodomyrtus psidioides. Classification (NCBI taxonomy): domain Eukaryota; kingdom Viridiplantae; phylum Streptophyta; class Magnoliopsida; order Myrtales; family Myrtaceae; genus Rhodomyrtus; species Rhodomyrtus psidioides. The sequence continues at coordinate 2,166,943 of JAILYB010000119.1, forward strand.
ATAAGGTACGTTCACAGTCAACAGCCTCAAAATGGCAGGAAATTCAGAATGTCACAGTTCATATTTACTGATGGCGTATTGAAATTATTTTTTAATTCCGCAAGAAATTTCAATTTAGTTGTCGATTCTCCTATTCACCCCCCTCTAGGTGATATTGCAAGATCTAACAATTGGTCATATTTACGAAGTGTTTATTGACTTTTGAGCTAACGATCTACTATGTCTAGCAATCACTCTTCAGGAGCAAGAGATTCACACTTTGCCAATAAGCCACCCTACTTTGATGGGAAGGACTATATTATGTGGAGCAACAAGATGAAATGGTTCTTTAAGGCGTGTGATGATTTGATGTGGGATGTTGTCACAAATGGTGTTATACCTAATGCTGCTGCCAGTGCAACATCTGGAAATGAAGCAAATCCTACCACGACCATGACTGAGACTAAAACAGCAAAAAAACGAGGCTTGGATTCCAAAGTTGTCAATGCATTATTTTGTGCTTTATCAACTCCTCATTATAACCGTGTTTCAAAGTAAGAATCTGCTAAAGCAATATGGGATAGGCTTCATATCACCTTTCAAGGAACAAATAGAGTGAAGGAAACAAAACTCAGCATTTTACTGAGTGAGTATGAAGCATTTCAAATGAAATCTGACGAATTTATTGTTGGTATGATATACAGGTTTCAAAGTCTAGCAAGTGGACTCGTAAGACAAGGTGCACCCATTGCTAAGGTGATGCAAGTAAGGAAGATACTTAGAGGACTCCCAGAGGAGTGAAACTATATCAAACCTTCCATACAAGAATGTCAAACAATCAGACAACTTTCAGTGGATGAGCTAGTTGGGACACTACAATCCTATGAAATAGGACGGGCAAACAAAAGGGGAGATCAAAAAGGTAAGAAATCAATTGCATTGAAAACTGAAATTGTTCAATGTTTGTCTGACGCAGATGATGAAGAACTTGCACTTACGGTGAAGAAATTTAGAAAGATGGCTCGAAAAGCCAGAAACTTCAAAGGAAATAAACCTTTGAAGAAAAGTGATAAAAAAATCTTCTCAAAATGAATCTCAAGAAAGCAAAGATGTGATATGCTTTCATTGCAAGAAAGCAGGACATATCAAGCCGAATTGTCCAACGTTAAAGAGAGACAAGCTCAAGTGTGAGAAGTACAAGAAGGCTCTAAAGGCAGAAACATTGACCGATTCTGATGAAAGTGAAGATAACTACGTAAATATTTGTGTGATGGCTAAGTCAAATTCAGAATCAGATTCAAGCTCAGATTCAGAAACTGAGGTAAGTCCATCTAATCTCCCTGATGAAGTTACAGAGTATATTGATGAGCTTTGCAAAAGTTACAAAGAAACTCTTGAAAAAGTTTCTGTTTTGAAAAAGGAAAACCCCTCTTTAAAACAGCAAAATATTTCTCAAAAAGAAAAAATTGAGTTTCCACAACATGAATGTCATCAGTTGAAAAAAAGCCATGATCTCATTTCAAAAGAGAACGATTCATTAAAAGAGAAAATTGATTTGACTTCAAAAAGGTTTTCACAAAGTTCAAGGACTTTGGACAATATTCTCTCTAAACAAATACCTTTTAATGATAAATCAGGTTTGGGTTTAAAAAGGGAAGTGTTCTAAAAAACTAACTTTCTAAAACAAATTTCCACAAACCTACCATTACTGTATATAGAAAGCATTTTTACAAACAGCTTACCAAGTCTCACATACACCAGCCTTGTGTAAATTGTGGTGATCCTAGCCACACTAAGGACTACTGCAAGAAAGTTTAGAAACGAGTTGACAAAAAGGTCATCAAGTTTTACTAACCAAGAAGGACCCAAGAAAACATGGGTACCAAATAAACAGTGAGTTATTCATTTCTTGCAGGTAGCAAGGAGAAAGAAGAACAAATGGTTTCTGGATAGTGGATGCTCAAGTCACATGATTGGTAATCCAGATACATTTGTATCTTTATCAAAATGCAATGGTAGAAGTGTTTCTTTTGGAGGAAGAAACTAAGGAAAGGTTAATGGAAAATGAGATGTCAAGATTGGAAGTCTGATTGTCAAAGATGTTTATTTAGTCAAAGGACTGAATTACAATCTGATCTCTGTAAGTCAACTCTATGACTCTGGTTATGAAATCTGCTTTCAAGACATAAAATGCACTGGTATAAGCAAGGACAAGAAGCAATGCTTTACTGGTCGAAGGCATGGGAATATCTATCTTATTAACATTGACTCTGACTCTGAAAGTGCAAAATGTCTTATTTCTGTTAAAGATGAATCTGAGTTGTGGCACAGAAAATTAGGTCATATTAGCATAAAGCATATTTCAAAGCTCTCTAAGAAGGGACTTGTTCGAGGTTTACCTCAAACAAAGTTTGAAAAAGGAGGACTCTGTCATGCATGCACACTAGGCAAGCAGGTAAGAAGTACTTTCAAGTCCTTAAATCAAGTTTCTTCCAAGCAAAGTTTGCAGCTGCTTCATATGGATATCTTTGGTCCAAACAGAACCTTAAGTCTTAGAGGTAAGAAGTACTGTCTTGTTGTAGTTGATGATTTCTCTAGATTTACATGGGTATAATTTCTTGCTCACAAAAGTGATGCCTTCACATCTTTTTCAAAACTTGCAAAAAGAATTCAAAATGAAAAAGGTTATACCGTTTCCTGCTTAATAACAGATCATGAGGGAGAATTTGAAAATCAAAGCTTTTCTGAGTTTTGTGATGAACTTGGAATTCAACACAATTTTTCTGCTCCTTACACTCCTCAATAGAATGGGGTAGTTGAAAGGAAAAATCGTTCTTTGCAAGAAATGGTAAGAACTCTTTTGATTGTGAGTAAGATTGCATCTCATTTTTGGGCTGAAGCTATTTCCACAGCTTGCTATATTTTGAATCGAATTTCTCTCAGGCCCCTCATTGAGAAAACCCCTTAGGAAATTTTCAAAGAAAGAAAGCCTGATGTTGCATACTTTCATGTATTTGGCTGTAAGTGTTTTATTCTAAAGAATGCTAATGATCATATTGGAAAGTTTGATGAGAGGTCAGATGAAGGAATTTTTATGGGATACTCAACAACCAGCAAAGCCTCCAGAGTCTACGACAAGAACACTCATGTTGTTGAAGAATCAATAAACATCAAGTGTGATGAAGAACTTCAGTATGACGAATCTGAATCAAGTCATACATCTATACTTCCTGAAGTTTCAGAATCATAGAAAGAACCAGAAGAAAAGCAAGACTTAGACGCAAATATCAGCTCCAAAAGTGTTCAGAAGGAGACTCATTCAAATGAAGAAGGCCAAGAATCTAAACAGAAAGAACCCACTGAAAATTCAGATGAGTACTTCAACAAAAATTGGAAGCACAAGTCAAGTCATCCAAAGGAACTCATCATGGGTAACATAGGTGATGGCATCAAGACAAGATCCAAGTTTAAGCAAGCAATGAGTAACATAGCATTGGTGTATGAATTAGAGCCAAAAGGAATTGAAGATGCACTAGCAGATGAGAACTGGATAAATGCAATGCAGGAAGAGCTACATCAGTTCAAAGTCAACAATGTTTGGGAATTAGTCAACATACCCAAAAATCGTCCAGTAATTGGAACAAAGTGGGTATTTAGAAATAAACTGGATGACAAAGGAAAAGTTGTAAGAAACAAAGCAAGACTTGTAGCAAAAGGCTATTCTCAAGAAGAAGGAATAGACTATGATGAGACCTACGCACCTATTGCCAGGTTAGAAGCTATCAGGCTACTACTTGCTTATGCTTGTTACAATGACTTTAAACTCTTTCAGATGGATGTGAAAAGTGCATTCCTTAATGGCTACATCAAAGAAGAAGTCTATGTTGAGCAACCCCCTGGCTTCGAAGAACCTAGAGGAAAGGATTTGGTCTATGCTTTGAAAAAAGCACTTTATGGACTGAAACAAGCACCTCGTGCTTGGTATGAAAGGTTGAGCAACTTTCTATCCAAACACAACTTCATAAAAGGTAATGTAGATACTACCATCTTTATTCAAAAACAAGGTAAGGATATTCTTCTAGTTCAAATTTATGTTGATGATATAATCTTTGGTTCTTCTAATGAGCTACTTCGCAGGAAATTCTCTAAAGTGATGCAGGATGAATTCGAAATGAGTATGATGGGAGAATTACGTTTCTTTCTTGGACTTCAAATTCATCAATCTTAGAAAGAAACATTCATATTTCAAGAAAAGTATGCACTGAAAAAAGTGAAAAAGTTTGGTTTGGAAAACTGCAAGAAGACAGAAACTCCGATGTCTCACTCCTTCAAATTTGACAAATATGAAGATGAAAAAGAAGTTGATCCCAAGCTATATCGAAGCATGATTGGATCACTACTCTATCTCATAGCTTCAAGGCCATACATCTTATACAGTGTCTGCTTGTGCGCAAGATTTCAGTCAAGTCCAAAAGAATCACACCTTTCAAGCATCAAAAGAGTAATCAAATACATTGGGACTTTTCCCAACTATGGTTTGTGGTATTCTAAAACTTCTGGAACTTGCAGGTTGTAATATTGATAGGAAAAGCACATCTGGAACTTGCCAGCTCATGGGAAACATGCTTATCTCATGGTATTCCAAGAAGCAAAGTACAGTGGCTCTCAGCACAGCTGAAGCAGAATATGTATCACTTGGAAGTTGCTGTGCTTAGATTCTTTGGCTAAAACAGCAGCTCAGAGATTATGGTGTTGAAGATACAAATGTGAAAATCTAGTGTGACAACACATGCGCCATAAATCTTATAAAGAATCCCATACTTCACTCAAGAGCAAATCACATTGAGATCAAACATCATTTCATACGTGATCATGTTCAGAACAGTGATGTTAACATTCAATATATTGATATAAAAAATCAGCTTGCAGACATTTTCATAAAACCCTTGGATAATGAATCCTTTAATTTTATTAGAAATAAATTAGCCATCATTAACCCTTTGTCTTAAGTGTATTTTAGAACAGGAGCGTCAGAATGAGCGTTAGAAGGAGCGTCAGAAGGAGATTCAGAAGGAGCGTCAGAATGAGCGTCAAAAGGAGACTCAGAAGGAGCGTCAGAAGGAGCATCAGAAGGAGCCTCAGATGGAGCGTCAGAAGGAGACTCGACAGGAGCGTCAAAAGGAGAGTCAGAAGGAACGTCAAAAGCAAATCATCACATTTTTTAAAAAAGGAAAGTTCACAAATCAAAGGACAGTCATTTCCTAAAATTCTTTTTAAGGTAAGTCTATCATATCTCTCTACGAATATTTGAATGCTGGTAATTGATTTACTTACCAGAGGAGTTCTTTCCTATTTTTTTAAAAATTTGATTTTGTTTCCAAAAATAACCGCCACTTTTATAAGTCCACGAACCGTCACCCTTGTCTCTCACTATCACACCGATTTCACTCGAAATCTAAAACTTGTTCAAAATCTCTCGCTCTCAATTTTTCTCTTCGACACTACACATTCTCTTTCAAAGTTCCAAACTTTTTCATCTCCATGTCCGAAATCAGCCTCCGCCTCAAGGAAGCCCACTCAGATGAAGAGAAACTCTTCGGATTCGAGTCCCATCGGGCCGTCAGTAGCAGAAATCAACGAGCAACATGAGGCCCTTCGACAAGCAAAAGGTTTATCCGTATTTAACTTTGAAGAAAAAGAAGAAACGACACATACTGTTAAGCCCCTGTTTGATAGCATTAAGGCAGCCGGTAATTTTGATGATGAACTGCGAAAGCTATTAGATCTTCACAAGTTTGCCAGAGAGAGCGAACTGTTAGAATACTTTAATTTTCCTGGAAAGATTGTTGAACCGATTGCTGTTGAAGTACCTGAATCTGTTTCTAGAAAGGGAAAAGAGAAACTAGCAGGGCCTAGTTCGAAATCAACTCCAAGAAAACCCACACCAATAAAGCCTGGCTGCACTAAGGCAAATGTTGAAGATGATGATGATATTATGTTTAATGATTTTGTGAAAAACATTGGGTTTAATAGAGATGCAAACTTTTCTGATCCTCTGTTCCAAAGTCAAGAACATAATGATAGGTTTGAGTCCTTGAAACAGAGAGGCATCATACCACACAGGGTGTTTGAACTGAAATACTTTGACAGGTATGGCATCCCTCTTCGGAAGCATCTTCAAAAGGTCAATTTATAGAACTTCATAACCCAAAGGAGTTACACTTTTCCTGATTTGGTAGTATATTTTTACTCTAATCTTCATTTTCCCAACTTCAACTCTATGTTTTTCACTGTGGGTAAAAAACAACATGTCATGCATGTTGATGAATTGGCTTTCATTATGGGAACTAGTAAAAGGGCTTTCAAACCCTTGGATGTTACTACTGAAGAAGCTTTTTGCTTTCTAACTGGAAAAATAAGTTTCTCCAGAGAGTCAAAGTCTCACATTGCCTACAATGATTTCCCTCTGAAGCACACCATGATGCATAAGGTTGTCATTGAATGGCTCAGGCCAAAGGCAGCCTCAAAGACAGACATTTCAAAGTACGAAGCAAAATTGTTGTGGGGTATCTTGCAGGGAAAGAAAATCTCTTTTGCCCACACGGTCCTACTTCACATGTATAGGACAGTCCTCAAGCCCAAGAGACATCTACCTTATGCTGGTCTGATGTATAAAATAATGGATCATTTTAAGATCAAGATTCCTATAGTTCTTGCCAAACAAGAAATTCCTTTGATGACTAATGGTGAAATTATGATGGGAAAGATGGGATTCAAAATGACTCATACTGGTTGGAAGAACAAGAACAATGAGCCAGTTCTTGTGGAGCTTGAGGATGAGTCAAAACAGAAGCCCCCAAAAAGGAGAAAGGTTATGGCTATCAAGGGTCAACAAGAAGACACCTCATCTGATGATCATTCTAGAGAAAGTAAAGAAGAAACTGAGGAATCTGACTTTGAAGCTACACAATCTAAAGGTGCATCAGATGGAGTAAGCGAAACTGAGAGTCAAAGTGCGCAAGGCCATGAATGAGGAGGAGATGTCGATGAAACACAGTCAACAGATACTGCTGTATACATCTGTGAACTAACTGAGGAATAATTCCTTACTATGTGGACTGAAGAAGATACTGCAAGAAAAGAGAGTGAAAAAGAGTATGGTGATACTCTTTTCAATTTTGATTATGAGTAGTGGTCTACACAAAGATAAGCACAGATGGCCTCAGAAGATCAGGTGGTAGAGACAGAAGATATTGAGGCTTACTCCATATCCTCTACCAGATTGCCTGTTCATAAAGCTGCCTCAAGCTTGGAAGCAGCAATTGCTCAAGAGGATCAACTTTCGAGTGCTCAGTCAATACCAATGGACATTAATGAAGAGATAGAATCTGCGCCCAGCACAAAGTCCAAAGGGAAAAGAGCTATAACTTAGGGGGGAGCTTTTTCCTGTAACTTCTAATGTATTTATGACAGAAATACTGGCTTCTCAAGTTTTCCCCAAGGCTCAATCTGAGGGGGAGAACTTGCCAAGAGGAATACCTAGCTCTGATGGTCAGGGACAATCCTCCACTGCACCATAGTTAGAGGTTCAGAAGCAGCTGGACAATCTTCAACAGATCCTTGTTCAAAGTCTGGCTGCTATAGAAAATATGATCAATCAAAAACTGACAAGTTTTGAGCAGAAGTTTGATGAAAAATTGCAGGGCATTGCATAGAAGGTGGTAAATCTTGAGAATGTGGATGAGCATTTACAGGGTATTGTAAATAAGGTGGATAATCTAGAGAACTCCATTGACCTATATGGCCGAATGTTCTGTGCTGAAGTTGCTAGCATGCCTACATATACGCTAGTTAGGAATGACAGAGAACCTTCAGAAATTTCTACAACTCAAGAAGCTAGAGGCCATGCTTTACAAATAGGTGAAGGATATGTTAGAGGTTCTTCAATGGAGGCTGATGCAGAGCATGCAGATATTCCTTCGTCTTCAAAAATACCCCCACATTCTTCTTCTTAATTCTTCAACGACACTATCTTGAGCTACTATTTTTTGTCTATTAGCAATATTTCATTCTTATGCATTATTTGTTTTGTTGTTGACAAAAAGAGGGAGAAATGATTCCACTATTTTTTTTTCCAGTACCGTGTTATTATTCTGTGCAGATATCGCTATTCATATTTGCTTGTAGGAGCAAAATCTCTATACACTTTTTTACTTGCCGCTTTCTATTAAGTTTTGTCACCATAAAAAAAGGGACATTGTTGTGGAAATTCTCCTTGTATTTTGATTTTGACAAAATTATCAAACGGACATGCATATTGTTTTGATTTGCAGAAAGGATGTGTAAACAGCAGGTTGTATGGATCCAATTCCATCACTAAATCTTGAGGAGAGAGTTGTCCTATAGATGCTTTTGGACAATGGACATTGGTCAGATGGAAGTGCCTTTGGACGTTGGTCAGATGGAAGTGCCTCTGGACGTTGGTCAGATGAAAGTGCTTCTGGACGATGGTCAAATAGAAGTGCCTCTGGAAGTTGGTCAGATGGAAGTGCTTCTGAACGATGGTCAGATGGAAGTGCTTCTGACGAGGTCAGATGGAGTGTAACTGAAGACCTTCAGATGGAGTTGCTTCTGAGGGATAGATTCAACATGTTCTCTTATTTGACCATTTCGTACCGAGATCTATATGCAGTGACAAATTGACCTTATCAAATCTCAGAATTACCGTTCCATTATAGCTGATCAATTTCGTAAGTTCGAAGTAGATCAGTTTCTGCATTTCTAAACATGAAGACCCACGAACGACAGGTTTCCGATCAAGGCAAGGTTTCTTATGGAAGTTTGTGATATTCGATTGACATAATATCCCTTCCAATCAATCAAGAGATTGTCTACAAATGGATATTACCTTCCAAGTATATCCTTTTGGAACCTAGTTGGATTTACTCTACTTATGGAAACTGGAGATTTGGTTGTATGGGCGACTGGGTCAGAAGGGTTCAAGACCAACTTCAACGGTTATCATATTTTCTTTGATACAGTCTCATTTAATCACGATTGATGACGTCCAATCAAGGATTGAAGAGCGATCCCTTGATTGTGCATCCAACGGCTAGTTTGGAGGCAATGGAGTATAAAAGAAGAACCATGGCAATCCACGAAGAAGTGACGAACGACAATCCAAAGTGCAAGAGTCAATCCAAATCTCATCCAAAGTATTCTGAGTGATCAAAATCTCATTCATTGTAGGAATCTATAAGAGAGAAAAATTGAGTGGCAGATCGATTGTAATTCTCTTCAATTCTTCATAGTGAAATCCAGCCGATCGGCTGTCATCGTGGGAGAGTGGACGTAGGCTTGACAAGTCGAACCACTATAAACTCAGCGTGCTCATTTCTCTTCCCTAGTCCATTGCTGCATTTAATTTTTGTATTATCACTCGTTGTTCCTATTTGCTGATCGCGTATTGAAATTATTTTTTAATTTCGCAAGAAATTTCAATTTAGTCGTCGATTTACCTATTCACCCCTCCTCTAGGTGATATTACTAGATCCAACAATTTGATCTTCAACCGCTCCCATAATTTTTAGATTTAAACCACTTGAATAACTTCCCATGATCCATTCGTGGCCATTACTTTCGCTCCTGTCTCATAACTTCCCGCTGACGGGACTATCGTTGTTAATCCATTGCCTTTCATGTCCATGACCATTCTCCATCGGCTTTTCGTGGCTTCCGGGAATTTACTGATTTATGATTACTTACCGAACTTCGATAGCATGCAGTCTCATTGCCTACTTCCCAAATATCGAGTTCTTGCACTTCCTAGCGTACAGCGGCCAACTTGTCGATTCTCGATAAATTATTCTCTATTTTACCGACACAAGATCGAATCGGGGTTTAATGATATTGAGGCCTATTCGGTACTTTTATTTATTTGGTGTCAACAAATGCCCCATTTTAAAATGCCAAGAATTAGCATCGTGGGTGAACTGCCCTGACCTCTACTTACAAATAGCACGACTCTTACCAAAAAAAGGGTTCTCACCTTAATACCTTAGCCTTGAATTCGCTAGTATATTTTCTTTAACCATGACGATGCCTTTTTCATCATTCTCTCCTTTTAACCGCGAATTCACCACTCTCTGGAAGGAGGTCATCTCCCTTCTTGGTAATACCTGCACCATGTTGGTGGCGAAGCCTAAGGCTCTTGAGAAACTGTCTGCCTTGCTTTAATACGCTGCACCACCGAACCTCCCTGTCGATCATCCTTTCCAAGTGGACTATGATGAATTCATCACCATTTTTTACAATGGGCTCACAAGAATTCGTCAAAACATGGAGGCAATTTCCAGGCATGATCTCACTGAGCATGAATTGTAGTGCAAGATTGAAGAGATAGAAAATGGAGAAGTAAAATACAAGGAACTCTGCAATGTTCGAGAGGTCCTTTATTCTTCGTACTCCAGCGTCCTCCAACTCCACGTCATTGTCTCAAGTTGCCTGAAAATCAGCCAGCAACACCTAAAGAAGTCTCTAGCAAGTCCAGAGAGATAAGAACATGAGCTGGCTGAAGGTTACGAAACCCAATCCTTAGCCTCGATTGAAGCTAACATCGAAGCCTTGAAAACTATGCTCGATGTTATCAACGTCCATGTTCAGCCTCAAATGGCACACCTCTAACAACTGGAATATGAATGCTGCATTTTGTAGGCCTCAGTGGACGAGTTAGCCCAAGCCAAGTATGGTGCTAGAGAGGAAAACACCAAATTGGAGGATCGGCTGCGTCATTTCGACGTTTGCTTCAGGGAGCACCTCGAGCCGAAGTGAAACTAGACCAAGAAAAGCAAGAGAAGGAAAAGAGAGAAGGAACAGAGAAGCATAAAGGAAAAAGAGAGACAAGGAGGGATATAGAGAGAAAAATATGTATTATTCTTTTGTCATGAATGAAGTACTTTTTCCTTACTCCATGTTCTCTTATTCTTCTGTCACCTCTCGTATCTCTTCACATGGATGGACAGAATTTTTATCCTTGTTAATTGGCTACTGCAACTTTTGTCCATCAGTCTCTTTTCCTCAACATGTGTTTTTGGGGAGTACATCAACTATCTAGTGTGATCCTTCCCAATTCGACGAACCTTTGCCAAACTTTCATCATGTTGAAACGTTTTAATATTCATAATTCTATTTCACATACTAGCATCTTTTATTTCCAAACGCCTAGTTCTTCAACGCAAAGGCTCGGCTTTTTCCCAACGCATTAATCATTTCATCATATTGTTCTAACGCCAAATCGCCTCATAATTTTGCCCCTATTGATTGCATCGTGAATTTGAGCTGGAATACACCCTCTTGCCTATGTGTTAACATGTAAGGACTGGCCCCAATATTGGATCTCTTAGTTGTGATATACCCTGATGGTGCCATTAGTAACTGACCTTCTTCATGCATGAAGTCACGTTCTACTACTTTTTCCACCTTTTTTGAGAAAAACTCAAGCCCGATGCCCTATTATAGCTCCTATCTTCATTAATTCTGGCCATAGATCAGTCATTCTGTATGCTGGCCCTTCAATTTATCTCAAATTTGCTTACTATGTCTTCATGTGGTTCTTCATCTCATTTTCCTATTTGGCTTCAAACAAGAAGACGTTCTTCTTTTAACCGAGTGCCCAATGATGATTGTCCCTTGTGGAGGCGGCTGTATGAATTGTTGGCACAAGGGTACCATCCTTTGATATTGAATCATGAATAGATGCTAGAAGTTACGAAACTGGTAGACATTTTCAAATCCAAAGTATTTCTATTTGCAGTTTCTCATTTCCTTGACTTATTATGGGAACTATATTTCCTCTTCCCCGCTAGCTTGGATGAATTTCAGTAGAATGTTAAGAAATTTGGAGTTGTCACGCCCCAAACCCGGCGAGTACGTGAACATCCCACAACACCGTTCTTCTCGATGTTATTACCTAGGATCCAACAGCCAACAACTCAACTTCTAAATGATAAATGCATGCGGAAGTGAGACAAAAACAACCCTTCACTTTCATAACATAGAAGATGACTTCAGGACTACACAACAAAAACATATAATCAAGATACAACGTAGGGCTTCGGTTTACAAAAGAAGCTAAAGCTAGGTCAGGTTTGATATCACTTCTTCAGTGGGGCATCTCCCACTAGCCAGTTCATGATAATCTCGGGGATTCCATCGCCTGGGACTTGAAAATATTAATCCCACGACTGGGTGAGATATTAATCTCAGTAAGCTAAACCTAACCTTAAACTAGGCAGCTAGTACCTCCAGACACTTTAAAAATTGGGTATTTTGGAAACAAAAGCTTTGGCATGGTAAAAACATAGAGTCGTCAAGAAAACGTGGTAGTTCAGTATTTCCAAATTGACTTGTTTCAGTCACAAATCATGATTGAATCTAAGCTTCGTACAATGGCAGGGTTTTTAATCAAAAGTACACACTTGAGGCCACTTTCAAATCATGAGGCATTTTCGATTTCTCAAAATTTCAGTCATTTCTTAAAAATTTCCTCGACGATCCCACACGCCAGTGCACATATAATTCCCCGACAATCCCACACGCTAGTGCACATATAATTCCTCGGCGATCCCACACGATAGTGCACATAATATTTCATCGGCGATCCCACATGCCATTGATTAATAAAAATCCAATCATAAATAGCTTCAAATGAAAACAACTCATGCCTCAATTTTTCATTGAAAATATGGAAATATGAAATATTTGGCTTCTTTCCTTTGTAAAGCTCATAGGGGGTTTTCTCAAGTAATGGTCTAAGCAAGTCACGATTCATAATATAGCAAACAGTAGACACAGCTTCAGCCCAAGAATAGGATGGAGCTTTGCTTTCAATTAAAAGGGTTGGTGCCATTTCTTGTAATGATATATTCTTTCTTTAGACAACTCCATTTTGTTGTGGAGTGTATAGAGATAGAAAATTATGTTGAAAACCATTTTGATCACAAAATTCAGCAAAATATTGATTTTCAAATTCCCTCCATGATCTGTTTTGATGCTTGAAATTGAGCAACCTTTTTCGTTTTGAACTTTCTTTGAAAAGGTTTCAAAATATGAGAAATCATCACTTTTGTGTGCAAGAAAGAAAACTCAAGTAAATATGATATGATCATCCACAATGACTAAACAATACTTCTTATCTCTAATACTCTGAGTTTGTGTCACGCCCTGACCCCGGCGGGCACGCCAACATCCCACACAGCCGTCAATCTTAATAAGATAACCTAGGATCCAACGGCCTAACTCTCAAAGCGCGATATGAAAAGCACATGCGGAAGCTGAAACAAAACCCCATACATAAAATAAACACAAGGTGACATAGGATTAAATCAAACATGCATCGTCTTACAGTTAAAAGGTCTAGTACATCAAAAGAAATAAGGGTTCAGAGGAAGGCACTATAGGAATTCATAAACTAGATAAACTCGTCTTCATCTTCCTCCTTTTCCTTCATCATCATCCTCGAGACCTTCTTCAAGGCTTTGGGTCTGAATTTGTTGGTCCTACGACGGGGTGAGATAATAATCTCAGTAAGTTAACCCTAACCCTAAGTTAGACTATTGGTACCTCCAGGCACGTTTGAAAATATGCAAGCTTTGGCAAAATACTTTTCACACATGACATTCAAGCGATTGGCATAACAAAGAAACTCAGGCATATCAGGCAACCAGGTTAATCTCTTTCACACTTTAACTTTCCAATCTGAGTTTCTCAAACCATACAGGCATAATAGACATTCCATGCACTCTAGGCATTCCAGGCTTTCTTGTTGTGGAAATTCTCCTTATATTTTGATTCTGACAAAACTATCAAAAGGATTTGTATAATGTTTTATGATGCAGAAAGAATGAGTAAGCAACAGGTTGTTTGGATCTAATTTTTGTCACGTAATCTTCTAGATGAAGGGTCAGACGGAGTGTGACATTCCGAATTCCGACCCCTCTCGAGGCTATGGATTGGAAATATATCGATCGGTGTATTTCAGCTGTATCTCGCTCAGAGCAGGCCACTCTCGAGTTAACTGACCGAAAGGGAAAGACTAACGCAGAGTCGAGTACGTGGACTTGGGAAATTCGAATAAGAAACGGCACTTTGACCATAAGGATTGTTGAGGGGATATTTTGGGCCAGCAGAGATCGATCTAGGAACGATCATGAGATGCCTTGCTAGCGTTATATGTTGGGACGTGGGTGATTCCGCTTAACCAATGTGTAATTTGCGAGAATTTCCTAAATCAGATTCTGATGATCAGGACCGCGGGAACTAGCGATAAACCCTCGCAATCACATGACAACCAAGGTCGCCATGACTTGAGAAATCCTAAGGTCGATACGCGTAGCGCCTGTAAGAGTCGCCCGTCAGTTTGAGATAAATTGGAATTACAGTTGACGAGAGCTCGACATGAATTGGACCTCGGAAGTGGGTATCGGATATTGAGGAATTCCAACATTGGAAGAGAATTGGACGACGCCTCATTAAGGGTAATTAAGATTGAGAAAATGAAGTTTCGGACCATAAGTGGAAAGTTACCTTTTTACCCCTAGTTGGATACCCTTTCTTTAAGACAAATCAAGGGCAAAATAGTCATTTGGTTTTTCCCCACATGGCTGAAAATTTGAAGGGCAAATTGGTCATTTGAGCCTCAAGATATTATGAGGAAAAGGACAAGACCATTAATTACATTGGTCAAATCTCACTTGCCTAACCTAAGCCTACCCTATGACAACCATCACCTCAAGTCTTCTCTCTAATTTGGCTTGTTGAGGAAGATCTCTCTCTTCTCCCTCTCATTTGGCCAAAGACCCCTCTCCCTCTTGCATTTTCTCTCAAACTCTCTCTCTCTCTCGGATTTCTCTCTCGCCCAGTTCCGACCGCCCCCACTGTTTTGGCCATAAATTCTTCTTCCGTCATCCAATGGATACGAGCCGCCCATCATTAGAAATATCTTTCTCTTGCCGTTCCAAAAAGGTATTATGATCCAAAATCCACCAAGCCATTTGTCCCGTAGAGCCTTTTGAAGGAGAAAAGGTCAGGCTGGTCGAAATCTGACTCGGTTTGAGAAAGAGTCTTCGTTCGTCCACTTCAAGAGCTCGATTTCTTCCAAAATTTCGGTGAGATCCTCTTGACTTCTATTTTAAGATCTGAGAAAGTTATTTTTGAGAATTATATGGAGTTAGAATGGATTTTGAAGTTGGTTTTGTGTGATATTCCAAAGTCAGTTTCTGTGCCGGTTATGTTCGTGAGAAACCGAGGCTGTTCGAAGGGCTTTGGGGCATAGCCTTGCTATGGATTGCTTGGTAAGACCTCTATTGATGTAGTATGATATGTTGGTAAGGAGATCTTGCAAAGAATTAGAGTTTAGAAGTGTTTGAAGGGCTGATTTGATGTGGAAACCGAAAACCGTGTAAATCTGGCCCTAGCGCGCACTAATTTTGAAATGGCTCGTTCTAGGTCGTCCGGTGTCCAAATTGAGCTCCGTTTTCGCCCACACGTCCATAAGACCTTGAAGGATAAGGCTGTGGAATTATATTTCTTAAAAGGTCAATAGATCAATATCAGTTTATTCGGGACTGAATCTAGACGTGGAAGGCCAAGAATGGAGAGCTTGTTGCCGCGACGTTGCATTGATCGTTTTATGGAATCGCTTGGCCTAGGCTCGAGGTAAGTTGATCCTAACCCTTTATTAGGAAGTTAGGTTACTAAGAGACGTCTTTGCTAAAGGAAATCAATGATTTACGAACCGGCTGAGGTCGAGGAACTCTGAAACCCGAATTCTGCCATGTTTGAATTCAGTTGTGCTTGAGTAAATTTTGGCTTGAAATTTATGAAATCAAGGTTGATTTATGGAGTTCTAATATGGTCATGATGAATGTTGGACCTTGAGTATGCCGTGTGGTGATTCCTGTTTGAATTGAGTACTCTAAGTGGCATGGATTGTTAAATCGAGTCTTGAATTGGGATTTTGAGACCGTGACTTGCATCAATCTTGACTTTTGTGAAATGGCCGTGGGAGGCTTGTGCTTGATTGAAATTTTTATAACGTGGAATATATTTTGTCCAGTTGAGGGACATTGGAAATGAATGCCTTGGTTTGGACGATGAAATGTGGGTTTTTACGTGAGTTGATCTTCGATTGAAAAACAAGGCATGAGTCTGTTTTAAATGAAAAATTGAGGCTATTTATACAACTGATTTTTATGAATAAATGGCGTGTGGGATCGCCGACGGAAATTGTATGTGCACTGGCGTGTGGAATCGCCGGGAAAAATTATAAGTGCACTGGCGTGTGGGATCGCCGAGAATTAATAATTTGGCCAATGTATTGGGAGGGAGTTACTCCCATTGGACCTGACGAGGTCGTGCGGCTAGAGAGTCCCATACTGACACGATTCATCTCGATTGAAAATGGGCGTCGTGAGTCGTATGGTGACTGAATCATCTCTAGGTCCGGACGCGAGAGTCTCATATGTACCGATGGGTCATATGGAGACCGAATCATCTCGCAGCCCCAAAGTGGGCGGCCCAGGATGGGCGGAATTGGAAAGACTTGTTTTCTGGAAGAATCAATGAACTGATTTTGGGAAATTGAAAATGCCTCATGAATTGAAAAGCTTGCCTCGTGATTTGAAAGTGGCCCAAGAAGGGCGAAAGAAAAAGATGTACTTTCTAGAAGTCCCGAGAATGGTTTTTGAGAAAATTTGAGAGTTGCCTCGAGTGCATATCTTTGATTTAAAACCCTGCCACCGTACGAAGCTTAGTTTTACTCATGAAATCTTTTATGACTGAGTCGAGTCGATTTGACAAGTACCTTGTTTAATCATGCCAAAGTTTTAATTCCAAAATACCTTGTTTTTCAAAAGTGTCTGGAGGTACTGGTAGCCTAGTTTAGGGTTAGGTTTGACTTACTGGGATTATATATCTCACCCCGTCGTGGGACAACATTTTCAGGTTCTAGACGATGGAGACATGAGCTTGCCATGGATTGGCATTTGGATGAAGTCATTGGAGTTAAATGAAGGTTTATTATGAATTGAGACCTTAGAGACTGTAAATTATTTTGGAGTTAGAATTGTACCTGACATTGGCATTATTGAGAAGTGTACCTTTTTATGTCTTAAGTCATCTTGGGTTTATATGATTGGAGTTGTTTTCCTGTTTCCGCATGCGTTTATCAAATAGGAGTATTGAGACGTTGGCCGTGGATCCTGGGAGACTATAAAGTTATAACGGTTTGGTGGGATGTTTGCGTGCTCGCCGGGTTCAGGGTGTGACATCCCCATTTAAGTGGTATCAGAGCAAGGTCAGCTCAATCCAAGTTGATTGAGGTTTGGAGTGATAAGGAGTGATGACTTGAGGACAATTAGATAGTAAGACCCTTAGGATTAAGTATTGATTTCTGAATCGTGGGGATTATAGGCTTGAACTTGCGTTATATTTTAATTGTTATAGTATCCATTTCGACTGATGGTTTTGGGTGGAAATATGATTGAGGTTCATAAGGGAGTAAGCAGAAATTGAGGAGCCATAATTATGGATATGAGGTTGTGAATGTGCTTGAGGTTAATAGATGATCGCTTATGAGTAAAAGGGTCAATTGGGTTTTGTAATCGTGATTGTGGTTACCCACGACCGAACTTGAGGTATATGGCTGGACATAAGTAATTGATCTTTGAGATGGTCATTTGTGGAATTAGAAACTTCAATGGATAGGGAATTGATCTGAGAACAAATGTGATGTGGTGAGTATTGAGGATGATTATTCAGTGCATGTGTTTATGGCATCGAAATGAAAGTTGAGGAAGGTGAATGCATGAGCTTATCATTATTAGACTTGACAAACCATCGCTTGGTATGGGACGAGCTGATGGGATACCTACAAACTGTAATAAAGTATGTTATGGGACGTGTGGAACGGGACTCTCTTCGTAGATGTATGTCTTGGGACAACCTGCAACGACCAGGTCTGACGAGGGCGGGGAGTATACGCCGGGACAGAGAGGTTCGGACAAGGAGCGGCTCCTGGCAGGCTTCTAAGATAGCAAGGAAGCAGGAATGACCCAAGTCATAAATTGAGAAGAGAGGGTCTAGGTATCAAGTTGAGTCTGATTTTGGTTAAGAGATATATTGCACTGAAGTGTCCCTCAAGGGGAATTTTCAAAACTGCATGGCATTTGTAATGGCGTATGTGATTGGTATGATTAGGAGCTTCGTACATGGCAGTGGGTGTTGTCTGAAAAAAAAAATTGACACTTGTGTTTGGCCTGTATGGTGAGTCTTGGCATTGAATGCCGTTGGGCGAGGTCTTTTGAATGTGAGAAAGCCTGCTGAGTTATTGCTAAGTCGCAGATATGTCTGGACTTAAGGTGTGAACATTTGACGCATTAAATTGTGCCTCGAGAGTTTACCTGATTTTGGCCTACTTGAGTTTTGGCCTTTGCCTAAGTAATTGGCGATTGATTGAGGATTTGCCTAAAACCACTAAGTGGATGTTTGCTTGAGATTGCCATGATGATAAGCAGCTTGAGACTGCTAGACTCGATGAGATGACTTAAGCCTTTGAATTCCTGGGGAGGGAATTGTAGTGACTCGAATGTCACGAGGACCTAGTAAGGTTGGGCCAACGGAGTAAGGGCATTTAAGGAGCATTTGGCTCGAGTTATGAATTGTGTGAGATCCAAGAGTTGAATGGATCATGAGAACTTTGAATGGAAATGGGGAAAATTAGAGGGGCAAGCAGACTCGAGAAGGAGCTGCCATTGTTACCCAAGTTGCTGAGACTGTTGTTGCTATTGCTGGCAAAGTAAATGGTAGAGATCATGGAAAAGATGATGCAAAATAGGAAATGTGGAAAATATGATCCCGAAATTGCTTTCTCTAGATTGAGAATTTGGAAGGAAACCTTAGAGGTTTTGGATACACTGAAGAAAGAAAGTGATCCTGGAAATTATTAACCCTAAGAGGCCGTCGATGATTGGTGAAAGTTCACCAAAGGAAGGGTTTCCTTTGAAGGTATATTATATGTCTGGATTACCTTCGTTAAATTGTGCAATGGAGGGTATCTTTCTGAGGTTACTCGAGAGCAAAGGTTGCTTAAAATCTAGTGGCTTTGCAAGGATCTGAGGACGATCGACAAGTGCGAGATAGAGTTCTCAAGGTCATCTAACTGTACTAAAAGTGGTCAATGACCTCTTTGAATAAGACAAGTAAGTACCTGAGTGGATTGAAAATTTGGAAGCCTTATGGTCAATTGTTATTCCTGAATCCGAGGAATTGTAATGGATCTAAATGAAAGAAGTGAATGATCGAAAGAGATTCAAGTGAGAAGATTGTTGTTTATGGATCATGGGTTGTGCTTGTGAGGAATGGCTATTGCCGTGCTGGTAATGAGAAATTGATGCTTCGTTTACCCGCCGTGGGATTGATTTAGATTGAACTGAACCATAAAAATTGAGTTATAAATTATGGTCCCCTAAGGGATACGGTGTTGTTCTTAAGAACGATTGAACCATGAGATGGTCGCTGATGGAAAGAAAAGTGAATGGACTTGATAGTCCTGGCCACTCGTGATTCTAATGGAAGGATAAGAAAAAAAAAAGGTTGCTTGGATTATGGCCACAAGGCGGCTCGATTTAATCGAATTGAATTTCCAAGGTGTGAATTTTGGAAACCGAGGAGGAACTCCAGCCCTTTGGACCTTGTCACTAGAGGTGACTGAGTTATTGAAAGAGGAAGATTAAGTATGGTGGCATCTGAATCTTGGAGTAAAGGTACTGCTGTGGCATGGACTCTGCGATTGATATCTTATGGGACGAGAAAGATGAGATGGATTTGAAATACAAAAATGCCACTTAAGTATATAGTTTCCTTCAAAGGGTAAGAGACCCTAGTGCGGAAGGAAGAGAAAATCTTAAGTATCTTGGTGTGAAGGTTGAACATTTGAATTAAGGCTGAAAACTTGGAGCTTGAATGATTTCTGAGAATTAAGTCTAAGAGACTTGTCTTGTGGACAATGTTCGATTCTGAGATAATGTCGACTTTTGGTCGAACGGTTTGAATTTGGACAAAGTCGTATTGGCTGTTTATGGAATCTAACGTGTATGACACTAATGCTTCCTGAGGAAAGAGTGATAAAAATGAACAATATTTGGAAAGTACCCTATGGATCCTAAGGGAAACGCTCATGTAGGCGAGGTGTGAAGAGCACGAGCTGTGGGCCTGATGAGGTAAGATTCCTTAGTCGTGAAATTTATGGGAGATGAAATCCCTGTAGAGTCCTCGAGGAATAGAATAAATGATGGTGGATTGACTAAGGCCGATGCGAACTATTGAGACTTGAAGTTTTTTTTTTTCTAAATCTGATGGGTTATTGTGAATGATGCGTGGGAAGAATCCCTCGCAATAGTTACTCTGGTAATAAGACTGACTAAGAATGAAACGTATCGTGAATGGATAGGTGAACACGAAGGAGTTTTAAAGACTTAAGTCAAGTTGGTGATCACGCCGACAATGGCGTTTCTGTTTGAAATTGGAAGAGTCATGAGAACCGTAATGGCATGTTATAGAAAGGAGATATGAAGTGTAACAAAGCAATCTAAAGTGGGCATTGGGTGTACATCACGATAGTAAGACCCTTCAAGTTGGGGTGCCAGATGCATGATTGGAGTTGGCTTGCAAACGCCATTGTGATAAAGCTTGAGAAACTTTATTTGTGTGAAGAAAGGTTGTGAGTTTACACAGACCGTAAAAACTTGAAGTATTTGATTGCTTAGGAGAAATGAGCGAGGAGCAACATGGATGAATGAAATTGTTTAAAGACTAGAATAAGATAATAGATTTCGCGATGAGAAGGCGAATAAGAGTAGTGGATGTATGTGATCGAAATTGAGCATCACACAGTTGGCAGATAAAGGATGGATTTCGCTCAAGGAAATAAGATATTCAATTTCTAAATTGGAGGTTCGCCAATCGACTAGTATAATGACTACCTCAAGTATTGGACCTGAGGATCAGGAAGAGAGTAAGGTGTGATAATCCACGGATTTAAATGTCTAGGGCATAGTGGGAATAAAAGTAACAAGGAGAAAATCTAGATTTCCGAGCACCTGGAGAAAGAACATAGAAATTGAGGGTGGAAACCATAAAAGTTCAAGGACGAGGAAATGTGTCCACAAATGGAAATTGCTGATAGGATCTTATGAGAAGTTCATAGGAAGAACTATGACACCTAGTGAAATGGCACGAAGGTGTGCCAAGGCTTACATTGGTACTAGGAATGGATGGAATTGAAGTGAAGAAAATCAAGCATGTGGTTGAAAGTTGAAACGTGCCAACGAGGAAAATCGTAACCGTTGCAATTTGGTGGAATAAATGGTAAATAGAGAATCTCGAATGGCATTGAGTACAAACTACTAAGGGCTTCAATATGAAATTGCCTCAGAAAGTCGAAAAGACTATGATTCTATTTGGACAATCGGAGTTAAGCTAATGGGACTTGTGTGCCCCTGACAATACGAAAGGAGATGCTTTGGAAAGTGAAGAGGTGATAAGGTATTAATACCCCATAAGATTGGATGATTTGGAAGGTTGTAAATTTCGAGGACGAAATTTCTTTAAGGAGGGAAGAGTTGTGACATTCCGAATTCCGACCCCTCTCGAGGCTATGGATTGGAAATATATCGATCGGTGTATTTCAGCTGTATCTCGCTCAGAGCAGGCCACTCTCGAGTTAACTGACCGAAAGGGAAAGACTAACGCAGAGTCGAGTACGTGGACTTGGGAAATTCGAATAAGAAACGGCACTTTGACCATAAGGATTGTTGAGGGGATATTTTGGGCCAGCAGAGATCGATCTAGGAACGATCATGGGATGCCTTGCTAGCGTTATATGTTGGGACGTGGGTGATTCCGCTTAACCAATGTGTAATTTGCGAGAATTTCCTAAATCAGATTCGATGATCAGGACCGCAGGAACTAGCGATAAACCCTCGCAATCACATGACAACCAAGGTCGCCATGACTTGAGAAATCCTAAGGTCGATACGCGTAGCGCCTGTAAGAGTCACCCGTCAGTTTGAGATAAATTGGAATTACAGTTGACGAGAGCTCGACATGAATTGGACCTCGGAAGTGGGTATCGGATATTGAGGAATTCCAACATTGGAAGAGAATTGGACGACGCCTCATTGAGGGTAATTAAGATTGAGAAAATGAAGTTTCGGACCATAAGTGGAAAGTTACCTTTTTACCCCTAGTTGGATACCCTTTCTTTAAGACAAATCAAGGGCAAAATAGTCATTTGGTTTTTCCCCACATGGTGTCGCGACCCGTCCGAAATTTACGGACGCGGCTAATGGATTACCGATCACGGGCTTTGGATCGGCGCGGGCCCTCCCAGGCCCATACCAAATCGCGGCGGGAGTATTTTTTAAAGGGGTTCGACGATAAGAGTCGATCGCTTTCGACCTTAGTGTGGTCGGGGTGGCATGTGCAACTTGTGCATGCATTTGGAGTCGCCACCGGTCTTTCTTGGAGGGTAGACCGGAAACCTTACTGACCGATTGGGAGAGACCGATCAGTTCTGCGGAACCAGAGATTTTGGGTTCGGGGACTTGGTTACGTCGGTGTCATTACCAACGCCCTTTAGGTACCTAACGCGAGTGATTTTCCTGACTAAGAGTTCATGCAGGCGCAATTTTGGGTGAGGTAGTTTTGATTCAAGGTTTCATGCAGATTTGAAGACTGGTCCTATCAAATCACAGTCAATATAATGAAAGCGCAAATCAAGTGCATAAATAGATCATGTCAGTGCACATCAATTTCAATCATGGGCCTCCTAGTATAGCCATAAGGGCTTAGGGAAGGTATGATTTAAAACTGGGGGTAAAATGGGAAGATTTGGAAACGATTAGCCCGAAGGGCAAAATCGTCAATTTTGGAAGGTTTGGATACCGAATTACCCAAAATATTCCATGGCCAGTTGTTCGTGGCCATTTCCCATTTCTGAGGATTTTTTGGAATTTCTTGATTTTTCTTCAATTTTTGAAGGACGACTCGCCCAAAGGGCGAAATCGTCATTTTCAAGAAGGTTCGGGGTTCAAAACACCCGGGATGAGCCTTGGCCAGTTGTTTGTGGCCATTTCCTATTTTTTGGGATTTTCCTGGATTTTTTAGAATTTGTTTTGGAAGATGGTTTGCCGGAAGGGCAAAACCGTCATTTCTGGAAAGACTGGGGGTCGAAAGACCCGGAACAGGTCATGGCCAGTTGAATGTGGCCATATCCTATTTTCTGGAATTTTTTAGAATTTTTTCTGAATTTTCGGAAATTTTTTGAATTTTTCATGATTTTTTATTTTTTATTGATTTTTGATTATTTTATTACTGTTTTTGAATTTTTTTTAATATTTAAAAATATTTTCCGGGCCGGGTCAAACCCGGCCCGCGCCTCTCGGGCGCCCGGCCCGACCCTAGGGGTCGGCACCGGTCTAAAACGACACCGTTTTATTTTTTAAATATTTTTTCCTATTTTTTAAACAATTTTTGGATTTTTTTATCTATTTTATTTAATTATCCGAAAATTCATCGGATCGGCGGCTCTCATTGCGCCACGTGGCCTGTTCTCGTGCGCCCGATCTTCCACTAGATCGAGCGACCCACAGAGAGCCACGTGGCTCAATAATAGCCATCGGATCAACAATTAATTTATTTTCATTTTTTAGAAAACCATTCAAATCGGACGCTCCAGATCGTGCCACGTGTCCGATTGTAGTGCGTCCGATCTTGGACAAGATCGGACGTCCCTCAGTGAGCCAAGTGGCACATCCTCGTCCGCCGGATCGATTATTCGAAAATCATTTATTTAATTTTCCAAAAATTCCAGGATCGCGACACGTGTCGCGATCGTGGCCGTCCGTTTGTTTTATTTGAAAATACATGGATCGGACCCCACCCGGCTGACGTGGCTACCTACGTGGCACGCCACGTCGGCCGTTGACCGTTGACCGGCCGGAGGTTCGCCGGAGAAGACGATGAACAGTGAAAAATCCGGCGGGAATAGTAAAAATTCCGGCGAGGTCGCCGGAAAATTATGAAACGGGCCCGAAACTTGGTATTTTTCGCCCGTTCTTGCGGCATTCGACTCATTGGACCACCCACATCAACATACAACACAAATAATAACCATGAACACGCTAAAAACCGGCGAACCGGACCTCCCCGAACCCAACTCCGGCGAGCCGATTTGCAAAAAAAAATTTTGCGTTTAAACTTGATTCCAACCGTTCACATAGCATCCAAGGGAGGTTTGAGGACTTACCTGGGGTCCCTCGATGGTCGGTTGCCGTGCGCTTCGCCGGACCGAGCTCTCGGCTCGGGTATGCGTCGGGGAGCTCCGGCCATGGTTCCCGGCACATTTCAATGCAAAATAAATAGCAAGGTAGGCGGAGGGATGGTGTTAGAGGAGTTTAGGAACCAAATGCGCAACAAATAAGGCTCGGGGAGCCTCGGTCGAGACTCAAAAAATGCAAAGCCCGTTTGGGCGTTTCGTCGAACACCCGGCGTGCATAAGAAAAAATGAAGACCGGGGAAGATACCGACCTATTCCGCGACCGTCGACGGCGACCGAAGCTCCCCTCAGGCTCCAAGAGGTGCCGGCAAGCTTGTCTTGCCCCGGCTTTGCTCGAAAATCCTCCCGAAAAAAATCTCTCCCTCTCTCGGCTCCCCCCGGTTTTGACCGCGAATCTCTCCCCTTTCGCATGGCCGACCGGCCCGTTTTTTGTGCCCACGCCCCTCTGCCAAACGCGAATATGCTCGGTGTCCATGTCCCCTCACGCGTGATGTCCTTTTTCATTTTAAAATCGCCGCGCCTCGCCCCCCTGTTTTTTTTTCTGTTCTGTCCACGTTCTGCAGATTCTGCACATTCTGTGCATGGTCTGCAGACCCGGGTCGGACCGGGTCGGGTCGGACCGGGTCGGGTCGGACCCGACCGACCCGGTTCGACCAAATAGTCAAATTGACCCCCCAAATGACCTCTTTTCATGACATTGATGGCAAATTCGGATTCCTTGGCATGTTTTCTATCAAATATGGGTATTTTCGTGAATCAATTTATTGAAATTTAGTGAAAACCCCAAATTGTCCCTAGGATCCGAAAACGAATTTCGCCAAATCGAAGATGTAAACGATCGAATTACTCAAAATTGAGCCCACCAATGGATTCAGCATGATGAAAACTATTGGGTAGAGGTGTTTAATTTTAATGGGTGTGCCCGTGTAAAATTTAATTTCAAAAATTGTAAAACCGGGGACTAAATTGAAAGATTTTTATGCAATTAAGCTCTTTTGGCTAAAATTGATCAAATTGGAGGGCAAATTGACCCAATTGCATTTCAATACTTTAGAGTCTAATGTCATAGCTTATAAAAACCAAGAATTGAAAATTAAAAGACTCTAAAAAGATTTTTTTGCCTCGTTTCGGTTTTAGGTTTGTGAAGGAACCCCATGAATCGAGCCATATTTCCATGATAAAAAGTGAAAATATTAAATAGGGAATTAAAATAAAATTTCAGAGTATTTTTTTGTAATTTTCTGACCACGGATGGTATTTTTTCTGATTTTTTGGGTATTTTTATAATTAAATAAATTCCAAAAAATATTAAAAAATACAAAAAATATTTTTTGTTCAACATCGGTTCCTAAGGCTAGGCTAAGGCTCCCAAAGTTGATTTTGCAATTTTTTGACATTTTTTGCTATTTTTAATTAATTTTAGAAATAAAAAACTATAATAACGGATGGTAAAAAATCAGGTGTCAACAGCTGCCCCTCTTTGAGAGTGAGCTCGTCAGAGGTTGCTTTCAAAGACAAAATGACACCTGGATCTTAACCGACTCGACTGGGGAAAAGAAATGCCATGACATCGGACCCTTAAGTCTTTTGATGAATGCTCAAATTAATCACCGGTTTACTTTTGCAATTCGAACATGGGCCGGAGTGAGAGTGGCTTACTTGAAGCTCACCTGTCGGATGATGTGCTTGCGGAATCTGAGGGTTCGTCGTTATGCTCCCGGCTGCGACGACTTTCAAGAAGATACCTATGGTTTGTCAGGACACCCTAGGAAAATTAAGCTCTGACTTGTATGGTAGGTCATACCATTAGTTGACCCTTATGGCGGTTTCTACCATTGGTTGACCCTTATGGCGGTTTCTACCATTCAATCGACCCTTATGGCGGTTTCTACCATTCAATCGACCCTTATGGTGGTTTCTACCATGGAGTTGACCCTTCAGGCGGTTTCTACCTTTGAATTTAGTTTTGACCCTTATGGCGGTATCTACCTTGAGGTTGACCCTTATGGCGGTTTCTACCATTGGTTGACCCTTATGGCGGTTTCTACCTTTGATTGATTATTGCGGTTTCTACCATGAGTTGACCCTTCAGGCGGTATCTACCTTCAGTTGACCCTTCAGGCGGTTTCTACCTTCATTTGACCCTTCAGGCGGTATCTACCTTCAGTTGATCCTTCAGGCGGTTTCTACCTTCAGTTGACCCTTCATGCGGTATCTACCTTCAGTTGACCCTTCAGGCGGTATCTACCTTCAGTTGACCCTTCAGGCGGTTTCTACCTTCATGAGACTCCAGACTGATATGAATCTAAGGATGACGCGCCCGTTCTGTAGGGTTTGTCGGAGACTCGATCGTTCTGTAGATCGGTCTTGGAAAAGGTTTGCCTACTAAAAGGCTACGCCTATGAAATGACATATCCCGTCTTGTTGGGACTAGTCGAAGACTCGATCGTTCTGTAGATCGGTCTTGGAAAAGGTTTGCCTACTAAAAGGCTCCGCCTATGGAATGACATATCCCGTCTTGTTGGGACTAGTCGAAGACTCGATCGTTCTGTAGATCGGTCTTGGAAAAGGTTTGCCTACTAAAAGGTTCCGCCTATGGAATGACATATCTCGTCTTGTTAGGACTAGTCGAAGACTCGATCGTTCTGTAGATCGGTCTTGGCAAAGGTTTGCCTACTAAAAGGCTCCACCTATGGAATGACATATCCCGTCTTGTTGGGACTAGTCGAAGACTCGATCGTTCTGTAGATCGGTCTTGGAAAAAGGTTTGCCTACTAAAAGGCTACGCCTATGAAATGACATATCCCTTCTTGTCGGGACTAGTCGAAGACTCGGTCGTTCTGTAGATCGGTCTTGGAAAAGGTTTGCCTAACTCTAGGTTCACCTGAAGGCTATTCTGGGATTTAGGGGTTACCTGAAATCTCGCAGAAGGCCGAGTTGTCCTTTCGACATGCGAGGTACCTTTCTGGGATCTGGGGACGCCAATTATCCTGCAGAAAGCTGAAACCTGCAAACTTTTCATTAAAAAGGTATCAGTTTGGGACCTGGGTTCTCCAGGGATCCTGCAAAACATGACCCTATGAGCTCTTCTTGGCAGAGCAAGGCATCCTTCCGGGATCATGGGTTCTCCACGAAATCCTGTAAAAGCTTAAGCCTGCGTACTCCACTTCATGGAGTAAAGTATCCATCTGGGATCCGGGGTTACCAAAATCCTGCAGAGATATCAAATATAGGCACCTCCTTTCACTGGGCATAGGTTCTTTTGGGATTTGGGGTTGAATAAATGTCTCTTCCGCGGCTACCGGCTGCAATCCGTTCCGAAGGGTGAGAGCTTCGAGGCATGGCTATCCAGCGCGTGCTTCGCGAAAAAGGCGGTCACCGTATCTCTAGGCTGCAAGTCGCGAGCGTTATGGGCTCCGATATCGAACTGTGCTTTGAGACACCTCTGTCGTATATCCCTGTCTGGTGGGATTTGGGGTGGAACAAATGTCTCTTCCGCGGCTACCGGCTGCAATCCGTTCCGAAGGGTGAGAGCTTCGAGGCATGGCTATCCGGCGCGTGCTTCGCGAAAAAGGCGGTCACCGTATCTCTAGGCGGCAAGTCGCGAGCGTTATGGGCTCCGATCTCGAACTGTGCTTTGAGACACCTCTGTCGTATATCCCTGTCTGGTGGGATTTGGGGTGGAACAAATGTCTCTTCCGCGGCTACCGGCTGCAATCCGTTCCGAAGGGTGAGAGCTTCGAGGCATGGCTATCCGGCGCGTGCTTCGCGAAAAAGGCGGTCACCGTATCTCTAGGCGGCAAGTCGCGAGCGTTATGGGCTCCGATCTCGAACTGTGCTTTGAGACACCTCTGTCGTATATCCCTCTCTGGTGGGATTTGGGGTGGAACAAATGTCTCTTCCGCGGCTACCGGCTGCAATCCGTTCCGAAGGGTGAGAGCTTCGAGGCATGGCTATCCGGCGCGTACTTCGCGAAAAAGGCGGTCACCGTATCTCTAGGCGGCAAGTCGCGAGCGTTATGGGCTCTGATCTCGAACTGTGCTTTGAGACACCTCTGTCGTATATCCCCGTCTGGTGGGGATTTTGGGTGGAAGAAATCTTCTGAAGCTGAAAATTGGCGATCCGGTCCGGAAGATGACAGATCCGCGGCTACCAACCTGTGAACACTTACAGAGAGATTTATCTAGGTCATCGCGCTTTTGGGGGATCCCATGACGCTGACTAGCGGGGTCAGAGGGGATTTTTGTGTTTTTTGAAAGGGTTTTCCATGACAAGGGTTCTCCAAGTCAGAGGGGATTTTTGAATTTTTGAAAAGGGGTCTCAGGATGAGGGCTCTTTACGTCCGTTGAGACTGTTTGATATCTTTGAAAAGGGGGTCCTGGGACGAGGGTTCTCCACGTCATGCTAGGACTGTCCGATATTTTTGAAAGGGTTCCGAGACGAGGGTTCTCCACGTCTACTGGGATCGCTTGATTTTTTGTAAAGGGGTCCTAGGACGAGGGTTCTCCACGTCAAGCTAGGACTGCTTGATTTTTTTTGTTTTAAAAGGGGTCCTAGGACGAGGGTTCTCCACGTCATGCTAGGACTGCTTGATTTTTGAAAAAGGGTCCCGAGACGAGGGTTCTCCACGTCAAGTTAGGACTGTTTGATTTTTTTTTTTTGAAAAAGGGTCCTAGGACGAGGGTTCTCCACGTCAAGTTAGGACTTTTTCTTTTAAAAGGGTTTTTTCTTCCCCTCTTTTCAGGGATTCCGAAGTTTGTCGGGAATTCAGTTTTGAAGTAGTGAAAGATTTTATTTGGACAAAACTTCACTTGGGTCTGTTGAGGCGACATTCTGGGAGCTGGGTTCTCCAGGTATCCTGCAGAAGTTTGAGCCTGAAAGATTTTTCTTCACCAAGAAAATGTTAGTAATCTTTGGGAAGACCACGGCTGTCCATTCGACAAAAACCGTATGACTTGGGTTTTAAACATGAAATGTGCATTTCGATGCAGGAGGTTATCCAAAGCATTCTTGCAGCATGCAAATGTGATCACAAATCCTTGCACGGAAAATCTGGATCAACAGTTTGAAAATTCCAAAAAGAGTTTGTTCAAAACATCAATTGGAATATTTCTCGACAATGAGGTCTTCTCACCTGTTTTGAGATAATGGTTTTTATAGGGGATGCACTCAATTCCCTACTAACCTGTGCCTAGGTTTTAGGCTCATTCGCAGCGCATACATTTTGATCGGTCGGGAGGTCTTCCACGGGACCGTAATGTTGGGCTTGGGTATCGGTCTTCAACGGGGACCCGCTTTGGAGTCGAGGCCATCGAATGAAAGTTTTCACCATCTGCTCCGGGTTTACAAGTCAAGAACCCTGCAAAATGAGAAAGAAATAGTCTTGCTCGTACCTCTTCGAGCTAAGCCATATGTTAACCCAAGTGTCTTAGTCAGAGAAGACTGTTTCAGGGTTATGATGTCGGTAGGATTGGGGACCGAAAAAGGCTTGTTTTTGGCCCAGAATTCATGAGGGGATTGACGTCGGTGATCATTGCAAACTTGTCACCTGTTTTTTCCATTCTGCATCTTCAGTCTTTGAGGCGCGCAACCGATTTTGAGGTGTGCACCAGCTCTTTTAGAGGGCGTCTCTTGTTGCATTAAGAAGATTGACAACTCTCTATGTCTTTGTTCTGCACTTGATAGCACTTGGGGAGCAGTTTTTGGAATCTGACTCCCTCTGAATTTTTCTTCTCCCCTTTTCAAAACAGGTTTCATTGGGGGATTGATACAAATTGTTCACCCAAGCATCGGCCTTGCTTTTACCAGGCCCTTTGCTTTTTCTTGACGCTGGGGATTTTTCTCATCATCTTTTCCTTTTCAAATCCCGCTTTTCTCATCCTCGGTAGATCATGTTAGACATATGATCGAATGTCTAAACATGCTTTAAGCATTAGCCTAGGAATTTCTTTGTAATCCCTAAGTCTCGAACTCCTCCGTTTCTGAAGTGATGATGCATCCGTCTTGGAATGTGCAATGATCACCAACGGGTTTATGAAATAAATTTGCAGGCTCAACTTGGCTGTGCAAATGATAAACGTGTGTGGGATAGAGAAATGAACGCTTCTCGTCATCCTATGGCACTTGGATTACCATATAAACAACACACAAAGATTGATGTTAGTCCGAGCAAGAAAATTTCTAACCATTTTCTTCTGATGTTGCTGGACTCGCCTCCATTTTGCCCCAATGTGGGGTGGTTATTGACAGGGTTGAGACTGAAAACCGCCGTTCAAAGGGGTTGTCAATGGTCACCTGTAGTGTTTGGGGATATGAAACGAATGCCTCCGTCATCCCAATCCATGTAATTGCTGCGAATGATCCCTACTTCCGTAGGTCCAGATTTTACTATCTGATCCGCTCCACTTTTCTCTCAAGTGTGTATAGGACGTGTTTGGATTAGGCTTTGCCTCTCGTCTTATGAGAAAACGTCCTTTTGAAAGTTTTGAACAACTTTTGATTGGAAAAATCTCTTTCGTTTTCTCCAAAAATTTTACCCGTCAAGGGGATTTTATGATGCACCATGCACGTTCTTATTCATGTTCAGACAACCTCCTATTTCGAAACATGAATGTCAGTGAAATTTGAATTCTATGTCTTTTCTAGACATTAGATTCCGAAGGCTTTTCTTTTCTTCTTTATTGTTCAACATCTTCAATGGATTGGGGAGAGGGATACTTACCTGTCCCCCGCGGCTGGAGATCCCTGAAAATGCGGAAGAAACATGTTATTGTACGTTCATGAATTTTTCAAAAAATTAGAACGATACATCTTACCCTTGGTCATGTGTTCCAATGGGTAATACATGGGATGTGAAAACCTGTTTCGCCTTGATGGCGAGCCCCTGTCAAAGACGGGAATTAGGTGTCAGTTTGCGTTCCAAAATTCAGGGCAAATTGGAACGATACAGCCTTGTTCTTGCTTTGTGTTTTTATTTGAACACAAACGCGCGGCTTGCAGAATTTAGCCCTCTATCTTGTGGCCTTGATCCCTCCGTTTGGTTGGCGATGAATCATTCTTCGGGATTTGCCCCAGAGGAGATCCATTTGTGTTTTTGGACGCATTTCGGCGCCACCCTTCAGAGTTTCTTTTATTCAAGGAAAAAAGAAATTGTTATCGGAATGCATGTCCAAGCATGAAGTGTGGAAGCGATACTTTTTACCCTCCACTCAGTCTTATAATCAAAGACTATTTCTTGGAGTCCTGACTTCCAAGGTTGATAATTCTATTTGCCTCCTTGTCGGCGAGTTCTTTTATTTTGTGGCTTTCTGGTGCCAACAATTTTCTATCCATCTTGACAGTGAATCCCTGTCAACAATAAACATTAAGTGTAAGCTCGTGTTTCGAAATTCAAGACAAATCGAAACGATACTGCTTTACTCTCGCTTCGCGCCTCCATTTGAACGCAAATGTAAGGCTTGTTGAAGTCGGCCATCTGGCTCGTGGCCATGATCTATCCATCTGTTTGGCAACGGAATCCTTCTCTAGGATTTGCACTGGATGAGATCAATCTGTGCTTTTGGACGTATTCTACGTCATTTTCTAGGGATCCGTTTCCTGGCGACTTGCCTCTTACAACGGATATTTCTTTTCGCCTCCACGTCGGGCGAGATCCTTTCTTTTGTGGCTTTTGGGTGCCACCAATTTTCTGCCGAATGAGAGCAAACTCATGTTAAGCATGGAATCTTTGGGAGATCAAATTAGAACGATACCAAGTTACCATCCACCCAGGTTTGTATCCTGGGGTTTGCTTCTGATGCAGGCGACTTTGTCATTGCGTCCATGGATTTTGCCAGAGAAGAAACGTCATTCTTTGTCCGGCGCACAAATGATTTACTTGCCCCAGTTGGGCGTGATTTGTCGTAGCTAGGTGCCGCTTGCCCCAGCTAACTTCATTTTGCATTTTGCTGCAATCCTCATCCTCTTTGGGGATGTCTTCTCTCCTGGAATTCATGATGACGTCTTACCGACGTATTCCTTTCTTTCGTCGATTACGGACGCTTCTCATTGGATGTGGATGATGGATGTTGCTTCATCTCGTCTGTATTTGTGGGTGTTGTTCGCGAGACGATCCTCAATCACGTCGACAACTGCTTTGCCCCCGTTGGGCGGTGTTCATCTTGGCAGCGTGCCTTGGCATTCCCATGCTCCTGGACGATTTTCAATCCGATTTGAAGACATTCATGCACCTGCATATGAAGAGACAGGTGTTGGGATTTATCTGGCTTCATTTGAAAATTCAGGAAGGAGGTACTCCCTTCGAGACTTCGTCCTTCCAACATTTGAAGGAGCAATGTTTTCCAAGTATTTTGCCCCAGTGAGGCTTGTCTTGGTGTTTGTCATCTCTGGGTTTGATAACCCTGGTTCGATGCACTTTCATGGGGGATCGTGAGAATTTGCCCCCGGCTTGGCTCCTCGAAGCAGGTGGGGGAGCCCGCTCTCATGAATTTTTGTCGATTCTGGTCATCTATCTCGATTGCCAGATTCTTCGATTATTTTTTTTCTCTATCCCTAGACAGCTTGATAGTCTGGGGATTTGTCGTGTGGCGATTTGGTGATTCTCTCGATCACAGTCGCCATTTGAGATGTTCGATGTTCCCCTATTGAAAAGAAGAAATCTCATGAGTAAAGGGCATGTATAATTGACTATTGGAGTCGATACAATTTACCCTTGAAATTTATCCTGCGGGAACCGGCATTTCTCCCTTTGGGTTCTCTGTATGCAGGATATGTGCATGATATGCATGATGCATGTTATGTGTGCCAGCAACGAAACATGAGTTCGTGCTTTTCACTCTATTCAGAGAAATCATTTTTATCAGATGTGTCAATCTGCAAAACTTGAATTTTTCTTTTTAAGTGTTCTTTTCACAAAGATTTCTGAATGATGGAAAACTTCTTCAGGTTTCCTCGAAGGTTTTGTTCATAAATTGAGCCATTAGAACACTCTTGAAAATATTTAGCCATAGTGCATGTCTGAGATGCCATGAAAAGTGGTACTCCCTGTTTGGTCACTTGAAGGCACTGCATCTTGGGTCCTCAGCTTTTGATCATCACCTGAGAGGAAATGAAAGGAAACATTATTCTCACATCAAGAAAATAATCATTTTGGAACGATACGTCATTTTACCCAAATGAATGGCCCTGCATCGCTCTCTTCCTCATCTAGAAGGGTTTGATGTGTTTTGTCTTTGGTGGATTACTCCACTTCATCATGCTTCGTGGGTGATAGCTATTGCTTCGAAAACTTTCCCTGCACATCCCTATGGTGAATTCGGCGTATCCGACATTCAGTACCCTTTCCGGGTAGAGAGTGATTTGCCCCCAGCCACTGGACGCTTTGTCTGGGGCTGGCCGATTTAGTTGTAGGCGATCTGATCATGTCGTATCGGTGCATTCCTACTTAGTTGAAGTCGATCCACTCCGTGTCAGGTGATTTTGGCACTTCGCACCTTTCAAAGATTTCAGCAGATGATGTTTCACAACGTTTGACACTTCTTGGTCTCATCCATGCATTCCAAATTCTTCATGCATCTTTTGCCTTGTTATCATTTCATGACGTCCCTCGAGCGTTCTGCTATTTGGCATCTGCCAGCGTGGGTTTACTCGTGACCGAGTACTTCAACATCCTGGAGTGTTACTTCACAAGCAACAATTTTCCTCATTGTGTCTTGTCGCATTCACTTTACGCTTTAACAATCTTTTACTCCACCTGTACGATGAAATGAATGAGTGACTCGATTGCTGCATAAGGAGCTTTAATTGAAACGACTACGGATTTACTATCCCCGCTCTGGTCACTTCTGGCATCCAAGATGATGGAAATTTTTCAATGGGCCCGTTCATTCTCGTCATCACCTGCAAGAATGAGAAACCATATCAACTCGTGAACCAGTCAATCCGATTTGGAACGGATACAACTTTTTTGACTTAGGGAGAGCCAATCCTAATTAGGTTGCTCCTTCTTCATAATTTAATTCATTTTGTCATTGCAATCCCAATGGGTGACATCTGCTGAAGGCACCTTCCTCTTCATCTTGTAAGGAATGCAAGTTTCTCTTTGTTGGCCTTCAACCATCTTATCCTGTAGACAAAAGACATAAAGGTCCTCGTCAGGTATAACATTCGAAGGGCTTATTGGAACGATTACAGTTTTACCATCGTTCCATGATCATCTTGCATGTGATCGGATGAGGACATTTTCGACAAATGTATGCCATGTAAAACATGTCCCTCGTGTCTTTCCACAAATGGATTTTCCTTCTCTACCTGTTTTTCACCTGAGAGGAAAAGATAGGAAATATTATGCCGGTATCTGATTGAAAATCAATTAGGAACGACACGTCTTTACACTTGACCCGGCTGCCCCGGTTAGGTGGCGTTTGCCCTAGTTGAGTGGGATATGCCCCAGTCGACTGCTTTGATCCTTTCATAATTTTTACGGTTCCCTTTTCAATTAGGGGATATCTGCTGTTTGGAGTTTCCCATCTCTTTTCATTTTGGTGGGCTTTTGCCCCAATGTGCCTTCTTGGTGAGAAGTCGACTCCTTTGTCTGTCTTCAAACATCCCTCCCTGTGGCTTGAGTTGTCGACCAG
Organism: Rhodomyrtus psidioides; assembly: GCA_021437785.1. Lineage (NCBI taxonomy): Eukaryota > Viridiplantae > Streptophyta > Magnoliopsida > Myrtales > Myrtaceae > Rhodomyrtus > Rhodomyrtus psidioides. The sequence continues at coordinate 2,201,950 of JAILYB010000119.1, forward strand.
CTTCGATCTTCTTGAAGGACCACTCCTGAGGATCAATAAAACACAATCAACAAATTTTCAAATTTAAAGAGATTAGATTACAGCTAATTCTCTTCCGCATGTGGCTTCTTTGATTGCATGCCGTTCCACGTCTTGAAAGATGGCAAGATGCCCTCATCAGTTGACTATTTTTCTTGAGAATTCCCTGGTCTTCCCTCATCAGTTGACTCTCTAGGGTGGTCCAGCGCTTTTAACTTGTGACTGATTCTTCACACAAGTCTTTGGATTTTGATTCTGGAAATTACATGTTCGAATGACAGGAATATGTCAGAAAGGGAAGTAAAGCATAAATCCTTTCAATTTTATGCTTTCTTGTGATTAACGAAGATAAGGACTTTTACACAAGCCTTAACCTCATGTGAAAAATTCTTATCGAAGTTTTTCAAGAGAAAACATAAAACTAAAAGGAGCGTAATCCATGGTTATCACTTTTGGCAAATCCCCAGAAAATCTGTGGAATTTCCAAGAAGATAAAAACGCAATTCCAATGTGTCCTAAATTCGGTGAGAGATAGGACATCCAAGTTGAAATGATTTCCCGAAGGTAATTTGGATATCATGTCTCTTCTTGAATTCAGGAAACATGGACGACTTTAGTTAATTACCAAGGATTACCAATGATGCATGCTATAGACCGGTTCAATTCCATGCCCGGCGCCCCATGAAATGAATGCTAGATTCTCGTACTTGGGTTAAACATGCCAAGTGTGAGTTCTAACGAAAATTTCATCTGGGTAAGACATGCAATTGAACCGAAAAATCCGGATGGTCGAGAGAAATTCCAGTGTCGCGCTCCAATGTCAAGACACTTAGACAAGAATTAGAAATCGAGGTGTAAAAGATAGACGGGAGGCCCACAGACGGGTGCTCCTTACAGACTCGACGATCCTGATAAAAGAAAAGGGACAATTGGAACGTAGCCCTTAAGAACCTAAAGAGATGCCCCAAGTCGGGTCTTCAAGGGACGACGCTTGGTGTCTTCGGTTCGGCTATTTCGGGTCTTCGTTTTTATCAGACGCCCTTTTGATGATGCCCGGCAGGTGCCTCGGATTTGCTGTTATTGCACGTCCTTCAACTATCGGTATGGTCACTGGATCATTCCTTGGACAGCTCGGAGAGGGTAAACTCCGTTGAATGTCCCGACAGTCTGATGGCGGATGAAGCGTCGCTCATACTTGAATACGTCCGGGATGTGGGACCGACTTGGAGAGATCATCTCTTCCATCCGTACTCTAAAGTGGAATTAAACTCAACCATCGGACTTGATGAATGCAGCATGTCGTGCAAAAATAAAAAGCTGCAAGTGAATTTAAATAGAAATGGCAGGATCTTACCATAAGAGGTACCCAATGATTTTTTTTGGTTTTAGGTATACCAACCATCCATATACATGCGCATGAGACAAGTGAGGCTTGACTCTAAAAATCAAAGGGGCTTAGGTGAGGAACCTAGAGGCTTCCCTCTATCCGAGTCGATAAATTCATCCATGAGCGTAATCCACAACAAATGGATAAAAGTCTCGACTCGGATAGTGAGTGGGATCGAATATGGTCGACCCCAGCGCAAACCACGCTAGAGCGTTGCATATCGATCCCTGATCTATGGCTACCTGAAAAGGTGATTTCGCGGCCTGGGTTTGGGCGCTTTGTGCAAAGTGTCGTGATCCTCAAATATGCAGTGAATCATGCGCAACAATTTATATATCAATCAGCGCTTCAAATCATCCGTATAACATACATTCCTACGCCCATCCTGCATAAGACAATGTTAATCACAGACTACACCCCTTATTACTCCAATCTGCAAAAACATATAACACCTATCGTGAGCGGACTTACCTCACCTTCAAGAGCGCCTGCAGGGTTAGAAAAATCACTCAACGTTTTAATTACGGCCTAAGTCCACTTGAGGTCCAGAACCAAGTGTTCTAGAACAACTTCCCCAGTGGAGTCGCCAGCTGTCGCGACCCGTCCGAAATTTACGGACGCGGCTAATGGATTACCGATCGCGGGCTTTGGATCGGCGCGGGCCCTCCCAGGCCCATACCAAATCGCGGCGGGAGTATTTTTTAAAGGGGTTCGACGATAAGAGTCGATCGCTTTCGACCTTAGTGTGGTCGGGGTGGCATGTGCAACTTGTGCATGCATTTGGAGTCGCCACCGGTCTTTCTTGGAGGGTAGACCGGAAACCTTACTGACCGATTGGGAGAGACCGATCAGTTCTGCGGAACCAGAGATTTTGGGTTCGGGGACTTGGTTACGTCGGTGTCATTACCAACGCCCTTTCGGTACCTAACGCGAGTGATTTTCCTGACTAAGAGTTCATGCAGGCGCAATTTTGGGTGAGGTAATTTTGATTCAAGGTTTCATGCAGATTTGAAGACTGGTCCTATCAAATCACAGTCAATATAATGAAAGCGCAAATCAAGTGCATAAATAGATCATGTCAGTGCACATCAATTTCAATCATGGGCCTCCTAGTATAGCCATAAGGGCTTAGGGAAGGTATGATTTAAAACTGGGAAGATTTGGAAACGATTAGCCCGAAGGGCAAAATCATCAATTTTGGAAGGTTTGGATACCGAATTACCCAAAATATTCCATGGCCAGTTGTTCGTGGCCATTTCCCATTTCTGAGGATTTTTTGGAATTTCTTGATTTTTCTTCAATTTTTGAAGGACGACTCGCCCAAAGGGCGAAATCGTCATTTTCAAGAAGGTTCGGGGTTCAAAACACCCGGGATGAGCCTTGGCCAGTTGTTTGTGGCCATTTCCTATTTTTTGGGATTTTCCTGGATTTTTTAGAATTTGTTTTGGAAGATGGTTTGCCGGAAGGGCAAAACCGTCATTTCTGGAAAGACTGGGGGTCGAAAGACCCGGAACAGGTCATGGCCAGTTGAATGTGGCCATATCCTATTTTCTGGAATTTTTTAGAATTTTTTCTGAATTTTCCGAATTTTTTTGAATTTTTCATGATTTTTTTATTTTTTATTGATTTTTGATTATTTTATTACTGTTTTTGAATTTTTTTAATATTTAAAAATATTTTCCGGGCCGGGTCAAACCCGGCCCGCGCCTCTCGGGCGCCCGGCCCGACCCTAGGGGTCGGCACCGGTCTAAAACGACACCGTTTTATTTTTTAAATATTTTTTCCTATTTTTTAAACAATTTTTGGATTTTTTTATCTATTTTATTTAATTATCCGAAAATTCATCGGATCGGCGGCTCTCATTGCGCCACGTGGCCTGTTCTCGTGCGCCCGATCTTCCACTAGATCGAGCGACCCACAGAGAGCCACGTGGCTCAATAATAGCCATCGGATCAACAATTAATTTATTTTCATTTTTTAGAAAACGATTCAAATCGGACGCTCCAGATCGTGCCACGTGTCCGATTGTAGTGCGTCCAATCTTGGACAAGATCGGACGTCCCTCAGTGAGCCAAGTGGCACATCCTCGTCCGCCGGATCGATTATTTGAAAATCATTTATTTAATTTTCCAAAAATTCCAGGATCGCGACACGTGTCGCGATCGTGGCCGTCCGTTTGTTTTATTTGAAAATACATGGATCGGACCCCACCCGGCTGACGTGGCTACCTACGTGGCACGCCACGTCGGCCGTTGACCGTTGACCGGCCGGAGGTTCGCCGGAGAAGACGATGAACAGTGAAAAATCCGGCGGGAATAGTAAAAATTCCGGCGAGGTCGCCGGAAAATTGCGAAACGGGCCCGAAACTTGGTATTTTTCGCCCGTTCTTGCGGCATTCGACTCATTGGACCACCCACATCAACATACAACACAAATAATAACCATGAACACGCTAAAAACCGGCGAACCGGACCTCCCCGAACCCAACTTCGGCGAGCCTATTTGCAAAATTTTTTTTTGCGTTTAAACTTGATTCCAACCGTTCACATAGCATCCAAGGGAGGTTTGAGGACTTACCTGGGGTCCCTCGATGGTCGGTTGCCGTGCGCTTCGCCGGACCGAGCTCTCGGCTCGGGTATGCGTCGGGGAGCTCCGGCCATGGTTCCCGGCACATTTCAATGCAAAATAAATAGCAAGGTAGGCGGAGGGATGGTGTTAGAGGAGTTTAGGAACCAAATGCGCAACAAATAAGGCTCGGGGAGCCTCGGTCGAGACTCAAAAAATGCAAAGCCCGTTTGGGCGTTTCGTCGAACACCCGGCGTGCATAAGAAAAAATGAAGACCGGGGAAGATACCGACCTATTCCGCGACCGTCGACGGCGACCGAAGCTCCCCTCAGGCTCCAAGAGGTGCCGGCAAGCTTGTCTTGCCCCGGCTTTGCTCGAAAATCCTCCCGAAAAAAATCTCTCCCTCTCTCGGCTCCCCCCGGTTTTGACCGCGAATCTCTCCCCTTTCGCATGGCCGACCGGCCCGTTTTTTGTGCCCACGCCCCTCTGCCAAACGCGAATATGCTCGGTGTCCATGTCCCCTCACGCATGATGTCCTTTTTCATTTTAAAATCGCCGCGCCTCGCCCCCCTGTTTTTTTTTCTGTTCTGTCCACGTTCTGCAGATTCTGCACATTCTGTGCATGGTCTGCAGACCCGGGTCGGACCGGCCCGGGTCGGACCGGGTCGGGTTGGGTCGGACCCGACCGACCCGGTTCGACCAAATAGTCAAATTGACCCCCCAAATGACCTCTTTTCATGACATTGATGGCAAATTCGGATTCCTTGGCATGTTTTCTATCAAATATGGGTATTTTCGTGAATCAATTTATTGAAATTTAGTGAAAACCCCAAATTGTCCCTAGGATCCGAAAACGAATTTCGCCAAATCGAAGATGTAAACGATCGAATTACTCAAAATTGAGCCCACCAATGGATTCAGCATGATGAAAACTATTGGGTAGAGGTGTTTAATTTTAATGGGTGTGCCCGTGTAAAATTTAATTTCAAAAAATGTAAAACCGGGGACTAAATTGAAAGATTTTTATGCAATTAAGCTCTTTTGGCTAAAATTGATCAAATTGGAGGGCAAATTGACCCAATTGCATTTCAATACTTTAGAGTCTAATGTCATAGCTTATAAAAACCAAGAATTGAAAATTAAAAGACTCGAAAAAGATTTTTTTGCCTCGTTTCGGTTTTCTTGCATTTTCTCTCAAACTCTCTCTCTCTCTCTCGGATTTCTCTCTCGCCCAGTTCCGACCGCCCCCACTGTTTTGGCCATAAATTCTTCTTCCGTCATCCAATGGATACGATCCGCCCATCATTAGAAAGATCTTTCTCTTGCCGTTCCAAAAAGGTATTATGAACCAAAATCCACCAAGCCATTGGTCCCGTAGAGCCGTTTGAAGGAGAAAAGGTCAGGCTGGTCGAAATCTGACTCGGTTTGAGAAAGAGTCTTCGTTCGTCCACTTCAAGTGCTCGATTTCTTCCAAAATTTCGGTGAGATCCTCTTGAATTCTATTTTAAGATCTGAGAAAGTTATTTTTGAGAATTAGATGGAGTTAGAATGGATTTTGAAGTTGGTTTTGTGTGATATTCCAAAGTCAGTTTCTGTGCCGGTTATGTTCGTGAGAAACCGAGGCTGTTCGAAGGGCTTTGGGGCATAGCCTTGCTATGGATTGCTTGGTAAGACCTCTATTGATGTAGTATGATATGTTGGTAAGGATATCTTGCAAAGAATTAGAGTTTAGAAGTGTTTGAAGGGCTGATTTGATGTGGAAACCGAAAACCGTGTAAATCTGACCCTAGCGCGCACTAATTTTGAAATGGCTCGTTCTAGGTCGTCCGGTGTCCAAATTGAGCTCCGTTTTCGCCCACACGTCCATAAGACCATGAAGGATAAGGCTGTGGAATTATATTTCTTAAAAGGTCAATAGATCAATTTCAGTTTATTCGGGACTGAATCTGGTCGTGGAAGGCCAAGAATGGAGTGCTTGTTGCCGCGACGTTGCATTGATCGTTTTATGGAATCGCTTGGCCTATGCTCGAGGTAAGTTGATCCTAACCCTTTATTAGGAAGTTAGGTTACTAAGAGACGTCTTTGCTAAAGGAAATCAATGATTTACGAACCGGCTGAGGTCGAGGAACTCTGAAACCCGAATTCTGCCATGTTTGAATTCAGTTGTGCTTGAGTAAATTTTGGCTTGAAATTTATGAAATCAAGGTTGATTTATGGAGTTCTAATATGGTCATGATGAATGTTGGACCTTGAGTATGCCGTGTGGTGATTCCTGTTTGAATTGAGTACTCTAAGTGGCATGGATTGTTAAATCGAGTCTTGAATTGAGATTTTGAGACCGTGACTTGCATCAATCTTGACTTTTGTGAAATGGCCGTGGGAGGGTTGTGCTTGATTGAAATTTTTATAACGTGGAATATATTTTGTCCAGTTGAGGGACATTGGAAATGAATGCCTTGGTTTGGGCGATGAAATGTGGGTTTTTACGTGAGTTGATCTTCGATTGAAAAACAAGGCATGAGTCTGTTTTAAATGAAAAATTGAGGTTATTTATACAACTGATTTTTATGAATAAATGGCGTGTGGGATCGCCGCGAAACATTATAAGTGCACTGGCGTGTGGGATCGCCGAGAATTAATAATTTGGCCAATGTATTGGGAGGGAGTTACTCCCATTGGACCTGACAAGGTCGTGTGGCTAGAGAGTCCCATACTGACACGATTCATCTCGATTGAAAATGGGCGTCGGGGAGTCGTATGGTGACTGAATCATCTCTAGGTCCGGACGCGAGAGTCTCATATGTACCGACGGGTCATATGGAAACCGAATCATCTCGCAGCCCCAAAGTGGGCGGCCTAGGATGGGCGGAATTGGAAAGACTTGTTTTCTGGAAGAATCAATGAACTGATTTTGGGAAATTGAAAATGCCTCATGAATTGAAAAGCTTGCCTCGTGATTTGAAGGTGGCCCAAGAAGGGTGAAAGAAAAAGATGTACTTTCTAGAAGTCCCGAGAATGGTGTTTTGAGAAAATTTGAGAGTTGCCTCGAGTGCGTATCTTTGATTTAAAACCCTGCCACTGTACGAAGCTTAGTTTTACTCATGAAATCTTTTATGACTGAGTCGAGTCGATTTGACAAGTAACCTGTTTATTCATGCCAAAGTTTTAATACCAAAATAGCTTGTTTTTCAAAAGTGTCTGGAGGTACTGGCAGCCTAGTTTAGGGTTAGGTTTGACTTACTGGGATTATATATCTCACCCCGTCGTGGGACAACATTTTCAGGTTCTAGACGATGGAGACCTGAGCTTGCCATGGATTGGCATTTGGATGAAGTCATTAGAGTTAAATGAAGGTTTATTATGAATTGAGACCTTAGAGATTGTAAATTATTTTGGAGTTAGAATTGTACCCGACATTGGCATTATTGAGAAGTGTACCTTTTTATGTCTTAAGTCATCTTGGGTTTATATGATTGGAGTTGTTTTCCTGTTTCCGCATGCGTTTATCAAATAGGAGTATTGAGACGTTGGCCGTGGATCCTGGGAGACTATAAAGTTATAACGGTTTGGTGGGATGTTCGCGTACTCGCCGGGTTCAGGGTGTGACACGGAGTGCTTCTGGTCGAAGGGTCAAAAGGAGTGTTTCTAGACGAAGGGTCAGACGGAGTGCTTCTGGACGAAGGGTCAGAAGGAGTGCTTCTAGATGAAGAGTCAGACGGAGTGCTTCTTGACCAGGGGTCAGATGGAGGTGCTTTTGACGAGATCAAATGGAAGTGTTTCTGACGAGGTCAGATGGAGGTGCTTCTAATGAGGTCAGATGGAAGTGCTTCTGACGAGGTCAAATGGAGCGCATCTGAAGACCTTCAGATGGAGCTGCATCTGAGGGTCAGGTTCAACATGATCTCTTATTTGAACATTTCGTGCAACGATCTACATGCAGTGATAGATGGACCTTATCAAATCTTCGAATTACCATTCCACTATAACTGATCAAATTCAGGAAGTTCTTCATGAAGACGAAACTTGAAATTACTCAGTTTCTACATCTCCAAAACATGAAGACCCACGAGTGGCAGGTTTTCGATCAAGGCAAGGTTCCTTATGGAAATTTGTGATATTCGATTGACATGATGTCCCTTCTAATCAATCAAGGGATTTTCTACAATTGAATGTTACCTTCCAAGAATATCTTTTCGGGGACCAATATGGATTTACCACACTTATGGAAACTAGAGATTTAGTTGTATGGGCAACTAAATCAGAAGGGTTCAATATCTTCTTCAACGGTTTTCATATCTTCTAAGATACAGTCTCGTTCAATCACGATTGATGACGTACAATCAAAAATTGAATAGCGATCCCTTTGCCGGGTATCCAATGGCTAGTTTGGAGGCAGGGGAGTATAAAAGAAGAACCATGGTGATTTGAGAAGGAAAACGAACAACAATCCAAAAGTGCAAGCGTGATTTGAATTTTACCCAAAAATATTCTAAGTGTTCAAAATCTCATTCATTGTGAGAATCTATAAGAGAGAAAAATCGAGTGGTTGAGCGATTGTAATTCTCTTGATTCATCATAGTGAAATCCAGCCGATCGGCTGTCATCGTGGGAGAGTGGACGTAGGCTTGACAAGCCGAACCACTATAACTCAGCGTGCTCATTTCTCTTCCCTACTTCATTGCTGCGTTTAATTTTTGTATTATCACCTGTTGTTCCTATTTACTGATCGCGTATTGAAATTATTTTTAATTCCGCAAGAAATTTCAATTTAGTTGTCGATTCACCTATTCACCCCCCTTTAGGTGATACTGCTACATCCAATAATTGGTATCAGAGTAGGTTGCCTATATTTACGAAGGGTTTATTGACTTCTGAGCTAACAATCTACTATGTCTAGCAATCACTCTTCAAGAGCAGGCGATTCGCACTTTGCCAATAAGCCACCCTACTTTGATGGGAATGACTATAATATGTGGAGCAAAAAGATGAAATGGTTCTTTAAGGCGTATGATGATTTGATGTGGGATGTTGTCACAAATGGTGTTATACCTAATGCTGCTGCACGTGCAACATCTGGAAATGAAGCAAATCCTACCACAACCATGACTGAGACTGAAAAAGCCAAAAGACGAGGCTTGGATTCCAAAGCTGTCAATGCATTATTTTGTGCTTTATCAACTCCTCTTTATAATCATGTTTCAGAGGAAGAATATACTAAAGCAATATGGGATAGGCTTCATATCACCTTTCAAGGAACGAATAGAGTGAAGGAAACAAAACTCAGCATTTTACTGAGTGAGTATGCAGCATTTCAGATGAAATCTGACGAATCTATTGCTGATATGATAGACTGGTTTCAAAGTCTAGCAAGTTGACTTGCAAGACAAGGTGCACTAGTTGCTGAGGTGATGCAAGTGAGAAAGATACTTAGAGGACTCACAGACGAGTGGAACTATATCAAACCTTCCATACAAGAATGTCAAACAATCAGACAACTTTCGGTGGATGAGTTAGTCGGGACACTACAATCCTATGAAACAGAACGGGCATACAAAAGGGGAGATAAAAAAAGGTAAGAAATCAATTGCATTGAAAACTGAAATTGCTCAATGTTTGTCTAACACAGATGATGAAGATGAAGATGATGAAGAACTTGCACTTATGGTGAAGAAATTTAGAAAGATGGCTCGAAAAACAAGAAACTTCAAGGGAAAGAAATCTTTGAAGAAAAGTGATGAAAAATTCTCTCAAAATGAATCTCAAGAAAGCAAAGATGTGATATGCTTTCATTGCAAGAAAGCGGGACATATCAAGCTGAATTGTCCAACGTTAAAAAGAGACAAGCTCAAGTATGAGAAGTACAAGAAGGCTTTAAAAGCAGAGACATTGAGTGATTCTGATGAAAGTGAAGATAACTACGCAAACATTTGTTTGATGGCAAAGTCAGACTCAGAATCAGATTCAAGCTCAGATTCAGAGACTGAGGTAAGTCCATCTAATCTCCTTGATGAAGTTACGGAGTATATTGATGAGCTTTGTAAAAGTTACAATGAAACTCTTGAAAAAGGAAAACTCCTCTTTAAAACAACAAAATATTTCTCAAAAAGAAAAAATTGAGTTTCTACAACATGAATTTCATCAGTTGAAAGAAAGCCATGATCTCATTTCAAAAGAGAATGATTCTCTAAAAGAGAAAATTGATGTGACTTCAAAAAAGTTTTCACAAAATTCAAGGACTTTGGATAATATTATCTCTAAACAAATACCTTTTAATGATAGATCAGGTTTGGGTTTTAAACAGGGAAGTGTTCTCAAAAACTGTTTTTCTAAAACGAATTTCAAGCATCGCTAGGGCCCACGGCCACGATGAAATCAAAATTCACTCAAGCATCGCCAGGGCCCATGACCGGATGTAATTTCTCAAGGCCCACGGTCAATTCACTAGCAATAACAGGGCCCACGGCCAGTCTTAATAGCAATAATAGGGCCCACGGCCAATCTCAATATCAATAATAGGGCCCACGGCCAATTCAATAACACATTATCAATCATCATGCTTTTAACGAACATTCACACTACACTAGAAAACTATCCAATAATGTCCTAGGGTTCAAGTAAGGGTTTAGGAACCACTTACCTCAAGCAATTAGCAAAAATCCACTTCGATCAATTTTTCTTAACCCCACAAGTGTTCGGCAACCCAAGGCTCTCGTACCATCCTAGGAAATTCATCAATTTTGGATCAAAATCAAATCAATTATCACTTCCTTGATACCAATCCCTCAATAATTAATCAAATGGCAACTCAAGATGCCTTATCAAATGATCGAATACACCACCATACTTCCACAAACCCTTCATATATTTTGTTTAAACAGAAAATTGGGGAGCATAATATAATTTGGTTTTTTTTGCCCAAAATAGCCCTTAAATCACCCATAAATCCCAATCCACTTTCCATACTTTTCGCTAACACCTTAATCAACATTATAAGTAGTCACTTGCATCAATTTGAAGTCAAAACACCACTCTAACAGCCCCCAACAGAATCAGTACAACAAGAACCTTAACCAAAACAGAACCGGTTTGAGCCTACCCCGCACAATCGGTCCATAATTCGATCCTAGGTCCCAATTTCTCCCAAAATAAATTTGTTAGAACCTCAATATAAGTGTTAGAGAGGCTCACCAAAAGTTTCGAAATTGAAATAACACCTCGAAGACCTCCAATCAGTTCTGTTCCTCCTTGTGCGCGACGATCAGTTTTCTGCTCGATAAAAGTCACTCAAGATCAGCCATGAAAATACCTTAAACCTCCAATAAAATTACCATTTATGCTCTGTGGACTCAAATACTAGATGTTATAGAGTTCCCACAAAAATTTCGGAGTCATTTGAAATTTCTAAGCGCTAGAACTAACATCTTTCCTCAGCTAGCTCAAAATCTGTCCGCTTTTCTTCCAAAAATTTTAAAAAATTAACCAGACCTCCAATCGACACGAAACCAATTGGAAATTGTCAAGGACATCTTGAACAAATCTGTGGTGGTCGGCGACAGTGAGATGACTATGGGAGGGCCCGGTCGTACGGACCGAACATGGGCACATAAATCGATCTTCTGGGCATTTTTTGGTTGAGGTGAAAATGAAGAGGAAAACCAAAGGGAAATGGTGGGGAATGGTTCACACAGCTGAAGGGCTATAAATGGAGGTGTTCCACACCAATAATGAATGTTAGATTGACAAGATGTGATTAGGTGGGTAATAAATGCCAAGTTAACCCTAGCTTGACACTTGTCCTTGTGTCAATTATTGATCCAATGGCCATTGAACACCATTGACTCCATGCACTCCAAATTTCGACAGCTCATGGGGAGGGGAAAAGGACCATTTTGACCTTCAATTATCCTTAAGGCAACGGCAAATGGGCGAGGAGTAAAACGGTCATTTGGTATTTTTCAACTGAAAATTCATTTTTCTCATTTTGAGTGGCCATTGGCGAGACCACGTCAAATCCTTTTTCAATTTTGAAATTCTTCATTTTCAATTGCCAATTTTGAGCTTCCATTTCGTGATCACTCGTCCGTCGATCGCACCTTCAGTTTATCTCGAACTAATGTGCGGCTTTTGCAGACGTTATGCATATCGACTCTGTGACTCAGGATAAGACAACTTTAGTTGTCATTTAATTGCGAGGATTCATTACTAGTTCCGACGGTCTCGATCGTCATTGTCCGATTTAGGGAAACGTCGCAAATTATACATTGGTTATACGGCATCATCTGCGTTCTAATTGTATAACGTTGGCAATGAATTCCTTAATCGTTATCAGATCGGCCCTTATTGGTTGTAAATGTCCCTCAGCAATCCTTATTGTCAAAGCGTCCTTTCCATTTTGAGTTTCCTAGGTCCATGTATCTTGTCGTACATTAGCCTTTCCCTTTTGGTCAGTCTACTCAAGATTGATCAGATCCGAGCGAAATAAAACTGAAATACATTGATAGATTCTTCTCATTCCACAGTCTCAAAATGACAGGAAATTTAGAATGTTACAAGTACGAAGCTGAGTTCGCAAGATTGTCAAGGTATGCGCCGAGATCGGTGGAGGATCCGTTAAAGAAAGCGCAAAGATTCCAGGATGGTTTGAGATCGAAAATTCGAAGTCGGATAATTACGATGAACTTGAGAACGTACATAGAGATTTATGAAAGGAGTCAGATGATTGAGGGGGTCATAAAGGAAGGAACCACCACTTCTAGATTGCGGTTCACTCTCGAGAGAGACAATCGATAATTGGGTAAAAGGCCGATGGCGAACAATAGACGTTTTGTTCCTCCTGTTAGAAAGAACATTGGGAAGCCACCATTTCAATCGAACTGGTATTGTCGTCTCTGTGGACGGAGGCTTGGAAGCGGACCTTGCTCGAAGCAGACATGAGCATGTTTTAAGTGTAGCCAGTTGGGCCACCAGGTCAAAAATTGTCCATGCTAAGCTCTAGGAAACTGAGCTCAAAGACAGAGGTCGCAGGCTGGACAGCGACCTGTGGCTCCACAGAATGAACAAAATTGACCACCAGCTCAAGGAAGAGTTTATGATGTGGCACGTAGAGATACTGAAGAAGCGTCTGGCGTGGTCACAGGTATGATCTACTTATGTGATCAAATTGCATATGCTTTATTTGATCTTGGAGCGTCGCATTCATTTGTGTCTGCTTAGTTTGATGATTTGGTGGGTGTGGAGTTGAAACCGCTGAATGTGATGTTGCATGTTGCTACACTATTAAAGGATAATATACTAGTCTCGCTAGGTTGTGCGGACTGTAAGATAGTGATTAGTGGTAGCGAGGAAAGGATAGATTTAGTTGTGCTATCTATGTATGATTTTGATGTGATTATTGCAATGGATTGGTTGGGGAAACAAAGAGTTGTAGTCAATTGTGGTAACAGAGTAATCCGTTTCTATTCGGATGGTCATCCTAGCTTTGAATTTGCAAGAATTCGAGGAGGAACCTCGATTCCTTTAGTCTCGTCGCTTGAGGCGACTAAGCTATTGAATGAAGGGTGCCAAGCTTACCTAGCTGTTATAGCTGACACAACGGTTGAGGAACCGAAGTTGGAAAGTATAGCAGTAGTGCGTGGATTTCTTGATGTCTTTCCGAAGGAATCACCAAGATTACCACTTGAGAGAGAAATTGAGTTTGTGATTGAGTTAACTCCTAGAACGGAGCCAATCTCGATGGCACTGTACCGAAATGCCTTGTCGGAGTTGAAAGAGTTAAAGGAGCACATGCAAGAGTTGCTAGACAAATGGTTCATAAGATCGAGCGCGTCACCGTGGGGAGCGCCAGTGTTGTTTGTTAGGAAAAAGGATGGGTCCTTGCGTTTGTGTATTGATTACAAGCATTTGATTCAGGTGACTGTTAAGAATAAGTATCCGTTGCCGAGGATAGATGATTTGTTTGATTAGCTGCAAGGAGCATCTGTGTTCTCTAAGATAGATTTGAGGACTGGCTATCATCAGTTGAGGATCAAAAAGGAGGATATATCAAAGATGGCTTTTAGAATGAGGTATGAGCATTATAAGTTTACTGTTATGCCTTTTGGATTGACTAATGCCCCTGCTACATTCATGGACCTGATACATCGAGTATTTAAGGAGTATTTGGATCAATTTGTCATTATTTTTATTGACGACATTATGATTTACTCGAGGAGTAAGGAGGAGCATGAAAAACACTTGGGAGTTGTCCTACAGACTTTAAGGGAGCATTCGCTTTACGCCAAGTTTAGTAAATGCGAATTTTGGTTGAACAAGGTAGCATTCCTTGGTCATGTGTTATTTGGAGAAGGAATCTACATGGACCCTTCAATGATATAAGCAGTAATGAATTGGCCTAGACCTACGACAGTTACTGAAGTTCGAAGTTTCTTGGGATTGGCAGGTTACTATAGGCGATTTGTGGAAAGTTTTCTTCCAAAGCAACTCCGTTGACGAAGTTAACTAATAAGGACATGAGATTCGAGTGAACTGATGAGGCGTGAGCACCCCCATTTGTTTGAATAGTTGGGTTTATTATAAATTTCGAGGACGAAATTTCTGTAAGGGGGAAAAGTTGTGACATTCTGAATTTCTCGCCATTTTGAGACTATTTAATGAAGGATATCTATCGATATATTTCAGTTTTATTTCGCTCAGATCTGATCAATCCTGAGTAGACTGACCAAAAGGGAAAGGCTAACGTACTACAAGGTACGTGGACCTAGGAATCTCAAAAAAGTAAATGACGTTTTGACCATAATGATTGTCGAGAGTATATTTAGAACCAATAAAGGCCGTTCAAATAGAAATTAAGGAATCCATTGCTAGCATTATATGATTGGAGCACGGGTGATGCTGCCTAACCAATGTATAATTTGTGAAATCTTCCTAAATCGAACTATGACGATCGAGACTGCCGGGACTAGCAATGAACCCTCACAATTACATGACAATCAAAGCCATCATAACTTGAGTCGTCATAACGTCTACAAAAGCCGTCCCGTTAGTTCGAAATAAACTGAAGATACGATTGACCGAAGATCAATCACGAAATAAAAGCTCGAAATTGGCAAATGAAAATGAAGAATTCCAACATTGGAAAAGAATCTGATGTCGCCTCGCCGATTGTAATTTTAAATTGGAAAAGTGAAGTTTCAGACGGAAAGTGCCAAATTACCATTTTGCCCCTCGACCATTTGCTCTTGCCTTAGGATGTTTGAAGGACATTTTGGAACCCCTAGGCTGCTGAAAATCTGGTTAAATGGAGTCAATGGGGAGCTTTAATATTTATTTGCTAAGAGACAAGTGTCACCCTTTGGGTGATTAGGCATCAGGCACCCCCCACCAACCCATCTTGTCACTTGAACACCCCCAATTATTTGTGAAAGACTCCCCTCCATTTGCTTCAGCTGAACCTCATCTCTCTGTCCCTTCCCTATACTTTTTCTCCTTTTCTTTCTCCACCCAAAACTGCTCCAGTCCGACCGGTTCTGCCCGTTTCCTTCGCCGCCGTTGACCGCCGCCTCTGGTAGTAATCTCGCTGTGTGACGGCCACCAAACCCTCGCTCGATCTCTCCTCTATCCATCCCCGGTGGTAGCTCGACGTTTGGTGGAGTGGTTTGTCCAGTCCAGACTCGAGACCAAAAGTGGACAGAATTGGAGCGAGTTCAGGTAAAGCCTTTATTCTCCCTCTTAGAGGCCTCGATTGACTTCGAACTTTTTGTGGGATCTTCATAACACCTAGTACTCAAGTTTGCTAAGCTGTGGTAGCACGTTTGTTGGGTATTTAGGGTGTTTTCATGGCTGAATTGAGTTGATTTCTTGTGACAGAATTCTGACTGCTTGAGGACCAAGGGGAAACCGAGCTGTTCGAAGGTTTTGTGGTGTTGTTTCGCGAAGAAACTCTTAGTGAGCTTCCTAAACACATGGATTAAGGTGTTAGCGAGTTAAATTCGTGATGAATTGGAATCTAGGATTGAGGTAGAACCGATTCTGCCCTGCATTGTGGCTGTTTGAACTGAACCTTTTGACGCTTCGTGGAGATGTCGTCATGTCTTAAATTGATCGTTAAGGTACCATTGGGAGTTCATGGTTATGCTATTGACGTATTTGTGTAATGGAATTGAGGAATGAATGGGTTTTGACATGAATATGATGGAATTTCTCTAGGACCGCACGTGTGCTCTATTTGGCCGTGAGTTTGTTGTGCTAGGAGGGCAGTTAGAGATTAAATGTGCTTGCTTGATCAAAGGGTATGTGTTCCATAAACCTTTACTCAAACATTAGGACACTACTGGATAAATTGGTTGGGATGAATTGATTAATTGGTGAATCCCGTGACTTAAATTGCTTGATTCAATCGTGTGATGATTAAATTGCGATTGACAATTGAGATTCAATTGGCCAGAGTGCCCCAGTGACAGAGTGCCCCAATGACATTAAGCGGCCAGAGTGGCCCAGTGATATTAAATGGCCAGAGTGGCCTAGTTATATTAAATGACTAGAGTGCCCTTGAGAAATACCTCACGACTTGGGAGCCCAGGCAATGAGTGCACGAGGTGTCATTGTGATGACTTTTGGAATCATGTGTTTATTTATATGGTAGTGCGTGAAGCATGATCCGCTTAGGTCGAATATGTTTGATTGTGGCTCTTACTTGTGCCAATCACGCTAAAATGTTTGATTTATGAATGCAATGTGCCATTGCCTTGATGATTTTTTGCATACTGTATTGTTGCCTAGTTTGGAGGGACTAATGGTCCAGTCTAGGTATGTGTTTCACTTGTTGAGATGTAAATCTCACCCTGTAGTAGGACGTATTTTTCAGACCCCAAGCCGTGACCATGTTGCAATCCGATTAGGCAATCCTAAAGAAATGATCACCTATTTTAATGAATTTCCCGACATAAAGGGGATTTTATATGTTAGGAAGCGTACGGCGTTTTGGGTGGACGAGGGAAAAGAAAAGGTGCAGCCTCATTGCTTTGAAGCTTGATTCCGTCGCCTGGGGGACAATAGTATGATGGGTCCTCTACAGCCTGCTGACGTTTCGCTAGGGGTAGTACCCAGTTGGTGTCTTCCGTCCTGTCCTGAGGTCGAGGTGGAGATTGAGGCGTGTATGGTAGGTTCGAGGAACATCCCTGAGCAGTCAAAGTCCCTTACCACCGAAGAATATCTGGACTACATCGAGATCTCTGCTGATAAGATTGGCGCTGAGGAGGACACTGAGGAGGACATCGAAGATGTGTGTTTAGAGACATTTTCTGACTACGACCCTGAGGAAGACAAGGTTGAAGCTGGTGATGGGACAAGCAGCTCTTCAGAGTAGTTTGGTTGCAATGGTTTAGGGTTTTGGGGGTAGAAGCAATTTTGATGTTAGATTTTGGTAAGGCGAAGGAGTACCCTTTTGATGTTGACCCTTAGTTCCTTATCCCTTCCTGGTGTGCGGTTTCCTTATGTATTTTTCCTTCCATCGTATGTAATCGAATGCTTATGTTATGTATATATATGTGTGCTTTTATGTTAGTTCGAATCCACCAGGTATTAAATGTCGGGGTTGTTGTTTTCCTTTCGCATGCGTACTTCATTTCATTCTTAGGCCATATGTTGTTCTTGGGTTTTGTATTATATTGGCCTGGTGGATGTAACGAGTTCGCAAGGGAACGTGAGGGGTGACAGGGAAAGACCTTACCTCGAGGAATAAGAGATTCAACTTCTAAATTGGAAGTTTGCCAATTGACTAGTTTGATGGCTACTGAAGCATTAAACCTGAAGGTCAGAAAGGAATTGAGATGTTGTGATGAACGAACCCCGATATCTAAGGGATTATGGAAATAAATAGAACAAGGAGAAAATCCATACTTCCGAGTACTTGGCAGAGAAACCTCGAAGTTAAGGATAGAAACCTTGAAGTCCCATGGATGAGTGTGCGAGTCCAATATTGAAGAGGAACTCAAAGAAATGACCTCATAGGAAATTCAAAGAAAGAACTATGATATTCATTGTAATGGCACAAAGGTGTGCCAAGACTTGCCTCAATATTATTGATGGAATGGACTGAAAGTTGGATTAGTCTAACTTGTGGTCAAGTATTAGACATGCCAACAAGAAAGAGGCGTGACCTTGAAGGATGATGGGTTGCTATGATCGTTGGAGATTATCGAATGGAATCGAGAGCGAATTACTACGGAGGAAATCGTGAACTTGTGACTCGAATTGGATAATAGATGGCAAGTTGAAAAATCTATGACTCGAATTGGATAATAGATGGCAAGTTGAAAAATCTATGACTCGAATTGGATAATAGAGGGCAAGTTGATAAAGCGCCTGAATCTCTGGTGGTACGAAAGGACGTTTGAAGGGAGTGATACGCCAAATGGTGTGGGCACCAAAGAGTGCATTCTTATTATGGTTTAGTAATGATGGTGATAGACAAAAAGCTTGAGTTTAATGCGATGCTCTAGAAAGGCCTTCAGTCAAGAATTAGAAAAACTGGTTTATAGTATGACCAGCATATTGTCCTCGAACCAATAGACAAATGAAAATGGTTATCTGAGTGCTCAGGGGTATACTATCAACAAATACTATGAGTGTCGAAAGAGAATAGAGTAAGGTGAGCATAGATTGAGGACAAAAGGAAACGAGTTTTGAAGAATAAGTACTATTACTGGTAAAGACGTTATGGAAATGTCAAATAATGAATGGAGCTACTTTGGAAAGTGTGGTAGCGATGATTCGTTAGTACCCATACAACTGGATGATTAGAAGATGGTAAATTTCGACAACGAAATTTATTTAAGGGGGAAGAGTTGTGACATTCCGAATTCCGAATTTCGATCCTCTTCGATACTATTGACATGAAATGTGGTCTCGAATCGGATATCGGACAATGATGAGTTCCCACAATTGGAAGGAATTGAACGTAGCCTTATTGAGGGTAATTTATATTGAAAAAGTGAAATTTCGGACGGAGAGTGTGAAATTACCATTTTGCCCTAGGAAAAATACCCATACCTTAAGAATTAAACAATGGCATTTTGGTCAATTGCCCTTCCCCTTGATGATCGAAAATAATGAGGGCAAAAGAGTCAATGGAGCCAAGGATATTTATGGATTTAAAGACTAGTGTCAACCTTGGGATTAAAGAGACCACTTTGCATTAATGTCGAACTACCATTCCACCTTTAATTAATTGAGGATTAAGGAAACTCTCCTCTCTCTCTTCTCACTTTGCGCCAGCCCTCTCTCTCCCTCACTCTCTCTTCTTCTTCCTCTTCGACCAAGAACAACCCTACCCGACCAACTCGCTCCCCTGTCCGACTCCTCCACTGTTTCGGTCATAACTTCTACGTCTGATATTGGATTGAGGTGAGCCATCCGCCATTAGAAAACTTACTGTCTTGTGGCTCTAAGGACATATTATGAGCCTAATTTGGCCAAGCCATTTTTCCTGTAGAGCAGTTTGAATGGACGAAGGTCAGGATGGTCAGTTTTGAATCCGATTTGAGAGCAAGCCCTCTTGTGCCGGTTTCAAGAGCCCTTTTGTCTCCCAATATTCGGTAAGGCCTTTTTAACACCTAGCTTAAGGATCTAGTAAGCCGATATTGAAGATTGGTTGGGTATTAGATGGATTTTAATGGAGGAAATTGTGTGTTCTTGAAAGGGCAGAATCTGTCCCCTTGTAGACTAGTAGGAACCGAGGCCTTTGGAGGCTCACTGAAGTGTCGTCTTGCTTCAAAAATTTCGATAAGGCACCTTAGGACTAATGCTATGTGTTAGCAAGGTGGTAGTATGGTAGAATTGGCTTTAGAAGGATTATAGTGGCTGATTGGTGGAAATTTCTTAGGAACCATACACTGCCCTACATGGACAGATAGAATCGAGCCATTTGGAGGCTCATTGAGGTGCCGCCTTGCTTCGAAACTCTCGGTAAGACATCTAAGGACGTGGATTGATGTGTTAGCAAGGTGGTTGCGTGATAGAATTGGGATTAGAAGAGAATTGATGGCTGTATTGGTGTGATTTCTTTAGGACCTCAAGCTGCCCTGTTTTGGTCGAGCCTCAACCGGACCTTGTGGCCATCATTGATTGAAAATTCTCGCTCTATTAGATTGGTAAGCGATCTCTAAACCTTTATTAGGATGTTAGGGTACAAAGGGACGTAATTGAGTAGAGAATTGGTGGTTTATGAGCCAATTGTGCTTGAAATGGACTTGTGTCGATCGTGACTTATCTTAGCCAAACTATGCTTGCTGCTCTTGAGTGAATTTACGATATTCATGGCTGAATTGGTTGAGTGGACATTCGGTGGGCATGTATACTTGAGTGGCCGTGTGGCATGAGGTTGCTTGATTACCAATTATGTGAGATCCGTGCTTGAATTGGTAGGGGAATGTCTTATTCGATTGATTGCCTTGATGTGTAATTTGTGCCTTGCATAGTGAGTGTTCGGCCATGGATGTTTCTCATGATAAGAGATTAGTCTTTTGCTTAATTAAATTGTACTCGATCATGAAATTATTAGAAGGATGAGTTTTGGCTCGTGAGCCATTGATTTATGAAAAGTATGATCAATGAGAAGTATGGCATATAATGGCCAAATTTGAATGATGAAACTATGAACAAATGAAAAATCGAACCTTGATGCGTTAGAACGCAAGGTCGATTGGTATCCTGATGCGTCAGAACGCAGGATAGCCTTGTTACGTGTCAACGTAAGTATTGAAATGGTTTTGGAACCTGATGCGTCAGAACGCGGGTTGCCAATTGTTCATAGCCTGAGGCGTATTGACGCAGGCTTGGCCATTAGAATTGGAAGCATGATTAGCCCGATGCATATTGACGCAGGCTTGGCCATTGAAATTGGAAGCATGATGAACCTGATGCGTGTTGACATGGGCATAGCCATGGAAATTGAAATTGTAATGAGCCTAAAGCGTTTTGACGCGGGCCTAGCCATTGAAATGGGAAGTTGTAATGAAATTGAGAACAAACCCTAGCATATGAACTTAATGTTGTGCTAGTACGAAACTTGGTCTTGATTTTTTGGAGGTCCTTGAATTGTGTTTGTTTTATGCTAATTATGATGCCTTGTAATAGTGCTTTGAATGCCGTGTGTTAATTTTCTTAATGAGCTATTACATGCTCTCTTTTTTTAAAGATGTCTGGAGGTACTAATGGCCTAGTTTAGATTTAGGGTGAGCTTGTTGAGATTTATATCTCACCCCGTGGCGGTAGTAAACCGAGTGTGTCATGGATTGATATTAGAAGACAACATTGGAAGAAAATAGATACTAACTCTTTTGTAACCTTAAGGATTGCTTATTGTTGTGGAGTTAGATTTGAACCTGACTTTGGAAGCCTAAAATGAGAAGTGTACCCTTTCTATCCTGAGTCATCTTATATTTTTACGCATGGGATGTTTTCTCGCTTTTGCATGTGCACATTTATTGTATGGAATTATAAGTTGAGGGCCAAAGGATCCTGGGAGACTATCGCAAGAAGAACGGCCTGGTGGGATGTACGTGTGCTCACCGGGTTCGGGGCGTGACATAAATGCTCGAGTACAACTCAAGACAATGAATCTTCGTTCACTAGACGAAGACATGGTAATATGTATCTTCTAGATACATTGTTCGAAGAAGAAAAATATCTTTTTTTTGTCAAAGACAATCCAAAACTTTGGCACAGGAAGCTGGGACACATAAGCCTCAAGCAAATATCAAAGCTCTCCAAAAAGAAGCTAGTGAGAGGATTCCCTGAAGCCAAATTTGAAAAGACAAAGCACTGTAAAGCTTGCACACTTGAAAAACAAGTAAGAAATTCTTACAAATCTATAAATGAAATGTCTACTGACCGTGCTTTGCAGCTATTACATATAGATGTCTTCGGACCTACTCAAACTGTGACATTATGAATTTCCTGTCATTTTGAGGCTATTGAATGAGAACTATCTATCGATGTATTTCAGTTATGTCTCGCTCGGATATAATCAATCCAAAGTAGACTAACCAAAAGGGAAAGGCTAACGCAGGACAAGGTACAAGGACCTAGGAAACTCGAAATGGAAATGACGCTTTGACCATAAGGATTGCTGAGGGACATTTAGAGCCAATAAAGGCCGATCGGATAACGATTAAGGAATTCATTGCTAGCGTTATACGATTGGAACGCGGGTGATGTCGTATAACCAATGTATAATTTGTGAATTTTTTCTAAATCGAACAATGACGATCGAGACCGTTGGAACTAGTAATGAACCCTCGCAATTACATGACAACCAAAGTCGTCTTATCCAGAGGCATCCTAAGTGTGACGGGAGTCACATAGTCGATACGCGTAACGTCTGCAAAAGCCGCCCATTAGTTCGAGATAAACTGAAGATACGATCAACGAGTGAACGATCATGAAATGGAAGCTCGAATTGGCAATTGAAAATAAAAAATTCCAAAATTAGAAAAGGATTTGACGTCGCATCGCCAATGGTCATTCAAAATAGGAAAAAATGAAGTTTCGGAAGGAAAGTGCTAGATTACCGTTTTGCCCCTCAACCTTATACCTTTGCCTTAAGAGAAGTAGAAGGGCAAAATAGTCATTTAGACCTCCCCTTGTAGCTGCTGGAAATGAGAAGAAAAATTGGTCAAAGAAATTCAAAGAAGGTTGGATAATTATTGAGAAGAAGACAAGTGTCGAGCTCTTGTGGTTAAGCATTAATTACTTGCTTTTAACCTACCATTCCAACTTGTTGACCAAGGATGAGCTAAGTTGATCTTCTTCTTCCTCTTCTCTCTCATTTGCACGACCACAGCCCCCTCCTTTCTCCTCCTCCATTCTGCGTTTTCCTCCTCTCACCCAAAACTGCTCCAGCTCGTGACCAGTTCTGACCCGTCTCACTGTTCCGGGCATAACTCGGTTGTCCGATATCGTATTGCGGTGATTCTTTCTCCATTAGAAATATTATTGTCTTATCTTTCCATAGATATATTATAAGATCAATTTTACCCAGTAGATCTTTCCATAGATCGGTTTGAGTGGACGAAGGTCAGAATCGGAGTAAACCTGAGCGTGAGCTCCTTTGGACAGACTTTGGGAGCTTGCCTTGCTTCCAAATCAAGGTGAGACCTTCTTAAGATATAGTATTAAGGTTTAGGAAGTCTAGATTGAATTTTGGATGAAGAAAGATGGGTTTTAATGGATGAACTTTGACGGATTTCCTCTAGGACAGAACCTGTCATCTTCGACAGATTTGGGAACCGAGCACCTTTGAAGGCCGTGGAAGCGTCGCCTTGCCCTGAAACTTATTGGTAAAATACCCTAAGACATGATATTACAAGTTAGTAAAGGATATGTGAGTTGGATTGAAGATTTGATGGCCGGTTTGCATGGTTTTTCTTAGGGACAGAATCTGCCCGGCACTGAACAGTGTAGGATTCGAAGTTTATTGCGGTTCCTCGAGGAGTTTATTGGCTTATTTAGCTTGGTAAGAAGACTTCTAACCTTTTGTTAGGATGTTGAGTCACTAAATAGTGGATTTTTTTTTATGGAAATTAATGGTTTTAAGGAGTTGTTTTGAGGGTGGAACCGTGAGAGACCCGAATTGCCAACCAATCTGTTTTCAGCGCGCATTGTTTTTGAAAAGATAAGTGTGGTAAATCCAGTTTCTATAAGTGTGGTAAATCCATATTGGTCCCCGAAAAGATATTCTTGGAAGGTAACATTCAATTGTAGGAAATCCCTTGATTGATTAGAAGGGACATCATGTCAATTGAATATCACAAATTTTCATAAGGAACCATGCCTTGATCGGAAACCTGCCATTCGTGGGTCTTCATGTTTTGGAGATACAGAAACTGACTAATTTCAAGTTTCGTCTTCATGAAGAACTTCCTGAATTTGATCAGTTAGAGTGGAATGGTAATTCGGAGATTTGATAAGGTCCATCTGTCACTGCATGTAGATCGTTGCATGAAATGTTCAAATAGGAGATCATGTTGAACCTGACCCTCAGATGCAGCTCCATCTGAAGGTCTTCAGATGCACTACATCTGACCTCGTCAGAAGCACTTCCATCTGACCTCGTCAGAAGCACCTCCATCTAACCTCATCAGAAGCACTTCCATCTGGCCTCGTCAGAAGTACTTCCATCTCACCTCGTCAGAAACACTTTCATCTGACCTCGACAGAAGCACTTCCATCTGACCCTTGGTCTAGAAGCACTCCGTCTGACTCTTCGACCAGAAGCACTCCTTCTGACCCTTCGTCTAGAATGTTACGTGACAGAATTAGATCCAAACAACCTACTGCTTACTCATTCTTTCTGCATCATAAAACATTATACAAATCCTTTTGATAGTTTTGTCAGAATCAAAATATAAGGAGAATTTCCACAACAATCTCCCCATTTTTTATGGTGACAAAACTACAAAACTTAATGAAACAATGTATATCAAGAATTGTAAAGAGTGAAACTATCATCAGTAACAAATAAAAGTAATCACTCGATCTGCTCCTGTAGGCAAATATAATCAGAGTAGAATATCCTTCACGTGAGCAAATATAATGAGAAAGTATCCTGCAATTCATATCCTGCACTATAAGTATCTTGCAATTCATATACTGCACTGTGGTAAATGGAGATATGAAGAATCTCTCCCCCTTTTTGTCAACAGCAAAAAGAATGTATATTGCAAAGAATAGGAGCAATTCAATTGAAAAAGAATAGATGAAAAAAAATATTGTAGAACAAATGAAATCCTTGTACTTAGAGAAAGAATTAAGAAGCAGAATGTGGGGCCATTTTGGAAGAAGATGGAACATCTTCAGGCTCTGCGTCAGCCTTTACTGAAGAAGCTCTGACATATCCTTCTCCCATTCTTTGAGCATGGCTTCTAACATTTTGAGTTGTAGGTAGTCCTAAAGCTGCTTTGTCAGTCCTGACCAGTGTGTATGAAGGCATGTTTGCAATCTCAGCACAGAACATTCTACCATACAAGTCAATAGACTTCTCTAGATTGGTCACCTGATTTGCCATACCCTACAACTTACCATCAATCTTCTATTCAAAGCTATGCAGTTTCTGATCTAGCATTGTTTCCATGGAAGCCAGATTCTAGATAAGGATTTGTTGAAGATTCTCTATTTGCTTCTGAATTTCAACCTGTGGTGCTGTAGAAGATTCTTGTTGATTTGTAGAGCCAATCCTTTTTCTTGGCACATTCTCCCCCTCAGATTGAGCTTTGGGAAAGGCTTGAGTAGCAAAAACATCGGTCAGAAAAACATCAGAGGTTACAGGTAAAGGCTCCCCCTGAGTTATAGCCCTTTTCCCTTTAGCCTTTTTACTGGGCACAGATTCTATCTCTTCATCAATGTCCATTGGTATTGACTGAGCACTCGAAAGTTGATCCTCTTGTGCAATTGTTGTTTCCAAGCTTGAGGCGGCTTTGGGAACAGTCAATTGGGTAGAGGATATGGAATAAGCCTCAATATCATCTAGCTCTGCCACCTGATCTTCTAAGGCCATCTGTGTTTGTATTTGTGCAGACCATTGCTCATAATCAAAATTGAAAAGAGTATCACCATACTCTATTTCACTCTCTTTTCTTGCAGTATTCTCTTCAGTCCACATAGTAAGGAATTCTTCCTCAATTAGTTCACATATGTATACAGCACTATCTGTTGACTGTGTTTCATCGACATCTCCTTCTTCTTCATTGCTTTGCGCACTTTGACTCTCAGTTTCGCTTTCTCCATATGATGCACCTTTAGATTGTGTAGCTTCAGAGTCAGATTTGTCTTTACTTTCTTTGGAATGATCATCAGATGATGTGTCTTCTTGTTGACCCTTGATGGCCATAACTTTTCTCCTTTTTGGGAATTTCAGTTTTAACTCATCCTCGAGCTCCACAAGAACTGGCTCATTGTTCTTGTTCTTCCAACCAGTAGGAGTCATTTTGAATCCCATCTTTCCCATCATAATTTCACTAGCAGTCAGCAAAGGAATTTGTTGCTTGATAAATCTGCAGGAATCTTGATCTTAAAATGATCTATTATTTTATAGATCAGACCAGCATAAGGTAGATGTCCTTTGGGCTTGAGGACTGTCTTATAAATGTGAAGTTGGACCATGTGGGCAAAAGAGATTTTCTTTCCCTGCAAGATACCCCACAACAATTTTACCTCGTACTTTGAAATATCTGTTTTTTAGGTTGCCTTTGGCCTGGGGCATTGAATAACAACCTTATGCATCATGGTGTGCTTCATAGGGAAATCATTATAGGCAATGTGAGACTTTGACTCTCTGGAGAAACTTTTTTTCCCAGTTAGAAAGCAAAAAGCTTCTTCAGCAGTAACATCTAAGGGTTTGAAAGCCCTTTTACTAGTTCCCATAATAGAAGCCAATTCATGAACATGCACGACATATTGCTTTCTACGCACAATGAAGAACATAGAGTTGAAGTTGGCAAAATGAAGATTGGAGTAAGAATAGGCTACCAAATCAGGAAAAGTGTAACTCCTTTGGGTTATGAAGTTCTCTAAATTGACCTTTTGAAGATGCTTCCGAAGAGGGATACCATTCCTGTGAAAGTATTTCAGTTCAAATACCCTGTGTGGTATGATGCCTCTTTGTTTCAAGGACTCAAACTTGTCCTTATGTGCTTGACTTTGAAATAGAGTATCAGAAAAGTTTGCATCTATATTAAACCCAATGTTTTTCATAAAATCATTAAACAGAACATCATCATCATCTTCAACCTTTGCCTTAGTACCGCCAGGCCTTATTGGCGAGGGTTTTCTTGTAGTTGATTTCGAACTAGGCCCTACTACTTTCTCTTTTCCCTTTCTAGAGACAGATTCAGGTACTTCAATAGAAATCGGTTCGACAATCTTTCCAGGCAAATTAAAGTATTCTAGCAATTCACTCTCACTGGCGAACTTGTGAAGATCTAATAGCTTTCGCAGTTCATCATCAAAATTCCCGGCAGCCTTAATGCTATCAAACAGGGGCTTAACAGTATGTGTCGTTGCTTCTTTTTCCTCAAAGTCAGATACGGACAAACCTTTTTCTTGTCGAAGGGCCTCACATTACTCGTTGATTTTTGCTACCGACGGCCCGGTGGGACTCACATCCGGAGAGAAGAGTTGTCTCTTCATCTGAGTGGGCTTCTTTGAGGCGGAGGCTGATTTCGGAGCCATGGAGATGAAAAAGTTTGGAACTTTGAAAGAGAATGTGTAGTGTCTTGGAGAAAAATTGAGAGCGAGAGAGATTTTGAACAAGTTTAGGGTTTCGAGTGAAATCGGTGTGAAGGTGAGAGACAGGAGTGACGGTTCGTGGTCTTATAAAAGTGGCAGTTAGTTTTGGAAACAAAATCAAATTTAAAAAAAAAATAGGAAAGAACTTTTCTAGCAAGTAAATCAATTACCAACATTCAAATATTCGTAGAGAGATATGAGAGACTTACCCTAAAAAGAATTTTAGGAAATGACTGACCTTTGATTTGTGAACTTCCCTTTTTTAAAAAAAAAATGTGATGATTTGCTTCTAACGTTCCTTCTGAGTCTCCTTCTGACGTTCCTTTTGAGTGTCCTTTTGACGCTCCTTCTGAGTCTCCTTCTGACGCTCCTTGTGAGTCTCCTGTTCTAAAATACACTTAAGACACAAGGTTAATGATGGCTAATTTATTTCTAATAAAATTAAAGGATTCCTTATCCAAGGGTTTTGTAAAAATGTCTACAAGCTGATTTTTTGTATCAATATATTGAATGTTAACATCACCGTTCTGAACGTGATCACGTATGAAATGATGTTTGATCTCAATGTGCTTTGCTCTTGAGTGAAGTATGGGATTCTTTGTAAGATTTATGGCGCTTGTGTTGTCACACAGAATTTCCACATTTATATCTTCAACACCGTAATCTCTGACCTGCTGTTTTAGCCAAAGAATCTGAGCACAGCAACTTCCAAGTGATACATATTCTGCTTCAACTGTGCTGAGAGCCACTGTACTTTGCTTCTTGGAATACCATGAGATAAGCATGTTTCCCATGAGCTGGCAAGTTCCAGATGTGCTTTTCCGATCAATTTTGCAACCTGCAAGATCTGCATCCGAGTAACCTCTTAGTGTAAAATCAGAAGTTTTAGAATACCACAAACCATAGTTAGGATAAGTCCCAATGTATTTTATTATTCTTTTGATGACTGAAAGGTGTGATTCCTTTGGACTTGACTGAAATCTTACGCACAAGCAAACACTGTATAAGATATTTGGCCTTGAAGTTGTCAGATAGAATAGTGATCCAATCATGCTTCGATATAGCTTGGGGTCAACTTCTTTTCCATCTTTATCTTTGTCAAGTTTGAAGGAGTGAGACATGGGAGTTTCCATCTTCTTGCAGTTTTCCAAACCAAACTTTTTCACTATTTTCAGTGCATACTTTTCTTGAAATATGAATGTTCCTTTCTGAGATTGATGAATTTGAAGTCTAGGAAAGAAACACAATTCTCCCATCATACTCGTTTCGAATTCATCCTGCATCACCTTAGAGAATTTCTTGCAAAGTAGCTCATTAGAAGAGCCAAAGATTATATCATTAACATAAATTTGAACTAGAAGAATATCCTTACCTTGTTTTTGAATAAAGAAGGTAGTATCTACATTACATTTTATGAAGTTGTGTTTGGATAGAAAATTGCTCAACCTGTGGACTTTAGGTCTTGAAAGCATATTTCATAACCAGAGTCACAGAATTGACTTATAGATATCAAATTGTAGTTCAGTCCTTTGATAAGAGAGACATCTTTAACCGTTAGATTTCCAATCTTGACATTGCCTTTTCCAATGACCTTTCCTTTGTTCTTTCCTCCAAATGACACACTTCTACCATCACATTTTGAAAAAGATAAAAATACATCTGGATTTCTAGTCATGTGACTCGAGCATCCACAATCCATAAACCACTTGTTCTTCCTTCTTTTTGGTACCTGCAAGAAATGAGCAGCTCACTGTTTCTTTGGTACCCATGCTTTCCTGGGTCCTTCTGTGTTAGTAGGATTTGACCTTTAACAGGTCTCCAGACTTTCTTGCAATAGTCCTTAGTGTGGCTAGGATCACCACAATTTACACAAGGCTGGTGTATGTGAGACTTGGTAAACTATTTGTAAAAATGCCTTCTATAAATAGTAATAGTAGGTTTGTAGAAATTCGTTTTAGAAAAACAATTTTGAGAACACTTCCCTGTTTAAAACCCAAACATGATCTATCATTAAAAGGTATTTGTTTAGAGATAATATTGTTAAAAGTCCTTGAACTTTGTGAAAACTTTTTTGAAGTCACATCAATTTTCTCTTTTAGAGAATCATTCTCTTTTGAAATGAGATCATGGCTTTCTTTCAACTGATGAAATTCGTGTTGTAGAAACTCAATTTTTTTTCTTTTTGAGAAATATTTTGCTGTTTTAAAGAGGAGTTATCCTTTTTCAAAACAAAAACTTTTTCAAGAGTTTCTTTGTAACTTTTGCAAAGCTCATCAATATACTCCGTAACTTCATCAAGGAGATTAGATGGACTTACCTCAGTCTCTGAATCTGAGCTTGAATCTGATTCTGAATCTGACTTTGCCATCAAACAAATGTTTGCGTAATTATCTTCACTTTCATCAGAATCACTCAATGTTTCTGCTTTTAAAGCCTTCTTGTACTTCTCGTACTTGAGCTTGTCTCTTTTTAACGTTGGACAATTCCGCATGATATGTCCTGCTTTCTTGCAATGAAAGCATATCACATCTTTACTTTCTTGAGATTCATTTTGAGAGAATTTTTTATCACTTTTCTTCAAAGATTTCTTTCCTTTGAAGTTTCTTGTTTTTCGAGCAATCTTTCTAAATTTCTTCACCATAAGTGCAAGTTCTTCATCATCTGTGTTAGACAAACATTGAGCAATTTCAGTTTTCAATGCAATTGATTTCTTACCTTTTTGATCTCCCCTTTTGTTTGCCCGTTCTGTTTCATATGATTGTAGTGTCCCGACTAACTCATCCACCGAAAGTTGTCAGATTGTTTGACATTCTTTTATGGAAGGTTTGATATAGTTCCACTCGTCTGTGAGTCCTCTAAGTATCTTTCTCACTTGCATCACCTCAGCAACTGGTGCACCTTGTCTTGCAAGTCCACTTGCTAGACTTTGAAACCTGTATATCATATCATCAATAGATTCGTCAGATTTCATCTGAAATGCTTCATACTAACTCAGTAAAATGCTGAGTTTTGTTTCCTTCACTCTATTCGTTCCTTGAAAGGTGATATGAAGCCTATCCCATATTGCTTTAGCAGATTCTTCCTCTGAAACACGATTATAAAGAGGAGTTGATAAAGCACAAAATAATGCATTGACAGCTTTGGAATCCAAGCCTCGTCTTTTGGCTTTTTCAGTCTCAGTCATGGTTGTGGTAGGTGTCACGCCCCGAACCCGGCGAGCACGCGAGCATCCCACCTCCGCCGTTACCTTTGATTATCTCCCAGGAAACAACGGCCATTGCTTAAAAATCTATATGAAACATACATGCGAAAGCGAGGACAACTCCAAAAAATAAAACACAAGATGACTTAGGACAAAAGAGTATTCTTCTAATTAATATCAATGTCAGGTACAATTCTAACTCCAAAGAATATATTCAATCCCTAAGGTTTTAATCAGATTAATCTCCATTGCCTCCAATAACTTCCTCAAATGTCAATCCATAGCGAGCTCGGGTTTCCTTCGTTTGGGACCTGAAAATGTTGTCCCACGACGGGGTGAGATATATAATCCCAGTAAGTCGAACCTAACCCTAAACTAGGCTGCCAGTACCTCTAGACACTTTTGAAAAACGTGGGTATTTTGGTATTAAAAACTTTGGCATGGCAAAAAGTGGGTACTTTCCAAAACATGGCATTTAGTACTTTCAAAACAGTTTGACCCAGTCAAGAAAATCATGATAACTCTAAGCATCGCACAAAGGCAGGGTTTTTTTTTTCTAAATCACACGCAAGCACTAGACTCCATCTCAAAAACATGAGGCGGCTTTCGTTTCTTTCTCAAAAGAATCATTCCTTGAAATATCCAGAAAATACGTTCTTCTCTTTCACGCCCCTCTCTGGGCCAATTTCAAATCATGAGGCAGATTTTCAAACATGAGGCATTTTTGATTTCTCAAAACCCATTCTTTGAATTTCTCATAAAACAAGTCTTTCCATTTCCGCCCATCTTGGGCCGCCCACTTTAGGGCTGCGAGATGATTCGGTCTCCATATGACCCGTCGGTACATATGAGACTCTCGCGTCTGGACCTAGAGATGATTCGGTCACCATACGACTCTTGACGCCCATTATCAATCGAGATGAATCGTGTCAGTATGGGACTCTCTAGCCGCACGACCTCGTCAGGTCAAATGGGAGTAACTCCCTCCCAATACGTTGGCCAAATTTCATAATTCCTTGGCGATCCCACACACCAGTGCACTTATAATTTTTCCCGGCGATCCCACACGCCAGTGCACATATAATTTCCTCGGCAATCCCACACGCCATTTTATTCATAAATTTCCAGTTATAAAGATAAGCCTCAGTTTTCACTTGAAAACAACTTCACGCCTCAATTTTCATTCAAAAACAATCTCATGCCAAAAAAATTCTTCATTCAAGGACAACTCATGGGATTCATTGCCAAAACATGGCATTCGTTTCAAACTTTAAACATACACAGCCAAAGGATCATTCAAGGCATATCAGGCAATTCACGACCATTTCACAAACTCAGTTTTGGCATTCTTTTCGATAAAATCTCGGGCTTTTCAATCTCAAAATTTCATTGAGTCATAAACAATGTACGTTCAAACAACCAAGCCCATAAAATCGAGCCAAACAACTAGCAATGTCTAATCTTGGTTTCAAAAACCATAGCTCCTTAAGTCACAACTTTGAACTTACGTGGATTAAACATCAAAACTTAATTTCCAAGTAAAAATCGAGCCATGAAGAACTTAACTTCACACATGGACAGATTAGGGTCCCTCACGTTTCTCACAAAATTCAATCCATAGCCATTCAAATCGAGTTCAAACTTCGTCTATTAGTGACTAACACCCCAATAGAGGGTTAGGAGCAACTTACCAAGCAAAAGAGCTAGCTAAAGTCCCCAAAGCCTCCCATGAAGCTCACAGCCAGAACTGATTTGGCAAGGGACAGCTTGTCCTCTAGGAAATCTATGTAAGAATCAATCACTAAATTAATGTCAATTTCATCCTAAACTTCAACCAATAGCTCACTAACATGTCAAGCTAAGATCTTGAGACATCTCACCACTTAATCCGAGCAAAATTGATCCACGAACAGCCATCAAAGTTCACGGTTCCATCGGGTGTTCTAATCTGTTCGGTCCAAGCAAATACGCCACAAATGTCTATCAAAACCCATTGAATCCTCTCTAAATCTCAACCATCTGCCTCTTAACATGTTAAGCTAGGCTTAAGAGTCAACTTACCAATTATTGAGCAGTGAAAGTTGATCCAAGAGGTCAGCAAGCTCACGGCAAACCCTGAACAGAATCGGTTCGGCTTTTTATCCACAAAATCAACAAGAAATTAGCCCTTTAATCCAACCACAAACCATCCTCAACCTCAAATACATGTTGCTAAAGGTCTTAACTAAGTTCAATGAGAGCCTTACCGATGATTGGAGTGAAATGCGCTCAGAAATCCCACTTAGAGCTCTCGGGTTCAATTCGACCAGCCTGACCTTGCCTCCTTCAAACAGCTCTAAGGGACAAATTACTAGGTGGATTTGGGCTCATAATACCTTGTTAGAACGGGAAGAGGATAATCTTTCTAATGGTGGTGGAATCACCTCAATAGGACATCGGACGACGGAGTTATGGCCGAAACAGTAACCGGTGACGGAACTGGAAGCGAGCTGGCGGGCGAGAGAGAGAGAGAGAGCTTCGTGAGAGAGATGGGAAGAGGGAGAGATGGCCAGCCAAAATGAGGGAAGAGAGAGAGAGAAAAGTCTTCTTCAATAATTCATCTTGGTCAACTCTTTGAATGGTAGTTGGAAAGTGATCTATAAATGCCAACTAATCCCCATTTGACACTTGTCTTCTTGCAATAAAAATCTTGTTGTCAAATGACCATCTCACCCTTGTATTTTTGGCAGCCATAGGGGTAACTAAATGATTAAAACGCCCTTCATTAAACCTTAAGTCAAGGACAAACCTCGAAGGGCAAAATGGTCATTTTGCATGTGTCGTCCGAAATTTCATTTTTCCAATCTAAATCACCCTCGATGAGGCGACGTCCAATTCATTGCTAATGTTGGAATTCCTCATCGTCCAATACCCAATTCTGAGGCTAGAATCATGTCGAGTTCTCGTCGACTGTAATTCCAATATCTCAAACTAACGGGCGACTCTTGCAGGCGCTACGCGTATCGACCTTGGGATTTTTCTCAAGCCGTGGCGACTTTGGTTGTCATGTAATTGCGAGGGTTTATCACTAGTTCCTGCGGTCCTGATCATCGGAATCCGATTTAGGAAATTCTCGTAAATTACACATTGGTTAAGCGGAATCACCCGTGTCCCAACGTATTATGCTAGCAAGGCATTCCATGATCATTCCTAGATCGATCTCTGCTGGCCCAAAATATTCCCTCGACAATCCTTATGGTCAAAGCGCCATTTCTTATTTAAAATCCTCAGGTCCACGTACCCGACCTTGCGTTAGTCTTTCCCTTTCGGTCAGTTAACTCGGGAGTGGCCTGCTCCGAGCGAGATACCACTGAAACACACCGATCGATATCCTTCCATTCCATAGTCTTGAGAGGGGTCGGAATTCGGAATGTCACAGTAGGATTTGCTTCATTTCCAGATGTTGCACGTGCAACAACATTAGGTATAACACCATTTGTGACAACATCCCAGATCAAATCATCATACGCCTTAAAGAACCATTTCATCTTTTTGCTCCACATATTATAGTCCTTCCCATCAAAGTATGGTGGCTTATTGGCAAAGTGCGAATCGCCTGCTCTTGAAGAGTGATTGCTAGACATAGTAGATCGTTAGCTCAGAAGTCAATAAACCCTTCGTAAATATAAGCAACCTACTCTGATTCCAATTATTGGATCTAGCAATATCACCTAGAGGGGGGGTGAATAGGTGAATCAACAACTAAAATGAAATTTCTTGCGGAATTAAAAATAATTTCAATACGCGATCAGTAAATAGGAACAACGGGTGATAGTACAAAAATTAAACGCAGCAATGAAGTAGGGAAGAGAAATGAGCACGCTGAGTTTATAGTGGTTCGGCTTGTCAAGCCTATGTCCACTTTCCCACGATGACAGCCGATCGGCTGGATTTCACTATGATGAATCAAGAGAATTACAATCACTCAACCACTCGATTTTTCTCTCTTATAGATTCTCACAATGAATAAGATTTTGAACACTTAGAATATTTTTGGGTAAAATTCGAATCACGCTTGCACTTTTGGATTGTTGTTCGTTTTCCTTCTCGGATCACCATGGTTCTTCTTTTATACTCCATTGCCTCCAAACTAGCCATTGGATACCCAGCCAAGGGATCGCTCTTCAATTCTTAATTGGGCGTCATCAATCGTGATTGAACTAGACTGTATCTTAGAATATATGAAAACCGTTGAAGAAGATATTGAACCCTTCTAATTTAGTCGCCCATGCAACTAAATCTCTAGTTTCCATAAGTGTGCTAAATCCATATTGGTCCCCGAAAAGATATTCTTGGAAGGTAACATTCAATTGTAGAAAATCCCTTGATTGATTAGAAGGGACATCATGCCAATCGAATATCACAAATTTCCATAAGGAACCTTGCCTTGATCGAAACCTTCCATTCGTGGGTCTTCATGTTTTGGAGATACAGAAACTGACTAATTTCAAGTTTCATCTTCATGAAGAACTTCCTGAATTTGATCAGTTATAGTGGAATGGTAATTCAGAGATTTGATAAGGTCCATCTATCACTGCATGTAGATCGTTGCATGAAATGTTCAAATAGGAGATCATGTTGAACCTGACCCTCAGATGCAGCTCCATCTGAAGGTCTTCAGATGCACTCCATCTGACCTCGTCAGAAGCTCCTCCATCTGACCTCGTCAGAAGCACTTCCATTTGACCCTTGGTCCAGAAGCACTCCGTCTAACTCTTCGTCTAGAAGCACTCCTTTTGACCCTTCGTCCAGAAGCACTCCGTCTGACCCTTCGTCCAGAAGATTACGTGACAGAATTAGATCCAAACAACCTTCTTCTTACTCATTCCTTTTGCATCATAAAACATTATACAAATCCTTTTGATAGTTTTGTCAGAATCAAAATATAAGGATAATTTCCACAACAAGAATGCCCGAAATGCCTAGAGTGCATGGAATGTCTATTATGCCTGTATGGATTGAGAAACTCAGATTGAAAAGTTAAAGTGTGAAAGACATGAACATGGTTGCTTGATATGCCTGAGTTGCTTTATTTTGCCAATCGCTTGAATGTCATGTGTGAAAAATATTTTGCCAAAACTTGCATATTTTCAAACGTGCCTGGAGGTACTAATAGTCTAGCTTAGGGTTAGGGTTAACTTACTGAGATTATTATCTCACCCCGTCGTGGGACCAACAATTTCAGACCCAAAGCCTTGAAGAAGGTCTCGAGGATGATGATGAAGGAAAATGAGGAAGATGAAGACGAGTTTATCTAGTTTATGAATTTATTTTTGGGAGTTTCTTTTGTGATCCTATAGTGCCATCCTCTGAACCCTTCTTTCTTTTGATGTACTAGACCTTTTAACGGTAAGACGATGCATGTTTGTTTTAATCCTATGTCACCTTGTGTTTATTTTATGTATGGGGTTTTGTTTCAGCTTCCGCATGGGCTTTCCATATCGCGTTCTGAGAGTTAGGCCTTGGATGCTAGGTTATCTTATTAAGATTGACGGCTGTGTGGGATGTTGGCGTGCCCGCTGGGGTCAGGGCGTGACACAAACTCAGAGTATTGGAGGTAAAAAGTATTGTTTAGTCATTACGGATGATCAAATCATATTTACTTGAGTTTTCTTTCTTGCACACAAAAGTGATGATTTCTCATATTTTGAAACCTTTTCAAAGAAAGTTCAAAACGAAAAAGGTTGCTCAATTTCAAGCATCAAAACAGATTGTGGAGGGAAATCAATATTTTGCTGAATTTTGTGATCAAAATGGTTTTCAACATAATTTTATATCTCCATACACTCCACAACAAAATGGAGTTGTCGAAAGAAAGAATAGATCATTACAAGAAATAGCAACAACCCTTTTAATTGAAAGCAAAGCTCCATCCTATTCTTGGGCTGAAGCTGTGTCTACTGTTTGCTATATTATAAATCATGACTTGCTTCGATCATTACTTGAGAAAACCCCCTATCAGCTTTACAAAGGAAAGAAGCCAAATATTTCATATTTCCATATTTTCAATGAAAAATTGAGGCATGAGTTGTTTTCAAATGAAAACTGAAGCTATTTATGATTGGATTTTTATTAATCAATGGCATGTGGGATCGCCGATGAAATATTATGTGCACTATCGTGTGGGATCGCCGAGGAATTATATGTGCACTAGCGTGTGGGATCGTCAATAGCGTGTGGGATTGCCGGGGAATTGTATGTGCATTGGCGTGTGGGATCGTCGAGGAAATTTTTAAGAAATGACTGAAATTTTGAGAAATCGAAAATGCCTCATGATTTGAAAATGGCCTCAAGTGTGTACTTTTGATCAAAAACCCTGCCATTGTACGAAGCTTAGATTCAATCATGATTTGTGACTGAAACAAGTCAATTTGGAAAGACTGAACTACCACGTTTTCTTGACGACTCTATGTTTTTACCATGCCAAAGCTTTTGTTTCCAAAATACCCAATTTTTAAAGTGTCTAGAGGTACTAGCTGTCTAGTTTAGGGTTAGGTTTAGCTTACTAAGATTAATATCTCACCCTGTTGTGGGATTAATATTTTCAAGTCTCAGGCAATGGAATCCCCGAGATTATCATGAACTGGCTAGTGGGAGATGCCCCACAGAAGAAGTGATATCAAACCTGACCTAGCTTTAGCTTCTTTTGTAAACCGAAGCCCTACGCTGTATCTTGATTATATGTTTTTGTTGTGTAGACCTGAAGTCATCTTCTGTGTTATGAAAGTGAAGGGTTGTTTTGGTCTCGCTTCCGCATGCATTTATCATTTAGAAGTTGAGTTGTTGGCTGTTGGATCCTAAGTAATAACATCGAGAAGAACGGCGTTGTGGGATGTTCATGTACTCGCCGGGTTCGGGGCGTGACAACTCCAAATTTCTTCAACATTCTACTGAAATTCATCCAAGCTAGCGGGGAAGAGGAAATATAGTTCCCATAATAAGTCAAGGAAATAAGAATCTGCAAATAGAAATACTTTGGATTTGAAAATGTCTACCAGTTTGGTAACTTCTAGCATCTATTCATGATTCAATATCAAAGGATGGTACCCTTGTGCCAACAATTCATACAGCTGCCTCCACAAGGGACAATCATCATTGGGCACTCGGTTAAAAGAAGAACGCCTTCTTGTTTGAAGCCAAATAGGAAAATGAGATGAAGAACCACATGAAGACATAGTAAGCAAATTTGAGATAAATTGAAGGGCCAGCATACAGAATGACTGATCTATGGCCAGAATTAATGAAGATAGGAGATATAATAGGGCATCGGGCTTGAGTTTTTCTCAAAAAGGTGGAAAAAGTAGTAGAACATGGCTTCATGCATGAAGAAGGTCAGTTACTAATGGCACCATCAAGGTATATCACGACTAAGAGATCCAATATTGGGGCCAGTCCTTACATGTTAACACATAGGCAAGAGGGTGTATTCCAGCTCGAAATCACGATGCAATCAATAGGGGCAAAATTATGAGGAGATTTGGCGTTAGAACAATGTGATGAAATGATTAATGCGTTGGGAAAAAACCAAGCCTTTGCGTTGAAGAACTAGGCGTTTGGAAATAAAAGATGCTAGTATGTGCAATAGAATTATGAATATTAAAACGTTTCAACATGATGAAAGTTTGGCAAAGGTTCGTCGATTTGGGAAGGATCACACTAGATAGTTGATGTGCTCCCCAAAAACACATGTTGAGGGAAAGAGACTGATGGACAAAAGTTGCAGTAGCCAATTAACAAGGATAAAAATTCTGTCCATCCATGTGAAGAGATACGAGAGGTGACAGAAGAATAAGAGAACATGGAGTAAGGAAAAAGTACTTCATTCATGACAAAAGAATAATACATATTTTTCTCTCTATATCCCTCCTTGTCTCTCTTTTTCCTTTATGATTCTCTCTTCCTTCTCTCTTTTCCTTCTCTTGCTTTTCTTGGTCTAGTTTCACTTCGGCTCGAGGTGCTCCCTGAAGCAAACGTCGAAATGACGCAGCCGATCCTCCAATTTGGTGTTTTCCTCTCTAGCACCATACTTGGCTTGGGCTAACTCATCCACTGAGGCCTACAAAATGCAGCATTCATATTCTAGTCGTTGGAGGTATGCCATTTGAGGCTGAACATGGATGTTGATAACATCGAGCATAGTTTTCAAGGCTTCAATTTTAGCTTCAATCGAGGCTAAGGATTGGGTTTCACAACCTTCGGCCAGCTCATGTTCTTGCCTCTTTGGACTTGCTAGAGACTTCTTTAGGTGTTGCTGGCTAATTTTCAGGCAACTTGAGACAATGACGTGGAGTTGGAGGACGCTGGAGTGCGAAGAATAAAGGACCTCTCGAACATTGCAGAGTTCCTTGTATTTTACTTCTCCATTTTCTATCTCTTTAATCTTGCACTTCAATTCAAGCTCAGAGAGATCATGCCTGGAGATTGCCTCCATGTTTTGACGAATTCTTGTGAGCCCATTGTAAAAAATGGTGACGAATTCATCATAGTCCACTTGGAAAGGTTGATCGACAGGGAGGTTCGGTGGTGCAGCGTATTAAAGCAAGGCGGACAGTTTCTCAAGAGCCTTAGGCTTCGCCACCAACATGGTGCAGGTATTACCAAGAAGGGAGATGACCTCTTTCCAGAGAGTGGTGAATTCGCGGTTAAAAGGAGAGAATGATGAAGAAGGCATCATCATGGTTAAAGAAAATATACTAGCGAATTCAAGGCAAAGGTATTAAGGTGAGAACCCCTTTTTTGGTAAGAGTCGTGCTATTTGTAAGTAGAGGTCAGGGAAGTTCACCCACGATGCTAATTCTTGGCATTTTAAATTGGGGCATTTGTTGACACCAAATAAATAAAAGTACCGAATAGGCCTCAATATCATTAAACCCCGATTCGGTCTTGTGTCGGTAAAATAGAGAATAATTTACCGAGAATCGACAAGTTGGCCGCGATACGCTAGGAAGTGCGAGAACTCGATATTTGGGAAGTAGGCAATGAGACTGCAAGCTATCGAAGTTCGGTAAGTAATCATAAATCGGTAAATTCCTAGAAGCCACGAAAAGCCGATGGAGAATGGTCATGGACATGAACGGCAATGGATTAACCACGATAGTCCCGTCAGCGGGAAGTTATGAGACAAGAGCGAAAGTAATGGCCATGAATGGATCATGGGAAGTTATTCAAGCGGTTTAAATGTAAAAATTATGGGAGCGGTTGAAGATCAAATTGTTGGATCTAGCAATATCACCTAGAGGGGGGTGAATAGGTTAATTGACAACTAAATTGAAATTTATTGCAGAATTAAAAAAATAATTTCAATAAGCGATCAGTAAATAGGAACAACGAGTGATAATACAAAAATTAAACGCAGCAATGGAGTAGGGAAGAGAAATGAGCACGCTGAGTTTATAGTTGTTCGGCTTGTCAAGCCTACGTCTACTCTCCCTCGATGACAGCCGATCGGCTGGATTTCACTATGATGTATTGAAGATAATTACAATCGATCTGCCACTCAATTTTTCTCTCTTATGGATTCCCACAATGAATGAGATTTTGATCACTCAGAATATGTGACATTCCGAATTTCGACCCTCTCGAGGCTATTGAATGAAAGGATAACGATCGACGAACGAATGATCATGAAATGTAGGCTCAAAATTGGCACTTGGAAAAAGAGAATTCCAATTCTGGATAAGAATTTGACAATGTCTCGCCAAATGGTAATTTCGGATTGAAAAAGTGAAGTTTGGACTGAAAGTGCAAAGTGACCATTTTACCCCTGGACCATTTACCTATGCCTTAAGAATTCAAGAAGGGCAAAATGGACATTTCTCCTATCCTATAGGGCTGCCGAAAATATCATGTACAATGGTCAAAGAGTGAGTCAAGGCTTTAAGATGCATTATTGGGGTTGCCACATGTCAAGTAATGGGAGCCTCAAGCCTTAAATGCCCTCACCTAATCAAGTCTTATCAATTTAGGCCAATTATATGTGTGACACAAGTAATTGAAGACCTCATCTGCTGTGTGTATCATTCCCTCACATTCATCACTTTTTCTCTCCAAAAACACCTCAACCAAAAACTGTCCAGAAAAATAGTTTTGAAGCCTTCTGTTCGGTGCAGTCTAGCGGCTCTTCCCGGTGTCGTTTGGTCGAGCCCTCTTACCACAGCTTATTTCAAGATGTCCTTGACATTTTTCCGTTGGTTTCATGATTTGCAGAGGTCTGGTTCATTTATGGTGATTTTTGGAAGAAAAGCGGACAGAATCTAAGCTAACTGAGAGAGGGTTCTTGTTCGGCCCCTTAGAGAGTTCATTTGACTCTGAAATTTTTGTGGGAGCTACATGACATCTAGTACTCAAGTTCTATGAGAAGAAATGGTAATTTAGTCGGAGTTTTAGAGGGTTTTCATGCCTGACTTCGAGTGATCAAATCCGAATAGAAAACTGATTGTTGCGCGCCAAGAGAAGACCGGGCTGTTGGAGGGTCTGGAGGACTTGTTTGGCAACGAAATTCTCGGTGAGCTTCCAAAACTCATTAATTGAGATAGTAGTGAATTAAATTCATGATAATGGCGACCCAAAGTGAAAGTATGGACTAATATGCACGGTTGAATGGAAA
This sequence comes from Rhodomyrtus psidioides, assembly GCA_021437785.1. Classification (NCBI taxonomy): domain Eukaryota; kingdom Viridiplantae; phylum Streptophyta; class Magnoliopsida; order Myrtales; family Myrtaceae; genus Rhodomyrtus; species Rhodomyrtus psidioides. The sequence continues at coordinate 2,243,051 of JAILYB010000119.1, forward strand.
TCGAGTATGTTCTGTTCTTGCCCTATTCTGACCGGTGCTGTTGGAGTTATTTTCAGTGATAAATTGGTGTCAAATTAACTCATGAGACCTTATGAGATGTTGTGTGAGGTGTTAATTTGAATTATATGAAGTGTCTTGGGATTTAGTAGTGATTTAAGGGCTAATTTATGCATGAAACGCCAAGTTGCATTATGTCCTACATTTTGCTGCATGAACAGAATATATCAAGGGTTTGTGGAAGTATTGTGGTGTATTCGATCAATTGCTAAGGCATCCTAAGTTGCCATTTGGTTGGTTAATGAGAGATTGGTATGAGGGAATTGAGAATTGATTTAATTGTGATCCAAAATTAATGAATTTCCTAGGACGGTAGGAGGACCTTAGTGGACTAAATACTTGGAGGGTTAATGAAGATCAATTGAAGTGGATTTGTGCTAATTGCTTAAGGTAAGTGGTTCCTAAACCTTTACTCGAACCCTAGGACGCTACTGGATAGTTGTATTGTGTAGGATGGTTGCGTGATAAAGCCACGGTGATTGGTAGTCTGTTATTGAATTGGTTGTGATGCCCTGCTATTGAATTAGTTGTGATGCTCTGTTATTGAAATGGTTGTGATGCTCTATTGTATGAATGGGCTATAGTGCTCTAGTGATCAATTGGCTTGTATGCCTTTGTGATATTAACTGGTTGTGATGCCCTGGTAGTGAATTGGCTGTGGGCCCTGAGAAATTACATCGCGGCCGTGGGCACTGGCGATGCTTGAGTAAACTGAAACTACATCGCAGCCGTGGGCCGTGGCGATGATTTGGCTAGATGCCCTTGTGAACTACATCGCGGCCGTGGGCCTTGGCGATGATTTGGCTTGGAGACCTATAAAATTATGTCGCGGCTTGGAGCCCTGGCGATACATCACGGTCGTGGGCCCTGGCGATGATGAAATCATATGTTGTGTTAATGTGGGAAGCTGAGGTCTCATGTGATGTTGTTCACTTGATGGTGATTTGTTGTACCAAGTATTTTGTGATAAATGATGCCGAGATGCTATATGCCATTGCTTGACAAATGTTTTGCATTCTTGCATGATTGTGTAGTCTAGTGGGACTAGTGGTTTGGTCTAGGTTGGGTTTCACTTGCTGGGATTTTATATCTCACCCCGTTGGGGACTCACCTTTTTCAGGTCCCAAGAGACGAGACGACAAGTTTGTCGGGGTAGAGTATTCGAAGACGGAATTACAAGATTTGGATTAACATTTTGTGACATTAGAGATTGTCCTTTTGATTTGTGGATTAGGAATTCAACTTTTGGTATTTGATTAATGTGACCTTGATGTCCCATGTTCCTGTCCCAAGTCATCTTGTTGTATTGATGAGGGGAGTTGTTGCTCGCTTCCATAGTTTTAATGATTTGTGAAGATGGAAGGTCGATGTGTCCTGGGCATCGGTAAGTGGATGGTAAGGCCTTGATGGGATATTCGCGGACCAATCAAGTTCGGGGCGTGACATCCCCGTTTAAGTGGTATCAGAGCAAGGTCAGCTTGATCCAATACGATTGAGGCTTGGAGTGATAAGGAGAGATGACGTGAGGACAATTAGGTAGTGAGACCTTTAGGATTAAGCATGGATAGCTGAATCTTGAGGATTGTAGGATTGAACTTTTGAGGTATTCTAATGTTCCTAGTGTCGATTTAATGGATGATCTTGAGTGATTTTTATGGATAAGGCTCACAAGGAAGTGAGTAGAGATTGAAGAGTCATAAGCTTGGACTTGAGATTGCTAGAGAATAGTTTATGAATGAAGGGTCAATTGGAGTATATGATTGTGATTGTGGTTTGTCAATGACCCACCTTGAGGAAAGCGAGTTATACAGAGATGATTGGTATTAGTGGATTTTGGCTTGAATTGTGTTCTATCTTGATGGTTTTGGTTATCGATGGTTATTGACGACCTTGGGTGATATGAGATGAGGTTTATATAGGGAAGCGATGAAGGAATATTTGGGTTAAAGACCAGTTGTGATCGAATGCATAAGGATTTGATTTGACTAGTGACTAAATTTGAGGTATATGATGGAATATAGGCAATTGATCTATGAGATGTGACAGTCATTGGTGGAATTCGAAACCTTCGATGGATAAGAATTGATCTGAAGGTGATTGTGGTATGACCAATAGTGAGGACAGTCATGATGTGTACATGTTTGTGGCTTTGAAACGAGCGCTGATGTGGGTGCATGCATGAGCTTATTACTATCAAACTTAATAAATTGTCGCTTGGTATGGGACGAGTTGATGTGATACCTATAAACCATAATGAAGCATGTTATGAGGCATGTGGAACGGGGCTTCCTCCGTAGATGTATGCCTTGGGACAACCTGTAACAACCAAGTCTGATGAGGGCGGGGAGTGATCGCCGGGATAGAGAGGTCTGGACAAGGAGCGGCTCTTGGTAGGCTTCTAAGATAGCGAGGAGGCAAGGATGACCCAAGTCATAAATTGAAAGGGAAAACCTAGGTATCAAGGTTAAGTCTGATTGTGCTTAAGAGATGTCTGGTACATGATTGATTCTTACAATGAATGTTCAAAAGTGGCATGGCGTTTGTAATGGCGCCTGTGATAGGCATGGCTGAGAGCCCTGTATTTGGCAATGAGTGCCGTTTGAAAAAGAAAATTGATGTTGTGATTGGCCTAGTTGGCATATGTTGTAATTGGCATCATGTAATTATTGTGGCCGAGGTCTAACTGAGAGATTAGATGGCATGTGAGATTTATACCTATTGAACTGATGCCTATTGAGATTAAGATATCATGTTGTGTTTATGCTAGAGTGGCAGATGCCCCTGGATTTATGATATGAACGATTGAAATGGCACTTTGATACTTGCTTGACGTTGGCTTAGTTGAGTTTTAGCCTAGTGAGGCTTGCCTATTAACTGGCTGTTGTTTGAGAAGTTGCATCGTGGAGGCTTACTTGTTGTGTGGTTGCTGCTTAAGGATGATTTGGAATCCTTGGATGGTGAACAACTAGTTGAGAGTAGTGGGAACCACTGGATGGCTGATGGTGAACGATGATGAGATGAGCAGCCCGAGACTGCTAGACTTAAGTAGACGACTTGAGTCTTCGATTCCTGAAGGGAATCATAGTGGGTAAAGTGACATGAGAATCTAATGACGTTGAACGACCAAAGTATGGTCGTAGAAGAGCATTGCGCTTGAGTATACATGATATGGAAGATTCGAGAACTGAGAAGGATCATAAGAATTGAGTAAAGAAGAGCGATTAGAGTATGAGTACCAAAAGAGAATATGGCTCGATTTGTTAATCGTGCGAGACCCAAGTGTGATAATGTTGGGATTCACGTGTCACGTATGGGCAAAATTAAAATAAATATAAACGCAGCGGAAATAATTAAATTGCCCATACACGTATCTTCAAAGGTGTAGTTCGTGCGTTTCAATCGAAAATCACATTAAACGAATAGAGTTAACGGGGTTACCTCTTGTAGCGTGCTTGATATCAAATCGGTTCAGATGTTCTTCGATCCGAGCCCCACAAGTGTCGGGCCTCTAGTTCAGACACACCACCAATCGCAACGACGAACGGAAGAATGAACTCGCGGGAATCACCACTCGATTGTGCTAGCAATCTTGTGATGACATTAATCCGCAAGCTCAGAATTTTTTGTCACAAAAGGGAGAGAAAATTTCTGCACACTCGCACCTTTTTCACACACCAGAAAAAAGACGAGCTCTTCCTTTATTCACACTCTTCACATCTGCAACTTTTTGCAGATTAATTGAGCGAAAAAATTGTGCACAAAGGGCACAAACGGACGCACAATCAGCACCATTTTTTTCCTCACACATCTGCAACTGTTTGCAGATTAATTGACCGAGAAAATTGCGCCCAATCATTGCACACGGTCAGCAATTAGTGCAGACCAAGTGCACTTATTTTTTATTTTTTATAAAATGTGTAGGGTTCTAAACCCTAATCTATAAACTGCGGAAGTATGCCAAATTCAATCACTTGAATCACTGATCATCAAAAGTATATCACGAGGACATACCTTAATTGTCACAGATTAAATGCCCTTTGCGTTCTTGAAATTCCTCTCTCGTCAACGCCAAATCAACGAGCGTTCTGTGGGGAGGAGCGTTCTCTGTATTGGTTTTCCTTTTTGGAGTACATGAAGTGTCATGAGAAAACTAAGGGAGAAGACAACGTTTTTACGTCTTTTCAACCAACGTGATCTTTCACGTTGGATAACTGCCAAAGGGGGTGTGGTTGCCCGCATGGGCGCACACCGTAACTCCCGTAAGCCCTGTTGCATTATCCAATATCTCCCACTCACCCATGTAGGGCAAACAACTCCCACTTGCCCACATAGGACAAAATTCAACTCTTAATATTTTCACAAAGTTCATATTGGCAAATAACCCGTGCGACCAGCATACTCTGAGAGCTCGTTGTCATACATCCGTTGGGAGTACATGACAGCTCTAAAATCGGACATATTCAAATATAGATTTTAGTATGCGGTACCCTAGATCGATCAGTCACATTTATACATCTCACTAGATCTCATTTAAAAATTAGATACATTATATTCACAATTATGATTATACTAAATAACCATAATTGACCTGTCAGTGAATATAATCCATAATGTGACTTAAACTCCAAATCAATCTTTCTCTTTCATCAGACCTCTCAATTTCAGTTCCGCTCGCTTTTCTAGGAATGTCCCTTTAGATCGAATCAATTTCATGACCATAGGCAACACTCTAAGATAGCGAACACTAAATAGAAATCTCGAGAATAACGAAAAGTCATAAGGGTACTAACAATTGAGGAATTTTATCCTCGAGAGTCTCACACGGCTTAAGAAAGTTGAGATCATAACTTTTGCCAACTCTCATTGGTCGACTATGCATACGTAATAAGAAATACGTATTACGGTATTTTCTCCTTCCCCATAGAGCGTATGTCTTTCCAACTTAATACCGTACAGATGATTATTTTGACACACTCAGTGTCTAACTTGAGTTCACGTAATAACTCCAGCCAAGAATTTTCATCAGAACTCTCATCTGGCAATAAAGACAGGTAAAATGAAATATGTGGGCTATTTCATTTTCGGACATTACAAATTTTAAGTCCTCATCTTAATATTTTGTTAAGGCGGCATAAATATTTTAAGCTTGAGCTCTCAATTATCACCTAGATAATAAGCTTAAAATTGCCTCATCTCTATTCATCACACAGTGAACAGAGGCGATTACCCGTGTGAGTGGGCTAATCTATCATCTGTCCGACATACCTTTTTCAATATAATGCAGCAAGCATTAACATGCATAAATATCAAATAGACTTCCATAATGACAAACAACATCATCAATTATTAATTGTTAAGGGAAAATACAAATATTTAGTACATCAATCTCTACGCAGTCCTAAAGTCTTTATATGACGAAAAAGGACATCTCTAGGAATTGGCTTCGTCATAGGATCTGCTAACATTTTATGCGTAGATATGTGCTGTAAATTTACTTCCTTTCATGCCACCATGTCCTTGACATAGTTATACTTAATGTCTATGTGTTTGGTCTTGCCATGGAACTTAGGATCCTTAGTGTAAGCTATTGCTGCCTGACTATCACAATAAACCTTCACTGGGTTTGTAGCATCTCTAGTAACACTCAAATGATCCAGAAATCTTCTAAGCCAAACACCTTCTTGTGCTGCCGCTGATAAAGCCACGAACTCGGCTTCCATGGTGGATAACGCTATACACTGCTGTTTCTTACTGCTCCACGATATGGCGCCATTATTCAGTAAGAATACATTTCCAGAAGTGGATTTCCTCTCATCCAAATCTCCTCTCCAGTCAGCATCGGTGTAGCCCTCAAGGTGCAGATCACTTCCTTGGTACTTTAGTGAGTAATCGGCAGTTGCTTTCAGATACCTCAAGATTCTTTTAACGGCAGTCCAATGTGCTTGACCTGGATTGGATTGGTATCTACTGACCAGTCCAACTGCGTAACAAATATCAGGTCTTGTACACATCATAGCATACATGAGACTTCCAATAGCACTGGCATATGGAACGTTTTTCATACGTTCTTGCTCTTGTGGAGTCTTAGGACACATTCTTTGACTCAGTCCTTCACCTTTTGCAATAGGAGTATCAATGGGTTTACAATCTTGCATACGAAATCGTTCAAGGACTTTATTAATATAAGTCTCTTGCGAAAGAGACAGTAACCTTTTCGAACGATCTCTCGAAATCTTAACTCCGAGAATGTACGTAGCCTCGCCCATATCTTTCATTTGAAAATTTGAAGATAGCCAATATTTGACTGTCTTGACAAACTCCATATTGCTTCCAGCAATCAGTATGTCATCAACATATAATGACAAAATCACAAAGTGACCTTTGAATCTTTTGATATACACGCAATTATCTTCATCGATCATCTCAAAATCATATGCCACTATGGCATTATGAAAGCGTATATTCCATTGTCTGGAAGACTGCTTAAGGCCATATATCGACCTCAGAAGTCGACATACCTTTTGTTCTTGGCCTTCTTTAACAAACCCAATGGGTTGTTCCATATAAATTTCTTCTTCTAATTCCCCATTGAGGAAAGCAGTCTTTACATCCATTTGATGTAACTCTAGATCCAAACTAGCCACTATTGCCAGAATAAGGCGAACAGAAGTAATTCGAACCACAGGAGAAAAAGTTTCCTCATAATCAATTCCTTCATGTTGGTTGTATCCTTTCGCGACAAGGCGAGCCTTATGCCTTTCAATTGAACCATCAGCCTTACGCTATATTTTGAGAACCCATTTGTCCCAATGGCTCTTCGTCCTTTCGGAAGATCAACCAGTTCCCAAACTTGGTTTGATCTCATTGACTCCATTTCTTCTTCCATTGCTTTCATCCATTTTTCTTTATCAGGGCAAGATAGAGCCTCATTTATATTTCTTGGCTCATCCTCTTCTAGTGGAGCGATCATAAAAGCTTCCCCTTCAATTTCAAAACGTCGTCGAGGAATGCTTTTGCGACTTGTTCGCCGTGGAGAAGATTGCACCACCAAAGGTACTTCATTCTCCAATATGTCCCCACTTGGACCAGATAACGGTATTGATTCATCAAGTGGTTGCAATTGAGACTGGTTAGTACAAAATTCCCCACTTCTCACATTGCTCCCACTTGGATCACTATATATCGCAGTTCCATTATCCTGATCTAAGATCTCAAATAGGGAACAATCTTCACCTATTTCGCCCTTTCTTGGAAAATCATTCTCTAAGAATGTGACATCTCTTGATTCAAATTCAGTCACGCTTCCGCTTTCCTGTTCACCTATGAACACATATCCTTTAGAGTGTTCCGAGTATCTTATGAAGATACTCTTTCTACCTCTTGGTCCCAATTTTCCATATTTATGAGAGGACTCATGAGTATAGGCAGCACAACCCCAAGGTTTAAGAAAGCTCAAATCAGGTTTTCGACCTGTCCATAACTCATATGGGGTTGAAGAGACTGATTTAGAAGGCACTCGGTTAAGCACATAGGCAGCTGTTAATAAAGCATCACCCCAAAAAGTGATTGGTAAATTAGCTTGCGCCATCATGGACCTAACCATTTCTAGTAAGGTTATGTTTCTCCTTTCAGCTACTCCATTTTGTTGAGGAGTGTATGGAATGGATAACTGTCTATCTATTCCCTTTTCAACACATAAGTATATAAACTGATCAGATAAATACTCTCGACCTCGATCGGATCTTAAAGCTTTTATATTCTTATCTAACTGATTTTCCACTAAGGTCATAAATTTCTTGAAACAACTTAATGCTTCCGATTTATGAGAAATCAGATAGACATATCCATATCGAGTATAATCGTCAATAAATGTGATGAAATAAACAGCACCGTGCCTTGCTTTTACATTCATTGGACCACAGATGTCAGTATGGACTAACTGCAAAGGAAATTCAGCTCTAGTTCCCTTTCCAAATGGCTTTCGCGTGGTTTTCCCAGCTAGGCAATGCTCACATACGGGCAATTCTACTTTCTCAATATTGCCCAATAAGCCATCTTTGGCCAATCTATTCATTCTCTGTTGGCCAATATGACCAAGCCTTGCATGCCAAACATTCACATCATTTTCACTAGAATTGGAAGATGCAAATAGGGAATAACATACATTAACACTCGTATGTTCAATATCTAATACAACAAAACCATCCACGAAATAGCCAGAACCATAATAATTTGTATCTAACAACAAATCCACTCCATTGCTATGAAAATTCATACTAAAACCGAGTTTGATTAAAACCAGCACAGAGATAAGATTTCGACGAATCTCAGGAGCATACAAGACATCGTGTAGGAATAAAGTGCGTCCACCACGCATGATCAGTTGGCAAGTGCCAATTCCTTTCACTTCCACTCTGGAATTATTTCCTACATAGATCCATCTCACTCCACTTGGAATTCGTCGAAATTCCACAAACGCACTTCTATCTCTGGCTACATGGTCTGTGGCACCTGAGTCTACAGTCCACAAAGGATGAGATTCAGTTAAAAATACAGAACTTGATACATAACAAGTATTTTTAAATGTGTTAAGGGTTTCTACCTTCTTCGGCTCGACACAGTCGCGAGCGAAGTGACCCTTTTTTGCCACAATTGTAACATTTCATCCTTGAAATGTTTTTCTTCGCGGGACGCTTCCCTTTTCCATGCTTTTCAAACTTCGGTTTCTTTCCAGATGGTTCCACTCCTTTGCCTTTCCATTTTTTGAAACTACCAGGGTGCTTGCGCTTGGAGCCCAAAGCTCCATGTGAGCTAGAACCAGCAAAATACACATCAGTTTGTATTTTAGCTGCTAAAAGGCGGTCCTCTTCCAGCTCAAGATGTCGCATAGCATCCTCGAAGGTCGTGACATTCACATTATGGGTCAAGTTAACCTTCATGTGTTCCCAATTGTTAGGCAAAGAGCATATCACAGCCTGCACTTGCTGTTCATCAGACAATGTGTGACCAGCATCCTTCAGCTCGCTAATCATGTTCGACATCTTCCTCAGATGTTGTTTCATATTCTGCCCATGTGGCATCTTATATGTATCGAACCTGATTGTAAGCTGCCTCAGCTTAGTGACAGAAGTTTGTCCAAATCGAGCCTTCAAGGCGTCCCACATGTCTTTAGCATTCTCGTGTTGCCTGAACTCTCACATGATATCATTATCCATACTGCTCAGCAACGTAAGGCGAGCAGTTAAGTTCTTTTTCTTCCAGGCAGTGAAGGCTTCCTTGTCCCTTCTATGCTGTGCAGTGTTACCATCCTCTGGTTCAGCCATGATTAGGTTAAGAGCTTCCAATGCCTCAAGTTCCTCTAGCACATGCTGGATTTTCATACTCCAGATTTCATAATTCTCTCCATTCAATTTCTCACCCTTGTTGAGTTCAGCAACAATGTTCTTTGAAGCCGTTGCCATGGTATCTGATTATTAGACATTTTGCACGAATTTAAAGTCTATTTGTATGCAACAAATGCAACTCTATTTATGCATTTAGATTATATTGATATATTATTTCAGAAAAGATTCCAAAATCAACGGTTCACTAAGTTCCCCATCATCATCTAGATATTCTAATCTAAAGCATATATCAATACAATCATTCAAACGTGTTCATCAAAAAGTTACTAAAACTTATGAACACTCCCAATAAATAAATAAATAAATAATATATATATATATATATATATATATATTTCACATTATCAACAATAGATAATTATGAATTCAATAACAACATATGCCATAACTTTCTTGTACATATTTAAAAATAATAAAAAATAATAACTAAAGAAAATCAAGCGTTACAACCCTTTCTAAGGTTTGACGATTGACCCAGGTAATTTCCCTTATATGAGGTAGGGAATCCTCAAGCTCTTTAGGGGAATTTTTAACAAGATCAGGAGCCCATATTGCTGCCTTAGCAAAACCCCTCTGAGGACCCTTGGCCTTTAGCCAGGTCGCAGTCTGTCTGCTCGATACATTCATCCCTAGTGATGATGTCTTGGTCGCCCCAACCCTAACAAACTTGTGTATGAAATGTAACACAAATTTCTTGTAGGTATACATGTCATTAAGCCACCAAATCTGATTCATCAATCCATGCCACTCTTCAGGTATAGAATCCCTTAGTGCATAAAATGCATCTTCCGAAGACATTACTCGACCAGCCCAAATGGTCTCATTGATCATTTTGTTGACCGCTATCACATGGGTTATAATGTCGCATACATTATCCCATCTGTAATTACGAAGTCGTTCAATCTTCTCGTGAAGAATTTGTATTTGTTCAGGTTGTCTCGGCCTTATTGGCGTTAATGAACTTCGTCTTGCCCATATGTCTTTAGGTCCTGGCCATAATGACATTGTTTCTGCAACGAATGCAGAACAAAGTGGATTACTAAAATCCATCAATCATACAATATTTACGAACAAATCGTAATAAGGACAAATAAATACAAGACATTATACAAACCCCAAGATTGAAAGAATTTTTTTTTGGGTCAACGGTCAACTCTCGGTCAACGGTCAACTCTCGGTCAACGATCAACTCACGATCAACGGTCAAAGTCAACAGTCAATGGTCAACAATCATTGGGTCTGGTCAACGGGTCAAACCGGGTCGGGTCAGATCCGGAACTAATCCGGTTCGGGCTTGAAATTAAAACGGGCCGGGCTTTTTCCTTTTTTTTTAAATAATAAAACGAGCTTCGAAATGGACTGGACCGGGCCCATTAGACGCGCGGGCACTGGACCGGGCCCATTAGACTCGCGGGCCGAGCTCCACGTACGTTGCACGTGGCGCGGCCCGCGCGTCCATCACGTGCCCGGCACGTGGCGCGTGGGGCGACGATTTTCGCCCCCGCCGACGCGTGTCGGCGCGTGAGCGGCCGTCCGGCCTCCTCCGGCGACCGTCCACTGTCGCGACCCGTCCGAAAGCGGACGCGGCTAATGGATTACCGATCGCGGGTCTTGGATCGGCGCGAGCCCTCCCAGGCCCATACCAAATCGCGGCGGGAGTATTTTTCAGAAGGATTCGACGATAAGAGTCGATCGCTTTCGACCTTAGTGTGGTCGTGGTGGCATGTGCAACTTGTGCATGCATTTGGAGTCGCCACCGGTCTTTCTTGGAGGGTAGACCGGAAACCTTACTGATCGATTGGGAGAGATCGATCAGTTCTACGGAACCAGAGTTTTTGGGTTCGGGGACTTGGTTACGCTGGTGTCGTTACCAACGCCCTTTCGGTACCTAACGCTAGTGATTTTCCTAACTAGGATTTCATGCAGGCGCAATTTTGGGTGAGGTAAGTCTGACATTGCACATTAACCAGTTTAACATGCTCACGTAATCATAATAAATAAATAGATGTCAATCACATAAACATCTATCCTACGTGGTGATCATGGAATTATGATTTAATGGGTCTCGAGCCAATGAGACCACATTTAATCATTTTAATATTTTAATAACGGAGAGCCGCTCTTCGCTTCTTCTTGGTTTCTTGAACTCTTCAAGAATTGGGCCCCAAAGAGCTCGCCGACTTAAAAGGCTCCCCCACGTAATCCTCGTAGCATTTACATCAACAATTGACTATGCTAAAAATAAAGATTACATGAAAAATAAAAGGAGTACGCAGCCTCCATTTAATAACTACAACCCCAAATATATAAATAATCATCATACATTCATATATACATCAATCACATTGATTAGGGATTTTTCCATGATCACCACCCTTCCACGTAAGTAATAAATTCACAATTTAAAACTTAGGAAGGCACAATAAAAATTCTACGTTGAATCATATTCAGAATTTTTATGTAAAATAAGATAGCCATAAATTTTCGATTCAAAATTGATTTAGTCTCAATTTTTGCTACGTTGATTAATTTATCATATAAAATAATCAACTTCCATTAGCCATGTAAGACGAACAATTCGTTAATACATATTGGCCATAGTATTGCAAAAATTGCAAAAAATCAATTAAATGCACGAAAACACCTAAGGATCGGCTCTGATACCACTGTTGGGATCCACGTAACACGTAGCGGAAATAAATAACAACCCATACATGTATCTCCAGAGGCGTACTTCGTGCATTTCAATCGAAAAAAATCACAAAGCCTCAAAGGGAGTAAATAGATTACCTCTCGTAGCGTGCTTGAACGGAGGTGTCGGTTCGATGTTCTTCGATCTCAGCCTCCACAAGTGTTAGGCATCTAGTTCGGACGCACCACCAATTGACGAACGGGGAGACGACTAATAACTCCACAACAATTGTGCTAGCAATATGCGGAATCAATATTCCGAACTTAGTATATTTTGCTCACTCAAGATGATGAGAATATAGAGAGTGTTTGTGTTCTTCTCTCTAAGCTCTCAAAAATTTGCACACTCTACAAAATGTCTCTCTCCTCCAACCTCAAAACTCTTGCCATCCTTTTATAGCCAAAAATACCTTCCAATAAATTGTATTTAAAAATAGCACTAACAATTATAAATTCTATCTAAAAATAGCACTCACAAATAAATGACATTTAAAAATAGCACTAACAATAGCACTCACAATTTATAATACAAAAATTCTATTTAAAAATAGCACTAACAATAGCACTCACAATTTATAATACAAAAATGCTATTTAAAAATAGCATTAACAATTATAAATTCTATCTAATAATAGCACTCACAATTTATGATAAATAAATGCCATTTAAAAATAGCACTAACAATAGCACTCACAATTTATGATAAATAAATGTCATTTAAAAATAGCACTAACAATAGCACTCACAATTTATAATACAAAAAATATTATTTAAAAATAGCACTAGCAATAGCACTCACAATACAAAAATGCTAAAAAAAGGCACTAACAAAGGTGTTAAAAATAATAACCATTATTATTATTACAAGAGTTAAAGAGGTTACCAAACAGTACAAATATGCATAACGTATAAATACGTATGATGTATAAATACGTAGAGCATACGTATACATCCGTGAAACCGAGGACTAATTGAAAGAAAAATGTGCAATTAAGCCCTTTTGGTAAAAATTGATTAAATTGGAGGGCAAATTGACCTAATTGCACTTTAAGACTTTAGAATCCAATGTCATAGCTTATAAAAAGTGAGAATTGAAAACTAAAAGACTCGAAAATGATTTTTTTTAGGCTCGGTTCGGGTTTATGTTTGTGAAGGAACATATTGACCCGAGCCGAATTTTTGAGATTTAAAGTGACACACTTGAAGAGGAAATTAAAACAAAATTATCGAATATTTTTGGGTATTTTTCTGACCACGAATGGTATTTTTCTGATTTTTTGGGTATTTTTATAATTAAATAAACTCGAAAAATATTAAAAATACCAAAAATATTTTTTGTTCAAAATTGGTTCCTAAGGTTAAACCAAGGCTTCCAAAGTTGATTTTGTGATTTTATGACCTTTTTTGATATTTTTAATTAATTTTAAAGAATAAAAATCACAATAATAAATGGTAAAAAAAATCAGGTGTCAACAGCTGCCCCTCTTTGAGAGGAATCTCGTTAGAGGATTCTCTCAAAGATAAGGTGGCACCTGATTCCTAACCGACTCAACTGGGAAAATAAGAGAAGAAATGTTATGACATCGGATCCTTAAGCCTATTGATAAAAGCTCAAATCAATCCCCGGTTTGCTCTAACAATTTGAAGATGGGCCGGAGTGAGAGAGGCTTACCTGAAGCTCACCTGTCGGATGCTGCCGGTTCCGACGACTTTCAAGAAGATGCCTAGGACTCGTCATTCAGAATATCCTAGGGAGATTAAGCTCTGACCTGTATGGTAGGTCATACCATGATGGGATTCCTAACTTGTAGGAACCTAAGGAAGGCGCATCCCACGCTTTGGGATTTGCCAAGGATTTTGATCCGTATGGTGGATCAGACCTTTGTGTTGATCCTTACTGCGATATTTATCAATGAGTTGACCCTTATGGCGGTTTCTACCAATGAATTGACCCTTATGGCGGTTTCTACCATATGTGACCCTTCAGGCGGTTTCTACCATTAATGTGATCCCTCAGGCGGTTTCTACCTTGGTTTGACCCTTCAGGCGGTTTCTACCTTGAGTTGACCCTTCAGGCGGTTTCCACCTTTGATTTGACCCTTCAGGCGGTTTCTACCTTGTGTTGACCCTTCAGGCGGTATCTACCATGTGTTGACCCTTCAGGCGGTATCTACCTTGTGTTGACCCTTCAAGCGGTATCTACCTTTGATTTTGACCCTTCAGGCGGTATCTACCTTTGATTTGACCCTTCAGGCGGTATCTACCATATTTTGACCCTTCAGGCGGTATCTACCTTCATTTGACCCTTCAGGCGGTGTCTACCATCAGTTTTGACTTTGAAAAGGGGTCTCATGACGAGGGTTCTCCACGTCCGATGAGACTGCCTAAATGAAAAGGGGTCTCATGACGAGGGTTCTCCACGTCCGATGAGATTTCCTGAATTTTGAAAAGGGGGTCTCATGAAGAGGGTTCTCCACGTCCGATGAGACTACCTGAATTTTGAAAAGGGGTCTCATGACGAGGGTTCTCCACGTCCGATGAGACTGCTTGATTTTTGAAAAGGGGTCTCATGACGAGGGTTCTCCACGTCCGATGAGACTGTTTGATATTTGAAAAGGGGTCTCATGACGAGGGTTCTCCACGTCCGATGAGACTACCTGAATTTTGAAAAGGGGTCTCATGACGAGGGTTCTCCACGTCCGATGAGTCTGCTTGATTTTTGAAAAGGGGTCTCATGACGTGGGTTCTCCACGTCCGATGAGTCTGCTTGATTTTTGAAAAGGGGTCTCATGACGAGGGTTCTCCACGTCCGATGAGACTGCTTCTCATGACGAGGGTTCTCCACGTCCAATGAGACTGTCTGATTTTGAAAAGGATTTTTTTTTTAAGGGTTTCTCTTCCCCCAAGAAAATATTGGTAATCTTTGAGAAGACAGCAATTGTCCAATTGACAAAATTTTATGACTTAAGCTTTAGTCATGAGATGTGCATTTTGATGCTGGAGGTTATCCAAAACATTCTTGCAACATGCAAATGTGATCACAAATCCCTTGCATGGAAAATCTGGATCAACAGTTTGAAAATTTCCAAAAAGAGTTTGCTCAAAACATCAATTGGAATATTTCTCGACAAGGAGGCCATCTCACCTGTTTTGAGGTGATGATTTTTAGGGGATGCACTCAATTCCCTACTGACCTGTGCTTAGGTTTTAGGCTCATTCGCAGCGCATACATTTTGATCGGTCGGGAGGTCTTCCACGGGACCGTAATGTTGGGCTTGGATATTGGTTTTCAAGGGGGACCCGCTTTGGAGTTGAGGCCATCGAATGAAAATCTTCACCATCTGCTCCGGGTTTACAAGTCAAGAACCCTGCAAAATGAGAAAGAAAGAGTCTTGCTCGTACTTCTTCGAGCTAAGCTATATGTTAACCCAAGTGTCTTAGTCAGAGAAGACTGTTTCAGGGTTGTAACATTGGTAGGATTGGGGACCGAAAAAGGCTTGTTTTTGGCCTAGAAATCACGAAGGATTTGACATTGGTGATCATTGCCAATTTGTCACATGTCTTTTCCATTCTGCATCTTCCATTTTTGAGGTGTGCAACCGCTTTTGAGGTGTGCACAAGTACTTTAGAGAACGTCTCTTGTGGTATTAAGAGATTGACAATTCTGTCCGTATTTTTGCACCATGGCTGACATCATTTGGGGAGCAGTCTTCTTGATCTGACTCCTTTATGGGTTTTTCTCTCTTCCCAACTAGGCTTTATTGGGGATCAATCAAACAGTTTTCACGAGCATCGGCCTTGCTTTTACCAGGCACTTTGCTTTTTCTTGATGCTGGGGATTTTTTTCTTTGTTGAAATCCCGCATTTTCTTTTCCTTTGGAACTACGATGTTCAGAAAATTGTGCTAGATATACAACTTGAATCATAGCACATTTAAACGCCGATATGAGATTTTTCTATAAATCCCATCTCTTGATTTCTTCCGTTCTTGGAGTGATGCAGTTTCCATCTTGAAACATCCCATGATCACCAACAGGGGTTTATGAAATGAATTTGCAGGCTCAACTTGGCTGTGCAAAGGATATGGTGTGTGGGATAGAGAAATGAATGCTTCTCGTCATCCTATGGCACTTGGATTACCATATAAACAACACACAAAGATTGATGTTAGTCCGAGCAAGAAAATTTCTAACCATTTTCTCCTGATACCGCTGGACTCACCTCCATTTTGCCCCGATGTGGGGTGGTTCTTGACAGGGGTTAAGAATGAAAACCGTCGTTCAAAGGGTTTATCAACGGTTACCTGTAGTGTTTGGGGGATATGAAACGAATGCCTCCGTCATCCCAATCCATGTAATCGCTGCGAATGGTCCTTACCTCTGTGGACCCAGATTTTGTCATCTGTCCACTCCACTCATCTCTCAAGTGTGTGTTGGACGTGTTTGGATTTGGCTTCGCCTCTCGTCTTTTGAGAAAACGTCCTTTTGAATGTTTTGAACAACTTTTGTTTGGAAAAATCTCTTCCATTTCCTCTAAGAATTTTACCCGTCAAGGGGATTTCATGATGCACAATGCATGTTCTTATTCATGTTCAGACAACCTCCCAACTTCAACTGTGGATGTCTATGAGTTTAAAAACCCGATGTCTCTTTTTAGACATAATGATTGAAAGAATCCCAACACTTTTTATCTTCAACGACTTGGGAAAAGGGATACTTACCTACCCGCCGCGGCTGGAGATCCCTGAAAATGCGGAAGAAACATGTTATTGTTCGTTCATGAATTTTTCAAAAAATTAGAACGATACATCTTACCCTTGGTCATGTATTCCAACGGGTAATACATGGTATGTGAAAACCTGTTTCGCCTTGATGGCGATCCCCTCTATCTTGTGGCCTTGATCCCCCCGTTTTGTTGGCGATGAATCATTCTCAAGGATTTGCCCCAGAGGAGATCCATTTGTGTTTTCGGACGCATTCCAGCGCCACTCTTCAGAGTTCCATCCACTAGGTCTTATAATCAAAGACCATCTCCTGGAATCCTGACTTCCGAGGCTAATGATTCTATTCGCCTCCCTGTTAGCGCGCTCTCTTCTTTTGAGGCTTTCGGCGCCAACAACTTCCTGTTAAATGAGTAAAAACTCGTGTTAGGCATGTGGTCTTCGAAGACCAAATTGGAACGATACAAGGTTACCGTTCACCCAAATTCGTATCTTGGGGTTTGATTCTGATGCGGACGACTCTGTTATTGCGTCCATTGACTTTGCCAGAGGAGAAACGTCATTCTTTGTCTGGCGCACAAATGATTCACTTGCCCCAGTTGGGTGTGATTTGTCGTAGCAATATGCCTTAGCACTTTCCTTGTTTGTTGGCAATTTTCAATTCAATTTTGACAACGTCCATGCACATTTGTCCCCAGCCACTGGATGCTTTGCCTGGGGTTGGCTGATTTAGTCGTAGTCAATTTGATCCTGCCGCATTGACGCATTCAGGCTATTTGACATCCGCGAGAATGGGTTTACTCGTGATTGGGTACTTCAACAACCTGCGCGATGAAAGGAGTGAAAGAGTCAATCACCGCGTAAGGAGCTTTAATTGAAACGATTACGGATTTACTATCCCGGCTCTAGTCACTTCGGGCATCCAGGAGGATGGAAATTCTTTAGTGGTCCCATTCATTTTTGTCATCACCTGTAAGAATGGAAAACCATATCAGCTTGTGAATAAATCAATTTAATTTGGAACGAATATACCCTTTTCGACTTCAAGAGAGCCGATCCAAATTAGGTTGCCCCAGCTGGGCGACGTCTGGTTTGTCATTTGAATGCATGAGCTTTTGGGTGCATTGTCTCTTTTATCACCTGAGATAAAAAAAAATGGAGAAACATTTATCCCCAGATCTGATTAAAAATCAATTAGGAACGATACGTCCTTTTACCAAACGAGTGGCTATGCGGCCAAATGTATTTTACACTGAAGAGACGAATTCCACCATACTCCACGGGTTTGGGGAATTTGCCCCTATTTTCGATAGAAATGAGCCTTATCGAGATGTATACAATACAAATAGATCCCTAATACAATCAATCTAAGAGATGAGATAGAGAGGACCCAAGCAAAATTAGTCTTATACAAGAGAACTAAAAATGCCAAACCAATCAAAGGAATGTGGTCCGAACACTTGGAGATGCCCCAGTTCCAGTCTTCGAGATGTGACTCCAGGATCACCGATTTTTTTTAGGTGGTTTTAGATATATCAACCATGTAAAGACATGCACATGAGACAAGTGAGGATAAAACTTCTAGAAATCAAAGGATTTGGCACCTAAGGTCAAGGTTCCCACCTCGAGTTCTAGAAAGAGCAGATTCCATTGCACAACTATCGTTGCATTGGGGCTCGATCCATAGCTCAAAATGAGTGGAATTGAAAAGTGGATTACCCCGTGTTTTTCCTCACGGAGATTCCATTTTCAATCCCTTCTATTGTTTTCCTATAGACGGCGCCCGGGGTTTTAGGCGCGGTTGTGTGTATTTTCGGTGTCGTGCTAAAGCGATAAACATGCATCTTATTTAACAATCACTGCTTCAATATAAAACATACACACAATCATTCATTCCTACGCCAACCTGCATAAGACAATGTTAATCACAGACTACCCCCCTTATCACTCCAATCTGCAAAAACATATAACACCTATCATGAGCGGACTTACCTCACCTTCACGAGCGCCTGCATGGTTAGAAAAATCACTCAGCGTTTTAATTACGGCCTAAGTCCACTTGAGGTCTAGAATCACATGTTCTAGAGCAAAGGTCCCCAGCGGAGTCGCCAGCTGTCGCGACCCGTCCGAAAGCGGACGCGGCTAATGGATTACCGATCGCGGGTCTTGGATCGGCGCGAGCCCTCCCAGGCCCATACCAAATCGCGGCGGGAGTATTTTTCAGAAGGATTCGACGATAAGAGTCGATCGCTTTCGACCTTAGTGTGGTCGTGGTGGCATGTGCAACTTGTGCATGCATTTGGAGTCGCCACCGGTCTTTCTTGGAGGGTAGACCGGAAACCTTACTGATCGATTGGGAGAGATCGATCAGTTCTACGGAACCAGAGTTTTTGGGTTCGGGGACTTGGTTACGCTGGTGTCGTTACCAACGCCCTTTCGGTACCTAACGCTAGTGATTTTCCTAACTAGGATTTCATGCAGGCGCAATTTTGGGTGAGGTAAGTCTGACATTGCACATTAACCAGTTTAACATGCTCACGTAATCATAATAAATAAATAGATGTCAATCACATAAACATCTATCCTACGTGGTGATCATGGAATTATGATTTAATGGGTCTCGAGCCAATGAGACCACATTTAATCATTTTAATATTTTAATAACGGAGAGCCGCTCTTCGCTTCTTCTTGGTTTCTTGAACTCTTCAAGAATTGGGCCCCAAAGAGCTCGCCGACTTAAAAGGCTCCCCCACGTAATCCTCGTAGCATTTACATCAACAATTGACTATGCTAAAAATAAAGATTACATGAAAAATAAAAGGAGTACGCAGCCTCCATTTAATAACTACAACCCCAAATATATAAATAATCATCATACATTCATATATACATCAATCACATTGATTAGGGATTTTTCCATGATCACCACCCTTCCACGTAAGTAATAAATTCACAATTTAAAACTTAGGAAGGCACAATAAAAATTCTACGTTGAATCATATTCAGAATTTTTATGTAAAATAAGATAGCCATAAATTTTCGATTCAAAATTGATTTAGTCTCAATTTTTGCTACGTTGATTAATTTATCATATAAAATAATCAACCTCCATTAGCCATGTAAGACGAACAATTCGTTAATACATATTGGCCATAGTATTGCAAAAATTGCAAAAAATCAATTAAATGCACGAAAACACCTAAGGATCGGCTCTGATACCACTGTTGGGATCCACGTAACACGTAGCGGAAATAAATAACAACCCATACATGTATCTCCAGAGGCGTACTTCGTGCATTTCAATCGAAAAAAATCACAAAGCCTCAAAGGGAGTAAATAGATTACCTCTCGTAGCGTGCTTGAACGGAGGTGTCGGTTCGATGTTCTTCGATCTCAGCCTCCACAAGTGTTAGGCATCTAGTTCGGACGCACCACCAATTGACGAACGGGGAGACGACTAATAACTCCACAACAATTGTGCTAGCAATATGCGGAATCAATATTCCGAACTTAGTATATTTTGCTCACTCAAGATGATGAGAATATAGAGAGTGTTTGTGTTCTTCTCTCTAAGCTCTCAAAAATTTGCACACTCTACAAAATGTCTCTCTCCTCCAACCTCAAAACTCTTGCCATCCTTTTATAGCCAAAAATACCTTCCAATAAATTGTATTTAAAAATAGCACTAACAATTATAAATTCTATCTAAAAATAGCACTCACAAATAAATGACATTTAAAAATAGCACTAACAATAGCACTCACAATTTATAATACAAAAATTCTATTTAAAAATAGCACTAACAATAGCACTCACAATTTATAATACAAAAATGCTATTTAAAAATAGCATTAACAATTATAAATTCTATCTAATAATAGCACTCACAATTTATGATAAATAAATGCCATTTAAAAATAGCACTAACAATAGCACTCACAATTTATGATAAATAAATGTCATTTAAAAATAGCACTAACAATAGCACTCACAATTTATAATACAAAAAATATTATTTAAAAATAGCACTAGCAATAGCACTCACAATACAAAAATGCTAAAAAAAGGCACTAACAAAGGTGTTAAAAATAATAACCATTATTATTATTACAAGAGTTAAAGAGGTTACCAAACAGTACAAATATGCATAACGTATAAATACGTATGACGTATAAATACGTAGAGCATACGTATACATCCGTGAAACCGGGGACTAATTGAAAGAAAAATGTGCAATTAAGCCCTTTTGGTAAAAATTGATTAAATTGGAGGGCAAATTGACCTAATTGCACTTTAAGACTTTAGAATCCAATGTCATAGCTTATAAAAAGTGAGAATTGAAAACTAAAAGACTCGAAAATGATTTTTTTTAGGCTCGGTTCGGGTTTATGTTTGTGAAGGAACATATTGACCCGAGCCGAATTTTTGAGATTTAAAGTGACACACTTGAAGAGGAAATTAAAACAAAATTATCGAATATTTTTGGGTATTTTTCTGACCACGAATGGTATTTTTCTGATTTTTTGGGTATTTTTATAATTAAATAAACTCGAAAAATATTAAAAATACCAAAAATATTTTTTGTTCAAAATTGGTTCCTAAGGTTAAACCAAGGCTTCCAAAGTTGATTTTGTGATTTTATGACCTTTTTTGATATTTTTAATTAATTTTAAAGAATAAAAATCACAATAATAAATGGTAAAAAAAATCAGGTGTCAACATCCACCCCTCAAAATTTTCGTCTCTTCGAGACGAACAGGATGGTACATTCACACTTCAATTTTGACAAACAAAAAATTGCTAAAAAAGTGATGAACTAATTCGGTCTCAAGGGACTCCGCCCGCCGCGGCGCGTGGCGCGCGTGCGGCCGTTTCCAGCATCCTCTCGGGGCCAGCGACCACTCAAAATAATCGTCTCGACGAGCCCGTTCTAATGATATGTTTGTCGCGACCCGTCCGGAAGCGGACGCGGCTAATGGATTACCGATCGCGGGTCTTGGATCGGCGCGGGCCCTCCCAGGCCCATACCAAATCGCGGCGGGAGTATTCTTCGACGATAAGAGTCGATCGCTTTCGACCTTCAGTGTGGTCGTGGTGGCATGTGTAAATTGTGCATGCATTTGGAGTCGCCACCGGTCTTTCTTGGAGGGTAGACCGGAAACCTCACTGACCGATTGGGAGAGACCGATCAGTTTTGCGGAACCAGAGATTTTGGGTTCGGGGACTTGGTTACGCTGGTGTCATTACCAACGCCCTTTCGGTACCTAACGCGAGTGATGTTCCTAGCTAAGAGTTCATGCATGCGCAAGTTCGGGTGAGGTAGGTTTAATTCAGGGTTTCATGCAAATTGGAAGACTGTTCCTATCAACCACGATCAATTTAAATGAAAGCGCAATCAAGTACATAAATAAATCACATCAATATACATCAATTCAAATCAAAGGCTCCCTAATATAGCAATAAAGGCTTAAGTAAGGTGTGATTTCAGGTCCAGGATAAAATGGGAAGATTTGGAGGCGATTTGGCCCGAAGGGCAAAATCGTCAATTTTTGGACGATTTGGATACCGAATTACCCAAAATATTCCATGGCCAGTTGATTGTGGCCATTTCCCATTTTTGAGAATTTTTTTGGAATTTCTTGATTTTTCTTCAATTTTTGGGAGACGATTCGCCCAAAGGGCGAAATCGTCATTTTTAAGAAGGATCGGGTTTCAAAACACCCGGGATGAGCCTTGTCCAGTTGATTGTGGCCATTTCCTATTTTTTGGAATTTTTCTAGAATTTTTAGAATTTTTTTGGAAGACGGTTTGCCGAAAGGGCAAAACCGTCATTTCGGAAAAGATCGGGGGTCGAAAGACCCGAAACAGGTCATGGACAGTTGAATGTGGCCATTTCCTATTTTCTGGAATTTTTTAGAATTTTTCTGAATTTTCCGAATTGTTTTGAATTTTTTATGATTTTCTATATTTTTTTATTGATTTTTGAATTTATTTTTTTTTTTATTTATTTGCTTTTTGTTTTATACATTAACAACACTCCCACAATGTCAGACCCCAACGTGCACTCACTCTACACATTCTCATCCTCCCCATTTTTTTATCATATTATTCTATTTCTACATTTTTTTATTCTTTCTTTTGGGGTTGTCCTCTTCGTGAACCTCTCTAAGCTCCCCCCCAGACTTCAACATCTCCACTTCCTCCTAGAAACCGGATGATTTTGATTCCTCTTGAAAGGAACGTGTGAATTCATGATCAATCCGAATAGGTTTGGGATCAACTTAAGGATTTAAGTGACAAAAGATGCAATATAGACACATAAACGAAACTAGTGTGAGCTTAAGAACAACAAGCATCAAAAGACTCGAAAAATAGATGAACATAACAAACTAAACAATCAGAGGCGGAGTTCGGTGACTACGAAGAACTCACCTTTTAGAAATGACGACAACGATGTGATGGAACTCGAAATGCTCTTGGGACAGAGATGGAGTCAGTAGAGGTAGCGATACCGCTAGTTGTCGCCGGATCGCCTGAAATCTCACTTCAAAATTCTCTGCCTTGCCGAGCTTTGGTGGTCGAAGACTTCCTCTCTCACTTTTTTTGTGGATAATCAAAAACCATGCCCAGCTCAAAGCGGAGGTCCCCATCTTTTATCTCCTTCGTGAGACCATGATGATGGCCGTATGAAGGCGTCCACCTTGGTTTGCCGGGCACCGGCATAGACAATGAGGGCAGGATAGCAGCTAGAGATGGTGATTGCTGAGCTAAGATGTTGATGCTGCTGGTTGGTGCTCAGCAATAGCCAAAAGGAATTCCCAAAAGTGCACAGCGATTTGGGGAACTCAGCTAGCTTGAATGGCGACGAAGTTGACTCCAATCCTCAATCAAACTCTGAATTTGCGGCCCTGTTAAATGTTGCCGACCTCAAGATGTCGATCTCTCCCTCATGTCTCTTGCAAAATGAGTGACTACCTTCGTCGGATCACCAGCAAGCTTGGTCAATTGGTGCGAGAAGGAGTCCATGCAGCAGCTTCTCATTGGGTGGATTACGGACAGGAATTTTATTCAGTTCGAAGAGGTCCTCAGTCGATCACAGCTCCATTCACAGCTTCGGCGGAATACCTCCATCACTCTTACTCTTTCTTTTTTTTGCCAGTTCCATCCATGAATAAAAAATGGGAAAGAAATAAAGGAAAGAGACCATCAACAAAAGAGCAGAGTTCTGATGCTAAAAAAAAAAATTGGCTTCTCCTCCTTGGTGTCTCTCACGAGACTCTCTTTGTTGTATCCCCCTTTTAAAATTCTTCCCTTGGCCTTTTGACCACACCACTCACCATCTCTCATTTTTTAATGATTTTTTATTTCTAAAGTTTCCACAGATGAGCGGGAATCATCATTCGTCTCATCCCTTTTTTTTTAAAAAAAAATGGCAACCCATGATACGCCTTACAGAAGGATTAAGGGTGTCGCAGTCACTATGCAATATTGGCAAGCATTGATGCGGACAGGGCAAAGACAAATTTCCATATCGTAAACCTTGAATTGACTTTGTGATCATAGATTCAATTAAATGCAAATGCAATGTATGCAAAATAGATAGGAGATACGATTTTGTTTAGAACTAAAATTAGTTCTAATTTTTTATGTGGAAATTATTAAAAATTAATCAAAATTTAGGTGTCGACAATGTTCAAAACTCATTTTGGACAATCCAAACTCAAAATATCACGCATGAACAGTATACGCAATTAGGGCTAATTATGCGAAATTAACATAAAAAAAAAATCAAGAATCAAGTAATACGACTCTGATACCAATGTAGGGTTCTAAACCCTAATCTATAAACTGCGGAAGTATGCCCAATTCAATCACTTGAATCACTGATCATCAAAAGTATATCACGAGGACATACCTTAATTGTCACAGATTAAATGCCCTTTGCGTTCTTGAAATTCCTCTCTCGTCAACGCCAAATCAACGAGCGTTCTGTAGGGAGGAGCGTTCTCTGTATTGGTTTTCCTTTTTGGAGTACAGGAAGTGTCGTGAGAAAACTAAGGGAGAAGACGACGTTTTTACGTCTTTTCAACCAACGTGATCTTTCACGTTGGATAACTGACAAAGGGGGTGTGGTTGCCCGCATGGGCGCACACCGTAACTCCCTTAAGCCCTGTTGCATTATCCAATAAAATGAAACAACATGGTCAGCATAGCATGTGCTGACCATGTACGTTGCACGCACATCAACATGTGCATGCAACACAAATTTATATCTATAAATATATATATAACAATTATATATATAAATTAATAGAAACATAATAGCGCGAAAATACGTGTGCATTTCGGATACATCGTTATGTGTCCATTATAAGAGTGCGTGTGCATCATATGCACATACGTCCATGACCAAAAATGAGAATTAAATTAAATCATATTCAATTTAATTTCATCCGGACTATTCAATAGCCGCGATTGCAAATATATATTTGCACAATTGTGTTTCCGTTCAACGTTGTCATATATATTGGTTAAGGTGTATGACATCCCTAGGTTCATCACTGAGCTGGCAGCAAGACATGCACTAACACGTTAGTACTTCCAAGAAAATTAATTGTCCCGATTAATCTCTAGGTCTCACAAGCCATGAGTGACATCTAGCAATATGTCATGGCTACCCAGACAGTGTGAATTCTTCAAGAACATAATGAACATGTCAGCTTTGGCTACAGTGTAAATCAATCCCTCTGTCTTACTATATCCCAATCGAACAAAGACCATGGAATATTTGTCAAGTCACCAATTTGATCATATGCACAAATTCAACCGACATACATTTATACGAGACATAAACATTTTATTCTCGATTACAACCCCGGCCGAGAATTTCAATGCATTGTCATAATTAAATCGCATAGGATATCATACCTTGCATATAGCAAGGAGACAAATTCCATTTTGCGCACACATGTGACTTCATATGTGCATGAACTATGACCATCAAGTACAGAGACGGATCGACGAACCGTCAATATGCGTCCTCGTGAACCAAAGCCATCCAACACACAAGTCAACACTGTGCCTCAGGTCTAAGGATTATTTACACAAGACCAAAGCATGAACAATTAGACATTGACCAGGCTAAAAGCTTCCATGTCGCTAATCGTTCAATGCGTGTCACGTTCAATGAACTTGTCTAATACAAGCACATGTGTTCTAACTCGGGCATCGCAATACCCAATGACTTGTGACTCGTCATTCCCTTAAGTATCCAATACTTAATTGCGAAGTTAAAAACACACCGATCTCAACATGATTATTGATATCCATTCAATAATCCATTGATCGGGAATAGTTTAAAGATTCAGTCTAACTGTGAACCCGTCACACATATTCTCAACGTCTCAAGAATAGGTCCAATCACAATTGATCTTATGGAATTTATTCATATAAGTAGATAATTGGACAAATGAATAAATACGTCTTTGCCATTGATTAAATAAGAAATTAGAAGTACAACCGAAATCCCTAATATGTAACTATTACATAATTGCTTTAGGGCTTATCTCTAACAATCTCCCACTTGCACTAAAGCCAACCGATCTGGTACCTTAAACCCATTTTGTCAAGATGTCTTTCAAAAGAAGACTGAGGTAAGGCCTTAGTAAAGGGATCTGCCACGTTTTCCGCTGAGGCAATTTTCTGCAAGGCGATATCACCTCTCCCAATTATTTCTCTGATGAGA
The DNA here is from genome assembly GCA_021437785.1 of Rhodomyrtus psidioides. Classification (NCBI taxonomy): domain Eukaryota; kingdom Viridiplantae; phylum Streptophyta; class Magnoliopsida; order Myrtales; family Myrtaceae; genus Rhodomyrtus; species Rhodomyrtus psidioides. The sequence continues at coordinate 2,269,668 of JAILYB010000119.1, forward strand.
TGGAAGCGCCTCTCAATGTGCTTGGACTTCTGGTGAGACCTTGGTTCCTTAGCTTGAGCTATTGCCCCATTGTTGTCACAAAACAATGTAATCTGCCTCAGTGGTGGAATCAGCAGTTGTGCTTTGTTTGGAACTCTTCCAACTAACTGCACCACCATTGAGTGTAAAGACAAACCTAGATGTGGACTTATAGTCATTCGGATCCGACTGAAAATCGGAATCGGTATAAGCTTCAACTTTAAACTCTCATTCTCCGTATATCAAGAATAAATCCTTAGTCCTTCGTAAGTACTTAAGGATATTATTGACTGCTATCCAGTGCTCTTCCCCTGGATCAGACTGATATCTACTAGTAATACTCACAGCATGGGCAATATCAGGTCGCGTACATAGCATAGCATACATTATGCTTCCAATAGCATATGCGTAAGGTATCTTTGCCATCCGCTCTCTTTCTTCAGGAGTGTTGGGACACATCTCCTTGAAAAGACGGATTCCATGCCTAATAGACAATAATCCTCTTTTGGAACATTGCATGTTAAACCGTGTTAACACTTTATCTATGTATGTAGACTGTGAGAGGCCAATAACTCGTCTCGATCTATCTCTATAGATCTTGATACCTAAAATATAGATTGCCTCTCCTAAATCTTTCATGGAGAATTTTTGTGACAAGAATAGTTTGATTGATGATATCATCGGTATATCATTTCCAATCAAAAGTATATCTCGACATAGAGAACTAGAAACGCAATTGCGCTCCCACTAACCTTCTTGTATACACAAGGTTCATCCGGATTTTTTATGAAGCCAAACGATTTGACTACCTCATCGAAACGGATGTTCCAACTTCTGGAGGCTTGTTTGAGTCCATAAATGGATCTCTTAAGCCTACACACCTTCTGACTTTCACCACTAGATTCAAAACCTTGTGGTTGTTCCATATAAATGTCTTCCTCAAGGAAACCATTTAGAAAAGCCGTTTTGATATCCATTTGGAATATCTCATAATCAAGGTGCGCAGCTATAGCCAAGATTATCCGAATAGATTTTAGCATGGCTACAGGTGAGAAAGTTTCTTCGTAATCGATCCCTTTTTTTTTACGATATCCTTTCGCCACCAGCCGTGTGTTGACACCTGATTTTTTATTAGTCTTTCATAGTTTATTTTTTAAAAATTCATAAAAAATATATAAAAAGTTAAAAAATTAAAAAATCATCTTTGGTAGCCTTGACCAAGCTAAAGGAACCATTTTTGACAAAAAATAATTTTTCAATTTTTTAATATTTTCCAAAAATAGAAAAATACATGAAAAATGAAGAAAAATAGCATTCGATGTCGTAAAAATATAGAAAAATAGTCAATATTTTTATTTTAATTTTCTTTTCATTTTGAACTCATAAATAGTCAAAATTCAAGTTCAATTGCATGTGTTTCTTCACGACGCATAGAGTTGAATTTGGCAAAAAAAAATATATCATTCGAGTCTTTTAATTTGTAAATTTCTACATCTTTTTTAGTCTTGATGTCCAATTAGATCGACCACCATCTACAATAAATGCCCCTTGCTGAATATTTTCGTTTTTGTTTCACATGATTTCATGGTGTAAAACGCCGAGTGGATCCCCAAATATAATCGGGTCGACATGAGCTCGATAGCTCGTCCAAGACCAAACCAGGGCACGGCGAACCCCATGTGAGTACTCTCGAACTCCTTCGATGCTTCCTAATGCTTTTCTTAGGTTAGATCGTGTGTAGAATGGCTAGGACATCTAAATCATTCTTGAGCTGTGATTGATAAATAGGGCCTTACTAGGAATGCCAAGTGATTTATTTGCATATCTAGATTCCTTGAGTTGCGCATTTTATTACTGATTGTGATTGCTAGGATAATCACTCCTATCTGCATGAATTTCTAGATTTAGGGTTCATACCTTACTCATCCGCATGAATCTCAGGCTAGAAAATTCAGTCAACTTAGGTACCGAAAGGGCGTCAACTCTGACAGTTGGTGTAACTAAGTCCCCGAAACCATTTCTCTGGTTCTCGCAGAATTGAATAGAAACTCCCAACTATTCGATTGGGTGGTCCAATCACACCCTAAAAAAATGATTGGTGGCGACTCCATGGCATGCACACTTAGCACATGTCACTAGACCACACTGAAAGTCGATCATGCATACCTCCGTTGCGATTTGGGTAATGGGCCTTGGGAGAGGCCCGCGTCCGACCAGACAGGACGGCCCATTAGCCCTCGAGAGCCCGACAACCTCAAGAGGGTCGCGACACCGTGCTTTGTAAGTTCCAATCTGACCATCATCGTTCGTCTTCCTCTTGAAGATCCATTTACACCAAATTGGTACAATACCATCAGGCAGATCAACTAGAGTCCTGTCGCGACCCTCTCACGAGGCGGGGAGCGGGCTAATGGGCCGCCCGATCGCTGGCTTGATCGGACGCGGGCCTCTCCCAAGGTCCATTACCCAAATCGCAACTGCTGGATATACGTGGTCGACCTTCAGTGTGGTCTAGTGACATGTGATGAGTGTACATGTCCAGGAGTCGCCACCGATCGTTTCGTGGAGGGTACGATCGGGAACCCTATCGAATAGTTGGGAGTGGTCTATTCGATTCTGCGAAAACCAGAGAAGTGGGTTCCGGGATTTAGTTACGCCAACTGTCAGAGTTGACGCCCTTTCGGTACCTAAACTGAATGGTTTATCTGATCCTAGGATTTCATACAGACGAGTGGGGTACAGATCCTAAATCTAGGGGGTTCATGCAGATGGGAATTACTACCCTATCAATCACAATCAATAGAAGTAATGTGCGCAAATCAAGGATCCAGTACGTACAGATAAAACACATGAAAGCAGCATGGCATCCCTAATGAGGCCCTATTAGCCTAGAGAAATATCAATCAAGGCTTAGGAATGATTTTTGCATGATTTGCCCATGAGGGGCAAAATCGTAATTTTGAATGGTTCGGGGACAATTCACCTCAAAAGGTCGAATTTGTCATTTTTAGATGAATTGGGAAGTCAAAGGATGGAGGGAATAGGATTGGCCATCAATCCAACTCATTTCCTATTTTTCGGGATTTTTCTGGATTTTTCTGGAATTTAAAAGTGATTTTACCCTCAGAGGGGTAAAATCGTCATTTTGGAAAAAGATGAAAACTGAAAACCTCAAATATTAGGGTTGGTCATCCACCTGACCCAAACCCTAATTTTAAGCAATTTTCAGGACTCGATTGGAACAAGAAAGAAAGACGGTTTTCCCATTAAAAGGGCAAAATTGTCATTTTGGGAAAGGGGCGGGATTCGAAAACCCAAGCCTAGAATTGGTCGCCTACCCGACCCTAATTCTTACCTTGGCATTATCGGCCTTATCTTGCATACACAGCAGAGGCGACTTACCCCTAAAGGGTAATGTCGTCAAGTCTCGGAAGAGCAGATAAGATATCCCAAAAATAGGGTTGACCAGTTGTCTGTGGTCAACCCTCGATTTTTGGGGATTTCTGGAGTGTCTAGGATTTTCCCACAATTTTTCCACAATTTTTTTGGAATTTTCTGGAATTTTCTAGCATTTTTTGGATTTTCTAAGATTTTTCTGATTTATTATTATTATTATTATTTTAAAATCATTTTATGATTTTTTATAAAAAAAAAAAATTATTCGGGCCGGGTCGGGTGACCCGGTCCACGACCGGCGGATGTCCGGCCCGGCCTGGATCCGGGCCCGCGCAACCCGTTGTTGACACCTGATTTTTTGACCAGGTCTTTTTCAGTTTTATTTTTGAAAAAATCACAAACAATTTATAAAAAGTCAAAAAATTACAAAATCAACTTTGGTGGCCTTGGCCAAGCCCAAGGAACCATTCTTGACCAAAAAATAATTTTTCACATTTTTCATATTTTTTAGTATTTTTGGAAAATAGAAAAAACACTTAAAAAATCAAGAAAAATAGCATTTGAGGTCACAAAAATATGAAAAAATATCCAATATTTTTCCTTTTAATCCCTTTTATTTTTGACCTCTCAAAAAAATCAAAATCAGATTCAATTTTAGGTGTTCCTTTGTAACCCGTACTATTGAATTTGAAGAAAAAATAACAATTGAGTCTTTTAATTTGCAATTTTGGCATTTTTTAAGATCTTGACATTCAATCTAACTATCCCCTATTTCAATTTAGCCCAATTGTTTGTGCAATTTGCTCAATCGCACGGATTTGACAAAATTACATACTAAAATTGCATTTTAGTCCTTGAAATTGAGCATAATTGAAATTACTTTCAATTTAAGGGCTATCATTGCAAATTAAACATGCTACCCAATGGATTTCACCATTTTAAATCAATTGGAACAGGTGGTTTGACTCAATTTGATCATTTGCACCCTCAATTACACGATCCCCAATTCCCAATTAAATGAAAATTTAGGGATTTTGTAGAAATTGATGAAAACTTTTGGGCAAAACCACATTTCTAGATAGAATTCATTCCCTAGATTCGATTATAAGGTTCAATTGCAAAATTTTTCCATTAATTTGGGCTTAATTTGAAAAGTCCTATTCGGGACCGGTTCAGACCGGTCAAACCGCCGGTCAGACCGGTCGAACCGGTCCGCTACAGTGTCTTCGTCTTCATCTAACCTGCGCACAAATGAACTAGTGGGGGTTCCATTTGCCACAACATTCCCCGTCGATTGACACCAAGAGCATGACCAATGGCCGCCGGAGCAGGGAGCAATCGGCCAGTCAAACCTTCGGACCTGGAAAAGTCAACAAAGGCAAAAACAGCTCAAATCCTTGCCAAATTCGTGCGAAATGAAGCTCACCGCGGAACCAAAAGGAACTGAGCGAAATGCCCATCTTCCCCGACTTCGTTTTGACCCGATTGCACGTGACTACACGTGCCAAACCGAGTCAGTTGGAGATCCACCGTTCGGCGCCGAAAATCGAACAAGCTATATAAGCTAACAGGCCTTCGCAAAGGGAGAGGACGGTTAGTTCAGTTAGAGCAAGGAGTACATAATCGCGCGAGAGAGAGAGAACGCGGGAGAGAGCTCGTTCTCCGACCCCTGTCGTCGAGAATTGGAGCTCGAATTACAGGGCATCGGTTGGGCTGTTTCCGGCTGAACCACAACCAAAGAAGGCTTTCTGAAGCTTGACCGAAGCGCCAGGAAGCTAACGCAGTCGGCCGCGCACAAGGAATCTGCGAGAACAGGTGAGTCACAGTCTCGAGTCTTCCTTCAAGCTCTCATGGCGATTCACGTGTTTCTTGATCATTCATGCAATTAATGTGTGCGTTTCGTTCCCCTAACATCACTGACCATGTTCGCGTCTTCATTTTGCATCGATTTTGCTCACATACCCCGAATCGAGTCTTCCGATTTAGCCTCCATAGCCGATTCTTGCCCAGCCAAATCTGGGCCGAGCGAGCTCGATCGGAGCTCGAGGTAAGTTCCCTAAACATTGAATGATGCTTCACTGTTAATGAATTGGTTTAATACGCCATGAATTGCCTGATTAGAGTACATGAGTGTGTACTGGTTCTTGTTCGATCGCGCTTGATTCTGTGAATGGATTCGTGTAATCTTGAGATATGTTAAAATAGAAGCGATTTCGAGTTGATTGGCGCTGGTTTCGCACGATTCCATTAAAGTTTCACCGTTGGATCGACGTCGGAGTGCTTCAGCCGTCCATTTTGCCGGGGTCGAAAGGTTGAAGACGATGCTGACTTGGCAGGTCAACGAGTCAAAGCACTTAGGTGGCGATCGACCATTGGTCCACGCGTCAGTCCAGTCAGCTCGGCCGTTGGAGGTTGTTATTCGAATAGGTAGATCCAACGGCTGAGATTTTTTGAGCCCAACAAATATTGTCCGTCCGATTAGAAATTAGGATAATGAAAAAATGATTTTAAATCGGAAATAAAAAATGATGGAAACGGCGCCGTGTGGGTTAGTTAGGAGGCGACGTCGTTTAGGTTAGTGGGATCGGACGGTCCAGATCAAGTCTCATGTTCTAATCGCAGCCGTAGGTTCAAGTAATTAGATCGGACGACCCTGGTCAAGTCTTCAATCAATCTGAACCATAGGATTTGGTAAGTCAATCCAAAGATCGTGGGTCAGCCACGTGGCCCATTAAGGACCGTCAGATCAGTGCCAAATAACCTGAAAATCAGAAATGTATTAAACGGCGTCGTTTCGACCAAGGATTTCGCGGGTCCGGGCCTGGGCCGGGTTCCGGCCCGAGTGGGTCGGGCCGACCCGGTCCGAATCACATTTTTTTTTATTATTAAAAAAGCAATAAAAAAATAATAATAATAAAATCAGAAAAAAATTAGAAAATCCAAAAAAAATGCTAGAAAATTCCAGAAAATTCCAAAAAAATGTGGAAAATTTGTGGAAAAATCCTAGACATTCCAGAAATCCCCAAAAATCGAGGGTTGACCACAGACAACTGGTCAACCCTATTTTTGGGGTTTCTTATCCAATTTTCCGAGACTCGACGACATTACCCTTTAGGGGTAAGTCGCCTCTGTTGTGCATGCTAGATAAGGCCGATAATGCCAAGGTGAGAATTAAGGGCGATTAGACGACCAATTCTTAGGTTCGGGTTTTCGAGTCCCGCCTCTTTTCTCAAAATGACGATTTTGCCATTTAATGGGAAAATCGTCTTTCTTGTCTCAATCGAGTTCTGAAAATTGCTTGAAGTTAGGGTTTGGGTCAGGTGGACGACCATCCCTAATATTTGAGATTTTCAGTTCTCATCTTTGTCCAAAATGACGACTTTACCCCTCCAAGGGTAAAATCATTTTTAAATACCAGAAAAATCCTGGAAATTCAAGAAAAATAGGAAATTGATTGGATTGATGGCCAATCCTATTTCCTCTGTCTTTTGACTTCCCAATTCATCTAAAATGACAAATTTTCCCTTTTCGAGGTGAATTGATCCCGGATTATTCAGAATTACGATTCTGCCCCTCATGGGCGAATCATGTCCAAATCACTCCTAAGCCTTAATTGATATTTCTCTAGGCTAATAGGGCCTCATTAGGGATGCCATGCTGATTTCATGTGTTTTATCCGCATGTACTGGATCCTTGATTTGCGCACTTATTTCTATTGATTGTGAGTGATAGGGTAGTATTTCCCATCTGCATGAACTCCTAGATTTAGGATCTATACCTCACTCATCTGCATGAAATCCTAGGATAAGATAAACCATTCAGCTTAGGTACCGAAAGGGCGTCAACTCTGACAGTTGGCGTAACTAAGTCCCCGAACCCACTTCTCTGGTTTCCGCAGAATCGAATAAACCACTCCCAACTATTCGATAGGGTTTCCGATCGTACCCTCCACGAAACGATTGGTGGCGACTCCTTGGCATGTACACTCATCACATGTCATCAGACCACACTGAAGGTCGATTACGTATATCCAGCAGTTTGATTTGGGTAATGGACCTTAGGAGAGGCCCGTGTCCGATCCAGCCAGCGATCGGGCGGCCCATTAGCCCGCTCCCGCGCTCCCGAGCTCGGGAGAGGGTCGCGACAGACTGGCGACTCCGCTGGGGACTATTCTAAAACCAGAATCTCTGGTTACGAATTCCAAAGGACTTGAGCCGATTAAAAAGTTGTTTGGTTTATCTGACATTGTTTTCTGCAGATGCTCTCGAAGGTGAGGTACGTACACTAACCATTGTGTTAAATGTTTTTGCAGATTGGAGAAATAAGGGGTGGAGTGATTGTTGACATTTTTCCTGTAGGTTGGAGTTGGGAATGTATGTTTACTTTATGCATTTACTGAAGCGATGTTTGATACAAACTGCTGTGCATGACTTTGCATTGTGATGATCACGACACATCGCACACACTGGCGGTCAAACCCCGACTGCAACCACCCTTAGATTACCTTAGATAGGGAAAGGATGCGAAAAGGATCTTGTGTTTGATGGCACTTGAGACTTTCGTATTCGTTCCCGCCTACCATCTGCATTGGCGATATCTAGCCCTCTTGGGTAGGTACCCTTGGGGAGGAATCTGCCTCGTGTGGATCGTGGGAGCCTGAGCCGTAGGTTCCTCACCTGACTTTCGGTTTTCTTTTTTAGAGTATACCCACTTGTCGCATGCGCATGTCCATGGATGGTTGGTATACCTAAAACCACCCATTGATACAGGGGGCATTCCACGTCCCCCAAAGTGTGGTTGGTAAGACATTTATCTCTAAACGTACTTTATTTCCTGCTTCATGATATGACTCATACATTGCATACATCCATATGCATTCGCATCATGAAGATTACTCGGGTGACTAATGAGAACAACAATGATTATGGGGTAGGATGTCGCTGTTCCCTAAGAGCTCGACGGAGTTGGTGACCTTCGAGTACTTGAGAAAAGTTACTCGCCCCGGACCAAACACGAGGCTACACTTTACTAGATTCGTGTATGGTCGGGAACTGACTGGACGTAAGCTAGGATATGCGGAGGACTGTCAAACCTGCTACTACGCTGATAATCTCAGATTCAAGCGACAATCAGACGAAATGATGAAGGATTATCTGGAGATGAAGAGACAACATCGCAACCAGCTGGCTAGGGAAGCGTACGCTCGCAGGAAGGCTGAATTGCTGGCCAAAGAGAACATACCCATGATTACTTCTTGGGGTAGGAAGAGACGCCCTGCGATCAAGACCAAGCCAAGGCGTATCACGATCAAGAAAGTAGAACCCGAGAAGGCTTCCGAAGTCATCCTACCCTGGACTAGAAAGTGGCCGGAGGAACTACAACCTCTCGACCAAACCACTGAAGATAACTCCCCTACCCTAGATTAAAGGAGAATTTCTGACCGACTGTCATTTGGGTAGACTTCTGAAGGAAGAGTGATCTAGACCCTCACGTTCCATTGTCTTTTATGGCTTTCTTGTTTGAAAAACCTTTCTTTACCGTTCTTCTATTAGACATCTTGACTGTAATAAGAGTACATCCCACTTTGCTCCTTTGATGTGTTGACCAATGGAACGTGACATTGCTGTTCCCTTTAGTCACTGAGTAAACCTGACTAAACTGCATAATTCACTTCCCTGAAATGCAAATTAGGCTTTGAGTCAGGCTTTCAAGACCTGAAAAAGGGTCCTAATCTCCATTTCTTCAAATTGAACTATGCAATCAAGTTAGCTCATGCATGCTTCATGACATCTGCATATTCATACATTTAAAGTAATTTCTGGCGATTGACCTTTTAAAATCATTTGCATATTTTAGACTTGATGGGAAAGAATGATATTCAAGTGTTCAAGATCCCCCAAGCTGAACTCCAATCATGGTGGGATGGCATGGGCGAAGCCAGCCAGAAGTATGCGGAGTCACGACTAGGATACCTACTTGACCTACTGAAGATTGAGTGCCCACCTGCCTTTATTCAAGCCATGGCGCTCTACTGGGATCCTACCACCGCTACATTTTGCATGGAAGGATTAGAGATCACTCCCACTATCGAGGAATACAGCGCTATCATCGGAGTTGAATTCACCCCTACGCTCGTCCGACCCCCTATAGGACTTGAACCCCTAAGTCAGGTGGCTGAATTCCTTGACACAAACCTAAATGAAGTCAAAGTAGATGCGAAAAGCAATTCTGGAAGAGTTTCCCTCTCTTTCCTTATAGACCGATTTTCCCGCCTTCCTGCTTCTAAAGGAACCAAATCTGGTAGAGCCTTTATCTTGGCATTCTTTAGCTTTGTGCTATTCCCAATCTCAACTGTCACCTTCGACCCTATCATGGCTATAGTAGCTAGGCAAGTCTGTTGTGGGTGGGATTACTCAAACATCCTCCTTGCCGAAACCTTCCTCTCCCTAAATCGTTTCAAGATAAACAAAAAGGGAATCTTTAGAGCTTCTAGTGACCTTCTATATCTATGGTTCACGTCCCATATCAGACAATTCCACATCCGCATGGGTTTCACTGAAATCAGCCCTAATGCACACCCTCTTAAAACATTTGCTAGAACCCATACACGTGTTCCTAAGTTCAACTTCATAGAGTGGAAGAACTTCTTCAAAGTCCTAAAACCCGAACAACTCCGATGGCGGCTAAGGTTACCGACGCTGAGCAAGGTCAGATTGACCTGCGATGACGGAAGCCCAGTCCCCTTGCTAGGATTCACGGGCGCAACTGCATACTATCCAAGGAGGGAGATTCGACAGTTTGGAGCACTTTAGGAGATCCCTTCTTCACCGCGACCTGGTGTCTTTTCCTTTGACTTACCAAGCCAGACCCTCACGGAGGAGGAGAAGAAACAATTTGAAGCCAAGGTGGCATCCATCATACGCTCCTTGAAGAATTCCCAGGCTGAAGAAATAATTTGGCCAGAAGACATGACTCGAGAAGAAAACACTCATAGAGCCACCACAGAATACATTCAACATTTAAAAGCGATCCGACGAAGCCTTGTCGAGCCCTACATACCTGAATACATCGTGCCGTACGTACCTGGAATAGAGCCCTACATACCCGAAGACATGGGACCACTGTCATGTTCAGAAGACGATGAGCCCCAAGCTGAAGAGGGGAATCTATACTGGGATGATGAGGATACCTTAGGCTTCAAACGTCCTAGACTTGAATAGACTATTCTGTCAAGTGTAAAATAAGCAAGCATTGTGATGCCTTCTCATACATTCTCATTTCTGTGGAATACTATCTTGGACACATGAGTATGAATGTGAACATGTTTTGCAAATGCATAAAAACTATCGTCAGAAATTACGCTTCTTTTAATTCCATGAGTTCTTGTCGGGAAATGATTAAAAGAACTACTTACATGAGGCTAAGGCTCACAAAGTAGCCCTTTTTCTCATCTACTGACAAGAAGCATGCAACTAAAAGAATTAGCTGCTCCTTTTTGCTAAAATGAAAGAAGTACTCACTCGAAATCTTTTTACAGGTACGCTTTCATCACGGAATTTCCCACACATCGCTTCCGAACTCGCCTTAAGACAAGAATGGAGCAGCAAGAGTTGACTCCGCGCGTGGGAATGTTAGAATCCCAAATGACAGCCCTGGCTACTATGATGGCCGACATCAAGGCGATGTTGGAAGTCACCCAAGCTAAACAAACGACGACTCACAACCAGAACAACGCTGGTACTTCTTTCGTACCCGATACGGCAGATAAAGATTTGACAAGAGATACACAGCGTACAGAGGAAGACGTTCATGAACAAAATAGTCGAGCACAACAAAAAGCCTCGCCTGTTGTCATCAACCTTGAAAAGGAGGAGAAGGAAAAACAAACCGTGAAGACAGAGGCAGAGGCTAAGAGATTGGCCAAGATCGAAGAATGCCTGAGCAGCCAAGGCTATGAGCTAGCCCGCTTCGACAAAATATCTCCTTTTGCTAAAATAGAGACTCCTTCTGACTACAGAGAGCCAGAGTTCGTGAGGAAATACAATGGGACAGGCTGTCCCCGTGCCCACCTCAAGTATTACTTGCGCAAGATGGCGCACTATTCGGACTACATCCCACTGTTAATGAACACATTCCAAGAGAGTTTGGCTGGCGCCGCTCTGGCTTGGTTTATTGAGCTAGATTTAGAGGATTATGATGGATGGGAGGACCTTGCAAAGGATTTCCTCAGACAATACAAGTTCAACATAGCTACAGCCCCAACAAGAGAGGACCTTCTGCGAACTTCGAAAGCAAGGGGTGAATTAATCAGGACATATGCCCAGAGTTGGCGAGCCTTGGCTACTCAAGTGAAGCCGTCAATCCCGGAAGAGGAACTAATCGATTTATTCCTGAAAGCACTCCCCTACGAGTACTTTGACAGACTGAACACTTCTGGATGTCAGACATTCGCACACCTGATTAAGGTTGCTGAGAGGCTGGAATGGGCCTTGAGAGAAAGAAGGCCTCAGTAAGCTCCTACTAGGAAGCAGTATCCTCTGAGAAAGGAGAGAGAAGCCGGACAGGATATAGCATTTATACCAGATCCCCACAAGTTAAGCCATTTGGCAATTCTAATCAGGCCAAAGGCGGATCATCCTGGTCAGCGCCAAAGGTACAAGAGCCTAGAAGAAAGCAACCCCAGAGACAATTCTCTCAGCTCCCGAGACTTTTATCCAAGCTACTCCCGATGCTGTTAGAGCAACACTTGGTGGCAAAAGAACCACCTAGGGCAAACCCTGCAAGGTATCCTGGCTTTGATGAGAGCCAGACCTGTGCCTACCATATGGGCGAAAGAGGGCATAATGTGGATAACTGCTATATCCTAAAACTGAAAGTGCAAGCCCTAATTGATAGTCAGATTTTGAAATTTGACAATGCAGCCCCAAATGTACAAGAAAATCCGTTGCCAGATCATCAAGCAGTAGGGGCAATATTCATTGAAGAAGAGGAGGATTACCTTAAACTGAAGGTAGATATGCCTAAGCTGGACACCCTGCTAACAATCGCTTCATCATACCCAAAAGAAGGGGAGATATCAACCGACCAAAAGAAGTTGTGTATCGACAAGATGAAGAGCTTGGGGATAGTGTCTGATATTACTGATGAAGAATTTGAAGGGATCGAAGCATCTCTATCTTTGAAAAGAAACCACTTCTTGATCACAGCTGGGCAGAGTAACACCTGTAGTACCTCACATGAGAACTTGGTAAGCAGCCTGAGGCCAGCTACTCAGTCAGAGGAAGAATTCGAAGAGGACGAACTAGAAGCCAAGAGGCGAAGTCTAGCTGACCTTAAATTTATGGCTGATGCGCTTGAAAAGGGGGAAATTATAGACAATCTGGGTCAAGACTCTGGAGCATACAATTTCAAGGTGAAATATTCGGCCCCTCCCAGCTTTTATCAGAAGATTGAAGACATCATACCGGGCGGATGGGGAGGTATGGATGATCTCTCTCAACCAGAAACCTCAAACGGTATGGAAGAACTCGACAACGCCATATTGATGATCGAAGTAGCCACGGCCGTGGTGATCAGATTGCATGAGCTGGATAGCCTGAGCAAGGTGGAAGATTGTCCAGTGAGGCCTGTCGTAATTCAATTGCCTCAAGAGGAAGAGAGCAACACGTCAGGACCAGAGATACCTCATCAGACAACTGTAACGATAAAAGTCCCCCCAGTAGAAGAGTATAATCCCAAAGCTGTTCATTGGGACTATGAGACCACACAAGTAGATGCAATAATGAGGTCTGGAAGATTTTATGCCCCCAGAGAGGGTGAATCCGAAAAAAGGGAGGTCTCAAAAGAAGATGCTGAAAAATTCATATCAATCGTCAAAACCAGCGAGTTTGAGGTGATAGAACAGCTGAGGAAGTTGCCCGCTCAGATATCCCTGTTAGACCTATTCATCAATTCAGAGAAGCACAAGGATGCACTGCTGAAGGTACTCAACGAAGTACATGTCCCTGAAACAATCAATGAGGTACAACTAGGGGACTTTGTAGGAGCAATTCTCTTAAAAGATCAGTTGAGCTTCTCTGACGAGGACTTCCCCATGGAAGGAAGAGGGCACAACAAAGCTTTATACATCTCTGCCCAATGTAACGGCAAAAGAGTGGCACACGTATTGATCGATAATGGATCAGCCTTTAACATCTGTCCTTTGGCTACCATAAGGAGGCTGGGAATCAAGGAAGAGATGATCAAGACATCCAAGACAGCTGTGAGAGCATTCGATGGCATGAAGAAGACTGTAGAGGGTGAAATCGAGCTTGACGTACTCATCGGCCCAACTAAGTTCTCTATAAACTTTCAAGTAATGGATCTGCCCAGTGCATTTGGGTTCTTACTAGGAAGACCCTGGATCCATACAGCAGGAGTTGTCCCTTCGAGCTTGCACCAAAAAGTACGTTTCGTTGTAGATAGGAAGGTAATTACCGTACATGGGGAAGTCGACCTCCAGGCATACCAGAACAGTGCCATTCCCTATATTGAACCTGAAGAGAAAACAGAAGCAAGCTATCATTCCCTAGAGTTGGTAGCAACAGTTCATACCCAGTAGGGTCGAAGTTGAGAACTCCTTACATCTCAGAAGCCAGTCTTCTACCAGCTAAGATGCTACTGGCATACGGGTTCAATCCTGAAAAAGGCCTAGGCAAACATAATCAGGGTATAAATACCCCACTACAGTTAAAGGCCAACCCGCATAGAAAAGGCTTGGGGTACCAAAAATATCCCATGAATGAATCTGTCCCGAAAGCAACAGGCAGAGGCCGAGGCAGAAACCTGGGACGCCGTGGAGGCGAAAACAGCCCGAATAACTCATTCATCGGTTCTCCAACCTGGAAGGGCAGGTCTCGAATGTTCAAGAATCCCTTAAATGCCTACTTCGACCAGAACTCCAAATGGCTATCTGAAGAGGATATCACTTCGTCGATGGAACCAGATCTGACAAACCCTTTTCTTGAAGATGACTCTGTGAATGTCATCGTGGAGTGGTTGGACAGTGAAGCCACTTCTTATGTGTAAAGAGACTCTTCCTCTATATTTAAATACTGCGTTTAGAACTTTCTGCATTGCATTGTATTTTCTTTCCTTGTTGTATGCATAGGAAAACGCCTTTGGATCCCCGGCCGTTGGTCCAAATAGCACATCTTGTAATGCGGCCCATCTTGCATTCAATAAAACTACGCATGTTTTGTTAAGGACATATGGAACCACGAATCAGCCCGATGATGATAATGGTCTTCCATACAGAAGCTTGAGGCCTGATTTGCCATATGATTCCTAATCTTCAAAAAGATGTTCATGGGGCCGGGATATCCAATGACATGAGGATTAGTCCCCTTTGTACCTATACCTGTTTCGAAAACTTTTTCGAAAAGACTTTACATGATCATACATGTCATTTTTACTAAGCCCAAACTAACCATACTCATGACATTTCAGGCATATCATCTCAAACATGCATACCAGGTTGTTGCAAGATTCGGATCCCTCCATTAACCACTCCTATAACATCGAGGAAGAGGAAGACGGTGATTATGCATCTATCCGAAGAGATTGGAACACCTTTGAAGAATCAAAGCCTCCTACCTCAGAAGAACCGGTCGTTATTAATTTGGGAGACACCGCGAACGTCAAAGAGGTCAAGATCGGCGGACACCTATCCCGTGATGAAAGGCTCGAGTTCACCAAGCTACTAAAAGAATATCAAGACATCTTCGCATGGTCTTACGCGGATATGCCAGGCCTTGATCCTAAGATTGTGGAACATGCATTGCCCACGGATCCTGGCATCAAACCTGTCAAACAAGGCAGTAGGCGGATGAAAGCCGAGTTAGAAGACAAGATTAAGGAAGAAGTCTCCTTAGGGTAGGCTTCATTGAAGCTATCCCATATTCAGACTGGATTGCAAATATAGTACCCGTCATGAAGAAAGACGGAAAAGTTCGGATCTGCGTAGATTACCGAGATCTGAATAGAGCAAGCCCAAAAGATGATTTTCCACTCCCCCACATTGATGTATTGGTGGATAGTACGGCGGGTTATGAATTATTCTCATTCATGGATGGATTCTCGGGATACAACCAAATCTTCATGAAACAAGAAGACAAACCCAAGACTGCATTTACCACACCATGGGGGAATTTTTGCTACAAAGTCATGCCATTTGGATTGAAAAACGCCGGGGCTACCTACCAGAAGGCTATGGTCACGTTATTCCATGACATGATCCACAAAGAGATTGAAGTATATGTTGATGACATGATCGCTAAATCCAAAAAAGGACAAGAACAGATACAGGTATTAAGGAAGCTGTTTGAGCGCCTGCGCAAATACAAGTTAAAGCTGAACCCTAACAAATGCGTGTTTGGGGCAAGATCCGGGAAACTCCTTGGGTTCATAGTCAGCAACAGGGGCATTGAGATTGATCCCTCAAAAATCCAGGCCATCCACGATTTATCAACTCCATCCATAGTAAAAGAAGTGAGAAGCCTTCTAGGGAGATTGAACTATATTGCCAGGTTCATCAATCAGCTGTCTGATGTGGCTAAGCCAATCTTCAAATTGCTTAAGAAAGGCGCGAAAATAACATGGGACGCCGAGTGCAGCAAGGCATTCCAAATGATCAAAAACTATTTGATCACACCACCGGTGCTTGTGCCACCAATTCCTGGTCACCCATTGACCTTATACCTGACCATACGACAAGAGTCCTTGGGAGCCTTACTTGCCCAAACAAGCCCGATAGATGGAAAAGAGAGGGCCATTTATTACCTGAGTAAGAAATTCACGCCATCTGAAGCAAAATATATACCAGTTGAAAGGGCCTGCGTAGCAGCAGTATGGGTACTACGAAGACTAAGGCAGTATACCCTACATCATCACATTCAGCTCATAACAGAGAACGACCCCGTCAAATACCTCCTGGAGAAACCCGCTTTAATTGGGAAACTGGCAAAATGGCAAGTAATGTTGTCTGAATTTGACATTAAATGTTCTCCGCAGAAGTCGGTAAAAGGAAGAGCTATAGCGGACATGCTGGCAGAAAACCCATCGAGCACTGAATCCCCTGAAGTAACGAACACAGAAGGCCGAATTCTGAACTTAGCAGAGGATAAGTGGATCATGTATTTCGATGGTGCTGTTAACCTATCAGGGGCAGGCACTGGGGCAGTACTGATATCCCCAGATGGTCAACATTACCCTGTCGCGGCAAAGATAACTTTTCCTTGTACCAACAATATTTCAGAATATGAGGCATGCATTCTGGGCCTACGACTGGCCCTTTCCATGAAGATACCTAGATTGCAGGTCTTTGGAGACTCCATGCTCATTATTCTACAGACACAAGGGGAGTGGAAGACGAAAGATGCAAAACTCATCCCCTACCATGAATACCTTGAAGAATTGATACTCAAGTTCGAAGAAGTGTCATTCGAGTACCTATCAAGGTCTCACAACCAATTCGCAGATGCATTAGCCACCCTAGCCTCGATGTTACAAACGACTGAAGGGTTGGATATAGAACCTCTGAGGATCGGCATTGTTGAAAAGCCAGCTTATTGCATGCTAATCGAAGAGGAATGTGATGGAGAGCCATGGTACTATGACATCAAGAATTACCTCTTGAAAAGGGAATTCCCTGAAGGATGCCAGTCAGGAGACCGAAAATACATAACCAAGATGGCCAGCAAGTTCTTCCTCAATGGACAAATTCTATACAAGAGATCGTTTGATTCTACTCTGTTAAGATGTGTAGGTGCCAAAGAAGCAAATATTCTCATGAAAGAGATCCATGAAGGTGCGTGTGGGCCTCACATGAACGGCCACCTCCTTGCCCGGAAGATCATGCAGCTAGGTTATTATTGGATGACCATCGAATCAGACTGCTGTCAGCACGTCCGGTCATGCCACCAATGCCAAATATACGTGGATAAGATTAACGCACCCCCGCACGAACTACACCAAATGTCTGAAGTTTGGCCTTTCTCTATGTGGGGGATAGACATGATATGACCTATTAATCCTGTGGCTTCGAATGGTCATCGCTTCATCTTGGTAGCGATTGATTACTTCACCAAAAGGGTAGAAGCCAGCTCTTACAAGAATGTCACTACAAGAAATGTGGCAAGATTTGTCAAAAGAGATATCATATCCCGGTATGGTACCCCTCAAGCGATCATCACAGATAATGGGTCCAACCTAAACAACAAGATTGTCGATGGTCTGCTGGATCACTTTAGCATTCGACATCTGAATTCATCTCCTTACCGCCCACAGATGAATGGGGCAGTGGAAGCAGCCAATAAAAACATCAAGAGAATCTTGGCTAAAACAGCAGAAAATTACAGGGATTGGCACGAAAGGCTGCCCTTCGCCTTGATGGCTTACCGAACGTCGATCAGGACTTCTACAGGGGCAACTCCCTATAGTTTGGTATATGGGACAGAAGCAGTTCTACCAGTAGAAGTTAAGATTCCCTCTTTGAGAATCTTATCCGAAGATAAACTCTCTGAGTCAGAGTATTTCAAGCACAGATATGAACAGCTGAACTTAATAGATGAGAAACGTCTTAAAGCCATTTGCCATGGACAAACTTACCAGAAGAGGGTAGCCAGGGCGTTCAATCGAAAGGTCAAGACCAGAAACTTCGAAGTAAATGACTTGGTAATTAGGAAAGTTTTGCCAAGTACTACCCATCCAGGGGGAAAATTCACTCCAAATTACGAAGGCCTCTACATTGTTAAGAAGATCCTCACAGGAGGAGCATTAATTCTTGTAAACTCCGAGGGAGAAGAATTGGGGCACCCTGTGAATTCAGATGCTGTGAAGAAATATTACCCTTGAAATAAAATCAGATTCCGGTCATATGCCCTGCCTCGAATTGAGCCTACTCTTCATGATAGTCTTTGCATAAGCATGTCATGCATCTATGCATACATTAGCATGTGTTCAATATTGCAGGATCCAAGGAAGCAGGGTCGCGATAAGTTGGAACGCATGATCAAGGAGACCTAACGTCATGGTGGTCAGGTGCACGTCTTCTTCTCCAAAGACTGAGAATTTTAAGAAATTTTAGAACAACTTAACCATCTTGTGTTGTTAAGAAAAATGCAGATTTTCGCGAATCTATCCACTTCCATTGGAATGCATGATCAAGGGTACGGTGTATCGTTCTAATTTTCTGAAATTCGAGAGCATACACTGACATATTCCTTTTATGTTTTTCAGGAATCCCTAGCCGCGCTGGGCAGGTAAGTATTCCTTTCCTAATCTTTTAGGTTTACAAGACTGTCGGAATCCTTATTGATAGAATTTGAAGGCTTCTTGGAATCTAGCATGTATTCAAATCTCATGTCTAGAAAGACGCAAAATTCTCACAGTCATGTCATTGGCATTCATGTTTAAACTTGGAGGTTATCCGAACATGATTGAAATATGCATTGTGCATCATAAATCCCCTTGGAGGGTAAGTTTTGGAGAAAGCAAAATGAACTTTTCCAAACAAAAGTTGTTTAAATCATTCAAAAGGATGTTTCCTCAGACAAGAGGCAAGCCTGGTCCAAACACGTCCCATACACACTTAAGAGATAAGTGGAATGGTAAGGATAGCGAGACCTTGACCTACGGACGTAAGGGTTATTCGCGGTGATTACATGGATTGAGACGACAGAGGCATTCGTTTCTCTATCATAAACACTACAGGTGACCATTGATAACCATTTGAACGACGATTTCATTCTATACCCTTGTCAAGAACCACCCCACAGTGGGGCAAACTGGAGGTACGTCCAGAGGTATCAGGAGGTAAATGGTTAGAAGTTCTCTTGCTCAGACTTGCATCAATCTTCGTGTGTTGCTTGTCATTTTAACTTCTATGGTAATTCAGGTGCTTTAGGATGACGAAAAGCATTCGTTTCTCTATCCTACACACTTTTACCCTTCGTACAGCCCAGTTGAGCCTATACGTTCATTTCACAAACCTGTTGGTGATCATTGCATATTCCAAGACAGAAGCAACGTCCCTTCAAGAGTGGAGGAGTTCAAAACACAGGATTTGTGAAAAATTCCTAGATTAATGTTCGAGTGCTGAGATTCAAACTATACATCTAGCACATTCATTTGAAAATTCTGATCCCCAAAAGAAAAGAAAAGATGGGATCTCAAAAAGAAAGAAGAGAGAAAAATTTAATCTTGGGCATCAAGAAAAAGCAAAGTGCCTGGTAAAAGCAAGGCCAATGCCCATCCAAATACTTGTACACTTGTGAATCATGTGTTTGATCTTGTAAATGCCGAAAGGTGGCATGATACCTTTGTATAGGTCACTAGTGAGATCTGATTGTAAAAGAAAAATTCCAAGGGAGCTAGACTGCGAAAGATGCTCCCCAAATCATGTTACACTCAGATAAAGAAAGTGTAGACAAGATGTTGACGCCGTCTTGACATGAGAGAGACGTTCTCTAAAGACAAATATGCACTTCAAAGACTAAAGACGCTCTTTGGACGAGAAGGGACAAGATCGGCGGCAAACCTGCAGTGATCACCAATGTTAGACCCTTCTCATTTTCTAAGCCAAAAACAAGCATTTTTTGGTCCCCAATCCTACCTACGTTACAACCCTGAAAAGCCTTTTCTGATTAAGGCACTTGGATTGACATAGGGTTTAATGTCTAAGCTTAGCTCGAAGAAGTTCGAACAAGATTATTTCTTTCTCATTTCACAGGTTTCTTGACTTGTAAACCTGGAGCAGACGTTGAAGACTTCTCTTCGAAAGCCTTGACTTGCACGCAAGTCCCCCTTTGAAAACCGTTGACCAAGCCTAACATTACGGTCCCTTGGAAGTCCTCCTAATCGATCAAGGTGTATTCACTGCGAATGATCCTGAACCCTGGGCGCAGGTTTGATAGGAAGTTCGAGTGCATTCTTGGTAAAAGACCATTACCTCAAAACGGTGAGAAGTCCTCTTTGATGAGAATACTCCGTTAGGACATTTTAACCAAACTCTTTTGGTAATTTCAGATTGTTTGATTCAAACTTTCCCCGCAAGGAACTTTTGATCACTCCCGTATGTTGCAAGGTGTTTTGGATAACCTCCAACCTCGTAATACATTCATTGAAATTTTTTCATGACTATGATATAAGTCATAAAGTGCTGTCAGTTTGACATCACATATCACTTAAAGACCATTGATGTGCCTTTGGTAAGAAAATTTTCAGGTTGGAGCTTTTGCAAGATTCTTGATGACTTCAGCTCCCAGAATGGCTTGCAGCACTCTTGGTAAGAAACAATTTACATGTCTAAACTTCTGCAGAATTCCTGGCAATCCCAGATCTCAGAATAACACAACCTCTCTTGGTAAGAAAGAGTTTACATGTTCAAGCTTCTGTAGGACCCCTGGTATCCCCAGACCTCAGAATGCTACTTCTTTTGTGAAGAATATATTTCAAGTTTAAACTTCTGCAGGATACCTAGAGCTCCCAGGTCCCAGAATATCACATTCAATGTCGAAAGGACAACATTCAAGATAGTCTTTCTGCGAGATCTCAGGTAGCCCCTAGATCCCAGAAGAATCTTATCAAAGTTTTTGCAGGTTTAAGTTTTCTGCAGGATACTTGGAATCCCCAAATCCCAGAATAACGCCTTGCATGTCGAAAGGACAATTTACAAAATCAGCTTTCTGTGAGGTTCTAGGTAACCCCTAAACCCAGAATAGCCCATTTGGTGAAGCCTAAGGGTTAGGCACATCTCACTTGTATGAATCCTAGTTAATTCCCTAGAATATAGGATCAAAAACTGTTGACGAAATCTGCTTTCTGTGGGGTTCTAGATAACCCCTAAACCCAGAATAGCCCATTTGGTAAAGCCTCAAGGTTAGGCACACCTCATTTGTATAAATCCTAGTTAATTCCTTAGAATATAGGATTAAAATATTCGACAATCCCTACGAGACTGGGTGCGTCATCCATAGGTTCCTAGCAGAAAGGAATCCTATTCTCGGCCTGATCCCCCTGACGGATCAAAATGTTCGACAATCCCTAAGAGATTGGATGCGTCATCCATAGGTTCCTAATAGACAGGAGTCCTATTCATGGTCTGATCCACCATACGGATCAAAATCCCTGACAATCCCTAAGAGACTGGGTGCGTCATCCATAGGTTCCTAGCAGAAAGGAGTCCTATTCATGGTCCGATCCACCATACGGATCAAAACCCCGACAATCCCTAAGAGACTGGGTGCGTCATTCACAGGTTCCTGTCAAGTGTAGGAATCCCATTCTGGTACGGCCTACCATACAGGCTAGAGTTTAATCGCCCTAGGATACTCAAAAGACGAGTCCCTAGGTATTCACTAGAACCCGCTATACACCGCGCAGGCCACACGAGCATCAGGCAGGCGATCAACAGGTAAGTAACAGGTGGGTCTCTCTACTTTCTCTCTCACGTTAGCAAAAGAATGAAGAGCAAAGCCTTCACCAGTGGGACAAGAAAGATTGAGTGTCAAGATTCGTTTTTCTTTTCCCCAGTCGAGTCGTTCTAGACTCAGGTGTCACTTGTCTTTGAGCGAAACCTCTCACGAGATTCCTCTCAAAGAGGGGCAGCTGTTGACACCTGATTTTTTGACTAGGTCTTTTTTAGTTTTATTTTTGAAAAAATCACAAAAAATTTATAAAAAGTCAAAAAATTACAAAATCAACTTTGGTGGCCTTGGCCAAGCCCAAGGAACCATTCTTGACCAAAAAATAATTTTTCACATTTTTCATATTTTTTAGTATTTTTGGAAAATAGAAAAAACACTTAAAAAATCAAGAAAAATAGCATTTGAGGTCACAAAAATATGGAAATATATCCAATATTTTTCCTTTTAATCCCTTTTATTTTTGACCTCTCAAAAAAATCAAAATCAGATTCAATTTTAGGTGTTCCTTTGTAACCCGTACTATTGAATTTGAAGAAAAAATAACAATTGAGTCTTTTAATTTACAATTTTGGCATTTTTTAAGATCTTGACATTCAATCTAACTATCCCCTATTTCAATTTAGCCCAATTGTTTGTGCAATTTGCTCAATCGCACGGATTTGACAAAATTACATACTAAAATTGCATTTTAGTCCTTGAAATTGAGCATAATTGAAATTACTTTCAATTTAAGGGCTATCATTGCAAATTAAACATGCTACCCAATGGATTTCACCATTTTAAATCAATTGGAACAGGTGGTTTGACTCAATTTGATCATTTGCACCCTCAATTACACGATCCCCAATTCCCAATTAAATGAAAATTTGGGGATTTTGTAGAAATTGATGAAAACTTTTGGCCAAAACCACATTTCTAGATAGAATTCATGCCCTAGATTCGATTATAAGGTTCAATTGCAAAATTTTTCCATTAATTTGGGCTTAATTTGAAAAGTCCTATTCGGGACCCGGTTCAGACCGGTCAGACCGCCGGTCAGACCGGTCGAACCGGTCCGCTACAGTGTCTTTGTCTTCATCTAACCTGCGCACAAATGAACAGTGCAAGGTTGAATTTCAACAGGGGAATTGACCAAGCAATCGGCGGCAATTAAAAAAGAACTAGTGGGGGTTCCATTCGCCACAACATTCCCCGTCGATTGACACCAAGAGCATGACCAATGGCCGCCGGAGCAGGGAGCAATCGGCCAGTCAAACCTTCGGACCTGCAAAAGTCAACAAAGGCAAAAACAGCTCAAATCCTTGCCAAATTCGTGCGAAATGAAGCTCACCGCGGAACCAAAAGGAACTGAGCGAAATGCCCATCTTCCCCGACTTCGTTTTGACCCGATTGCACGTGACTACACGTGCCAAACCGAGTCAGTTGGAGATCCATCGTTCGGCGCCGAAAATCGAACAAGCTATATAAGCTAACAGGCCTTCGCGAAGGGAGAGGACGGTTAGTTCAGTTAGAGCAAGGAGTACATAATCGCGCGAGAGAGAGAGAACGCGGGAGAGAGCTCGTTCTCCGACCCCTGTCGTCGAGAATTGGAGCTCGAATTACATGGCACCGGTTGGGCTGTTTCCGGCTGAACCACAGCCAAAGAAGGCTTTCTGAAGCTTGACCGGAGCGCCAGGAAGCTAACGCAGTCGGCCGCGCACAAGGAATCTGCGAGAACAGGTGAGTCACAGTCTCGAGTCTTCCTTCAAGCTCTCATGGCGATTCACGTGTTTCTTGATCATTCATGCAATTAATGTGTGCGTTTCGTTCCCCTAACATCACTGACCATGTTCGCGTCTTCATTTTGCATCGATTTTGCTCACATACCCCGAATCGAGTCTTCCGATTTAGCCTCCATAGCCGATTCTTGCCCAGCCAAATCTGGGCCGAGCGAGCTCGATCGGAGCTCGAGGTAAGTTCCCTAAACATTGAATGATGCTTCACTGTTAATGAATTGGTTTAATACGCCATGAATTGCCTGATTAGAGTACATGAGTGTGTACTGGTTCTTGTTCGATCGCGCTTGATTCTGTGAATGGATTCGTGTAATCTTGAGATATGTTAAAATAGAAGCGATTTCGAGTTGATTGGCGCTGGTTTCGCACGATTCCATTAAAGTTTCACCGTTGGATCGACGTCGGAGTGCTTCAGCCGTCCATTTCGCCGGGGTCGAAAGGTTGAAGACGATGCTGACTTGGCAGGTCAACGAGTCAAAGCGCTTAGGTGGCGATCGACCATTGGTCCACGCGTCAGTCCAGTCAGCTCGGCCGTTGGAGGTTGTTATTCGAATAGGTAGATCCAACGGCTGAGATTTTTTGAGCCCAACAAATATTGTCCGTCCGATTAGAAATTAGGATAATGAAAAAATGATTTTAAATCGGAAATAAAAAATGATGGAAACGGCGCCGTGTGGGTTAGTTAGGAGGCGACGTCGTTTAGGTTAGTGGGATCGGACGGTCCAGATCAAGTCCCATGTTCTAATCGCAGCCGTAGGTTCAAGTAATTAGATCGGACGACCCTGGTAAGAATTAGGGTCAATTAGACGACCAATTCTTAGGTTCGGGATTTCGAGTCCCGCCTCTTTTCTCAAAATGACGATTTTGCCATTTAATGGGAAAATCGTCTTTCTTGTCTCAATCGAGTTCTGAAAATTGCTTGAAGTTAGGGTTTGGGTCAGGTGGACGACCAACCCTAATATTTGAGATTTTCAGTTCTCATCTTTGTCCAAAATGACGACTTTACCCCTCCAAGGGTAAAATCATTTTTAAATACCAGAAAAATCCTGGAAATTCAAGAAAAATAGGAAATTGATTGGATTGATGGCCAATCCTATTTCCTCTGTCTTTTGACTTCCCAATTCATCTAAAATGACAAATTTTCCCTTTTCGAGGTGAATTGTCCCCGAATTATTCAAAATTACGATTCTGCCACTCATGGGCGAATCATGTCCAAATCACTCATAAGCCTTGATTGATATTTCTCTAGGCTAATAAGGCCTCATTAGGGATGCCATGCTGATTTCATGTGTTTTATCCGCATGTACTAGATCCTTGATTTGCGCACTTATTTCTATTGATTGTGAGTGATAGGGTAGTATTTCCCATCTGCATGAACTCCTAGATTTAGGATCTATACCTCACTCATCTGCATGAAATCCTAGGATCAGATAAACCATTCAGCTTATGTACCGAAAGGGCGTCAACTCTGACAGTTGGCGTAACTAAGTCCCCGAACCCACTTCTCTGGTTTCCGCAGAATCGAATAAACCACTCCCAACTATTCGATAGGGTTTCCGATCGTACCCTCCACGAAACGATTGGTGGCGACTCCTTGGCATGTACACTCACCACATGTCATCAGACCACACTGAAGGTCGATCATGTATATCCAGCAGTTGCGATTTGGGTAATGGACCTTGGGAGAGGCCCGCGTCCGATCCAGCCAGCGATCGGGCGGCCCATTAGCCCGCTCCCGCGCTCCCTAGCTCGGGAGAGGGTCGCGACACCCGTGCCCGAAACGACGTCACTTTGGCCTTCCCGCTTGAATTTTTAATTTCCCGCTCAACTTGAACCAACGCCTCTGATTGTGCCACATGGTGAGCTATGGACAGTTTGATCTAGCCGAAGCAGTCGACGGCCACGATTGAAAGGCAAGGCTAAATCTCGACCATACGATCTAAAGCATTTTTTATTTTTGAAAATCATTCTTTATTTCCGAAATTCCAAGATCGTGACACGTGTCGCATTTCTCACCGTTGGATCAATTCTTTTATTCGGTTGTTAACAAACGGCTGACGTGGCTGCCACGTGGGCGCCACGTGGGCGCCACGTGGGCGTTGACCTGGTCAACCCGCGTTGACCTGGTCAACCGGCGTTGACCTGGTCAACCGGCGTTGACCTGGTCAACCGTCGTTGACCGCTCAACGGCCCACCGGAGAAGACGACCGGCGCCGGCTCTGTCTCGCCGGCGCCTCGTCGGAAGGCCATATCTCGGCCTTCTGATGCTCAAATCCCGCGAAATCAACGCCGTTAGACTTGTTTCGTCGAGCTCTACAACATACTAGAGCCTTGACATAGCAGAACCACAACTCACGCTCGTGCAACCTCCGGCCGAAGCTAAGCTCCGGCGGCTACTCGTCCTAGCCGTTTCTAGCGTTGATTGGCTAAACAAACCGATCACGAAGCATCACAAGAGGTTGAGAAGACTTACCTGACCATCGTGAAGCTTCAGTTTGGTGTGAGACGAGCCGCGGAGCTTTCGACCGATCGGAGGAAGCTGGAGGTCGACTCGGGTTTTTTATCCAACGAAATCACATGCCATCAAAAGCAAAAATGTTCAGTAAGGCGAGACAAGCAGATTGCAACCAAAATCGCAACAAATGGACGGCTCTTGCTTAAGTTGCCATTAAAGGCCGAGCTCGAGCTTGGAGACTCGACTTACCCTTTTCTGCGGTAAACTGACGAACAAGCTAGTTCGTTACGTTCACAGGACCGAGACGAAGTCGCAGACAGCGGTGTCATGGCTTGGCAAAGCCTGGGAGGCATTGGCCGAGCCTTTGAAGCTTTCGGCCGTGAGCTCCTTCGATGGCGGACGAACTCTCTCTCTCTCTCTCTCTCTCTCTCTCTCTCTCTCTCTTGGCCCTCTTTTTCTCTGCCTCCCGTTCTCTTTGACTCCATCGTTTCTTTTCAACTGCCTTTTCTTGTGCGTCGCGAAGCAGTCCCCCCCCTCGTTCTGTTTTTGCTCTTTTTGCCAAGAAGCCCCCGAACAAACAGTTGTTCTGTTTGTTGTTTGTTTAAGTTGACCTGGTCAACCGGGTTGACTGGGTTGGGTCAACCCGACCCAGTTGACCCGATTTGCCAAAAATAAGGCAAATTGACCCACAACAATTCCTAATTTCTCAAATTAAATCCAAAAATCGGCTTCCATGAGATGAATCCTATCTAATATGGTGATTTAGTGAAAAATGAATGCGGAATTAAACGAAAACCCCAAATGTTGAGTAGGATCCGAAATCGATTTTTGCCTAATTGATATTCTTAATGGACGAATCGGCCCCAATTGAGCTCATTATTAGATTTAGGGGGTCAAATCCTATAGGGAGGAAGTATTAGGGTTCTATGGGTGTCCTTCAGAAAATTTTAATTTTGGATTTGGCACTTTAGGGACCAAAATGAAAAGAATTTTGTGCAATTAGGTCCCTAAAGCCAAAATTGATTAAATCAGTGCACAATTGAACCAAATTGAAATGTCGGGCAATCGAGATGAATGTCGAGATTCTTAAAATGCAAAGTATTGCAAATAGAAAGACTCAAAACGTATTTTTTGACAAATTTAACCATGTACGTTACAAAGAAACACACAAAATTAAACTTGAATTTCAACTCTTGATGAGGTCAAAATTATAAGAAAATTAAAATAAAAATATTTACTATTTTCCTATATTTTTGTGACCTCAAATTCTATTTTTGTTGATTTTTCTAGTATTTTCCTATTTTCTTAAAATACTAAAAAATGTGAAAAATATGAAAAATTATTTTTTGGTCAAGAATGGTTCCTTAGGCTGGGCCAAGGCCACCAAAGTTGATTTTGTAATTTTTTGACTTTTTATGAATGTTTTGTGATTTTTCGAAAATAAAACTGAAAAAGACTAGGTCAAAATCAGGTGTCAACAGCTGCCCCTCTTTGAGAGGAATCTCGTGAGATGTTTCGCTCAAAGATAGGTGACACCGGAGTCCAGACCGACTCAACTGGGTAAAAGAAAAACGAATTTTGACATTCAATTTTTCTTGCCTTGCTGGTGAACGTTCTGCTCCTTATTCTTTTGCCGACGTGAGAGAGAAAGTAGAGAGACCCACATGCTATTTACCTATTGATCACCTGCCTGATGCTCGTGCGGCATGCGCGGTGTATAGCGGGTTCAAGTGAATACCTAGGAACTCGTCTTTTGAGTACCCTAGGGCGGTTAAACTCTAGCCTGTTGTTGTGGAAATACTCCCATATTTTGATTCTGCCAAAACCTTCAAAAGATATTGTTTAATGTAATGTGATGCAGGAAGAATGTGTAAGCAGCAGGTTATGTGATTCCAATTCTGTCGCACTGACGAAGGGTCAGATGGAAGTGCTTCTGACGAAGGGTCAGATGGAAGTGCTTCTGACGTAGAGTCAGATGGAAGTGCTCTTGACGATCCAAACAGTGACGGATGGATCACATCAAATCTCCATATTACCATTCCATGCCAACTGATCAAATTTCTCCTAGACGAATCTGAAGAAAGATCAATTCCTGCATTTTACAAAACACGTATGGCAGGTTTCCGATCAAGGCAAGTGATATTCAATTATCCTGATATCCCCTCTTGTCAATCAAGGGACTTTCTATAATAGGATATCATCTTCTAAGGAAAATATCCTCGGGAAACAACTCAAACTTATCACACTTATGGAAGCTGGAGATTCAGTTGTATGGGCGACTGAATCAGAAGGGTTCAATATCTTACCCAACGGTCTACATATCTTCTGAAGATACAGTCTCGTTCAATCACGATTGATGACGTCCAATCAAGGATTGAAGAGCGATCCCTTGGCTGGAATCCAACGGCTAGTTCGGAGGCAGGGGAGTATAAAAGAAGAATAATGTTCGACTAGAGAGTAAGAGGGCGAACAACAATCCAAAGTGCAAGAATAATTTGAGTTTCATCTGAGAGAGTATTCTGTGTACTCAAAATCCTTCACTGTGAAAATCTGTGTGAGAAGGATACAAAACACTTGAGTGATTGTAATCTTCTTGATTCTTCATAGTGAAATCCAGCCAATCGGCTGTCATCGTGGGAGAGTGGACGTAGGCTTGATCCAAGCTAAACCACTATAAACATCATGTGCAATATCCTCTTCTCTAAACTCTTACTCTTGTGTTTAGATTTCCTGCACACTGTTATACTGCCTTTGTTTCTAATCGTACACTGAACTCTATCCATTCCGCAAGAAATTTATAATTGTGTTCAGAATCTCCTATTCACCCCCCTCTAGGAGATATTGCTAGATACATCAATTGGTATCAGAGCAGGTTGCTCATTTTACGAAGTGTCTATTGACTTCAGAGTTAACGATCTACTATGTCTAGCAATCACTCTTCAGGAACAAGCGATTCGCACTTTGCCAACAAGCCTCCATACTTTGATGGAAAGGATTACAACATGTGGAGTAACAAGATGAAGTGGTTCTTCAAAGCCTATGATGATCTGATGTGGGATGTCGTTACAAATGGAATAGTTCCTACAAATACCACAAATCCAACCTCTGCTGACGGAGTAAACATTGTCACAACAATGATTGATACTGAAAAGGCTAAAAGAAAAGGCCTTGATTCTAAAGCTGTCAATGCTCTCTTTTGTGCCTTATCTACTCCTCTCTATAATCGTGTCTCAGAGGAAGAATCATCTAAGGCAATATGGGATAGACTTCATGTTACCTTTCAAGGAACAAATCGTGTGAAAGAAACAAAGCTCAGTATTTTACTGAGTGACTATGAAGCATTTGAAATGAAGCCTGATGAATCTATTGCAGATATGATAGACAGGTTTCAGACTTTGGCAAGTGGACTTGCAAGACAAGGTGCACCTATTGCTGAACCAATGCAAGTCAGGAAGATACTACGTGGACTCACAGATGATTGGAATTACATCAAGCCATCAATTCAAGAATACCAAACAATTAGACCTCTCTCGGTGGATGAGCTAGTCGGCACTTTGCAATCCTATGAAACAGAACGAGCAAACAAAAAGGGAGAACAGAAAGGTAAAAAATCTATTGCATTAAAAAGTCAAATTAATCAATGTCTTTCTGACACAGATGATAAAGATGAGGATGATGAAGAATTAGCCCTCATGGTCAAGAAATTTAGGAAGATGGCTCGGAAAGGCAGAAATATCAAAGGAAAAAAACCTTGGAAAAAGAGTGAGGTAAAAATATCAAGCAACGATTCACAAGATAGCAAAGACGTGATTTGCTTCCACTGTAAGAAAGCAGGTCATATCAAACCGAACTGCCCAATTTTGAAGAAGGACAAACTCAAGTATGAGAAGTACAAGAAGGCTCTAAAGGCAGAAACTTTGAGTGATTCTGATGAAAGCGAGAATGATTATGCAAATATCTGTCTCATGGCTGAATCAGACTCAAGTTCAGATTCAGAAACTGAGGTATGTTCATCTGAACTCCCTGATGAAGTCGTTGAATATATTGATGAATTATGTAGAAACTACAAAGAAGCCCTTGAGAAAGTTTCTTGTTTGAAAAAGGAAAATACTTCTTTAAAACAACAGAATTTGTCCCAAGAAGATAAAATTAGTTTTCTACAACAAGAGTTTCACCATATGAAAGAAAATCATGATTCTGTTTCTAGAGAAAATGCTTCTTTGAAAGAAAAAATTTCTACTATATCAAAAAGGTTTTCACAAAGCTCAGAAACTCTGAATAGTATTATATCAAAACAAATACCCTTCAATGATCGATCTGGGTTAGGTTTTAAAAATGAAAGTAGCCAAAGAAATGTCTTTAAAACTGAATTTTGAAAACCAACATTTTCCAATTACAAGCATCATTTTTATAAGCATTTTACTAGATCCTACATTCGACAACCTTGTGTGAACTGTGGTGATCCTAGCCATACTAAGGATTACTGCAAGAAAATCTGGAGACCTATTAAAAGGTCAAAATATACTAACACAGAAGGACCCAAGAAAACATGGGTACCAAAGAAACAGTAAGTTGGTTATCTATTGCAGGTACCAAAGAGAAGGAAGAACAAATGGTTTCTGGATAGTGGTTGTTCAAGTCACATGACTGGAAATCCAGATGTATTTATATCCCTCTCAGATTGTGATGGAAGAAGTGTGTCGTTTGGAGGAAGGAACAAGGGTAAAGTGATCGGGAAAGGAAATGTAAAGATTGGAAATCTGACCGTTAAAGATGTCTCTCTAGTCAAAGGATT
Source organism: Rhodomyrtus psidioides (assembly GCA_021437785.1). Lineage (NCBI taxonomy): Eukaryota > Viridiplantae > Streptophyta > Magnoliopsida > Myrtales > Myrtaceae > Rhodomyrtus > Rhodomyrtus psidioides. The sequence continues at coordinate 2,300,571 of JAILYB010000119.1, forward strand.
GAACTACAACTTGATTACTGTAAGTCAACTCTGTGACTCTGGATATGATATTCGGTTCCAAGATCTAAAATGCACAGGTATGAGCAAGGATAAGAAGCAATCCTTCCCGGGACGAAGGCATGGGAATATTTATCTTTTAGATATTAATGCTGACTGTGAACATGCTAAATGTCTTATTTCTGTTAAGGATGAATCTGATCTTTGGCACAGAAAGTTAGGTCATATTAGTGTGAAACATATTTCAAAACTTTCCAAGAAGGGACTTGTTCGAGGATTACCTCAAACAAAATTTGAGAAAAGTCGACTATGTCATGCATGCACACTAGGTAAGCAGGTAAGAAGTTATTTTAAGTCTTTAAATCAAGTTTCCACTAAGCGTTGTCTGCAGCTACTTCATATGGACATCTTCGGACCAAATAGAACTCTAAGCATTGGAGGTAAGAAATATTGCCTTGTCATAGTTGATGACTTCTCTAGATTTACATGGGTTTCATTTCTTGCTCACAAAAACGAAGCTTTCATATCCTTTTCAAAACTTGCTAAAAGAATTCAAAATGAAAAGGGTTACACTATTTCCAGTTTGAGAACGGATCATGGGGGAGAATTTGAAAATCAAAATTTCTCAGATTTTTGCACTAATTTCAGAATACAGCATAACTTCTCTGCTCCTTATACTCCACAACAAAATGGGGTAGTAGAAAGGAAAAACAGATCGTTGCAAGAACTGGCCAGAACTCTTCTTATTGAAAGTAAAATTGCCTCTAATTTTTGGGCTGAGGCTGTTTCAACAGCTTGTTATATCTTAAATCGAATTTCCCTCAGACCTTTTTCTGAGAAACCTCCCTATGAATTTTTCAAAGAAAGAAAGCCTGATATTGCATACTTTCATGTATTCGGTTGCAAATGCTTTATTCTAAAGAATGCTAATGATCGAGTTGGAAAGTTTGATGAAAGATCAGATGAAGGAACTTTCTTGGGATATTCAACAACAAGCAAAGCCTACAGAGTTTACAACAAGAACACTCGTATTATTGAGGAATCGGTGAACATCAAGTTTGATGAAAGCAACTAGGATGATGAACCTGAATCCATTCAAATGAATACACTTCATCAAGTCATGAACTCACAAGCAGAATCAGATGTGAATACGAGTTCAGAGAATGCTCAGAAGGAAACTTCCTCAGAAGAAAGACCAAAAGATGATCAGAATGAATCCAAAATATCATCAAATGATGGACTTGACAAAAACTGGAAGCATAAGTCAAGTCATCCAAAGGAACTTATCATAGGCAGCATAAATGATTGTGTAAAAAAGAGATCCAAGTTCAAGCAAGCAATGAGCAACATCGCCTTGGTATCTGAATTGGAGCCAAAAAGGATTGAAGATGCATTAGCAGATGAAAACTGGATAAATGCAATGTAGGAAGAGCTACATCAATTCAAAGTCAACAATGTTTGGGAACTAGTCAATCGTCCCAAAAATTGTCCAGTAATTGGAACAAAATGGGTATTCAGAAACAAACTTGATGACAAAGGAAAAGTTGTGAGAAACAAAGCAAGACTTGTAGCAAAAGGATATTCTCAGGAAGAAGGAATAGACTATGATGAAACCTATGCACCGGTTGCCAGGTTAGAAGCCATTAGGCTACTTCTTGCTTATGCGTGTTACAATGACTTCAAACTTTTTCAGATGGACGTGAAAAGTGCCTTCCGAAACGGGTACATCAAAGAAGAGGTATATGTTGAACAACCTCCTGGCTTCGAAGAACCTAAACAAAAGGATCTGGTATATGTCTTAAAAAAGGCTCTCTATGGATTGAAACAAGCACCTCGCGCCTGGTATGAAAGGTTAAGTAACTTTTTATCTCAACACAGCTTCACTAAAGGTAATGTAGACACCACTCTTTTCATTCAAAGAAAAGGTAAAGATATCCTTTTAGTTCAAATATATGTTGATGATATTATATTCGGCTCCTCTAATGAACTTCTCTGCAAGAAATTCTCTAAAACAATGCAGGATGAATTTGAGATGAGTATGATGGGAGAATTACGGTTCTTTCTTGGTCTTCAAATTCATCAATCCCAGAAAGGAACCTTCATATTTCAAGAGAAGTATGCATTAGAAATAGTGAAGAAGTTTGGTATGGAGAATGGCAAGAAGACAGAAACTCCTATGTCTCACTCTTCCAAATTAGATAAGAATGAAGATGGAAAAGAAGTCAATCCCAAACTATATCAAAGCATGATCGGATCATTACTCTATCTCACAGCTTCAAGACCCGACATATTATATAGTGTCTGCTTATGTGCAAGATTTCAGTCAAGTCCAAGAGAATCACACCTATCAGCAGTCAAGAGAATAATCAAATACATAGGGACTTATCCCAACTATGGTTTGTGGTATTCTAAATCTTCTGATTTTACACTAAAAGGTTATTCAGATGCAGATCTTGCAGGTTGCAAAATTGATAGAAAAAGTACATCAGGAACCTGTCAACTCATGGGAAACATGCTTGTCTCATGGTACTCAAAGAAGCAAAATACAGTGGCACTCAGTACAGCTGAAGCAGAATACGTATCTCTTGGAAGCTGCTGCACTTAAATACTTTGGCTAAAACAGCAGCTCAAGGACTATGGTGTTGAAGAATCAACTGTGGAAATCCTATGTGACAACACAAGTGCCATAAATCTCACAAAGAATCCTGTACTTCACTCAAGAACAAAGCATATTGAGATCAAGCATCACTTCATACGTGATCATGTTCAAAACCATGATGTTAACATTTCATACATTGACACGAAAAATCAACTTGCAGATATTTTTACTAAACCACTTGATAAACAGAGTTTCAATTTTATCAGAAATGAATTATCTATTATTAACCTTCTTTCTTAAGTATACCTTAGAACATGGTACGTCAGAAGGAGAGTCAGAAGGAAAGTCAGAAAGAGCTTCAGAAGGAAAGTCAGAGAGAGCATCAGAAGGAGCGTCAGAAGGAGCGTCAGAAGGAGCGTCAGAAGGAGTATCAGAAGGAGAGTCAGAAGGAGAGTCAGAAGGAGAGTTAGAAGAAGAGTTAGAAGAAGCATCAGAAGGAGCGTCAGAAGGAGCATCAGAAGGAGCATCAGAAGGGACGCCAAAAAGGCGCGTAAGAAAAAATTCACACTTTTCTTAAATCAAAAGGTCAGTTATCTCTAAAAGCTATCTTTTAGGTAAGTTCCTCATATGAATAGATATTGCTTAATATCTGATTGACCGTGAATATTTTTTTAAGAATTCCTTTTTAAATCAAAATTCTCTTTTGTGTTTCCAAAAATAACAGCCTCTTTTATAAAAACGCTGAACCGTCACCTCTATTCTCTTACTTTCAAAATTCTCTCAAATCAAAACCCTAAAACCGTGTTGAAAACCTCTCGCTCTCGATTTCCTCCTCAAAGCAACACTCTTTCACTCAAAGTTTCAAACTTTCTAAGCATCAATGGCTCCAAAATCAGTCTCTGACTCGAAGAAGACGCCTCAGACCAAGAGGAAGTTCTCCGCTTCAACTGCAAGCAGCGCGGAACTCACAGATACCCAAATCAACGAACAACGAGAAGCACTCCGCCTGACAAAAGGTCTATCTCTGTCTGCTTTTGAAATAAAGGAATCTATGGCTCATTCTATTAAGCCAATGTATGATAGAATCAAGGACGCAAGAGATTTTGGAAACGAACTTAGAAAACTGCTGAAAACTCATCACTTTGATAGTGAAAGCGAACTTTTGGAGTTTCTTAGTCTGCCTGGAAAAATCGTTAAACCACTTACTGTAGAAAAACCTACGTCTGTCTCTAGAAAAGGAAAAGAGAAAGTGGCAGAGACAAGTTCGAAACGTAGACGATCCCCAATTAGACCTGGCGGTACGAAGGCGAAGGTGGAAGATGATGATGATATTCTGTTCAATGACTTTGTGAAAAATATAGGCTTTAATTTGGATAAAAGCTTTCCTGATCCACTGTTCCAGAATCAGGCTCACAAAGAAAGGTTTGAAGCATTGAAACAGAGAGGTGTTATACCTCAAAGGGTATTCGAGTTACAGTACTTTGAAAGTAATGGCATTTATCTAAGGAAGTATCTAGAAAAGGTGCGGCTAGATCAGTTTGTAACTAGGAGAGGCTACACTTTTCCTGATATGGTAGCTTACTTCTATTCGAATCTTCAGTTTGTCAACTTCAACTCTCTAGCTTTCACAATCAAAAGAAAGCAGTATATTCTAACTGTTGATGAATTGGCTTCAATCATGGGAACCAGAAAGGGAGATTTCAAACCCTTAGATATCACTGCAAGTGAAGCTTTCTGCTTCCTAACTGGCAAATCGAGTTTCTCAAGGGAATCAAAGTCACACATTGCCTACACAGACTTTCCCCTGAAACATATCATGATGCACAAAGTGATCATTGAATGTCTCAGACCCAAGGCAGCATCAAAGACAGATATCTCAAAGTACGAGGCAAAGCTGTTATGGGGAATCTTGACAGGACAAAGGATTTCTTTTGCTCACACTATACTACTGCATATGTACAGATCAGCTCTCAAGCCAAAGGGGCAACTTCCTTATGCGGCGTTGATCTTCAAAATAATCAATCATTTCAAGATTGATAGCCTAGGTGCCTTTGTCGAGCAAGAAATTCCTTTAATGACTGCTGGAGAAACTATGGTAACAAAGATGGGATTCAAGATGACTCCTGCTGGATGGAGAACGAAGAACAATGAACCAGTCATTGTGGACTTTGAGGAAGAGTCACGGCAGAGATCTCCCAAGAAGAGAAAAGTCATGGCAGTTAAGGGTCAACAAACAGAAAGTCCTGCTAGTAAGGACTCAGACGCAAGTGAGGAAGAAACATGGGAATATGATTCTGAAGCTACCCCATCTCGAGGAGGATCAGATGCAGCTGGTCAGTCCGAAAATCAGAATGCTGAAGGAGTCGAGGAAGAAGTAGATGACACAGGACTACAACAACAAGAAAAAGTTGTGTATCCCTGTGATCTGACTGAGGTAGAATTCCTTACAATGTGGAATGAGGAGCAAGCTGCACGATTTGTAGATGACACAGAGTATGACATCCAAATCGTCAACTGTGATCATGAGGAATTGCTAGCTCAAGTTCTAGTAACATTGGCGTCACAAGCACAGGAGCAAGAACAAGATGACTTTGACGCCTACTCTGTCTCTTCCACCAGACACACTATTCAGAAAGGTGCTACAAGTCTGGCCTCAGCAATAGCACGAGAAGATCAATTGTCCAGTGCACAGTCCATTCCAATGGACATTGATGAAGAAATAGTCTCCGTGCCACCATCAAAGGAAAAAGGAAAAAGAGCTATACTTCAGGGGGAGAAAGAGCCTGAGACTGTCATAACAGATGTCTTTCTCACTGAAGTCCTAGCTTCTCAAGCCTTCACTAAGGCTCATACTGAGGGGGAGACTTCAGAACCTACACCTCCAAACCCACATATGGACATTCACGCGCATTTTGAGAATCTTCAAAATACTGTCATTCAGACAATGGCTGCAATGGAAACAAGATTTGTTCAGCAACTGCAGGCTTTTGAACAGAAGACAGATAGGAAGCTGCAGGGTCTGACTAGTCAAGTGACTAGGCTAGAAAAATCCATTGATGTCTATGGGAAAACGTTTCGTGATGAGATAGCCAACCTGCCTACGTACACCCTGGTCAGAACGGACAGAACAGCTTCACACATGCCCTCTCCTCAAGCTGTCAGAGACCATGCTCAGATGCTGAGAATCAGTTTTGCAGGACCTTCCCGAGGGGAGACTGATGTTGAGCCTGAAGATCATCCCTCTTCTTAAAAACTCAGCTAGTTTTTTTCCTCTTCATGAACGCATTATCATTTCAAGAACTTTTTCGATGTTGACAAAATAGGGGGGAGAAGTTGAAATTATTTTTATGCAGTCTAAATAGATTATCTCTAACTATATCATATCTCAATTTAGAGGAAAGGAGGAGAAGACCTAACCTACCGTTTTGCAGGACAATTCGTGCAGGATTATTGCAGGATAATCTTACTATGATCATGCTCTCCTATGAGCACACTTTCATTATATTTCACTCTAATGATGATTACCTACAGGAGCAAATATGATGGCTACTCACTTTTATTAAATTATCACTGGTTTAATTTTCCTTTAAAATTTGCAACTGGAGAAGTTTTTGTCACCATCAAAAAGGGGGAGATTGTTGTGGAAATACTCCCATATTTTGATTCTGACAAAACCTTCAAAAGAAATTGTTTAATGTAATGTGATGCAGGAAGAATGTGTAAGCAGCAGGTTATGTGATTCCAATTCTGTCGCACTGACGAAGGGTCAGATGGAAGTGCTTCTGACGAAGGGTCAGATGGAAGTGCTTCTGACGTAGAGTCAGATGGAAGTGCTCTTGACGATCCAAACTGTCACGCCCCGAACCCATCGAGCTCACGTACATCCCACCACGCCGTTGATCTTCAGTTATCTCCCAGGATCCATCGGCCAATCATAAAAACAACTTCCAAAGAAACGATATCGCAGCGGCCATAAAACTCTCTCCATACAAATTACAATGAGATGACTCGGGACAAAGGGTATACTTCTCTTATTTCTAAAATTCTCCTTCTAAATTAAGACAGGCAAGTACCCATAATTCAATTACTAAATCCTCAAGATTTGTATACAATTCCTAAGACCACAAAAGACATAAAACCATTCATCCCATTACTTCATCGAGAGCTCATCCTCATCTCGCCCGTACTTCTGTCTTCAAAGACTTGAAAAAGTTAATCCCCAACTGGGGTGAGATATATATATATATCTCAGCAAGTGAAACCTAGCCCTATACCTCAATACCAGTCCTACCAGACCACACACAAATGCCCTTCCACATGCGAAATAACAAGTAATGCAATGGCACCAGGCATTTCTCAAGACAACATCAATTACAGACGTGGCATTCAATATAAATAATCATGCTCAATCACAGGGTCTCATACCCAAGCACATATATTCAAGTACACCACAACCACCTCTTTCTCAACCATCCACATACTTCACTGGCAACTCCTACCACCTGACACCGTCGGGGTCTCACTAGACCAAATGGTGTCTCACTCCAGGCTTACAGCCACTCCATGCTGCCGAGGTCTCACTAGACCAAATGGCATTCACATTTTCAATCTCAAATTTCACAAAGTACTCTGACCATACATTTGCATCAGGGCACCAAGCCAATTACGATGCAAAAGGGGCACCAAGCCATGGTCATTCATTTCTCCGATACCGCCGGGGTCTCACTAGACCAAATGGTATCCTCACGAGTTCATTCAATTTCATCACTTTCCGATACCGCCGGGGTCTCACTAGACCAAATGGTATCCTCACGCCTTTCTCATTATCACAATGTCATCACAACAATCACAATTCAGTTCATAAGATTTACCAGTCATTCATTTCACTCAATAAATAATCCAGCTGAGTCTAGGCATTCAGAGAAAGGATTAGATAACACTTACCTTAAGCAATCAGCAAAGGCCCTAGCCAATCGGCCTTCCTCAACTCCACAAGCGTATGGCCAACCCAAGTTCACGAGCCGTCCTAGGAAATTCATCAATTTCTAATAAAAGTTCCATCAATTCTCACTTCCATCGCGCCAATACTTTAATAACATATACAACACCTTATTATCATGTCATTACAGTGTTGAATCAATGACCATAAGCATATAAAGTATCGTCCTATCAAAGGTAACTCATCATAAACTTCATTTCCTCAAATCTGCCCTTTTCTTAGCCCCATGACCAGCTTCAATCTCACGAAAACTGCAATTTGTCTACTGAAATCAGCGCGCGTTGTGGGCGAATTAGTCGGCCCTTCACGTTTTTCACTTAAACAGCCCTTAAATCACTTCTAATTTTCAATCCACTTCACATAATTCCCAATAACATCTTCATCAACACCTTAAGTATCCTTTTGAGTCATTTTGAAGTAAAAATATCCATCAAAGAACCCCCATCAAATTCACCCAAAACAGAACAGCAACACAACAAATTCTGTTTTGATTCCAATCACATATTTCCATCAAAAACTCAACCTTATGTTCCAATTTTTCACAAAATAATCTCTCTAAGACCTCAATATATGTGTTAAGGAGGCCCACCAAGAGTTTTGGAGCAAAAACATCTCTTTTGGTCTTCCGTTCACCCCGTTCCCTTTCGGCGCGCAAAAGGTCAGAATCTGTCCAAATTTGGTCACCCACAATCAGCCATGAAAATCTATTTTAACACCACCAAACTTGTGACCAAAGCTCATCCAACATGAGTATTAGATGTTATGAAGATCTCACAAAAATTTTGAGGTCATTTGGAATTTCTAAGAGGGAAAACCATAACCTTCTCTCAGCTCGCGCGGAATCCGTCCGCTTTTCTTTCAAAAATCACTATAAATCAACCAGACCTCCTAAAATCACGAAACCAATGGAAAAATATCAAGGACACATAGATCTAACCTGTGGAAGTCGAATCACCACAAAATACCACCGGGAAGGGCCGTTCGAGCTGACCGAACAGAAGGCACAGAACCGGTCTTTCTGGAGCAGTTTTGCTAGAGTGGAAATGGAGAGGAAAATGAAGCAAAAATGGGGGAGAGAAGAAGGGCCACGACCAATCTGATGCTAGGGGAGAAGTCTCTCAAATAATTGAGGCCATTTTGTCAATTTTTCATTTAATGCCATTTAATGCTTGATTTAGCCAAAGGATTACACATGGCATTGGCTCCAATTATTGGCCTTTAAGCTTTGACTTCCATTGACTCTTGCATCTCAAATTTTTGGCAGCTTCTTGGGGTCCTTGAATGACCATTTTGCCCTTCAAAATTTTCAAAGAAAAGAATTAAGCTCGAGGGGTAAAACGGTCATTTTGCACATTTTTGTCGGAAATTTCGTTTTTCAGTCTTAATTGTCCATTTGGCCAGGCGACGTCAAATTCAAGTCCAATTCTTGAATTCCTCAATTCCATCTCTCAATTCGATGTCAAATTCTATACTTCTAACCTTGAGGGCTCGACGAGGCGACGTCTAATTCCTATCGAACATTGAAATCCTTCATTGTTCTAAATCCAACTTCAAGATTCCTTTCCATATAGTTAGCCTCGAAGAGGGTCGAAATCTGGAATGTCACAATTCTTCCCCCCTTAAAGAAATTTCGTCCCAGAAATTTGCCACCTTCTTATCCACACAGTCTTTTGAGCATCGTCGCCTCACCGCAACCTTACTCTTTCAGATAGCTTCTTCCATGACTTGTTATTTTTACTTGTCCTTTCCGACAAAAGTCGCCTTTCCCCAGGACTTGTTCCCTTCAGTCCTCAATCTGTATTTACTTCTCTCTGTTCTCTTTCGACATCCATGCATCTGTTGGCAGTTACCCTCAAGCATTCACGTCGTCTCTTTCATTTGTCTGTCACCATTATTACTAAACTTTCGCCAAAATGCACTCTTTATAGCCTATACCATTTGGCAAATCACTTCATTCATACGTTCTTTCATACCATCAAAGATTCATGGGCTTTATCAACTTGCCCGCCATTAGCCAAATCGAGTCACAGCCTCCTCGGCTCCTTAAACAAGCTCATAATTACTTTCTTGTCGGCATTTCTAATGCTTGATCACATGTTAGGTTAACCCAATCTTTCAGTCCATTCCATCAATAGTAATAAGGCAATCTTGACACATTCTTGTGCCACCTCAAGGGACACCATAATTCTCTCTTTAAATCTTCCGATAAGATCATCTCTTTAAGTTCCCTTTCGATACCGGATTTATACTTTCGTCCATGGGACCTCAAGGGTTCTATTCATTCCCATAATCCTTTAAGTATCAGGGTTCGATCATGGCCATACCTCGATTCCCTTCTAGCCTTCAGGCTAGGTGTTTCCAATAGCCGTCAACTCATCAATTGATAAACTTCCAATTTAAAAGTTGAACCTCTTGTTTCTCGAGGGAAGATCTGTCCCTTTATCACCAATTACACAATTCTCAATTCTCAACCTCGTATAATTCCCCTAACTTGCGAGGTCTCTCTTTATACCAGCTACGCTTTCATACTCATAAGCAATTTCACTCATTCGCGTTGCCTCCTGCTTTATTCCCATCGAGACTCTCTTTGTACTACCTTATTCTCTTGTGGTAAATACAGACTCAGGGTGCGTTTGGAAAGACTTTTGGGGAAAGTCATTGGGAGAATGCAAATGTCTTTAGTCCGAAGGGGTTTGGTGAAATGCAAAAGCTGTTTGGTAAATTGTAATTGAAAAGTGCCTTGAAAAAGACTTTTGCAAAAATGTTGTTTGGTAAATATATACTTGAAAAGTCATTTAATGTGACTTATTTAGATTTTTTTAATATGTTTACAACTGAAAAAAGAAAAATAATGACTGCCGCGTTTGTATTATTCGCATTGAGAATAATTTGATATAAATGTATCAACAAGTTTATAAATAAAAAAAGCATATCAAAGTGAATTTTTTTTGGTCGAAAATATCAAAATGGACGTCTTTCACAATTAAAATACAATACTTTCATTATAATAAACGTAGTCACATATGCACAAATACAATATCCAAATCAGCTCTCGAAAATAAATTATCATTTAAACCACTAGTCCCCTCATTTACATCATTAACGTTAATTACATGTCCATAATCAATATCCAAATCAGCTCTCGCAAAATGTGTATCATTGACGGCGTTTCTCCGCATATAATTGTGCAAAGTCATTGCTGCTATCACAATTTGCACTTGTTTTTCAAACGGATAACTTGGCATTTGCTTTAGAATCTTCCACTTCTTTTTTAACACGCCAAAGGCTCACTCAATTTCTGATCGCAGCGAGGAATGAGCACGATTGAATACCTCCCGATAACCTGTAGGTGCGGGGCCTTCTCGAAATTCTGGCAATGATATCTGACTTCTTTGTATGGCCCCAAATAACCTGTTTGATTTGGATATCCGGCATCTACTAAATAATATTTACCTACACAAATTTAATGTAAATTCAATCAATATATAGACACATGTATACATTTTACTCTACAAAAATCATTAATTCACAAACCTGGAGGAGGATGAGGAAATTATACATCATGGCTCCCAATGGCTTCGTAGAAGATACGAGTCATGAGCTTGTCCTTCCCAACCAGCCCAAACATAAATAAATTCCATATAAAAATTACATACAGCCAATACGTTTTGAGTCGGTGTTCCTTTTCGACCAATAAAACGAATCTGATCATGCGTACGTACCATTGCCGGAATATGTGTCCCATCAATAGCCCCAATGCAATCCTGATACGAAAATGAAAATATGACTGTACAATCGAAATATAAGTTTAATTCTACATTTAAATTGTATAAGCGAAACATACCTTAAAATAAGGATAGGATCGTCGATTATTCCTGACCTTGTCTAGAACTTCCCTAAATTGCCAATCAGATGGCTAGATCAAATTTTTTCCCATTGCACATACTTTATTCATTTCTAAGCCAAAATACCTGCTTATGGTTTCCCCTAATCACTGAAAGCGCTCTTGTACTAACCTATTACCCACGCCATGTCCTAAAATGAGAAGAAATAGTCCAAGCATTTCTGTTACATCAATATTCCTAGATCGTTTAAGACCATAGCCTATTACCAAATCATGCTTTAAACTATTAAATACAATTCTATCCATTCTAAACATCTGATAACACCTTCTTGGATGAGCATCTTCGCTCATCAACTCTTCTACCCATTGATTTCCTGTATATGAAGATGTCATACATGGTTCAATGTCATATGGAAAGTGATGCTCCAATTTCAAGTCTGGACTAGTTGAAAGACAAAACTTTCCAAAGAACTATCACGATTTGTTCTCTTCTCTTGCGCAATAAAAAGGGCTTATAGGGAAAGATCTAGCACCATTCAGCGAAAAATTCCCATATTCTCACAGCTTGGTATGGAAATTAAATCAGCAAGCTCAAGATTGAATTTTTGTGGGTTCTTGCTCTTCTGATCTTCTCTCGAGGCCAGACAGAACAGCCAAAGAAGTACAAAGATTCGAACTTTATCATCCACCAACAGAATTTCCAACCAAAAGAATATATATTTAGACAGATCCAACCTCAAAGAAAAAGAAACAAACATCGCAGAAGGAAAAAGAAAAACAACAGTCAATCAGTTGAACGAAAAAACTCAGTACAACCAGCAGACACAAGAAATTACGCGAACATCATCGACCCCACAAGGTAGTTCACTGCTTATTGATGGAGACACAAGTCACGGAGGTTTCAGATCAAGAAGCAGAGGCTGGAAACGAGAAAGAAGACGAACTCACCGTGCGATTGCCTCGAAGCGTTGATCGCGAGGACCAACGCAGTGAAGCCGGAGAAGGAATGGATGGAGATCGACCTTCACCGAGCGATTGCCTCGTCGAAGTCGATGACGGATAAGAAGAGTCTCTCTCTAGAAACCCTAGGTTTCTTTCGTCTCTGTAATGGATTAGCGGCAGAAGTGCGTGGAACGGTAGAAGGAGGAAATAAAACAAAAAGGGGTAAACATGGACTTATGACTAAAAGTGAAGGGTAATATTGGAAGTCCAAAAAATTCATTAAACCGTCCACTGTTGCTTGCCGAAAATGCTCCAAAGCCAAGGCTGCCTTCAGCTTTTGGCCTTCACAAAGCTGACTTTCATCCAAGTATCTTTGAAATTTTTTTACCAAACACTAAAAATTTGGCCCAAGGGCCTTTGGACACCCAAAGGCCCTTGGGAAAGCTGTATCCAAACGCAGCCTCAATATCTTCTCTCACTCAAACAAGATTTTCCAAATTTTGTCGCGAGGACATTCGCAAACAAACTCCAATCACACATTAAGCGTTCTAGCTCATATGGCCCTACTGTCATAGCTTACATACAATACTTACTTCAGATCGCCTTGTTACGCCTCAAATTCCCTTTTTACGCCACGTCATTATGATTCTCTCAACTCTTTCGATTCCAAACAGGAACGCCTCTATCAGCGTAATCGTCAACTTGACTCAAGCCTTTAGAGACTCTTCGCGTTCAATCACCCCTTCGGGTTACATCTCTTCCTGAGTCCATTTCATCAAGGAAACAACTCTCGTGGGGTATCTCCCACAATCCATCTATAACAATCCATCAATTCTAGGAAACTTCAAGTTTCAACAACTCTCATCGACCCTAGTCGATTCGCCGCTCATTCCAATTCTCCAAAGATTCCACATGGATTTCATTTCTCATAAATCTCTCGACGGAGGAATCTTACCTCACCTAGTCCACAACTCACATTCTTCTCATTAATATACAACGAGCATATTCTTTAAGTTCATAGGATACTCTCAAAATCATTCATGTTTCTGATGACTCCGTAAATAAGTCCACTCATCGTCTCTAAAGACAGTAACACTCAATCCAAGTACTTCTTAGATACTCCATCCGACTGTTATTCACTTCATCAATATCAAGTGTCGAGTCATTCCAACTGTCCATGGTATCATTCACTTGAGAGCTCATATCTTGGCTCTCTGCTCTCAATGGTCTCCACTTGGACCACATAATATTTTGTTCATTTTTATCACTCTTTCTTCAGGAAGCATTAGTGCCTTAGCCTCTAGGTTCCACAACCAGCTAATGCAACCATATCTCAATCTCATCCATTCGACTGAACGTCAACATTATCCTGGAATTCAACGTTGTCTACAGAACAGTTTCTCGGACCTCACTTCCAAAAATCATTCAAGTTCTGCGTCCTCTTTCTCAGTCCAGACACTCAATCTCAACACCGAGACAATAAAGATTTCATTTTCCTTTCACACTAGGGTCTCTTACCCTTCGAAGGAAACTATACACTTCAGTGGTATTCTTGTACTTCGAATCTACCTTGTCCTTCCCATTCCTTAGAGTGTCAATCTTAGAGACAACGTCCACGACAGTACCTCCACTCCAGGATTCAAATTTCACCATGTTTGACATTCTTCTTCCAGTGACTCAGTCACCTCAAGTGATAAGTTTCGTTCCCCTCAGTTTCCACTAATTCACGTCTCGAATACTCAATTCGATCACCTCGAGTCACTCTGCAATTACACTCTAAGCGCTCTTTTCGCTTACTCAACCATTCATTAGTATTACGAACAACCAGGACTTTCAAGTCCGTTCACCTTCTTTTCCCTCAACGACCATCTCATGGTCCAATCGCCCTTTAAGAACGACACCCTACTCTTTATGGCTGGTTAACACACAATACCACTTCTAGTGGTTCCGACCCATCTTTCATCAATCTCATAAAATCAACAGGGTCTGACAGACTGACACGTCAGTCTCTTTCATATCTCTTACAATAACCAGAAATTAACCACCATTAACCTTACGGCAAGGTAATAACCATTTGCACAGGAATATCCCATGTTCCAAAATGAATATTTCTTTGCTCGTAATCCATGAGCAGGAGTTCTCTTATTCACATGTCTTTCGATCATTCTCTTCTTTTACTGAATCTCATTAACATTCCTCGAAATCAAGAATAACCACTAGCCATAAGGGTTTCAAATTCAAATTCACTCGGAGACCTCACGTCTCACTCAAAGGGTCCTTGACCACCCTTAATACACTTAGACGACCTTGAGAACTCTGTCTCACACTGATCGATCGTCTACATATCCTTGCAAGATTATTAGGATCCACACAACTATTGCTCTCAAGCAATCCCAAGAAAATACTTCCATTGAACAATTCAACAAAGGCTATCTAAACATATAACATGCCTTCATGAAAAACTCTTCCTTTGGTGACATTTCACCAATCGTCAACAGCCTCTTAAGGCTAATCACTACCAGGGTCACTTTCTTTCTTTAGTGCACCCAAAAATCTCTAAGGTTTTCTCATGAAACCCTCAATTTAAAAGAAGACAGTTTCAAATTTCATCCTTTCATCAAATTCAGTCAATCTCAACTTTATAAAAAAAACTCCACAAGCTCTTCAAAACTCTCGTGCCTCTTGTCCATGTTTTCCACTTTGGAAATGAATAATCTCAGAGTCACATTTCTTGTGACTTACATCACTTAACTCATCAACACCAGTATCAGTCGTCTTAGCGACTTGGGTACAAGGGCAGCTTCTTCTTAAGCTTGCCTACCCATCAATTTTCCTCATCCCCATTTAAAGTTCTCATGACCCCTTTATCACACTTAGGTCTCACACGATTAACAAATCGAGCCATATTCTCTTTTGGTACTCATATTCCAGTCACTCATCTTTATTCAATTCTCATGATCCTTCTCAGTTCTTGGACCTCCCATATCATGTATACTCGAGCACAATGTTCATCTACGACCATACTTTGGTCGTTCAACATCATTAGATTCTCATGTCACTTGACCCACTGTGATTCCCCTCAGGAATCGAAGACTCAAGTCGTCTACTCAAGTCTAGCAATCTCAGGCTGCTCATCTCATCATTGTTCACCATCAGCCAGCCAATGGTTCCCAAACAACCTTCATCTAGTTGTTCACTATTCAAGGATTCCAAATCATCATTAAGCAACAACCACATAACAAGCAAGCCTTCACAAGGCAAATTTTCAATCAACAGTCATTACTAGGCAAGCCTCCACTAGGCTAAAACTCAATTAGGTCAATACCAAGCAAGTACTCAAAGCATCGCTTCTATGAGTCACACGCTCATACATTAAACATAAGGCACATGCCACTCTGTCACAAACACGACAGGCTATCTCAATCTCAACAAGCATCAAATCAATGGAGAATAAACTCCTCACACGGTCTAATCTCTCAATTAGACCTCAGCCACAACAATTACATGATGCCAATTACAACACATGTTTATCAGGTCAATCATATCATCAGTTTTTCTTTCTCAAATGGCACTCACTGCCAAATACAGGGCTATCAGCCATGCCACTCATAGGCATCATTTCACATGCCATGCCACTTTCGATCATTCACTTGAGAATCAATCACGTGCCATACATCTCACTTAAGCACAATCAGACTCAACCTGATACCTAGGCTTTCTCTTTCAATTTATGACTTGGGTCATTCCTGCCTCCTCGCTATCTTAGAAGCCTACCAGGAGCCGCTCCTTGTCCGGACCTCTCTGTCCCGGCGATCACTCCCCGCCCTCATCAGACCTGATTGTTACAGGTTGTCCCAAGTCATATATCTACGGAGGAAGCCCCGTTCCACACGCCCCATAACATGCTTCATTACGGTTTATAGGTATCCCATCAACTCGTCCCATACCAAGCGACAGTTTATTAAGTCTGATAGTAATAAGCTCATGCATGCACCCACATCAGCGTTCGTTTCAAAGCCACAAACACGTACACATCATGACTGTCCTCACTACTGGTCATACCACAATCACATTTAGATCAATTCTTATCCATCGAAGGTTTCTAATTCCACCAATGACTGTCACATCATAAGGATCAATTACCTATATTCATCCATACACCTCAAGTTTAGTCGCTACACAAGTCAATTCATATGCATTCGATCACAATTGTTCTTCAACCCAAATATTCCTTTATCGCTTCCCTGTATAAACCTCATCTCATATCACCCAAAGTTGTCAATAGAAATCGACAGCTAAAATCATCAAGTCATAACACAATTCAAGCATGAATCCACTAGTACCAATCATCTCCTTATAACTCATTCTCCTCAAGTTAGGTCATTGAAAAACCATAATCACAATCAGGTAATCCAATTGACTCTTAATCATAACCATTCTCTACCAACCTCAAGCACAATTGCTACCTCAAAATCCATACCTATGTCTTTTTAATCTCAGCTTACTTCCACTTAAATCTCAATCACCACATTATTCAAGATCACCGATGAAAATCGACTCTAGGACCATTAGAATACCACACAAGTTCAAACCAATAATCCTCAACATTCAACAATCCATGCTTAACCCTAAAGGTCTCACTACCTAATTGTCCTCAAGTCATCACTCCTTATCACTCCAAATCTCAATCTCAATGGATCGAGCTAACCTTGCTCTGATACCACTCAAACAGGGATGTCACGCCCCGAACCCATCGAGCTCACGTACATCCCACCACGCCGTTGATCTTCAGTTATCTCCTAGGATCCATCGGCCAATCATAAAAACAACTTCCAAAGAAACGATATCGCAGCGGCCATAAAACTCTCTCCATACAAATTACAATGAGATGACTCGGGACAAAGGGTATACTTCTCTTATTTCTAAAATTCTCCTTCTAAATTAAGACAGGCAAGTACCCATAATTCAATTACTAAATCCTCAAGATTTGTATACAATTCCTAAGACCACAAAAGACATAAAACCATTCATCCCATTACTTCATCGAGAGCTCATCCTCATCTCGCCTGTACTTCTGTCTTCAAAGACCTGAAAAAGTTAATCCCCCACTGGGGTGAGATATATATATATCTCAGCAAGTGAAACCTAGCCCTATACCTCAATACCAGTCCTACCAGACCACACACAAATGCCCTTCCACATGCGAAATAACAAGTAATGCAATGGCACCAGGCATTTCTCAAGACAACATCAATTACAGACGTGGCATTCAATATAAATAATCATGCTCAATCACAGGGTCTCATACCCAAGCACATATATTCAAGTACACCACAACCACCTCTTTCTCAACCATCCACATACTCCACTGGCAACTCCTGCCACCTGACACCGCCGGGGTCTCACTAGACCAAATGGTGCCTCACTCCAGGCTTACAGCCACTCCATGTTGCCGGGGTCTCACTAGACCAAATGGCATTCACATTTTCAATCTCAAATTTCACAAAGTACTCTGACCATACATTTGCATCAGGGCACCAAGCCAATTACGATGCAAAAGGGGCACCAAGCCATGGTCATTCATTTCTCCGATACCGCCGGGGTCTCACTAGACCAAATGGTATCCTCACGTTTCTATTTTATTTCACCAACCTCCGATACCGCCGGGGTCTCACTAGACCAAATGGTATCCTCACGAGTTCATTCAATTTCATCACTTTCCGATACCGCCGGGGTCTCACTAGACCAAATGGTATCCTCACGCCTTTCTCATCATCACAATGTCATCACAACATTCACAATTCAGTTCATAAGATTTACAGTCATTCATTTCACTCAATAAATAATCCAGCTGAGTCCAGGCATTCAGAGAAAGGATTAGATAACACTTACCTTAAGCAATCAGCAAAGGTCCTAGCCAATCGGACTTCCTCAACTCCACAAGCGTATGGCCAACCCAAGTTCACGAGCCGTCCTAGGAAATTCATCAATTTCTAATAAAAGTTCCATCAATTCTCACTTCCATCGCGCCAATACTTTAATAACATATACAACACCTTACTATCATGTCATTACAGTGTTGAATCAATGACCATAAGCATATAAAGTATCGTCCTATCAAAGGTAACTCATCATAAACTTCATTTCCTCAAATCTGCCCTTTTCTTAGCCCCACGACCAGCTTCAATCTCACGAAAACTGAAATTGGTCTACTGACTTTTTGAGAAAAAAAATTCCATGATCTTAAACTTCAAGATCTTACGGACGCGTGGGCGAAAACGGTGCTCAATTCGGATATCGGACGACTTAGAACGGCTCAATTCAAAAATCAGCGCGCGTTGTGGGCGAATTAGTCGGCCCTTCACGTTTTTCACTTAAACAGCCCTTAAATCACTTCTAATTTTCAATCCACTTCACATAATTCCCACTAACATCTTCATCAACACCTTAAGTATCCTTTTGAGTCATTTTGAAGTAAAAATATCCATCAAAGTACCCCCATCAAGTTCACCCAAAACAGAA
The DNA here is from genome assembly GCA_021437785.1 of Rhodomyrtus psidioides. NCBI lineage: Eukaryota > Viridiplantae > Streptophyta > Magnoliopsida > Myrtales > Myrtaceae > Rhodomyrtus > Rhodomyrtus psidioides. The sequence continues at coordinate 2,319,474 of JAILYB010000119.1, forward strand.
CAGCAACACAACAAATTCTGTTTTGATTCCAATCACATATTTCCATCCAAAACTCAACCTTATGTTCCAATTTTTCACAAAATAATCTCTCTAAGACCTCAATATATGTGTTAAGGAGGCTCACCAAGATGTTTGGAGCAAAAACATCTCTTTTGGTCTTCCGTTCACCCCGTTCCCTTTCGGGGCGCAAAAGGTCAGAATCTGTCCAAATTGGGTCACCCACAATCAGCCATGAAAATCTATTTTAACACCACCAAACTTGTGACCAAAGCTCATCCAACATGAGTGTTAGATTTTATGAAGATCTCACAAAAATTTTGAGGTCATTTGGAATTTCTAAGAGGGAAAACCATAACCTTCTCTCAGCTCGCGTGGAATCCGTCCGCTTTTCTTTCAAAAATCACTATAAATCAACCAGACCTCTTAAAATCACGAAACCAACGGAAAAATGTCAAGGAAACATAGATCTAACCTGTGGAAGTCGAATCACCACAAAATACCACCGGGAAGGGCCGTTCGAGCTGACCGAACAGAAGGCACAGAACCGGTCTTTCTGGAGCAGTTTTGCTAGAGTGGAAATGGAGAGGAAAATGAAGCAAAAATGGGGGAGAGAAGAAGGGCCACGACCAATCTGATGCTAGGGGAGAAGTCTCTCAAATAATTGAGGCCATTTTGTCAATTTTTCATTTAATGCCATTTAATGCTTGATTTAGCCAAAGGATGACACATGGCATTGGCTCCAATTATTGGCCTTTAAGCATTGACTTCCATTGACTCTTGCATCTCAAATTTTTGGCAGCTTCTTGGGGTCCTCGAATGACCATTTTGCCCTTGAAAATTTTCAAAGAAAAGAATTAAGCTCGAGGGGTAAAACGGTCATTTTGCACTTTTCGTCCGAAATTTCGTTTTTCAATCTTAATTGTCCATTTGGCCAGGCGACGTCAAATTCAAGTCCAATTCTTGAATTCCTCAATTCCATCTCTCAATTCGATGTCAAATTCTATACTTCTAACCTTGAGGGCTCGACGAGGCGACGTCTAATTCCTATCGAACATTGAAATCCTTCATTGTTCTAAATCCAACTTCAAGATTCCTTTCCATATCGTTAGCCTCGAAGAGGGTCGAAATCTGGAATGTCACACAAACATTGACGGATGGATCACATCAAATCTCTGTATTACCATTCCATGCCAACTGATCAAATTTCTCCTAGACGAATCTGAAGAAAGATCAATTCCTGCATTTTACAAAACACGAAGACCCACGTATGGCAGGTTTCCGATCAAGGCAAGTGATATTCAATTATCCTGATATCCCCTCTTGTCAATCAAGGGACTTTCTATAATAGGATATCATCTTCTAAGGAAAATATCCTCGGGAAACAACTCAAACTTATCACACTTATGGAAGCTGGAGATTCAGTTGTATGGGTGACTGAATCAGAAGGGTTCAATATCTTACCCAACGGTCTACATTTCTTCTGAAGATACAGTCTCGTTCAATCACGATTGATGACGTCCAATCAAGGATTGAAGAGCGATCCCTTGGCTGGAATCCAACGGCTAGTTCGGAGGCAGGGGAGTATAAAAGAAGAATAATGTTCGACTAGAGAGTAAGAGGGCGAACAACAATCCAAAATGCAAGAATAATTTGAGTTTCATCTGAGAGAGTATTCTGTGTAGTCAAAATCCTTCACTGTGAAAATCTGTGTGAGAAGGATACAAAACACTTGAGTGATTGTAATCTTCTTGATTCTTCATAGTGAAATCCAGCCAATCGGCTGTCATCGTGGGAGAGTGGACGTAGGCTTGATCCAAGCTGAACCACTATAAACATCGTGTGCAATATCCTCTTCTCTAAACTCTTACTCTTGTGTTTAGATTTCCTGCACACTGTTATACTGCATTTGTTTCTAATCGTACACTGAACTCTATCCATTCCGCAAGAAATTTATAATTGTGTTCAGAATCTCCTATTCACCCCCCTCTAGGAGATATTGCTAGATACATCACCTGTATGGTAGGCCGTACCAGAATGAGATTCCTATACTTGACAGGAACCTATGAATGACGCACCCAGTCTCTTAGGGATTGTCGGGGTTTTGATCCGTATGGTGGATTAGACCATGAATATGGCTCCTTTCTGCTAGGAACCTATGGATGACGCACCCAGTCTCTTAGGGATTGTCAGGGGTTTTGATCCGTATGGTGGATCAGACCATGAATAGGACTACTCTTTGTTAGGAACCTATGGATGACGCACCCAGTCTCTTAGGGATTGTCGGACATTTTGATCCTTCAGGGGGATCAGGCCGAGAATAGGACTCCTCTCTGCTAGGAACCTATGGATGACGCACCCGGTCTCTTAGGGATTGTCGAACATTTTGATCCTTCAGGGGGATCAGGCCGAGAATAGGACTCCTCTTTATTAGGAACCTATGGATGACGCACCCAGTCTCTTAGGGATTGTCGGACATTTTGATCCTTCAGGGGGATCAGGTCGAGAATATGACTCCTCTCTACTAGGAACCTATGGATGACGCACCCAGTCTCTTAGGGATTGTCGAACATTTTGATCCTATATTCTAAGGAATTAACTAGGATTCATACAAGTGAGGTGTGCCTAACCTTTAGGCTTCACCAAATGGGCTATTCTGGGTTTAGGGGTTACCTAGAACCTTACAGAAAGCTGATCTTGAAAATTATCCTTTTGACATGCAAGGCATTATTCTGGGATTTGGGGATTCCAAGTATCCTACAGAAAACTTAAACCTGCAAAAAATTTTGATAAGATTCTTCTGGGATCTTGGGGCTATCTGAGATCTCGCAGAAAGACTATCTTGAATGTTGTCCTTTCGACATTGAAGGTGACATTCTGGGACCTGTGAGCTCCAGGTATCCTGCAGAAAGTTCCAACCTATAACACTGGGATCTCACACAGGTGTTGACACCTAAATTTTGATCAAACTTTTATTTATTTATTTATTTTTATTTTTATATTTTAAAAACAATTCATAAAAATATCAAAAAAATATCATAAAATCACAAAATCAACTTTGGAAGCCTTGGCTTGGCCTTAGGAACCATTTTGACCAAAAAAAATAATTTTCATAATTTTCATTTTTTTAATATTTTCGAAAAATACAAAAAAAAAAGAAAAGAAGAAAATCAAGAAAAATAATATTTGAGGTCACAAAAATTATATAAGAATAGTCGGTATTTTTATTTTTATTTTATATATTTTCTGACCTCATAAAACAGTAAAATTCAGGTTCGATTTTAGGTATTTTCTGATCACCATAAAATTGAATTTGGCAAAAATATTAGTAATAATTAAAAGGAAAAGGATTGAAAACATCATCATTTAAAAGGAAAAGATGAATAATCATTTTGTCTTCGCTTTTGATTACTTTATTATTATTATTACTTTCTAATATTTTATTATATTATTATTTTATATTTATTATTTTTTTATTCACCTCCCCCCTCCCATCATCCGTCTCCCCTCCTTCTTCCTCTTCTTTTTCTTTTCTTCTGGACGGACGGTGCTTCCTCTTCTTCCTCCTCCTCTTCTTCTTCTTCTTTTCTTCTTCTTCTTCTTAAAAAAAAAAATGGAATCCTCACCTTCGTGCACTATTTGCCTTCGCCTTCGACCCTTCCGCCGTCGTCGCTAGCCGTCGTACCTCAAAGCCGCCGTGAATAAACCAAGACCCGCGGCCTCCACCCGTTTCGAAGTTTGGTTCGGGATTATTTCAGATCGGGCCAAATCCGTCATCGCCAAAGCGCGCTATCGCCTCCGGTGACAACCCCGGAGTCCTACCTCCTCCCTCGGAGCTTATGGAGCCTACGCGCCGCTGGTGGAGCCCAGAAACAGCCTCGGGTCACCACCCCATCGTCGGAGCGTGTCCGGACGTGTCCGGGCGTGTCGGGCGTGTCGGAGCGTGTCCGGACGAGTCCGGGCGTGTCGGGCGTGTCGGGCGTGTCGGAGCGTGTCCGGACGTGTCCGGGCGTGTCGGAGCGTGTCCGGACGTGTCGGACGTGTCGGAGCGTGTCCGAACGTGTCCGGGCGTGTCGGACGTGTCGGCGCGTGTCGGAGCCGTGTCCGAGCAGTGTCGGAGCAGTGTCGGAACAGTGCATGAACAGTGTCGGAACAGTGCATGAACAGTGTCAAATTTTTAATTTTTTTTAATTTTTTAGTCTTAATTTGTGAAATTGACTATCCACATTCTAATGGTGATCGACAGGTAACGGGCATGGGGATGGTCGCAGGCTGGGGCTGGGCGATTGAAGGCTGGTGTCCAATCCGGTATGTTTTACGTACCCGATCCGTATATCAGGATTATTTTTCTAAAGTATTGCGTTTATAGACTTGATTTGTATGTATTTGTTTCAGTCTAGTGGTTAGCTTATTTATCTGGTTGAGTGTTATCTATTGTCAAAGACATGCTTTTTGTTAAAATATTTTCTGAAAATATAAAAAAATATTAATAAATCAAAAATGCAAAAAAAAAATGGAAAAATTAAAGAAAAACAAAAAAAATTGAGAAAAATTGCAGAAAAATTCTAAAAATTGTCCAAGGCTGAAAATGACAAAAAATTGATTTGTTTTCATTTTTGGGATTTTCTCCCATTTAATCCAAAATGGCGATTTCACCCCTCAAAGGGTGAATCGTCTTTGATATTCTGATGAATTGTGGAAATTGCTTAGAATTTGGTGATGGGCCAGATGGGTGGTTAAACCTTATGTCTAAGATTTCCACATTTCATTTCCATTTTTAGAAAATGACGATTTTACCCTTCGAATGGTAAATCGGTTTCTAAAATTCCCGAAAATCACGAAAATTGCCAAAAAATAGGAAATGGGTCAATTGAGTGACCAAACCTGTTTTGACTCCGGATTCATTCCGAAATGATGATTTTGTCCTTTTTGGGCAAATTATCCCCTTTGTCTCAAAATTACGATTTTGCCCCTGATGGGCAAAATCATGTCTAAATCATTCCTAAGCCTGATTGATGCTTCTCTAGGCCAATATGACCTTATTAGGAATGCCATGTGATTTATTTGTACACTTGAATTCATCGATTTGTGCACTTTATTATTGATTGTGATTGCTATGATAGTCATTCCTATCTGCATGAACTCCTAGATTTAGAACTCGTACCCCACTCATCTGCATGAAATCTTTGGTCAGAAAATTCAGTCAACTTAGGTACCGAAAGGGCGTCAACTCTGACAGTTGACGTAACTAAGTCCCCGAACCCAGTTCTCTGGTTATCGCAGAATTGAATAGAAACTCCCGACTATTCAATAGGGTGGTCCAATCGTACCCTCCAAAAAATGATTGGTGGCGACTCCTCGGCATGCACACTTAGCACATGTCACTAGACCACACTGAAGGTCGACTACGCATACCTCCGTTGCGATTTGGGTAATGGGCCTTGGGAGAGGCCCGCGTCCGACCAGACTGGACGGCCCATTAGCCCTCGAGAGCCCGACAACCTCGAGAGGGTCGCGACAGACTGGCGACTCCGCTGGGGACTTAGAGAACTTGAGCCGATTAAAAAGTTGATTGATTTTTCTAACATGTTTTATGCAGATACTCTTCAAGGTGAGGTACGTACTTTAACCCTTGAGGTGTTAAATGTTTTTGCAGATTGGAGAAATAAGGGGTGAAGTGTTTGTTAACTCTGTCTTATGCAGGTAGGAGTTTAGGATGTATGATTGTGTGGATGTTTATATTGAAGCGGTGTTTGCTAAATGAGATGCATGTTTATCGCTTTAGCACGACACCGAAAATACACACAACCGCGCCTAAAACCCCGGGCGCCGCCTATAGGAAAACAATAGAAGAGATTGAAAATGGAATCTCCGTGAGGAAAAACACGGGGTAATCCACTTTTCAATTCCGCTCATTTCGAAATATGGATCGAGCCCCAATGCAACGATAGTTGTGTAATGGAATCTGCTCTTTCCAGAACTCGAGGTGGGAACCTTAACCTTAGGTGCCAAATCCTCTGATTTTTAGAAGTTTACCATCACTTGTTTCATGCGCATGCCTTTGGGCGGTTGGTACACCTAAAACCGCACATAAGTCGACGAGTTTGGTTGGTAAGACTCTCTATCCCTCAAATCTATTACAGTTCATATAAATATAGGCATTTCATTCATTGCATTCTGGTGATTAGATTAAATGCCATTTCAAGGATAGATGTGTGTGTTTTTCCCAAACGTCCTTGATAGAAGACGAGGAGGATGATATCCCATGGCGAACACCGAGTGAGCAACAAAAGAGCCTACTATGGACCTTATTGAGATATCGTCCAATGAAGATGACGAGTTGGGGCAAGTGATCCGGAAGCCACAGATCGAACTTGGGGCATCCTTAAACGTTAGGATCACATTCCTTTGTTTCATTTTCCATTACTAGTCCTCTTGTATAGGGTTTATTTTTATCGAGGCTTTTTCTATCCCACCCCTTAGAGTGATTGTATTAGGGATCTATTGGTGTATACATTCAGATGGAACTTGGTTGTATTTCTTTTGACGGGTCATGGGAATGTGATAGTGGCATTTTCTCTAATCATCCGAATACTCCCAAGTCAAGTTTATAATTCCTTTAGAGGAAATTAAAATTGGAAGTCTTACACGACCTTTTGGTCGTATAGAGTAGTCCAATCTCAATTTCTCTAGAAGGAATTATACACTTGAATTGTTTCGTGCATGTTTTACGTTGCTGGTAATCCACGATAATTGATCGAGAATATCGACGTTGTTTTGAATTTAATGACGAGATAGATGTCCAAATTACTCTCGTTCTTAACAAAACGGCCTTGATTTGGATGCCGTATCTTCAATTAAATTTAAAACACGTTATTATGCCTCGCACTTTTGAGTAATTCGTTCCTCTCGAAATTGATCAAAAGCGATTATTGTGAATTACATTCCTTTCAATAGTATGCTTTCTTTCGAGGAATATTGATAAAAACTTTTCGCGCAAGATTAAAACCCTTGTAAAAGTTCTTGTCCTTATTAATCACGAGCAAGCATAAGATTGAAAGGGGTCTATGCTTTCTTTTTCAGATTATTCCTTCTGACTCGGTCTTTTCATTTGCAGGTGAAAAACAAGTAGTATAGAGAAATCTTCTCTTGGACAAATCTGCAACTATTCTTCCATCTGATCATGAGCGAGTTATAAAATCAGGACGTATTTGCTCGGCTTATTGATATTATGGTTCGGCTCACCCAAGTTGAAGATGTTTGGATGCTCGAAGAAATGAACCATACAGAAGTTAAAACACACACACAAGAACTTTCATTTATTTTGCTCGGGGGAGGGTTTTCAGAAGCAGGTCATACAAGTCGGGGTGGAAAAGTAAAGCCAAAGTGAGCCCTAATTAACGACACAAAGGATCCCAACTGACCCTCCATGTTATTAATGCTCTGCTCATACTCCCAGCTCCGCATGTTGTGGTCAGCAAGCCTGAGGAGAAGACTTCTGCATTCTCCCTTAACTTCGGCGACCTTGGCCTCGTGTTCTTCGGTGACTACTTCCAGGTCCCGAACCAGTCCATTCCCGCGAGCTATGTCCTCGGTTATCTTGTCGAGCCGTTCTTCCTGCCAGTCGCTCTGAAGCCTCAACAGGACGTTGCGGCGGTCATGCTCGCCGGTGGTCAGGGATATGGCCAATTGATCCACCAGATTTCTCCTCTCGCGAAGCAACGTCGCGACCCGCTCATTAGCAAACTCGACGGCCTTTTTGTAACTATCAACCAGATAGTTGGTCAGCACCAAATGATCAGATCGATCCTCATAACGAGCCCGCAAGACGCGAGCCACCAGAATCTCCCGATTAGCAACACGATAGGCCTCTAAGGAGTGTGCAAAGAGAGTCGGGAAAGTTCTATATTCCCTCCCCAGTGTAGTACCTTCGAGAGAAGTGGTATCAAGGTCCTCGAGCAGGACACAGATTGCATCCTCGGTTGCAGAATGATCGGTTATGTGCGCGTAACCGCGACCCAGTAGGTTATAAAGCTTTTCCCACTGGGCCAAGACATCAGTTGAAAAAGTGCGTACGGGAGAGGAGGCCATTTGCGTTGGGTTGGCTTGAGAATAAGACGAGTTTAACAGAGAGATTAGAAGGAAGAGGCTGATTATGCGAGAACGTTAACCTTCCATACATTAATTCCTCATTTTATAGCAACTCGAGGATGATGAAGGGTCTCAATAATAATGCTGGTGGAGCCCAGTTAGGGGGTAAAGCAGGAGGTCCCCTCACGAGAACCAATGGATTCGTTTCGATCCGTGATTTCCGGCTCATCAATTAAAAGATGTAAAAGATTTGTCGGGATCACCATTATTAGAGTTAGGTGGGAGGTAAGCGCAACTATCGAAGAGAGCCCTAATAGGATTTGGCAGTCCCATCACGTTGAAAAGCTAAGCGAGAAATTCAAGGTCTTGAGGGGGAACGTTTGCCTAATGATGCTTGAAGAGCGTCTCCTGAACATGCAAAGTCACTCGAAGAAAACTTTATAGGGAGTGAGCATACAGGAGAGAGTGGAGAACTCTGAGTGGGCAAGAACCAATCAAACATTTCTCAATCCAACATATTTAAGAGGTTACTGTCAGCTGCTAGAGGCGACTGACTCAAAAATCTCAGAAATTGAACCACAGAGGGATCTCGAAGATTCCAAGATCAAGTCTAACGCCAAAACCATGGAGCCCAACACTTCTGGAAACGGAAATCAAGATCACGGCGACGACGACAACGACATCCACAATGCTCAACTCGGGAAAAGAAGACGTCCTCACCAATACTCTCAGGAGGAAACCCAAATGCTGGAAACCCTTTTCAGTAAAAGCCATTACATGAAAAAGAAGTGGAGAATTGAATTGAGCCGGGAGTTGGGGATTAATCAGTCGAGGATCCAGTTTTGGTTTCAAAATAGGAGATCCAAATCGAGGGCTCAACGCAAACGTCAGGTGGTCGAGATTTTAAAGGAAGAAAACCAAAAGCTGCGAACAGAAAACATGAGGTATGAAAAAGCTCTCAATATCACCGTTTGCCCTCATTGCGATAACCTCGTCGCCCTCGGTAAGATATTCCCCGATAAGCCTCACGCGATGATTGAAGACGTTCATTTACCACCCTACTCCCTCGGGGCATCTCCTGCTCAACCAGATTTTGCCGGAGTCACGCATGAGCAGGATGATCATACGAAGATGATACAAATGCCTCCTGGGGGATGGGATTTGCATCGCTTTGATTGGAGTTACAGTTTCAAGGAGCTGGATGTTACCGCCGACCAGCTCAAAGCATATCAGCCTCATGCACAACAATTTTCGATAGGGTCGGGTCCTGCTGGAGATGAGTTAATCAGTCGTCAAGCCATCGATGCAATTTTGGGCCACGATAAGAGGAGGTTCGCTTGGCCCCCTGAACTGCATTCCAAATTCCTAGATGTGGTTCACCAAATGGGGATCGACTCAGCAACTCCGACGCGCATATTTAAGGCCATGAATGTACCGGGGCTTAGTAAGGAGCTGGTCAGGAATCACCTTGCTGCCTACAGAAAGCTATTAAGACAACGTCGAGCGGAGCTAAATCGGGAGGAATCCGTCTCGAGCTCAAAAGCTAGGGGCGACCGCCATTGTAATGCTCAGGCATCAAGAGATACCCGGCCAAATCTAAGCATCAATCAAGCTAGCAACCCGACCACCGGCAAACTGAAAGCTGATCAGAATGTCCTCCCAGGCCATTTCAACACTTCTCAAGAGCGCGTGTCACAAGTACAGCGAGTGCGCACTCCTCCATTCGAGCAGCAGTCGGCTGGTGCTCTGCCTGCCGCTGGTCAACCCACGACAGACGATTTCTTCGATGAGGGGCTCGATGCCTTGTTCAATCAGTGGGAAGCTGGCATGCTTGGACAGCCATGATCTAGCACCTGACTCGGGGCACGATGGGTCGGTCACTACGAACACCCATAGAAAGAAGAACATGTTCACGAGTAGATCACTCATTTTATCCGTTGTAAAGTTCCTACGGGAACATTTTTCTTTAATGACTATAGTTAATTCTATATTAAAACCAACGCTATCGACGAACATCGTCATGCTCAGTTGTGATGATCCCTTGTTAGATTAAGTCTGAAACCAGAGACGGTCTTTAAAATTTTGAGTGGCCACGAACTCATTCCTCACCAAGCGCCCGGGATGCTGAAATGAAGAGTAACAGCATGCACAGGGAAAATGCCACTTTCGTTTGAACGATGAAAATGGGTTGAGAGAAGATCATAGCGTTAATTCCCATGGAGCTAAATGAATTAAACGGAGTCATTAATTGCGGGTCCACCGCTGCTCCCCACGTTCTCGGGCCTAGCAAATCATAAAAGGCGCCGAAAGATTGTAGACCCACCACTTTGAAGACTGAACTAGGGGACGAGCGCAATACTCGATGAAACCGAATCAATGCAAGAGAGTTTGTGATCCTATCACGAGGAAAAAGAAAGGGGAATACAGACGATGAGTAATTGCAGGATCTCGGGAGGAGCGCTTGCTTGCTGGTCTTCATATGCAGCCTGAAGGATGGTTCCAGGACACGCACAATCACTTGAGAAAATTTCTAGAGTGAGCAAACACGTAAGAGCGAATTGAGAAAGCTGAGTGAACTAGATCAGCCCGAGATACCCCGATCCATCATGTTTAAAAGTTATTCCCATCTGCTAGAAACGCCCGACCTGGACATTTCTGAGCACGAACTGCTGGGAGACTTTGAAGATCCTGGAGCTGAATCCTGCTCGAAGGCCATAGAGACTGACTCCTCCAGCGATGAAATTCTAGGTTTCAGCTACGAAGAAGGAGTATACAATGATGACCGGAGTCGGAAAAGGAAGCAACTACAACGCCACACTCCAGGCCAAATCCGAGAGCTCGAAGCTTTCTTCAATGAATGCCCCACTCCAAGCAAACGACAGAAAATGGAGTTGAGCCGAAAAATAGGATTGGAGCTTTCGAAGGTCAAGTTTTGGTTCGCCAACAAACGAACCCGGGTGAAACAGCAATACGCAGACCATGAGTTACTGGTCCTGAAGGAGGAGAATGAGAAGCTTCAAGCTGAAAGCGCGAGATATAAGGAAGCTCTGACCAAGGCCACCTGCCTTAATTGTGGTAATCCTGTTGTCCTCGGCGAGGTGTTCCTCGATGAACCATCCCTGTTGACGAATAACGCTCAGCTATTACCGTATTCTCCACAGCATTTTCCGACACAGCCAGATACCGCCGGAGATCTGCATGAGCAAGTCAACACCATAGAATCAACACCAACATCCTCTGAGAAATGGGATATGAATCATCACAGGGGGAATTCTCTCATTGACGAACTCGCTGTCGCAGCCAGCCAATCCAAAGTCGGTGAGTCCCTCCCTGGACAACTTTTGAAACGACTAGATCCCGTAGAGAATAGCTACCGAAGTATTGACGATATTTTGGGTGATAAGAGAACAAGGTTTTACTGGACCTATGAGCTTCACACCAAATTTGTTGATGCAATTCGAGAACTGGGAGTTGATTCGGCTAGCCCACTACGCATACTCGAGATTATGAATGTGCCGGGGCTCTCTAGAATTAACGTTGAGTCTCACCTCAAGTACTATAGGAGATTGCTAAGGGATGGAAGGATAGCGTTAAACCATCATAAAGCCAGTTGGAGCTCAAGTGCTGGGCAGAGTTACAACCATGATGATTGGAGAGCCAAGAGCACCCAACCGTGTTTCAGCAATGACGGGACTAGCAGTCGTGTCAGCGACTCCTCTAACCCAAATCAGAATGCTCCGCCGAGCTATCTCAATACTCCTCAGGAGTATATGCCACAGTTCCAGCACATAGAAATTCCTCAGTTTGAGCGCGAATCAGTCATTAATGCTGTCCCTGAAGCGGATCTGGCATTGGTAGAGAGTGCACATATGAACCTGCCGGTCATCGGAGGAAGTTCCAATTCGAGGGGTCAAATTGCTCACGGCGAGAGCAAAGAGAGGAATCCCTCGCCTGCAGTCGACGACACCCAATCTGGGCACCAAGGGCTAGAAAGAACAGGTGATTTCCTTGATGAGGAGCTGGACACTTGGATCAATACTCTTCGGGAATGTATGTCTCAACCCCAACAGGGCAATGATGAAGGTTCCAGCTCAAAGACTCCAATCCCTCACAACGAAGGCAATGAAAGAAATCTGCCCCCAACAATCGTTGATACCCAACTTGAACATCAATGGCTCGAAGACCCGAGCAATTTCCTTGGCGATGAGTTCAATCTTTGGCTCGATCAATTTGGAGCCGGAGGACCATCGCAGTGGTGACGCGAGGCCGGTGATCAAACGTCTGATGCAAGGCATGGCTACTCGATGAAAAATGCTTCGAGAAAAGGGGTTGAATACTCATATTGCATATGTTGTTGATCGCACTGTAAGGTTCCCACGGGAACATCTTTCATTAATATCTAGAACTAATTGCGCGTGAGTGTCAACATCACCCTTTGAGCATCTTCAAGCCGAAGGCCGTGGATTAATCACTTAATCCGTAGAGCAAGTTCCATGAACCATAATTATCACCCGCAGAGCATAATGGAATCCATTCCTTCAATACAAGATACATTCGGCCGCGGAGCCACCCGTTTGGTAAAAGGACGTATCGTTCCTAGTTGATCTTCAATCAGATCAGGGGATAATGTTTCCTCTCTTCTTCCTCTCAGGTGATAAAAAGAGACAAGGCCCTAAAAGGCCATGCATTCAAATGGCTAAACAAACGTTGCCCAGCTAGGGGGCAGATGAACCATTGATGTTACAAACACTCCAAGCATGGATAGGCGGATTTGATAGAGGTTGTTCATATCAATACGCAACATCAGAATGGGATGAAAATCAAGAGTAAAGTTGTATCGTCCCAATTTGTCTTGAATTTGGGAATATGAATTAACACTTATTTTTTATCCTTGACAGGGGAATCGCCTTGGAGACGAATAAGTTTTTACATCCCACATACTACCTGTTAGGGTACATGAGGGTAGGATGTATCGTTTCGATTTTCGAAAAATTCGTGAACATACAATGATATGCTTCTTTTACATTTTCAGGGATCTCCAGCCACGGTGGACAGGTAGGTATCCCTTTCCCCCAATCCATTGAAGATGTTAAACAAAAAAACACAGAGAGAAAAAGAAAAAGCTTTCAAAATCTGATGTCTAGAAAAGACATGGAATTCTAACTTCATTGGCATTCATGTTTTGAAACATGAGGTTGTCTGAACACGCATTGTGCACCATAAAATCCCCTTGACGGGTAAAATTTTTGGGAAAACGAAAGAGATTTTTCCAATCAAAAGTTGTTCAAAACTCTCAAAAGGATGTTTCCTTAAAAGAGAGGCAAGCTCAAATCCAAACACATCCTACATACACTTGAGAGATGAGTGGAGCGAATCAAATAGTAAAATCTGGACCTACGGAGGTAGGGACCATTCGCAGCGATTACATGGATTGGGACGACGGAGGCGTTCGTTTCATATCATAAACACTACAGGTGACCGTTGACAACCCACTTGAACGGCGGTTTTCATTCTTAACCCTGTCAAGAACCACCCCACACCGGGGCAAAAAGGAAGTAAGTCCAGCAGCATCAGGAGAAAATGGTTAGAAATTTTCTTGCTCGGACTAACATTAATCTTTGTGTGTTGTTTATATGGTAATCCAAGTGCCATAGGATGACGAGAAGCATTCATTCTCTATCCCATACACCATATCCTTTGCACAGCCAAGTTGAGCCTGCGAATTCATTTCATAAACCCCTGTTGGTGATCATGGGATGTTTCAAGATAGAAACTGTATCACTCCAAGAACGGAAGAAATCAAGAGATGGGATTTATAGAAAAATCTCATATCGGCGTTTAAGTGTGCTATGATTCAAGTTGTATATCTAGCACAATTTTCTGAACATCGTAGTTCCAAAGGAAAAGAAAAGGCGGGATTTCAACAAAAAATCCCCAGCATCAAGAAAAAGCAAAGTGCCTGGTAAAAGCAAGGCCGATGCTCGTGAAAACTGTTTGATTGATCCCCAATAAAGCCTAGTTGGGAAGAGAGAAAAACCCATAAAGGAGTCAGATCAAGAAGACTGCTCCCCAAACGATGTCAGCCGTGGTGCAAAAACACGGACAGAATTGTCAATCTCTTAATACCACAAGAGACGTTCTCTAAAGGATTTGTGCACACCTCAAAAGCGGTTGCACACCTCAAAAATGGAAGATGCAGAATGGAAAAGACATGTGACAAATTTGCAATGATCACCAATGTCGAATCCTTCGTGATTTCTGGGCCAAAAACAAGCCTTTTTCGGTCCCCAATCCTACCAATGTTACAACCCTGAAACAGTCTTCTCTGACTAAGACACTTGGGTTAACATATAGCTTAGCTCGAAGAAGTACGAGCAAGACTCTTTCTTTCTCATTTTGCAGGGTTCTTGACTTGTAAACCCGGAGCAGATGGTGAAGATTTTCATTCGATGGCCCCGACTCCAAAGCGGGTCCCCCTTGAAAACCAATATCCAAGCCCAACATTACGGTCCCGTGGAAGACCTCCCGACCGATCAAAATGTATGCGCTGCGAATGAGCCTAAAACCTAGGCACAGGTCAGTAGGGAATTGAGTGCATCCCCTAAAAATCATCACCTCAAAACAGGTGAGATGGCCTCCTTGTCGAGAAATATTCCAATTGACGTTTTGAGCAAACTCTTTTTGGGAATTTTCAAACTGTGGATCCAGATTTTCCATGCAAGGGATTCGTGATCACATTTGCACGTTGCAAAAATGTTTTGGATAACCTCCAGCATCAAAATGCACATCTCATGACTAAAGCTTAAGTCATAAAATTTTGTCAATTGGACAATTGCTGTCTTCTCAAAGATTACCAATATTTTCTTGGGGAAGAGAAACCCTTAAAAAAAAAATCCTTTTCAAAATATCAAACAGTCTCATCGGACGTGGAGAACCCTTGTCATGAGACCCCCTTTTCAAAAATATCAAACAGTCTCATCGGACGTGGAGAACCCTCGTCATGAGACCCATTTTCAAAGCAAACAAAGGTAGATACCGCCTGAAGGATCAACACAAGGTAGATACCGCATGAAGGGTCAAACCAAGGTAGAAACCGCCTGAAGGGTCAACACAAAGGTAGATACCGCCTGAAGGGTCAACTCAAGGTAGATACCGCCTGAAGGGTCAAATCAAGGTAGAAACCGCCTGAAGGGTCAACACAAAGGTAGATACCGCCTGAAGGGTCAACTCAAGGTAGACACCGCCTGAAGGGTCAACCAAAGGTAGAAACCGCCTGAAGGGTCAATCCAAAGGTAGATACCGCCATAAGGATCAATCCCATGGTCCAATCCACCATACGGATCAAAACTTTGACTAATTCTAAATGTTGGAGAAGTTATTTTCCTAGGTAAGCCTTACTGTAGGTGAACCGCTTATGGTCTGATCCACCATACGGATCAAAATCCTTGGCAAATTCCAAAGCGTGGGATGCGCCTTCCTTAGGTTCCTACCAGTCGGGAACCCCATAATGGTATGACCTACCATACAGGTCAGAGCTTAATCTCCCTAGGATATTCTGAACGAGTCCTAGGTATCTTCTTGAAAGTCGTCGCAACCGGCAGCATCTGACAGGTGAGCTTCAGGTAAGCCTCTCTCACTCCGGCTCATGTTCGAATCGCAAGAGTAAACCGGTGATTAATTTGAGCATCCATCAAAAGACTTAAGGGTCCGATGTCATAGCATTTCTTTTCACGAGTCGAGTCGATCAGGACTCAGGTGTCACCTTGTCTTTGAGAGAAACCTCTGAGGGGAATCCTCTGATGAGATTCCTCTCAAAGAGGGGCAGCTGTTGACACCTAAATTTTGATCAAACTTTTATTTATTTATTTATTTTTATTTTTATATTTTAAAAACAATTCATAAAAATATCAAAAAAATATCATAAAATCACAAAATCAACTTTGGAAGCCTTGGCTTGGCCTTAGGAACCATTTTGACCAAAAAAAATAATTTTCATAATTTTCATTTTTTTAATATTTTCGAAAAATACAAAAAAAAAGAAAAGAAGAAAATCAAGAAAAATAATATTTGAGGTCACAAAAATTATATAAGAATAGTCGGTATTTTTATTTTTATTTTATATATTTTCTGACCTCATAAAACAGTAAAATTCAGGTTCGATTTTAGGTATTTTCTGATCACCATAAAATTGAATTTGGCAAAAATATTAGTAATAATTAAAAGGAAAAGGATTGAAAACATCATCATTTAAAAGGAAAAGATGAATAATCATTTTGTCTTCGCTTTTGATTACTTTATTATTATTATTACTTTCTAATATTTTATTATATTATTATTTTATATTTATTATTTTTTTATTCACCTCCCCCCTCCCATCATCCGTCTCCCCTCCTTCTTCCTCTTCTTTTTCTTTTCTTCTGGACGGACGGTGCTTCCTCTTCTTCCTCCTCCTCTTCTTCTTCTTCTTTTCTTCTTCTTCTTCTTAAAAAAAAAAATGGAATCCTCACCTTCGTGCACTATTTGCCTTCGCCTTCGACCCTTCCGCCGTCGTCGCTAGCCGTCGTACCTCAAAGCCGCCGTGAATAAACCAAGACCCGCGGCCTCCACCCGTTTCGAAGTTTGGTTCGGGATTATTTCGGATCGGGCCAAATCCGTCATCGCCAAAGCGCGCTATCGCCTCCGGTGACAACCCCGGAGTCCTACCTCCTCCCTCGGAGCTTATGGAGCCTACGCGCCGCTGGTGGAGCCCAGAAACAGCCTCGGGTCACCACCCCATCGTCGGAGCGTGTCCGGACGTGTCCGGGCGTGTCGGGCGTGTCGGAGCGTGTCCGGACGAGTCCGGGCGTGTCGGGCGTGTCGGAGCGTGTCCGGACGTGTCCGGGCGTGTCGGAGCGTGTCCGGACGTGTCGGACGTGTCGGAGCGTGTCCGAACGTGTCCGGGCGTGTCGGACGTGTCGGCGCGTGTCGGAGCCGTGTCCGAGCAGTGTCGGAACAGTGTCGGAACAGTGCATGAACAGTGTCGGAACAGTGCATGAACAGTGTCAAATTTTTAATTTTTTTTAATTTTTTAGTCTTAATTTGTGAAATTGACTATCCACATTCTAATGGTGATCGACAGGTAACGGGCATGGGGATGGTCGCAGGCTGGGGCTGGGCGATTGAAGGCTGGTGTCCAATCCGGTATGTTTTACGTACCCGATCCGTATATCAGGATTATTTTTCTAAAGTATTGCGTTTATAGACTTGATTTGTATGTATTTGTTTCAGTCTAGTGGTTAGCTTATTTATCTGGTTGAGTGTTATCTATTGTCAAAGACATGCTTTTTGTTAAAATATTTTCTGAAAATATAAAAAAATATTAATAAATCAAAAATGCAAAAAAAAAATGGAAAAATTAAAGAAAAACAAAAAAAATTGAGAAAAATTGCAGAAAAATTCTAAAAATTGTCCAAGGCTGAAAATGACAAAAAATTGATTTGTTTTCATTTTTGGGATTTTCTCCCATTTAATCCAAAATGGCGATTTCACCCCTCAAAGGGTGAATCGTCTTTGATATTCTGATGAATTGTGGAAATTGCTTAGAATTTGGTGATGGGCCAGATGGGTGGTTAAACCTTATGTCTAAGATTTCCACATTTCATTTCCATTTTTAGAAAATGACGATTTTACCCTTCGAATGGTAAATCGGTTTCTAAAATTCCCGAAAATCACGAAAATTGCCAAAAAATAGGAAATGGGTCAATTGAGTGACCAAACCTGTTTTGACTCCGGATTCATTCCGAAATGATGATTTTGTCCTTTTTGGGCAAATTGTCCCCTTTGTCTCAAAATTACGATTTTGCCCCTGATGGGCAAAATCATGTCTAAATCATTCCTAAGCCTGATTGATGCTTCTCTAGGCCAATATGGCCTTATTAGGAATGCCATGTGATTTATTTGTACACTTGAATTCATCGATTTGTGCACTTTATTATTGATTGTGATTGCTATGATAGTCATTCCTATCTGCATGAACTCCTAGATTTAGAACTCGTACCCCACTCATCTGCATGAAATCTTTGGTCAGAAAATTCAGTCAACTTAGGTACCGAAAGGGCGTCAACTCTGACAGTTGACGTAACTAAGTCCCCGAACCCAGTTCTCTGGTTATCGCAGAATTGAATAGAAACTCCCGACTATTCAATAGGGTGGTCCAATCGTACCCTCCAAAAAATGATTGGTGGCGACTCCTCGGCATGCACACTTAGCACATGTCACTAGACCACACTGAAGGTCGACTACGCATACCTCCGTTGCGATTTGGGTAATGGGCCTTGGGAGAGGCCCGCGTCCGACCAGACTGGACGGCCCATTAGCCCTCGAGAGCCCGACAACCTCGAGAGGGTCGCGACAGACTGGCGACTCCGCTGGGGACTTAGAGAACTTGAGCCGATTAAAAAGTTGATTGATTTTTCTAACATGTTTTATGCAGATACTCTTCAAGGTGAGGTACGTACTTTAACCCTTGAGGTGTTAAATGTTTTTGCAGATTGGAGAAATAAGGGGTGAAGTGTTTGTTAACTCTGTCTTATGCAGGTAGGAGTTTAGGATGTATGATTGTGTGGATGTTTATATTGAAGCGGTGTTTGCTAAATGAGATGCATGTTTATCGCTTTAGCACGACACCGAAAATACACACAACCGCGCCTAAAACCCCGGGCGCCGCCTATAGGAAAACAATAGAAGAGATTGAAAATGGAATCTCCGTGAGGAAAAACACGGGGTAATCCACTTTTCAATTCCCCTCATTTCGAAATATGGATCGAGCCCCAATGCAACGATAGTTGTGTAATGGAATCTGCTCTTTCCAGAACTCGAGGTGGGAACCTTAACCTTAGGTGCCAAATCCTCTGATTTTTAGAAGTTTACCATCACTTGTTTCATGCGCATGCCTTTGGGCGGTTGGTACACCTAAAACCGCACATAAGTCGACGAGTTTGGTTGGTAAGACTCTCTATCCCTCAAATCTATTACAGTTCATATAAATATAGGCATTTCATTCATTGCATTCTGGTGATTAGATTAAATGCCATTTCAAGGATAGATGTGTGTGTTTTTCCCAAACGTCCTTGATAGAAGACGAGGAGGATGATATCCCATGGCGAACACCGAGTGAGCAACAAAAGAGCCTACTATGGACCTTATTGAGATATCGTCCAATGAAGATGACGAGTTGGGGCAAGTGATCCGGAAGCCACAGATCGAACTTGGGGCATCCTTAAACGTTAGGATCACATTCCTTTGTTTCATTTTCCATTACTAGTCCTCTTGTATAGGGTTTATTTTTATCGAGGCTTTTTCTATCCCACCCCTTAGAGTGATTGTATTAGGGATCTATTGGTGTATACATTCAGATGGAACTTGGTTGTATTTCTTTTGACGGGTCATGGGAATGTGATAGTGGCATTTTCTCTAATCATCCGAATACTCCCAAGTCAAGTTTATAATTCCTTTAGAGGAAATTAAAATTGGAAGTCTTACACGACCTTTTGGTCGTATAGAGTAGTCCAATCTCAATTTCTCTAGAAGGAATTATACACTTGAATTGTTTCGTGCATGTTTTACGTTGCTGGTAATCCACGATAATTGATCGAGAATATCGACGTTGTTTTGAATTTAATGACGAGATAGATGTCCAAATTACTCTCGTTCTTAACAAAACGGCCTTGATTTGGATGCCGTATCTTCAATTAAATTTAAAACACGTTATTATGCCTCGCACTTTTGAGTAATTCGTTCCTCTCGAAATTGATCAAAAGCGATTATTGTGAATTACATTCCTTTCAATAGTATGCTTTCTTTCGAGGAATATTGATAAAACTTTTCGCGCAAGATTAAAACCCTTGTAAAAGTTCTTGTCCTTATTAATCACGAGCAAGCATAAGATTGAAAGGGGTCTATGCTTTCTTTTTCAGATTATTCCTTCTGACTCGGTCTTTTCATTTGCAGGTGAAAAACAAGTAGTATAGAGAAATCTTCTCTTGGACAAATCTGCAACTATTCTTCCATCTGATCATGAGCGAGTTATAAAATCAGGACGTATTTGCTCGGCTTATTGATATTATGGTTCGGCTCACCCAAGTTGAAGATGTTTGGATGCTCGAAGAAATGAACCATACAGAAGTTAAAACACACACACAAGAACTTTCATTTATTTTGCTCGGCGGAGGGTTTTCAGAAGCAGGTCATACAAGTCGGGGTGGAAAAGTAAAGCCAAAGTGAGCCCTAATTAACGACACAAAGGATCCCAACTGACCCTCCATGTTATTAATGCTCTGCTCATACTCCCAGCTCCGCATGTTGTGGTCAGCAAGCCTGAGGAGAAGACTTCTGCATTCTCCCTTAACTTCGGCGACCTTGGCCTCGTGTTCTTCGGTGACTACTTCCAGGTCCCGAACCAGTCCATTCCCGCGAGCTATGTCCTCGGTTATCTTGTCGAGCCGTTCTTCCTGCCAGTCGCTCTGAAGCCTCAACAGGACGTTGCGGCGGTCATGCTCGCCGGTGGTCAGGGATATGGCCAATTGATCCACCAGATTTCTCCTCTCGCGAAGCAACGTCGCGACCCGCTCATTAGCAAACTCGACGGCCTTTTTGTAACTATCAACCAGACTGTTGGACTAACCTTCATTTGCCCCAATGTGGGGTGGTTCTTGACAGGGTTGAGAATGAAAATCGCCGTTCAATGGGGTTCTCAATGGGCATCTGTAGTGTTTGGAATGAAGAAATAAATGCCTCTGTCATCTCGATCCATGTAATCGTTGCGAATGACCCTTATATCCATAGGTTAAGGTTTCGCTATCATTTCCAATCTCCTCATCTCTCAAGTGTGTATGGGACGTGTTTGGATTAGGCTCGCTTCTCTTATGAGAAAATACCCTTTTGAACAGTTCAAACGACTCTTATTGGAAAAATTCATTTCATTTCATCAAGATTTATCCTTCAAAGGGATTTTATGATGCACCATACATGTGTAATTCATGTTCAGACAATCTCATGTTTTAAAACATGAATGTCAATGAAGTAAGAATTCTATGTCTTTTTAGATGTGAGAATCAAATTAATTCTGAAAGTTCTTAATCTCCAATGAATTGGGAAAAGGGATACTTACCTGCCCATCGAGGCTGGAGATCCTGGAGATATAAAAGGGATATGTCATTGTATATTCTAAAACTTTACAAAAATTGGAACGATACATCTTACCCTTGGTCATATGCTCCAACGAGTGTACAAGGGTTGTGAAAATCTGCACTTCACATAGTAACACAAGATTGTTGGGTGTTCTAAAGTTCTTTCGACTTCTTGGTTTTTGGAGAAAAATGAAACTTACATGTCTGCCTTGATGGCGAGCTCCTGCCAAGGATAAATATTAAGCATTATTTTGGGTTTCCAAATTCAAAACAAATTGGGACGATACTACTTTACTCTTGATTTGAATTCCTTCTGCATGCCAATGTGCGGATTGTAGAAGCCGGCCCTCAAGCTTGTGGCCATGATTTCTTCGTCTTGTTGGGCAACGAATCCACCTCGAGGATTTACGTCGGAGGAGATTCATTCATCTTTTTGGGCGTGTTTCATGCACTGTTTTGTTATTTGAATGCATGGCTTCTTGGGTGCCTCATCTCTGTTCATCACCTGAGAGGAAAATGAGAGAACATTATCCCCGCATCTGATTGAAAATCATTTAGGAACGATACGTTCTTTTTACCAAATGGGTGGCTCCGCGGCCAAATGTGTTTTACATTGAAAGGATGGATTCCATTACGCTCTGCGGATGATAACTATCGCTTCGGGGACTTGCCCCACGGATCAAACGATGAATTTGATGTCTTCGGCTTCGACATGCTTTCCAGATGTAGGAATGGTTTGCCCCCATTTTCAGTGGAGATGGGTTTTGTCGAGTGGGCAAGATCAAAAACTCATCCTAGATTTGGCTTTAGTCGAAGGTTGAAATCCCGACCTTGGATAAGCGAATCATGATTCATCTCCTTCTGCTTCGGATTTGTCATTTGCGTGCTTCACATTTTACAATACCAACTTCGCCGCTTGATGAAAATGAATCGATGATTTTCGAATTGCCCCAAGTTCTATAGTCATCTGCGTCGAATCTCTTTGAACTTCATCGGGTGATAGACAAACTGATAAAATGATTTTTCAATCCTGAGATCGAACTCCTGACGTTTCGTACCACTTCCAGTTCACTGACTACCAGGACAAAGCACTATTGGCGTCCCTAACTGGTTCGTTTTTTGTTATAAAATTCTTGAAGCAGTTAGCGACCCCCATCGAGAATGAAACAAGCTCAATTTAGAGTTCATAACGACTAAAGGTCCCTTAGAACGATACAGAGCTAACCGTCTTTGAGCTCGCTCGGGCTTTTGCTCGCATTTTCCTATGTGAAGCCTTTAAATGTTTTTCTTCGTGGCGTTCAATTGATTCGCCTCGACTCTAATCTAACAAGGGATTGTCGTACTCAAGCATGATGATGCTCGCAGGTAGTACTGATCGCTGCCCCAGATTAACTCTAGGTATTAAGGAAGATGATCTTGCATGGAAGACTTTATGACAGAAAGATTAATGATACATCCATTCACATGTGCCTAGTTCCCTTGAGGATTCTCGGTGATCAGCCAGCTACACCATGAATCAGACATATAATCGTCATTTTGGATCATAACTTCATAAGTCCATCAGTTTTAAACTGATCGATCCAGATATGGAGCTCCTCATCAAGGAAATCTTTTGATTCTTCGAGCAACTGATATTCGGGTTGACCATCATCGCTTGGCGTTGAAGGATTCCTGTTTCTGTTGTGAGCGATCTGATTCTTCGAGCTAGAACCTTCGTCGTTGCTCGAGATTATAAGAGGATGATTGATCGATTCACTATCAAAAGCACCTTCCATTTGGGAATGGGAGAAACAAAAATCCTCAAAGCATCCGCCCGCTTGATCTTCCGAAATCTTATGCCCAAGCCGGGCAGATCTTTGAACACTAGGCGCAATATGTTGATCGGGGATAGGAAGAGCACTAGCGAAAAGTTGCTGCTCAAACCAAGGAGTTCGTACCTGCTGCACTTGTGGCATATACTCTTGAGGGGTGCTGAGATGATTCGGGGGAATATTCTGATTAGCGCCCAAGTAGTCGATGGTGCTGCTACCAGCTTGGTCGGTGCCTAAATTCGGCAGGGTATTTCTTACTTCAGGGGCATTGTAGTTATAGCCATGCCTAGTGTTTAGGCACAAGTTGAGTTCTTTCAGGTTCAGTGCTATGTGGCGCTGTCTTAGCGCCCTTCTGTAGCTCTTGAGGTGACTCGCGACTCCATCTTTAGTGAGTCCTGGTATGTTCATGATCTCAAGTATGCGCGTTGGATATGCTGAGTTGATCCCTAGTTGCTGAACCGCACTAAGGAACTTGAGATGAAGCTCGGGGGACCAATTGACCCTCGTCTTCTTGCGACCCGGAACAGTGTTGACAACTTGGCTATTGCTCTCTGGCCTATTTCCAGTAGAATTTGATCGAGCCAGAAATTGTTGTGGAGGGAATTCATCAGCTTTGGATTGGTCGGTCGTGATAGTAAGCTCATCGTTAAGGAAACTCCAATCATGGTGACGCATATCACATCCTTTAGAAGGCATCGATATTGACTTCGTAGAATTGATTTGTTCATGCATATCTCCAACAAAATCCGATTGTATCGAAGATGGTTCGAGGGAGTGGGGTGGTGAATGAGCATTTTCAATCCTCATATAAGGCTTATCAAGGAACATTTCGCCGAGAGTGATAGGGCCACCGCAATTAAGGCAAGCGATAGTGCTGGGAGCTTTCTTATACCTCATGTTCTCCGCTCGAAGCTTTTCGTTTTCCTCCTTTAGAATCGCAAGTTCTTGACGTCTGTGTTGAGCCCTCAATTTGGCTCGCTTATTTTGAAACCAAAACTTGACCCTCAAAGGTTTCATCCCTAGCTTCTGGCCCAATTCATTTCTTTGTTTCATGTTCGGGAGAGGGCATTCACTAAAGAAAGCTTCAAGCTCTTGGATTTCATTCTGAGTGTGGCACTGGCGACGTTTCCTTTTCCGAGATTGACCATCGCTGCTGCTGTTGTCGTCGCTGCTGAGCTCCTGAACTTCGTTGCCGAAAGGGTTGGGTTCTGTGGTTCTGGTACCAGACGCCATCCTGGAATCTTCGAGATCTCTCAGTAGTTCATTTTCTGAGATTTTTGGATCAGTCGCCTCTAGCAACTGATGGTAACCCTCAAACATGTTGGATCGAGAAATGTTCGATCAATTTTTGCTCACTCAGGGTTCTCTACTCTCTCATGTATGCTCAGTCTCTCTAAATTTTCTTTTGAGTGGTTCTGTATGCCCATGAAACGTTCTTTAAACATGGATGAAGATCATCAGGCAAGCGTTGCTCCCAAGATTTCGTATTTCCCGCTTTGTCGTCTTCTTTCTTCTTTTCAACGTGGAGGGACACCAAATCGATTTCCTTTTCTCGATATCCATGTCTGTCTCCCACTTATTTTCAAAAAGGTGGAACTACGCTCGCCTCCTGCTCAGTTTTTTAATATGATGGGACCGCCAAATCCTTTCACAACTTTTTTCGATAGTTGCGCTTAACTCCCGCTCAATTTTAATATGGTGACACCGACATATCTTTTTACAACTTTTTTAGGTTTATCAAGCCTGAAATCGCGGACTGGGACAGATCTGATGGTTCACCGAAAGAGCCACCACTGCTTTACCCAATTAACTTGGCTCCACGAGCATTATTGCTATGCCTTTCTTCATTCTCGAGTTGCTATAAAAGGAGGAGTTAATGCAGAGAAGATTAACACTCTTACATAATTGCCTTTTCTTATTTTAATCACTCTACCACACTCATCTTCTTCTCCCTCACTCCAACGAAAATGACCTCCTCTCCTATTCGCGCTTTCTCGGCCGAAAATTTGGCCCAGTGGGAAAAACTCTATAACCTCCTCGGTCGAGGCTATGCTCATATAGCCGATCACCCAGAAACTGAAGATGAAATCTGCATTTTGCTCGTGGAAATAGACACCACCTCCATCGAGGGCACTAATTTAGAGAGGGAATATAGAATCTTCCCAACCCTCTTTATAAACTTTTTAGAGACTTACCGTGTCGCTCATCGAAAAGCTACCGTGGCTCACGTTTTGCGAGCTCGCTATGAGGATCGGTCCAACTGCTTGGTGTTGGCCAACATTGTGGCCGATAGTCACAGAAAGGCTGTTGAGTTCGCCAACAAGCGAGTCTCGATGTTGCTTCGCGAGAAGGGAAATTTGGTGGAGCGCTTGGCCTTATCCCTGACCACCTATGAGCACGACCGTCGTAATGTCGTGTTGAAGTTTCAATGTGAGTGGCAGGAAGAAAGGCTTGACAGCATTACCGCGGATATAGCCCATGGGAGAGGACTAGTTCGGGACCTGGAAATAGCCGCCGAAGATCACGGGACCAAGGTTGCCGAGCTTAAAGGGGAATGTAAACGCCTTCTTCTTAAGCTTGCAGATCTCGAGTCTCGAGGTGGTGAGTATAAGCAAAGCATCAATAATATGGAGGGCCAACTTGGTTCCTTTGTGATGCTAATTAGGGCTCATTGCGGTTTTATGTTTCCACCCCGATGATTTGTATGATCTGCTTTTAAGGTCCCTCGATTGAGCGAAATGAATGAAAGCTCTAATGTGTGTGTCTCAACTTCTGTATGGCTGACTTTCTCGAACACCTGACCACTCTCAACCTAGGCAAGCTGCTCTTTGACATTGATGATTCGAGCGTGTACATCTTGATTTTTTAATCTTGCTTATGATCGAATAAAGGAACCTCCCACCGCGTTTATCCACAAAAAGACTTCTCTTCTCTACCTGTTTTTAACTACTTAGAGATGCCCCAGTTTCGATCTTTGAGACGTGACTTCAGAATCACCTATTCCAAATCGTCATCTTCATTAGATGATACCTCAATGATGTCCATAGCAGGCTCTTCTTGTCCACTTGGCACTCGTAATGGGATGACACCATCTTCGTCTTCCATCAAGAACATTGGGAGGAAAACACACCTATCTATCCTCAAAATGGCATTTAATCCAATCACCGGAATTATGCAATGAATATAATGATTATGAGCTGTAACAAGTTCGAGGGATAGAAAAGTCTTACCAACCAAACTTAAGAGAAAATCAAGCTTCTCTATACAGTGTTAGGTATACTAACCTTCCATAGACAAACGCATGAGACAAGTGAGGGAAAACTCCTAAAAATCAAAAGATAGGGCTTGGTACCTAAAGCCAAGGTTCTCACCTCGAATTCTGGGAAGAGTCGATTCCATTGCACAACTATCGTTGCATTGGGACTTAATCCATAGTTCGAAGTGAGCGGAATTGAAAAGTGGATTACCCCATGTTTTTCCTCACGGAGATTCCATTTTCAATTCCTTCTATTGTGTTCCTAAAGAGGGCGCCTGGGGTTTTAGGCGCAATTGTGTGTATTCATTGTGTCGTGCTAAAGCAATAAACATGCATTGTATTTAACAATCACCGCTTCAATATAAATATTCACACAATCATACATCCAAAACTCTTGCCTGCATAAAACAAAGTTAACAAGCACTACACCCCTTATTTCTCCCGTCTACAAAAACATCTAACACATTCGTTAGCATATACACCTCACTTTCGAGAGAATCTGCATAAAATTAGGTTAGAAGAATCAATCAACTTTTTAATCGGCTCAAGTCCACTAAATGGTTAAGAACCAGTCCCCAGCGGAGTCGCCAGTCTGTCGCGACCCTCTTGAGGTTGTCGGGCTCTCGAGGGCTAATGGGCCGTCCTGTCTGGTCGGACGCGGGCCTCTCCCAAGGCCCATTACCCAAATCGCAACGGAGGTATGCGTGATCGACTTTCAGTGTGGTCTAGTGACATGTGCTAAGTGTGCATGCCATGGAGTCGCCACCAATCATTTTTTTAGGGTATGATTGGACCACCCAATCGAATAGTTGGGAGTTTCTATTCAATTCTGCGAGAACCAGAGAAATGGTTTCGGGGACTTAGTTACACCAACTGTCAGAGTTGACGCCCTTTCGGTACCTAAGTTGACTGAATTTTCTAGCCTGAGATTCATGCGGATGAGTAAGGTATGAACCCTAAATCTAGAAATTCATGTAGATAAGAGTGATTATCCTAGCAATCACAATCAGTAATAAAATGCCCAACTCAAGGAATCTAGATATGCAAATAAATCACATGGCATTTCTAGTAAGGTCCTATTTATCAATCACAGCTCAAGAATGATTTAGCTGTCCTAGCCATTCTACACACGATCTAACCTAATAAAAGCATTAGAAAGCATCGAAGGAGTTCGAGAGTACTCACATGGGGTTCGCCGTGCCCTGGTTTGGTCTTGGACGAGCTATCGAGCTCATGCCGACCCGATTATATTTGGGGATCCACTTGGCGTTTTACACCATGAAATCATGTGAAACAAAAACGAAAATATTCAGCAAGGGGCATTTATTGTAGATGGTGGTCAATCTAATTGGACGTCAAGACTAAAAAAGATGTAGAAATTTACAAATTAAAATACTCGAATGACATTTTTTTGCCAAATTCAACTCTATGCGTCGTGAAGAAACACATGCAATTGAACTTGAATTTTGACTATTTATGAGTTCAAAATGTAAAAGAAATTAAAATAAAAATATTGACTATTTTTCTATATTTTTACGACATCGAACGCTATTTTTCTTCATTTTTAATGTATTTTTCTATTTTTGGAAAATATTAAAAAATATTTAAAAATATGAAAAATTATTTTTTTTTATCAAAAATGGTTCCTTTAGTTTGGTCAAGGCTACCAAAGATGATTTTTTTATTTTTTTAACTTTTTATAGATTTTTTATGAATTTTTTAAAAATAAACTATGAAAGACTGATCAAAAATCAGGTGTCAACAATTACCTAGACATAAGATCCATAGTGGAAAATGGGTAGTCCGTCTCTTTTGTTATGGAAGGAGTCGAGGAAAAATCGACATGCTAGTTTGCCTGGAATTAATGATTGCCTGGGATCGGTTGATTAAACTGGAACCATGAGAAATGAAATTATGAGTTGTTGTCCCCGAAAGAGTAGGGCATCATTATTGAAGGGCGATTGGACCACGAGATAGTCGTTGATGAAAAGAAAAGTGAACAGACTTAATAGTCCTGGCTGGTTGTAATTCTAGTGAATGATTTAGTACGCGAAAAGAGCGCTTAGAGTGCAATTACAGAGTGATTTGAGGTAGTCTAATCGAGTATTCGATACGTGAATTGGTGGAAACCAAGGACGAATAGATATTGTCACTTGAGGTGACTGAATTATGGGAAGAAGAATGCCGAGTATGGTGGCATCTACATTCTGGAGTAAAACACCGCCGTTAGCGCAGACTCCAAGATTGCTATCCTATGGAATAGGAAGGACATGGTGGATTTGAAATAAGAAAATGTCACGGAAGTGTATAGTTTCTTTCTTAGGGTAAGAGGCCCTAGTGTAAAAGGAAGAAAAAGTCTGAATTGTCTTGGTATTGCGGTTAAGCGTCTGGACTGAGAAAGAAGACGCATAACTTGAATGAATCCTGGAAGTGAAATCCGAGAGATTGTCCTGTAGACAATGTTGAATTCCAGGGTGATGTTGATGTTCAGTTGAATGGATAGAATTGGGATAAGGTCGCATTAGCGAGTGGTGGAACTTAGAGGCTAAAGAACTAATGCTTCTTGAGGAAAGAGTGACCAGAACAAACAAAATATTGTGTGGTCCTAGAGGAGACCCGTGACAATAGAGAGCCAAGGTTTGAGCTCTCAAGTGAAAAGTGTGAGAAATAGTTTGAAAGATTCGACACCTGGTAGAAAGAAGTTAATAATAGTCGAATTAAGTGCCCAAGGAATGATCGAGTTGATTATTACCGTCGTGAGAGACGATGATTGGACTCATTTAAGGAGTCGTGAGAAATATGAACATCTTTTGAGAGAGTCCTATGGACTCTAAGGAGATGTTCGTTATATGATGAATGTGAAGAGCACGAGTTGTGGACTTGACGAGGTAAGATTCCTCAGTTGTGAAACTTCTGAGAAAGGAAATCCCTGTGGAGCCTTTGAGGATTAGAATAAGTGATGAATCGACGGAGTCGATGTGAGTTGCCGGAGGTTGAAATTTTCCGAGATTGGTAAATCGTTATAAACATATCGTTGGAAGATTCCCCACAAGAATTGTTCCATTGGTAAAATGGATTAAGGACGAGACGTAACACAAATAAATGAACAAACGTGAAAAGAGTTTTTGAGGACTTAAGTCAAGTTGATGACTACGCTGTTAATGGCGTTTTCGGTTTGAAGTGGAAAAGGAGTAATAACAGTAGAAGTGCCATAACTTTTGCGTAGGGATCACTTGAGTGCCATAACTTTTTTTTGGATCACCTGAGTACCACAACTTTTAAAAATGGACCACTTAAGTTCCATTGGCGATTTGGGTGACTGAAAAATCCTACGTGGCATTAAAATAATGTAAAACCAGCCCATGTGGCTTGCCGAAAAGCTGAATAAGCAAATAAATGGCAAACGACGTCGCACACTCCTCTTATTAAAGAACAATTCAATTAATTCAATAAAAGGGGCACGTAAGAACTCTAACCGTGAGCTCTTTCAACAATTTGGGGGAAAATCAAATTCCCGCAATGGAATCGGAAGAACCCTAATCCTACCGAGCCTCACTCAACGAAAGCGAAATCTTCCAATTACCCAAAATCAAATCGTCAAACTCGCGATGGGGAGTAGAAGCAGGGCAAGTGGCTCCCGGGTGTATGAGAAAAGCCAAGATGCAGCTCCATGCTTTTGCTATTGCGGGCTGTGAAGTCCAACAAGAACGGCTTGGACGAGAGATAATCCTGGGAGAAGGTTTTATGGGTGCGCCAATTATAGAGAAGAATTCAATTGTGATTATTTTAGGTGATCAATTCTTTGTTTTACTCTGTTTTTTTTTTATGCACCCCATGCTTATCAAATTTTTGGATGACTTTAGCCATGGACATGTTTGGATTTAGGGAAACTTTGCTCATTTTGTGGTACATGTTATGGTGGTTTGCCGAAACTTTGCTCAATTTTGTGGTTGTGTTATGGTGGTTTGCCTTGCTAATGCAACAAGCATAAACTAAATTGTCTTGGTAACTCAATATACTGTTGTCAACTTTCTTTTAGGTGAGTCGGCTCGAAATTCTCAAACCAAGCAACTGATGTTATCTTGGAGCTACTTCAAGAACGAGATCAACGTCGACATGCATTGACAGATGAGTTAGAGGATGGCGACTCAATGGAAGCAGAGATAAAGAGTCTGCAATATTTGTTGAACCACTGGAAGAAGGAATTTTCAAGTATGAAAAATCAAAGAAATATTTATCGAGTGATTTTTGTGGTGTTATTGTTGGTGGGCTTGTTCTAGCTATGTAACTCTACTAAAGAGAAGGTTTTTCTGAGTCTACCGTAGTAGCACAATGATAGATAATGTCGCATTGAATGTTGACATATGAAATGTATGCCAACTTGTGGAAATTTTCTAAGATAATGCAAATGCAATGTTCATGTGCAGCAAGAGCACAGAATGCCCTTTTTTGCATCTTTAGGTACTGATTTTTTGCACATTGTGTGCAAGATTGACATGATAAAAAATAACTTTACGAATGATCATTTGAATGCCAAGATGTAGTTAAATCGACCACTTAGGTTGCTCAACTTTTAAAAAGTGGCCACATAAGTACCATATTTTTTTAAAAATGACCACTTAGGTTCCTCAATTTTTGAAAAGTGATCAGTTAGGTTCCTCAATTTGGGAAAAGTGATCACTTAGGTTCACATTTTGAGATCAATCACAGATCTATTTTTTTACATATTTCAGCATCAATAAGCAAATACTAGATACTAGAAACAACAAGGCAAGATGACCAATTGTATTAATAACACAATCATTTGTTACTTGCTGCATGTTCTTACATCAACAACTATGACACCAGCATACATCAACACCAAAATGCAGCAGTTACACAACTATTGATGCTAAAACACATAAACAACAAAAATGCAGCTATTGCTGCAGATGTATTTTGAGCCATGCCCCACAACACGTTGATGCGCAACATTTATCAAACCAAGTTGCAGCATTAACATCAAACACAAGCCTAACAACTTCAAAATTCTTAAAGACGCATCAACAGACAACAATCTTCTTCAGATTCGGACCATCAATCATGCTGAATAACCTTGTCACTTCATTGTTTTCTCTTTAAAGGATGTACTTGATTCTTGATCCTAGCACTCTTCCGAACTGGAACTACATTCACACCATGTATTACTGTCTCCTTTTGCACTGTCTTATCTTTTGAGGGAGCCATTAGACTTGAATGTTCAGGCATTTTGGTGTTGTCTCCTATTGAACTCTATGTCCTAGAGGTTGGCACTGTGGCAATAGGTTGTGCAGTGACATTTGCAGATTGAGATAGAACTGATGTTGGGGTAGTAGCTTGTTTTCCAGCCGGCCTTTGTACATTCTGCTTTGGAGGTGGCATTGATTTTTTTCTTTTTTGCTTGTGCTCGAGTAACCATTGGTTGCTTCATCACCTCCTCTTGGCTTGTTCTTGTTGGTGCAGTCGATTCTTGAGTTGATCCGCCTTGGGATATCAAGACCTATGAATTTCTCCCAGGCTATATTCACATAACCTATAGTTACTATATCAATCAAATAACATATCTTAAATGCATAACACTTTAAGAAACTAACATGCAAAATCGTCATCCCGGTATTCATGTCTGTGAACAAGCCGTAGCCATATTCCCTTATCCTTTTACCGATTGCGCCGTATGTACATTATGGTGCACAAGTTTGAGAAACGTCTTTAGTGGGCCTCCTTCTGCCCTGCAAAAAAGACAAAAAGCAATGAAGTTAATGCATAAAAACATAGGGATTTCTTCTGCTTACTAGGCATTGCCACCAAGTGTATTTCTTCTTCCCCTAGCAACGCTACAGCAGTCTTCCAAAACATACTCCTCCATTAGAGCTCTCTCACTCACACAGTCTAAGACCAACAGAAACACTACACGCAGCAAAGATAATGTAAGACCTAATATAACTAAGCTCTCTGCAAGACATGAAAGACATTCAGCAGTCTTCCAAAACATACTCATCCATTAGAGCTCTCTCACTCACACAATCTAAGACCAACAGAAACACTACACGCAGTAAAGATAATGCAAGACTTGATATAACTAAGCTCTCAGCACAACATGAAAGACATTCAACAGCATTTTTATGGGCAATTAAGACTAAAAGGTTAGTGCAATAGAGATTGGACGATTCGTTGTGAACAGAGACGTTGAATTCTTGGAAGCAAGATGTGTACAGGTTGATGAAATTCGCCTACTTGACCAGAGAGGACGACTCGAGCTTGCACCAGACTGAGAAGGAGGACGCAGCTTGTCGCAGCCAATTGAATAAACATGTGTTTCGTTTATTAATCACACAAACAACAAATCACTTACCTTTGCTTGTGTCGACCCTGATTCATCATGCGACAAACGCTTTCTTTGCCTTCAGAGACTCAGACAAGAATAAGAGAAATAAAATAGGGCCCTTGATCGATTAGCTTGAGACACTAACTGTTGATGAAGATTGTAGCCCTGATTTGATTTGGCGAGCGTCGAATCTCGTCGGACAGAGATCGATTCGAGAGAGGGAAGGTTTCAAGCCCTAATTTTGCTCGAACCCTAATTTTGATTGTTCTCTCTCTCAAGAACGATCTAAACGAGTGGTACTGACATACACTCAAGTACGGCGTCGTTTTGTCTTTGAGAAGGGCACGCTGGACAAATATTTCCACGGTGGACATCTTATTCTTATTTTAGTTTCCATGTCACAATAAAAAATTAAGCAGAAAGTCCACATAGGATGTTTGGCCGGAAATGGCACTCAAGTGATCCCTTTTGCTCCGATTTGGTACTCAAGTGATCCAAAAAAAAGTTATGGCACTCAAGTGATCCCCACGCAAAAGTTATGGCACTCCTACTGCTTTTACTCCAGTGGAAAAGCTTATGAAGGTCGTAATGACGTGACGCAGAATGAAACTTGAAGTATAACGAGGCAACCAGAAGTAGGCATTGCATAAGGCCATATGAGTTGGAATGCTTAAAGCGTGATTGGAATTGGATTACGAATGTCCTTGCGGTAAAGTTCGGGAAACATTGTGGGTAAAAGGAGACTTCAAGTCAATATCTAACACGAGAGAAGAATGTAGCAGTTTCCTGAGAGGAATTGAACAAGAGGCAATACTGACGCGTGAAGTTGTTTGTGGATATGAGAGCGTTTGTTTGGATAAAGAAAGACCTCGAAATTATGTGAACTATAAGAGATTGAGAGTAGGGACTGCCTAAAGACAATTGGGGACGAGTCATGTGGAACGAAGAGATCACTCAAATGTTGTTATGACGATGGAGGGACAGATCTTCCCTCATGAAATAAGAGATTAACTTTTCAATTGGAAGTTCGCCGTGTGGATAGTTTGATGGCTACCTGAAATACCAGGCATGAAGGATATAAAAGAATTGAGAAATTTCCATGATCAGCCCTGATATCTAAGAGGTATGGAAATGATTAGAACATGGAAAGCTAAGATGCTCCTGGGGATGGCACAAAGGTGTGCCAAGATTGCCTTAACATTATTGATGATGTTGATCGAAGGTTGAATTAATATAGCGTATGGTCGAGTATTAGACATGCCGACAAGAGAGAGAGATATGATCTTGAAAGTTGTTGGACGATCATTGGAGATCTTCGAATGAAGTCGAGAAGTTTATAGTTCGATTTGGACAATCGATGGTAAGCTAATGGAACTTCTGCGTCCTTTACGGCACAACATGACGTTTGAAAAGGATGATTATGCCAATTGATATAGGCACTTAAGGAGTGCGATTTCATGACGGTCGAGTAATGATCGTGATAGAAAACGATCTTGAATCTACTGCAACGTTTTGGGAAAAGCTTTCCGACGGGGAATTTCAAAAGTAAGGCTGCAGTGTGATGCATGCGTTATCCTCGGACTAATAGACAAATTGAACAAAAGATTCGAGTGCTTGAAGGTGTATCACCGACAGATATTATGAATGTCTGAGGAGAATAGAGAAAAGCAAGTACAGGTTAAGGACTGAGGAAAATAAGTCCTGGAGGAATACGACTTTTGTAAGATAAGTGGGGACATCAAGTAATGGGAGGATCTACTTTGGAGAGTGAGGATACGATGAGGCGTCGATACCCCGTGAGATTGGATAATTGAAAAGTGACAAATATCGAGGACGAAATTTCTTTAAGGGGGGAAGAATTGTGACATTCCGAATTCCGACCCTCTCAAGGCTATTGAATGAAAGGATAATGATCGACGGACGAATGATCATGAAATGTAGAATTCCAATTCTGGATAAGAATTTGACAATGTCTCGCCAAATGTTAATTTCGGATCAGAAAAGTGAAGTTTGAACTGAAAGTGCAAAATGACCATTTTACCCCTGGACCATTTACCTATGCCTTAAGAATTCAAGAAGGGAAAAATGGACATTTCTCCTATCCTATAGGGCTGCCAAAAATATCATGTACAATGGTCAAAGAGTGAGTCAAGGCTTTAAGATGCATTATTGGAGTTGCAACATGTCAAGCAATGGGAGCCTCAAGCCTTAAATGCCCTCACCTAATCAAGTCTTATCAATTTGGGCCAATTATATGTGTGAAACAAGTAAATTGAAGACCTCATCTGCTGTGTGTATCATTCCCTCACGTTCAGCACTTTTTCTCTCCAAAAACACCTCAACCAAAAACTGCCCAGAAAAATAGTTTTGAAGCCTTCTGTTCGGTGCAGTCTAGCGGCTCTTCTCGGCGTCGTTTCGTCAAGCCCTCTTACCACAGGTTATTTCAAGATGTCCTTGACACTTTTCCATTGGTTTCATGATTTTTTGAGGTATGGTTAATTTATGGTGATTTTTGGAAGAAAAGCGGACGGAATCTGAGCTAACTGAGAGAGGGTTCTTGTTCGACCCCTTAGAGAGTTCATTTGACTCTGAAATTTTTGTGAGAGCTACATGACATCTAGTACTCAACTTCTATGAGAAGAAATGGTAATTTGGTCGGAGTTTTAGAAGGTTTTCATGGCTGAATTCAAGTGATCAAATCTAAACAGAAAATTGATTGTTGCGCGCCAAGAGAAGACCGGGCTGTTGGAGGGTCTTGAGGACTTGTTTGGCAACGAAATTCTCGGTGAGCTTCCAAAACTCATTAATTGAGATAGTAGTGAATTAAATTCGTGATAATGAGGACCCAAAGTGAAAGTATGGACTAATATGCACGGTTGAATGGAAACCGAGTATGTTCTGTTCTTGCCTTGTTCTGACCGGTGCGGTTGGAGTTAAGTTGTGACATTCTGAAATTCGACCCTTTTGCGAAGTATGATTTCATGAGATATCTCGCCAGTGCGCTTCAGTTAATTCTCACTCAGAGTTGGCCACTCTGGGAAGACTAACCGATGGGGAAATGCTAAGTTGGATTTGTACGTGGACCAAAGAACTCGGCCATGGATTGGTACCTTGACCGTAAGGATTATTGAGGGAATATTTTGAGCCATTATAGGACGATCTAAGATTGGTCATGGAACAATTTGCTAGTGTTATACAATTGGATCACGAGTGATTCCGTTTGACCATAGTGTAATTTGCAAATCAACCTAAACCAATTCCTGATGATCATGTCCTTTGGAACTAACGATTGACCCTCGCAATTACATGACAACCAAGGTCGCCATGATACGTGTGACTCTCGAGAGCTGCCCGTTAGTTTGAGACACACTGGAATCGGCATTGACGGATTTTAACCACGAATTGGACTTCGGAATTGGGCATTAGATATTCGAGAATTCCAACGGTAATGATTGGACTTCACCTCGCCAGGAACCATGAAGGTTGCGGTTCGTCCCATGTCAATTAGAAAAGTGAAAATCGGACTGACGATTGGAAATGACCCTTTTACCCCTAGTGGAGCCCTTTCTCTTTGGATTAAGTAAGGGCAAAGTGGACATTTGCCACCTCTCATGTTCAGCCGAAATTTGAAGGGTAGTTTGGTAATTTGGCCTTTAGATATTTGATGATTGGAATTGACAATTGATTTGGCAAAATTCCCATGAACCACTTCCATCAAGTGTCATTCAATCCCACTATTCATGGTCATTCACTCCAACCACTCCACTTCATCTTTTCCCTCCAATTCCCTCTCTTATTTGGGGAACACTTTCTCTCTCTCTCTCTCTCCCCCATTTTTCGGACAAGCACCCTTCCCCCTCACTCTCTCATTAATCTCGTTCTCTCATCTCTCCCTCTCTCGCTCGCTGTCGCAGATCAGACCCCAGGCCGTCCGTTGTTTGCCTCATAACTCCCTCGTCCGTTGTTCATTTTAGACGAGCCTTAAGGACATGTTGCTCAACATCTTAGCAAGGTTTAGGAAGTGTCTTACCCCAAAGATTTTCCCCAACAAACTCCCAAAGTCGGATTGTGCATTCTCGGGCAAGTCTGATCGAGGCAGCGACCTTTGCTCCTTAAAATGGTTCCACAGGATTTAATGGACCGATCTCTCACTGTTCTTGGCCGATCAAAATCGGACCGTTTCTGCTCAATCTGGAATCATGAAGAATCAAGGCTGTTCTTGAGTAACTCTTGTTCCATCTTGAGGTAAACGACTCTTGGAGTTTAGACAAGCATGGTAGGAGGTTGTAGGCTTGTGCTAGAAGTGCTCTTGGCTGAAT
Source organism: Rhodomyrtus psidioides (assembly GCA_021437785.1). Classification (NCBI taxonomy): domain Eukaryota; kingdom Viridiplantae; phylum Streptophyta; class Magnoliopsida; order Myrtales; family Myrtaceae; genus Rhodomyrtus; species Rhodomyrtus psidioides. The sequence goes on from JAILYB010000119.1 coordinate 2,356,457, forward strand.
TTCATTGGTGGTTTTCGGTTGAATCTTCTAGGAACCATTCTAATCGCGTTGGACCAGAACTGCTCTCGCCGGTCTACCGCCATTTTCAATCGGTTTTCTTGGAATTTTGAGCTTGGTAAGTTAGTTCTAACCTTTTGTTAGGACCTTTGGTTATGGAAGGACCAAGTGAGAGGTAGTCTTGAGTGATTTCATGGACTGATTGTGGTGAAACTCTATGGAAATCGATTTTTGTAAATTTAGGGACAAAATGAATTGCTGACTTGTGAGGCTTGTAATGTTGATATTATGATTTAACTAGGCTAGTGAGCATGCTCGTGAGGGAGTCGAGTGTCTCCATGTGCCATTTGAAGTGTTAGAGCTCGATTGAACTTGATTGAGTTAGAATAATCCTTGATTGAGCCTAGTAGTGTTCGGCCATGGCATGAACTAGTGGTACAATGCATGAGAGTAGCCAAATGTCCATGATCCCTATTCTGGTCGTGAGCTATAAGAGGGGATTAAATGATTTAAATGACACTTAGTGATGGATTCAACCTTGTATGAGGGATTGATGCGTTACATGGCTTGATCGGTTGATTGACTTCATGATTTGGGGTGGCATGGTCGAATGGCCAAAGGATTGATTGGTGAATTATTTCAATTGAAATGTGATTGATCATGAAACATTGCAATGGCCAATGTAATTGAATGATGTGATATGAATCCATGGCAAGGGAAATTGATTTGTTTAATCAACTTGTATTCGATCATGAAGTATTAAAAAGGGCCATGCTTGATTGATTGATACAATGCGATTCGTGATGTGGAATTGAGCTTGCTGTGGTCTGATGATGCCATGGATTGATGATATGCACAATTGATTGAGTTTAGCTATAATTGATTGAATTATGAGCTTATGAGGATATAACACCCTGAGGTGCCTATATGACACAGGGTAGTACATTGTGAAACACCCTGAGGTGCCTATATGACACGGGGTAGTACATGGTGAAACACCCTGAGGTGCCTATATGACACGGGGTCAAGAAGTTGCGAATCACCCTGAGGTGCCTTTATGACACGGGGTTGAGAAATGAGGTAGCCTGAGGCGTTATTGCGCAGGCTCAGCCATGAGAATTACAATTGTATATATACATATTTTCTATCCTTAATGCCATGTGATGTTAAGTGCCAAAGTACGAAGTTTAGGCCTGTGTATGAAATGATGTTTGGAGTAGCATTGAATTGAAGTGCCTGAAGGCCATGCCATGTTTTATTACTCTTGTTGTCTTGCTATTTGAATTCTTTGCCATGTTAGTATTGAGAATAAAATTGCATGTGTTTGGGAGTGTCTGGAAGTACCAAGTGCCTAGCCTAGGGTTAAGATTAGCTTATTGAGATTTATCTCACCCCGTCGTGGGACCCATTTTTTTTCAGACCCCAAGTCTTGACCCGATTACATACTGGAGAAACCTGATGCTGAACATGAAGATGGAGAATCTGGGTTGGAGTCGATGGATGTTGTTAAATCGGATGCGTAGGGATAGCTGTGTCACTCCTTCTGGATGTTCCCTAGAGATAAACGTCATTGAAATTCATGTAGTTATTGAGTCGTGTTTTACGAATTCAAGCTGAGGGTTGTAAACTGAATATTCTGTAATTGAGTTGTTACATTTTAAGTCATCTTGTGTGAGTGTATGCATGGAGTTTATTTTCTCACTTCTGCATACGTATCTCATTCCGCGAGTGTGAAAGATAGATTCGATCCTGTGGTAAATCGCGAGCAATGTTCAGGGAGGGATGTTCGCGCGCAATAAGAGACGCGGGGCGTGACAATTTTCAGCGATAAATTGTTGTCAAATTAACTCTTGAGACCTTATGAGATGTTGTGTGAGGTGTTAATTGGAATTATATGAAGTGGCTTGGGATTTAGGAGTGATTTAAGGGCTAATTTATGCATGAAACGCCAAGTTGCATTATGTCCTACATTTTGCTGCATGAACAGAATATATCAATTGAAGTGGATTTGTGCTAATTGCTTAAGGTAAGTGGTTCCTAAACCCTTACTCGAACCCTAGGATGCTACTAGATAGTTGTATTGTGTAGGGTCGTTGCGTGATAAAGCCACGGTGATTGGTAGTCTGTTATTGAATTGGTTGTGATGCCCTGCTATTGAATTGGTTGTGATGCTTTGTTATTGAAATGGTTGGGATGCTCTATTGTATAAATGGGCTATAGTGCCCTAGTGATCAATTGGCTTGTATGCCTTTGTGATATTAACTGGCTGTGATGCCCTAGTAGTGAATTGGCCGTGGGCCCTGAGAAATTACATCGCGGCCGTGGGCCTTGGCAATGCTTGAGTGAAATGAAATTTCATCGCGGCCGTGGGCCCTAGCGATACTTGAGTAAACTGAACTACATCGCGGCCGTGGGCCTTGGCGATGATTTGGCTAGATGCCCTTGTGAACTACATCGCGGCCGTGGGCCCTAGCGATGATTTGGTTTGGAGCCCTATAAAATTATATCGCGGCTTGGAGCCCTGGCGATACATCGCGGCCATGGGCCCTGGCGATGATGAAATCATATGTTGTGTTAATGTGCGAAGCTGAGGTCTCATGTGATGTTGTCCACTTGATGGTGATTTGTTGTACCATGTATTTTGTGATAAATGATGCCGAGATGCTATATGCCATTGCTTGACAAATTTTTTGCATTTTTGCATGATTGTGTAGTCTAGTGGGACTAGTGGTTTGGTCTAGGTTGGGTTTCACTTGCTGGGATTTTATATCTCACCCCGTTGGGGACTCACCTTTTTCAGGTCCCAAGAGACGAGACGACAAGTTTGTTGGGGTAGAGTATTCGAAGACGGAATTACAAGATTTGGATTAACATTTTGTGAGATTAGAGATTGTCCTTTTGATTTGTGGATTAGGAATTCAACTTTTGGTATTTGATTAATGTGACCTTGATGTCCCATGTTCCTGTCCCAAGTCATCTTGTTGTATTGATGAGGGGAGTTATTTCTCGCTTCCATAGTTTTAATGATTTGTGAAGATGGAAGGTCGATGTGTCCTGGGCATCGGTAAGTGGATGGTAAGGCCTTGGTGGGATATTCGCGAACCAATCAGGCTCGGGGCGTGACAGAATACTTTGGATGAGATTTGGATTGACTCTTGCACTTTGGATTGTCGTTCGTCACTTCTTCGTGGATTGCCATGGTTCTTCTTTTATACTCCCTTGCCTCCAAACTAGCCGTTGGATACATGATTAATGTATCGCTCTTCAATCCTTGATTGGATGTCATCAATCGTGATTAAATGAGACTGTATCAAAGAAGATATGATAACCGTTGAAGTTGGTCTTGAACCCTTCTGACCCAGTCGCCCATACAACCGAATCTCTAGTTTCCATAAGTGGAGTAAATCCAACTAGGTTCCAAAAGGATATTCTTGGAAGGTAATATCAATTTGTAGAAAATCCCTTGATTGATTGGAAGGGATATTATGTCAATCGAATATCACAAACTTCCATAAGAAACCTTGCCTTGATCGGAAACCTGTCGTTCATGGGTCTTCATATTTAGAAATGCAGAAACTGATCAACTTCGAACTTACGAAATTGATCAGCTATAATGGAATGGTAATTCTGAGATTTGATAAAGTCAATTTGTCACTGCATATAGATCTTAGTACGAAATGGTCAAATAAGAGAACATGTTGAATCTATCCCTTAGAAGCAACTCTATCTGAAGGTCTTCAGATGCACTCCATCTGACCTCGTTAGAAGCACTTCCATCTGGCCATCGTTCAGAAGCACTTCCATCTGACCATCGTTCAGAAGCACTTCCATCTGACCAACGTGCAAAGGCACTTCTATCTTACCATCATCCAGAAGCACTTTCATCTTACCAACGTCCAGAGGCACTTCCATTTGACCAACGTCCAGCGGCACTTCCATCTGACCAATGTCCATTGTCCAGAAGCACTTCCATCTTACCAATGTCCAAAAGCATCTATATGACAACTCTCTCCTCAATATTTAGTGATAGAATTGGATCCATACAACCTGATGTATACATATCCTTTCTGCAAATCAAAACAATATGCAAGTCCTTTTGATAATTTTGTCAGAATCAAAATACAAGGATAATTTCCACAACAATCTCCCTCTTTTTTATGGTGACAAAACTTAATAGGAAGCGGTAAGTAAAAAAGTGTATAGAGATTTTGCTCCTACAAGCAAATATGAATAGCGATATTTGCACAGAATAATAACATAGTACTAGAAAAAAAAATAGTGGAATTATTTCTCCCCCTTTTTGTCAACAACAAAACAAATAATGCATAAGAATGAAATATTGTTAATAGACAAAAAATAGTAGCTCAAGATAGTGTCGTTGAAGAATTAAGAAGAAGAATGTGGGGGTATTTTTGAAGACGAAGGAATATCTGCATGCTCTACATCAGCCTCCATTGAAGAACCTCTAACATATCCTTCACCTATATGTAGGAATGCTAGCAACTTCAGCACAGAACATTCGGCCATATAGGTCAATGGAGTTCTCTAGATTATCCACCTTATTTGCAATACCCTGTAAATGCTCATCAACATTCTCTAGATTTGCCACCTTCTGTGCAATGGCTTGCAATTTTTCATCAAACTTCTGCTCAAAACTTGTCAGTTTTTGATTGATCATATTTTCCATAGTAGCCAGACTTTGAACAAGGATCTGTTGAAGATTGTCCAGCTGCTTATGAACCTCTAACTATGGTGCAGTGGGGGATTGTCCCTGACCAGCAGAGCTAGGTATTCCTCTTGGCAAGTTCTTCCCCTCAGATTGAGCTTGGAAAAAACCTGAGAAGCCAGTATTTCTGTCATAAATACATCAGAAGTTACAGGAAAAAGCTCCCCCTGAGTTATAGCTCTTTTCCCTTTGGACTTTGTGCTAGGCGCAGATTCTATCTCTTCATCAATGTCCATTGGTATTGACTGAGCACTCGAAAGTTGATCCTCTTGAGCAATTGCTGCTTCCAAGCTTGAGGCAACTTTATGAACAGGCAATCTGGTAGAGGATATGGAATAAGCCTCAATATCTTCTGTCTCTACCACCTGATCTTCTGAGGCCATCTGTGCTTGTCTTTGTGCAGACCATTGCCCATAATCAAAATTGAAAAGAGTATCACCATACTCTTTTTCACTCTCTTTTCTTGCAGTATCTTCTTCAGTCCACATAGTAAGGAATTCTTCCTCAGTTTGTTCACAGATGTATACAGCAGTATCTGTTGACTGTGTTTCATCGACATCTCCTCCTTCTTCATGGCCTTGCGCACTTTGACTCTCAGTTTCGCTTACTCCATCTGATGCACCTTTAGATTGTGTAGCTTCAGAGTCAAATTCCTCAGTTTCTTCTTTACTTTCTCTAGAATGATCATCAGATGAGGTGTCTTCTTGTTGACCCTTGATGGCCATAACCTTTCTCCTTTTTGGGGATTTATGTTTTGACTCATCCTCAAGCTCCACAAGAACTGGCTCATTGTTCTTGTTCTTCCAGCCAGTAGGAGTCGTTTTGAATCCCAACTTTCCCATCATAATTTCACCATCATTCATCAAAGGATTTCTTGTTTGACAAGAACTATAGGAATCTTGATCTTAAAATGATCCATTATTTTATAGATCAGACCAGCATAAGGTAGATGTCTCTTGGGCTTGAGGACTGTCCTGTACATGTGAAGTAGGACCGTGTGGGCAAAAGAGATTTTCTTTCCCTGCAAGATACCCTACAACAATTTTGCTTCATACTTTGAAATGTCTGTCTTTGAGGCTGCCTTTGGCCTGAGGCATTCAATGATAACTTATGCATCATGGTATGCTTCAGAGGGAAATCATTGTAGGCAATGTGAGACTTTGACTCTCTGAAGAAACTTATTTTTCCAATTAGAAAGCAAAAAGCTTCTTCAGTAGTAACATCCAAGGGTTTGAAAGCCCTTTTACTAGTTCCCATAATGAAAGCCAATTCATCAACATGCATGACATGTTGCTTTCTACCCATAGTGAAAAACATAGAGTTGAAGTTGGCAAAATGAAGATTAGAGTAAAAATAGGCTACCAAATCAGGAAAAGTGTAACTCCTTTGGGTTATGAAGTTCTCTAAATTGACCTTTTGAAGATGCTTCCGAAGAGGGATACCATACCTGTCAAAGTATTTCAGTTCAAACACCTTGTGTGGTATGATGCCTCTCTGTTTCAAGGACTCAAACCTATCCTTATGTGCTTGACTTTGGAACAGAGGATCAGAAAAGTTTGCATCTATATTAATCCCAATGTTTTTCACAAAATCATTAAACATAACATCATCATCATCTTCAACCTTTGCCTTAGTGCAGCCAGGCTTTATTCGTGTGGGTTTTCTTAGAGTTGATTTCGAACTAAGCCCTGCTACTTTCTCTTTTCCCTTTCTAGAAACAGATTCAGGTACTTCAACAGCAATCGGATGAACAATCTTTCCAGGCAAATTAAAGTATTCTAACAGTTCATTCTCACTGGCAAATTTGTGAAGATCTAATAGCTTTCGCAGTTCATCATCAAAATTCCTAGCTGCCTTAATGCTATCAAACAAGGGTTTAACAGTATGTGTCGTTGCTTCTTTTTCTTCAAAGTCAGATACGGACAAACCTTTTGCTTGTCGAAAGGCCTCATGTTGCTCGTTGATTTCTGCTACCGACGGCCCGGTGGGACTCGCATCTGGAGAGGAGAGATTTTTTTTCATCTGAGTGGGCTTCCTTGAGGCGGATACTGATTTCAGAGCCATGTAGATGAAAAAGTTTGGAACTTTGAAAGAAAATGTATAGTGTCGAAGATAAAATTGAGAGCGAGAGAGATTTTGAACAAGTTTAGGGTTTCGAGTGAAATCGGTGTGAAGGTGAGAGACAAGGGTGACGGTTCGTGGTCTTATAAAAGTGGTGGTTATTTTTGGAAACAAAATCAAATTTTTAAAAAAATAGGGAAGAACTCCTCTGGTAAGTAAATCAATTACCAGCATTCAAATATTCGTAGAGAGATATGAGAGACTTACCTTAAAAAAAATTTAGGAAATGACTGTCCTTTGATTTGTGAACTTTCCTTTTTTAAAAAAATGTGATGATTTGCTTCTGACTTTCCTTCTGACTCTCCTTCTGACGCTTCTGTTGAGTCTCCTTCAGACGCTCCTTCTGAGTCTCCTTCTGATGCTCCTTCTGAGTCTCCTTTTGACACTCCTTCTGAGTCTCCTTCTGACGCTCATTCTGACGCTCCTTCTGAGTCTCCTTCTGACGTTCCTTCTCACGCTCCTTCTGAGTCTCCTTCTGACGTTCCTTCTCACGCTCCTTCTGAGTCTCCTTCTGACGCTCCTTCTAACGCTCCTTCTGACGCTCCTGTTCTAAAATACACTTAAGACAAAGGGTTAATTATGGCTAATTTATTTCTAATAAAATTAAAGGATTCCTTATCCAAGAGTTTTGTGAAAATATCTGCAAGCAGATTTTTTGTATCAATATATTGAATGTTAATATCACTGTTCTGAACATGATCACATATGAAATGATGTTTGATCTCAATGTGCTTTGCTCTTGAGTGAAGTATGTGATTCTTTGTAAGATTTATGGCGTATGTATTGTCACATTGGATTTTCTCATTTGTATCTTCAACACCATAATATCTGAGCTGCTATTTTAGCCAAAGAATCTGAGCACAACAACTTCCAAGTGATACATATTCTGCTTCAAATGTACTGAGAGCCACTGTACTTTGCTTCTTGGAATAGCATGAGATAAGCATGTTTCCCATGAGCTGGCAAGTTCCAGATGTGCTTTTCCTATCAATTTTGCAACCTGCAAGATCTGCATCTGAGTAACCTCTTAGTGTAAAATTAGAAGTTTTAGAATACCACAAATCATAGTTGGGATAAGTCCCAATGTATTTGATTATTCTTTTGATGGCTGAAAGGTGTGATTCTTTTGGACTTGATTGAAATCTTGAGCACAAGCAGACATTGTATAAGATGTCTGGCCTTGAAGCTGTGAGATAGAGTAGTGATCCAATCATGCTTCGATATAGCTTGGGATTAACTTCTTTTCCATCTTCATCTTTGTCAAGTTTAGAGGAGTGAGACATGGGAGTTTCTGTCTTCTTGCAGTTTTCCAAACCAAACTTTTTCACTATTTCCAGTGCATACTTTTCTTGAAATATGAATGTTCCTTTCTGAGATTGATGAATTTAAAGTCCAAGAAAGAAACGCAATTCTCCCATCATACTCATTTCGAATTCATCCTGCATCACTTTAGAGAATTTCTTGCAAAGTAGCTCATTAGAAGAACCAAAGATTATATCATCAACATAAATTTAAACTAGAAAAATATCCTTACCTTGTTTTTGAATAAAGAGGGTAGTATCTACATTACCTTTTATGAAGTTGTGTTTGGATAGAAAGTTGGTCAACCTTTCATACCAAGCACGAGGTGCTTGTTTCAGTCCATAAAGTGCTTTTTTCAAAGCATAGACCAAATCCTTTCCTCTAGGTTCTTCGAAGCCAGGGATTTGCTCAACATAGACTTCTTCTTTGATGTAGCCATTAAGGAATGCACTTTTCACATCCATCTGAAAGAGTTTAAAGTCATTGTAACAAGCATAAGCAAGTAGTAGCCTAATAGCTTCTAACCTGGCAACAGGTGCGTAGGTCTCATCATAGTCTATTCCTTCTTCTTGAGAATAGCCTTTTGCTACAAGTCTTGCTTTGTTTCTTACAACTTTTCCTTTGTCATCTAGTTTATTTCTGAATACCCACTTTGTTCCAATTACTGGACGATTTTTGGGTCTGTTGACTAATTCCCAAACATTGTTGACTTTGAACTGATGTAACTCTTCCTGCATTGCATTTATCCAGTTCTCATCTGCTAGTGCATCTTCAATTCTTTTTGGCTCCAATTCAGACACCAATGCTATGTTACTCATTGCTTGCTTAATCTTGGATCTTGCCTTGATGCCAGCACCTATGTTACCCATGATGAGTTCTTTTGGATGACTTGACTTGTGCTTCCAGTTTTTGTTGAAGTACTCATCTGAATTTTCAGTGGGTTCTTTCTGTTCAGATTCTTGGCCTTCTTCATTTGAATGAGTCTCCTTCTGAACACTTTCGGAGCTGATATTTGCATCTAAGTCTTGCTTTTCTTCTAGTTCTTTCTATGAATTTGAAACTTGAGGAAGTATAGATGTATGACTTGATTCATATTCGTCATACTGAAGTTCTTCATCAAACTTGATGTTTATTAATTCTTCAACAGCATGAGTGTTCTTGTTGTAGACTCTGTAGGCTTTGCTGGTTGTTGAGTATCCCATAAAAATTCCTTCATCCGACCTCTCATCAAACTTTCTAATACGATTATTAGCATTCTTTAGAATAAAACACTTACAGCCAAATACATGAAAGTATGCAACATCAGACTTTCTTTCTTTGAAAATTTCATAAGGGGTTTTCTCAATGAGGGGTCTGAGAGAAATTCAATTCAAAATATAGCAAGCTGTGGAAACAACTTCAGCCCAAAAATGAGATGCAATCTTACTCTCAATCAAAAGAGTTCTTGCCATTCTTGCAAAGAACGATTTTTCCTTTCAACTACCCCATTCTATTGAGGAGTGTAATGTTGACACCTGATTCTCGACCAAGTCTTTTTCAGCTTTATTTTTGAAAAAATCACAAAAAATCCATAAAAAGTCAAAAAATTAAAAAATCAACTTTGGTGGCCTTGGCCAAGCCCAAGGAACCATTCTTAACCAAAAAATAATTTTCCACATTTTTCACATTTTTTAGTATTTTTAGAAAATAGGAAAATACTCAAAAAAAAAATCAAGAAAAATAGCTTTTGAGGCCACAAAAATATATAAAAAAATAGCCAATATTTTTCTTTTTAATCCCTTGTATTCTTGACATCACAAAGAATCCAAAATCAGATTCAATTATGGGTGTTCCTTTGTAACCCATACTATTGAATTTGAGAAAAAAATATCAATCGAGTCTTTTAATTTGCAATTTGGGCATTTTCTAGGATCTTGACATCCATTCTAACTGTCCCTTGTTGCAATTTAGCCCAATTGTTTGTACAAATTGCTCAATTGCACGAATTTGGCAAAATTGCTTACTAAAATTGCATTTTTAGTCCTTGAAATTGAGCATAATTGAAATTACTTTCAATTCAAAGGCTGTCATTGCAAAATAAACATGCTGCCCAATGGGTTTCACCATTTTGAAACGATTGGAACAGGTAATTTGACCCAATTTGATCATTTAAACCTTCAATTGCATAATTCCTCAATTTGCAATTAAAAGGAAAATTGGGGTTTTTGTTGAAATTGATATAAACCTTTGGGCAAAATCACATTTTTTGAAAGAATTCATGCCCTAGATTCGATTATGAGGTTCAATTGCAAAAATTTCCGGTTAATTTGGATTTAATTTGGAAAATTGCAAGTCGGAATCGGTTAGGACCGGTCTGACCGCCGGTTGAACCGGTCAAACCGGTCCAGAACAGTGTCTTCTTCTTCCCCAAAACGCTCGTGCGAATGAACAGTGACAGACCGAGTTTTGAAGACCAAATTGAAGGTCAATTCGCGACTAATTGAAAGGGGAACGGTGGGCATTTTGTTCCTCTCATCTTCCTCCGTCGATCGACACCAACAACACCATCCAACGTCGCCGGAACGGAGAGTAATCGGCCGGTCAAAGCCCCGGCACCTGTAAAAGTCAACAACGACAAAGCTCAGATAAAATTAGTCCAAATTCGTGACAAATGCGATCACCAGAGGTCTCGAACGGAATGACCATTTGATACCCGTCGATTGCCGATTGACGGTGACCATTTCGCACGTGTTCTCACGTGCGAAGGTCAACTGCCCAACCTCCCATTTCGGCGCCAAAATTCCCAAGAGCTATATAAGCTCATGATCGCTTTCTGTTGAACAGGACGGTTGATTCAGTTGAGGAGAGAGGAACTGAATTGCGCGAGAGAGAAAGAACACAAAGCAGAGCTCGTTCTCTGACCCCCGTCGTCGAGAACTTGAGCTCAAATTGCAGAGCGCCGGTTGGGCCTCCCCAGGCTAAACCAAAGCTTTACGAGGTCGTTAGGAGGCCGTCCAAAGTCCCCGGAGTCGATCGCCATTGGCCGCGTACACGGAACCCACGAAAACAAGTGAGACGCAGCTTCAAACCTTTCACCGTACATCAATGGCGTTTTGCTTATTTCATACTTATTCTTGCAATTATCCTGGGCATTTCGTTCCTAGAAGGTCACTGACCATCGTCGCGTGTCCTTTTTGCATTGACTTTGCATGAATATCTCGAATCGAGTCTTCGAAAACAACCTCCATAACCGGCCCCCGTTTATTCTTGCCCAGCCAAATCTGGGCCGAGCGAGCTCAATCGGAGCTCGAGGTAAGTCTCCTGAACCTACATTGATGGTGTTTTATGATTAAATTGCCATGATTTTCTGTGAATCGAGCTATCAGATCTCCATGGCCGTACTCGGCGACTCGCATGATGTTCTTGATTCTGTGGATTATATGCTCCGATCCTTAGATATGTTAGGAAAGAGTCGATTGCGAGTCAATGGGCGTTGGTTTCGCGCAATTTCATCAAGGTTTCACCGTTAGATCGGCGACGGAGCTCCTCAGCCGTCCATTCCACTGGGGTCGAGAGGTTGAAGACGAGGCTGACCTGGCGAGTCAACAAGTCCAAACGCTTAGGTGGCAATAGGTCATTGGTCCACGTGTCGGTCCAGTCAGCTCGGCCGTGGGGGGTTGTTATTCGAATAGATAGATCCAACGGCTGAGATTAATCGAGTCTAATAAATGGTGGCCGTCAGATTAGAAATTAGGATAATTCAAAAATGATTTTAATCAGAAAAAAAATTTGGTTGAAACGGCGCCGTATGGGTTAGTTTGTAAACCACGTCGTTTAGATTAGTATGAATAGACGGTTTAGATTGAGTTCTAGGTTTTAATCGCGGCCGTAGGTTTTAGTAAGTCAATCAGACGGTCCTGGGCAAGTCTTCTTTTAATCTAGACTGTAGGTTCTAGTCAGACCATCCGATGGATGTGGATTAGCCATGTGGTTCATTAGGGATTGTCAGATCAAATCCGATTAAACCGAAAATAAAAAAAAAACATGAGACGATGTCGTTTTAGAGCTGTGGTCCGCGCGGATTCGGGTCTGGGCCGGGTTCCGACCCGAGTGGATCGGGTTGACCCGGTCCGAATAATAATTTTTTTTTTATAAAAATCGGAAAATGATTTTAAAAAAAAATCAGAAAAATCTTCGAAAATCCAAAAAATGCTAGAAAATTCCAAAAAATTCCAAAAAAATTGTGGAAAAATCCTAGACTTTCCAGAAACCCCTAAAAATTGAGGGTTGACCACAGACAACTGGTCAACCCTATTTTTTGGGTTTCTTATCCGATCTTCCGAGATTTGACGACATTACCCTTTAAGGGTAAGTCGCCTTTCCTGTGTATGCAAGATAAAACCTATAATGCCAAGGTAAGAATTAGGGTCGGGTAGGCGACCAATTCTTAGGTTTGGATGTTCAAGTCTCGTCTCTTTTTTTAAAATGACAATTTTGCCCCTCAATGGGAAAATCGTCTTTCTTGTCTCAATCGAGTTCTGAAGATTGCTTAAAGTTAGGGTTTGGGTCAGGTGGACGACCAACCCTAATATTTGAGATTTACAGTTCTCATCTTTGTCCAAAATGACGACTTTACCCCTCCGAGGGTAAAATCACTTTTAAATTCCAGAAAAATCCTAGAAATTCCCGAAAAATAGGAAATGGATTGGATTGATGGCCAATCTTATTTCCCTTGTCTTTTGACTTCCCAATTCATCTAAAATGACATATTTACCCTTTCAAGGTAAATTTTCCCGAATTATTCAAGATTACGATTTTGCCCCTTATGGGCGAATCATGTCCAAATCACTCTTAATCCTTGATTGATATTTCTCTAGGCTAATAGGGCCTCATTAGGGATGTCATGCTGTTTTCATGTGTTTTATCAGCATGTATTGGATCCTTGATTTGCGTACTCATTTCCATTGATTGTGAATGATAGGGTAGTAATTCCCATTTGCATGAATTCCTAGATTTATGATATGTACCCCACTCGTCTGTATGAAATCCTAGGATCAGATAACCATCCAGTTTAGGTACCGAAAGGGCGTCAACTCTGACAGTTGGCGTAACTAAGTCCCCGAACCCACTTCTCTGGTTTCCGCAGAATCGAATAGACTACTCCCAACTATTCGATAGGGTTTCCGATCGTACCCTCCACGAAACGATTGGTGGTGACTCCTTTGGCATGTACACTCATCACATGTCACTAGACCACACTGAATGTCGACCACGTATATCCAGCAGTTGCGATTTGGGTAATGGACCTTGGGAGATGCCCGTGTCCGATCATACAACATCGGACGGCCCATTAACACTCCGCTCGAGAGGGTCGCGACAGACTGGCGACTCCGCTGGGGACTTATTCTAAACCAGAATCTCTGGTTACGAATCCCAGAGGACTTGAGCCGATTAAAAAGTTGTTTGGTTTATCTGACCTTATTTTTCGCAGATGCTCTCGAAGGTGAGGTACGTACACTAACCATTGTGTTAGATGTTTTTGCAGATTGGAGAAATAAGGGGTGGAGTGATTGTTGACATTTTTGCCTGTAGGTTGGTGTTGGGAATGTATGTTTATTTTTATGCACATACTGAAGCGGTGTTTTGATACAAACTGCTGTGCATGACTTTGCATTGTGATGATCACGACACATTGCACACACTGGCAGTCAAACCCCGACTGCAACCACCTCTAGGTTACCTTAGATAGGGAAAGGATGCGAAAAGGATCTTGTGTTTGATGGCACTTGAGACTTTCGTATTCGTTCCCGCCTACCATCTGCATTGGCGATATCTAGCCCTCTTGGGTAGGTACCTTTGGGGAGGAATCTGCCTCATGTGGATCGTGGGAGCCTGAGCCGTAGGTTCCTCACCTGATTTTCGATTTTTAGAGTATACCCACTTGTCTCATGCACGTGTCTATGAATGGTTGGTATACCTAAAACTACCCATTGATACAGGGGAACATTCCACATTCCCCCCGAGTATGGTTGGTAAGACATTTATTTTCAATGTACTTTATTGTTCCCTACTCCATAATATGACTCATACATTACATACATTCATATGCATTCACATCATGAGAATCACTCAAGTGACTAATTGAAACAACGATGGTAATAGGGTAGGATGTCGTTGTTCCCTAAGAGCTTGACAGAGTTGGTAACCTTCGAGTACCTGAGGAAAGTCACTCGCCCTGGACCAAACACAAGGCTACACTTCACCAGATTCGTGCATGGACGAGAACTGACTGGACGTAAGTTGGGATACGCCGAAGATTGCCAAACCCGTTACTATATCGATAACCTCAGATTTAAGCGAGAGGCAGACGAGATATTCAAGAATTATCTGGAGATGAAGAGACAGCGTCGCAACTAGTTGGCCAGGGAGGCATATGCCCGTCGAAAGGCCGAACTACTGACCAAAGAAAGTGTACCTGTGATCACTTTTTGGGGAAAAAGAAGACGTCCTGCTACCAAGACAAAGCCAAAGCGTATCACACTCAAGAAAGTGAAACCCGAGAAGGCTCCTGAAGTCGTCACACCGTGGACCAGAGAATGGCCAGAGGAGCTACGACCTTTTGACCAGAACATGGAAGATAACTCCCCTACACTTGATTGAAGGAGAGTTCCCGACTGACTGTCAAGAATGATTTAGATCCTCACATTCCATAGGCCTTTTATGGCTTCCTTTTTTGAAGAATCTTTCTCTACCCTTCTTTCATTAGGCATCCTGATTGTAATAAAAGTTCATCCCACTTTGTTCATTTGATGTATTGACCAATGGAATGTGACATTGCTGTTTCCTCTAGTCACTGAGTGAACCTGACTAAATTGCATAATTCACTTCCCTGAAATTCAAGTTAGGCTTTAAGTCAGGCCTTCGAGACTTGAAAAAGGTCCTAATTTCCATTTCTTCAAAATGAACTATGCAATTAAGTTGGCCCATGCATATCTCATGGCATCTGCATAATCATGTCTTTAAGGTAATTTCCGATGATTGACTTTTAAAAATCATTTGCATATTTTAGACTTGATGGGAAAGAATGATATTCAAGTGTTCAAAGTTCCCCGGGCCGAACTCCAATCATGGTGGGATAGCATGGGCGAAGCCAGCCAGAAGTATGCTAAATCCCGACTAGGATACCTGTTAGACCTGCTGAAGGTTGAGTGTCCACCTGCCTTTATCCAAGCCATGGCGCTCTATTGGGATCCTACCACCGCTACATTTTGCATGGAAGGATGGGAGATTACTCCCACTATCGAAGAATACAGTGCCGTCATCGGAGTTGAGTTCACTCACACACTCGTTCGACCCCCCATAGGATTTGAACCCCTGAGTCAGGTGGCTGAATTCCTCGACACAAGCCTAAGCGAAGTCAAAGCAGATGCAAAAAGCAATTCTGGACGAATCTCTCTATCTTTCCTTATAGACCAATTTTCCTACCTCCCCGCTGCTAAAGGGACCAAATCTGGTAGAGCCTTTGTCTTGGCATTTTTCAGCTTTGTGCCGTTCCCAATCTCGTCTGTCACCTTCGACCCTATCACAGCTGTAGTAGCCAGACAAGTCTGTTGTGGGTGGGATTACTCGAACATCATCCTTGCCGAAACCTTCCTTTCCTTAAAAATAAAAATGGAATCTTTAGAGCCTCTAGCGACCTTTTGTATCTGTGGTTCACATCCCATGTCAAACAATTCCACATCCGCATGGGTTTCACTGAAATCAGCCCAGATACACATCCCCTCAAAACCTTTGTCAGAACACATACACGTATTCCTAATTTCAACTTCATAGAGTGGAAAAACTTCCTTAAAGTTCTAAAGCCCGAACAACTCCGATGGCGGCTAAGGTTACCGACGCTAGGCAAAGTCAGATTGGCCTGTGATAACAAAGGTCCAGTCCCCTTGCTAGGATTCACAGGCGCTACCGCATACTATCCGAAAAGGGTGATCCGACAGTTCGGGGCGCTACAAGGGATCCCTTCTCCACCACAACCTGGCATCTTTTCTTTTGACATACCAAGCAAGACTCTCATGGAGGAGGAGAAGAAACAGTTTGAAGCCAAGGTGACATCCATCATCCGCTCCTTGAAGAATTCGCAAGCCGAAGAAATAAGTTGGCCAGAAAACATGACTCATGAAGAAAACATTCATAGAGCCACTGCAGAATACATTCAGCACTTTAAAGCAACCAGACGGAGCCTTGTCGAGCCATACGTACCCGAATACATCGTACCATATGTACCTGGAATAGAGCCGTACGTACTCGAAGACATGGGACCGCTGTCATATTCAGAAGATGACGAACCCCAGACTGAAGAGGGGAATCCATACCGGGATGATGAGGATACCTTAGACCTCAAGCGTCCTAGACTTGAATATGCTATTCTGTCAAGTGTAAAATAAGCAAACATTGTGACACCTTCTCATACATTCTCATTTCTATGTGATGCTATTTTGGACACATGAGCATAAATGTGAACATGTTTTGCGAATACATAAAAACTATCGTCCGAAATTACGTTTCTTTTAATTTCATGAATTCTTGTCGGAAAATGATTAAAAGAACTACTTACATGAGGTTAAGGCTTACGAGGTAGCCATTTTTCCATCTACCGACAAGAAACATGCAACTAAAAGAATTAACTGTTTCTTTTTGGCAAAGACAAAAGAAATACTCACTGGGAATCCTTCTGGAACAGGTACACTCTCATCATGGAATTACCAACACATCGTTTCCGAACTCGCCTTAAGACAAGAATGGAGCAACAAGAATTAACTCCGCGTGTGGGCATGCTGGAATCTCAGATGACCGCCCTAGCAACTATGATGGCAGACATCAAAGCAATGCTGGAAGCTACCCAAGCTAAACAAACAACGGGTCATAACCAGAACAACGCAGGTCATTCTTTTGTACCTAATACAGCAGATAAGGAGGTGACGAGAGATACTCAACATGCAGAAGAGGACATCCATGAACCAAACAGCCGGCCACAACAAAAGGCCTCACCTGTTGTTATCAACCTCGAGAAAGAGAAGAAGGGGAAGCATACTGTGAAAACCGAAGCAGTGGCTAAAAGGTTGGCCAAGATCGAGGAGTGCTTGAGCAGCCAAGGTTACGAGTTAGCTCGCTTCGACAAAATATCTCATTTTGCTAAAGTAGAGACTCCTCCTGACTATAAGGAGCCAGAGTTCGTAAGAATGTATAACGGGATGGGCTGTCCCCGTGCCCACCTCAAATATTATCTGCGCAAGATGGCGCACTATTCGGATTATATTCCACTATTGATGAACATGTTCCAAGAGAGTTTGGCCGGCGCCGCTTTGGCTTGGTTCATCGAGCTAGACCTAGAAGATTATGATGGATGTGAGGATCTTGCAGAAGACTTCCTCAGACAATACAAGTTCAACACGGCTAAAGCCCCAACAAGAGAAGACCTTCTACGAACTTCAAAGGCGAGAGGCGAATCAATCAGGACATATGCCCAGAGGTGGCGAGCCTTGGCTACCCAAGTAAAGCCGTCAATCCCAGAAGAGGAGCTGATCGACTTATTCCTAAAAGCGCTCCCCTACGAATACTTTGACACAGGCTGAACACTTCCGGATGTCAAACATTTGCACACTTGATAAAGGTTGCTGAAAGGCTAGAATGGGCCTTGAGAGAAAGGAGGCCTCATGAAGCTCCTACTAGGAAGCAGTATCCCTTGAAAAAGGAGAGAGAAGCTGAACTGGACATAGCGTTTATACAGGATCCCCACAAGCCCAAGCCGTTTGGCAATTCCAATCAGACCAAATGAGGATCGTCCGAGTCAACACTGAAAGTACAAGAGCCCAGAAGAAGGCAACCCCAGAAGCAATTTTCTCAGCTCCCAAGGCCTTTATCCAAGTTGCTCCCAGTGCTGCTAGAGCAACGCCTGGTGGCAAAAGAACCGCCTAGGGCAAACCCTGTCAAATATCCTAGCTTTGATGAGAACCAAACATGTATCTACCACATGGGCGAAAGAGGGCATAATGTGGACAACTGCTATATCCTCAAGCTGAAGGTGTAAGCTCTGATTGACAGTCAAATTCTGAAGTTTGACAATATGGCCCCAAATGTACAAGAAAACCCACTTCCGGATCATCAAGCAGTAGGAGCAATATTTGCTGAAGTGGAGGAAGACTGCCTTAGGCTGAAGGTAGACGTACCTAAGCTGACCAACTTGCTAGCAACCGCTTCATCATACCCAAAAGCAGGAGAGATCTCTGTTGACGAAAAGAAGCTATGTATCGCCAAAATGATGAGCTTGGGGATAATGTCCGATATTACTAATGAAGAATTCGAAGGAGTTGAAGCTTCTTTATCTTTGGGAGGAAGCTACTTCGTGATAACAACAGAGTGGGGCAGCACCTGGGACATCCCACACAAGAATATGGTAGATAGTCTTGAGCCGGTCACTCAGTCAGAAGAAGAATTCGAAAAGGACGAACTAGAAGCCAAAAGGCGAAGTCAAGCGAACCGCAAATTTATGGCCAAAGCGCTTGAAAAGGGCGAAATTGTAGACAATCTTGGTCAAGATTCTGGGGGGTACAACTTCAAAGTGAAATATTCAGCCCCTCCCAGCTTTTAACAGAAAATTGAGGACATCATACCAGACGGATAGGGAGGTATGGATGATCTCTCTCAACCAGAGACCTTGAAGGACGTAGAAGAACTTCTTTCAAAAGGGCTTGACGACACCATATCAATGGTAGAAGTCACTACGACAGTGGTAATCAGATTGGAAGAACTTGATAGCATGAGCGGGGTGAAAGACTACCTAGTCAAGCCTGTTGTGATTCAACTGCCGCAAGAAGAAGCAGACAACACGACTGAACCGGAGACGTCTTATCAGGCAACTGTAACTATAGAAGTCCCCCCAGTAGAAGAATACGATCCTAAAGCAGTCCATTGGGACTATGGGACTAAAGAAGTAGACGCAGTAATGAGGTCTGGACGGTTTTATGCCCCTAGGGAGGGCGAATCCGAAAAAAAGGAAGACGCCGAAAACCTCATATCAATCATCAAAATCAGCGAGTTCGAAGTAATAGAGCAGCTGAGGAAGATGCCAGCTCAAATATCCTTGCTAGATTTATTCATCAACTTAGAGAAGCACAAGAACGCACTGTTGAAAATACTCAACGAAGTACATGTCCCTAAATCAATTAACGAGGTACAATTGGGGGACTTTGTGGGGGCAATCCTTTTAAAAGACCAGTTGAGCTTCTCTGACGATGACTTCCCCATGGAAGGGAGAGGGCACAACAAGGCCTTATATGTCTCCGCGCAATGTAACAGGAAGAGAGTGGCACATGTATTAATCGACAATGGATCAGCCTTCAATATTTGCCCTTTGGCTACCCTAAGAAGTTTAGGAATTAATGAGGAAACGGTTAAGGCATCCAAAACGGCTGTGAGAGCTTTCGACGGAATGAGGAAGACCGTGGTGGGCGAGATTGAGCTTGACGTATTTATCGGCCCGACGAAATTCTCTATAAACTTCCAAGTAATGGATCTGCCCAGTGCATTTGGATTCTTGCTGGAAAGGCCTTGAATCCATACAGCAGGAGCCGTCCCTTCAAGCTTGCATCAAAAAGTACGCTTTGTAGTGGATGGGGAGGTGATTACCATACATGGAGAAGTTGACCTCCAGACATACCAGAGCAGTGCCATTCCCTATATTGAACTCGAAGTGAAGACAGAAGCAAGCTATCATTCCCTAGAACTGGTAGCAACAGTTCATACCCCGGCAGGAACAAGATTGAGAACCCCCTATATCTCAGAAGCCAATCTCTTACCAGCCAAGATATTACTGACATATGGGTTTAACCCTGGAAAAGGTCTGGGTAAGAACAGTCAAGGGATAAATGTCCCCCTGCAGTTAAAAGCTAACCCGCATAGAATGGGTTTGGGGTACCAGAAATATCATGTGAATGAATCTGTCCCAGAAGCAGCAGGCCGAGGCCGAGGCAAAAGCCTAGGACGTCGGGGAGGCCGAAACAACTTGAATGACTCATTCATCGGTTCTCCAACTTGGAAAGGCAGATCGAAGATATTTCCTCTGAACACCTACTTCAACCAGAACTCTAAATGGTTATCTGAAGAAAATGTCACTTCACCGATAGAACCAGATCTGACAAATCCTTTTCTTGAAGATAACTCTGTGAATGCCGTCATAGAGTGGCTAAGTGATGAAGCCACTTCCTCTGAGTAACGAGACTCTTCCCTTGTCTTTAAATACTGCATTTAGAACTTTTTGCATTTTGTCGCATTTTCTTTCCTTATTGTACCTATAGGGAAACGCCTTTGGATCTCCGGCCGTTGGTCCAAATAGCACATCTTGTAATGCCGCCCATCTTGCATTCAATGAAACCATACATATTTTGTTAAGGACATATGGAACCACGAATCAGCCCAATGATGATACTAGTCTTCTGCATAGAAGCCTGTGGCCTGATTTGCCGTATGACTCCTGATTTCCAAAGAGATTTCCTTGGGGCCAGGATATCCAATGACATGAGGATTAGTCCCGTTTATTCCTGTACCTATTTCGAAAACTCTTTCAAAAAAAAAACTTTCCGTGATCATACATGTCATTCTTATGGAATACAAACTAACCATACTCATGACATTTCAGGCATATCATCTCAAACATGCATACCAGGTTGTTACGAGATTCGGATTTCTCCAGTAGCCATTCTTATAGCATTGAGGAAGATGAAGACGAGGGTTATGCGTCTATCCGCAGAGATTGGAATGCCTTTGAGGAATCGACGCCTCCTACTTCAGAAGAACCAATCATTGTTAATCTGGGAGACTCCGTGAATATCAAAGAGGTCAAGATCGGCGGACATTTATCCCGAAATGAAAGGCTCGAGTTCACAGAGTTATTGAAAGAATATCAAGACATTTTTGCATGGTCTTATGCTGATATGCCAGGCCTAGATCCTAAGATCATGGAGCATGCCTTACCTACAGATCCTAGTATCAAACCTGTCAAGCAAGGCAGCAGGCGGATGAAGGCTGAGTTGGAAGACAAAATTAAGGAAGAAGTCATGAAGCTTCTTAGGGTAGGCTTTATTGAAGATATCCCATACTCAGACTGGATTGCAAATATAGTCCCCGTCATGAAGAAGGATGGTAAAGTTTGGATCTGCGTGGATTACCGAGATCTGAATAGAGCAAGCCCAAAAGATGATTTTCCACTTCCTCACATTGATGTGTTAGTGGATAGCACAGCAGGTTATGAATTGTTCTCGTTTATGGATGGATTCTCGGGATACAATCAAATCTTCATGAAACAAGTAGACAAACCAAAGACTGCTTTTACCACACCATGGGGGAATTTTTGCTACGAAGTCATGCCCTTTGGATTAAAAAACGTCGGGGCTACCTATCAGAAGGCTATGGTCACATTATTCCATGATATGATCCACAAAGAAAATGAAGTATACGTCGACGACATGATCGCCAAATCCAAGAAAGGACAGGATCACGTACAGGTGTTAAGAAAATTATTTGAGCGCCTGCGCAAATATAAGTTGAGGTTGAACCCTAACAAATGTGTGTTTGGGGCAAAATCTGGGAAACTTCTTGGGTTCGTAGTCAGTAACAGGGGCATTTGATCCTTCAAAGATTTAAGCTATCCATGATCTGTCAACGCCCTCCACAGTAAAAGAAGTGAGAAGCCTTCTGGGGAGACTGAACTATATTGCCAGATTTATCAATCAACTGTCTGATGTGGCTAAGCCAATCTTTAAATTGCTTAAGAAAGGCGCGAAAGTAACATGGGATGCTGAATGCAGCAGGGCATTCCAAATGATCAAGAACTATCTAATCACACCGCCGGTACTTGTGCCACCAATTCCTGGTCACCCATTGACCTTATACTTGACTATACAGCAGGAGTCCTTGGGAGCCTTACTCGCCCAAACTAGCCCGATCGATGATAAAGAAAGGGCCATCTATTACCTGAGTAAGAAATTCACACCATCTGAAGCAAAATATGTATCAGTTGAAAGGGCATGTGTAGCAGCGGTATGGGTACTTCGCAGACTGAAACAGTATACCCTACACCACCACATTCAGCTCGTAACAGAGAACGATCATGTCAAATACCTCCTAGAGAAACTCGCTTTAATTGGGAAATTAGCAAAATGGCAAGTAATGCTATCTGAATTTGACATCAAGTGTTCTCCACAAAAGTCAGTTAAAGGAAGAGCTATAGCTGACATGCTAGCAGAAAACCCGTCAAACGGTGAGTCTTCTGAAGTAACAAGCACAGAAGGTCAAATTCTCAACTTAGCAGAAGACAAGTGGGTCATGTACTTCGATGGTGCTGTTAATCTATCAAGGGCAGGCCCTGGGGCAGTACTGATATCCCCCGATGATCAACATTACCCTGTGGCGGCAAAAATAACTTTCCCTTGCACCAACAACATCTCAGAATATGAGGCATGCATTTTAGGCCTACGATTGGCCATTTCCATGAAGATACCTAGGTTGCAAGTTATTGGAGATTCCATGCTCATCATTTTACAAACACAGGGAGAGTGGAAGACAAAAGATGCAAAGCTCATCCCTTATCATGAATACCTTGAAGAATTAATACTCGAATTCGAAGAAGTGTCATTCGAATACCTATCGAGATCCCACAATCAATTTGCAGATGCGTTAGCCACCCTTGCCTCAATGTTGCAAACAACTAGAGGGTTGGATATAGAACCCATAAGGATCAATATAGTTGAAAGGTCAGCTTATTGTATGCTAATCGAAGAAGAGTTTGATGGGGAACCATGGTATTACGACATCAAGAACTATCTCTCAAAAGGTGAGTTTCCTGAAGGATGCCAACCAGGAGACCAGAGATACATAACCAAGATGGCCAGCAAATTCTTCCTCAATGGACAAATTCTGTACAAAAGGTCATTTGACTCTATTCTGTTGAGGTGTGTAGATGCTAAAGAAGCAAATATCCTCATGAAAGAGATCCATGAAGGAATATGTGGGCCTCACATGAACGGCCACCTCCTCGCTAGGAAGATCATGCGGCTTGGCTATTTTTGGATGACCATCGAATCAGACTGCTGCCAGCATGTCCGGTCATGCCACCAATGCCAAATATATAGTGATAAAATCAATGCACCCCCAAACGAACTACACCAAATGTCGAAAGTTTGGCCTTTCTCTATGTGGGGCATAGACATTATAGGGCCTATTAATCCTGTGGCTTCAAATGGTCATCGCTTCATCCTAGTAGCGATTGATTATTTCACAAAATGGGTAGAGGCCAGTTCTTACAAGAATGTCACTACAAGAAATGTGGCAAGATTCGACAAAAGAGACATCATCTCCCGGTATGGTACCCCGCAGGTAATCATCACAGACAATGGGTCTAACCTGAACAACAGGATTGTCAATGGCCTATTGGATCACTTCGGTATTCGACATCTGAATTCATCCCCCTACCGCCCACAGATGAATGGGGCAGTGGAAGCGCCCAATAAAAACATCAAGAGAATCTTGGCTAAAACAGCAGAAAACTATAGGGATTGGCATGAAAGGCTGCCCTTCGCCTTAATGGCTTACCGAACGTCAATCAGGACTTCTACAGGGGCAACTCCCTACAGTCTGGTGTATGGGACGGAAGCAGTTCTACCCGTGGAAGTTAAGATTCCCTCTTTGAGAATCTTGTCAGAGGGTAAACTCTCCGAGCCAGAGTATTCCAAGCACAGATACGAACAGTTGAATTTAATAGACGAGAAGCGTCTTAAAGCCATTTGTCATGGACAAACTTACCAGAAAAGGGTAGCCAAGACGTTTAACTGAAAGGTCAAGACTAGAAATTTCGAAGTAAATGACTTGGTAATTAGGAAAACTTTGCCGAGTAATATCCATCCGGGAGGTAAATTCACCCCGAATTACGAAGGCCCCTACATTATCAAGAAGATTCTCACTGGAGGAGCATTGATCCTTGTAAACTCCGAAGGAGAAGAACTGGGGCACCCTGTAAACTTAGATGCTGTGAAGAAGTATTACCCTTGAAATAAAATCAGATTTCGATTATATGACTCATCCCGGATTGAGCCGAGTCGTCATAATAGTCATTGCATAAGCATATCATGCATCCATGCATACATTAGCATGTTTTCAATATTGCAGGACCCAAGGAAGCAAGGTCCTCAATGGCAAATACCAGGAATGTCTGATGAAGACAGCAGACAGCAAAGCGAAGAGCGGGAAATTTCAAAGTATGGCACAGAGGCACGCTCCAAAATAAATAAAGCCACTGAGCAGGATTCATTGCCCCAATCAGACGAAGGCATCATCGCCATAGGTCAAAATGGCTAATTTATATAATCTACGCATTGGCATTCAAATGGGAATACATGATCAAGGAGACCTAACGGCGTGGTGGTCATATTTTCATAAATTTATGAATTTCCATTGGAGCACATGATCAAGGGTAAGGTGTATCGTTCTAATTTTCTGAAATTCGAGAACGAACACTGACGCATTCCTTTTGATGTTTTTCAGGAATCCCTAGCCGCGCTGGGCAGGTAAGTATTCCTTTCCCGACCTCTTAGGTTTTAAGACTGTCAGAATCCTTATTGCTAGAATTTGAATCTAGCATACATTCAAAGCTCATGTCTAAAAAGACGCAAAATTCTCACAGTCATTGGCATTCATGTTTAGATCTGGAGGTTATCTGAACATGATTGAAATATACATTGTGCATCATAAATCCCATTGAAGGGTGAGTTTTGGAGAAAGCAAAATGAACTTTTCCAACAAGAGTTGTTTAAAACTGTTTAAAAGGATGTTTCCTCAAACAAAAGGCAAGCCTGGTCCAAACACGTCCCATACACACTTGAGAGATGAGTGGAGTAGTAAGGATAGGGAGACCTTGACCTACGGGAGTAAGGATTATTCGCAGTGATTACATGGATTGAAACGACGGAGGCATTCGTTTCTCTATCATAAACACTACAGGTAACCATTGATAACCCTTTGAACGGCGGTTTCATTCTTTACCACTGTCAAGAACCACCCCACAGCGGGGCAAACTGGAGGTATATCTAGCGGTATCAGGAGGTAAATGGTTAGAAGTTCTCTTGCTCAGACTTGCATCAATCTTCGCGTGTTGCTTGTCATTTTAACTCCTATTGGTAATTCAGGTGCTGTAGGATGACGAAAAGCATTCGTTTCTCTACCCTATACACTTTTACCCTTTGTACAACACAGTTGAGCCTGTACGTTTGTTTCACAAACCCGTTGGTGATCATTGCGTATTTCGAGACAGAAGCGACGTCACTTCAAGAGCGGAAGAGTTCAAAACACAGAATTTGTGAAAAATTCCTAGATTAATATTTGAGTGCTGAGATTCAAGTTGTACATCTAGCACATTCATTTGAAAATTCTAATCCCCAAAAGAAAAGAAAAGATGGGATTTCAAGAAAAGAGATGGAAAAATCCGATCCTGGGCATCAAGAAAAAGCAAAGTGCCTGGTAAAAGCAAGGCCAATGCCCGTCCAAATACTTCTACACTTGTGAATCATGTGTTTGATCTTGTAAATGCCAAAAGATGGCATGATACCTTTTTATAGGTCACTAGTGAGATCTCGTTGTAAAAGAAAATTCCAAGGGAGCTAGACTGCGAAAGATACTCCCAAATCATGTCACACTCAGATGATGAAAGTGTAGACAAGATGTTGACACAGTCTCAACATGAAAGAGATATTCTCTAAAGACAAATGTGCTCTTCAAAGACTATCAATGCACTTCAAAGACTGAAGACGCTCTTTGAACCAAAAGGAGGCAAGATGGCGGCAAACTTGCAATGATCACCAATATTAAACCCTTCGCATATTTTGAGCCAAAAACAAGCCTTTTTTGGGTCTCCAAACCTATCTACGTTACAACCCTGAAAAGCCTTTTCTAATTAAGGCACTTGGATTGACATAGGGTTTAATGTCTAAGCTTAACTCGAAGAAGTTCGAGCAAGATTATTTTTTTCTCATTTTGCAGGTTTCTTGACTTGTAAACCTGGAGCAGACATTGAAGACTTCTCTTCGAAAGCCTCGACTTGCACGCAAGTCCCCCTTTGAAAACCGCTGACTAAGCCCAACATTACGGTCCCTTGGAAGTCCTCCTAATCAATCGAGATGTATCCACTGCGAATGATCCTAAAATCCGAGGCGCGGATTTGATAGGAAATTAGAGTGCATTCTTGATAAAAGACCATTATCTCAAAACAGTGAGAAGTCCTCTTTGATGAGAATACTCCAATGGACGTTTTAACCAAAGTCTTTTGGGTAATTTCAGATTGATTGATTCAAACTTTCCTCACAAGAAATTTTTTGTCACTCCCGTATATTGCAAGGTGTTTTGGATAACCTCCAGCATCGTAATGCATTCATTGAAATTTTCCATGACTATGATATAAGTCATAAAGTGCTATCAGTTTGACATCAGATATCACTTAAAGACCATTGATGTGCCTTTGGTAAGAAAATTTTCAGCTTGGAGCTTCCGCAAGATTCTTGATGACTTCGGCTCCTAAAATGACTTGCATCACTCTTGGTCCCAGGAGGATGCCTTGCTCTATGAAGAAGAGCTTTCAAGCTTACTTTTCTGTAGGATCCTTGGATGATTGGAGTACCCAGATCCCAGAATGTCACCTCTCATGTCAAAGAGGACAACCTTTAGAAATCATCTCTCCGAGAGATCCCAATGTTACAGGTTGGAACTTTCTACAGGATACCTGGAGCTCCCAGATCCCAGAATGTCACCTTCAATGTCGAAAGGACAATATTCAAGATAGTCTTTCTGCGAGATCTCAGGTAGCCCCTAGGTCCCAGAAGAATCTTATCAAAGTTTTTGCAGGTTTAAGTTTTCTGCAGGATACTTGGAGTCCCCAAATCTCAGAATAACGCCTCGCATGTCGAAAGGACAATTTTCAAAATCAGCTTTCGGTGAGGTTATAGGTAACCCCTAAACCCAGAATGGCTCATATGGTGAAGCCTAAAGGTTAGGCACACCTCACTTGTATAAATCCTAGTTAATATAGGATCAAAATGTTCGACAATCCCTAAGAGACTGGGTGCGTCATCCATAGGTTCCTAGCAGAGAGGAGTCCTATTCATGGTCCGATCCACCATACGGATCAAAACCCTTGACAATCCCTAAGAGACTGGGTGCGTCATCCATAGATTCCTAGCAGAAAGGAGTCCTATTCATGGTCTGATCCACCATACGGATCAAAACTTCTGACAATCCCTAAGAGATTGGGTACGTCATCCACAGGTTCCTATCAAATATAGGAATCTCATTCTAGTACGGCCTACCATACAGGCTAGAGTTTAACCGCCCTAGGATATTCAAAAGACGAGTCCCTATGTATTCACTTGAACTCGCCATACACCGCGCATGCCGCACGAGCATCAGGCAGGTGAACAACAGGTAAATAACAAGTGGGTCTCCCTACTTTCTCTCTCACGTCAGCAAAAGAATAAGGAACAGAGTGTTCACCAGCAGGACAAGAAAGATTGAGTGTCAAGATTCGTTTTTTTTCCCCAGTCGAGTCGGTCTAGACTCAAGTGTCACCTGTCTTTGAGCGAAACCTCTCACGAGATTCCTCTCAAAGAGGGGCAGCTGTTGACACCTGATTCTCGACCAAGTCTTTTTCAGCTTTATTTTTGAAAAAAATCACAAAAAATCCATAAAAAGTCAAAAAATTACAAAATCAACTTTGGTGGCACATGTCATTGCAAAATAAACATGCTGCCCAATGGGTTTCACCATTTTGAATCGATTGGAACAGGTAATTTGACCCAATTTGATCATTTGAACCTTCAATTGCATAATTCCCCAATTTGCAATTAAAAGGGAATTTGGGGTTTTTGTTGAAATTGATATGAACTTTTGGGCAAAATCACATTTTTTGATAGAATTCATGCCCCAGATTCGATTATGAGGTTCAATTGCAAAAATTTCCTGTTAATTTGGATTTAATTTGGAAAATTGCAAGTCGGGACCGGTTCGGACCGGTCTGACAGCCAGTTGAACCGGACGAACCGGTCAAGAACAATGTCTTCTTCTTCCCCAAAACACTCGTGTGAATGAACAGTGACAGACCGAGTTTTGAAGACCAAATTGAAGGTCAATTCGCGACTAATTGAAAGGGGAATGGTGGGCATTTTGTTCCTCTCATCTTCCTCCGTCGATCGACACCAACAACACCATCCAACGTCGCCGGAACGGAGAGTAATCAGCCGGTGAAAGCCCCGACACCTGTAAAAGTCAACAACGACAAAGCTCAGATGAAATTAGTCCAAATTCGTGACAAATGCGATCACCAGAGGTCCCGAACGGAATGACCATTTGATACCCGTCGATTTCCGGTCGACGGTGACCATTTCGCACGTGTTCTCACGTGCGAAGGTCAACTGCCCAACCTCCCATTTCGGCGCCAAAATTCCCAAGAGCTATATAAGCTCATGATCGCTTTCTGTTGAACAGGACGGTTGATTCAGTTGAGGAGAGAGGAACTGAATTGCGCGAGAGAGAAAGAACGCAAAGCAGAGCTCGTTCTCCGACCCCCGTCGTCGAGAACTTGAGCTCAAATTGCAGAGCGCCGGTTAGGCCTCCCCAAGCTAAACCAAAGCTCTACGACGTCGTTAGGAGGCCGTCCAAAGTCCCCAGAGTCGATCGCCGTCGGTCGCGTGCACGGAACCCACGAAAACAGGTGAGACGCAGCTTCAAACCTTTCATCGTATATCAATAGCGTTTTGCTTATTTCATACTTATTCTTGCAATTATCCTGGGCATTTCGTTCCTAGAAGGTCACTGACCATCGTCGCGTGTCCTTTTTGCATTGACTTTGCATGAATATCTCGAATCAAGTCTTCGAAAACAACCTCCATAACCGGCCCCCGTTTATTCTTGTCCAGCCAAATCTGGGCCGAGCGAGCTCAATCGGAGCTCGAGGTAAGTCTCTTGAACCTACATTGATGCTGTTTTATGATTAAATTGCCATGATTTTCTGTGAATCGAGCTATCAGATCTCCATGGCCGTACTCGGCGACTCGCATGATGTTCTTGATTCTGTGGATTATATGCTCCGATCCTTAGATATGGTAGGATAGAGTCGATTGCGAGTCAATGGGCGTTGGTTTCGTGCGATTTCATCAAGGTTTCACCGTTAGATCGGCGACGGAGCTCCTCAGCCGTCCATTCCGCTGGGGTCGAGAGGTTGAAGACGATGCTGACCTGGCGAGTCAACAAGTCAAAACGCTTAGGTGGCAATAGGTCATTGGACCACGTGTCGATCTAGTCAGCTCGGCCGTTGGGGGTTGTTATTCGAATAGATAGATCCAACGGCTGAGATTAATTGAGTCTAATAAATGGTGGCCGTCAGATTAGAAATTAGCAGATTCTTCCTCTAAAACACGATTATAAAGAGGAGTTGATAAAGTACAAAATTATGCATTGACAGCTTTGGAATTCAAGCCTCGTCTTTTGGCTTTTTTAGTCTCAGTCATGGTCGTGGTAGGATTTGCTTCATTTTCAGATGTTGCACTTGCAGCAGCATTAGGTATAACACCATTTGTGACAACATCCCACATCAAATCATCATACGCCTTAAAGAACCATTTCATCTTATTGCTCCACATATTATAGTCCTTCCCATCAAAGTAGGATGGCTTATTGGCAAAGTGCAAATCGCTTGCTCCTGAAGAGTGATTGCTAGACATAGTAGATCGTTAGCTCAGAAGTCAATAAACACTTCGTAAATATGAGCAACCTGCTCTGATAGCAATTGTTAGATCTAGCAATATCACCTAGAGGGGGGTGAATAGGTGAATCGACAACTAAATTGAAATTTCTGACGGAATTAAAAAATAATTTCAATACGCGATCAGTAAATAGGAACAACGAGTGATAATACAAAAATTAAACGCAGCAATGGAGTAGGGAAGAGAAATGAGCATGCTAAGTTTATAGTGGTTCAGCTTGTCAAGCCTACGTCCACTCTCCCACGATGATAGCCGATCGGCTGGATTTCACTATGATGAATTGAAGAGAATTACAATCGATCTGCCACTCAATTTTTCTTTTACAGATTCTCACAATGAATGAGATTTTGATCACTTAGAATACTTTGGATGAGATTTGGATTGACTCTTGCACTTTGGATTGTCGTTCGTCACTTCTTCGTAGATCGCCATGGTTCTTCTTTTATACTCCCTTGTCTCCAAACTAGCCGTTGGATACACGATCAAGGGATCGCTCTTCAATCTTTGATTGGATGTCATCAATCCTGATTAAATGAGACCGTATCAAAGAAGATATGATAACTGTTGAAGTTGGTCTTGAACCCTTCTGACCCAGTCGCCCATACAACCGAATCTCCAGTTTCCATAAGTGGAGTAAATCCAACTAGGTTCCAAAAGGATATTCTTGGAAGGTAATATCCATTTATAGAAAATCCCTTAATTGATTGGAAGGGATATTATGTCAATCGAATATCACAAACTTCCATAAGAAACCTTGCCTTGATCGGAAACCTGCCGTTCGTGGGTCTTCATGTTTAGAAATGCAGAAACTGATCTACTTCAAATTTACGAAATTGATCAGCTATAATGGAATGGTAATTCTGAGATTTGATAAGGTCAATTTGTCACTGCATATAGATATTGGTACGAAATGGTCAAATAAGAGAACATGTTGAATCTATCCCTCAAAAGCAACTCCATCTGAAGGTCTTCAGATGCACTCCATCTGACCTCGTGAGAAGCATTTCCATCTGACCTCGTCGGTAGCACTTCCATCTGACCATCGTTCAGAAGCACTTCCATCTGACCATCGTTCAGAGGCACTTCTATCTGACCATCGTCTAGAAGCACTTTCATCTTACCAACGTCCAAAGGCGCTTCCATCTGACCATCGTCCAGAAGCATTTTCATCTGACCAACGTCCAAAGGCACTTCCATCTGACCAACGTCCAGAGGTACTTCCATTTGACCAACGTCGAGAGGCACTTCCATCTGACCAATGCCCATTGTCCAGAAGCACTTCCATCTGACCAATGTCTAGAAGCATCTATATGACAACTCTCTCCTCGAGATTTAGTGATAGAATTGGATCCATACAACTTGCTGTTTACACATCCTTTCTGCAAATCAAAACAATATGCATGTCCTTTTGATAGTTTTGTCAGAATCAAAATACAAGGAGAATTTCCACAACACAAATTTGGTGAACAAACACCATGGAGAACATGGGTAAAAAGGAGTGGTTATCGAAGACGCCGGATTTCAAGATTTGAAAATGGTAATCGTCTAAACAGTTACAAAATGCAAGGGAACAAAAATACTTAGAAGAAAGAAGAAGAAGACAGATCAACAACACACAAAAAACATCAAATTTCCTTTGCAATTTAGCTTCTTTTGTACTTTCAGTTTTCTGCACCATTAGTTTCTGCAAATAAATTTCATTCTAAGTCATTTATAGCTTTCCTTATGGTTTTCCTAGAGTATTGTAACTTAGTCTGGTCTCTTTGTTGATCTCAAACCCACTATCAATCCATACATTTTCGTCCATATCCATATTTTCTCGGTGTGACCTGTTCTTCGCCACATACATTTGTTTGAGGATTGAACCACAGAACCTTCTTAATAAAAATCGAAGAACGAATTTTGGCAAAAGATTTTCCTTGTTGCAAAACGAGCGAACACGACCATAATAGTAATTGTCAGGTTGTTCGTTGCGAAGGGAGGAGATGGAGGCATCAGCGGGTCAGAGGGAGCACACAAGAGAAAAGAGGCTGAATTGTTTTCAAACGCACATGCGAAGGAATTGGATCTGGAATGGTATTTTTAGCTAAGAAAGTAAGCTCTCAAAATCAGTGACTCTACTATGATTTAATGTCAAACGAGCAGTAAGCAACACACAGTTATAGAGAGAGAGAACCTCTCGGGACTTATTCAGCTTGAATTTCGCTGATTTAACAGAATCGGTTAAGGTAAGATATGCTTGATTTGAATGAGCAATTAACTTGTTCAGCATATATTTCGCTCTTGTTTTGTTTCTTTTTCGCTTATGGCCTTTTCTTAATCGCGTGATTGCAACCACTGAATGTTTAGAGATTCTTCTCTTAACAAGCCATGAAAAAAGGAAAGGGGAAAAAAAACAACTTAAGTAGAACCACAACATTACGTGATCAACCCTGTTGCTGCTGGGATTAAAAAAAAAATAAAAAACTGTTACTGCAGAATCAAAAGAAGCCATGGAAGGTAATGAGGTGCCTCAACCTGTTTGCCAAACGTTTCGAGGCTACAGTCCCGGCTCGATTCCACAGAGGCCAAGAAGAGGGACAAGCTCGAGATGACGGAGGCAGTCGGTGTTCTCACTGAGGCACTAGATCAAACACATGAGGGGACGGGCGCTCAAGGAGGTCCTGTGATTGAGATCTTGTGAGGCGTGAAGTGGGAAGCGCGCGAGCGAAATGCCACAGCGGACGCCAGCAAGTGTCACAATTTGCTGTTTTTCTCCTGTTGATGGATAATAGTCTTTGAGCGAACAGATGATTTGCCGAGAAACAGGGAGGCTCCACCGCTTCCCATGGCGTTCTTGTTTCAGAAATTTCAAGAGGTACACACCCTCTCTCTCTCTCTCCAATCGACCCTTGATTATATTTCCAGACGAGTCCTGCATGAATTCGAGTCTTTTCAAGAACTTGTGCAAGGCATTAGCTGAAGCTGCTGAAAAATATTTGCTGGTTCTTCCTGGGATCACCGCGTAAGTTCCTTTTATGTCCTTTTATTTTGTACCCTGTTAGATTTTCTGTCCATTTTGTAGCAAAATGTCTTATCTTCCCTTCCCTTGGTAACTACCAAACAACAGAACTTGAACAGTTCGGTTCGTATAGTAACTATTTTTGAAGGCCAAGTTTGGCTTGCAAGATTTAGACAAAGAATACTCCAACAGTTACTAGTGCCTGTACTGTTACCATGATTTCTAAATTGTTTACTTTAAAAGCTACGAAATTAAAAAGAACGTGTACTGATGCAAATATTGCGTGATATTTAGGCATCTTTTGTTTTTAGGCAATTTTATATTTTTAGGATATTTTCGCAATTTTGTGAATTTTATTGTCATTAGGGTTGACACCCTATATAAGTTTGTTTCGAGAGTTTTGAGAGCAGTTTTTGAATATTTGAAAAATATACGATTTGATATCGTTTCTGAGAGAGCAGCGATTGTTCCTCATTCTATCGATTTTGTACTTCATCGTATTCTTTCAATCGTGTTTCGTCATCATTTGGTATCAGAGCACAGATTGCTTCGAATCGATGGCTGAACAAAATCGTGGTGGTCGAAGGCATCATGGTCGTGGAGGCCAGGGACGAGGATTCGTTCCTGATGCGGATGAGCGGCCGCGTCTGAGAGACCTGCGAGACATAGAGAATGAACAGCTGAGAAGACAACTTCAGGATTTGAAGCGACAACTTGCACGGGTGCAGAAAAGGTGAATGTATGTGGAGCGACGACTTGCGCTAGCGGGGTTGTACTTTTCATCCAACAAAAATTCGATCGTCGATAAATATCTGATCGTCTATGAAAATCCGATCGTCGATGAATATTCGATCGTTGAAGAAAATCCGATCGTTGATCAATGTCAGATTGTCGATGAAGATCCGATCGTCGATAAATATTTGATCGTTGATCAAGATCCAATCGTTGATGAAACTTCGATCGTTAATCAAGATCCGATCTTTGATCAAGAACCAATCTTTGATCAAGATCTGAATTTTGATAAATATTCAATTTGTTATGAAAATCTAATTTTTTATACTGATCCGGTCTATGATGAATCTGACGAAGAACAAGAGAATACGGATCCAGGGGTGACGGTAGAAGCCATCGTGTCAGCAAAGGGCAGCGAGTTCGTCCCTATCAACGTTTCCCAGGCGGAGGCGTGGATGCCGACGTGCGAGGGTAGGTGATTGGGTTTTCGCCGCGTTCGAAGACTCGGAAAAGGAGGAGCAATTGGTTGATTATTGTTCATAGATTCCTAAATCCATTAAATCTATGGGCATTAATTTTCCTTATGATAAAAGGCGCAAGAAATTGTCCGCGGAAGTTTGTATGGATACTGTGAGGGTGAGACGCACATCGAGTTCTTCAAAGGTGCGTGTGGCTGAACTATTGAATATTGTTAATATTCATGAAGGTGTTATTGAATCTAGTAGGGGCTTCCACACAAATTTGTATTTTATTCATGGAATATATAGTGGTGGTGAATTACTCGATTAGATATTGTCCAAGAAAGACAGTAGTTATATTGAGAAAGTTGCAGCAGTTTTTGTACGCCAGATGCTCAAAGTCGCTGCCTAGGGCTATTTGTTTAAGTCAAAAAAGAGGAATTCTCTTTGAAAACCACAAACTTTGACTTATCGGACTTCATAAAACCAGGACAGAATTTTGAAGTTATTGTCGATAGCGCCCATTATATTGCTCCTGTGGTATTGAAACGCAAGTCTGGACAAGAATCAGATGTGTGGAGTATTGATGTGATAGGTGTTGCGACTGATGGAAACAAAAATTCCGGGAAGTTCATGTATACTTGTGACAACATGGAAGGCAAGATTGGTATCGATGGTTTTCTTAGATGTTCCTTGAATATTCAAGTCATCGATTATACTGTGTTGAATGAAATCCGAGTTGAGAAAGTTATTCCTATAGAACAAATTGCTTTTTCTTTCTTTGTGGATGAAAGTGGATCAAGCAAGAAAGGAAGTTCTCTACACTTTGAACTGTATTTGTTAATGACTAAGTTTGAAGATGTGTTTTCAAGGAACTTTTTGGGGCTGAAGTTAATGTATTATTTGATTCGATGGAGAGGCCGTCCCCGACTTTTTTCAGATGAGAAGGCACAACAAGATTTGAGGACAAATCTTTTTCTGTAGCAGGGGAGAATGATGCAAGTATTGCGTGATATTTAGGAATCTTTTATTTTTAGGCAATTTTATATTTTTAGGATATTTTCGTAATTTTGCGAATCTTATTGTCATTAGGGTTAGGATCCTATATAAATTTGTTTCGAGAGTTTTGAGAGCAGTTTTTGAATATTTGAAGAATATAAGATTTGATATCGTTTCTGAGAGAACATCGATTGTTCCTCATTCTATCGATTTTGTTCTTCATCGCCTTCTTTCTGTCGTGTTTCGGCATCATGTACACTTGCAGAATTTTAGAAAGGTTAAGTATATAACAATTTGCAAATATTCGTTGGTTATTGGGGAGCAGCTGATGGAGGTGCCTAGTGGGTTCGGTGGACTAGTATTTGTCGCACGGAACAAGTGATCGATCAAATAAAATAGATAGAACGAGCAAAGTAAATCGAACACTAGATGTACGTGGTTCGATCGTAAAGACCTACGTCCATGGGGAGAGCAGCAACGAATTCCACTATAGAACGAGCGATACACGGAGATTACAAATCACACTCGAGTTACACAAACACTCTCAGGCTACGTTTGGCAGTCGGGATATAAGTCAGGATAGGATAAAATTTATCCTATCATGTGTTTGGTTCCTACTCAGGATAAGATATAGCAGGATATAAGGGGGATATAGCCTGGATATAATTATCCTAGAGGGGGAGGTAGGATAAAGGTGGATATGATTTCTTTTGTTTATGGTATAAAAACTATTTTTCTGAATAACAAACTTCTTAAATAATAAAATTAAAATAATAATTAATTTTAAATAAATTTGAATTCTAATGTTAGAAAGAAAAATCAAAATAAAACATAACTTTTATTTTTATTTTTATTTTTTATAAATCATATTTATAATTTGATTTCTTTCTTCTTTATAATATATAGTTTGTATATGTATACACACACACACACACACTTAGTATTTATATCATTAAATATTTTAAGTATAATAGTATAATTTGTTATTTAATGAAAAAATTTATTAAGAAATGATGGAAGGGAGTCAAAATAACGATAAAAAGAGATTTATAATTAAAAATAATAAAAATGAATTAAAAGAAACTATATTTTAAGTAAAAATATTCAAGTTTGAAAATAATTTTTCTAATTCTTGAAGAGAAGGAGTAATGAAATTTCTAAAAAAAACTAGCATCTCTATCTCTAGTTCATGTGGAAGTTTCATGATTGCTCTGTAACTTTATAGTTTATTATAAAAATTCACAAGCCCTAATTACATCCAATAATACACATAGTGTGTAGCTTCAAATTCCTCGCGAAATAATCTCTCAATCTCGCAAAAGAAATTATACACAAATTCTTACCGTAAGAATTTCTCGACTAGAACACAAAGTTATTGAAGTAATTCCAAGAAAAAAAAAACTGCCAAGCACTCGTCTATCTAAACGGCGCGTTAAGAGCTCTTTGTACATTTTTCTTCCTCAACATGTGCGGTGCGAAAAACTTCTCTGCGACATCTTCTTCGTCTTCCAACGCCTAGATTATATACACGGAAAAGGAAGCCGCATCTTTTGACCAAGTCCACGCTTGAAGATCCAAAAAGATTCTGTCAAATAAACCATGATGTGACATTCTTCTTTCGTTCTTCTCATGTATATATATATTCACTTTCCTTTCGTCTGACTCATTCACTCCAAATCTGCATGGGGTAAGTGGACAAGCACTTTCCTTTTTACTCTTCAGAATATATATATATATATATATATGTATATATTGCCCCATGGCCAGATAAAAAAAGGTAATCTTATATTGGTCAACTAAACCCAAGCTGATTGTAACACACTTTTCTAATTCCACCTTTTTGTTCTTTCTTTGGCTTCGCGTGTTGACCAAGATTGCACGGCACAAGAAAAATCAAGATTGCGCGCTCAAATTTTGAGACACATTCTAACAATCTCCACATTATCTCAAAGTTTGAGCCATGTCACAATCGCTTCGCTAGAATCTGAACCTCCATTGCTACTACTCTCCCACAGCCCCAATGGGCTCAACCACCATAGACATCATCAAAATCCAAGCCGCGCTTGAACTTCGTCATAACCGTGGACCTCATCAAAACACCAACTGAACATGCACCTTTAACTACTCCACAAGAACTATCTGATACAAGCTTCTTAATCACAGATAAAACAAAACCACTATTGCATCGATATCTGTCAGGAGATCGAACACATACCTTGTAAATATCAGCAGTTACATCAACTGTTGGCTCTATAGGCTCCACCTGGCTATAAGCACCATCTGTGTTGATTACCACGCTAGTATCTGCTACCTCAGGAGTTTCTGGTTGCAACTCTACCTCAAACTGAACACCGTCCAGATCCGTATGAATACTTCCATAATCACTCCTAGCTAGAAGTACTGGAGACTCATCAAAGGTAACTTCTCTGCTGCAAACCAGTGAATTTATAATCGAGCACCACAACTAATCGACACACTCACCTTATGCATAGCCATGGAATATGCACATTGCCCTCACATCGAACTTACCATCACTTACTCGATAATAACACGGGCAATTAAACATTCTAAAAGTAGAATCATCAGCAACATTACCTGACCACACTTCTTCGGGAGTCCGATATCCAATCGCAGTCGATGGAGATATATTCACCAAGTAACTTGCCATACTAAGCGCATCTGCTAGAATTCTCCTTGCCATACCAGCACTAGAGATCTTTTCACGGGCCTTCTTTAGTAATGCTCTGCTCATCAATTCTGCAAATTGTTGTGGTTTACTAGCACTAGTGCGGTGTTTCACTATGCTCTTTTTCATCCAGAATTCATTAACCAGCTTCGAGCAAGACTCCATGCTACTGTCAGTTCGGACATACTTGATCAACTTACCAGTCTTCGTTCTGATCAAAGCTTTCAACCGCGTATTCCTGACAACAGCATCAATCTTGTGCATCGGCACAACCACCCAGGCCTTCTTCGAGTAGTTGTTAGACTCTTGAACAGATGTCGACGTCTTAGGAGCAAAACTTATCAAAGTCTCACCTTGAAGTTCATACAGGCCGCCATGCTTGATTCCTTTCATTATCACCAGGGCACCTCGAACAATCTTTAGGACTCCACCTCTGAAGAATACCTACATCAAGCTGAATCTAGAGCACCCAAGGAAATTAAGTTCTTTTTCAATTCTGGAACATGCCGTACTCCAGTCAATGTCCTCACAATACCATCATGCATTCTGATTTTAACATTACCAATACCCACAACATCACATTTAGCGTTGTTTCCCAACTGTACTTTACTATTATCCATGCATTGATAAGAAGTAAACCAGTTCTTGTTTGGTGTAGCATGAAAAGAACAACCAGAATCCATAATTCATCCGTCAAACGACGAATTCTCAGTGACAGACAAGACACAATCAACACCATCAGAATTTTCAGCTACAGTTGCAACATCATCTGTAGATTCAACTCCAATTCCCTTAACCCTTTCGTTTTTTAGCTTAAAACAATTTCTTCTAAGATACCCTCTCTTGCCATAGTTCCAACAGACATCACCGCCAGTCCTAGATTGACTACGTCTATTCATGTCCATACTACTTCTGCTAACACGAGTACTAGCTCTTCCTCTTTCACCTACTAAAGCTGTAGATATAGATTCGCCAGATTCTCTTCTACGGATATCCTCACTCATAATTAAATCTTGAGTCCCATCAAACGTCAAACTAGTTAACCCAGAAGAATTACTAACAGCAGTAACAGTAGTGTTCCAACTATCAGGCAATGAGGATAATAAAATCAAAGCATGTACCTCATTTTCAAAGTCAATCTCAACTGAACTCAATTGACGAACGATCATATTGAATTCATTAATATGATTAGTAACTGACACACCTAGGCTCATCTTCAAATTAAACAGACGTCGCATCAAATAGACCTTGTTGATTGCAGAGGGCTTCTCGTACATGTCCAATAAGGCTTTCATCAAACCCGCAGTGGTCTTCTCCTTGACGATATTAAACGCGACGTTACGAGCCAACGTTAGCCGAATAACACCCATCGCTCATCTTTCAGCAATTCCCAATCGAGTTGCTTCATCGTTTCTGGTTTCTTCATAGATAGGGGCTCGTGCAGCTTTATCTAATGTAAATAATCTTCTATCTGCATCTTTCAGAAACCAAAGTCCTTCCCCTCAAATCTGTCGATTTTCCCTTTAGCTTCTTCTGCTGCCATCGATTCACTTCAACTCAAGCAAGCCTAGCTCTGATACCAATTGTTGCGCGGAACAAGTGATCGATCAAATAAAATAGAGATAACGAGCAAAGTAAATCGAACACCAGATTTATGTGGTTCGGTTGTAAAGACCTACGTTCACGGGAAGAGCAGCAACGAATTCCACTATAGAATGAGCGATACACGGAGATTACAAATCACACTCGAGTTACACAAACACTCTCAGTGTTTCCCAAGCCCCAATTACATCCAATAACGCACATAATGTTTAGCCCTAAATTCCTCGTGAAATAATCTCTCAATCTCGCAAAAGAAATTATACACAAAGTTATTTAAGTAATTCGAAGAAAAAAAAATGCCAAGCACTCGTCTATCCGAACGGCGCTTCAAGAGCTATTTGTACGTTTTTCTTCCTCAACATGTGCGATGCGAAAAACTTCTCTGCGACACCTTCTTCGTCTTCCAACGCCTAGATTATATACACAGAAAAGGAAGCCGCATCTTTTGACCAAGTCCACGTTTGAAGATCCAAAAAGATTCTGTCAAATAAAACCATGTTGTGACATTCTTCTTTTTGTCTTCTCATGTACATATATTCACTTTCCTTTCGTCTGATTCATTCACTCCAAATCTGCACGGGGTAAGTGGACAAGCACTTTCCTTTTTACTCTTCAGAATATATATATTGCCCCATGGCCAGATAAAAAAAGGTAATCTTATATTGGTCAACTAAACCCAAGTTGACTGCAGTACACTTTTCTAATTCCACCTTTTTGTTCTTTCTTTGGCTTCACGTGTTGACCCAGATTGCACGGCATAGGAAAAATCAAGATTGCACGC
Organism: Rhodomyrtus psidioides; assembly: GCA_021437785.1. Taxonomy (NCBI): domain Eukaryota; kingdom Viridiplantae; phylum Streptophyta; class Magnoliopsida; order Myrtales; family Myrtaceae; genus Rhodomyrtus; species Rhodomyrtus psidioides. Next base: position 2,396,695 of record JAILYB010000119.1, read on the forward strand.
TCAAATTTTGAGACACATTTCAACAGTATTGATGGCGGTGGGCAATTTAGGTGATGGTGGGGATTTGTTTTCGGTTGTTTTGGTTAGGGGGAAGGAGTTGGCAACTGGTGCCAATATTTCAAAATTGGAATGGATTGGCCAATTTTGATTGGTTGGAACTTTGGACCGGATGGCATAGGTCTAGTTCAATTATTACCGTGAAAGCGTCCATGGTCATAGTCGGGATTTGCTGGTGGTTTGTTTGTAAAAACAAACTAAGAGGTACTTTGTCCCACATTGAAAAGTTGTGAGTCCGCACGTGCACTAAATTTGGTATAAATAAACAATTACCATTATTTTCTAGTGAAATCGTGCGACTGTTCATGATGGATTCTGACAACCTTTGAAAGGTTGCGTCTATTCAATTATCGGTTATTTTCTAAGGCACCCTTACAACCTTTCGAATGTTTGTGTCTTTTCAGAAATAACTATTGATTCATACATGGAAATGTATGATTGAATTAACTACTTTTCGGACGCGAAAAGGTGTGTTCGTTCTCATTATATATTAAAGTGTTCTATTCATTTTTAGAATCATCTTCATTTCTTCTTTCAATTTTCGTTCTTTCAACACAAGAGAAATACAGCCTTTGTTTTCAATTGTTTCCTAGAGAGATCTTGGAGAAATATCAGAATTGCTATTTGCTATTCTCACCGAGACTTTATTGTATCATGGAGGATATATGCGAGAAACCATTAGCAACGTTGTGGGGCAAACAAATCCTTAAAGAAAGTGATTACACGCCTCAAAGTCTGATTCCATTGTTCATCCCATTTGGCGAAATTTTCCAACAATTTTAAGGATTTATTTTGCAATAATGGAGTCAGAAATCTTTGTTTAAGGATTCAATCGTGTAACAATGGAGTCAGAGTTCATATTGGAGGCGTATGCGATACACCATTTGGAGCGTGGAATGCTTCGGAAGGAAATTATACTGATCTTGCCGCAATCGTAGAGGACAATATGTTATGCATGCATGCACTTAACAAATCTATAGCAGACCAGATGCTTGCACACCCGATTGATGCTTCAATTCTAGTCTGCTACACGATTTGCTTTGGTGAAATCTCGATAAAGATGTCAGAGGAGAGGTCAGTGGAACTCGGGAGGGCATTACCAACGTTGTCGTCCCATGAAAGATCAGAACAACAAAGCATATAAAATGGCACCAACAAGAACAAGCACTCTGTGAAATCTGGAGTCGCCCGTTGAGTTTTGGCCTAATTTGGAATGATAATTCGGAGCAATTAGGCCACGGAGACCATTGTGAACAACGAAGTTGAAAAAGGAATATTTTGGACTCGGAATCAATGGAATGTTCCCGTTTTGTCTGTTAATTTTTAAGATCTTTTCGACATCAGTTGTCGATGGTTCCTAGTCGGACGGCGACAAGTGTCACGGCCAATATCCTGAAGTGACTGGATCTCGCTATTCCAATCGTCGATGATAACCAACGTTTCTATCGTCGATCCAACTGCCAATCTATTAACAAGGTAATACCTACCACTTGTCACTCTATTTTTATGAGAAAAAGAAACTATTTCGATATTGATGAGAATATTTGAAATTTTCGGTGCATACGAATTTTGAATGAAATGCTCATAAGAAGCCAGTGCAACTTTGCAAGTTGGTTTCGTAAAGCATATGGTCTTGGATTAAGTCATGTTAGTTATATTCGATTCATTTCAATGAAGGAAATGCATTTTCTGGATCATATTTTCTTTGCCCTATGTTTTATGTCCTGTGAGATGACGATGTTGAATCCAAGGCCTGTAAAACAAACAAAACGATGGAGACGTGAAATGGGGGATGAGACATGTGGTTTTTAGGTTTTTTCTTCTTCTCCTCCTCGGTGGTCTACCTTACATTCTTTCATTTGCCGGGAGAAGACTCAAGTTTGAAGCATGAATAGCGTGGGCATGAGTGCATGAGGCACTTGCGATTGTGAAACCCCGTCTTTTCTTTCGTGTCACAGACTCTCGATAGCTAGAACTCCTTCCTCCCCTAGTACTTTGGGAGGGATTCCGTACCAGTTCGTGAAAAGTCTTCAGAACAAAGAGAGATAAATCTTGAGAGAAGGTTAGCAGTTTCTGATTGATGATATGTTTATCTTTGGAACTAATATTACTTGAATCATTGTGACTGAGAAGTATCTACCTTTCATATTGAATATGAAAAATTTTAGTAATGTAGATACTATCTTATGAATTGAAGTTTAAAAAAATATAGTTGGGGTTACTCTTTAAGCCAAAATGATTACATTGAAAAGATGTTAAATAATTTTACACATCTTGGCTTCAGAGAAATCAGTACTCCATTTGATTCAAGTATGAAATTAAATTATAATTCTGGTAAAGCAATAGCACAACTTAAATATGTGAGTGCTATAAGGTCTTGAATGTATGTGATGCATTGTACTAGGCTTGAGATAACATTTTTCATGTGTCAGTTGAGTAGATATAGTAGTAATACAAATATAGAACATTGTAATGTTTTTATAATATTGTGGTTAAGAGAACTAAAAGATTTATGATTGTTCTATAATAATTATCCGGATGTATTAGAAGGATACACCGATGTCTTTGGATTTCTATTGTGGGGGATTGTTGGGGGTGTCGCGACCGAAAAAAAAATATTAGGTTAATGGATTATTAGGTTATTTAAGGACTAACCCAATACGGACTCTCCCAAACCCTACCAAATCGCAGCTTAAATTTTATCGAAATGATTTAGAATTTGGAGTCGCCACTAATCATTTTTCGTAGGTTGATTAGAAACCTAAGTAAAATAGTGGGAGAACCATTTTACTTCTACGAACCAGAGATTGTGGATTCGGGGACTTGATTACACTAGTTAATTAAAACTAATGCCGTTTCGGTACCTTAATTCCATGAAATGTCTTAAATTTAGCAACTCAGATTGAATCAATTCAAAGCTCAGAAGAGTGAGTTCTTTTTTGAATTTTCACTTTTCAAATGCAATGCATGAATGACATGGCTATCTAAATGACATTATGATATAAAATGTAAATTTAGAGTCGGATTACCCTATATGCAGAATCTAATTAATCCAATTAAAGCATGCAAAATAATTAAAACTATGAATGAACTAAACATGCAAATCGAATTGATTAAACTAAAATGCATGAAAATGAACATGAATTTTTATGTAGCATAGCATATAAAAAACAAAATATCTAGTGATGCAATGCATGACTTTCAAAAGTTATAATGAATGAATATGCAATTTCCGAAAATATGATGAATGACATGGCATAATGACATGGCAAGATGACGTGGCATAATGACATGCAAAACATGACGTGGAAAATGACGTGGCGAGATGATGTGGCGATTGCATGACTTGTTGATGATTATTTTTATGCATTTTTTCGGATTCATAAAAAAGGAATGAATTAAAAAGCTACCCTATTTAACCTGATATGCAGACATGGCATATGCACGAGATTGAATATATGCTATCCTAATTAACGTGATATACTGACATGATATAATATGCATGAATGAATCTCCTTCCCTTTCTTAAAATTTCGGCCCAATGAGGGATATCTTGAAGATTTATTATCTTGATTTAATTGCTTAAGATCTAATGAAATAAGATTTCTAAGAAACCTTATTTTCCTAAAAATTCAATTAGATGGGGTTTTTAGGAAACCACATCTTACTAAATTCTTTAGGAAATTTCAAAACATGGCAAGTCCAATCAAGACAACACAAACACCCGAATATTCACCGCGAGATAAGGAAAGAAATCATGATCGTGTCGTTATCCCTTTCAATTTTCAAAAATTTGACCAACTTCCATTAGAGATTGATTTTTCTGAAGATAGCGAATCAGACCTAAGCGGTGATAGGTCAGATTAACTAAATCCAGGAATTTTTTTTTTATGAAAATTAAGCTTTGATCAAATTGGTGGTACCTTGAATTTCCGAAGAAAGTCTCAATTTTTCCATTGAAAATTTAATCAATCAAAACGACAATCAATCAATTAAAGATACACAACCCTCTTAAATTCAGAATATTCTGGATAAGGATTGTTACCTAAATTGCCGATTTGCTTTCCATAGTTTGAACCTCGACTGCTTCGACTCATCTCAGCGATGGTGGCTTGGGACACGCCCAGATCGGCGACGTCAAGAAAGATTACTGGAGCGGCATATTATTCACTAACAAACAAAACCTGAAAAAGGACAATGTAAAGGAACAAATCAAAAGGGGGGGAATAGAAAAAATTAAAAGCTTAATTGGAAGAGGCAACCTGATTATCATGATGGAATCAACGAACAATGGGTTGTTTTTGCTATATGTCCAATTAAGCTCCTTTGACCACCGCTTGAATTACGGGACGAAACAAATCAGCAAAGTTCGAGACTGTGTGCAAGCAAGATCGACGAGGTCGCTGAGTTAATGTTGTTCAGATTGCGTTGATCCGGGTGTCGAATGGTCACAGAGCTCTAGACATGAGAAAAGTAGCAGAGAAGTCTAGATTGCTCGCCATTTTCCCTTTCTTTGACATGAATTTCAATGACCAGCTCCTTCCATGGGGAACGTGACTTCTCTGGCCATGAATCCTTTCTCTCACTTCTCTCCCTCTTTTTTTTCTCAAATATGCCGTGTTTTATAATTTTGTGGCCTCTCTCGATGATACTTACTGATCCACCAAACGCATGGTAATCATTCACAATTTTCATGCTTATGTTTGCTTGTGGGAGATCCCAGTCCACTCCCTGAGAATTCCTTCGCTATTTAACTCACAAATCACACTTGTAATAAATAATAAGAACGAACCAGACCAAGGGATGGTGCAGTAAAAACAAACGAGGAAAACTGCCTGTGCTCATGGAATGGCGATGATGATAACATGATGTTGCAGCGGTCAATCCTCTTTGGTGCGGGACTGGCTTCAATGGGAGGCAATTTGGGTTGCCACTCGATGCAGATTGGAGAATTGAGATGGCTTGCCGATCGTCGGTATGGACTCTAGAATCAGAACTTTGACATCATACTGACTAAGGAAGCAATTGATCGCCACTCATCGCTTCTCGAGGACTCGGGATAACTTCCACATTGATGGCACCGCTGAGGGATCAATGATTAGAGAAGTTCGCAAAACTATTGATGGGACTCGCCAAGGAACCTTCACTGGAAATTCTTCAAATGCTTTGATCTTCATGTGCCATCCTTCAAAGTTGTTGACTTTGTTGGTGAAGCCATCGTGAAGAAGAAGACATGGACTGATTTTTCTAGTGTGTATCGCTCCTATCCATCTCTTTTTCTACCATATTTCCCCTCGGGTGAGCTTTTCGAATTTTTCCCACTCCTTACGTTCTCTCTTTCTTGAAGGACAGACGTAGATCTATGAGAGAGAGAGAGAGAGAGAGAGAGAGAGAGAGACTGCAGAAAATTATGTCCTCCCCTTAACCCTAGACCTAATGACGAATATATAGGGGGAATTTTGGGTTACGCCATTAGGGTTTAATCTCGACCATCAGATTTTCCAAAACATGGCCGTTGGATTGAAATTTCTAATCTTGTCGGGCTAGGATAACCCAAGATTCGACCTCTTATAGATGGCTATGGGCTTGGCCGAAATTCATACTTTAAAGGGCTTATCTGCACCAATTTATGAATTCCCTAAAATTAAAATTTAGGTGCTAACAGCTTGCCCCTCTTTGAGTGGAGGCTCAGAGAGGTTTCACTCAAAGACCAAAAGTGGCACCTAAATTTTCATCGATTTCTCCCTCTTTTTATTTTTATTATTTATTATTATTATTATTAATTTTTTTTTGAAATGATGCAATGCAAGACTGAAAATAACATGCGTCTAACTTCTTTTTTCAAAGAATTTGCGCATGGATCGCGTAAGGGATATCTGTTTCTGCAAATACCTTATACGCTGAGGATCCCCTTAATCACCAACGCTGGGAGGATCTTAAGGTACTGGGCCCATCCGTCGTCAGAAATTTCTTTCTTCCTGACTTGGGGCGACGCAAGATGTCTGCAGGCCGAATTTGCGAGGTCTGGATCGCAAATCGGTAATGCTTCTGCATCACGATTAGCCGCTCATCATGTGAAGCATTAGCCGCAAGTAAAACTTTCGAACCACGATCATCCGCTCATTACGTGGAACGTGAGCTAAGAATAAGGCTTTCAAACCACAATCGTCTTCTCGTCCTGTGGAATGTTAGCTGAGAAATGCTTCTGCATCACGATCATTCGCTCATCACGTGAAGCATTGGCTGCGAGTTAAATTTTCGAACCACGATCATCCGCTCATCACGTGGAACGTCGGCTAAGAATAAAGCTTTCAAACCACAATCATCTTCTCGTCCTGTGGAATGTCAGTTGAGAAATGCTTCTGCATCACGATCATCCGCTCATCACGTAAAGCATTAGCTGCGAATAAAGCTTTCGAACCACGATCATCCGCTCATCACATGGAACGTCTGTTAAGAATAAAGCTTCTGCATCACGATCATCTGCTCATCACGTGAAGCATTAGCTGCGAATAAAGCTTTCGAACCACGATCATCCGCTCATCACGTGGAACGTCTGCTAAGAATAAAGCTTTCGAACCACGATCATCCGCTCATCACATGGAACGTCTGCTAAGAATAAAGCTTCTGCATCACGATCATCCGTTCATCACGTGAAGCATTAGCTACGAATAAAGCTTTCAAACCACGATCATCCGCTCATCACGTGGAACGTCTGCTAAGAATAAAGCTTTCGAACCACGATCATCCGCTCATCACATGGAACGTCTGCTAAGAATAAAGCTTCTGCATCACGATCATCCGTTCATCACGTGAAGCATTAGCTACGAATAAAGCTTTCAAACCACGATCATCCGCTTATCCTTATCAGACTTAATAAACTGTCGCTTGGATGGGACAAGCTGACGGGATACCTACAAATCGTAATAAAGTGTGTTATGGGCACAAGCGGAAACGAAACAACTACTTATTCTCTTTAATATAAATGATGACTTTAGGACGTTCTAATACAAGAGCATTTTACTCCCAAGGTAAATCATGAATTCAATGTATAACTCTAACTTTGAAACATTAAGAGGTCCTCATAGATATCAACATAAAAGACAGACTTCTCATCTAGTCAATTCATATTTGGCCTTCACGTCATCATCTTCCATCAAGGGTCTCCATCAGTGCTTCGGGTATGAAAATGTTGGTCCCATGACGGGGTGAGATAATAATCTCAACAAGTCGACCCTAACCCTAAGCTAGGCTATTAGTACCTCTAGGCACGTTTGAAAATATGCAAGTTTTGGCAAAAATGCTTTTCACACATGACATTCAAGCAATTGGCATAACAAAGCAGCTCATGCATATCAGGCATTCAAGTTCATGTCTTTCAAACTCTCACTTTTTAATCCGAATTTCTCAAGCCATACAGGCAATATAGACATTCCATGCACTTCAGGCATCCCAGGCATTCTAGCTACACAGACTCAGAAACACATCATGATCATGTTTCAGTCTTTTATCTTCCTTACACCCATTAAGGGCCGCCCTCCCTGGGCCGCGAGATGATTCGGTCGATCATATGGCTCTCAACGTCTTATCGAGATGATTCGGCTATCATGACTCTCGCTGCGAGATGATTTGGTCACTATAGCGACTCTCGACACTTTGCGCCATCGTGATGATTCGATCGACTATAGGATTCTCGCGTCCGGACCTAGAGATGATTCGGTCACTACCTGACTCTCGATTCTTACAACCTTCGAGATGATTCGGTCAATGAAGGACTCTCTAGCCGCAAGACCTCGTCAGTTCAATAGGAGTAACTCCCTCCCAGCTCAATGCATTGGACATAAGAACAAATAGTGATTCTTTCTCATTAAGCCTTTTTATCACAATCACAGGCAATTCATGCCATCATGTCATCTCATCGCCATTCAAGGCACATGGTTCAATCACAACCAATTCATCATTTCAAGCACATCATTCGGCCATCATGCACATGCATATCATTACATTAAGCCTCATGCGACTTCGAGTGCAAAACCGAGCATTAAAGCCCTCAATTGAACCCCATTATCATCACATGCCCAAATTCACACACGGGATAACATCACCAAGCATTCACAGCTTTAATTCAACATTTCAAGGCATGCTAAATAGTCATTCAATTAAGGCAATTCATCCAAAATATCAATTCATAAAAACTGCCCAATTTGAACCCCCCCACGACCAGGTTCAGTCACATAAAAACTGTAATTTTCTACTGATTTTTTGAGAAAAACATTTATCTTAAACTTCAAGATCTTATGGAAATGTGAGCGAAAACGGTACTCAATTTGGACATCGGATGAATTAGAACGGGCCGTTTTAAAATTCGTGGGCGCTGAAAATATATTTGGGCACCTCTCGGGTCTCTCACGTTTTTCTCACCAAAACTACCTTTAAAATCCTTTCAATTTCACCAAAGATCCACCTTCTAGTAACCCAACATCCTAACAAAGGTTTAGAATCAACGTACGTAGCTAATTAAGCCAACAAACTCCTCCAAGTACAGCAACAAACCTCGGGTCCTAATTTGTCTGGTACAGGGCAGATTCTGTTTCTAGGAAAATCCATGCAAATCGGCCATCAAAACTTCAATCTGACTCACCTTTCCTTTGCTAACATGTATTATCATGTTTTAGGGTGTTGGTTTCGGGGCAAGGCGAAGCTTCCACAGCCTTGAAAGGTGCTCGGTTCCCAAACCCGTCAAAGAGGACAGATTCTGTCCTAGAGAAATTCCATCCAAGTTCATCCATTAAAACCCTTCTTTCTTCAACCAAAATTCACTCTAAACTTCCTAAACCTTAATAATATAACTTAAGAAGGTTTCGTCTTGATTTGAAAGTAAGGCAAGCTCCCAAAGTCTGTCCAAAGGAGCTTACGCCTAGGTTCACTCTGATTCTGACCTTCGTCCACTCAAATCGAGCTACGAAAAGGTCTACTGGGTCAAATTGAGTTTATAATATGTCTATCGAAAGATAAGACAATAATATTTCTAATGGAGAAAGAATCACCTCAATCTAATGTAGGACGACGGAGTTATGGCCGAAACAGTGAGACAGATCTATGCTGGCCGCGAGCTAGCGGGCGAGAAAGAAGAAGAGAGAAAGGAAAGAGAAAATAAGGGAGGGGAAGGTGGTGGTCGGCTGAACTTGAGGGAAATGAGAGAGTCTTGACTTCATCCATAGGTCAAGAAGAGGGAGAGAGGATTATGTGAAGATTAGACATGCATTTAATGTAATTTAGGCATCTAGTCTAGGTCTAAAAGGATAAGGCCTCTCCCCTTGATGACACTTGTCCCATTCACATAAAAATCTTGAGCCAAAATGACTATTTTTCCCTCTTGAATTTGGCAACCCTTGGGGAGGTATAAATGACATTTTTGCCCTTCATTCATCTTAAGGAAAAGGTATAAGGTTGAGGGGCAAAACAGTAATCTGCCACTTTTCGTCCAAAACTTCATTTTTCCAGTATAAACCACCCTCGATGAGGCGACGTGCATTTCAATTCAAATATTGGAATTCCTTAATGTCTAATACCCAATCTCGTGGTCTAATTTCATGTCGAACTCTCGTCGACTGTAATTCCAGTTTATCTCAAACTGACGGGCGACTCTTGCAGGCGCTACGCGTATCGACGTTGGGATTTTTCTTAAACCGTGGCGACTTTGGTTGTCATGTAATTGTGAGGGTTTATCGTTCATTCCTTCGATCCTGATCATCGGAATTCGATTTAGGAAATTTTCGCAAATTACACATTGGTTAGGCGGAATCACCCGCGTCCCAACGAATAACTCTAGCAAGACATTCCATGGTCATCCTTAGATCGATCTCTGCCGGCCCAATATATTCCCTCGACAATCCTTATGGTCAAAGTACCATTTCTCATTCAAATTCCCTAGGTCCACATATCCGACTTTGTGTCAGTCTTTCCCTTTTGGTCAGATAACTCAAGGGTGGCCAACTCCGAGTGAGTTATAACTGGAATACACCGATCGATATCCTTCAATTCAATAGCCTCGAGAGGGTCGGAATTCGGAATGTCACATATGTTCTATTTTTGATAATAGAACGTGTGTTGGTTCTGGATTATTAACTAATAATCTCTATACAATTACAATGTCCGGTAATGCGATTACCAATGTCAATAAGCAACATAGTTACGATGTAAATGCCATAACTAATAAACGCCCTACAGATAGTCCGAATCCAAAGTTTGTTTGTCATCTCTGATTAGGTCATATTGGAGACGATAGGATTAACAAGTTGAGTAATGATGGATATATTAATCTAATTGGTTTTGAACCATACTCGACTTGTAATGCATGTCTTCTAGGAAAAATAACTAAAGCGCCATTTGTACGACATGGTGCGTGAGCTGCTGACATATTGGGATTGATACATACAATGTATGTGGACCAATTAATGAAACTGCTCGGGGTGGTTATTTTTACTTCATCACCTTTACCGACGATCATTCGCGGTAGGGCTATTTGTGCTTAATGAAGTATAAATCTGAATCCTTTGAAAAGTTCAAGGAGTTTAGGTCTGAAGTTGAGAAACAAACAGGAAAGAGTACTAAGGCTCTTCGATTTGATCGAGGAGGTGAATACCTTAGTATTGAATTCTTGGACTATCTTAAAGATAAAGTATTTTATCACAATGGACACATCCTGCAATTCCAGAACATAACGGTATATCTGAAAGAAGAAATCACACTTTATTAGATATGGTGCGATCTGTGATGAGTTACACCGATTTACCTATATCCCTTTGGGGACATGCCCTTGAGGCAACTGCATATTTACTGAACATAGTGCCTTCTAAGTCTGTTCCAACTACACCTTATGAGATATGACATAGTAGGAAACCAAGTCTTAATCATATCAAGATTTGGGGTTGTACAGCTTTCGTTAAGAAGTTGAGAACAAAGAAATTGGAGAATAGGTCTGAACAAGGCCGCTTCATTGGATATCCAAAAGAGACTCTTGGATATTATTTCTATTTTCATTCTGACCAAAGAGTTTTGGTCAGTAGGCATGCTTCTTTTCTAGAGAATTAGTTCGTCCAGGAAGGTGGTGCTGGGAGAAAAATAGTCTTACAAAAAGAAAATAATGAAGTACCGAATAACCAAGTTCAGACACCGATCTCCGATTCAGTGGGAGCTTTTGATACACAACCTCTTAGGAGGAGTGCGAGAGCGTCTCGTCTGCCTATTCACTATAGAGACTCGGTTGAAGATATTGAACTACTATTCATTGTGAATGATAGTAATCAACTGAGTGATCCTAGCACCTATGAGGAGGCGATGTCGGACATCGATTCTGGTAAATGGCTAGAAGCCATGAAATCCGAAATAGATTCAATGTATTCCAATGATGTTTGGACTCTAGTTGATCTACCTGATGGTATTGTACCAATTGGTCAGATTGGAACTTACAAAGCACGGCTGGTGGCGAAAGGATATCGTCAAAAGGAAGGGATCGAATACGAAGAAACTTTCTCACCTGTAGCCATGCTAAAATCTATTCGAATTATGTTGGCTATAGCTGCGTACCTTGATTATGAGATTCCAAATGGATGTCAAAATGGCTTTTCTAAATGGTTTCCTTGAGGAAGACATTTATATGGAACAACCACAGGGTTTTGAATCTAGTGGTGAAAGTCAGAAGGTGTATAGGCTTAAGAGATCCATTTATGGACTCAAACAAGCCTCCAGAAGTTAGAACATCCTTTTCGATGAGGTAGTCAAATCGTTTGGCTTCATAAAAAATCACGATGAACCTTGTGTATACACGAAGGTTAGTGGGAGCACAATTGCGTTTATAGTTCTCTATGTCGATGACATACTTTTGATCGGAAATGATATACCGATGATATCATCGATCAAACTATTCTTGTCACAAAATTTCTCCATGAAAGATTTAGGAGAGGGAACCTATATTTTAGGTATCAAGATCTATAGAGATAGATCAAGACGATTTATTGGCCTCTCACAGTCTACGTACATAGATAAAGTGTTAACACGGTTTAACATGCAATGTTCCAAACGAGGATTATTGCCTTTTAGGCATGGAATCCGTCTTTCCAAGGAGATGTGTCCCAACACTCCCGAAGAAAAAGAGCGGATGGAAAAGATACCTTACGCATCTGCTATTGGAAGCATAATGTATGCTATGCTATGTACACGACCTGATATTGTGCATGCTGTGAGCATTACTAGCAGATATCAATCTGATCCAGGGGAAGAGCACTGGATAGCAGTCAAGAATATCCTTAAGTACTTGCGAAGGACTAAGGATTTATTCTTGATATACGGAGAAGGTGAGTTTAAAGTTGAAGCTTATACTGATTCTAATTTTCAATGGGATCCGAATGACTATAAGTCCACATCTAGGTTTGTCTTTACACTCAATGGTGGTGCAGTTAGTTGGGAGAGTTCCAAATATCGCCCAATTACTGATTCCACCACTGAGGCAGATTATGTAGCCGCTTCTGAAGCAGCAAAGGAAGCAGCTTGGATGAAGAAATTCATTTCTAAACTAGGATAGTTCTTTCTATTAAGCACCCGATTACATTGTTTTGTAACAATAATGGGGCAATAGCTCAAGCTAAGGAACCAAGGTCTCACAAAAAAATCCAAGCACATTGAGAGACGCTTCCATCTCATCAGAGAAATAGTTTGGAGAAGTGATATCGCCTTGCAAAAAATTACCTCAGCGAAAAACGTGGCAGATCCCTTTACTAAGGCCTTACCTCAGTCTTCTTTTGAAAGACACATTGACAAAATGGGTTTAAGGTACTAGACCGGTTGGCTTTAGTGCAAGTGATATATTGTTAGAGATATACCCTAAAGTAATTATGTAATAGTTACATATTAGGGATTTCAGTTGTACTTCTGATTTCTTATTTAATCAATGGCAAAGACTTATTTATTCATTTGTCCAATTACCTACTTATATGAATAAATTCCATAAGATCAGTTTTGACTGGACCTATTCTTGAGACGTTGAGAATATGTGTGACGGGTTCACAGTTAGACTGAATCTTTAAATTGTTCCCGATCAATGGATCATTGAATGGGGAGACAAGCCTGGGCAAGATAAGTAGGTATGCTATCCCCACAAACACGGCGCTCCTGGCCATAAAAAGGGACTGCCTGTTTACTTACTCAAGTCCATTCTTGAAGCTCAACCCTTAAGGTTCCAAATATTTCTGTTTCACAAGTTCCACATAGTGGCAAGTGAAGAGCATACTAGACCAAACCAATCGTACTACTGAATCAACAAGAGGATTCTGATCTTCAAAGAACCATGCTTATAGGAAAGAAGAAGAAAAGGAACTTAGAAACTCATAATTTTAGGAAACACAGTGATATTTCACATAAGGTAGCTTTTGCCGATTACAACACATTCGGAGGCCTTTTATAGGCTTACAACACTTCAACAAGACTTCTGACAACAGACACACAAATTCATGATGAAAAACTAAAAAAGTGTTTAGGTGAACAGTACTGCTACAGTGTTACTGCTACAGTGCTTTGCTACATTACATGAATAGTACTTTTCTAAAAAAGTCTTCTGAAAAACCTGCAGAAAATTTAGTCTTACATACGCATTAACTATTTGGACTTTTATCAACAACTTTCAGGACTTTTAACACACGAAGAGACTTAGACGTTTTGACGATTCAGAGCCGACGACGGTCTGGGTCTGGATGATAATTGGCATCGTCAGAGTCGGAGCTGTCTGGGCCGTCTTTCTCTTTCTTGTATTTATTCCAATACCATTGTTCTTCGAGCTAGGACAGTTTGATATCTGTGTCTTCAGATAGTGGGGGACTATCTTCTTGTTCTGCCACGTGCCTTTCTCCGGATAGGATATCTTCCATAGTGACTGGGTCCTGTGGATCTTGTCGAGGGTTTTCATTAGAGCTGGATGGCATTTGAGGCTGGGGCCATAGTTGGAGCTGAGGCCACGTGTATGAGCTGGATGGTTGGTCTTGGGTGCTAGATGCAATATCCTGTGTAGGATAAAGATTCTGTGACAATGGTCCTCCCCAAGGGTCTTGGGTGTCAGTGTCCATAGAAGAACCTGGCTGGTTGCTTCTATATTCCTCGAGGGCTCGGATACTTTGAGGGTGCATATTGGGCTTATCCCGCGAAAGGTTCGTGTGGTGGTATGACCAAATTTCAGGAGGAACTTCTTGATTTTCTTCACATAGAACTCGTTGAAGTTCTCTATACTCATACTGCATCAGTGTGATGGACCTGGGAAGTGTTATGTGGAATCGAAAAAATTGTCGATGGTGATTGGGCTTGAAGGTATTGATGCCATAGGACAGGGCTTTGTCTCGAACATCTCCCGTTGAGCTGAAAAAGGCCCAAGGCCTATGGAAAATGACTGTGGTGTGCCTTTCTGGGTCAGCTATTCCACTGCGTCTCCAAAAAATGAAGTGATTTTTCCATGCTGCTAAAGGCTGGAACCAAGTGAGCATTTCTGTCAAAGCCTTTTGGTTTGAGAAATCTCCCATGAGTGCTCTGGACAGTACTCGAACAATCTTGTCTGTGGGAAATTCAATGGCAACAGCATATACATTGAGAAGATACCAAAAGAACCATTTAACATCTTCAGGAAAATCATGATCAGGACACCACCACAAAACATGGATGAATGGATAATCAGGATTAAGATCGTGTGCTCCTAACATTAATTCACCATGAGTGTTGAATATGCGGTTTTGATACTCATTCATGTAATACTTCAAATTCTCATAGAAATTATTTTCTGTGAATTCTCTTAGGACTTCTGGAGGATAACTGTAAGAATTCCATGGTGTATCTCACATCGGTGTAGTGCGAAATGTTCCTGCGTTCAATGGATTTCTGCGCACATACATGTTGATGGATTCAACCGGCTGCTTGGGTTTAGACAGAAAATCTGCAATGACATTCTTTTTGCCTACTATGTGTTTAGCATCAAAAAAATATTTTGAGAACCATTCGGCCTACCTTAACAACTGTGGGTGGGGAATCTGTTTCTGCTTGAATTTGAGCATTTGGGGAAACGAGGACATATCCATTTCGACCAAAAAGTGATGCCTAATAAGGTGGTATTCAAACTTCTTGATGCCATATTTGACTACGAGAATCTCCTTAAAAGTAGAGTGGTAATGCATTTCTGCAAGGGTGAATCTTTCACTTTTGTAAGTACAAATGAAGCGCTTACCTTTGATTTCTTCAAGGAGAATGGCTGCCCAATATTTGTTACTAGCATCTGTTTGCAAAAGTTGCTGGCCAATGGAAGGAATTTGCAAAGGATGGAGATGTTGCAAAACTTCTTTGAGATGGGCTACAGCCTGTGTCTACTTTGGTTCCCATGGGGAGCATCTTTCTTCAACTTCCTCTAAAGAGGATAAATCATTTTGGTAATCTTTGGCACAAAGTCTCGGAGATAATTGACAATTCCAAGAAAAGCCTGGATTTGGCTAACTGTCAAATTCTCAAAGGGGAATTTTAGAAGTTCTTTTGCAAGGTGAAGACTTGGGCAGTAAGTGCTTTCTTTCAAATGCATACCAAGGAACTCAATCTGTTTTTGAGCAGCAATCATTTTCTTTTGGGAAAACATGATTCCATGTTTCTGGACAATATCAACAAACTGGGAAAGCAATTTGCAATGAGATTCTTCATCAGGACTGTAGAAGAGAATGTCATCAATGTAAATGTGGGCATGTGGGAGAATGGGCTGGAAAATTCTACACATGACTTTCTGAAAAATGGATGGGGCTATTTTAAGATCAAAGGGGACAACTGTCCATTGAAAATGCTGGTTAGGAATGCAAAAACTAGTTTTAGGACGGTCATCAGGATGAATTTCAATTTGACAAAAATCTGCTTTCAGGTCGAACTTTGAATAGATCTTAGCCTGGGCTAGGCTACTAAACAAAGAGTTTTTGTGAGGCAAAGGGAATTTGTCATCTTGAAAGAATTTGTTCAAGGGATGGTAATTAATCACCAATCTGAGCTTACCATGATTCTGTTCGGCTCGCTTGTTCACATAGAAGGCTTCACAAGCCCACTGTGAATCAGATGGTTCAATGAGACTTGGAGAAAGGAGCTCAGCACATTCCTTCTAGGCCAAAGCAAGATGTTCAGGATTCATACCGTCATTGTGGGATTAACGTCTTCGCTTTTCTTGAACGGGAGTTTGGCAAAGAAGTCGGGATTTTTCCATAGAGGATTTAAACAAGTTTGGACAAACTGGGAATGAGATTCAAAACAGCAGGATAAGAGACTTTGAGTTATTGGATCAAGGATTTCTGGTTGAATAATGAATAGTCTCTGGATATCCACAAACTCACGAAACTGGTCACCAAACTATAAACCAGTGGGTTTGATTCTTAGTTGAGAAAGCTGGGCCAGAACATCCCAACCAATGATAAGGTCTTCATCTGGGGAATTACAACTAAGGATTTTTGTGGATATGGAACAACCTCGGAAGATTTGGAGTGTGATAGTTTTGCTGCCGAAATTTACGGTAAAAGTATCACCAGTAGCAGAGTGAAAATAACTTATGTAAGGCATCAAGAATTTCTCTGAGAGTACTTTTTGTTGTGGAAATTCTCCTATATTTTGATTCTGACAAAACTATCAAGAGAAATTGTATAAACGTTCTGTGATGCAGAAAGAATGTGTAAGCAGCAGGTTGAGTGGATCAAATTCTGTCGCGTGGACGAAGGGTTAGATGGAAGTACTTCCGATGAAGGGTTAGATGGAAGTGCTTCTAATGAAGGGTCAAATGGAAGTGCTTCTGACGAAGGGTCAGATGGAAGTGCTTCTGACTAAGGGTTAGATGGAAGTGCTTCTAACGAAAGGTCAGATGGAAGTGCTTCTAACAATCTAAATAGTGACGGATGGATCGCATCAAATCTCCGTATTACCATTCCATGTCAATTGATCTAGTAAGAAGCAAATCTATTCTAAGACGAAAACCAAGAAAGATCAGTTTCTGCATTTGCAAAACATGAAGACCCACGTATGGCAGGTTTCCGATCAAGGCAAGATTCATAAGGAAAGCTTGTGATATTCGATTACCCTGATATCCCTTCCAATCAATCAAGGGACCTTCTACAATGGGATATCATCTTCTAAGGAATATTCTTTCGGGAACCAACTCAGACTTATCAAACTTATGGAAGCTGGAGATTTAGTTGTATGGACGACTAAATCAGAAGGGTTCAATAGCTCACTC
Source organism: Rhodomyrtus psidioides (assembly GCA_021437785.1). Lineage (NCBI taxonomy): Eukaryota > Viridiplantae > Streptophyta > Magnoliopsida > Myrtales > Myrtaceae > Rhodomyrtus > Rhodomyrtus psidioides. The sequence goes on from JAILYB010000119.1 coordinate 2,414,033, forward strand.
AACGGTCTACATATCTTCTGAAGATACAGTCTCGTTCCATCACGATTGATGACGTCCAATCAAGGATTGAAGAGTGATCCCTTGGCCGGGAATCCAACGGCTAGTTTGGAGGCATGGGAGTATAAAAGAAGAACCATGATGGACTAAAGTCAGAGGTGAACAACAATCCAAAGTGCAAGCATAATCTGAGTTATATCCGAAAATATTCTGTGTACCAAAAATCCTATTCATTGTGAAAATCTGTGAGCGAGAAAAATCAAGTGATAGAGTGTTTGTAATTCTCGTGATTCTTCATAGTGAAATCCAGCTGATCGGCTGTCATCGTGGAGAGTGGACGTAGGCTTAATCTAAGCCGAACCACTATAATCATTGTGTGCAATATTCTCTACTCTAAACTCTTGCTTTTGTGTTTAGACTTTTTGCACACTGTTAAGCTGTTCCTGATTCTAATTGTACTCTGAATTATTTTTTATTCCGCAAGAAATTTCAATTATATTCAGAATCACCTATTCACCCCCCCTCTAGGTGATATTGCTAGATCCATCAATTGGTATCAGAATAGGTTGCTCATATTTACGAAGTGTTTATTGACTTCAGAGCTAACGATCTACTATGTCTAGTAATCACTCTTCAGGAACAAGCGATTCGCACTTTGCCAACAAGCCACCATACTGTGATGGGAAGGACTACAATATGTGGAGCAACAAGATGAAGTGGTTCTTCAAAGCCTATGATGATCTGATGTGGGATGTTGTTATGAATGGAGTAGTTCCTGCAACTGCTACAAATCCAACCTCTGCTGACGGAGCAAATCCTGTCACAACAATGACCGATGCTGAAAAGGCTAAAAGAAGAGGCCTTGATTCTAAAGCTGTCAATGCTCTCTTTTGTGCCTTATCTACCCCTCTCTATAATCGTGTCTCAGAGGAAGAATCATCTAAGTCAATATGGGATAGACTTCATATTACCTTTCAAGGAACAAATCGAGTAAAAGAAACGAAGCTCGGTATTTTACTGAGTTACTATGAAGCATTCCAAATGAAATCTGATGAATCTATTGCAGATATGATAGACAGGTTTCAGACTTTGGCAAGTGGACTTGCAAGACAAGACGCACCTATTGCTGAACCAATGCAAGTCAGGAAAATACTACGTGGACTCACAGATGATTGGAATTACATCAAACCATCAATTCGAGAATGTCAAACAATCAGACCACTCTCGGTGGATGAGCTAGTCGGGACTTTGCAATATTATAAAACAGAACGAGCAAACAAGAAGGGAGAAAAAAAAGGTAAAAAAATCTATTAACTTGAGAACTGAAATTGCTCAATGTCTTTCTGATACAGATGATGAAGATGAGGATGATGAAGAATTAGCCCTCATGGTCAAGAAATTTAGAAAGATGGCTCGGAAAGCCAAAAATATCAAAGGGAAGAAACCTTGGAAGAAGAATGATATGAAAACGTCAAGCAACGACTCATAAGATAGCAAAGACGTGATTTGCTTTCACTGTAAGAAGGCAGGACATATCAAACCGAACTGTCCAATTTTGAAGAAGGACAAACTCAAGTATGAGAAGTACAAGAAGGCCCTAAAGGCAGATACTCTAAGTGTCACGCCCCGAACCCATCGAGCTCACGTACATCCCACCACGCCATTGATCTTCAATTATCTCCCAGGATCCATCGGCCAATCATAAAAACAACTTCCACAGAAACGATATCGCAGCGGCCATAAAACTCTCTCCATACAAATTACATTGAGATGACTCTGGACAAAGGGTATAGTTCTCTTATTTCTAAAATTCTCCTTGTAAGTTAAGACAGGCAAGTACCCATAATTCAATTATTAAATCCTCATGATTCGTATACAATTCCTAAGGCAGCAAAAGACATAAAACCATTCATCCCATTACTTCATCGAGAGCTCATCCTCATCTCGCCTGTACTTCTGTCTTCAAAGACTTGAAAAAGTTAATCCCCCACTGGGGTGAGATATATATATCTCAGCAAGTGAAACCTAGCCCTATACCTCAATACCAGTCCTACCAGATCACACACAAATGCCCTTCAAAATGCAGAGTAACAAGCAATGCAATGGCACCAGGCATCTCACAAGACAACATCAATTACATACATGACATTCAATATAAACAATCACGCTCAATCACAGGGTCTCATACCCAAGCACAAATATTCAAGTATGCCATAACTGCCTCTTTCTCAACCATCCACATACTCCACTGGCCACTCCTGCCACCTGACACCGCCGGGGTCTCACTAGACCAAATGGTGTCTACACTCCAGGCTTACAGCCACTCCATGCTGCCGGGGTCTCACTAGACCAAATGGCATTCACATTTTCAATCTGAATTTCACAAAGTACTCTGACCATACATTTGCATCAGGGCACCAAGCCAATTACGATGTAAAAGGGGCACCAAGCCATGGTCAATCATTCTCCGATACCGCCGGGGTCTCACTAGACCAAATGGTATCCTCACGCCTTTCTCATCATCACAATGCCATCACAATACTCCATGGATTCACAATGTCATCACAACATTCACAATTCAGTTCATAAGAATTACCAGGCATTCATTTCACTCAATAAATAATCCAGCTGAGTCCAGGCATTCAGAGAAAGGATTAGGAAACACTTACCTTAAGCAATCAGCAAAGGCCCTAGCCAATCGGCCTTCCTCAACTCCACAAGCGTATGGCCAACCCAAGTTCACGAGCCGTCCTAGGAAATTCATCAATTTCTAATAAAAGTTCCATCAATTCTCACTTCCATCGCGCCAATACTTTAATAACATATACAACACCTTAATCTCATGTCATTACAGTGTTGAATCAATGACCATAAGCATATAAAGTATCGTCCTATCAAAGGTAACTCATCATAAACTTCATTTCCTCAAATCTGCCCTTTTCTTAGCCCCACGACCAGCTTCAATCTCACGAAAACTGCAATTGGTCTACTGATGTTTTGAGAAAACAAATTCCATGATCTTAAACTTCAAGATGTTACGGACGCGTGGGCGAAAACGGTGCTCAATTCGGATATCGGACGACTTAGAACGGCTCAATTCAAAAATCAGCGCGCGTTGTGGGCGAATTAGTCGGCCCTTCACGTTTTTCACTTGAACAGCCCTTAAATCACTTCTAATTTTCAATCCACTTCACATAATTCCCACTAACATATTCATCAACACCTTAAGTAGCCTTTTGAGTCATTTTGAAGTAAAAATATCCATCAAAGAACCCCCATCAAGTTCACCCAAAACAGAACAGCAACACAACAAATTCTGTTTTGATTCCAATCACATATTTCCATCCAAAACTCAACCCTATGTTCCAATTTTTCACAAAATAATCTCTCTAAGACCTCAATATATGTGTTAAGGAGGCTCACCAAGAGTTTTGGAGCAAAAACATCTCTTTTGGTCTTCCGTTCACACCGTTCCCTTTCGGCGCGCAAAAGGTCAGAATCTATCCAAATTTGGTCACCCACAATCAGCCATGAAAATCTATTTTAACACCACCAAACTTGTGACCAAAGCTCATACAGCATGAGTATTAGATGTTATGAAGATCTCACAAAAAGTTTGAGGTCCTTTGGAATTTATAAGAGGGAAAACCATAACCTTCTCTCAGCTCGCGCGGAATCCGCCCGCTTTTCTTTCAAACATCACTATAAATCAACCAGACCTCCTAAAATCATGAAACCAATGGGAAAATTTCAAGGACACATAGATCTAACCTGTGGAAGTCGAATCACCTCAAAAGACCATCGGGAAAGCCTGCTCGAGCTCTCCGAACAGCAAGCACAGAAACTGTCTTTCTGGAGCAGTTTTGCTAGAGTGGAATTGGAGTGGAAAATGAAGCAAAAATGGGGGAGAGAAGGAGGGCCACGACCAATCTGATGCTAGGGGAGATGTCTCTCAAATAATTGAGGCCATTTTGTCAATATTTCATTTAATGCCATTTAATGCTTGATTTATCCAAAGGATGACACATGGCATTGGCTCCAATTATTGGCCCTTTAAGCATTGACTTCCATTGACTCTTGCATCTCAAATTTTCGGCAGCTTCTTGGGGTCCTTGAATGACCATTTTTCCCTTCATACAATCTTAAGGCAAGGGTAATAGGTTGAGGGGCAAAACAGTAATCTACCACTTTTCGTCCAAAATTTTGTTTTTCTCATTTTGAATGGCCATTGGTGAGACGATGTCAAATCCTTTTCCAATTTTGAAATTCTTCATTTTAAATGTCAATTTAAGCTTCCATTTCATATCTCAAGCCTCGAGGGTCGGAAATTCAGAATGTCACACTAAGTGATTCTGATGAAAGTGAAAATGATTACGCAAAAACATCTGTCTAATGGCCAAATCAGATTCAAATTCAGACTTAGAAACTGAGGTATGTTCATCTGAACTCCCTGATGAAGTTACTGAGTATATTGATGAATTGTGTAGAAACTACAAAGAAGCTCTTGAAAAAATTTCTGATTTGAAAAAGGAAAATTCGTCCTTAAAACAGCAGAATTTATCTCAAAAAGAAAAAATCGATTTTCTACAACAAGAGTTTCACCAATTGAAAGAAAATCATGATTTGATTTCAAAAGAAAATGCTTCTCTGAAAGAAAAGGTTTCTGATATCTCAAAAAGGTTTTCACAAAGCTCAAAAACTCTGAATAACATTATTTCAAAACAAATACCCTTCAATGACCGATCTGGGTTAGGTTTTAAAAAAGAGAGTAATCTCAAAAATTCCTTTAAAACTGAATTTCAAAAATTAACATTTTCTGATTACAGGCATCATTTTCATAAGCATTTTACTAGATCTTATATTCGACAATCCTGTGTGAATTGTGGTGATCCTAGTCATACTAAGGATTATTGCAAGAAAATTTGGAGACCCGTTAAAAAGTCAAAACCTACTAACACAGAAGGACCCAAGAAAGCATGGGTACCAAAGAAACAGTAAGTTGTTTATTTCTTGCAGGTACCAAAGAAAAGGAAGAACAAGTGGTTTCTGGATAGTGGCTGTTCAAGTCACATGATTGGAAATCCAGATGTATTTATGTCCTTCTTAGATTGTAATGGTAGAAGCGTGTCCTTTGGAGGAAAGAACAAGGGAAAAGTTATTGGGAAGGGAAATGTAAAGATTGGAAATATGACGGTTAAAGATGTCTCTCTAGTCAGAGGATTGAACTATAACTTAATTTCTGTAAGTCAACTCTGTGACTCTGGCTATGATATTTGCTTCCAAGATTTAAAATGTACAGGTATGAGCAAGGACAAGCAATCCTTCACGGGACGAAAGCATGGGAATATTTACCTTTTAGATATTGATGCTAACTGTGAAAGTGCAAAATGTCTTATTTCTGTTAAGGATGAATCTGATCTTTGGCACAGAAAGTTAGATCAAATTAGTGTAAAACAAATCTCAAAGCTTTCCAAGAAGGGACTTGTTCGAGGGTTACCTCAAACGAAATTTGAGAAAGGTGGACTATGTCATGCATGTACACTAGGCAAGCAGGTAAGAAGTTCTTTTAAGTCCTTAAATCAAGTGTCCACTAAGCATTGTCTACAGCTACTTCATATGGATATCTTTGGACCGAACAGAACCTTAAGCCTTGGAGGTAAGAAATACTGTCTTGTCATAGTTGATGACTTCTCTAGATTTACATGGGTTTTATTTCTAGCTCACAAAAGTGAGGCTTTTATGTCATTTTCAAAACTTGCCAAAAGGATTCAAAATGAAAAGGGCTACACCATTTCTAGTTTGAGAACGGATCATGGGGGAGAATTTGAAAATCAAAGTTTCTCAGATTTTTGCACTAATTTCGGAATTCAGCATAACTTCTTTGCACCTTATACTCCTCAACAAAATGGGGTAGTAGAAAAGAAAAACAAATCCTTGCAAGAAATGGCCAAAACTCTTCTTATTGAGAGTAAAATTGCTTCTAATTTTTGGGCTGAGGCCGTTTCAACAGCTTGTTATATCTTAAATCGAATTTCTCTCAGACCTTTTTCCGAGAAAACCCCCTATGAAATTTTCAAAGAAAGAAAGCCTGATGTTGCATATTTTCATGTATTCGGTTGTAAATGTTTTATTCTAAAGAATGCTAATGATCAAATTGGAAAGTTTGATGAGAGATCAGATGAAGGAATTTTCTTGGGATATTCAACAACGAGCAAAGCCTATAGAGTCTACAACAAGAACACTCGCGTTGTTGAAGAGTCAGTGAACATCAAGTTCGATGAAAGCCATCAAAATGATGAACCTCAAATTAATCAAGTTCATATACCTCCTCAAGTCTCAGACTTACACGAAGAATCAGGAGAAAAACAAGACTCAAATGTGGATGATGGTTCGGAAAATGTTCAGAAGGAACTTCTCTCAGTTGAAGAAAGACCAGAAGATGAATAGAATGAACCCACAACATCCTCAAATGATTGCTTCGATAAAAGTTGGAAGCACAAGTCAAGTCATCCAAAGGAACTTATCATAGGAAGTATAAGTGATGGCATAAAGACAAGATCAAAATTCAAGCAAGCAATGAGCAACATAGCATTGATATCTGAATTAGAACAAAAAAGGATTGAAGATGCATTAGCAGATGAGAACTAGATAAATGCAATGCAGGAAGAGTTACATCAATTTAAAGTCAACAATGTTTGGGAATTGGTCAACATACCCAAAAATCGTCCAGTGATTGGAACTAAGTGGGTATTCAGAAACAAACTGGATGACAAAGGAAATGTTGTAAGAAACAAAGCAAGACTTGTAGCAAAAGGCTATTCTTAGGAAGAAGGAATAGACTACGATGAGACCTACGCACCGGTTGCTAGGTTAGAAGCCATTAGGCTACTTCTCGCTTATGCTTGTTACAATGATTTCAAACTTTTTCAGATGGACGTGAAAAGTGCTTTTCTAAATGGCTACATCAAAGAAGAACTATATGTTGAACAACCCCCTGGCTTCGAAGAACCTAGAGAAAAGGATTTGGTATTTGTCTTTAAAAAGGCATTATATGGACTGAAACAAGCACCTCGTGCTTGGTATGAAAGTTTGAGTAACTTTCTATCTCAACACAACTTTACAAAAGGTAATGTAGACACTACTCTTTTTATTCAAAGAAAAGGTAAGGATATTCTTCTAGTTCAAATCTATGTTGATGATATTATATTTGGTTCTTCTAATGAGCTTCTCTGCAAGAAATTTTCTAAAGTAATGCAGGATGAATTTGAGATGAATATGATGGGAGAATTACGATTCTTTCTTGGTCTTCAAATTCATCAATCTCAGAAAGGAACTTTCATATATCAAGAAAAGTATGCATTGGAAATAGTGAAGAAGTTTGGTTTGGAGAACGGCAAAAAGACAGAAACTCCTATGTCTCACTCCTCCAAATTAGATAAAGATGAAGATGGAAAGAAAGTTGATCCCAAACTATATCGAAGTATGATTGGATCACTACTCTATCTCACAGCTTCAAGACCAGACATCCTATATAGCGTCTGTTTATATGCAAGATTTCAATCAAGCCCAAGAGAATCACACCTATCAACCGTCAAAATAATAATCAAATACATTGGGACGTATCCCAACTATGGTTTGTGGTACTCTAAATCTTCTGATTTTATACTAAATGGATATTCAGATGCAGATCTTGCAGGTTGCAAAATTGATAGGAAAAGTACATCTGGAACTTGTCAGCTCATGGGAAACATGCTTGTCTCATGGTATTCCAAGAAGAAAAATACAGTGGCACTTAGTACAGCTGAAGCAGAATACGTATCTCTTGGAAGTTGCTGTACTCAAATACTTTGGCTAAAACATCAGCTCAAAGATTATGGTGTTGAAGAATTAATTGTGGAAATCCTTTGTGACAATACAAGTGCCATAAATCTCACAAAAAATCCCATACTTCACTCAAGAACAAAGCACATTGAGATCAAGCATCACTTCATACGTGATCATGTTCAGAATGGTGATGTTAACATTCAATACATTGATACGAAAAATCAACTTGCAGATATTTTCACTAAACCATTGGATAAGCAGATTTTTAATTTTATTAGAAATGAATTATCCATCATTAACCCTCATTCTTAAGTATATTTTAGAATAGGGAGAGTCAGAAGGAGAATCAGAAGGAACGTCAGAAGCAACATCAGAAGGAACGTCAGAAGGAGCATCAGAAGGAACGTCAGAAGGAGCGTCAGAAGGAACGCCAAAAGGAGCCTCAGAAGGAGCATTAGATGGAACGTCAGAAGAAACGTCAGAAGGAACGTCAGAAGGAACGCTAAAAGGCGCGTAAGAAGAAATTCACATCTTTTTGAAAAAGTTCATAAATCAAGGTCAGTTAACTCTTAAAATTCTTTTTAAGGTAAGGTTCTCATATGAATATATATCTCTGGATATCTGATTGACGGTGAATAATTGATTTGTTAAAGAAATTCTTTTATTTCTTTTTAGAAGATCAGAATTTTCTTTTATTGATTTTGTTTCCAAAAATAACCGCCTCTTTTATAGAACACCGAACCGTCACCTCTGTTCTCTCATTTTCAAATCTCTCTCAAATCGAAACCCTAAAACCGTATTCAAGATCTCTCACTCTCGATTTCCTCCTCAAAACAACACTCTTTCATCCAAAGTTTCAAACTTTCTACGTATCAATGGCTCCAAAATCAGCCTCTGACTCGAAGAAGACTCCTCAGTTGAAGAGAAAGTTTTCCGCCTTAACTGCAAGCAGCGCCGAACCTACGGAAACCCAAATCAACGAACAGCGTGAGGCATTCCGATTGGCAAAAGGTTTGTCTCTATCTGTTTTTGAAGGAAAAGAAGCAATGGCACATTTTATTAAGCCAATGTACGATAGTATTAAGGCAGCAGGGGATTCTAGCAATGAACTTAGAAGATTGCTGAATGCTCATCAGTTCGAAAGTGAAGGTGAACTGCTCGAGTTTATTAGTTTAGCTGGAAAAATAGTTGATCCAATTGCTGTAGAAAAACCTGAATCGGCATCTAGAAAAGGAAATACGAAATGGCAGAGCCTAGTTCGAAGTCAAGAAAACCATCCCTTATAAGACCTGGCGTAACTAGGGCAAAGGTTGAAGATGATGATGACATTCAGTTCAATGATTTTGTGAAGAATATTGGGTTTAATGTGGATAAAAGCTTTCTCGATCTCATGTTCCAGAATCAGGCTCACAAAGACAAGTTTGAATTCATGAAACAGAGAGGTGTTATGCCTCACAAGGTATTTGAGTTAAGTACTTTGATAGTAACGACATTTATCTGAGGAAGCATCTACAAAAGGTGAAGATAAATCAATTCATAACGCTTAAGGGCTATACCTTTCCTGATCTTGTAGCTTACTTCTACTCAAATCTTCAGTTTGTCAACTTCAACTCCTTGGCTTTCAGGATGAAAAGAAAGCAGTATGTTTTGACTGTTGATGAATTGGCATCTATCATGGGAACCAGAAAGAGAGATTTCATACCTCTAGATGTCACTGCAGAAGAAGCCTTTTGCTTCCTAACTGGAAAATCAAGCTTCTCAAGGGAATTGAAGTCGCATATTGCCTACAGTGACTTTCCCTTAAAACACATCATGATGCACAAGGTGATCATTGAATGTCTTAGACCCAAGGCAGCCTCTAAAACAGACATCTCGAAGTATGAGGCAAAACTATTGTGAGGCATCTTGACAGGAAAGAGGATTTCTTTTTCTCACATAGTCCTATTACACATGTACAGGTCTGTTCTCAAGCCAAAGGGCAACTACCTTATGCTGCTTTGATCTACAAAATAATGGATCATTTCAAGATCGGAGGTCTGGGCTCTCTTGTCAAACAAGATATCCCTCTGATGACTGCTGGTGAAACTATGGTGACAAAGATGGGATACAAGATGAATCATACTGGATGGAAGACAAAGAACAATGAACCAGTCATTGTGGATTTCGAGGATGAGTCCAAGCAGAAATCTCCAAAGAGGAGAAAAGTTATGGCTGTCAAGGGACAACAAAAAGACAGCTCAACTGATAAGGACTCAGAGGCAAGTGAAGAAGGAACAGGAGAGTATGACTCTGAAGCTACACAATCTCGAGGTGGATGAGATGAAGAAGGTGAATCTGGGGATCATAGTGCTGAAAGGAATGAGGAAGGAGGAAATGAAACAGAAACACAACCAAAAGAAAAGGTTGTATATCCTTGTGATCTGACTGAGAAAGAATTCCTCACAATGTGGAATGAGGAGCATGCTGCCAAAATTGAAGATGAAATGGAGTATGACAATACCCTTGTCAATTTTGATCATGAGCAGTTGCTAGCACAAGTCCTAGCTAAGTTGGCCTCAAAAGAGCAAGAGAAAGAGCCAGATGACATTGATGCTTATTCTGTATCCTCCACCAAACAAACAATTCACAAAGCTGCTACAAGCTTGGCTTCGGCTATTGCACGAGAAGATCAACTCTCGAGTGCTCAGTCCATACCAATGGACATTGATGAAGATGTAGAATCTGTACCCAGCTTACGAGCTAAAGGGAAGAAGGCTCAAACTCAGGGGGAGCCCTTGCCTGCAACATCTGATGTCTTTCTCACTGAAGTGTTTACCTCTCAAGCTTTTCTTAAAGCACAAACTAAGAGGGAGAATTTAGCTACAAAAGGGATTGACACCTCATATCAAGAACATGCTCTTACAAAACTACAGGTGGACCTTCAAGGACACTTTGAAAATCTTCAACATATCCTTCTTCAGACTCTGGCTGCTATGGAAACAAGGTTAGATCAGAAACTGCAGACTTTTGAACAGAAGATCGATAGGAAGTTGCAGGGTATGACTAGTCAGGTGAACAAGTTGGAGAAATCAATTGATCTATATGGCAGAATGTTTTGTGTTGAGCTTGCAAACATGCCTACCTACACACTGGTCAGAACTGACTAAACAGATTCAGAACTGCCTTCATCTCATGCTGTTAGAAGCCATGCTTAGCAAATGGGAAGAAGCTCTGAAGGACCTTCCCGAGTGGAGGCTGATAACGAGCCTGAAGATCATCCATCTTCTTCAAAAATGCCTCCACCCACATCTTCTTAGTTTTATTATTTTTGTTGGGACCAAAAGTTGCTCTTTGCTATGATACAACATTTACTCTATTTGTTTAACATTGACTCGATTCAATTTTTTAACTTTATACAATTTTTCTGATGTTGACAAAAAGGGGGAGAAGAGTTGATATCCATTTTGTGCAGGGATTGATATCATCTTGAGCAGAGATATTTGTACGCTATTTATACTCTGATTACATACCTCTGATTATACTCCAATTCAGAAAGGGGGAGAAGAGTTTATTCTTGTGCAGGATAACCATACTCTGATAGATACCTACACTCTGTTTATACTCTGATTATGCATCTATACTATGATCATGTTTCCCTACAGGAGTATTTTCAGTACAGGATCTCTAATGATGATTACCTGCAGGAGCAAATTGGATGATTACTCGTTTTTGTCACTGTTTAAAATCTTTTAATTTACATATATGTATCTATAATAAGAGTAGTTTTGTCACCATAAAAAAGGAGAGATTGTTGTGGAAATTCTCCTATATTTTGATTCTGACAAAACTATCAAGAGAAATTGTATAAACGTTCTGTGATGCAGAAAGAATGTGTAAGCAGCAGGTTGAGTGGATCAAATTCTGTCGCATGGACGAAGGGTCAGATGGAAGTACTTCTGACGAAGGGTCAGATGGAAGTGCTTCTGACGATCTAAACAGAGACGGATGGATTGCATCAAATCTCCGTATTACCATTCCATGTCAACTGATCTAGTAAGAAGCAAATCTATTCTAAGACGAAAACCAAGAAATATCAGTTTCTACATTTGCAAAACATGAAGACCCACGTATGGCAGGTTTCCGATCAAGGCAAGATTCCTAAGGAAAGCTTGTGATATTCGATTACCCTGATATCCCTTCCAATCAATCAAGGGACCTTCTACAATGGGATATCATCTTCTAAGGAATATTCTTTCGGGAACCAACTCAGACTTATCACACTTATGGAAGCTGGAGATTTAGTTGTATGGGCGACTAAATCAGAAGGGTTCAATAGCTCACTCAACGGTCTACATATCTTCTGAAGATACAGTCTCGTTCAATCACGATTGATGACGTCTAATCAAGGATTGAATAGCGATCCATTGGCCGGGAATCCAACGGCTAGTTTAGAGGCAGGGGAGTATAAAAGAAGAACCATGATGGACTAAAGTCAGAGGTGAACAACAATCCAAAGTGCAAGCATAATCTGAGTTCTATCCGAAAATATTCTGTGTACCAAAAATCCTATTCATTGTGAAAATCTGTGAGAGAGAAAAATCAAGTGATTGAGTGTTTGTAATTCTCGTGATTCTTCATGGTGAAATCCATCCGATCGGCTGTCATCGTGGGAGAGTGGACGTAGGCTTAATCTAAGCCGAACCACTATAATCATTGTGTGCAATATTCTTTACTCTAAACTCTTACTTTTGTGTTTATACTTTTTGTACACTGTTATGCTGTAGAACTCTGGTGAAGCTTTTCATAGTTGGTCACCCAACTGTCAGGAAGGAGTTTGATAAGCTGATCTCTTAGAAGTTGACGAGGAACATGGATACATGAAGTCTGGTCATTGTCAACAGAGATGAGCAAAGCTTCTTCGGCACTGGGAAGGTTAAGGTCGATGGCATGGTTTTGTACTCTATACACCATTTGGAAGTGAAGAGTAGCAATGATAGCAGATGTGGTTTGAGGAGCACCAGTGATCTGTAACTGGACCTTCAAAGCAGAGAGTAGGTTGGGATCTGCCAAGGCCATGTTGAAATTTAGGAAGAAAGTGACAAATATTGTGCCTGCGTTCATAGTGGTCTGAACTGTGCCGATGCAAGCATGCTGGTATTCTAAAAAATGAGTGTCGAGGAGAGCAGCTCGAGCAACAATGGGCAAGCCTTTTCGTCCATGCAAGGATAAAGCCAAGTAGATGGCTCCAAAATGAAGGTGAGTGTAACCTTGTTGAGCCCACTGAGCTGGGAACTCAGGTGGAATCTGGAGAGTTACAAACTGTTCTTGTTGCGTAGACATGATAGGGTGCTGATCAAATTTGGTGGACTGGACGTATTCTTTGACAGAACGGGGTGTGTGTTTGATAAGGTGTTTGATGGAGCGGATATGAGAGAATGATGGTGGTTTGCAAAAAGCTGAATAAGGATTCATGAGTGGAAGTTGTGTTTTTGAGATTTTGCGATCATCGTTCACATAGGATACCTCATAGAGGTAATCCAATTTGGATGAAGTGGTTTTGCGGAGTTCAGGTGGTGGAGGTAGGGAAATGGGGGTTTCCAACTGGACAGACGCTGAAATATCTGTAGAGGGTTCCATGAAAGTATAAGTTTCTTCTTCCCCGTCAGTAGGTCTCGGAATATCAGAATATCGGTGTGTTCTTAACTTCGCAAATAAGTATTGAATATTTAAGGGAATGACGAGTCACAAGTCATTGGATATTGCGATGCCTGAGTTAGAACACAGGTACTTGTATTAGACAAGTTCATTGAACGTAACACGCATTGAACGATTAGTGACATGAAAGCTTTTAGCGTGGTCAATGTCTAATTGCTCATGCTTTGGTGTTGTGTAAATAATCCTTAGACCTGAGGCACAGTGTTGACTTGTGTGTTGGATGGCTATGGTTCACGAGGACGCATATTGACGGTTCGTCGATCCGTCTCTATACATGATGGTCATAGTTCATGCACATACGAAGTCACATGTGTGTGCAAAATGGAATCTGTCTCCTTGCCATAAGCAAGGTATGATATCCTATGCGATTTAATTAAGACAATGCATTGAAATCCTCGGTCGGGGTTGTAAACGAGAATAAAATGTTTATGTCTCGTATAAATGCTTGTCGATTACATTTGTGCATATGATCGAATTGGTGACTTGACAAATATTCCATGGTCTTTGTTCTAATGTATCCAAAGCTGACATGTTCATTATGTTCTTAAAGAATTCACATTGTCTAGGTAGCCATGACATATTGCTAGATGTCACTCATGGCTCGTGGGACCTAGAGGTTAATCGGGACAATTAATTCTCTAGAAGTACTAATGTGTTAGTGCATGTCTTACTGCCAGCTCAGTGATGAACCTAGAGATGACAACGATGAACGGAATGACGATATTGCAAATATGTTTGCAATAACGACTATTGAATTATTCAGATCGAAATTAGATTAAATGGGATTTAATTTAATTTTTTATTTTTGGTCATAGGCACAAGTGTATATGATGCACATGTACGGATTAAATCGACACAAAATTGTTGTGTCGATTTTCACACATATTATTTATTATTGTGTGTCAATTTAGGCTTTTGTGGGCGAGTGGGAGATGTTGGAAATTTACGCCCATTAAGAGCCAAATTGATTAATTGTCTTAATTACGATAATTGATTGGTGGGCTAAATTGCTGATTGCATGGCAGCATAATTCTTGGATCGGATCTTAGAATTATGTGTGTATATGTGTGTGCAATGCATAATCAAAGGATTAGATCCTTGAATTAAGGGTGTGAATTTTGTGAGCAGAAAATTCAGATCCATCTCGCTCTCTCTCTCTCATTTTTGCTTCTCTCCCATGGTGACCAAAAATTCAAGAACATGAAAAAAAACATCATCACGAATTGCTAGCACAATCGAGTGGTGATTCCGCGAGTTCGTTCTTCCGTTCGTCGTTGTGATTGGTGGTGTGTCTGAACTAGAGGCTCGACACTTGTGTGGCTTGGATCGAAGAACATCTGAACCGTTTTTCATTATTCAAGCACACTACGAGAGGTAATCCGTTAACTCCATTTGTTTAATATGTTTTTTGATTGAAACGCAAGAACTACGCCTCTGGAGACACATGTATGGGTAATTTATTATTTCCGCTGCGTTTATTTATTTTATTTTTGCCCGTACGTGTTACGTGAATCCCAACCAATGTTACACCGGGGACTGCTTGGTGTTGGACGGTGAAGTATGAGAATACCAGAGCAGTGGCATCGCTGCAGTGGAGGAATAACAGCGATGGTCGTAGTGCGCGGGCGAGGGCGACAAGAATGCTGAGATCGAAGTGCCTGTGAGATGTGGACTGAAGATCGGGGAGGAAGGCCACGAAATTAGAATGCCGGACGGTACACTTCCAGAACATCCTCAATATAGCAAAAGATATAGATTGACAGGCAAGCTTTTCACCTCCACGCTGTCCGTGAATCTCCTTATTTTTCTCCTTCACAGAACGTCCTCATTTCTCTCTTGTTCTCACATTCTTCACCGCCTTTTTGGGAAAACGCCCTTATTTTTCTCCTTCACAGTACGTCCTCTCATTTTTTCTCTCCCTCTCTCATTCTTCACCTTCGTTTTGCGACCCACCTATTTTTTCACTCATTCTCTCATTCTTCACCTTCTTTTTGTGAACCCCACATTTTTCTCCTACACAGAAGGTCCTTATTTGTCTCTCTTTCTTGGTCTACTTATTTGTCTCGTTCCTCACTCTTAATTCAACTTACCAGAGTCGCGCATTCAATGACATAGAGCACATGGAGGACGATGATCATGTTTTGCTGTCAGATACGAGGACAAGGGAGGAAATTCTTGAGCATTTAGAAACGCCGGACGAGCAATGCATGGTAACTGAAAATGCGATTCAAGAAGCTCCTCAAGAATTCACCGACGTAAGTTTGCTTTTTGATTCCTCTTTTATGGTGGGATTTTTAAAATTAGCAAGAGTTTCTCTTGCGGCTGTACGCCACAGGTTGAGTGCCAATTGACTTACGTTGTAGGCATCGGAACACGCATGTAGTGATCTCGATGTCGATGACAACGTCCAACACAATTCGACCGGGGACCTTCATCCTTCGGAAAGACCCTGCCGGAGCAAATACGCCTTAAAATGTGCCACTGTGGCCTCTAGTACGTCCGTTTTGCTCGGCGTTTGTAAGTCGCCTCCCCCCTAATGCGTTCAATGTTGGGAAGCAAGGGAAGGCTCCCCTCGCGGTTATTCATGAAGTTTGGAACCTTCCGCTAATCAATTTTTCCATAGGGTGAACTAATAGCTTGCAACTGAATTCTGTTGCCAAAAAATATATTATAATAATGACAATTAGATTACGTCTTAGTTATTGAAATTTTCTTGTCGAGCTTTATTATTGATAAAAATGATAGATATATTGGCAAAGGTTATTCTTTCATGCATTAGAAATGTAAAAAGATAAACGATAAAAATAAAGAAAAAAAGATTACTTAATTTGGATAGCATCATCACATTTTTCCTTTTTTCAGCCAAACAAGTTAACTTCATATAAACGCTCTACTTATTTATTATTATTCTTATCTAACAATAATAGATGATAGAAATATAAATCCAAAGCAACTGGGAGGAAAAAAAGGCACGGAGTATTTTTTTTTTCCCTTCAATTTATTGTATATGATTATGATTTACGATGGTAAATAAGATTTTCCATTAAAAAATAAAATTGGCAGACGTAAAAGTGTTGAGCGGAGCGGTGGTACACATAAAGCACAGCCAAAATATGAGTAACCTTTCGGTTGAGGGCCAGACAGGGATCCTCAATGGGTTAGTGCTCCTTGGGTCGGCGATGGCAGCATGGACCGCCGATTGGAAAGGCCGCCGCTATACGGTCGTGTTGGCAGGGGCCATCTTGCTCTTCTCACTCCTCCTCATGAGCTTTGCCCGTAGCTACTCCTCCTTTATGATAGGCCACTTCTTGGGCAACATCGGGGCTGGCTACGCCAATACGATTGCTCCCGTCTACATCGCTGAAATATCTCCTGCCTTCTCCCGCGGCTGGCTAACCTCCCTCCGTGAGGCACGCTCTTTTCTTTTTCCTCTTATTTATTTATTTATTTATTTCACGTGTTTTTGCAGCATCTATTTCACTTATTAGTTGTCGTCAATTTCTTTTCTTCATGTTGCACCTGCATTCTTATTTTTATAAAAAAATTAAAATTAAAATGGTGGTTGCCTTTTCATACCCCGGTTTGGTGGTTTAGACGTTCTTCAATGGTGGCATCGTTATCGGTTACATCTTCAACTATGTCTTCTCCGAGCTCCGCATCAATCTTGGGTGGCATGTTATGCATAGCGTGGGGACAACCTCCTTGGCCTTTCTTGTCATTAAGTTCCTCCACATGCCGGAGTCCCCTCAGTGGCTAGTCATGCATGGCCTCCTAGGTGACGCAAAGCACGTCCTCTCCAACATCTACAGCTCCAAAGAGGTGATGGGATAAATCGACTGTGGGGCTCTCAGCAAGCACTCACAAAGGAACTTTGTTCGCACACAAGGAAGAGGAGACGGAATGTGGCTTTTCAATATACTGTATTCACAATCGATTCACACATACTGAAATGGTTACAAGACACGCCTTTATATAGGCATCCACATGACTCTTCACATACACGACTCTTGAGTCTCTCTAGGAAAGTGAAAAGACTAAAGCAATAATTACATCGGAATACGAGCAGACTCTTGAAATACTCAACTAATTGTGACTCTTAAAACTACACAATAATAAAGACACGTCTAGGTTCGTGCACTGGCTTGTGCATGCGCCTTGGGAGTTGAACGGTCATTGACACTTATTGAATTTGGTTTAATTTCATTTTCCAACAAAACTCCCCCTTAAACCAAATTCTCTTTCTCTTCTTGTAATTTGCATAAAATTGTCTATGCTTCTTTCTCATCGAAAACTGAAGCTTAGGATAATTCTCTGATTGTTGCATCAATACCCGGCTCACAACATCTTCGATGAAGTCCCATATATGAAAAATGAAAATCGATAACTTGATCGACAACCGCTTCACCTTCTGCTGCAAGATGGTTGTGCGAGGGTGGAAATTCGGGAGTCCGAACCTTTTAGCTTTTTCAAAGAACTCCATTTCCTCAAACAAGAAGTTGATCTTCTGTTCATCTTCAGCACATTTTTGGAATTCACCTATATATTGATTCAGCATCTCCTCGATTCTGGCCGTGCAATGCATGTTCTTCTCGTCTAGATACTCATCGAACTTGTTTGTCGACAAGAATTTCATTAGCGTTTGTGCCACGACAGGCACATCATCGATGGAGACATATATCCTGTAAAGCTGAGGGTGCATGTTGAACAGCTTTGTGCTCGGGTTAATACCATATGTATCTCTTATCATATCGAAAAATCGACGACCTTCTTCGACTTCGGCATGACTACATGCAACTAGAACTTCGACCATCCTTGTCTCGTTCCTCTGCATCTCACAAAACAGATCGATGGATTTCTTGGCAGATCATGAAAAACCAAACCTCCTATGATTAAATTCCATGATGATATGTCTCTTTCTTCCATGCCCTTGAACAACGTAAACACGCTCTCAATTCTACCACCAGTTTCGATCTCAGAAACAAAGTCATCTATTTTGCCTTCGGAATATTCCAAAATCTCTGGTACGGTTACTTCTTTCTTGTCACCAACACCAAGTTCACTATGACCAATTTCTTGGTCATTGTCATGGAGTAACACCACACTTTTCTTCGGCTCATTCTGAGCATTCATCTTCTCAAACATTACCTTCTCATTTGCAGAAACATCTTGAATATCAAGATCTTTTTTAATAGGATCACAATCCAATTCACAAAGGCTTTCTAGACGAGCGAATGGAAAACAGTAGTCCCAATCATGTGTTGCATTTTCATCTTCAATAAAAGAAGAATCAGTACATAGTATAGTACCTTTGCCTTCGACAAGAACTCCGGAATTGTCTTCACGCGAGTCTTGCTTCACTTCTTGAAGCAGAACATTGCTACGATAGCTTGAAGCCTTCTCTGGCTTTCTCTGGTCCAAGGCACTTTTGCCTTCTCTGGACTGAGGCTTTTTCGCCTTCTCTTGTACGAAGCTCTTTCCGCCTGAGACTCTCTTTATCTGTGTCTCTTTGCCTTTTTGTACTTGTTGATATATCTCGTATATGAGCTCCCACGTCTCTTTTGAAGTAGTGGCATTCGAGACTTTCTCCAACACAGAATCATCTATATACTGATAGATAACAAACAAGGCATATTGATCTTTTGCTCTTACCTTCTCCAATGCATCCTTCTGATTTTCATTCAATGTGGCTTCGACGTCGGGCTCTTCATAGCCGTTGTTGACAATCTCCCATAGACTATGAGCATCAAGCAACTCTTTCATTCTTGAAGCCCAATTTTCAAAATTTCCTTTTAAAAAATCAATGTATTGAAGAGGTAGCAAATTGCTTGCCAAGGCCATGATCATAGACCGTAGGCTCTGATACCAATTTGATGGGATAAATCGACTGTGGGGCTCTCAACAAGCACTCACAAAGGAACTTTGTTCACACACAAGGAAGAGGAGACGGAAGGTGGCTTTTCAATATACTGTATTCACAATCGATTCACACATACTGAAATGGTTACAAGACACGCCTTTATATAGGCATCCACATGACTCTTCACATACACGACTCTTGAGTCTCTCTAGGAAAGTGAAAAGACTAAAGCAATAATTACATCGGAATACGAGCAGACTCTTGAAATACTCAACTAATTATGACTCTTAAAACTACACAATAATAAAGACACGTCTAGGTTCGTGCACTGGCTTGTGCATGCGCCTTGGGAGATGAACGGTCATTGACACTTATTGAATTTGGTTTAATTTCATTTTCCAACAAGAGGATGCCGAAAACCGCCTAGACGACATCAAGGCGGCTGCCGGCATCCCCAAGGAGTGTAAGGAGCATATTGTAAATGTCAACAAGTACAGCATTTGGGAGAGCATATGGCGGGATCTCCTTCTCCACCGGACCCCATCCATGTGCCACAGTCTGATCTGCGTCGTTATGATCCACTTCTTCCAACAGGCCTTAGCCATTGAGACCGTCCTCCTCATTTTCAAGAAGGCCGATATTACCTACAATAGCAATATGCTCCTCTTCACAATCGACTTGTTAAAGACGATATTCATCCCCCTCGCTTCCTTACTCATCGACCGGTTTGGGCGACGGCCGTTGCTGCTGTTCAGCAACGGTGGGATGGTGTTATCGCTTGCCTCCCTTGGAATGTGCCTCGTCAAAATCCACCATAGCGGTGCGAAGCTCACGTCGGCGGTAAACATGTCCATCGTTTCAGTGTTGTTCCACGTTTTTTCTTCTCTGTTGGAATGGGGCCAGTCACTTGGGTCTATAGCTCGGAAATCTTTCCACTACGGCTGCGACCACATGGGTGCGCCATCGGTATTGCCGTGACTCAAGTGGCGAGTGCAGTGTTGACGATGATGTTTGTGCCGCTGTCCCAGGCAATGACCGCTTGCGGGGCTGCCTACTTGTTAATGGTGATCGCCATGTCGGCATTTGTGTTTG
This sequence comes from Rhodomyrtus psidioides, assembly GCA_021437785.1. NCBI lineage: Eukaryota > Viridiplantae > Streptophyta > Magnoliopsida > Myrtales > Myrtaceae > Rhodomyrtus > Rhodomyrtus psidioides. The sequence continues at coordinate 2,434,497 of JAILYB010000119.1, forward strand.
TCCAAACGATGATGCCGGAGACGAAAGGGAAGACATTGGAGGAGATGGGGCTTCTTTTTGGTGTGAAGTCTGCACCGAAGGAGAGAGATGCAAAGAACAGCGACAATACCGAGATAGCAGTGAGGGGGATTAATACTGGAGGAGATAGATAAACTTTGGGGTGGGAAGTATGTGCAGTAAGACTGCCGAGCTGCACGTGATTTGACAAATAAATTTTTTTTCACACCTGTTTTGGTAATTTTTTTTAATCATGGTATGAAAAAAAAAAGCCCTCATGAATGTGTGCTCTTGTAAGGGTTGATTATGAACATTGTCATTGTGCCTGTCGTTTTATTGATTTTGTTGGGACAAAATTTCCTTGACGGCCTTCCATGATATTTTTTCACAATTCCCTTTTTTTTTCTTTTAATTTTTATTTGCCAGCTATAAATTCTTTTACGGCTAACAAAGGACCGTCCAGTGTCAAATGAGAGTGGATGGTCAGGCTACCATCACCCTTTTGTTGACCTAGCAATCTCTTTAGTTTTTTATTCGGTATTTGTTTTGCTTGGAGACTTCTTAGAAATTGAGACTCCTCAGTCCTCCACAAGCATTCCAATAACAAAAAGGCTGAATGAGATGACTTAAAATAAGCCTTGGCATCTTAGACAAGCTAAGAACATGATTTCAATGGCAATAACCCTTGGCACCTTAGACAAGCTAAGGACATGATTTCAAAGCTTAAGAGCAAAGTCAAAGAAGGAAGAGATCATCAGCAGATTACTGAAAATTCCTACACATGCAAAACCAAGCGTGAGAATGAAATTCCATTTTCTGAGATCCTCAAAAATAAAAATCTTTTTCCAAGCTACCATCCAACAGAGAAAGAGATTTTATAAGGTGTACGGGGCTACCAGATTGTTTTAGAGAGTATGAACGAGGACATAAACTCCCCAACTATTTGACCAGGTTGAGCACCGGGTTTGATCAGATCAATAGGGTTAACGCAAGCTTGATCCTGTTGGAAAATTTCGTCAAATGTGATGAACAATGGAATCAAACTTTAACGCATGTAATCACTTTATCTAAGGATTTATTTAGACCACAACGTTGCTAATGGTTTCTGGCAAATATCCTTCAAGATACAACAAAATCTCGGTGAGCATAGCAAATAGCAATTCTGATATTTCTCCAGGATCTCTCTAGGAAACAAATGGAAGCAAAGGTTGTATTTCTCTTGTGTTCAAAGAATGAAAATTGAGAGAAGAAATGAAATGATTCTATAAATGAATAGAACACTTGAATATTTAATGAGTATGAACACACCTTTTCGCGTCCGAAAAGTAGTTAATTCTCATGCAACTCTTTATGTCCAAACAGTTTATTCAATCATACATTTTCATGTATGAATTGATAGTTATTTTCGAAGAGACACAATCATTTGAAAGGTTGTAAGAGTGCCTTAGAAAAAAAATCGATAATTGAAAAGACGCAACCTTTCAAAGGTTGTCAGAATCTATCATCAACAGTCGCACGGTTTCACAAGAAAATGATGGTAATTGTTGATTTAGACCAAATTTAGTCCACGTGTGCACTTACAACTTTTCGATATGGAACGAGGTACCTCTTAGTTTGTTTTTACAAACAAACCACCTGTTAGCACCTAAATTTTAATTTTAGGGAATTCAAAAATTGGCGCAGATAAGCCCATTAAAGTATGAATTTCGGCCAAGCCCATAGCCCATCTATAAGCGGTCGGATCTTGGGTTATCCTAGCCCAACAAGATTAGAAATTTCAATCCGACAGCCATGTTTTGGAAAATCTGATGGTCGAGATTAAACCCTAAAGGCGTAACCCTAATTCACCCTATATATTCGTCATTAGGTCTAGGGTTAAGGGGAGGACATAATTTTCTCTCTCTCTCTCTCTCTCTCTCTCTCTCTCTCTCTCTCTCTCTCTCTCTCTCTCTCTCTCTCTCTCTCTCTCTCTCTCTCTCTCATAGATCTACGTCTATCCTTCAAGAAAGAGAGAACGTAAGGAGTGGGAAAAATTCGAAAAGCTCACCCGAGGGGAAATATGGTAGAAAAAGAGATGGATAGGAGCGATACACACTAGAAAAATCAGTCCATGTCTTCTTCTCCACGATGGCTTCACCAACAAAGTCAACAACTTTGAAGGATGGCACATGAAGATCAAAGCATTTGAAGAATTTCTAGTGAAGGTTCCTTGGCGAGTCCCATCAATAGCTTTGCGAACTTCTCTAATCATTGATCCCTCAGCGGTGTCATCAATGTCAAAGTTATCCCGAGTCCTCGAGAAGCGATGAGTGGCGATCAATTGCTTCCTTAGTCAGTATGATGTCAAAGTCCTGATTCTAGAGTCCATACCGACGATCGGCAAGCCATCTCAATTCTCCGATCTACATTGAGTGGCAACCCAAATTGCGTCCCATTGAAGCCAGTCCCGCACCAAAGAGGATTGACCACCGCAACATCATGTTATCATCATAGTCATTCCATGAGCACAGCCAGGTTTCCTCGTTTGTTTTTACTGCACCATCCCTTGGTCTGGTTCGTTCTTATTATTTATTACAGGTGTGATTTGTGAGTTAAATAGCGAAGGAATTCTCAGGTAGTGGATTGGGATCTCCCACAAGCAAACATAAGCATGAATATTGTGAATGATTACCATGCGTTTGGTGGATCAGTAAGTATCATCGAGAGAGGCCACAAAATTATAACACACGGCATATTTGAGAAAAAAAAAGGGAGAGAAGTGAGAGAAAGGATTCATGGCCAGAGAAGTCACGTTCCCCATGGAAGGAGCTGGTCATTGAAATTCATGTCAAAGAAAGGGAAAATGGCGAGCAATCTAGACTTCTCTGCTGCTTTTCTCATGTCTAGAGCTCTGTGACCATTCGACACCCGGATCAACGCAATCTGAACAACATTAAATCAGCGACCTCGTCGATCTTGCTTGCACACAGTCTCGAACTTTGCTGATTTGTTTCGTCCCGTAATTCAAGCGGTGGTCAAAGGAGCTTAATTGGACAGATAGCAAAAACAACCCATTGGCCGTTGATTCCATCATGATAATCAGGTTGCCTCTTCCAATTAAGCTTTTAATTTTTTTCTATTCCCCCCCTTTTGATTTGTTCCTTTACATTGTCCTTTTTCAGGTTTTGTTTGTTAGTGAATAATATGCAGCTCCGGTAATCTTTCTTGACGTCGCCGATCTGGGCGTGTCCCAAGCCACCATCGCTGAGATGAGTCGAAGCAGTCGAGGTTCAAACTATGGAAAGCAAATCGGCAATTTAGGTAACAATCCTTATCCAAAATATTCTGAATTTAAGAGGGTTGTATACCTTTAATTGATTGATTGTCGTTTTGATTGATTAAATTTTCAATGGAAAAATTGAGACTTCCTTCGGAAATTCAAGGTACCACCAATTTGATCAAAGCTTAATTTTCATCAAAAACAAATTTCGGATTTAGTCAATCTGACCTATCACCGCTTAGGTCTGATTCGCTATCTTCAGAAAAATCAATCTCTAATGGAAGTTGGTCGAATTTTTGAAAATTGAAAGGGATAACAACACGATCATGATTTCTTTCCTTATCTCGCGGTGAATATTCGGGTGTTTGTGTTGTCTTGATTGGACTTGCCATGTTTTGAAATTTCCTAAAGAATTTAGTAAGATGTGGTTTCCTAAAAACCTCATATGATTGAATTTTTAGGAAAATAAGGTTTCTTAGAAATCTTATTTCATTAGATCTTAAGCAATTAAATCAAGATAATAAATCTTCAAGATATCCCTCATTGGGCCGAAATTTTAAGAAAGGGAAGGAGATTCATTCATGCATATTATATCATGTCAGTATATCACGTTAATTAGGATAGCATATATTCAATCTCGTGCATATGCCATGTCTGCATATCTGGTTAAATAGGGTAGCTTTTTAATTCATTCCTTTTTTATGAATCCGAAAAAATGCATAAAAAAAAATCATCAACACGTCATGCAATCGCCACATCATCTCGCCACGTCATTTTTCCACGTCATGTTTTGCATGTCATTATGCCACGTTATTTTGCCACGTCATTATGCCATGTCATGCACCCATTGCCTTGTCATTCATCATATTTTCGGAAATTGCATATTCATTCATTATAACTTTTGAAAGTCATGCATTGCATCACTAGATATTTTGTTTTTTATATGCTATGCTACATAAAAATTCATGTTCATTTTTCATGCATTTTAGTTTAATCAATTCGATTTGCATGTTTAGTTCATTCATAGTTTTAATTGTTTTGCATGCTTTAATTGGATTAATTAGATTCTGCATATAGGGTAATCCGACTCTAAATTTACATTTTATATCATATGTCATTTAGATAGCCATGTCATTCATGCATTGCATTTGAAAAGTGAAAATTCAAAAAAGAACTCACTCTTCTGAGCTTTGAATTGATTCAATCTGAGTTGCTAAATTTAGGACATCTCATGGAATTAAGGTACAAAAAGGGCATTAGTTTTAATTAACTAGTGTAACCAAGTCCCCAAATCCACAATCTCTTGTTCGTAGAAGTAAAATTGTTCTCCCGCTGTTTTACTTAGGTTTCTAATCAACCTACGAAAAATGATTAGTGGCGACTCCAAATTCTAAATCATTTCGATAAAATTTAAGTTGCGATTTGGTGGGGCTTGGGAGAGTCCGTGTTGGGTTAGTCCTTAAATTAACCTAATAATCCATTAACCTGATAATTTTTTTAGGTCGCGACATCTTGGCAACTCCACTGGGGACTTTGTGCTTTAATTTTTCGAAAAATTAATACTTAACTGCTTCACCTGAATTTTTTCAAAAAATTAAAAGCTTTAGTGGACTTAGACCTGTTGAAAATTTCATGGATGTCTCGCATTTGGCGATCTTGATTGAATTTCACCTTAAGGTGTTAAATATTTTTGCAGGTTTGGAGTGATAAGGTGAGGTGTTTGTTAACCCTTTTTGTGCAGGCTAGGAGTTATAATGGGCGAGTGTTTACTGACCTTTGTTTTGCAGTTCAAAAGAGTTTATGTATATGAGTTTATATAGAAGCGTTGGCTTGGTCCGAGTATCCTCGGGGCTCCAACTTTGAAGCCTATTAGTTAGTAAACCTCATGTTTCATGTGTATGTCTATGCGATTTGCATTATGGCTGGTCAGAAGGTAAGTATTTTGCCACTCCCCTTCGTGATTTACTTACTTTATTTTTGGTCGGTCCATGTTAGGTTTCAGTCAGATTTTGAACTTAATCCCATGGTCATTAAAAAAAATCAAATGGATGAGTCATTAAAAAAAAGATTAAAAAACAACCAAATGGTCCCTCAGGGAATTTTACAGATCAATGAAGACTCTGTCACATGTTTCCTTAATGTTTCAATGGATGCAAGATTTTCCTGACAAATTTAACTTGAAATTTCTTTGTGATGAAAGTTCCTCCCGGAGATGTTCCAAATGTCAAAAGGATTTTATCACTTTTTTTTTCAAGGTTATAATGTGCAAGAAATTTTTCCAAAAAAATCACATCGCATTTGATAAGGAAAGTTTCCTCACCTTTTGCGTAAAAAGAAAAGAAAATAAAGTCGAACCAATCAATCAGTCATGGACCAACCTCTCTTCAGTCATACAATCATTGGTCCCCTATCTTTTGTAGGTGATTATGGATCATCAAGAAAATGCTAATTTGTACAAGGCCACTCATCTATCATACATGACCACAAGAAGTCTTCGAGTACTGCGATAGAAGTGGAGATAACGCGAGTAAAAAAAAAAGCTCAAAGCAAAGTCAGAGGAAGAAGGGGACAAAAGAAGCAAAAGCATCATTTTTATCTTCATGAAGTCTTCATCACAATAGCGAGAAGTAACCATCCAAAAAGCTTCTCAATGCTCATGTTGCATGAATAACGCCAAAGAATTCCCAAGCGAGTTCATCAAGATCTTGCATGTTCTCATTTTGTTCGCATATTTTAGATGGTGCAAATCGAAGACATCATCAAGCGAAGCATGGAGTAGTCAAGCAGTGGAATTTGTTGTTCTTAGTTTGATCAAAGCATTCTTCTGTTTTGGTTAATTATCATTAAGCTTGACAAATTCTTTGAGTGAATTTCAAGGTTAAGCCTAGTGAGGCTTCATTGACAGATCCAGTTGCTTACTTGGATTTTCAGTAGCCATAGAAAATTCATCACCCAACATAACAAGTCAGGTTGTCTCTTTTCAATCAACCTCTAAAATTGGCTTTTTACTACTTCCTCTTGATTTTTGCTTTGCATGGTTCCTTTTCCAATTCTGATTCCCAGTGACTATTATGCAATTATGGTGGATCCTCGTCGATGTCACTAATCTTGACATGTTCCATTAATCATCTCACCTTGCCAAGAGCCATTAATGGCTGCACAAGTCAAACCAAAGATCCTCAATATTTCAAATTAGGATCAATTTAGGGGCAAGGGGGCAACTTCGCAAATCTGAACATGCATTAGCCTAATCAGTCCTTGGACGGCCCTGCACACAACGATCATGCAATTGAAGCAGGCTAAATGGCGAATCCCAATTCATCATCCATTTCAGACGATTCCATGCTTCACCGTCAATCATTTCTCACAAGATACCAGAACTAGCATTGGTGCCCACAATAGCTCCATACATGATCATTCATCGGTAATCAATCAGATGGATCAAATGTACAACGATCCTTGAAGATCCTTACATCAAGTTTCGGCACTCACCTTCGGCGATCCCTATACTGATCAACACTTCCGTTGGTTGTCCTTTGATCAGCCCAATAATGATCCTTGGGGCAATTCTTTGATGGCGAAAGCCAATAGAGGACTGTTTGCAGAGTCCCCATTTCCCTGGAGGATTCAAGACCAGAGTTCACCTAAGCATGAAACAAGGGGCATCTACAGCCGTCAAAGCTTGATCGAGGCACGTCCAACTATAGGCATCGGTCAGCTCAAACCCCATTCCATCAATCAGTCAAGGCTGACTCATGCTACATCCTCGATAGATCCATTTATCGTGCCATGTCAAAAGTTGAGGGAAGACAAAGACCGCCCGATCTCAAAGGGAGTATTTCTTGCCCTCGACTTATCATTGTTAGAAATAACCTTCTATTTTCCTTCTTGCAGGTGCCAGGCTAAGAAACATCATTTTCGATAGCTACCACTGGGGCAAATTGACAGTCAAGAGCTTCTCAAAATTTTGCTCGTTTCATCTTTGAGACCCTATTCGTGCGCATCTTTCTTATGTAGGATCAGATGGAAAAATAAACTATTTGTCAAAGTTCAAAATTGAGTCCCAAACACTGGCCATGTCTGGGGCAATATCACATTTTGGCAAAAGCTATACCCATCATGATTGAAAATGGGGGCCAGCACACCTCGACTTAGGAAAAAGGAAGTATTTTTCTCTATCTCATGTGATGTTCAAGTGATACCTTCCTTATTTGCAGGACCATACGACCATCCAGGATGGTGATCATTATTGAACGGGGGCAACCAAAGCACTCAAGTCTTCTCTCGACTCGATCATGCATATGATTTCCTTGCTCTGGGGCAAGGATAGAAATGAGCTAGCCCTCAACATAAGGAGTAGGATCCCCAAGTTGTTTCATTTTCACACATGTTCTGGGGCAACTTAAATTTTCTCGTTCCTGAAAATCTTCTCGCATTCTTGTATGGTCATTTTCTTGAACATAATGCTTGGAATTTCTATATCCATGAACTTTAAGAATGCTCACCCATTTGCATGATTCATGCATGATTATTCTTCATGATTTGATTTACCGACTCTGAATAGGGAGCATAAACTGCATATGGTGCATTGAGTTGTATAGAATGGGGCATGACAGGATGATGAAAGGCAAGCCATTTCCACACATCCCTAAATTTTAACCCTAGTGAGTTGAGTGGTATTATTCCGCATCCTTCAAGGCAAAGGGTTTTCTCGCAAAAGGTACGATAGCCGAGGTGACAGAGGCATTTATTTCTTTAACCCAAACACTACAGGTTATCCATTGTTACCCCTTTTTGAGCGGATGTTTCACTTCTGTTAGCCCTGTCAAGAACCACCCCACATTGGGGCAAAACAGAAAATTCCAGAAGCAAGTTGAGATAAATGGTTAGAAATTCTCTTGCTCGGACTAACATCAATCTTCGAGTGTTCCTTTGCATTTATGCGCGAACATTAATTCAAGTGCCTTAGGATGATGAAGAGCATTCATTTCTCTATCATATACATTTTATCCTTGCATAGCCCACTTGAGCCTGCAAATTCTTTTCTTAAACCCATGTTGGTGATTATATGCTCAATTCAAAGCAAATATGGCCGATCTCTGAGCAAAGAAAAAAGTTGAAAAAATCGGGGTCAATAGAAAATCCTTGAAAAAACTTGTCAAAAGGCTGAAAATGTAGCAGCCCAGTGAAAAAAAAAAGAGAAAGAGGAAAGAAAATGATGATCTCTCAAAATTCTGGGGCATTTAAAAAGCAAAACGCCTGGTAAAAGCAAGGCCAATGCCCATCTAAATTCTTGCTCATTTGCAAAATACTGCTGAATTTCGTTGCACAATTCTCTTGTAAGTGCCAAATAGGTTGAGAGAAAAATCTATGAAAATGTCAAAATGCAAATCCTCAGCAGAAGTTTGTACCATCTCTCAAGCAATGATGGCATCATTTGAAGGCGAAGATCAGTGACAAGTAGCAATGATCACCAACGTCAAGCCCTTCTCATATATTTTCTGAGCCAAAACAAACCTTCTTGTTCCTTAGTACCCAATTCTAACCTACGTTACAACCCTTCAAAAGTCTCTTCCGACTAGGACATTTGAGTTAACGTAGAGTGGAATGATTTTAAGCATCGCTCGAAAAAGTTCGAGCAATATTATTTCTCTCTCATTTTTGCAGGGTTCTTGACTTGTAAACCCGAAGCAGATGACGAAGAACTTCATTTCAATAGCCTTGACTCGATTGGAGTCCCATTTGAAAAGATCTGACCTAGCCCTCATTACGGCCTTTATCAAGACCTCCAGATCGGCTCAGTCGTACCAATTGCGAGATTACTCGGACCTTTGTCGAATGCGATGATGGTAAGGTTGAGTGATTTCTTTTGAATCCTGCAGTCGGGATATACAGCTTTTCTCGAGGGTGAGAGAAAGCCCTTTCGGACTGTAGTCCCCCATTCATATTACATCCGAAGTATTCACAATGTGATAACCTCCGTGAACAGGATTGGTAATGCAAACTTGACAGAATGGTTGTGCATGAATCATGTTATGAGTCATTATTTCATTTGCAAACTCAACAGTTTAGCTTTGCATCAAATCATTGAACATGCTTCAGCATGTATGCTTTCTACCTCTGACATTATCTGGCAGGTAGCATATTTTTGATGATCGAGTTGCCTCTTAAAGTCTCGAAATTCATCCAAGGACCATTGAATGAGCAGACCTTACTGGCAAATGCCGACCAGGTAGTCTTCCAAATCCTCAGGTAAGTATATCTTTAAACTGAACCACTTTAAGAGAATGGGTGAAAGTCCTTTCTGACTGAAGGTTACTCATTCTATTTGGTCAAAGTTTGTCGAAGGGATCAGAAAGTTTTTTTTATTGACAAAATCTCCAGTGGAGCTTTACAATGCAAGTAGAAGCTCATAAATTGTTGCATTTGCATTAAGGTTCATGCAAAACACCATTTTCTTATGAACTGAACAGGTTGAGTACGCCAATTCAGCAAATCCTAAAAGCCGGGTTTCAGTCAACTCAGGTAAGTTTTCTGGTTCAGATGACCGCATCTTCAATATTGCAGGTATCAAGCTAGGCATAGTGATCTAGACAGAAGATCCCAAAAGACAATCGGGCCTGCTCGATCCATAACTCGAGCACCCTATTCAGATCATCTCAGATTGCGATAACAGCATTTCGCAATTCTGTTTGCTGTTTCGTGTAAAGGATGAACATGATTCAGATTTTCTCAGATTGCGATACCAGCATTTCGCAATTATGTTCGCTGTTTCACATCAAGGATGAATGTGATTCAGATTTTCTCAGATTGCGATATCAGCATTTCGCAATTCTGTTCGCTGTTTCATGTAAGGGATGAACATGATTCAGATTTTCGCAGATTACGATACCAGCATTTTGTAATTATGTCCACTGTTTCACATAAAGGATGAATGTGATTCAGTTTTTACCTGATTGCGATACCAGCATTTCGCAAATCCGGCCTGCAGCTAATGCTTCACGTGATGAGCGGATGATCGTGATGCAGAAGCTTTATTCTTAGCAGACGTTCCACGTGATGAACGGATGATCGTGATGCAGAAGCTTTATTCTTAGCAGACGTTCCATGTGATGAGCGGATGATCGTGGTTCGAAAGCTTTATTCTTAGCAGACGTTCCACGTGATGAGCGGATGATCGTGGTTCGAAAGCTTTATTCGCAGCTAATGCTTCACGTGATGAGCAGATGATCGTGATGCAGAAGCTTTATTCTTAACAGACGTTCCATGTGATGAGCGGATGATCGTGGTTCGAAAGCTTTATTCGCAGCTAATGCTTTACGTGATGAGCGGATGATCGTGATGCAGAAGCATTTCTCAACTGACATTCCACAGGACGAGAAGATGATTGTGGTTTGAAAGCTTTATTCTTAGCCGACGTTCCACGTGATGAGCGGATGATCGTGGTTCGAAAGTTTAACTCGCAGCCAATCCTTCACGTGATGAGCGGATGATCGTGATGCAGAAGCATTTCTCAGCTAACATTCCACAGGACGAGAAGACGATTGTGGTTTGAAAGCCTTATTCTTAGTTCACGTTCCACGTGATGAGCGGATGATCGTGGTTCGAAAGTTTTACTTGCGGCTAATGCTTCACATGATGAGTGGCTAATCGTGATGCAGAAGCATTACCGATTTGCGATCCAGACCTCGCAAATTCGGCCTGCAGACATCTTGCGTCGCCCCAAGTCAGGAAGAAAGAAATTTCTGACGACGGATGGGCCCAGTACCTTAAGATCCTCCCAGCGTTGGTGATTAAGGGGATCCTCAGCGTATAAGGTATTTGCAGAAACAGATATCCCTTACGCGATCCATGCGCAAATTATTTGAAAAAAGAAGTTAGACGCATGTTATTTTCAGTCTTGCATTGCATCATTTCAAAAAAAAATTAATAATAATAATAATAAATAATAAAAATAAAAAGAGGGAGAAATCGATGAAAATTTAGGTGCCACTTCTGGTCTTTGAGTGAAACCTCTCTGAGCCTCCACTCAAAGAGGGGCAAGCTGTTAGCACCTAAATTTTAATTTTAGGGAATTCATAAATTGGTGCAGATAAGCCCTTTAAAGTATGAATTTCGGCCAAGCCCATAGCCATCTATAAGAGGTCGAATCTTGGGTTATCCTAGCCCGACAAGATTATAATTTCAATCCAACGGCCATGTTTTGGAAAATCTGATGGTCGAGATTAAACCCTAATGGCGTAACCCAAAATTCCCCCTATATATTCGTCATTAGGTCTAGGGTTAAGGGGAGGACATAATTTTCTGCCGTCTCTCTCTCTCTCTCTCTCTCTCTCTCATAGATCTACGTCTGTCCTTCAAGAAAGAGAGAACGTAAGGAGTGGGAAAAATTCGAAAAGCTCACCCGAGGGGAAATATGGTAGAAAAAGAGATGGTTAGGAGCGATACACACTAGAAAAATCAGTCCATGTCTTCTTCTTCACGATGGCTTCACCAACAAAGTCAACAACTTTGAAGGATGGCACATGAAGATCAAAGCATTTGAAGAATTTCCAGTGAAGGTTCCTTGGCGAGTCCCATCAATAGCTTTGCGAACTTCTCTAATCATTGATCCCTCAGCGGTGCCATCAATGTGGAAGTTATCCCGAGTCCTCGAGAAGCGTTGAGTGGCGATCAATTGCTTCCTTAGTCAGTATGATGTCAAAGTTCTGATTCTAGAGTCCATACCGACGATCGGCAAGCCATCTCAATTCTCCAATCTGCATCGAGTGGCAACCCAAATTGCCTCCCATTGAAGCCAGTCCCGCACCAAAGAGGATTGACCGCTGCAACATCATGTTATCATCATCGCCATTCCATGAGCACAGGCAGTTTTCCTCGTTTGTTTTTACTGCACCATCCCTTGGTCTGGTTCGTTCTTATTATTTATTACAAGTGTGATTTGTGAGTTAAATAGCGAAGGAATTCTCAGGGAGTGGACTGGGATCTCCCACAAGCAAACATAAGCATGAAAATTGTGAATGATTACCATGCGTTTGGTGGATCAGTAAGTATCATCGAGAGAGGCCACAAAATTATAAAACACGGCATATTTGAGAAAAAAAAAAAGGGAGAGAAGTGAGAGAAAGGATTCATGGCCAGAGAAGTCACGTTCCCCATGGAAGGAGCTGGTCATTGAAATTCATGTCAAAGAAAGGGAAAATGGCGAGCAATCTAGACTTCTCTGCTACTTTTCTCATGTCTAGAGCTCTGTGACCATTCGACACCCGGATCAACGCAATCTGAACAACATTAAATCAGCGACCTCGTCGATCTTGCTTGCACACAGTCTCGAACTTTGCTGATTTGTTTCGTCCCGTAATTCAAGCGGTGGTCAAAGGAGCTTAATTGGACATATAGCAAAAACAACCCATTGTTCGTTGATTCCATCATGATAATCAGGTTGCCTCTTCCAATTAAGCTTTTAATTTTTTCTATTCCCCCCCTTTTGATTTGTTCCTTTACATTGTCCTTTTTCAGGTTTTGTTTGTTAGTGAATAGTATGCCGCTCCAGTAATCTTTCTTGACGTCGCCGATCTGGGCGTGTCCCAAGCCACCATCGCTGAGATGAGTCGAAGCAGTCGAGGTTCAAACTATGGAAAGCAAATCGGCAATTTAGGTAACAATCCTTATCCAGAATATTCTGAATTTAAGAGGGTTGTGTATCTTTAATTGATTGATTGTCGTTTTGATTGATTAAATTTTCAATGGAAAAATTGAGACTTTCTTCGGAAATTCAAGGTACCACCAATTTGATCAAAGCTTAATTTTCATCAAAAAAAAATTCTTGGATTTAGTCAATCTGACCTATCACCGCTTAGGTCTGATTCGCTATCTTCAGAAAAATCAATCTCTAATGGAAGTTGGTCAAATTTTTGAAAATTGAAAGGGATAACGACACGATCATGATTTCTTTCCTTATCTCGCGGTGAATATTCGGGTGTTTGTGTTGTCTTGATTGGACTTGCCATGTTTTGAAATTTCCTAAAGAATTTAGTAAGATGTGGTTTCCTAAAAACCCCATATGATTGAATTTTTAGGAAAATAAGGTTTCTTAGAAATCTTATTTCATTAGATCTTAAGCAATTAAATCAAGATAATAAATCTTCAAGATATCCCTCATTGGGCCGAAATTTTAAGAAAGGGAAGGAGATTCATTCATGCATATTATATCATGTCAGTATATCACGTTAATTAGGATAGCATATATTCAATCTCGTGCATATGCCATGTCTGCATATCAGGTTAAATAGGGTAGCTTTTTAATTCATTCCTTTTTTATGAATCCGAAAAAATGCATAAAAATAATCATCAACAAGTCATGCAATCGCCACATCATCTCGCCACGTCATTTTCCACGTCATGTTTTGCATGTCATTATGCCACGTCATCTTGCCATGTCATTATGCCATGTCATGCACCCATTGCCATGTCATTCATCATATTTTCGGAAATTGCATATTCATTCATTATAACTTTTGAAAGTCATGCATTGCATCACTAGATATTTTGTTTTTTATATGCTATGCTACATAAAAATTCATGTTCATTTTCATGCATTTTAGTTTAATCAATTCGATTTGCATGTTTAGTTCATTCATAGTTTTAATTATTTTGCATGCTTTAATTGGATTAAATAGATTCTGCATATAGGGTAATCCGACTCTAAATTTACATTTTATATCATAATGTCATTTAGATAGCCATGTCATTCATGCATTGCATTTGAAAAGTGAAAATTCAAAAAAGAACTCACTCTTCTGAGCTTTGAATTGATTCAATCTGAGTTGCTAAATTTAAGACATTTGATGGAATTAAGGTACCGAAACGGCATTAGTTTTAATTAACTAGTGTAATCAAGTCCCCGAATCTACAATCTCTGGTTCGTAGAAGTAAAATGGTTCTCCCACTATTTTACTTAGGTTTCTAATCAACCTACGAAAAATGATTAGTGGCGACTCCAAATTCTAAATCATTTCGATAAAATTTAAGCTGCGATTTGGTAGGGTTTGGGAGAGTCCGTATTGGGTTAGTCCTTAAATAACCTAATAATCCATTAACCTAATATTTTTTTTTCGGTCGCGACACCCCCAACAATCCCCCACAATAGAAATCCAAAGACATCGGTGTATCCTTCTAATACATCCGGATAATTATTATAGAACAATCATAAATCTTTTAGTTCTCTTAACCACAATATTATAAAAACATTACAATGTTCTATATTTGTATTACTACTATATCTACTCAACTGACACATGAAAAATGTTATCTCAAGCCTAGTACAATGCATCACATACATTCAAGACCTTATAGCACTCACATATTTAAGTTGTGCTATTGCTTTACCAGAATTATAATTTAATTTCATACTTGAATCAAATGGAGTACTGATTTCTCTGAAGCCAAGATGTGTAAAATTATTTAACATCTTTTCAATGTAATCATTTTGGCTTAAAGAGTAACCCCAACTATATTTTTTTTAAACTTCAATTCATAAGATAGTATCTACATTACTAAAATTTTTCATATTCAATATGAAAGGTAGATACTTCTCAGTCACAATGATTCAAGTAATATTAGTTCCAAAGATAAACATATCATCAATCAGAAACTGCTAACCTTCTCTCAAGATTTATCTCTCTTTGTTCTGAAGACTTTTCACGAACCGGTACGGAATCCCTCCCAAAGTACTAGGGGAGGAAGGAGTTCTAGCTATCGAGAGTCTGTGACACGAAAGAAAAGACGGGGTTTCACAATCGCAAGTGCCTCATGCACTCATGCCCACACTATTCATGCTTCAAACTTGAGTCTTCTCCCGGCAAATGAAAGAATGTAAGGTAGACCACCGAGGAGGAGAAGAAGAAAAAACCTAAAAACCACATGTCTCATCCCCCATTTCACGTCTCCATCGCTTTGTTTGTTTTACAGGCCTTGGATTCAACATCGTCATCTCACAGGACATAAAACATAGGGCAAAGAAAATATGATCCAGAAAATGCATTTCCTTCATTGAAATGAATCGAATATAACTAACATGACTTAATCCAAGACCATATGCTTTACGAAACCAACTTGCAAAGTTGCACTGGCTTCATATGAGCATTTCATTCAAAATTCGTATGCACCGAAAATTTCAAATATTCTCATCAATATCGAAATAGTTTCTTTTTCTCATAAAAATAGAGTGACAAGTGGTAGGTATTACCTTGTTAATAGATTGGCAGTTGGATCGACGATAGAAACGTTGGTTATCTTCGACGATTGGAATAGCGAGATCCAGTCACTTCAGGATATTGGCCGTGACACTTGTCGCCGTCCGACTAGGAACCATCGACAACTGATGTCGAAAAGATCTTAAAAATTAACGGACAAAACGGGAACATTCCATTGATTCCGAGTCCAAAATATTCCTTTTTCAACTTCGTTGTTCACGATGGTCTCCGTGGCCTAATTGCTCCGAATTATCATTCCAAATTAGGCCAAAACTCAACGGGCGACTCCAGATTTCACAGAGTGCTTGTTCTTGTTGGTGCCATTTTATATGCTTTGTTGTTCTGATCTTTCATGGGACGACAACGTTGGTAATGCCCTCCCGAGTTCCACTGACCTCTCCTCTGACATCTTTATCGAGATTTCACCAAAGCAAATCGTGTAGCAGACTAGAATTGAAGCATCAATCGGGTGTGCAAGCATCTGGTCTGCTATAGATTTGTTAAGTGCATGCATGCATAACATATTGTCCTCTACGATTGCGGCAAGATCAGTATAATTTCCTTCCGAAGCATTCCACGCTCCAAATGGTGTATCGCATACGCCTCCAATATGAACTCTGACTCCATTGTTACACGATTGAATCCTTAAACAAAGATTTCTGACTCCATTATTGCAAAATAAATCCTTAAAATTGTTGGAAAATTTCGTCAAATGGGATGAACAATGGAATCAGACTTTGAGGCGTGTAATCACTTTCTTTAAGGATTTGTTTGCCCCACAACGTTGCTAATGGTTTCTCGCATATATCCTCCATGATACAATAAAGTCTCGGTGAGAATAGCAAATAGCAATTCTGATATTTCTCCAAGATCTCTCTAGGAAACAATTGAAAACAAAGGCTGTATTTCTCTTGTGTTGAAAGAACGAAAATTGAAAGAAGAAATGAAGATGATTCTAAAAATGAATAGAACACTTTAATATATAATGAGAACGAACACACCTTTTCGCGTCCGAAAAGTAGTTAATTCAATCGTACATTTCCATGTATGAATCAATAGTTATTTCTGAAAAGACACAAACATTCGAAAGGTTGTAAGGGTGCCTTAGAAAATAACCGATAATTGAATAGACGCAACCTTTCAAAGGTTGTCAGAATCCATCATGAACAGTCGCACGATTTCACTAGAAAATAATGGTAATTGTTTATTTATACCAAATTTAGTGCACGTGCGGACTCACAACTTTTCAATGTGGGACAAGGTACCTCTTAGTTTGTTTTTACAAACAAACCACCAGCAAATCCCGACTATGACCATGGACGCTTTCACGGTAATAATTGAACTAGACCTATGCCATCCGGTCCAAAGTTCCAACCAATCAAAATTGGCCAATCCATTCCAATTTTGAAATATTGGCACCAGTTGCCAACTCCTTCCCCCTAACCAAAACAACCGAAAACAAATCCCCACCATCACCTAAATTGCCCACCGCCATCAATACTGTTGAAATGTGTCTCAAAATTTGAGCGTGCAATCTTGATTTTTCCTATGCCGTGCAATCTGGGTCAACACGTGAAGCCAAAGAAAGAACAAAAAGGTGGAATTAGAAAAGTGTACTGCAGTCAACTTGGGTTTAGTTGACCAATATAAGATTACCTTTTTTTATCTGGCCATGGGGCAATATATATATTCTGAAGAGTAAAAAGGAAAGTGCTTGTCCACTTACCCCGTGCAGATTTGGAGTGAATGAATCAGACGAAAGGAAAGTGAATATATGTACATGAGAAGACCAAAAGAAGAATGTCACAACATGGTTTTATTTGACAGAATCTTTTTGGATCTTCAAGCGTGGACTTGGTCAAAAGATGCGGCTTCCTTTTCTGTGTATATAATCTAGGCGTTGGAAGACGAAGAAGGTGTCGCAGAGAAGTTTTTCGCATCGCACATGTTGAGGAAGAAAAACGTACAAATAGCTCTTGAAGCGCCGTTCGGATAGACGAGTGCTTGGCATTTTTTTTTCTTCGAATTACTTAAATAACTTTGTGTTCTAGTCGAGAAATTCTTACGGTAAGAATTTGTGTATAATTTCTTTTGCGAGATTGAGAGATTATTTCACGAGGAATTTAGGGCTAAACATTATGTGCGTTATTGGATGTAATTGGGGCTTGGGAAACACTGAGAGTGTTTGTGTAACTCGAGTGTGATTTGTAATCTCCGTGTATCGCTCATTCTATAGTGGAATTCGTTGCTGCTCTTCCCGTGAACGTAGGTCTTTACAACCGAACCACATAAATCTGGTGTTCGATTTACTTTGCTCGTTATCTCTATTTTATTTGATCGATCACTTGTTCCGCGCAACAATTGGTATCAGAGCTAGGCTTGCTTGAGTTGAAGTGAATCGATGGCAGCAGAAGAAGCTAAAGGGAAAATCGACAGATTTGAGGGGAAGGACTTTGGTTTCTGAAAGATGCAGATAGAAGATTATTTACATTAGATAAAGCTGCACGAGCCCCTATCTATGAAGAAACCAGAAACGATGAAGCAACTCGATTGGGAATTGCTGAAAGATGAGCGATGGGTGTTATTCGGCTAACGTTGGCTCGTAACGTCGCGTTTAATATCGTCAAGGAGAAGACCACTACGGGTTTGATGAAAGCCTTATTGGACATGTACGAGAAGCCCTCTGCGATCAACAAGGTCTATTTGATGCGACGTCTGTTTAATTTGAAGATGAGCCTAGGTGTGTCAGTTACTAATCATATTAATGAATTCAATATGATCGTTCGTCAATTGAGTTCAGTTGAGATTGACTTTGAAAATGAGGTACGTGCTTTGATTTTATTATCCTCATTGCCTGATAGTTGGAACACTACTGTTACTGCTGTTAGTAATTCTTTTGGGTTAACTAGTTTGACGTTTGATGGGACTCGAGATTTAATTATGAGTGAGGATATCCGTAGAAGAGAATCTGGCGAATCTATATCTACAGCTTTAGTAGGTGAAAGAGGAAGAGCTAGTACTCGTGTTAGCAGAAGTAGTATGGACATGAATAGACGTAGTCAGTCTAGAACTGGCGGTGATGTCTGTTGGAACTATGGCAAGAGAGGGTATCTTAGAAGAAATTGTTTTAAGCTGAGAAACGAAAGGGTTAAGGGAATTGGAGTTGAATCTACAGATGATGTTGCAACTGTAGCTGAAAATTCTGATGGTGTTGATTGTGTCTTGTCTGTCACTGAGAATTCGTCGTTTGACGGATGAATTATGGATTCTGGTTGTTCTTTTCATGCTACACCAAACAAGAACTGGTTTACTTCTTATCAATGCATGGATAATAGTAAAGTACAGTTGGGAAACAACGCTAAATGTGATGTTGTGGGTATTGGTAATGTTAAAATCAGAATGCATGATGGTATTGTGAGGACATTGACTGGAGTACGGCATGTTCCAGAATTGAAAAAGAACTTAATTTCCTTGGGTGCTCTAGATTCAGCTTGATGTAGGTATTCTTCAGAGGTGGAGTCCTAAAGATTGTTCGAGGTGCCCTGGTGATAATGAAAGGAATCAAGCATGGCGGCCTGTATGAACTTCAAGGTGAGACTTTGATAAGTTTTGCTCCTAAGACGTCGACATCTGTTCGAGAGTCTAACGACTACTCGAAGAAGGCCTGGGTGGTTGTGCCGATGCACAAGATTGATGCTGTTGTCAGGAATATGCGGTTGAAAGCTTTGATCAGAACGAAGACTGGTAAGTTGATCAAGTATGTGCGAACTGACAGTAGCATGGAGTCTTGCTCGAAGCTGGTTAATGAATTCTGGATGAAAAAGAGCATAGTGAAACACCGCACTAGTGCTAGTAAACCACAACAATTTGCAGAATTGATGAGCAGAGCATTACTAAAGAAGGCCCGTGAAAAGATCTCTAGTGCTGGTATGTGTCGCGACCCTCTCCCGAGCTCGCGGAAGGCGGGAATGGGCTAATGGGCCGCCCGATCGCTGGCTGGATCGGACGCGGGCCTCTCCCAAGGTCCATTTCCCAAATCGCAACTGCTGGATATACGTGGTCGACCTTCAGTGTGGTCTAGTGACATGTGATGAGTGTTCATGCCAAGGAGTCGCCACCGATCGTTTCGTGGATGGTACGATCGGAAACCCTATCGAATAGTTGGGAGTGGTCTATTCGATTCTGCGGAAACCAGAGAAGTGGGTTCGGGGACTTAGTTACGCCAACTGTCAGAGTTGACGCCCTTTCGGTACCTAAGCTGAATGGTTTATCTGATCCTAGGATTTCATACAGACGAGTGGGGGACAGATCTTAAATCTAGGAGTTCATGCAGATGGGAAATGCTACCCTATCACTCACAATCATTAAAAATAAGTGCGCAAATCGAGGATCCAGTACATGCGGATAAAGCACATGAAATCAGCGTGATATCCCTAATGAGGCCCTATTAGCCTAGAGAAATATCAATCAAGGCTTAGGAGTGATTTGGACATGATTCGCCCATGAGGGGCAGAATCGTAATTTTGAATAATTCGGGGGAAATTTACCCCTAAAAGGGTAAATCTGTCATTTTAGACGAATTGGGAAGTCAAAAGACAGTGGAAATAGGATTGGCCATCAATCCAATCCATTTCCTATTTTTCGGGAATTTCCAGGATTTTTCTGGAATTTTCAAGTGATTTTACCCTAGGAGGGGTAAAGTAGTCATTTGGGTAAAGATGAGAACTGAAAACCTCAAATATTAGGGTTGGTCATCCTCCTGACCCAAACCCTAACTTTAAGCAATTTTCAGAACTCGATTGAGACAAGAAAGACGATTTTCCCATTAAAGGGCAAAATCGTCATTTTGAGAAAAGAAGTGAGACTCGAAAACCCAAACCTAAGAATTGGTCGTCTAATCGACCCTAATTCTCACCTTGGCGTTATCGGCCTTATCTTGCATGCACAGCAGAGGCGACTTACCCCTAAAGGGTAATGTCGTCAAGTCTCGGAAAATTGGGTAAGAAACCCCAAAAATAGGGTTGACCAGTTGTCTGTGATCAACCCTCGATTTTTGGGGGTTTCTGGAATATCTAGGATTTTTCCACAATTTTTCCACATTTTTTTTGGAATTTTCTGGAATTTTCTAGCATTTTTTTTGGATTTTCTAAGATTTTTCTGATTTTTTTTTATTTTTTTTTAAATCATTTTCTGATTTTTTATTTAAAAATATTATTCGGACCGGGTCGACCCGACCCATTCGGGCCGGAACCCGGCCCAGATCCGGACCCGCAAAGCCCCCGGTCGAAACGACGCCGTATCACGCATTATTTATTTTCGGATTACTAGCCTTGATCCGACGGTCGCTACTGAACCGCGTGGCTAATCCACGGCCATTGGATTGTCTGACTGGAATCTACGGTTCAGATTAGACGAAGACTCGATCAGGGCCGTCTGATCAAATTACTAAAACCTACGGCTGTGATTATAACATGGGGCTTGATCCGGACCGTCCGATCCCACTAACCTAAACGACGTCGCCCTCCCACTTAGCCAAACGACACCGTTTCTGATCAACTCGGATTTCCGATTCAAAAATGATTTTCGGATATTTTTACTTGCTAATCGGACGGTCACCATTTATTAGCCTCGATTATTCTCGACCGTCCGATCTATTAATTCGAATAACAAACTGCTAACGGCCTGCTGACTAGACCGACACGTGGACCAATAACAGACTGACACCTAGGACATTGACCGGTTGACCGCACCACGTCAGCTTCGTCTTCAACCTCTCGACCCCGGCGGAATGGAGAATCAAGAACATCGTGCGAGACTAACTCTAATCGACTCGCGATCGTCTCTAGCTTAACATATCTAAGGATCGTAGCATCTCATTCGCAGAATCAAGAACATCGTAAATCGCCGAGTACGGCCATGGAAGCTCAATCATGCGATTCACTCAAAATCAAAGAAATTCAGTCACAGAATAGCATAAATGGAGGTTCAGAAGACTTATCTCGAGCTCCGATTGAGCTCGCTCGGCCCAGATTTGGCTGGGCAAGGATCGGCTATGGAGGCTAAATCGGAGGACTCGATTCAGGGTATGCGAGCAAAGTCGATGCAAAATGGAGATGCGAGCGTGGTCAGTGATGTTCGGGGAATGAAACGCACACATTAATTGCATGATTGAGCAAGGAATGCAAGGTCTGCCATTGAAGCTCAATGAAGAACTCGAAGCTATGATTTACCTGTTCTTGCGATTTCGCGAGGCGTGGCCGGTGGCGATCGCTTCCTGACGCTCTGGGCGAACTTTAGATGGTCTTCCCTGGCTTTGGTTTGGCCGGAGATGGCCCAACCGACGCCTTGCAGTCGAGCTCAAGTTCTCGACGACAGGAGTCGGAGAACGAACTCTCTATTGTGTTCTCTCTCTCTCGCGCGATTCTGTTCCCTTCCTTCGAACTTCAACCAACCGTCCTCTAACTGAAAGCCCTCCCACAGGCTTATATAGCCCTTCGAGTTTTGGCGCCGAACGGGGAATCCTCTGCCCTCTTCAACTCACGTGTCATCACGTGCCAAATGACATGCTAACGGCGATGGAGAAGCTGGGTATTCCGTTCGGCTTCATTAGGTCCCTCGACGAGTCTCATTTCGCATGAATTTGGCATGGATTTGAGCTGTTCTTATCGTTGTTTGACTTTTGCAGGTCCCGCGTCCTTGACCGGCCGATTACTCCTTCCTCCGGCGACGTCGGATGGTGCCGTTGGTGTCAATCGACGGGGGAAGGTCAGAGGAACAAAACGCCCACCATTCCTCCTTCAATTAGTCGCGAATTGTCCTTCAATTTGGTCTTGGAAATTCGACCTGTCACTGTTCATTTGCACGATCGTTTTGAGGAAGACGACACTGTTCTGGACCGGTTCGACCGGTCGGACCGGCGGTCTGACCGGTCTGAACCGTTTTCGAACAGGATTTTTCAAATTAATCCCAAATTAATGGAAATATTTTGCAATTGAACCTTAAAATCGAATCTAGAGCATGAATTCTTTCTAGAAATGTGGTTTTACCCAAAAGTTTTCATCAATTTCCACAAAACCCCCAAATTTTCATTAAATTGGAAATTGGGGATCGTGTAATTGAGGGTGCAAATGATCAAATTGAGTCAAACCACCTGTTCCAATCGATTTAAAATGGTGAAATCTATTGGGTAGCATGTTTAATTTGCAATGATAGCCCTTGAATTGAAAGTAATTTCAATTATGCTTGATTTCAAGGACTAAAATGCAATTTTTGTATATAATTTTGTCAAATTCGTGCAATTGAGCAAACTGCGCAAACAATTGGGCAAAATTGAAATAGGGGATAGTTAGATTGAATGTCAAGATCTTAAAAAATGCCAAAATTGCAAATTAAAGGACTCAATTGTTATTTTTTCTTCAAATTCAATACTACGAGTTACAAAGGAACACCTAAAATTGAATCTGATTTTGGATTTTTTGTGAGGTGGAAAATACAAGGGATTAAAAAGAAAAATATTGGATATTTTTCCATATTTTTGTGACCTCAAATGCTATTTTTCTTGATTTTCTAAGTATTTTTCTATTTTCTAAAAAATATTAAAAAATGTGAAAAATATGAAAAATTATTTTTTTTGTCAAGAATGGTTCCTTGGGCTTGGCCAAGGCCACAAAAGTTGATTTTGTAATTTTTTGACTTATTATGAATTTTTTATGATTTTTCGAAAATAAAACTGAAAAAGACTTGGTCAAAAATCAGGTGTCAACAGCTGCCCCTCTTTGAGAGGAATCTCGTGAGAGGTTTCTCTTAAAGATAGGTGACACCTGAATCTAGACCGACTCGACTGGGGAAAAGAAAAACGAATCTTGACACTCAATCTTACTTGCCCCACTGGTGAACGCTCTGTTCTTCATTCTTTTGCTGATGTGAGAGAGAAAGTAGAGAGACCCACCTGCTATTTACCTGTTGGTCACATGCCTGATGCTCGTGCGGCCTGCGCGGTGTATAACAGGTTCAAGTGAATACCTAGGGACTCGTCTTTTGAGTATCCTAGGGCGGTTAAACTCTAGCCTATATGGTAGGCCGTACCAGAATGGGATTCCTGTACTTGACAGGAACCTGTGAATGACGCACCCAGTCTCTTAGGGATTGTCGGGGTTTTGATCCGTATGGTGGATCGGACCATGAATAGGGATTTTGATCCGTATGGTGGATCAGACCGTGAATAGGACTCCTGTCTGTTAGGAACCTATGGATGACGCACCCAGTCTCTTAGGGATTGTCAGGGTTTTGATCCGTATGGTGGATCGGACCATGAATAGGGATTTTGATCCGTATGGTGGATCAGACCATGAATAGGACTCCTGTCTGGTAGTAACCTATGGATGACGCACCCAGTCTCTTCGGGATTGTCAGGGTTTTGATCCGTATGGTGGATCGGACCATGAATAGGGATTTTGATCCGTATGGTGGATCAGACCATGAATAGGACTCTTGTCTGTTAGGAACCTATGGATGACGCACTCAGTCTCTTAGGGATTGTCAGGGTTTTGATCCGTATGGTGGATCGGACCATGAATAGGGATTTTGATCCGTATGGTGGATCAGACCATGAATAGGACTCCTGTCTGTTAGGAACCTATGGATGACGCACCCAGTCTCTTAGGGATTGTCAGGGTTTTGATCCGTATGGTGGATCGGACCATGAATAGGGATTTTGATCCGTATGGTGGATCAGACCATGAATAGGACTCCTGTCTGTTAGGAACCTATGGATGACGCACCCAGTCTCTTAGGGATTGTCAAACATTTTAATCCGTCAGGGGATCAGGCCGAGAATAGGATTCCTCTCTGCTAGGAACCTATGGATGACGCACCCAGTCTCTTAGGGATTGTCGAACATTTTAATCCGTCAGGGGGATCAGGCCGAGAATAGGATTCCTCTCTGCTAGGAACCTATGGATGACGCACCCAGTCTCTTAGGGATTGTCGAACATTTTAATCCGTCAGGGGGATCAGGCCGAGAATAAGATTCCTTTCTGCTAGGAACCTATGGATGACGCACCCTGTCTTTTAGGGATTGTCGAACATTTTAATCCGTCAGGGGGATCAGGCCGAGAATAGGATTCCTCTCTGCTAGGAACCTATGGATGACGCACCCAGTCTCTTAGGGATTGTCGAACATTTTAATCCGTCAGGGGGATCAGGCCGAGAATAGGATTCCTTTCTGCTAGGAACCTATGGATGACGCACCCAGTCTCTTAGGGATTGTCGAACATTTTGATCCTATATTCTAAGGAATTAACTAGGATTTATACAAATGAGGTGTGCCTAACCTTGAGGCTCTACCAAATGGGCTAATCTGGGTTTAGGGGTTACCTAGAACCTCATAGAAAGCAGATTTTGACAACAGTTTTTGATCCTATATTCTAAGGAATTAACTAGGATTTATACAAATGAAGTGTACCTAACCTTGAGGCTCTACCAAATGGGCTATTCTGGGTT
Organism: Rhodomyrtus psidioides; assembly: GCA_021437785.1. Classification (NCBI taxonomy): domain Eukaryota; kingdom Viridiplantae; phylum Streptophyta; class Magnoliopsida; order Myrtales; family Myrtaceae; genus Rhodomyrtus; species Rhodomyrtus psidioides. Next base: position 2,459,508 of record JAILYB010000119.1, read on the forward strand.
TAGGGGTTACCTAGAACCTCACAGAAAGCAGATTTTGAAAATTGTCCTTACGACACGCGAGGCGTTATTCTGGGATTTGGGGATTCCAAGTATCCTGCAGAAAACTTAAACCTGCAAAAACTTTGATAAGATTCTTCTGGGATCTAGGGGCTACATGAGATCTCGCAGAAAGACTATCTTGAATGTTGTCCTTTCGACATTGAAGTTGACATTCTGGGACCTGGGAGCTCCAAGTATCCTGCAGAAAGTTCCAACCTGTAACACTGGGATCTCACATAGGGAGATAATTTCAAACATTGTCCTTTTGACATGTGCGGTGACATTCTGGGACCTGGGAGCTCCAGGTATCCAAGAGGGGTTGTGTTCTTCTGAGATCTGGGCTTGCCAGGAATTCTGCAGAAGTTTAGACATGTTAAACGTTTCTCGCCAAGAGTGATGCAAGCCATCTTAGGAGCTGAAGTCATCAAGAATCTTGCAGAAGCTCCAATCTGAAACTTTTCTTACCAAAGGCACATTGTTGACACCTGATTTTTGACCTAGCCTTTCTCAGTTTTATTTTTTGAAAAATCATAAAAAATTCATAAAAAGTCAAAAAATTACAAAATCAACTTTGGTGGCCTTGGCCAAGCCCAAGGAACCATTCTTGACCAAAAAATAATTTTTCATATTTTTTACATTTTTTAGTATTTTTAGAAAATAGAAAAATACTAGAAAAATCAACAAAAATAGAATTTGAGGTCACAAAAATATAGGAAAATAGTCAATATTTTTTCTTTTAATTTTCTTATCATTTTGACCTCATCAATAGTCGAAATTCAAGTTTAATTTTGTATGTTTCTTTGTAACGCACAGGGTTAAATTTGTCAAAAAAATACGTTTTGAGTCTTTTTATTTGCAATTTTTTGCATTTTACAAGTCTTGACATTCAACTTGATTGTTCGACATTTCAATTTGGTTCGATTGTGTGCCAATTTGATCAATTTTGGCTTTAGGGACCTAATTGCACAAAAAATCTTTTCATTTTAGTCCCTATAATGTCAATTCTGAAATTAAACCTTTTTGAGGGGCACCCATTGAACCCCAAAGTTTCCTCCCTATAGTATTCGACCCCCTAAGTCTAACGGTCAGTCCAATTGAGGTCGATTCGCCAATTAGGACCCTCAATTTGACAAAAATCAAATTCGGATCCTACTCTACATTTGGGGTTCTTGATCAATTCCATGTTTATTTCTCATAAACAATACATTTTCAAATGGAATTCGTGCTGAAGAATCTAATTTTAAGATAAATTTCATGATTCTCGGACAATTAGATACTTAATTTGAAGAAATAAAGGCTGAACCGGGTCAACTGGGTCGGGTTGACCGACCCAGTCAACCCGTTGACCAAGATGGGTCATAAGCAGAACGCCATTTTGCTTGTTCCACGGCTTCTTCGCGCAGGAAATGGAAAGGAGGACGACGATCATTTGGGACGAAGTCAGTTGGAGGGGAAGTCAGTTAGCAAAAAGAAAACGAGTTAGTTAGAGGAACGAAGAACAAAAACGGAGGGGGGCGAGAGGAGAAAAAAAAGAGTCTGTTCGCGCGAAGAGAAGGAGAGAGACGCAGAGAGAGAGAGAGAGAGAAAGTGCTCGCAGAGAGAGGGAGCGGGCAAAGATAGAGTGAAAAGGAGGGAGAGGAGACGCGAGAGGAGGAGCTCGTGACAGAGAGAGAAAGAGGAAGAGAGATACAGAGCGAGAGAGAGCGCGCGCGTGGCCATTGGAGCTTGGAACCCGAGCAGTTCAAGCTCGGATTCCCTGCGATTTAGACGACGACAACTGACGTCATCGCTCACACTAGCTTCGTCTCAGCCCGGAGAAGGCATCAGACCAAGCCATACTCGAAGACGCTTTTGAAACAGGTGAGGAACATTTTCGAGCTTGACCTCGGTCTCTAATGGCGATTCATGATTTAGTTGACCATTGCGTGTGTTTTCGGTCTTAACTCGTTCCTTGAACTCTACTGATCTTCGCTTCGTTTCATTTTCATTTGTTCGACGCATAAAACCACTGAGTCAACCCCGACTTTGACCAACCGGCCATGAATGCTATAACTCATTCTAGGTTGAACCGAGCCCTCGTGATGGCCAGGTAAGTCTCCTCAACCCACGGTGATGCTTCCTGATTGATTCTTTTAGCTAGATAACGCTAGATATTGCTAGGACGAATAGCCGCCGGAGCCTAACTTCGGCCGGAAGTAGCATGTAGATGAAATGATGATCTGCTGTGTAGAGGCTTGGATATGTGGTAGATGAGATCTGTACGAGTCGAATGGCGGAAGTTTCATGCAATTTCGTGGTCTGAGCGAGGAGAAAACGGCCTCCGACGAGGCGCCGGCGAAACAGAGCCGGCGCCGGTCGTCTTCCCCGGCAGCTCTGTTGACCAGTCAACGAAAGTTGACTGGTCAACGCATACGTGGCGCTGACGTGGCGCCCACGTGGCAGCCACGTCAGCCTCGGTTGTTATAACCGATTGACAAGAAACGATCCGACGGTGGAGAACTAGCCACGTGTCAAGATCTTATTTTTCGGAAATAAAAAAATATTTTTCGAAAATTAAAAATCCCTCAGATCGGACGGCTGTAGTTCGATCAGGAGTTTCAATCTGGACCGTTAGTTGCCAGCCCTAGATCAGACCGTCAATCAGCTGATACGTGGCGCAATCAGAGCCTTTGATTCGATTTAGGCGGGATTTTAAAAATTTGAGCGGGGAAGATGGACACGGCGCCGTTTCGGTGCGGGGCCGGGTCCGGGCCGGGCCGCCCGCTCGTGGGCCGTGGGCCGGGTCACCCGACCCGGCCCGAATAATATTTTTTTAAATAAAAAAAATTCGAAAATGATTTTAAAAAATAAAAAAAATCATCAAAAATCCTATAAAATCCAAAAAAATGCTAGAAAATTCTAGAAAATTCCAAAAAAATGTGGAAAAAATGTGGAAAAATCCTAGACACTCCAGAAATCCCCAAAAATCGAGGGTTGACCACAGACAACTGGTCAACCCTATTTTTGGGGTTTCTCATCCGTTCTTCCAAGACTCGACGACATTACCCTTTAGGGGTAAGTCGCCTCTGCCGTGTATGCGAGATAAGGCCGATAATGTCAAGGTAAGAATTAGGGTCGAGTACGCGACCAATTCTTAGGTTTGGGTTTTCGAGTCCCGCCCCTTTTCTCAAAAATGACGATTTTGCCCCTCAATGGGAAAATTGTCTTTCTTGTCCTAATTGAGTCCCGAAAATTGCTTAAAATTAGGGTTAGGGTCAGGTGGACGACCAACTCTAATATTTGAGATTTTCAGTTCTCATCTTTGTTCAAAATAACGATTTTACCCCTCTGAGGGTAAAATCACTTTTAAATTCCAGAAAAATCCTGGAAATTCCCGAAAAATGGGAAATGGATTGGATTGATGTCCAATCCTATTTCCCTTGTCTTTTGGCTTCCCAATTCATCTAAAATGACCAATTTGCCCTTTTTGAGGTGAATTGTCCCCGAATTGTTCAAAATTACGATTCTGCCCCTCGTGGGCGAATCATGTCCAAATCACTCCTAAGCCTTGATTGATACTTCTCTAGGCTAATAGGGCCTCATTAGGGATGCCATGTTGATTTCATGTGTTTTATCCGCATGTATTGGATCCTTGATTTGCGCACTTATTTTTAATGATTGTGAGTGATAGGGTAGATATTCCCATCTGCATGAACTCCTAGATTTAGGATCAGCACCTCACTCATCTGTATGAGATCCTAAGATCAGATAAACCATTCAATTTAGGTACCGAAAGGGCGTCAACTCTGACAGTTGGCGTAACTAAGTCCCCGAACCCACTTCTCTGGTTTCCGCAGAATCGAATAGACCACTCCCAACTATTCGATAGGGTTTCCGATCGTACCCTCCACGAAACGATTGGTGGCGACTCCTTGGCATGTACACTTTTTCACATGTCACTAGACCGCACTGAAGGTCGATCACGTATATCCAGCAGTTGCGACTTGGGTAATGGACCTTGGGAGAGGCCCGCGTCCGATCTAAGCCAGTGATTGGGCGGCCCATTAGCCCTCGCTAGCCCACACTCTGATGACGCTCGAGCTGGAGAGGGTCGCGACAGACTGGCGACTCCACTGGGGATCGAACCCAGAATCTCTGGTTTCGCAGACCAGAGGACTTGAGCCGATTAAAAAGTTGTTTGGTTTATCTGACATTGTTTTCTGCAGATGCTCTCGAAGGTAAGGTACGTATGCTAACTATTGTGTTAGATGTTTTTGCAGATTGGAGAAATAAGGGGTGGCGTGATTGTTGACATCTTTCCTGCAGGTTGGAGTTGGGAATGTATGTTTATTTTTATGCACATACTGAAGCGGTGTTTTGATACAAACTGCTGTGCATGACTTTGCATTGTGATGATCACGACACATCGCACACACTGGCGGTCAAACCCCGACTGCAACCACCCTTAGGTTACCTTAGATAGGGAAAGGATACGAAAAGGATCTTGTGTTTGATGGCACTTGAGACTTTCGTATTCGTTCCCGCCTACCATCTGCATTGGCGATATCTAACCCTCTTGGGTAGGTACCCTTGGGGAGGAATCTGCCTCGTGTGGATCGTGGGAGCCTGAGCCGTAGGTTCCTCACCTGATTTTCGATTTTCTTTAGAGTATACCCACTTGTCTCATGTGCATGTCCATGGATGGTTGGTATACCTAAAACCACCCATTGATACAGGGGGCATTCCACATCCCCCAAAGTGTGGTTGGTAAGACATTTATCTCTAAACGTACTTTATTTCCTGCTCCATGATATGACTCATACATTGCATACATCCATGTGCATTCACATCATGAAGATTACTCGGGTGACTAATGAGAACAACAATGATTATGGGGTAGGATGTCGCTGTTCCCTAAGAGCTCTACGGAGTTGGTGACCTTCGAGTACTTGAGAAAAGTTACTCGCCCCGGACCAAACACGAGGCTACACTTTACTAGATTCGTGTATGGTCGGGAACTGACTGGACGTAAGCTGGGGTATGCTGAAGACTGTCAAACCCGCTACTACGCTGATAATCTCAGATTCAAGCGACAATCAGACGAAATGATGAAGGATTATCTGGAGATGAAGAGACAACGTCGCAACCAGCTAGCTAGGGAAGCGTACGCTCGCAAGAAGGCTGAATTGCTGGCCAAAGAAAACATACCCATGATTACTTTTTGGGGTAAGAAGAGACGCCCTGCGATCAAGACCAAGCCAAGGCGTATCACAATCAAGAAAGTAGAACCCGAGAAGGCTTCCGAAGTCATCGTACCCTGGACTAGAAAGTGGCCAGAGGAACTACAACCTCTCGACCAAACCACTGAAGATAACTCCCCTACCCTAGATTAAAGGAGAATTCCTGACCGACTGTCATTTGGGTAGACTTCTGAAGAAAGAATGATCTAGACCCTCACGTTCCATTGTCTTTTATGGCTTTCTTGTTTGAAAAACCTTTCTTTACCGTTCTTCTATTAGACATCTTGACTGTAATAAGAGTACATCCCACTTTGCTCCTTTGATGTGTTGACCAATGGAACGTGACATTGCTATTCCCTTTAGTCACTGAGTAAACTTGACTAAATTGCATAATTCACTTCCCTGAAATGCAAATTAGGCTTTGAGTCAGGCCTTCAAGACCTGAAAAAGGGTCCTAATCTCCATTTCTTCAAATTGAACTATGCAATCAAGTTAGCTCATGCATGCTTCATGACATCTGCATATTCATACATTTAAAGTAACTTCTGGCGATTGACCTTTTAAAATCATTTGCATATTTTAGACTTGATGGGAAAGAATGATATTCAAGTGTTCAAGATCCCCCGAGCTGAACTCCAATCATGGTGGGATGGCATGGGCGAAGCCAGCCAGAAGTATGCGGAGTCACGACTAGGATATCTACTGGACCTACTGAAGATTGAGTGCCCACCTGCCTTTATTCAAGCCATGGCGCTCTACTGGGATCCTACCACCGCTACATTTTGCATGGAAGGATTAGAGATCACTCCTACTATCGAGGAATACAGCGCTGTCATCGGAGTTGAATTCACCCCTACGCTCGTCCGACCCCCTATAGGACTTGAACCCCTAAGTCAGGTAGCTGAATTCCTTGACACAAACCTAAATGAAGTCAAAGTAGATGCGAAAAGCAATTCTGGGAGAATTTCCCTATCCTTCCTTATAGACCGATTTTCCCGCCTTCCTGCTTCTAAAGGAACTAAATCTGGTAGAGCTTTTATCTTGGCATTCTTTAGCTTTGTGCTATTCCCAATCTCAACTGTCACCTTCGACCCTATCATGGCTATAGTAGCTAGGCAAGTCTGTTGTGGGTGGGATTACTCAAACATCCTCCTTGCCGAAACCTTCCTTTCCCTAAATCGTTTCAAAAAAAGCAAAAAGGGAATCTTTAGAGCTTCTAGTGATCTGCTGTATCTGTGGTTCACATCCCATATCAGACAATTCCACATCCGCATGGGTTTCACTGAAATCAGCCCCAATGCACACCCTCTTAAAACATTTGCTAGAACCCATACACGTGTTCCTAAGTTTAACTTTGTAGAATGGAAGAACTTCCTCAAAGTCCTAAAACCTGAGCAACTCCGATGGCGGCTAAGGTTGCCGACGCTGAGCAAAGTCAGATTGACCTGCGATGACGGAAGCCCAGTCCCCTTGCTAGGATTCACGGGCGCAACTGCATACTATCCAAGGAGGGTGATTCGACAGTTTGGAGCACTTCAGGAGATCCCTTCTTCACCGCGACCTGGTGTCTTTTCCTTTGACTTACCAAACCAGACCCTCACGGAGGAGGAGAAGAAACAATTTGAAGCCAAGGTGGCATCCATCATACACTCCTTGAAGAATTCCCAGGCTGAAGAAATAAGTTGGCCAGAAGACATGACTCGAGAAGAAAACACTCATAGAGCCACCACAGAATACATTCAACATTTCAAAGCGATCCGACGAAGCCTTGTCGAGCCCTACATACCTGAATACATCGTGCCGTACGTACCTGGAGTAGAGCCCTACATACCCGAAGACCTGGGACCACTGTCATGTTCAGAAGACGAAGAGCCCCAAGCTGAAGAAGGGAATCTATACTGGGATGATGAGGATGCCTTAGGCTTCAAACGTCCTAGACTTGAATAGACTATTCTGTCAAGTGTAAAATAAGCAAGCATTGTGATGCCTTCTCATACATTCTCATTTCTGTGGAATACTATCTTAGACACATGAGTATGAATGTGAGCATGTTTTGCAAATGCATAAAAAACTATCGTCAGAAATTACGCTTCTTTTAATTCCATGAGTTCTTGTCGAGAAATGATTAAAAGAACTACTTACATGAGGCTAAGGCTCACAAAGTAGCCCTTTTTCTCATCTACTGACAAGAAGCATGCAACTAAAAGAATTAGCTGCTTCTTTTTGCTAAATAAGCGAAGCACTCACAGAGATCTTTTTAAACAGGTACACTCTCATCACGGAATTGCCAACGCATCGTTTCCGTACCCGCCTAAAGACAAGAATGGAACAGCAGGAATTGACTCCGCGCGTAGGCATGTTGGAATCTCAGATGACTGCCCTGGCGACTATGATGGCTGACATTAAGGCCATGCTGGAGACCAACCAAGCTAGACAGACAACCGCCCACAATCAGAACAACTCAGGCCCTTCCATGGTACCTGATGTAATAGATAAAGAAGCAACCAGGGATACCCAACATACAGGGGAAAACGTTCATGAACCAAATAGTCGGGCACAACAAAAAGCCTCGCCTGTTGTCATCAACCTTGAAAAAGAGGAGAAGGGAAAACAAACTGTGAAGACAGAGGCAGAGGCTAAGAGATTGGCCAAGATCGAAGAATGCCTGAGCAGTCAAGGCTATGAGCTGGCCCGCTTCGACAAAATATCTCCTTTTGCTAAAATAGAGACTCCTCCTGACTATAGGGAGCCAGAGTTCGTGAGAAAATACAACGGGACAGGTTGTCCCCGTGCCCACCTCAAATATTACCTGCGCAAGATGGCGCACTACTCGGATTACATTCCGTTGTTAATGAACACATTCCAAGAGAGTTTGGCTGGCGCCGCTCTGGCTTGGTTTATTGAGCTAGACTTAGAGGATTATGACGGATGGGAGGACCTTGCTGAAGACTTCCTCAGGCAGTACAAATTTAACACGGCTACAGCCCCAACAAGAGAAGACCTCCTACGAACTTCAAAAGTGAGGGGCGAATCGATCAGGACATATGCTCAGAGATGGCGAGCCTTGGCTACCCAAGTAAAGCCTTCAATTCCAGAAGAGGAGCTGATCGACTTATTCCTAAAAGCACTCCCCTACGAGTACTTTGACAGACTGAACACTTCTGGATGTCAGACATTCGCACACCTGATTAAGGTTGCTGAGAGGCTGGAATGGGCCTTGAAAGAAAGAAGGCCTCAGGAAGCTCCTACTAGGAAGCAGTACCCTCTGAGAAAGGAAAGAGAAGCCGGACTGGACATAGCATTTATACCAGATCCCCACAAGTTAAAGCCATTTGGCAATTCTAATCAGGCCAAAGGCGGATCATCCTGGTCAGCGCCAAAGGTACAAGAGCCTAAAAGAAAGCAACCCCAGAGACAATTCTCTCAGCTCCCGAGACCTTTATCCAAGCTACTCCCGATGCTGCTGGAGCAACACTTGGTGGCAAAAGAACCACCTAGGGCAAACCCCGCGAGATATCCTGGCTTTGATGAGAGCCAGACCTGTACCTACCATATGGGCGAAAGAGGGCATAATGTGGATAACTGCTATGTCCTGAAGCTGAAAGTGCAAGCCCTAATTGATAGTCAGATTTTGAAATTTGACAATGCAGCCCCAAATGTGCAGGAAAATCCGTTGCCAGATCATCAAGCAATAGGGGCAATATTCACTGAAGAAGAAGAGGACTACCTTAAACTGAAGGTAGATATGCCTAAGCTGGCCAACCTGCTAACAACCGCTTCATCATACCCAAAAGAGGGGGAGATATCAACCGACCAAAAGAAGTTGTGTATCAACAAGATGAAGAGCTTGGGGATAATGTCCGACATTACTGATGAAGAATTCGAAGGGATTGAAACATCTCTATCTTTGAAAGGAAACCACTTCTTGATCACAGCTGAACAGAGTAGCACCTGTGGTACCTCACGTGAGAAATTGGCAAACGATCTGGGGCTGTCCACTCAATCAGAAGAAGAATTTGAAGAAGACGAAATAGAAGCCAGGAGGAGAAGTCTAGCAGACCTCAAATTTATGGTCGACGCACTTGAGAAGAGCGAAATTATAGACAACCTGGGTCAAGATTCTGGAGGATACAATTTCAAGGTGAAATATTCGGCCCCTACCAGCTTTTATCAGAAGATTGAAGACATCATACCGGACGGATGGGGAGGTATGGATGATCTCTCTCAACCAGAAACCTCAAACAATATGGAAGAACTCGACAACGCCATATTGATGATCGAAGTAGCCACAGCCGTGGTGATCAGATTGGATGAGCTGGATAGCCTGGGCAAGGTAGAAGATTGCCCGGTGAGGCCTGTCGTAATTCAATTGCCTCAAGAGGAAGAAAGCGACACGTCAGGACCAGAGATACCTCATCAGACAACTGTAACGATAAAAGTCCCCCCAGTAGAAGAGTATGATCCCAAAGCTGTTCATTGGGACTATGGGACCACACAAGTAGATGCAATAATGAGGTCTGGAAGATTTTATGCCCCCAGAGAGGGTGAATCCGAAAAAAGAGATGTCTCAAAGGAAGATGCCGAAAAGCTCATATCGATCATCAAAACCAGTGAGTTTGAAGTGATAGAGCAGCTGAGGAAGATGCCCGCTCAGATATCCCTGTTAGACCTATTCATCAATTCAGAGAAGCACAAGAACGCACTATTGAAGGTACTCAATGAAGTACATGTCCCTGAAACAATTAATGAGGTCCAACTAGGGGACTTTGTAGGGGCAATTCTCTTAAAAGACCAGTTGAGCTTCTCTGACGAGGACTTCCCCATGGAAGGAAGGGGGCACAACAAAGCTTTATACATCTCTGCCCAATGTAACGGCAAAAGAGTGGCACATGTATTGATCGATAACGGATCAGCCTTTAACATCTGTCCTTTGGCTACCATAAGGAGGCTGGGAATCAATGAAGAGATGGTCAAGGCATCCAAGACAGCTGTAAGAGCATTCGACGGCATGAGGAAGACTGTAGAGGGAGAGATCGAGCTTGACGTATTCATCGGCCCGACAAAGTTTTCTATAAACTTTCAAGTAATGGATCTACCCAGTGCATTTGGATTCCTGCTAGGAAGACCTTGGATCCATACAGCAGGAGCTGTCCCTTCGAGCCTGCACCAAAAAGTACGTTTCGTTGTAGATGGGAAGGTAATTACCGTACATGGGGAAGTCGACCTCCAGGCATACCAGAGCAGTGCCATTCCCTATATTGAGCCTGAAGAGAAAACTGAAGCGAGCTATCACTCCCTAGAGTTGGTAGCAACAGTTCATACCCCAGTAGGATCGAAGTTGAGAACTCCTTACATCCCAGAAGCCAGTCTTCTACCAGTTAAGATGCTGCTGGCATACGGGTTCAATCCTGAAAAAGGCCTAGGCAAACATAATCAGGGTATAAATGCCCCGCTACAGTTGAAGGCTAATCCACATAAAATGGGCTTGGGGTACCGGAAGTATCCCATGAATGATTCTATCCCGAAAGCAACAAGCCGAGGCCGAGGCAAGAGCCTGGGACGCCGTGGAGGCGAAAACAGCCCGAATAGCTCATTCATCGGTTCTCCAACCTGGAAGGGAAGGTCTCGAATGTTCAAGAATCCCTTAAATACCTACTTCGACCAGAACTCCAAATGGTTATCCGAAGAGGGTATCACTTCGCCGATGGAACCAGATCTGACAAATCCTTTTCTCGAAGATGACTCTGTGAATGTCATCATGGAGTGGTTGGACAGTGAAGCCACTTCTTCTGAGTAAATAGACTCTTCCTTCATCTTTAAATACTGTGTTTAGAACTTTCTGCATTTCACTGTATTTTCTTTCCTTATTGAACGCATAAGAAAACGCCTTTGGATCTCCGGCCGTTGGTCCAAATAGCACATCTTGTAACGCGGCCCATTTCGCATTCAATAAAACCACGCATGTTTTGTTAAGGACATATGGAACCACGAATCAGCCCGATGATGATAATGGTCTTCCATATAGAAGCTTGAGGCCTGATTTGCCATATGATTCCTAATCTTCAAAAGATTTTCAAGGGGCCGGGATATCCAATGACATGAGGATTAGTCCCATCTGTACCTACATCTATTTCGAAAAACTTTTTCAAAAAGACTTTACATAAGCATGCATGCCATTTTTACTGAGCACAAACTAACCATACTCATGACATTTCAGGCATATCATCTCAAACATGCATACCAGGTTGTTGCAAAATTCGGATCCTTCCATTAACCACTCCTATAGCATTGAGGAAGATGAAGACGAGGATTACGCGTCTATCCGTAGGGATTGGAACACCTTTGAAGAATCAAAGCCTCCTACCTCAGAAGAACCAATTGTCATTAATTTGGGAGACACCGTGAACGTCAAAGAGGTCAAGATCGGCGGACACCTATCCCGTGATGAAAGGCTCGAGTTCACCAAGCTACTAAAAGAATATCAAGACATCTTCGCATGGTCTTACGCGGATATGCCAGGCCTTGACCCTAAGATTGTGGAACATGCATTGCCCACGGATCCTGGCATCAAACCTGTCAAACAAGGCAGTAGGCGGATGAAAGCCGAGTTAGAAGACAAGATTAAGGAAGAAGTCATGAAACTCCTTAGGGTAGGCTTCATTGAAGCTATCCCATATTCAGACTGGGTTGCAAATATAGTCCCCGTCATGAAGAAAGACGGAAAAGTTCGGATCTGCGTAGATTACCGAGATCTGAATAGAGCAAGCCCAAAAGATGATTTTCCACTCCCCCACATTGATGTATTGGTGGATAGTACGGCGGGTTATGAATTATTCTCATTCATGGATGGATTCTCGGGATACAACCAAATCTCCATGAAACAAGAAGACAAACCCAAGACTGCATTTACCACACCATGGGGAAATTTTTGCTACAAAGTCATGCCCTTTGGATTGAAAAACGCCGGGGCTACCTACCAGAAGGCTATGGTCACGTTATTCCATGATATGATCCACAAAGAGATTGAAGTATATGTTGATGACATGATCGCTAAATCCAAGAAAGGACAAGATCACATACAGGTATTAAGAAAATTATTTGAGCGCCTGCGCAAATACAAGTTAAAGTTGAACCCTAACAAATGCGTGTTTGGGGCAAGATCCGGGAAACTCCTTGGGTTCATAGTCAGCAACAGGGGCATTGAGATTGATCCCTCAAAAATCCAAGCCATCCACGATTTATCAACTCCATCCACAGTAAAAGAAGTGAGAAGCTTTCTAGGGAGATTGAACTATATTGCCAGGTTCATCAATCAGCTGTCTGATGTGGCTAAGCCTATCTTCAAATTGCTTAAGAAAGGCGCGAAAATAACGTGGGACGCCGAGTGCAGCAAGGCATTCCAAATGATCAAAAACTATTTGATCACACCACCGGTGCTTGTGCCACCAATTCCTGGTCACCCATTGACCTTATACCTTACCATACGACAAGAGTCCTTGGGAGCCTTACTTGCCCAGACAAGCCCGATAGATGGAAAAGAGAGGGCCATTTATTACCTGAGTAAGAAATTCACGCCATCTGAAGCAAAATATATACCAGTTGAAAGGGCCTGTGTAGCAGCAGTATGGGTACTACGAAGACTAAGGCAGTATACCCTACATCATCACATTCAGCTCATAACAGAAAACGACCCCGTCAAATACCTCCTGGAGAAACCCGCTTTAATTGGGAAACTGGCAAAATGGCAAGTAATGTTGTCTGAATTTGACATTAAATGTTCTCCACAGAAGTCGGTAAAAGGAAGAGCTATAGCGGACATGCTGGCAGAAAACCCATTGAGCACTGAATCCCCTGAAGTAACGAACACAGAAAGCCGAATTCTGAACTTAGCAGAGGATAAGTGGATCATGTATTTCGATGGTGCTGTTAACCTATCAGGGGCAGGCACTGGGGCAGTACTGATATCCCCAGATGGCCAACATTACCCTGTCGCGGCAAAGATAACTTTCCCTTGTACCAACAATATTTCAGAATATGAGGCATGCATTCTGGGCCTACGACTGGCCCTTTCCATGAAGATACCTAGATTGCAGGTCTTTGGAGACTCTATGCTCATTATTCTACAGACACAAGGGGAGTGGAAGACGAAAGATGCAAAACTCATCCCCTACCATGAATACCTTGAAAAATTGATACTCAAGTTCGAAGAAGTGTCATTCGAGTACCTATCAAGGTCTCACAACCAATTCGCAGATGCATTAGCCACCCTAGCCTCGATGTTACAAACGACTAAAGGGTTGGATATAGAACCTCTGAGGATCGGCATTGTTGAAAAGCCAGCTTATTGCATGCTAATCGAAGAAGAATGTGATGGAGAGCCATGGTACTATGACATCAAGAATTACCTCTTGAAAAGGGAATTCCCTGAAGGATGCCAGTCAGGAGACCGAAAATACATAACCAAGATGGCCAGCAAGTTCTTCCTCAATGGACAAATTCTATACAAGAGATCGTTCGATTCCACTCTACTGAGATGCGTAGATGCCAAAGAAGCAAATATTCTCATGAAAGAGATTCATGAAGGTGCGTGTGGGCCTCACATGAACGGCCACCTCCTTGCCCGGAAGATCATGCGGCTAGGCTATTATTGGATGACCATCGAATCAGACTGCTGTCAACACGTCCGGTCATGCCACCAATGCCAAATATACGGGGATAAGATTAACGCACCCCCGAACGAACTACATCAAATGTCTGAAGTTTGGCCTTTCTCTATGTGGGGGATAGACATGATAGGGCCTATTAATCCTATGGCTTCGAATGGTCATCGCTTCATCTTGGTAGCGATTGATTACTTCACCAAATGGGTAGAAGCCAGTTCTTACAAGAATGTCACTGCAAGAAATGTGGCCAGATTTGTCAAAAGAGATATCATATCCCGGTATGGTACCCCTCAAGCGATCATCACAGATAATGGGTCCAACCTAAACAACAAGATTGTCGATGGTCTGCTGGATCACTTTAGCATTAGACATCTGAATTCATCTCCTTACCGCCCACAGATGAATGGGGCAGTGGAAGCCGCCAATAAAAATATCAAGAGAATCTTGGCTAAAACAGCAGAAAACTACAGAGATTGGCACGAAAGGCTGCCCTTCGCCTTGATGGCTTACCGAACGTCGATCAGGACTTCTACAGGGGCAACTCCCTATAGTTTGGTATATGGGACAGAAGCAGTTCTACCAGTAGAAGTTAAGATTCCCTCTTTGAGAATCTTATCCGAAGATAAACTCTCTGAGTCAGAGTATTTCAAGCACAGATATGAACAGCTGAACTTAATAGATGAGAAACGTCTTAAAGCCATTTGCCATGGACAAACTTACCAGAAGAGGGTGGCCAGGGCGTTCAATCGAAAAGTCAAGACCAGAAACTTCGAAGTAAATGACTTGGTAATTAGGAAAGTTTTACCAAGTACTACCCATCCAGGGGGAAAATTCACTCCAAATTACGAAGGCCCCTACATTATTAAGAAGATCCTCACGGGAGGAGCATTAATTCTTGTAAACTCCGAGGGAGAAGAATTGGGGCACCCTGTGAATTCAGATGCTGTGAAGAAATATTACCCTTGAAATAAAATCAGATTCCGGTCATATGCCCTGCCTCGAATTGAGCCTACTCTTCATGATAGTCTTTGCATAAGCATGTCATGCATCTATGCATACATTAGCATGTGTTCAATATTGCAGGATCCAAGGAAGCAGGGTCGCGATAAGTTGGAACGTATGATCAAGGAGACCTAACGTCATGGTGGTCAGGTGCACGTCTTCTTCTCCAAAGACTGAGAATTTTAAGAAATTTTAGAACAACTTAACCATCTTGTGTTGTTAAGAAAAATGCAGATTTTCGCGAATCTATCCACTTCCATTGGAGTGCATGATCAAGGGTAAAGTGTATCGTTCTAATTTTCTGAAATTCAAGAGCATACACTGACATATTCCTTTTATGTTTTTCAGGAATCCCTAGCCGCGCTGGGCAGGTAAGTATTCCTTTCCCAATCTTTTAGGTTTTTAAGACTCTCAGGATCCTAATTGCTAGAATTTGGGAGGCCCTTTGAAATCTGGCATACATCAAAGCTCATGTCTAGAAAGACGCAAAGTCCTCACGGTCATTGGCATTCATGTTTAGATCTGGAGGTTATCTGAACATAATTGAAATATACATTGTGCATCATAAACCCCCTTGGAGGGTAAAGTTCTAGAGAAAGCAAAATGAACTTTTCCAACAAGAGTTGTTTAGAATTGTTCGAAAGGATGGTTCCTCAGACAAGAGGCAAGCCTAATCTAAACACGTCTTATACACACTTGAGAGATGAGTGGAGTGGTAAGAACAGCGAGACCTTGACCTACGGAAGCAAGGGTTATTCGCAGTGATTACACGGATCGAAACGACGGGGGCGTTCGTTTCTCTATCATAAACACTACAGGTAACCATTGATAACCATTTGAACGACGGTTTCATTCTATACCCCTGTCAAGAACCACCCCACAGTGGGGCAAACTGGAGATACGTCCAGCGGTATCAGGAGGTAAATGATTAGAAATTCTCTTGCTCAGACTTGCATCAATCTTCGTGTGTTGCTTGTCATTTTAACTTCTATGGTAGTTCAAGTGCTTTAGGATGACGAAAAGCATTCGTTTCTCTATCCTATACACTTTTGCCCTTTGCACAGCCCAGTTGAGCCTGTACTTCGTTACGCAAACCCGTTGGTGATCATTGCATATTCCAAGACGGAAGCGACATCACTTCAAGAGCAGAAGAGTTCAAAATACAGGATTTATAAAAATTCCTAGATTAATGTTTGAGTGCTGAGATTCAAATTGTACATCTAGCACACTCATTTGAAAATTCTGATCCCCAAAAGAAAAGAAAAGATGGGATCTCAAAAAGCAAAAAGAGAGAAAAATTCAATCGTGGGCATCAAGAAAAAGCAAAGTGCCTGGTAAAAGCAAGGCCAATGCCCGTCCAAATATTTGTGCACTTGTGAATCAGGTGTTTGATCTTGTAAATGCCAAAAGATGGCATGATACCTTTGTATAGGTCACTAGTGAGATCTGATTATAAAAGAAAATCCCAAAGGAGCTGAACTGCGAAAGATGCTCCCAAATCATGTCACACTCAGATGATGAAAGGATAGACAAGATGTCGACGTCGTCTCAACATGAAAGAGATATTCTCTAAAGACAAATATGCACTTCAAAGACCAAAGACGCTCTTTGGACGAGAAGGGACAAGATCGGCGGCAAACCTGCAGTGATCACCAATGTTAGACCCTTCGCATATTCTAAGCCAAAAACAAGCCTTTTTTGGTCCCCAATCCTACCTACGTTACAACCCTGAAAAGCCTTTTCTGATTAAGGCACTTGGATTGACATAGGGTTTAATGTCTAAGCTTAGCTCGAAGAAGTTCGAGCAAGATTATTTCTTTCTCATTTCGCAGGTTTCTTGACTTGTAAACTTGGAGCAGACATTGAAGACTTCTCTTCGAAAGCCTTGACTTGCACGCAAGTCCCCTTTGAAAACCGTTGACCAAGCCCAACATTACGGTCCCTTGGAAGTCCTCCTGATCGATCGAGGTGTATTCACTACGAATGATCCTGAACCCTAGGCGCAGGTTTGATAGGAAATTCGAGTGCATTCTTGGTAAAAGACCATTACCTCAAAACGGTGAGAAGTCCTCTTTGATGAGAATACTCCGTCGGACATTTTAACCAAACTCTTTTGGTA
This sequence comes from Rhodomyrtus psidioides, assembly GCA_021437785.1. Classification (NCBI taxonomy): domain Eukaryota; kingdom Viridiplantae; phylum Streptophyta; class Magnoliopsida; order Myrtales; family Myrtaceae; genus Rhodomyrtus; species Rhodomyrtus psidioides. Next base: position 2,476,550 of record JAILYB010000119.1, read on the forward strand.
ATTTCAGATTGTTTATTTCAAACTTTCCCCACAAGGAATTTTTGATCACCTCCGTATGTTACAAGGTGTTTTGGATAACCTCCAGCATCATAATGCATCCATTGAAATTCTTTCATGACTATGATATAAGTCATAAAGTGCTATCAGTTTGACATCAAAAATCACCTGAAGACCATTGATATGCCTTTGATAAGAAAATTTTCAGATTGGAGTTTCTACAAGATTCTTGATGACTTCAGCTCCTAAAATGGCTCGTATCTCTCTTGGTGAGAAACGTTTAACATGTCTAAACTTCTGCAGAATTCCTGGCAATCCCAGATCTCAGAATAACACAACCTCTCTTGGTAAGAAAGAGTTTACATGTTCAAGCTTCTGTAGGACCCCTGGTATCCCCAGATCTCAGAATGCTACTTCTTTTGTGAAGAATATATTTCAAGTTTGAACTTTCTACAGGATACCTGGAGCTCCCAGATCCTAGAATGTCACCTCCAATGTCAAAAGGACAATCTCCGCAATCATCCCTATGTGAGGTTTCACATTTATAGGTTTGATCTTTCTGCAGGATACTCGGAATCCCCAAATCCCAGAATGTCACCTTCAATGTCGAAAGGACAACATTCAAGATAATCTTTCTGCAAGATCTCAGGTAGCCCCTAGATCCCAGAAGAATCTTATCAAAGTTCTTGCAGGTTTAAGTTTTCTGCAGGATACTTGGAATCCCCAAATCCCAGAATAACGCCTTGCATGTCGAAAGGACAATTTTCAAGATCAGCTTTCTGTGAGGTTCTAGGTAACTCCTAAACCCAGAATAGCTCATGTGGTAAAGCCTCAAGGTTAGGTACACCTCACTTGTATAAATCCTAGTTGATTCCTTAGAATATAGGATCAAAATGTTCGACAATCCCTAAGAGACTGGGTGCGTCATCCATAGGTTCCTAGCAGACAGGAGTCCTATTCTCGGCCTAATCCCCCTGAAGGATCAAAATGTTCGACAATCCCTAAGAGACTGGGTGCGTCATCCATAGGTTCCTAGCAGAAAGGAGTCCTATTCATGGTCTGATCCACCATACGGATCAAAACCCTTGACAATCCCTAAGAGACTGGGTGCGTCATCCATAGGTTCCTAGCAGAAAGGAGTCCTATTCATGGTCTGATCCACCATACGGATCAAAACCCTGACAATCCCTAAGAGACTGGGTGCGTCATCCATAGGTTCCTAGCAGAAAGGAGTCCTATTCATGGTCTGATCCACCATACGGATCAAAACCCCTGACAATCCCTAAGAGACTGGATGCGTCATCCATAGGTTCCTAGCAGAAAGGAGTCCTATTCATGGTCTGATCCACCATACGGATCAAAACCCCGACAATCCCTAAGAGACTGGGTGCGTCATTCACAGGTTCCTGCCAAGTACAGGAATCCCATTCTGGTACGGCCTACCATACAGGCTAGAATTTAACCGCCCTAGGATACTCAAAAGACGAGTCTCTAGGTATTCACTTGAACCCGCTATACATCGCACATGCAACACAAGCATCAAGCAGACGATCAAACAGGTAAATCGCATGTAGGTCTCTATACTTTCTCTCTCAGGTCAGCCAAAGAATAAGGAGCAGAGCATTCACCAGCAAGGCAAGAAAGTTTGAATGTCAGGATTCATTTTTCTTTTCCCCAGTCGAGTCGGTTTAGACTCAGGTGTCACCTGTCTTTGAGCGAAACCTCTCACGAGATTCCTCTCAAAGAGGGGCAGCTGTTGACACCTGATTTTTGACCTAGCCTTTCTCAGTTTTATTTTTTGAAAAATCATAAAAAATTCATAAAAAGTCAAAAAATTACAAAATCAACTTTGGTGGCCTTGGCCAAGCCCAAGGAACCATTCTTGACCAAAAAATAATTTTTCATATTTTTTACATTTTTTAGTATTTTTAGAAAATAGAAAAATACTAGAAAAATCAACAAAAATAGAATTTGAGGTCACAAAAATATAGGAAAATAGTCAATATTTTTTCTTTTAATTTTCTTATCATTTTGACCTCATCAATAGTCGAAATTCAAGTTTAATTTTGTATGTTTCTTTGTAACGCACAGGGTTAAATTTGTCAAAAAAATACGTTTTGAGTCTTTTTATTTGCAATTTTTTGCATTTTACAAGTCTTGACATTCAACTTGATTGTTCGACATTTCAATTTGGTTCGATTGTGTGCCAATTTGATCAATTTTGGCTTTAGGGACCTAATTGCACAAAAAATCTTTTCATTTTAGTCCCTATAATGTCAATTCTGAAATTAAACCTTTTTGAGGGGCACCCATTGAACCCCAAAGTTTCCTCCCTATAGTATTCGACCCCCTAAGTCTAACGGTCAGTCCAATTGAGGTCGATTCGCCAATTAGGACCCTCAATTTGACAAAAATCAAATTCGGATCCTACTCTACATTTGGGGTTCTTGATCAATTCCATGTTTATTTCTCATAAACAATACATTTTCAAATGGAATTCGTGCTGAAGAATCTAATTTTAAGATAAATTTCATGATTCTCGGACAATTAGATACTTAATTTGAAGAAATAAAGGCTGAACCGGGTCAACTGGGTCGGGTTGACCGACCCAGTCAACCCGTTGACCAAGATGGGTCATAAGCAGAACGCCATTTTGCTTGTTCCACGGCTTCTTCGCGCAGGAAATGGAAAGGAGGACGACGATCATTTGGGACGAAGTCAGTTGGAGGGGAAGTCAGTTAGCAAAAAGAAAACGAGTTAGTTAGAGGAACGAAGAACAAAAACGGAGGGGGGCGAGAGGAGAAAAAAAAGAGTCTGTTCGCGCGAAGAGAAGGAGAGAGACGCAGAGAGAGAGAGAGAGAGAAAGTGCTCGCAGAGAGAGGGAGCGGGCAAAGATAGAGTGAAAAGGAGGGAGAGGAGACGCGAGAGGAGGAGCTCGTGACAGAGAGAGAAAGAGGAAGAGAGATACAGAGCGAGAGAGAGCGCGCGCGTGGCCATTGGAGCTTGGAACCCGAGCAGTTCAAGCTCGGATTCCCTGCGATTTAGACGACGACAACTGACGTCATCGCTCACACTAGCTTCGTCTCAGCCCGGAGAAGGCATCAGACCAAGCCATACTCGAAGACGCTTTTGAAACAGGTGAGGAACATTTTCGAGCTTGACCTCGGTCTCTAATGGCGATTCATGATTTAGTTGACCATTGCGTGTGTTTTCGGTCTTAACTCGTTCCTTGAACTCTACTGATCTTCGCTTCGTTTCATTTTCATTTGTTCGACGCATAAAACCACTGAGTCAACCCCGACTTTGACCAACCGGCCATGAATGCTATAACTCATTCTAGGTTGAACCGAGCCCTCGTGATGGCCAGGTAAGTCTCCTCAACCCACGGTGATGCTTCCTGATTGATTCTTTTAGCTAGATAACGCTAGATATTGCTAGGACGAATAGCCGCCGGAGCCTAACTTCGGCCGGAAGTAGCATGTAGATGAAATGATGATCTGCTGTGTAGAGGCTTGGATATGTGGTAGATGAGATCTGTACGAGTCGAATGGCGGAAGTTTCATGCAATTTCGTGGTCTGAGCGAGGAGAAAACGGCCTCCGACGAGGCGCCGGCGAAACAGAGCCGGCGCCGGTCGTCTTCCCCGGCAGCTCTGTTGACCAGTCAACGAAAGTTGACTGGTCAACGCATACGTGGCGCTGACGTGGCGCCCACGTGGCAGCCACGTCAGCCTCGGTTGTTATAACCGATTGACAAGAAACGATCCGACGGTGGAGAACTAGCCACGTGTCAAGATCTTATTTTTCGGAAATAAAAAAATATTTTTCGAAAATTAAAAATCCCTCAGATCGGACGGCTGTAGTTCGATCAGGAGTTTCAATCTGGACCGTTAGTTGCCAGCCCTAGATCAGACCGTCAATCAGCTGATACGTGGCGCAATCAGAGCCTTTGATTCGATTTAGGCGGGATTTTAAAAATTTGAGCGGGGAAGATGGACACGGCGCCGTTTCGGTGCGGGGCCGGGTCCGGGCCGGGCCGCCCGCTCGTGGGCCGTGGGCCGGGTCACCCGACCCGGCCCGAATAATATTTTTTTAAATAAAAAAAATTCGAAAATGATTTTAAAAAATAAAAAAAATCATCAAAAATCCTATAAAATCCAAAAAAATGCTAGAAAATTCTAGAAAATTCCAAAAAAATGTGGAAAAAATGTGGAAAAATCCTAGACACTCCAGAAATCCCCAAAAATCGAGGGTTGACCACAGACAACTGGTCAACCCTATTTTTGGGGTTTCTCATCCGTTCTTCCAAGACTCGACGACATTACCCTTTAGGGGTAAGTCGCCTCTGCCGTGTATGCGAGATAAGGCCGATAATGTCAAGGTAAGAATTAGGGTCGAGTACGCGACCAATTCTTAGGTTTGGGTTTTCGAGTCCCGCCCCTTTTCTCAAAAATGACGATTTTGCCCCTCAATGGGAAAATTGTCTTTCTTGTCCTAATTGAGTCCCGAAAATTGCTTAAAATTAGGGTTAGGGTCAGGTGGACGACCAACTCTAATATTTGAGATTTTCAGTTCTCATCTTTGTTCAAAATAACGATTTTACCCCTCTGAGGGTAAAATCACTTTTAAATTCCAGAAAAATCCTGGAAATTCCCGAAAAATGGGAAATGGATTGGATTGATGTCCAATCCTATTTCCCTTGTCTTTTGGCTTCCCAATTCATCTAAAATGACCAATTTGCCCTTTTTGAGGTGAATTGTCCCCGAATTGTTCAAAATTACGATTCTGCCCCTCGTGGGCGAATCATGTCCAAATCACTCCTAAGCCTTGATTGATACTTCTCTAGGCTAATAGGGCCTCATTAGGGATGCCATGTTGATTTCATGTGTTTTATCCGCATGTATTGGATCCTTGATTTGCGCACTTATTTTTAATGATTGTGAGTGATAGGGTAGATATTCCCATCTGCATGAACTCCTAGATTTAGGATCAGCACCTCACTCATCTGTATGAGATCCTAAGATCAGATAAACCATTCAATTTAGGTACCGAAAGGGCGTCAACTCTGACAGTTGGCGTAACTAAGTCCCCGAACCCACTTCTCTGGTTTCCGCAGAATCGAATAGACCACTCCCAACTATTCGATAGGGTTTCCGATCGTACCCTCCACGAAACGATTGGTGGCGACTCCTTGGCATGTACACTTTTTCACATGTCACTAGACCGCACTGAAGGTCGATCACGTATATCCAGCAGTTGCGACTTGGGTAATGGACCTTGGGAGAGGCCCGCGTCCGATCTAAGCCAGTGATTGGGCGGCCCATTAGCCCTCGCTAGCCCACACTCTGATGACGCTCGAGCTGGAGAGGGTCGCGACACACATCAATGGTCTTTAAGTGATATCCGATGTCAAACTGACAGTACTTTATGACTTATATCGTAGTCATGAAAAAATTTCAATGAATGCATTACGATGCTGGAGGTTATCCAAAACACCTTGCAACATACGGGAGTGATCAAAAATTCCTTGTGGGGAAAGTTTGAATCAAACAATATGAAATTACCAAAAAAGTTTGGTTAAAATGTTCAACGGAGTATTCTCATCAAAGAGGACTTCTTACCGCTATGAGATAATGGTCTTTTATCAAGAATGCACTCGAATTTCCTATCAAACCTGCGCCTATGGTTCAGGATCATTCGCAGTGAATACACCTCGATCGATCAGGAGGACTTCCAAGGGACCGTAATGTTGGGCCTGGTCAACGGTTTCCAAAGGGGACTTGCGTGCGAGTCAAGGCTTTCGAAGAGAAGTCTTCCATGTCTGCTCCAGGTTTACAAGTCAAGAAACCTGCAAAATGAGAAAGAAATAATCTTGCTCGAACTTCTTCGAGCTAAGCTTAGACATTAAACCCTATGTCAATCCAAGTGCCTTAATCAGAAAAGGATTTTCAGGGTTGTAATGTAGGTAGGATTGGGGACCCAAAAAAAAAAGCTTGTTTTTGGCTCAGAATACGCGAAGGATTTACATTGGTGATCGTTGCAAGTTTGCTGCCATCTTGCCCCTTCTGGTTCAAAGAGCGTCTTCAGTCTTTGAAGTGCATTAGTAGTCTTTAAAGAGCATCGTTAGACTTCGAAGCGCACATTTGTCTTTAGAGAATATCTCTTTCATGTTGAGACTATGTCAACATCTTGTCTACACTTTCATCATCTGAGTGTGACATAATCTGGGAGTATTCTTTGCCGTCTAGCTCCCTTGGGATTTTCTTTTACAATCAGATCTCACTAGTGACCTATATAAAGGTATCATGCCATCTTTTGGCATTTACAAGATCAAACACATGATTCACAAGTGTACAAGTATTTGGATGGGCATTGGCCTTGCTTTTATCAGGCACTTTGTTTGTTTTTTTTTTCTCGATGCCCAGGATCTGATTTTTTTTTTTTCGAGATCCCACCTTTTCTTTTCTTTTGGGGATCAGAATTTTCAAATGAGTGTGCTAGATGTACAATTTGAATCTCAGCACTCCAACATTAATCTATGAATTTTTCACAAATCATGCGTTTTGAACTTTTCCGCTCTCGAAGGGACGTTGCTTCCGTTTTGGAATATGCAATGATCACCAACGGGTTTGTAAAATGAATGTATAGGCTCAACTGGGCTGTACAAAGGGTAAAAGTGTATAGGATAGAGAAACGAACGCTTTTTCGTCATCCTAAAGCACCTGAATTACCATAGAAGTTTAAAATGACAAGCAACACACGAAGATTGATGCAAGTCTGAGCAAGAGAACTTCTAACCATTTATCTCCTGATATCGCTGGACGTACCTCCAGTTTGCCCCATTGTGGGGTGGTTCTTGACAGGGGTATAGAATGAAATCGTCGTTCAAAGGGTTATCAATGGTCACCTGTAGTGTTTATGATAGAGAAATGAATGCCTCCGTCGTCTCAATCCATGTAATCACTGCGAATAACCCTTACGTCCGTAGGTCAAGGTCTCGCTGTACTTATCACTCCACTTATCTCTTAAGTGTGTATGGGACGTGTTTGGACCAGGCTTGCTTCTTGTCTGAGAAAACATCCTTTTGAACGATTTAAACAACTTTTGTTGGAAGAGTTCATTTTGCTTTCTCCAAAACTTACCCTCCAAGGGGATTTATGAGGCACAATGTATATTTCAATCATGTTCAGATAACCTCCAAGTTTAATCATGAATGCCAATGACATCATTGTGAGAATTTTGCGTCTTTCTAGACATGATAATTGAATGCATGCTAGATTCCAAGAAGCCTTTCAAATTCTAGCAATAATGATTCTGACAGTCTTGTAAACCTAAAAGATTAGTAAAGGAATACTTACCTGCCCAGCGCGGCTAGGGATTCCTGAAAAACATAAAAGGAATATGTCAGTGTATGCTCTCGAATTTCAGAAAATTAGAACGATACACCTTACCCTTGATCATGCATTCCAATGGAAGTGGATAGATTCGCGAAAATCTGCATTTTTCTTAACAACACAAGATGGTTAAGTTGTTCTAAAATTTCTTAAAATTCTCAGTCTTTGGAGAAGAAGACGTGTACCTGACCACCATGACGTTAGGTCTCCTTGATCACGCGTTCCAACTTATCGCGACCCTGCTTCCTTGGATCCTGCAATATTGAACACATGCTAATGTATGCATAGATGCATGACATGCTTATGCAAAGACTATCATGAAGAGTAGGCTCAATTCGAGGCAGGGCATATGACCGGAATCTGATTTTATTTCAAGGGTAATATTTCTTCACAGCATCTGAATTCACAGGGTGCCCCAATTCTTCTCCCTCGGAGTTTACAAGAATTAATGCTCCTCCCGTGAGGATCTTCTTAACAATGTAGGGGCCTTCGTAATTTGGAGTGAATTTTCCCCCTGGATGGGTAGTACTTGGCAAAACTTTCCTAATTACCAAGTCATTTACTTCGAAGTTTCTGGTCTTGACCTTTCGATTGAACGCCCTGGCTACCCTCTTCTGGTAAGTTTGTCCATGGCAAATGGCTTTAAAACGTTTCTCATCTATTAAGTTCAGCTGTTCATATCTGTGCTTGAAATACTCTGACTCAGAGAGTTTATCTTCGGATAAGATTCTCAAAGAGGGAATCTTAACTTCTACTGGTAGAACTGCTTCTGTCCCATATACCAAACTATAGGGAGTTGCCCCTGTAGAAGTCCTGATCGACGTTCGGTAAGCCATCAAGGCGAAGGGCAGCCTTTCGTGCCAATCCCTATAGTTTTCTGCTGTTTTAGCCAAGATTCTCTTGATGTTTTTGTTGGCCGCTTCCACTGCCCCATTCATTTGTGGGCGGTAAGGAGATGAATTCAGATGTCGAATGCTAAAGTGATCCAGCAGATCATCGACAATCTTGTTGTTCAGGTTGGACCCATTATCTGTGATGATCGCTTGAGGGGTACCATACCGGGATATGATATCTCTTTTGACGAATCTTGCCACATTTCTTGCAGTGACATTTTTGTAAGAGCTGGCTTTTACCCATTTGGTGAAGTAATCAATCGCTACCAAGATGAAGCGATGACCATTCGAAGCCACAGGATTAATAGGCCCTATCATGTCTATGCCCCACATAGAGAAAGGCCAAACTTCAGACATTTGGTTTAGTTCGTTTGGGGGTGCATTGATCTTATTACCGTATATTTGGCACTGGTGGCATGATCGGACGTGCTGACAGCAGTCCGATTCGATGGTCATTCAATAATAGCCAAGCCGCATGATCTTCCGGGCGAGGAGGTGGCCGTTCATGTGAGGCCCAAACGCACCTTCATGGATCTCTTTCATGAGAATATTTGCTTCTTTGGCATCTACACATCTTAACATAGTAGAATCAAACGATCTCTTATACAGAATTTGTCCATTGAGGAAGAACTTGCTGGCCATCTTGGTTATATATTTTCGGTCTCCTGACTAGCATCCTTCAGGGAATTCCCCTTTCAAGAGGTAATTCTTGATGTCATAGTACCATGGCTCTCCATCACATTCTTCTTCGATTAGCATACAATAAGCTGGCTTTTCAACAATGCCGATCCTCAGAGGTTCTACATCCAACCCTTCAGTCGTTTGCAACATCGAGGCTAGGGTGGCTAATGCATCTGCGAATTGGTTGTGAGACCTTGATAGGTACTCGAATGATATTTCTTCGAACCTGAGTATCAACTCTTCAAGGTATTCGTGATAAGGGATTGTTGACACTTGATTTTTGATCAGTCTTTCATAGTTTATTTTTAAAAAATTCATAAAAAATCTATAAAAAGTTAAAAAATTAAAAAATCATCTTTGGTAGCCTTGACCAAGCTAAAGGAACCATTTTTGAAAAAAAATAATTTTTCATATTTTTTAATATTTTTTAATATTTTCCAAAAATAGAAAAATACATGAAAAATGAAGAAAAATAGCGTTCGCTGTCGTAAAAATATAGAAAAATAGTCAATATTTTTATTTTAATTTCTTTTACATTTTGAACTCATAAATAGTCAAAATTCAAGTTCAATTGCATGTGTTTCTTCACGACGCATAGAGTTGAATTTAGCAAAAAAATGTCATTCGAGTATTTTAATTTGTAAATTTCTACATCTTTTTTAGTCTTGACGTCCAATTAGATCGACCACCATCTACAATAAATGCCCCTTGCTGAATATTTTCGTTTTTGTTTCACATGATTTCATGGTGTAAAACGCCGAGTGGATCCCCAAATGTAATCGGGTCGGCATGAGCTCGATAGCTCGTCCAAGACCAAACCAGGGCATGGCAAACCCCATGTGAGTACTCTCGAACTCCTTCGATGCTTCCTAATGCTTTTCTTAGGTTAGATCGTGTGTAGAATGGCTAGGACAGCTAAATTATTCTTGAGCTGTGATTGATAAATAGGACCTTACTAGGAATGCCATGTGATTTATTTGCATATCTAGATTCTTTGAGTTGGGCATTTTATTACTGATTGTGATTGCTAGGATAATCACTCCTATCTACATGAATTTCTAGATTTAGGGTTCATACCTTACTCATCCGCATGAATCTCAGGCTAGAAAATTCAGTCAACTTAGGTACCGAAAGGGCGTCAACTCTGACAGTTGGTGTAACTAAGTCCCCGAAACCATTTCTCTGGTTCTCGCAGAATTGAATAGAAACTCCCAACTATTCGATTGGGTGGTCCAATCATACCCTAAAAAAATGATTGGTGGCGACTCCATGGCATGCACACTTAGCACATGTCACTAGACCACACTGAAAGTCGATCACGCATACCTCCGTTGCGATTTGGGTAATGGGCCTTGGGAGAGGCCCGCGTCCGACCAGACAGGACGGCCCATTAGCCCTCGAGAGCCCGACAACCTCAAGAGGGTCGCGACAGACTGGCGACTCCGCTGGGGACTGGTTCTTAACCATTTAGTGGACTTGAGCCGATTAAAAAGTTGATTGATTCTTCTAACATAATTTTATGCAGATGCTCTCGAAAGTGAGGTGTATATGCTAACGAATGTGTTAGATGTTTTTGTAGACGGGAGAAATAAGGGGTGAAGTGCTTGTTAACTTTGTTTTATGCAGGCAGGAGTTTTGGATGTATGATTGTGTGGATGTTTATATTGAAGCGGTGATTGTTTAATAAAATGCATGTCTATTGCTTTAGCACGACACAATGAATACACACAATTGCGCCTAAAACCCCGGGCGCCCTCTTTAGGAACACAATAGAAGGAATTGAAAATGGAATCTCCGTGAGGAAAAACATGGGGTAATCCACTTTTCAATTCCGCTCACTTCGAACTATGGATTGAGTCCCAATGCAACGATAGTTGTGCAATGGAATCGGCTCTTCCCAGAATTCGAGGTGAGAACCTTGGCTTTAGGTACCAAGCCCTATCTTTTGATTTTTAGGAGTTTTCCCTCACTTGTCTCATGCGTTTGTCTATGGAAGGTTAGTATACCTAACACTGCTAAAAATACAGAGAAGCTTGATTTTCTCTTAAGTTTGGTTGGTAAGACTTTTCTATCCCTCGAACTTGTTACAACTCTTAATCATTATATTCATTGCATAATTCCGGTGATTGGATTAAATGCCATTTTGAGGATAGATAGGTGTGTTTTCCTCCCAATGTTCTTGATGGAAGATGAAGATGGTGTCATCCCATTACGAGCGCCAAGTGGACAAGAAGAGCCTGCTATGGACATCATTCAGGTATCATCTAATGAAGATGACGATTTGGAATAGGTGATCCTGAAGTCACGTCTCAAAGATCGAAACTGGGGCATCTCTAAGTATTAAGATCACATTCCTTTGTTTTAATTTTCATTTCTAGCCTTCTTGTATAGGATTTATTTTGCTGAGATCCTCTCTATCTGATCCCTTAGATTGATTGTATTAGGGATCTATTTGTGTTTATATACATTCAGATTGAAATTTGTTGTATTTCTATTGACTTGTCATTGGAATGTGATAGTGGCATTTCTTCTAATCACTCGAATACTCCAAAATCAATTTTATAATTCCTTTGGATGAAATTGAAATTGGAAGTCTTATACAACCTTTTGGCCGTATAGGGCAATACAATCCCAATTTCGCCAGAAGGAACTATAAACTTGAATTGGTTCGTGCATGTTTTGCATCATTGGTAATCCACAATAATTGATCAAGAGTATTCGTGTTTTTCAAATTTAATGAAAAGATAGATATCCAAATTACTCTCGTTCTTAGCAAACGGCTTTAATTTGGATACCGTATCTTCAATTGAATTTAAAACACATCGTAATTGTGTACTTTTGAACATTCCATTGATTTTCTTGGAATTGATCAAAGGCGATTATCGTGAATTACATTCCTTTCAATGATATGCTTTCCTTTGAGGAATATTGATAAAAGCTTTTGCACAAGGCCAAAACCCTTGTAAATGCTCTTATCCCTATTAATCACAAGTAAGCATAAAATTGAAAGGATTTATGCTTTATTTTTCAAATTCTTTCTTTTGATTCTGCCTTTTCATTTGAAACAGGTTAAAAACAAGTAGAGAAGAGAAGTCTTTTTGTGGATAATCGCGGTGGGAGGTTCCTTTATCCGATCATAAGCAAGATTAAAAAATCAAGATGTACACGCTCGAATCATCAATGTCAAAGCGCAGCTTGCCTAGGTTGAGAGTGGTCAGGTGTTCGAGAAAGTCAGCCATACAGAAGTTGAGACACACACATTAGAGCTTTCATTCATTTCGCTCAATCGAGGGACCTTAAAAGCAGATCATACAAATCATCGGGGTGGAAACATAAAACCGCAATGATCCCTAATTAGCATCACAAAGGAACCAAGTTGGCCCTCCATATTATTGATGCTTTGCTTATACTCACCACCTCGAGACTCGAGATCTGCAAGCTTAAGAAGAAGGCGTTTACATTCCCCTTTAAGCTCGGCAACCTTGGTCCCGTGATCTTCGGCGGCTATTTCCAGGTCCCGAACTAGTCCTCTCCCATGGGCTATATCCGCGGTAATGCTGTCAAGCCTTTCTTCCTGCCACTCACATTGAAACTTCAACACGACATTACGACGGTCGTGCTCATAGGTGGTCAGGGATAAGGCCAAGCGCTCCACCAAATTTCCCCTCTCGCGAAGCAACATCGAGACTCGCTTGTTGGCGAACTCAACAGCCTTTCTGTGACTATCGGCCACAAGGTTGGCCAACACCAAGCAGTTGGACCGATCCTCATAGCGAGCTCGCAAAACGTGAGCCACGGTAGCTTTTCGATGAGCGACACGGTAAGTCTCTAAAAAGTTTATAAAGAGGGTTGGGAAGATTCTATATTCCCTCTCTAAATTAGTGCCCTCGATGGAGGTGGTGTCTATTTCCACGAGCAAAATGCGGATTTCATCTTCAGTTTCTGGGTGATCGGCTATATGAGCATAGCCTCGACCGAGGAGGTTATAGAGTTTTTCCCACTGGGCCAAAATTTCGGCCGAGAAAGCGCGAATAGGAGAGGAGGTCATTTTCGTTGGAGTGAGGGAGAAGAAGATGAGTGTGGTAGAGTGATTAAAATAAGAAAAGGCAATTATGTAAGAGTGTTAATCTTCTCTGCATTAACTCCTCATTTTATAGCAACTCGAGAATGAAGAAAGGCACAGCAATAATGCTCGTGGAGCCAAGTTAATTGGGTAAAGCAGTGGTGGCTCTTTCGGTGAACCATCAGATCTGTCCCAGTCCGCGATTTCAGGCTTGATAAACCTAAAAAAGTTGTAAAAAGATATGTCGGTGTCACCATATTAAAATTGAGCGGGAGTTAAGCGCAACTATCGAAAAAGGTTGCGAAAGGATTTGGCGGTCCCATCATATTAAAAAACTGAGCAGGAGGCGAGCGTAGTTCCACCTTTTTGAAAATAAGTGGGAGACATACATGGATATCGAGAAAAGGAAATCGATTTGGTGTCCCTCCACGTTGAAAAGAAGAAAGAAGACGACAAAGCGGGAAATACGAAATCTTGGGAGCAACGCTTGCCTGATGATCTTCATCCATGTTTAAAGAACGTTTCATGGGCATACAGAACCACTCAAAAGAAAATTTAGAGAGAGTGAGCATACATGAGAGAGTAGAGAACCCTGAGTGAGCAAAAATTGATCGAACATTTTTCGATCCAACATGTTTGAGGGTTACCATCAGTTGCTAGAGGCGACTGATCCAAAAATCTCAGAAAATGAACTACTGAGAGATCTCGAAGATTCCAGGATGGCGTCTGGTACCAGAACCACAGAACCCAACCCTTTCGGCAACGAAGTTCAGGATCTCAGCAGCGACGACAACAGCAGCAGCGATGGTCAATCCCGGAAAAGGAAACGTCGCCAGTGCCACACTCAGAATGAAATCCAAGAGCTTGAAGCTTTCTTTAGTGAATGCCCTCTCCCGAACATGAAACAAAGAAATGAATTGGGCCAGAAGCTAGGGATGAAACCTTTGAGGGTCAAGTTTTGGTTTCAAAATAAGCGAGCCAAATTGAGGGCTCAACACAGACGTCAAGAACTTGCGATTCTAAAGGAGGAAAACGAAAAGCTTCGAGCGGAGAACATGAGGTATAAGAAAGCTCCCAGCACTATCGCTTGCCTTAATTGCGGTGGCCCTATCACTCTCGGCGAAATGTTCCTTGATAAGCCTTATATGAGGATTGAAAATGCTCATTCACCACCCCACTCCCTCGAACCATCTTCGATACAATCGGATTTTGTTGGAGATATGCATGAACAAATCAATTCTACGAAGTCAATATCGATGCCTTCTAAAGGATGTGATATGCGTCACCATGATTGGAGTTTCCTTAACGATGAGCTTACTATCACGACCGACCAATCCAAAGCTGATGAATTCCCTCCACAACAATTTCCGGCTCGATCAAATTCTACTGGAAATAGGCCAGAGAGCAATAGCCAAGTTGTCAACACTGTTCCGGGTCGCAAGAAGACGAGGGTCAATTGGTCCCCCGAGCTTCATCTCAAGTTCCTTAGTGCGGTTCAGCAACTAGGGATCAACTCAGCATATCCAACGCGCATACTTGAGATCATGAACATACCAGGACTCACTAAAGATGGAGTCGCGAGTCACCTCAAGAGCTACAGAAGGGCGTTAAGACAGCGCCACACAGCACTGAACCTGAAAGAACTCAACTTGTGCCTAAACACTAGGCATGGCTATAACTACAATGCCCCTGAAGTAAGAAATACCCTGCCGAATCTAGGCACCGACCAAGCTGGTAGCAGCACCATCGACTACTTGGGCGCTAATCAAAATATTCCCTCGAATCATCTCAGCACCCCTCAAGAGTATATGCCACAAGTGCAGCAGGTACGAACTCCTTGGTTTGAGCAGCAACTTTTCGCTAGTGCTCTTCCTATCCCCGATCAACATATTGCGCCTAGTGTTCAAAGATCTGCCCGGCTTGGGCATATGATTTCGGAAGATCAAGCGGGCGGATGCTTTGAGGATTTTTGTTTCTCCCATTCCCAAATGGAAGGTGCTTTTGATAGTGAACCGATCAATCATCCTCTTATAATCTCGAGCAACGACGAAGGTTCTAGCTCGAAGAATCAGATCGCTCACAACAGAAACAGGAATCCTTCAACGCCAAGCGATGATGGTCAACCCGAATATCAGTTGCTCGAAGAATCAAAAGATTTCCTTGATGAGGAGCTCCATATCTGGATCGATCAGTTTAAAACTGATGGACTTATGAAGTTATGATCCAAAATGACGATTATATGTCTGATTCATGGTGTAGCTGGCTGATCACCGAGAATCCTCAAGGGAACTAGGCACATGTGAATGGATGTATCATTAATCTTTCTGTCATAAAGTCTTCCATGCAAGATAATCTTCCTTAATGCCTAGAGTTAATCTGGGGCAGCGATCAGTACTACCTGCGAGCATCATCATGCTTGAGTACGACAATCCCTTGTTAGATTAGAGTCGAGGCGAATCAATTGAACGCCACGAAGAAAAACATTTAAAGGCTTCACATAGGAAAATGCGAGCAAAAGCCCGAGCGAGCTCAAAGACGGTTAGCTCTGTATCGTTCTAAGGGACCTTTAGTCGTTATGAACTCTAAATTGAGCTTGTTTCATTCTCGATGGGGGTCGCTAACTGCTTCAAGAATTTTATAACAAAAAACGAACCAGTTAGGGACGCCAATAGTGCTGTGTCCTGGTAGTCAGTGAACTGGAAGTGGTACGAAACGTCAGGAGTTCGATCTCAGGATTGAAAAATCATTTTATCAGTTTGTCTATCACCCGATGAAGTTCAAAGAGATTCGACGCAGATGACTATAGAACTTGGGGCAATTCGATTCATTTTCATCAAGCGGCGAAGTTGGTATTGTAAAATGTGAAGCATGCAAATGACAAATCCGAAGCAGAAGGAGATGAATCATGATTCGCTTATCCAAGGTCGGGATTTCAACCTTCGACTAAAGCCAAATCTAGGATGAGTTTTTGATCTTGCCCACTCGACAAAACCCATCTCCACTGAAAATGGGGGCAAACCATTCCTACATCTGGAAAGCATGTCGAAGCCGAAGACATCAAATTCATCGTTTGATCCGTGGGGCAAGTCCCCGAAGCGATATTTATCATCCGCAGAGCGTAATGGAATCCATCCTTTCAATGTAAAACACATTTGGCCGCGGAGCCACCCATTTGGTAAAAAGAACGTATCGTTCCTAAATGATTTTCAATCAGATGCGGGGATAATGTTCTCTCATTTTCCTCTCAGGTGATGAACAGAGATGAGGCACCCAAGAAGCCATGCATTCAAATAACAAAACAGTGCATGAAACACACCCAAAAAGATGAATGAATCTCCTCCGACGTAAATCCTCGAGGTGGATTCATTGCCCAACCAGACGAAGAAATCATGGCCACAAGCTTAAGGGCCGGCTTCTACAATCCGCACATTGGCATGCAGAATGGAATTCAAATCAAGAGTAAAGTAGTATCGTCCCAATTTGTTTTGAATTTGGAAACCCAAAATAATGCTTAATATTTATCCTTGGCAGGAGCTCGCCATCAGGGCAGACATGTAAGTTTCATTTTTCTCCAAAAACCAAGAAGTCGAAAGAACTTTAGAACACCCAACAATCTTGTGTTACTATGTGAAGTGCAGATTTTCACAACCCTTGTACACTCGTTGGAGCATATGACCAAGGGTAAGATGTATCGTTCCAATTTTTGTAAAGTTTTAGAATATACAATGACATATCCCTTTTATATCTCCAGGATCTCCAGCCTCGATGGGCAGGTAAGTATCCATTTTCCCAATTCATTGGAGATTAAAAACTTTCAGAATTAATTCGATTCTCACATCTAAAAAGACATAGAATTCTTACTTTATTGACATTCATGTTTTAAAACATGAGATTGTCTGAACATGAATTACACATGTATGGTGCATCATAAAATCCCTTTGAAGGATAAATCTTGATGAAATGAAATGAATTTTTCCAACAAGAGTCGTTTGAACTGTTCAAAAGGGTATTTTCTCATAAGAGAAGCGAGCCTAATCCAAACACGTCCCATACACACTTGAGAGATGAGGAGATTGGAAATGATAGCGAAACCTTAACCTGTGGATATAAGGGTCATTCGCAACGATTACATGGATCGAGATGACAGAGGCATTTATTTTTTCATTCCAAACACTACAGATGCCCATTGAGAACCCCATTGAACGGCGATTTTCATTCTCAACCCTGTCAAGAACCACCCCACATTGGGGCAAATGAAGGTTAGTCCATCAGTATCAGAAAGTAAACGGTTAGAAATTTTCTTGCTCGGACTAACATAAATCTTTGTGTGTTGTTTATATGATAATCCAAGTGTCATAGGATGACGAGAATAATTCATTTCTCTATCCTACACACTGTTATCCTTTGCACAACCAAGTTGAGCCAGCAAATTCATTTCATCAACCTATTGGTGATCATTGCATATTCCAAAGCAAAGGCAACATCACTCTAGGAATGGAAGCGTGCCAAAGTTTAAGTTGCATATCTAGCATGATTGCCGAAAATCCTAGCTCCAAAAGAAAAGAAAAACACGGGATTAAAAAAAGGGGGAAAAGAAAAATCCCTAGACATCAAGAAAAAGCAAAGTGCCTGGTAAAAAGCAAGATTGAAATAACCTGTGGTAAGAGGGCTTGACGAAACGACGCCGAGAAGAGCCGCTAGACTGCACCGAACAGAAGGCTTCAAAACTATTTTTCTGGGCAGTTTTTGGTTGAGGTGTTTTTGGAGAGAAAAAGTGCTGAACGTGAGGGAATGATACACACAGCAGATGAGGTCTTCAATTTACTTGTTTCACACATATAATTGGCCCAAATTGATAAGACTTGATTAGGTGAGGGCATTTAAGGCTTGAGGCTCCCATTGCTTGACATGTTGCAACTCCAATAATGCATCTTAAAGCCTTGACTCACTCTTTGACCATTGTACATGATATTTTTGGCAGCCCTATAGGATAGGAGAAATGTCCATTTTTCCCTTCTTGAATTCTTAAGGCATAGGTAAATGGTCCAGGGGTAAAATGGTCATTTTGCACTTTCAGTCCAAACTTCACTTTTCTGATCCGAAATTAACATTTGGCGAGACATTGTCAAATTCTTATCCAGAATTGGAATTCTACATTTCATGATCATTCGTCCGTCGATCGTTATCCTTTCATTCAATAGCCTTGAGAGGGTCGGAATTCGGAATGTCACAATTCTTCCCCCCTTAAAGAAATTTCGTCCTCGAAATTTGTCACTTTTCAATTATCCAATCTCACGGGGTATCGACGCCTCATCGCATCCTCACTCTCCAAAGTAGATCCTCCCATTACTTGATGTCCCCACTTATCTTACAAAAGTCGTATTCCTCCAGGACTTATTTTCCTCAGTCCTTAACCTGTACTTGCTTTTCTCTATTCTCCTCAGACATTCATAATATCTGTCGGTGATACACCTTCAAGCACTCGAATCTTTTGTTCAATTTGTCTATTAGTCCGAGGATAACGCATGCATCACACTGCAGCCTTACTTTTGAAATTCCCCGTCGGAAAGCTTTTCCCAAAACGTTTCAGTAGATTCAAGATCGTTTTCTATCACGATCATTACCCGACCGTCATGAAATCGCACTCCTTAAGTGCCTATATCAATTGGCATAATCATCCTTTTCAAACGTCATGTTGTGCCGTAAAGGACGCAGAAGTTCCATTAGCTTACCATCGATTGTCCAAATCGAACTATAAACTTCTCGACTTCATTCGAAGATCTCCAATGATCGTCCAACAACTTTCAAGATCATATCTCTCTCTCTTGTCGGCATGTCTAATACTCGACCATACGCTATATTAATTCAACCTTCGATCCACATCATCGATAATGTTAAGGCAATCTTGGCACACCTTTGTGCCATCCCCAGGAGCATCTTAGCTTTCCATGTTCTAATCATTTCCATACCTCTTAGATATCAGGGCTGATCATGGAAATTTCTCAATTCTTTTATATCCTTCATGCCTGGTATTTCAGGTAGCCATCAAACTATCCACACGGCGAACTTCCAATTGAAAAGTTAATCTCTTATTTCATGAGGGAAGATCTGTCCCTCCATCGTCATAACAACATTTGAGTGATCTCTTCGTTCCACATGACTCGTCCCCAATTGTCTTTAGGCAGTCCCTGCTCTCAATCTCTTATAGTTCACATAATTTCGAGGTCTTTCTTTATCCAAACAAACGCTCTCATATCCACAAACAACTTCACGCGTCAGTATTGCCTCTTGTTCAATTCCTCTCAGGAAACTGCTACATTCTTCTCTCGTGTTAGATATTGACTTGAAGTCTCCTTTTACCCACAATGTTTCCCGAACTTTACCGCAAGGACATTCGTAATCCAATTCCAATCACGCTTTAAGCATTCCAACTCATATGGCCTTATGCAATGCCTACTTCTGGTTGCCTCGTTATACTTCAAGTTTCATTCTGCGTCACATCATTACGACCTTCATAAGCTTTTCCACTGGAGTAAAAACAGTAGGAGTGCCATAACTTTTGCGTGGGGATCACTTGAGTGCCATAACTTTTTTTTGGATCACCTGAGTACCAAATCGGAGCAAAAGGGATCACTTGAGTGCCATTTCCGGCCAAACATCCTATGTGGACTTTCTGCTTAATTTTTTATTGTGACATGGAAACTAAAATAAGAATAAGATGTCCACCGTGGAAATATTTGTCCTGCGTGCCCTTCTCAAAGACAAAACGACGCCGTACTTGAGTGTATGTCAGTACCACTCGTTTAGATCGTTCTTGAGAGAGAGAACAATCAAAATTAGGGTTCGAGCAAAATTAGGGCTTGAAACCTTCCCTCTCTCGAATCGATCTCTGTCCGACGAGATTCGACGCTCGCCAAATCAAATCAGGGCTACAATCTTCATCAACAGTTAGTGTCTCAAGCTAATCGATCAAGGGCCCTATTTTATTTCTCTTATTCTTGTCTGAGTCTCTAAAGGCAAAGAAAGCGTTTGTCGCATGATGAATCATGGTCGACACAAGCAAAGGTAAGTGATTTGTTGTTTGTGTGATTAATAAACGAAACACATGTTTATTCAATTGGCTGCGACAAGCTGCGTCCTCCTTCTCAGTCTGGTGCAAGCTCGAGTCGTCCTCTCTGGTCAAGTAGGCAAATTTTATCAACCTGTACACATCTTGCTTCCAAGAATTCAACGTCTCTGTTCACAACGAATCGTCCAATCTCTATTGCACTAACCTTTTAGTCTTAATTGCCCATAAAAATGCTGTTGAATGTCTTTCATGTTGTGCTGAGAGCTTAGTTATATCAAGTCTTGCATTATCTTTACTGCGTGTAGTGTTTCTGTTGGTCTTAGATTGTGTGAGTGAGAGAGCTCTAATGGATGAGTATGTTTTGGAAGACTGCTGAATGTCTTTCATGTCTTGCAGAGAGCTTAGTTATATTAGGTCTTGCATTATCTTTGCTGCGTGTAGTGTTTCTGTTGGTCTTAGACTGTGTGAGTGAGAGAGCTCTAATGGAGGAGTATGTTTTGGAAGACTGCTGTAGCGTTGCTAGGGGAAGAAGAAATACACTTGGTGGCAATGCCTAGTAAGCAGAAGAAATCCCTATGTTTTTTATGCATTAACTTCATTGCTTTTTGTCTTTTTTGCAGGGCAGAAGGAGGCCCACTAAAGACGTTTCTCAAACTTGTGCACCATAATGTACATACGGCGCAATCGGTAAAAGGATAAGGGAATATGGCTACGACTTGTTCACAGACATGAATACCGGGATGACGATTTTGCATGTTAGTTTCTTAAAGTGTTATGCATTTAAGATATGTTATTTGATTGATATAGTAACTATAGGTTATGTGAATATAGCCTGGGAGAAATTCAGAGGTCTTGATATCCCAAGGCGGATCAACTCAAGAATCGACTGCACCAACAAGAACAAGCCAAGATGAGGTGATGAAGCAACCAATGGTTACTCGAGCACAAGCAAAAAAGAAAAAAATCAATGCCACCTCCAAAGCAGAATGTACAAAGGCCGGCTGGAAAACAAGCTACTACCCCAACATCAGTTCTATCTCAATCTGCAAATGTCACTGCACAACCTATTGCCACAGTGCCAACCTCTAGGACATAGAGTTCAATAGGAGACAACACCAAAATGCCTGAACATTCAAGTCTAATGGCTCCCTCAAAAGATAAGACAGTGCAAAAGGAGACAGTAATACATGGTGTGAATGTAGTTCCAGTTCGGAAGAGTGCTAGGATCAAGAATCAAGTACATCCTTTGAAGAGAAAACAATGAAGTGACAAGGTTATTCAGCATGATTGATGGTCCGAATCTAAAGAAGATTGTTGTCTGTTGATGCGTCTTTAAGAATTTTGAAGTTGTTAGGCTTGTGTTTGATGTTAATGCTGCAACTTGGTTTGATAAATGTTGCGCATCAACGTGTTGTGGGGCATGGCTCAAAATACATCTGCAGCAATAGCTGCATTTTTGTTGTTTATGTGTTTTAGCATCAATAGTTGTGTAACTGCTGCATTTTGGTGTTGATGTATGCTGGTGTCATAGTTGTTGATGTAAGAACATGCAGCAAGTAACAAATGATTGTGTTATTAATACAATTGGTCATCTTGCCTTGTTGTTTCTAGTATCTAGTATTTGCTTATTGATGCTGAAATATGTAAAAAAATAGATCTGTGATTGATCTCAAAATGTGAACCTAAGTGATCACTTTTCCCAAATTGAGGAACCTAACTGATCACTTTTCAAAAATTGAGGAACCTAAGTGGTCATTTTTTAAAAAATATGGTACTTATGTGGCCACTTTTTAAAAGTTGAGCAACCTAAGTGGTCGATTTAACTACATCTTGGCACTCAAATGATCATTCGTAAAGTTATTTTTTATCATGTCAATCTTGCACACAATGTGCAAAAAATTAGTACCTAAAGATGCAAAAAAGGGCATTCTGTGCTCTTGCTGCACATGAACATTGCATTTGCATTATCTTAGAAATTTTCCACAAGTTGGCATACATTTCATATGTCAACATTCAATGCGACATTATCTATCATTGTGCTACTACGGTAGACTCAGAAAAACTTTCTCTTTAGTAGAGTTACATAGCTAGAACAAGCCCACCAACAATAACACCACAAAAATCACTCGATAAATATTTCTTTGATTTTTCATACCTGAAAATTCCTTCTTCCAGTGGTTCAACAAATATTGCAGACTCTTTATCTCTGCTTCCATTGAGTCGCCATCCTCTAACTCATCTGTCAATGCATGTCGACGTTGATCTCGTTCTTGAAGTAGCTCCAAGATAACATCAGTTGCTTGGTTTGAGAATTTCGAGCCGACTCACCTAAAAGAAAGTTGACAACAGTATAATGAGTTACCAAGACAATTTAGTTTATGCTTGTTGCATTAGCAAGGCAAACCACCATAACACAACCACAAAATTGAGCAAAGTTTCGGCAAACCACCATAACATGTACCACAAAATGAGCAAAGTTTCCCTAAATCCAAACATGTTCATGGCTAAAGTCATCCAAAAATTTGATAAGCATGGGGTGCATAAAAAAAAACAGAGTAAAACAAAGAATTGAGCACCTAAAATAATCACAATTGAATTCTTCTCTATAATTGGCGCACCCATAAAACCTTCTCCCAGGATTATCTCTCGTCCAAGCCGTTCTTGTTGGACTTCACAGCCCACAATAGCAAAAACATGGAGCTGCATCTTGGCTTTTCTCATACACCCGGGAGCCACTTGCCCTGCTTCTACTCCCCATCGCGAGTTTGACGATTTGATTTTGGGTAATTGGAGGATTTCGCTTTCGTTGAGTGAGGCTCGGTAGGATTAGGGTTCTTCCGATTCCATTGCGGGAATTTGATTTTCCCCCAAATTGTTGAAAGAGCTCACGGTTAGAGTTCTTACGTGCCCCTTTTATTGAATTAATTGAATTGTTCTTTAATAAGAGGAGTGTGCCACGTCGTTTGCCATTTATTTGCTGATTCAGCTTTTCGGCAAGCCACATGGGCTGGTTTTACATTATTTTAATGCCACGTAGGATTTTTCAGTCCCCCAAATCGCCAATGGAACTTAAGTGGTCCATTTTTAAAAGTTGTGGTACTCAGGTGATCCAAAAAAAAGTTATGGCACTCAAGTGATCCCTACGCAAAAGTTATGGCACTTCTACTGTTCTTACTCCTTTTCCACTTCAAACCGAAAACGCCATTAACAGCGTAGTCATCAACTTGACTTAAGTCCTCGAAAACTCTTTTCACGTTTGTTCATTTATTTGTGTTACGTCTCATCCTTAATCCATTTTACCAATGGAACAATTCTTGTGGGGAATCTTCCAACGATATGTTTATAACGATTTACCAATCTCGGAAAATTTCAACCTCCGGCAACTCACATCGACTCCGTTGATTCATCACTTATTCTAATCCTCAAAGGCTCCACAGGGATTTCCTTTCTCAGAAGTTTCACAACTGAGGAATCTTACCTCGTCAAGTCCACAACTCGTGCTCTTCACATTCATCATATAACGAACATCTCCTTAGAGTCCATAGGACTCTCTCAAAAGATGTTCATATTTCTCACGACTCCTTAAATGAGTCCAATCATCGTCTCTCACGACGGTAATAATCAACTCGATCATTCCTTGGGCACTTAATTCGACTATTATTAACTTCTTTCTACCAGGTGTCGAATCTTTCAAACTATTTCTCACACTTTTCACTTGAGAGCTCAAACCTTGGCTCTCTATTGTCACGGGTCTCCTCTAGGACCACACAATATTTTGTTTGTTCTGGTCACTCTTTCCTCAAGAAGCATTAGTTCTTTAGCCTCTAAGTTCCACCACTCGCTAATGCGACCTTATCCCAATTCTATCCATTCAACTGAACATCAACATCACCCTGGAATTCAACATTGTCTACAGGACAATCTCTCGGATTTCACTTCCAGGATTCATTCAAGTTATGCGTCTTCTTTCTCAGTCCAGACGCTTAACCGCAATACCAAGACAATTCAGACTTTTTCTTCCTTTTACACTAGGGCCTCTTACCCTAAGAAAGAAACTATACACTTCCGTGACATTTTCTTATTTCAAATCCACCATGTCCTTCCTATTCCATAGGATATCAATCTTGGAGTCTGCGCTAACGGCGGTGTTTTACTCCAGAATGTAGATGCCACCATACTCGGCATTCTTCTTCCCATAATTCAGTCACCTCAAGTGACAATATCTATTCGTCCTTGGTTTCCACCAATTCACGTATCGAATACTCGATTAGACTACCTCAAATCACTCTGTAATTGCACTCTAAGCGCTCTTTTCGCGTACTAAATCATTCACTAGAATTACAACCAGCCAGGACTATTAAGTCTGTTCACTTTTCTTTTCATCAACGACTATCTCGTGGTCCAATCGCCCTTCAAGAACGATGCCCTACTCTTTCGGGGACAACAACTCATAATTTCATTTCTCATGGTTCCAGTTTAATCAACCGATCCCAGGCAATCATTAATTCCAGGCAAACTAGCATGTCGATTTTTCCTCGACTCCTTCCATAACAAAAGAGACGGACTACCCATTTTCCACTATGGATCTTACGTCTAGGTAATCAACCATCCCTTGGAGACACTTTTCGTGTTCCACAAGTGACGTTCTCTTCACTCATTTTTCTTCCAATCATTCACTACTCTTATTAAAATCCATTACAGTTCCTCAAACCATAAACAACCATTAGCCATCAAGCTTTCAAACTTTTATCCACTCAAGGACTTCACGTCTTAATCAAAGGGTCCTTGACTACTTTCAACACATTTAGACAACCTAGAGGACTCTGCCTCACATGGATCAATCATCATCAGATCCTCACAAGAATTTTAGGATCCAATCAGCCTTTGCTCTCAAGTAATCTCAGGAAAACACTTCCTTTAAACAACTCAATAAAGGCAGTCCAGGAAAATATCATACTTTCGAGGAAACCCTTCCTCTGGTGACCTTTCACCAATTATCAACAGCCTCTTAAGGCTACAATCTGCCAGGGCCACTTTCTTTCGTTAGTTTACCCAAAACCTCTTAGGTTTCCTTGCCAAGATCCCCAATCCAGAGGGAGACAACTTCAAATCTCATCCCTCCTTCAAACTTAGTCAATCTCAACCTTATACATGGCTTCACAAGCTTTTCAAAACTCTTGTGGTTCTTCCCACGCATTCAATTTAGAAAGGATTGACTCGGAGTCACCTTTCTCGTGACTTCCATCATTTAACTCATCAGCATAACATCAGTCGTCTCAGCGACTTGGGTACAAGGGCAGCTTCTTCTCGAGCTTACCTACCAATCAATTTTCCTCATTCCCATTTAAAGTTCTCATGACCCCTTATCTGTTAGAGATATGCCCTAAAGCAATTATGTAATAGTTACATATTAGGGATTTCAGTTGTACTTCTGATTTCTTATTTAATCAATGGCAAAGACGTATTTATTCATTTGTCCAATTACCTACTTATATGAATAAATTCCATAAGATCAGTTGTGATTGGACCTATTCTTGAGACGTTGAGAATATGTGTGACGGGTTCACAGTTAGACTGAATCTTTAAACTGTTCTCGATCAATGGATTATTGAATGGATATCAATAATCCTGTTGAGATCGGTGTGTTCTTAACTTCGCAATTAAGTATTGGATACTTAAGGGAATGACGAGTCACAAGTCATTGGGTATTGCGATACCCGAATTAGAACACATGTGCTTGTATTAGACAAGTTCACTGAACGTGACACGCATTGAACGATTAACGACATGGAAGCTTTTAGCCTGGTCAATGTCTAATTGTTCATGCGTTGGTCTTGTGTAAATAATCCTTAGACCTGAGGCACAGTGTTGACTTGTGTGTTGAATGGCTTTGGTTCACGAGGATGCATATTGACGGTTCATCGATCCGTCTCTGTACTTGATGGTCATAGTTCATGCACATACGAAGTCACATGTGTGCGCAAAATGGAATCTGTCTCCTTGCCATATGCAAGGTATGATATCCTATGCGATTTAATTATGACAATGCATTGAAATTCTCGGCCGGGGTTGTAATCGAGAATAAAATGTTTATGTCTCGTATAAATGTATGTCGGTTGAATTTGTGCATATGATCAAATTGGTGACTTGACAAATATTCCATGGTCTTTGTTCGATCGGGATATAGTAAGACAGAGGGATTGATTTACACTATAGCCAAAGCTGACAGGTTCATTATGTTCTTGAAGAATTCACACTGTCTGGGTAGCCATGACATATTGCTAGATGTCACTCATGGCTTGTGAGACCTAGAGATTAATCGGGACAATTAATTCTCTTGGAAATACTAACGTGTTAGTGCATGTCTTGCTGCCAGCTCAGTGATGAACCTAGGGATGTCACACACCTTAACCAATATATATGACAACGTTGAACGGAAACACAATTGTGCAAATATATATTTGCAATCGCGGCTATTGAATAGTCCGGATGAAATTAAATTGAATATGATTTAATTTAATTCTTATTTTTGGTCATGGACATATGTGCATATGATGCACACGCACTCTTATAATGGACACATAACGATGTATCCGAAATGCACACGTATTATCGCGCTATTATGTTTCTATTAATTTATATATATAATTGTTATATATATATTTATAGATATAAATTTATGTTGCACGCACATGTTGATGTGCGTGCAACGTACATGTTGTTTCATTTTATAAAAAATAAAAAATAAGTGCACTTGGTCAGCACTAATTGCTGACCGTGTGCAATGATTGAGCGCAATTTTCTCGGTCAATTAATCTGCAAACAGTTGCAGATGTGTGAGGGAAAAATTGGTACTGATTGAGCGTCTGTTTGTGCCCTTTGTGCGCAATTTTTTCGCTCAATTAATCTGCAAAAAGTTGCAGATGTGAAGAGTGTGAATAAAAGAAGAGCTCGTCTTTTTTCTGTTGTGTGAAAAAGGTGCAAGTGTGCAGAAATTTTCTCTCCCTTTTGTGACAAAAAATTCTGAGCTTGCGGATTAATGTCATCACAAGATTGCTAGCACAATTGAGTGGTGATTCCCGCGAGTTCATTCTTCCGTTCGTCATCGCGATTGGTGGTGTGTCTGAACTAGAGGCCCGACACTTGTGGGGCTCGGATCGAAGAACATCTGAACCGATTTGATATCAAGCACGCTACAAGAGGTAACCCCATTAACTCTATTCGTTTAATGTGATTTTCGATTGAAACTTACGAACTACACCTTTGGAGATACGTGTATGGGCAATTTAATTATTTCCGCTGCGTTTATATTTATTTTAATTTTGCCCATACGTGACACGTGAATCCCAACAGTGGTATCATAGCCAATCCTTAGGCGTTTTCGTGCGTTTAATTGTTTTTAGTGCGTATTGATTTTTGCGATGCTATGGCCTATTTGTTAAAAAATTGTTTTTTTTCATGGGCGATAGAAGTTGATTATTTTTATATGATAAAAATGAATCAACGTAGCAAAAATTGTGCCTAAATCAATTTTGAATCGAAAATCTGTTGTGAGTTTTATATTACGTATTGCAAAATGATTCGTGGCTGCGAATATAAGATTGAGAATGCTACTAGCGTATAAATTACGCACGTGAAATTTGTTTCGCCGGCGTTAGTTTATTGATACGGCTTGCGTTGCTCGATTATGAATTTGATTCAATGCAGAATTTTATTTGTGCCTTCCAAAGCTTTAAATTATGAATTTATTGCTCACGTGGAAGGGTGGTGATCATGGAAAAATCCCTAATCAATGTGATTGATGAATGTATGAATGTATGTTATTTATTTGTATTTTTTGGGGTTGTAATTATTAAAAATGAAGGCTGTGTCCTTCTTTTATTTTTCATGTAATTTTTATTTTTAGTGTAGTTTAGCATAATCAATTATTGTTGTAAATGCTACGAGGACTACGTGGAGGAGCCATAAAGCCGGAGAGCTCTTTGGGCCTGGTTTTTCGAAGAGTTCGAGGAACCAAGAAGAAGCGAAGAGCGGATCTCCAAAATTAAAATATTAAAATGGTTAAATGTGGTCTCATTGGCTCGAGACCCATTAAACCATAATTCCATGATCACCACGTAGGATAGATGTTTATGCGATTGACATCTATTTATATATTATGTTTACGTGAGCATGTTAAATGAATTAATGTGCAAAGTGAGACCTTTAATGATGACTCAAAATATCCTTTGAATAATATTAAGTCGTGACGGGTTTCAGACTCGTAGCCTTCCACCGTCGTGGTTTGATCCTATATTATAGTGGTTGATTGACCGGTTATGGATACATTGGGGTCAATTGTCATTTATAATAATGGACCACTCCATTAAGCATATGATGTTGCGGGGTTGAAACCAAATGATTTCCAATGACTGTTAGGTGAGGGGATCATTTGCGTTTTCAATACTTACATGAGATGATGGGTTAGACTTAACTATGATTATGAAGTCAATAACTGTCAGGTGAGACTTTCATGGTCTAGAGGCCAAAGTTATGATTGGGACTCGCATATGATGCGTTGAATAAATTGATTCACTTACTAAGCTTATAGAACACCAATAACTGTTAGGTGAGATGGACTATGAGCTAGTGGGACTCCAATCCCCACTAGTAATCTTTACCCGACAAAGATTACCGTTTCCCATTTTTAGGAGTATGGGATCCGAATATAAATTTAGTGGGAAGATCTATTTCATTTAAAGGCCAAAATGAAATAGTTATTTTGAAAGACAACGGCTAACAATTTATTTTCTGCACATATATTTATTACTCTGAAAATGGTGAACACAAACCCGCTCGCTTCGATACTTGACAAGAATTGTTTGACTGGACCCAATTTCACCGACTGGGTGAGGAATTTGAGAATTGTTCTCAATTAAAAAAAACTCGGGTATGTGCTTGATGAAAATATGTCAACCTCCTTTCTTGAGGGTGGGACCCAAGAGGAACGCATCACTTATGATAAATGGCATGATGATGACTTAAAAGTTACGTCATATATGCTTGCTTCAATGAGTAATGAATTTCAAAAGAAGTATGAAGCAATGGAAGATGCTAGGTCGATCATATTGTACCTGAAGGAATTCTTTGATGAGAATGGTCGAACCTCTAGATATGAGATATCTAAGGCATTGTACCGTATGAGGATGGCTGAGGGATCATCAGTTAATGATCATGTCCTGAAAATGATCTGGCACATATAAGAATTGGCTAGGCTGAATCTTGTAATGGACAATGATTTAGCTGTGGATTTGATCCTCCAATCTTTACGCGATTCCTTCTCTGGTTTTGTCCAAAACTTCCACATGCATAAAATGGAAAAAACTCTATCTGAGTTACATAGTATGCTGGTAGTTTATGAGAAGGAAATGCACAACACAAGGCCCAATGTAGTGGCTATAGCTAAGGCTTCTTCTGGAAAGAGTAAGATTGCTTTGAAGAAAAAGAAATGGAAGAGGCCTGTGAAAGCTGCTGTGCAACCAAAGCCCAAGATTGAAAAAGGGAAATGTCATTACTGTGGTGTCATGGGGCACTGTTGACACCTGATTTTTGATCAGTCTTTCATAGTTTATTTTTAAAAAATTCATAAAAAATCTATAAAAAGTTAAAAAAATTAAAAAATCATCTTTGGTAGCCTTGACCAAGCTAAAGGAACCATTTTTGATAAAAAAATAATTTTTCATATTTTTTAATATTTTTTAATATTTTCCAAAAATAGAAAAATACATGAAAAATGAAGAAAAATAGCGTTCGATGTCGTAAAAATATAGAAAAATAGTCAATATTTTTATTTTAATTTCTTTTACATTTTGAACTCATAAATAGTCAAAATTTAAGTTCAATTGCATGTGTTTCTTCACGACACATAGAGTTGAATTTGGCAAAAAAATGTCATTCGAGTATTTTAATTTGTAAATTTCTACATCTTTTTTAGTCTTGACGTCCAATTAGATCGACCACCATCTACAATAAATGCCCCTTGCTGAATATTTTCGTTTTTGTTTCACATGATTTCATGGTGTAAAACGCCGAGTGGATCCCCAAATATAATCGGGTCGGCATGAGCTCGATAGCTCGTCCAAGACCAAACCAGGGCACGGCGAACCCCATGTGAGTACTCTCGAACTCCTTCGATGCTTCCTAATGCTTTTCTTAGGTTAGATCGTGTGTAGAATGTCTAGGACAGCTAAATCATTCTTGAGCTGTGATTGATAAATAGGACCTTACTAGGAATGCCATGTGATTTATTTGCATATCTAGATTCCTTGAGTTGGGCATTTTATTACTGATTGTGATTGCTAGGATAATCACTCTTATCTACATGAATTTCTAGATTTAAGGTTCATACCTTACTCATCCGCATGAATCTCAGGCTAGAAAATTCAGTCAACTTAGGTACCGAAAGGGCGTCAACTCTGACAGTTGGTGTAACTAAGTCCCCGAAACCATTTCTCTGGTTCTCGCAGAATTGAATAGAAACTCCCAACTATTCGATTGGGTGGTCCAATCATACCCTAAAAAAATGATTGGTGGCGACTCCATGGCATGCACACTTAGCACATGTCACTAGACCACACTGAAAGTCGATCACGCATACCTCCGTTGCGATTTGGGTAATGGGCCTTGGGAGAGGCCCGCGTCCGACCAGACAGGACGGCCCATTAGCCCTCGAGAGCCCGACAACCTCAAGAGGGTCGCGACAGGCATTGGAGGAGGAACTGTAAGAAGTACCTCGCAAGCTTGAAGGTCAAGTCCAAGAACCAACCTTTCGAAGGTATGTTGTCTATGCTTATTGAAACTAATCATATGATTAGTGCTGAATCTAGCTTATGGATTCTGGATTCTATTGCAACCTCACATATTTGTATGTCCTTGCAGAATCTGGAAATAAGCAGGATGTTGGGGCGAAATGAGATTGTCCTAATATTTGCAAATGGGGTAAAAGTTGCTGCATTAGCTATAGGGACTTTTCGTTTATGTTTGCCTTCTGGACATGTTTTGGTTTTAAATAATTATTTGCATTATGAGAATGATGTTCGGAACATCATCTCTATACCTCGTTTGGGTAAAGAGAATTATGAATTTTCTTTTGATGATGATGTATGTTCTATTTATTATAATAGAACGTGTGTTGGTTCTGGATTATTAACTAATAATCTCTACACCATTACAATGTCCGGTAATGCGATTACCAATGTCAATAAGCAACATAGTTATGATGTAAATGCCATAACTAATAAACGCCCTAGAGATAGTTTGAATCCAAAGTATGTTTGGCATCTCCGATTATGTCATATTGGAGAAGATAGGATTAACAAGTTGAGTAATGATGGATATATTAATCCAATTGGTTTTGAACCATACTCGACTTGTAATGCATGTCTTCTAGGAAAAATGACTAAAGTGCCCTTTGTAGGACATGGTGCGCGAGCTGCTGACATATTGGGATTGATACATACAGATGTATGTGGACCAATTAATGAAACTGCTAGGGGTGGTTATTCTTACTTCATTACCTTTATCGACAATCATTCGCGGTATGGCTATTTGTACTTAATGAAGTATAAATCTAAATCCTTTGAAAAGTTCAAGAAATTTAGGTCTGAAGTTGAGAAACAAACAGGAAAGAGTATTAAGGCTCTTCGATCTGATCGAGGATGTGAATACCTTAGTACTGAATTCTTGGACTATCTTAAAGATAACTGCATTTTATCACAATGGACACCTCCAGCAACTCCAGAACATGACGGTGTATCTGAAAGAAGAAATCGCACTTTATTAGATATGGTGCGATCCATGATGAGTTATACCGATTTACCTATATCCCTTTGGGGACATGCCCTTGAGACAGCTGCATATTTACTGAACAGAGTGCCTTCTAAGTCTGTTCCAACTACGCCTTATGAGATATGGCATAGTAGGAAACCAAGTCTGAATCTTATCAAGATTTGGGGTTGTCCAGCTTTCGTTAAGAAGCTGAGAACAGAGAAATTATAGGCTAGGTCTGAACAAGGTCGCTTCATTGGATATCCAAAAGAGACTCTTGGATATTATTTCTATTTTCATTCTGACCAAAGAGTTTTCGGTCAGTAGGCATGCTTCGTTTCTGGAGAATCAGTTCATCCAGGAAGGTGGTGCTGGGAGAAAAATAGTCTTGCAAGAAGAAAATAATGAAGTACCAAATAACCAAGTTCAGACACCGATCTCTGATTCAGTGGGAGCCTCTAATACACAACTTCTTAGGAGGAGTGCGAGAACGTCTTGTCTGCCTATTCGCTATGGAGACTCAGTTGAAGACATTGAACCACTATTCATTGTGAATGATAGTGATCAACTGAGTGATCCTAGCACCTATGAGGAGGTGATGTTGGACATCGATTCTGGTAAATGGCTAGAAGCCATGAAATTCGAAATAGATTCAATGTATTCCAATGATATTTGGATTTGTTGACACCTGATTTTTGACCTAGTCTTTTTCAGTTTTATTTTCGAAAAATCACAAAAAATTCATAAAAAGTCAAAAAATTACAAAATCAACTTTGGTGGCCTTGGCCCAGCCTAAGGAACCATTCTTGACCAAAAAATAATTTTTCATATTTTTCACATTTTTTAGTATTTTTAGAAAATAGGAAAATACAAGAAAAATCAACAAAAATAGAATTTGAGGTCACAAAAATATAGGAAAATAGTAAATATTTTTCTTTTAATTTTCTTATCATTTTGACCTCATCAAGAGTTGAAATTCAAGTTTAATTTTGTGTGTTTCTTTGTAACGCACAAGGTTAAATTTGTCAAAAAATACATTTTGAGTCTTTCTATTTGCAATACTTTGCATTTTAAGAATCTTGACATTCATCTTGATTGCTAGACATTTCAATTTGGTTCAATTGTGCACTGATTTAATCAATTTTGGCTTTAGGGACCTAATTGCACAAAATTCTTTTCATTTTGGTCCCTAAAGTGCCAAATCCAAAATTAAAATTTTCTGAGGGACACCCATAGAACCCCAATACTTCATCCCTTTAGGATTTGACCCCCTAAATCTAATAATGAGCTCAATTGGGGCCGATTCGTCCATTAAGAATATCAATTTGGCAAAAATCGATTTCGGATCCTACTCAACATTTGGGGTTTTCGTTTAATTCCGCATTCATTTTTCACTAAATCACCATATTAGATAGGATTCATCTCATGGAAGCCGATTTTTGGATTTAATTTGAGAAATTAGGAATTTTTGTGGGTCAATTTGCCTTATTTTTGGCAAATCAGGTCAACTGGGTCGGGTTGACCCAACCTAGTCAACCCAGTTGACCAGGTCAACTTAAACAAACAACAAACAGAACAACTGTTTGTTCAGGGGCTTCTTGGCAAAAAGAGCAAAAACAGAACCGGGGGGGGGGGGGGGGGGGGGGGGGGGAGGGGGGGGGGACTGCTTCGCGACGCACAAGAAAAGGCAGTTGAAAAGAAACGATGGAGTCGAAGAGAACTGGAGGCAGAGAAAAAGAGGGCCAAGAGAGAGAGAGAGAGAGAGAGAGTTCTTCCGCCATCGAAGGAGCTCACGGCCGAAAGCTTCAAAGGCTCGGCCAGTGCCTCCCAGGCTTCGCCAACCCATGACACCGCTGTGTGCGACTTCGTCTCGGTCCTTTGAACGTAACGAACTAGCTTGTTCGTCGGTTTGCCGCAGAAAAGGGTAAGTCGAGTCTCCAAGCTCGAGCTCGGCCTTTAATGGCCACTTAAGCTAGAGCCGTCCATTTGCTGCGATTTTGGTTGCAATCTGCTTGTCTCGCCTTACTGAACATTTTTGCTTTTGATGGCATGTGATTTCGTTGGATAAAAAACTCGAGTCGACCTCCAACTTCCTCCGATCGGTCGAAATCTCCGCGGCTCGTCTCACACCAAATTGAAGCTTCGCGATGGTCAGGTAAGTCTTCTCAACCCCTTGTGATGCTTCGTGATCGGTTTGTTTAGCCAATCAACGCTAGAAACGGCTAGGACGAGTAGCCGCCGGAGCTTAGCTTCGGCCGGAGGTTGCATGAGTGTGAGTTGTGGTTCTGCTATGTCAAGGCTCTAGTATGTTGTAGAGCTCGACGAAACAAGTCTAACGGCGTTGATTTCGCGGGATTTGAGAATCGGAAGGCCGAGATATGGCCTTCCAACGAAGGCGCCGGCGAGACAGAGCCGGCGCCGGTCGTCTTCTCCACGTGGCAGCCACGTCAGCCGTTTGTTAACAACCGAATAAAAGAATTGATCCAACGATGAGAAATGCGACACGTGTCACGATCTTGGAATTTCGGAAATAAAGAATGATTTTCAAAATAAAAAAATGCTTTAGATCGTATGGTCGAGATTTAGCCTTGCCTTTCAATCGTGGCCGACGACTGCTTCGGCTAGATCAAACCGTCCATAGCTCACCACGTGGCACAATCAGAGGGCGTTGGTTCAAGTTGAGCGGGAAATTGAAAATTCAAGCGGGCAGGCCAAAGTGACGTCGTTTCGGGCACGGGTTGCGCGGGCCAGGATCCGGGCCGGGCCGGAGGTCCGCGGGTCGTGGGCCGTGTCACCCGACCCGGCCCGAATAATATTTTTTTTATAAAAAATCAGAAAATGATTTAAAAATAATAATAATAAAAAAAATCAGAAAAAGCTTAGAAAATCCAAAAAATGCTAGAAAATTTCAAAAAATTCCAAAAAAAATGTGGAAAAATTGTGGAAAAATCCTAGACACTCCAGAAATCCCCAAAAATCAAGGGTTGACCACAGACAATTGGTCAACCCTATTTTTGGGGTTTCTTATCTGCTCTTCTGAGACTTGACGACATTACCCTTTAG
Source organism: Rhodomyrtus psidioides (assembly GCA_021437785.1). Lineage (NCBI taxonomy): Eukaryota > Viridiplantae > Streptophyta > Magnoliopsida > Myrtales > Myrtaceae > Rhodomyrtus > Rhodomyrtus psidioides. The sequence goes on from JAILYB010000119.1 coordinate 2,511,513, forward strand.
GGGTAAGTCGCCTCTGCTGTGTATGCAAGATAAGGCCGATAATGCCAAGGTAAGAATTAGGGTCGGGCAGGCGACCAATTCTAGGCTTGGGTTTTCGAATCCCGCCCCCTTTCCCAAAATGACAATTTTGCCCCTTTAATGGGGAAAACCGTCTTTCTTGTTCCAATCGAGTCCTGAAAAATTGCTTAAAATTAGGGTTTGGGTCAGGTGGACGACCAACCCTAATATTTGAGGTTGTCAGTTTTCATCTTTGTCCAAAATGACGATTTTACCCCTCTGAGGGTAAAATCACTTTTAAATTCCAGAAAAATCCTGGAAAATCCCGAAAAAATAGGAAATTAGTTGGATTGATGGCCAATCCTATTCCCTCCATCTTTTGACTTCCCAATTCATCTAAAAATGACAAATTCGCCCTTATGAGGTGAATTGTCCCCGAACCATTCAAAATTACGATTTTGCCCTCATGGACAAATCATGCAAAAATCATTCCTAAGCCTTGATTGATATTTCTCTAGGCTAATAGGGCCTCATTAGGGATGCCATGCTGCTTTCATGTGTTTTATCTGCACGTACTGGATCCTTGATTTGCGCACATTACTTCTATTGATTGTGATTGATAGGGTAGTAATTCCCATCTGCATGAACCCCCTAGATTTAGGATCTGTACCCCACTCGTCTGTATGAAATCCTAGGATCAGATAAACCATTCAGCTTAGGCACCTGAAAGGACGTCAACTCTGACAGTTGGCGTAACTAAGTCCCCGAACCCACTTCTCTGGTTTTCGCAGAATCGAATAAACCACTCCCAACTATTCGATAGGGTTCCCGATCGTACCCTCCACAAAACGATTGGTGGCGACTCCTGGACATGTACACTCATCACATGTCACTAGACCACACTGAAGGTCGACCACGTATATCCAGCAGTTGCGATTTGGGTAATGGACCTTGGGAGAGGCCCGCGTCCGATCAAGCCAGCGATCGGGCGGCCCATTAGCCCTTCTCCCCGCCTCGCGAGATAGGGTCGCGACAGACTGGCGACTCCGCTGGGGAATATTCTAAACCAGAATCTTTGGTTTCGAATTCTAGAGGATTTGAGCCGATTAAAAAGTTGTTTGGTTTATCTGACCTTGTTTTCTGCAGATGCTCTCGAAGGTGAGGTACGTACACTAACCATTGTGTTAGATGTTTTTGCAGATTGGAGAAATAGGGGGGTGGAGTGATTGTTGACATTTTTTCCTGCAGGTTGGAGTTGGGAATGTATGTTTATTTTTATGCACATACTGAAGCGGTGTTTGATACAAACTGCTGTGCATAACCTTGTATTGTGATGATCACGACACATCGCACACACTGGCGGTCAAACCCCGACTGCAACCACCTTTAGGTTACCTTAGATAGGGAAAGAATGTGAAAGGATCTCGTGTTTGATGGCACTTGAGACTTTCATGTTCGTTCCCGCTCACAATCCAAATTGGCGATATC